>CM043325.1:18364955-19652455 GCA_023736055.1 Quercus glauca | reverse complement strand
AAAAGTACGCATGCATAGGAATGCATGAGCATGTGACATGCAAATCAAAAGGCATCATGGGCTCAGCCCAATCCAATTCTACCAGCACACAACATAGGGCACACATCTAAATGCATGTAAATATCATTCTAATGCACATGGAATGCAATGTATGACATTTTGAAAGCATTTAAGTGAAAATCCAACCCAAAATTTCAAGAAAAACTCATCAATTTTGAAAAACCCCAAAAATTTTCAAAAATTCCAAAAACTAGGTTTCAAAACATGTAATGTATGAAAAAGGAAGGGAAAAATGAACTTACCAAGTGATTGAAACCAAGGGAAGACCGAAAATGAAGAGGGTTTGAAGATTTGAGTGAGAGAAAGGTGGTTGGGAGATGAAACGCCTCGGATAGATCGAGAGAATGAGAGAAAAATCAAGACAGAGCCTTATATAGACACCTCAGTAAATCTCGACAGCTGAGGTGTCGAGAGGTATCGAGGAAGCTATCGAGTAAGGTGTCGAGGATTTGGCCATCAACAGCTGGAGGTATCGAGAGGTGTCAAGGTACAAGACCAATTTCAAGGAACAGAAGCTCGATTGATCGACAAGGTGTCGAGGAGGTGTCGAGGAGACGGGAACTTTCTCAATCGATCCACCAGGTGTTGAGACAGGTGTCGAGATTGCGATAAGAAAAGGCTTGAGAAGCTCGACAGATAAGCAGGTATCGAGGAGGTGTCAAGGAGGTGTCGAGCCAGCAGTTAAAAGCAGTTTTTCGAGAAGAGAAAAACACAGACATGAATTCAATCCAATATACACCTCAACCAAAGATCCAATCAACATTTTAAGCTCTCAAAATCATCTCTCAATAAAAAAAAATTTAGCACATGGATCCTCAAAAACACAAACACACTAAACAAGTCTAACCAATTTTATTTTTCAAAAACAAGTTAAGACAGTTTAGTGAGCATACATTAGCACATGTAAAACCTTTGTGATGGCCAAATCACATTGTACCTGCACATGTATCAAAAATAGCAAAGAATATTACATGTTGTGTGTGAAAAACATCGCAAGATTGCATCTGTGTATACATGTTATGATGATCTGAGATATGAGAAAATAACTTTAACTCACACATAATCAAAACTGTTTGATGGGAACTATTACATTCGAGGTACATCCTATAACTCCCACATCTTCTAGAATACACGCTTGCAACCATATTTAAAGCATTTTTGATCTTTTTGTTTTTTATTTTCTTTGCATATTTTCTTTTATTTTAGCATATTATACGTGGGCATATAAAAGAGAGAAAAGAAATACCCAAGATGTTAAGCATTTGACATCATACTTTTGCTATGCTGAAGCATACGAATGTCTTTGACACTGCACTTTTGCTATGCCGAAGCATACAGGTGTCATATTATGATTGGCGGGCAACAGTGGTGAGATGGTTATTTATACCTTTCTCTTAGAATTTTCTAGTCCTACCCGTCAAAAAAAGTGATATGAGTGTTAAGCTTTAAGAGATAACTTAATCTTACTCATCACAAACAAGAGCCACAAAGCTCACTTGCTTAGTTGTGCATAGAGATACTCATCTAAGTTACAAGAGATACAAAGTTTAGAAATTTTGTTTCAATAGCCATCCAAGGTACATAAGTACCAAAGTACACAAAACACACATTGTTTTTGTATTTTTCTGATTTTTCAATTTATTTTTATTTTTATTTTAAAAACAAAATAAACAAAACTGAAAGTAAACACACAAAACATGTTAAACAAAGCAAAGCATAAAACTAGACTGACTCAACAAAAATGCAAAACACACAAGCAATGCAACAAACAAGAAAAACAAGAAGGGGAAAAGAAAGTGATGAAATTACTTAGAGTCCTTTTTCTTCCACACCTTGGAAGAACCTTTCCTTTGATTGAATCCTTGAACCAGTAGTGAGGGGGAAGAATTGAAACCGTTCAAGTTCGAAAGGAACATGAGGGCTTTTAGAATATCTCCAAGAGGAGTAAGAGAGGATTGAAGCTGATTTTGGCTTCTTGATGCTATCATGCCGTTGCTCTGTTGAGTGGCTAGCCACTTATAGCAATTTGGTCGAGTATGACAGGCAGCTCCACAATGATGACAGAGATGCTGCTTATTTTGTTTAGGCTTTTGAGAGTTAGCCTTCTTAGCCCTAGGGTTTTTAGCATCTTTCTTATCTTGCTTAGGGGGTACTCCTAAGATAGATTTACCCTTGTCTAAGTTCTCACTAGCTAATTCAGTTTTAACATTAGTGTTCTCAATTTTAACGTTATTAGCAGGAGAAACAAAAATAGTATTACTAGTAGAAGTAGTATTAGAGAAAGAAAGACCATACCCCAAGCCAGTTCGATCCGAAGCAAATTTCTGATTGTTGAGCATCTCATCAAGTTTTGCACTTGAAGTCCTCTCTAATTGAGCTCTGACTTGAAACAGCTTCTCTTTAAGCTTTTTGGTCTTCTTAGCCAAAAAGTTGTTCTCAAATCTCAGTGCTCCAATAGTTTGATTCGCCTCATCAAACTTTGTGGACAACTCTTCACGATCAAGTTCCACATCACTGAGCTTCTTGGTGGCAAGCCTGTACAATTTCTCATGCTTCTCAGAGAGCTTGTAAAGCTTCTCATAGGCTGAATGGATATCATCTTGATCATCCATCTTCTCAAATTTAGACTCCACCAATTCTTCTTCTTCATCCACTTCTTCAACAATCCCTTCAGTAGGATTGACTGTGGTAGTGAAGGCATTTAAGATTCTGTCATCCTCATTGTTAGAATCATCTTTAGGCTTAGTGTCACTCAAGGTTGTAGCAAGTGCCTTACTCTTCCCAATGCTCTTGAGATATGTCGGGCATTCATGCTTCATGTGACCAAATCCATGACATCCAAAACACTTTGGTCCTATAGGAACAGTGTACTGACCGCCATCCTTAGCATCCTTCTTCCCTTTGTCTTGACTCTTGAACCGAGAAGAACTGGATTGTCTGGGGTCCTTGTCGAAGTTCCTCCCATTGGCATTCTTTATAAAATTCTTGAACTGCCTTGTAATGTAGGAGTTCATCTTGGAATCTTCATCATCGAAAGACTCATCTGTATCACTGCTCTTCGCCTTCAAGGCCATGCTCTTGCTTTTACCAGCTTTACCAATCCTGAATAGTCCTAGTTCATAGGTCTACAAGTTTCCAACCAGCTCAGTCAAAGGAATCTTGTCAATATCCTTTGATTCTTCTATTGCCGTAATCTTGGCATGGAATCTCTCAGGTAGAGATTTGAGTACCTTCCTTACAACGTTGGGTTCAGGGATGGTTTCCCCATGATTAAAGGCTGAGTTCACTATGTCCTTAAGTTTGGCATAGAACTCATCAAACGACTCATGCTCCTCTATCTTAATTTCTTCAAAGCTTGTAGTGAGCCTCTGAAGTTTTGAATCTTTGACAACCTTTGTTCCTTCATAGGTTGTCTAGAGGATGGTCCAAGCCTCCTTAGTAGTTTCAGTTGAGGATATCTTCTTGAACTCCTCATTGGTGACTACGCTAAATAGGGCATTTAACACTCTGCTGTTGAAGTTAGCCGCCTTGATCTTTGCGTCATCCCAATCAGCCGATTCTTCTTTTGGCTTAGTCCAGCCAATCTCTACAGCTTGCCACACTTTCTCATCTAAAGACTGCAAGAAAGCTCTCATGCATACTTTCTAGTATGCATAGTTAGTGTCATCAAATAAAGGAGGTATGATTAATGACTGTCCTCTATCCATGACAAACAGGGGTCAATGGATCAACACAGCAAAGATTAAACCTAATCAGAATGTGCCTGCTCTGATACCACTTGATAGGCCACAATCTGAATGACCCAATGTGATTAAACCTAATTAATTAATTAGCCAAGTTGTTAATTAATCAATTAATCATGCAATAGCGTGGAAGCACAAACAAATCACCAAAAACTAAATATGCAGCGGAAATTAAATAACACGGTGATTTGTTTACGAATGGGGAAAACCCTTACGGCAAAAACCCCACCAGGTGATTTTCAAGTCACCACTCCCGAAACTCCACTATTATCAAATCAAACGGTTATAAGTAAAGGAATCCCAAGTACCTTACTAACCTACAGTTAAACCCTTACCCCAATACCCAATTGGACTTGATCTGTAGCGACAATTCCCACCTTTGATTCACGACTCCCAAGTACGTGACTAACCAATGCACGGATCCCAATATGCGACTTCAAAACACCAACTAAGGAGGAGAGGTTGGCTGCAAAGTTCTTCAGTTCATCCTTTATGATGAATAATAGGAAGATGCTTGGTTGCAAAACCCTTTGGTGCAAATACACAGTAACTTCTTCAGAGAAGATGAACTAGGTCAAGAACTTCGTCTTTTGATCACAATTTGCTTGAGCAGAGATTGCTCAATGCTTTTGCAACTTGTGTTCCATTTAACGGCTCTTAAAATAATCATTTTATATGTTTTAGGTTAGAAGAAAAGAAGGCCCAAAAGCATATTCACGGATCCCAAGAAAATCATATTAGAAAATCTGAAATTATAAATCTCGACAGATAGCAAGTGTCGAGGTAGCTATTGAGCAGGTGTCAAGCTTTAATGAATTTGCACTTCAGCTTGCTTTTTCTTGGACAGACTTGATGACTTCAACACTTGACCTTGAAACCTTGTTTCTTGAAGTATTAAAAACACCTAGAACTACCCAATTACAAGTAAAGTGCGTTTTGTCAAAGGATTAGCCAATTTACATAAATAAGTGACATATGTTCATAACAAGTGAAAACACATATGTCCTAACATTATATGATAGAGAGAGAGTGTGAAGACTCAAGAAAATTGAAGGCTGAAGAGTTCTCGTGGGTAGCTCGCGACTCAGCATCTCGTGAAGTGACCCATGTGCCTTGCACATGCTGGAATGTGAAGAGTCAGGGTAGGATGGAGACAGCTGTGTCTCGCGAGTACCTCGCGGGTAAGGCTTTCCCGCGAGACACCCGCGAGGCATTTTGTTCTGACAGCCTATCCATTCTGATACTCACTTTCTATGCCTACACTATTTATACCCACATTACCCACAAATGTTGAGGAGTATTTTTAAGAAAAAACCCTAGCCAAACATCTTGAGAATTAGAGATTGTCATACCCATAATTCTCTACACATTTTGCTTGTGGTATTTTCTCAACTCCTACCTCTCAATTTCCATACCATTGAGAGGTTGATAGTCCAAACACTTACCATACCCTTTCAGAGTGTCAAGTGAAGTTTTGGTGCTGCTGGGAAGTATTGGAAGAAGCCAAGGATGGCAAATGCAACATGGAGCTTGTTGCAGGATCTGGGGAACTAGACAAGACACGGTTCCGAGAAGGCTTGTTGGAGTAGGAGCTTGGAGGGCTTAGGTACATCGGGTAGATTAGGCTTGGAGGGTCTCTTACTAACCCATGTATCCCAACTAATTGTCTAATGGATTGATTACCGCTTGGAGGGCGGCGGAGAGGTTTTTCGCCGAGTTCTTCGGTTTCCTCTTCAATAACACATCGGCGTGTTATCTTGTGTTTGCATCCTTCTTCCCTACTCTTTTACATTCCATTTTATTGCTATGTTGCTCAAATTATGGATTAGAGTAGCTTGTTTGTTTATCCACTTGCATTTACACTATTCCACATTTAGTATTAAGTTAGTGTAAAATCTATCGAGTCGTAACTTTTAATTTGGAAGTCTAAACAGCTCTTGTATTTTCAACACATTTTCAAGCATTCAATTGGTATCAAAACGGGTACACTTGCTATGGTTTAAATACCTTAGTGTGATCCTTGACCCTTTTGAGATGGATAGGTCTCAATTCCTAAATGTTCCACCATTTTTTATGGTAACAATTATGCTTTCTGGAAAGTCAGAATGAGGGCATTTCTATGCTCTATTGATGATACCGTTTGGGATGCGATTGAAGTAGGTTGGGCTAGGCCGGAGGCTACTAAATCCACTTGGGATAAGGCAACTCTTACGGCAGCCAATGCTAAATCCACAGGATCTCTCACATGACAGTTGCCAAGGAAGCTTGGGAGATTTTGGAGACTACCTATAAAGGTACAAAGAAAGTTAAGGAGACAAAGCTCCAGATGCTTACCACCAAATTTGAAGAGCTCAAGATGGGTGATGATGAACCTTTTGATTCGTTCTATGGGAAGCTCAATGAAATTGTAATTGCTAAACTCAATCTTGGTGAGAAAATTGAAGATGCTAAGGTGGTTATAAAGATTTTGAGGTCCTTACCTAAAAGTTTTAAAACAAAAGTCACAGCCATAGAAGAGAGTGAAGACTTGGATGAGATTAAAATCCAAGAGCTAATTGGGTCTCTCCAAACATATGAACTGGGATTGCCTTCTCATAAGTTGAGTAAATCTCTCACACTTAAAACCATCACCAAAAGAATGGATGATTCCTCTAAAGAAGATGGTGTGGAGAAGGAGGTAGCATTTATTGAGAAAAACTTCCGAAAATTCCTAAGGATGAAGAACAACGGAAGTCAGTTTAGTAGAAGGAAGTTCTCATCCTCAAAAGGTGATAGAAAAGAGCATAAGAAGAAAGAAGAGAAGGAGTCTCAATTACCTCAAGGCATTGTGTGCTATGAATACAATGGCCATGGACATCTAAAGAAGGAGTGTCCAAATTTTCTAAGAGGAAAGGGCAAGGCTTATGCCACAACACTTAGTGATTCAGATTCTTCCAATTCTGACTTGGAAGAGAGCTGTGACGGAGAAGGAAATTACTCTGCCTTTATGGCTATTAAACAGGTTGAGCCCTCGGAGGACTTGAGACAACTTGTACAAGAACTTGGGGAGCACAGTGATGAAAAATCCATGGAGATTATGGAAGAATCAGATGCTGAAGAGGATAAGGATACAACTGGTCTTCAAGAGAATTGCACCTTACTCCTTGAGAAGTTGGGAGAGTATGCAAGGGTAGCGAAGGCAGTTATGAGGAAAATGAAGAAAGCAGAGGAAGACTATCGAAGTCTCATGGTTAGACATAAGGAGGTCAAATGTGAAATAGAAAAGCTGAATGGTGAGCTATCAGAAGCTTACTTAAAGATTAGATTCTTGGAGCCTGAGGTGATACAAGCCAATGCCAAGGTAGATAGGGTCTCCACCAAGAAGCTGGATGATGTTATTTCCTCTCAAAAGCAATTCTTAGATAAATCTGGACTAGGATACACTAGAGAAAGCAATACAACTGCTATGAATATCTCTAAAGAAGTAAAGTTTGTGACGACCAAAGAGCCGGTTGTAGTTGCTCCCATTGTGGAGTAGACGAAGGTTGAAAAGAAGAAAATTATGACTGATCAAAAGGTACTGAATAAGCCCCGAAACCAATCTGTAGTGAGGACTGAAGCAAGAGGGAGATCTCTTCCACGACCACAAAGAGGTCCTAGAACGAACCACTTTTGTCATCATTGTGGTCTTCAAGGACACACTTGACCCAATTGTCATAAGCTGAGAACATTGAAGAATGCAACTGATCAAAGGTCAAGAGGACCAAGAAATGACAAGAGAACTTGGGCTGCTGAGTCATCAAGAGGTCGAAATGGAGATCCAGGTGTGATGGACATGATGAAAATGATAGGTGCATTCACCACTTGCTTGGAAAGTTTTTCTAGGAGGTTTGAAAGTCCTAATTCCCGTACCCAATCCTGTAGGGATATCACCCCAAACACATGTGCTGTGTGGGTGAAAAGGGGTACTCATGCATAAACTTTGCAACATGTCCATGTACTAATACTTCCGATGTTTAGGGACATTTGTTCGTGCACCTCATCATGCATTGATTTCAGTTTTAGCATGTTTCATTTACTTGTTTGGTTTGTACCAGTTTTGTTGATCTTACTTTTCTTGTTCTATTTTGGGTGTGTTCAAAAATTCAAAAACCCATAAAAATTGAAAAATCTTTAAAAATTTTGATCGCTTGTTTTGTGTATATCACATGTGAGTTTGGCCTAGTATCTTCGTACTAATGGCGTAGTGCATTTACGAGCTTGGCTTGTTATGTATGCACCTATTTCTATGTGGAAGAAATCTTGAAAACTGTGTGACTATTGTAAATGGATATTCAAGCTTGTCATCAATGATTGGTCAATAGTCTTGTTGGTCTTGATACTTGCATAGACTTGTGTCTATATCTCTTCCCACTTTATTTTTTTATGTTTTTGCAAAAGAGCTCACCAAATGTAAATCTCCAAATGGAAAGAGACATTGAGCTACAAAAGCCTGTTGCACATACTAGTATTTGACTATGAAAAAGGGAAAACTACTCTTTTAATGTAAATGTATGGTGCTCAAAAAGCCAATGGCTAACTATCAATGTTGAAATATCAAAAATTTCAAGCACCGATCTCAAAAAGAGATGTATTATCCAAAAATGGATCAAATGTTATAATTTATGCAGAAGCCAAATGAAAAGCTTCTAAGTTGTGTAATCAATTTGTGGGAGGTCATATATACTCATTTCTGTAATTGAGATAGTCCACTTGATTTTGTATCAGTTGTGTATAACTCGATTGAATTGATCATTGAAGCTTCACTTTGGTCTAAGGACTATTTCACATCTGAAACTCACACACAACACATAAGACTTTGATTAAATTAATGACTATCTCATTTGTGTGATTATACATGTTCAAATGTGATGTGTATGCTAAAGTACTTACTGATCAAACCAAAAAAGATTTTTGAGTGTTTTATATGTTTTTGAAACTGATTTTATACTTTCAAGTGTTTAGTTTTTGTTCAAAATGCATTTTTGTGTTTTTCTTCAAAAACTAGTTCAGAGGTTGTTTCGTGAGAAGCTCGCGACTTAAAGCTTCCCGCGAAATGAGCTTGAGGGAAATAAATTTTTCATCACTTTACACTAAAACTCTCGCAACTGAATTGTGACCATTTCGCGACCAACAACTTCTTGCGAAATGCTGTTTGGCAAAAATTGGATTTTTCCAAAATCAGATAGAAGCTATCGCGACTGTATCGCTACTGTCTCGCGACTTAAAGCTTCTCGCGAAGGTGTTTGTGCTTCAGTGGCCATTCTCGCGAGTGTCTCGCAAGTGTCTCGCTACTCTCTAACCCGCGAAAAACGCGTGTTTTCAGTTTTTATGTAGCAGATGTGGTAGTTTTTCAAACACTTAGAATTTCCCTCGCTCAACCTCTCTCAACCCAAAATCAATTTTTCTTCAAAACCCCATCAATTTCAAACTTCTTTTCTGCATTTTCTACTTCAAGGTATGTTTTCTAAAACTTTTTCTTCATGTTTTCTTAAGATTTTGCAGAGATTTAAGTTAACGTTTTGTAAATTGGGGATTTTTTTAAAATGGGTTTGGTTTCTCAATCTTTGTAAAAAAATTTCCAAAATTTTTGATTAAGGTGTGATTCATTTGTTGTGATTGTTCTTATGTTGGGCCTTTGTGGCTGTTTGATTGTGTATTTAGGCATTGTTTCATCATGCTCATGCACTGCTCATAGTTTGTGTTCACGGTTGCATACTAGGTGCTCGACAAAATGTCCTAGTGACATTTTTGTACTAAATTGGTTTCTGGTGTGTTCAAATTTTTGGATTGACACTTATGTGACCTTATTTAACTTGTTTTGTTATGGTGTTTGTGTTTCACACACATTGCCCACACTGTACACACACTAGGCACCCCTCATGCATCTCGTGCTGCACACATATGCATCAGCACATACACAGGATATGCACACACTGTTACACTCACTTCATTCATACAATGTGAGTTAGCTTACATGGTTTAACACTTTTTAGCTTGCTGTTTGTGTCAGTTTTGCTCTGCTCTGAGTATGGTTTGATATGGTTTGAAAGTCAATTTTATTTTGAACTACCATGGATCTGATAATGTTTTATGTTCTATTTATGCCTTGTGTACTTGGTTCTTTTCTGGTTCTGTTGTTATACAGATGGCTCCAACTAAGCATGCAGCTACAAAGAAATCATCTTCAAAACATGCATGCATTGATTCTGATCATTTCAAGTCTGCTGAAGCTGATATGACTGTTAAACCCGGTTGGGATTGTGTACTTAGAGATCATTTGAGAATTTTTCTCAAATGCTACTGTGGAAGATGACAATAGAGTTTGCTAGGTGAGGCACAAGGAGTTCATGATTACAAGGGATAGTATTCTAGACTTTTGGAGATTCGTCCTCTCTCTCAGCTAATGTCAGTTTAATATGATGGGAGATTGGGTTCTACTGACGAGATGGTGAAGATACTTTGAGGTACTTCTAAGAAAACCTCCATGAACACAATTCCATTTTCACCAGAAATGTGGACATTGGCGTACATGATGATCCACAACTTGTACCCAGTAACAAACCTTACTACACTTTTAGCTCCAAGGACGAGGTTTCTCTATGACCTTTTTACTCACAAGGAGATTGATATATGTAGTCACATCTTCCACATTCTGAAGAAGAGCATTGAAAAGCAAAATTCAAGGACTGTAATGCCTTTTCCCTCACTGATTATGGGACTAATTGCTAAGACAAAGCTGAAACTTTCGAGTGGCCTTACTATGGTTCAGAGGGACTACCCCATTGGTGCTCATACATTGACTAAGAGCACAGCCCACATCAAAGGCTCCAAGACCGGTGTGCGTACCATACCACAACCACGTGTTGAGCAGGAGGAAGGTGACACAGAGGATGAGATAGAGTGCTTTACTACTGCTCCAGAGTCATCAAATCAGCCCTCAGCTCAGCCTTCATCTTCTGCACCAGCTCTGGGACCGGACAGACTTGATCATCTTATAGCTAGAGTTGAGCAGATGTACACTTTGCTGGATTCACATGTACAGCACACAGCAAACCAATTTGCTTATGTTTAGGGACAGATCACAGCCTTATCTACTCAGATAGAGGAGTTATCCCTCAGTCATGGTTCTGACTCAGAGTCAGAGGCATTCTAGCCCTTTGGCCATTCCGGTTAAAAATGGGGAGAAATTTTTGAGGGGGAGTTAAAAGAGAGCTTGCACAGCGTTAGGGGGAGCATAGACTTTGATGTATTGGTTATTGGTTATTAGGTTTTATAACTGGTTTATGTTTACTGTTTTTACTATTTTTGTTTAAAGCTTTGATACTATGGTTTAATTTCAGTATATTTTCAGTATTTGTGACTTTCTTTATGCTTTGTAGCATATTTGTTTGTACTTTTAAGATATTGCAAATATGTCTTAAGTACCTCACACTTGTGCCCAAGTAGGATTTTGTATCCTAGATGCAAATACTTCATGTATTTTGCATTGGTTGAGTGTTGGACATGCAATTGATCCTTGGGATTGTTCTTAATTGCATTGCGTGTTCGGATGAGAATTTACTTGCTAAATGTTCATTGTAGTCATTCTTTAATGACTGTTTTTGTATGATCAAGATATGCTTACATGTTTTAAAGTGTTTACAAACTTGATCGCATTTTACTTGTTCATATATGTACCTTGTGTTCAACTTGTCATAAGCTTAATGAAAGATTTGTTTGTGTACAAGTGTTTCAGGTTACAGGTATATATACGTGCAAGTGCTTTACAGCTTCTAGATTAGGTGTGAGTGAGTTTTGCCATTGTTCCCAAACTCACGTTTAAGTCTAGAGTCTGTTTTAGGGGTTTTGTCACAGAATAGCCAAAAGGGGAGATTGTAAAGTTGTTATTTACAACTATGTATTTTGTTGACTTTTATTCTGTGCCAAATTTGATTGTAATTGCTTTCAATCTTTTATACCCTGTATTTAATGTGGGATTTGATTGTAAGGGTTGTGTGATAGAGAGAGAGTGTGAAGACTCAAGAAAATTTAGACTTAGGATTTGATGTATTTAGAACTCTAATGTGTAATGTTGGCAAACCATGATCAAAACAATATATTTAGTCTTATTTAGGCTTGCTCAAAGTTGTGTAATTCATGTAAAGTTGGAATCGAGAGGCTACAGATGTATGAGTACATTTCGGCCTAGCTCGATCGATCGAAGGTCGGCCAGAATGTTTTTTTTTGCAGAATTTTCAACTCAACCCTATCTCATTAAACGTTTAGGGTTTTATGTTTTTGCCCTAGGTATATAAGGCAAAATCCTAGCCACATTTTGAGAGTTGCTCTAGTTGTATTGTTGCTCATATTTTGCGGTTTGTATGAATCTCTTCTGAGATTCTTGAGGAGCTTTCCTTCACATAAACTTAGGGTTTTCAAGGTAGAGATATTATCAAAGCATTGATGATCAACTCAGTTGCTGCCATTGGAGCTTAAAGAAATGCAAGCAGGAATGCTTGTACCTGATTGGAGAATCCTAGAAAGAAAGAGTCCATGGATTCAGAGCTTGCACGTGGTCATGTCAGTAAGTTCTACTGGTGGGTAGCATTAGGAAGTCAAGCGTAGGTGCTTGTAAGTCCTTTTGTATGAACTTCGATTCTTTCATATAGTGGATTCAAGTTTACCTTAAGGATAGCTAGGTTAAATCCTCCCTAGGCTTTTTACCGGTTTGGTTTTCCTCGTTGATCATATCTTTGTGTTCTTTATATTTTCGCTGCTTTATATCTTGATATGATTATTTGATTGTGTTAACCTAGATTTGCATAATTTGACTAAGTTAATCACTTGGCTAATAAACTAGGTTAATCCAATTGTTGTGTTTTAAAGGGCCTAAAATCCTAACAATGGTATCAGAGCAGGTTGCTCCCTTGTTGTAGATCTTTTGATCTCTGAGTTGATCCTTGACCCCTGTTGTCATGGAACATGGACACTTTGTGGTTATTCCTCCTTATTTTGATAGAAATAACTATGCTTATTGGAAAGTTAGGATGAAAGCTTTCCTGAAATATATTAATGAGAGGGTTTGGAATTCCGTTGAGTACGGATGGGAGAAGCCCATTACTTCTGTGAGTGAGTGGAAAACTTCTCAAAAAGAAGTAGCTGGGTTCAATAGCAAAGCTGTGAATGCCATCTTTAATGCTGTTTCTATGGAGGAATTTAAGAGAATCTCTAATGTTGAGGTTGCTCATACTGCTTGGAAAATCCTCCAGACTGTGCATAAAGGCACAAAGACAGTTAAGATTAATAAATTGTAGCAATTAACTTCTAGATTTGAAAGCATTATGATGTCTGATGATGAATCTTTTGATGAATTCTATACTAAACTGAATGATATTGTTAATTCTGCTTTTAATCTGGGTGAAATCTATGATTAACCTAAAATTGTTAGGAAGATTCTTAGATCTCTAACTGAAGACTTTAGACCCAAAGTGACTGCCATTACTAAGAGCAAGGATGTAGACTCCATCCCTGTTGATGAGCTTGTAGGATCTCTTCAGTCCTATGAGCTAGACCTACCCAAAGCTAGCAAATCCAAGTCAATGGCTCTTAAGTCAGTTGATGATGTTGAGGTTGGTGGATTTGATGACAAGCTCTCTGCTACAGAGATTGCTTACCTTGACAAGAACTTTAGAAACTTTCTTTGGAACAGTAACAGAAAGGCAAGAAATACAAACACTACTAAACCTAGAAATTTTAGGAAGAATTATCCCATTAAGGTTAACAACACTGAAAAACCTAGAGAAAAAGTAGGTTAATCTTTCAATAATTTTTTGGGTTCTTAATGTTTGGATGTCAAGGGTATGGTCATGTTAAATCTGAATGTCCTACAATCTTGAGGTCTATGGGTAAAGCTATGGCTATAACTCTTAGTGATAATGAGGTTTCTGATGATGAGTCTAGATGTGACGAGGATGGAAACTTCATTACTTTCACTGCTACTGCTGTAGTCAATGAAAGCATGTCTGTTGAAGAGAACCCTTCTGATGGGGAACTTTCTGAGGATGCAGATCTTCAAGAGGCCTATAATAAACTTTGCAAAATTGCTGCAAAGGATGCTATGAATGTTGAACTTTGCCTGAAGAAAATTGAATCTCTTGAGTTTGAAAAGAAAAATTTGCTTGTTAAATTATTTGATGCTAATGATCTTTTGAACAATGTGAAATCTAAGAATATGCTCTTGCTTGATAAAGTTAAGATTTTGGAACATGATTTATCTATTGCTAGATCTACTAGTTCTAAACTTGATCAAATGCTGAGTGTTCAAAAGTATCCCTCTAACAAATCTAGTTTAGGTTTTGTTGAAAGCATCTCTATGTCTGCACCACATTCCACAAACTTTGTTCCTTCATCTTCTTCTGAACCTTCTGTGAGTGAGGTTATGAGTGATACTGTCAAACCCCCTGCGAGTGAGGTTGTCAAACCTATAGAAGTTTCACCATCTGGGAAGATTAGGGTTGATTTGAAAGAGTCTAAACCTAAGGAGTCTATCCTTTCTAAGGACAAGATGCATGGTAAACCTGCTTGGGTTTGTCATTTTTGTGGAAAGTCTTGACACATTTGCCCTAACTGTTACAAGCTTCAAGCTGCTAAGAGAGCAAACAAACTAAAAGTGCCTGTGCCTCAAGCATAAGATCCTATGGCACTCATTGGTGAATTGGTAAAGGCTTTAAACCTTTATTCCAATCCTGGAATTGGAAATCACTCGAACGTGAATAGGAACTCCAATGCTCGTGGTGCATCTAAAAGGTTTTGGATGCAAAAGACTCGATCTAATTGAGTCTTTCTGATATGGTTTTTGTGGTTCATTGCTCTACTCTTTTATGACCATTGTTCTTTGGTTTTTGTGTTGTTTTTAGGACTTGCATTGCATAACATTCATGCATTTCATTCTAGGATTTATTTTTGTTTTCTCTTTTAAATAAATTAAAAAAAAAAAAGAGGAAAGCAAATTGTGTTTGGCTTTTATTTTTCTTGGTTTTTGAAAATAAGGTTGATCAATTTATTTACACATAACATGTCTTTGTACCTTGTTTGGCTTTGATGAGCTTATTCATTGCACTTGACTAGTTGAAGCTTTGTAGTGCATGTTGTGTGAGAAAGATGTTTATGGTGTTTATCACGTTTTCTTAATCTTGAAGTCACATGTTATTTGACTGTCAGACTTGATCCTTTTGAGAAAGGCTTAAATAACCATCTCACCATTATTCACTAGCCAATCATGAACACCTTAGTGTATATCTTAAGATTCTGTGCTCGAGAAAGTGTAGCACATGCACAAAAAGAATATAAGGTGAAGCCTCGGTTTAATTGCTTAATGCTCAAACTTGGTGTGTACTATTAGGCTTGATGCCAAATCACATAATTAAAATTGGTGTGTATATTATGAGGCAAAATTCAAGAAACTTACATGATTGCAAGCTTATGATCTAGGAGATGTGAGAGTTATATGATGTAATTCTTTTGGTGATAGTCTCTTTCAAATTCTATGTGATGAATTTTGTAGACTTTGTGTTTGATTTCTATTCACATATCACCTCACATGTATCTCAAGTTTTTGCTAGTTGCACACACTACACAAGTTACTCTTTACTAAACACTGTACATGTAATTGTGTGTGTTTTTGGTCTGACCAACCAAGTTTGAAAATACCTTGAGTATTATGCAAAACATTTTTTTTTGCTTGAGAATTTAAAGGGAGAATGGCTGAAATTTTCTTTGAAAAACTGGGCTTAAAACTTGGGTTCTTGAAAAAACATTTCATCTCATACTCATGCATTTGGTTCATCAATTTTAATGCTTTGAGGAGTTTATAGCCAAAATGTGTTTTTTTTTTCAAAACTGTGTTTTTTCCCAAAAGTTTTGTGAGCCTTTGCCTGTTTCGATCGATCCATTTTGTTTTTCAATCGATCAAAAATGTACTTAAAATTCTTTTAAGAGTCTCGGGTTTATTCGATCGATTGAATGTAATTTTTAATCAATCGAATATCGCGAATCAAGTTTTTAAAAACCAGATCTTGACTTTTTCAAATCATGTTTTCAAAAAGTTTCAAACCTTTTTCTCTCTCTCTGACTCGGCAAGCTCACTCAGCAAATTTTTTGTCGTTTTCTTCCCAATCTTTTGGAAGGTTTTTGTCCTCTAAGGCCGGTATGTCCATTATACCCCTCCTTTTTCTTTTATTTTCAAGTTTCATGCATTTCTCCTCGAACTTTTTGGACCTATTCCTATTTGGGGTTTTTCATGATTTAAGCCATTTATGTGAAATTGATCATTGGGTTTTTGTTGGGACATGATATAAACATGATATTGATGGTTTAATTTGATCAATTTTGTGATTTGTGAAAAATTGAAAATTCTAGCGCTTGTAATTGATCCGAATTGGGGATTTGTTCAAATTGGGTTCAATTGATGCAATTGGCTTGTTGAAATGATGTAATTGATCATTATATTATGTATTCTAGCTTGTGTGATGATCAATTAGTCAAATTTTTCCAAAATCTTAACAAGCGGTTTTCAATTTTGGCATTTTTTAGAAACTCTGTGCTCAAGCCAAATTTGTGAAATTGAAATTAAATTGAACTTAGTTTTACTGCATTAGAACATGCATCATGACATTGTAATTGTTCATGCATCATATATATTTTTGTTCTATATATATATATATATATATTTTGCTAACTTGTAGTCTGCCCTTGGTTTGTGCTTTGTTTTTGTTCTTTTGGTTCTTTTTTGTGTCTTTGTCCTTTCCTTAGCATTATGCCTAGGAAGACTAGAGCTCATAGGTTTGTTCCCCCACCTTCTCCTCCCCCATCTTCTTTTGACCGTGAGAAATTTTCCAATGAGAAAAACCAAGATATTTTTGAGACACTGAATCTTAGGAGAAAGATATGGGCTGAGCGTTCTGTTGTGTTCGATGTGCGTGATTCTGCCATTAGGGCAAATTTTGAGCGTCGGGGCTGGTTACCTCTGTTGGATATTTCTGATCCTCCTCCTCTAGCTACCCTGATTAAAGAGTTCTTTTTGAACATCTCTATCCGCATCTATGATTCCAACACTTTGGTAAAGAGTTGGATACGAGGTGTGGAGTACACCATTGCTCCTACTGTAGTGGCTGATTCTCTAGGGGTACCTTTGGTCCAGTACCCTATCTACCCTTATGATGAGTCTCCTCTATTAAATGATGTCATGTCATACATCACTAGGTCTTCTATCCAGTGGGGTTTTGATCCTAGGATCACCACTGCTGAGCTATCTGAGTTGCACTATCTCTTCTTTAGGATAACATGTCATTCTATTTGGCCTATTTCTCATCTTCATACCATTCCTCTCGAGCGGTGTGTCTTTTTGTACACTCTTGTTACTGATGCTCCTATTAGTTTTCCTCACTTGTTTCTTCGTTCTTTAAATGAAGTTTATAAGGGTTCATCTTCCTCTCATGCTCTTGTCCATCTCATTTTTATTCATAAGATTTTGTTATATCTTGGTTTAGATGATTTCCCTTCTTCTGAGCCTGTACATGTTATTGCTCCCATAGGTGCGTCTTTTCTTAGACAGAGGGCTGCTCATCTTCGAGCTGGCTCTAAACACCCTAGGTCTAAGCCTTTTGGTACTGCACCTCCTCCTCCTTCTTCTACAAGTCCTGCTGGTGAGGATGTTGCTGATCTTGTTGGTGATGCTGATGCTGCTAATGTTCCTCCACCTACTTCGGATGACTTTGATATACGTCGTACCTTGGAGACTGTCATGACCGTTCAGGTGGCTTATGTTCAGATTTGGTGGACTTGCTTGATGAGATTTGAGTTTTGCGAGTCGACTTAGTGCATCTTCGTTCACCCTCACCACCTCCTTTTGATGATGGCGTGTGATTGTCCTTTGGCATTCTGTCTCAAAAAGGGGGAGTAGAGTTTTGACACTTGTAGAGGCGTTTTTGTAGTTAGGGGGAGTATTTTTTTTGTTTTGCAGAGCTAGTGGAGATATTAGATTGTATCTAGGTGCTTTACTTTGTATATCATTTTTGGGACTATTCATGTTAGGGAGAGATACATTTATTTTGAGATATATGATTATTGTTTCTTGTGTTCACTGCTTATTGATTTATATTTATGAGTTATTCATTGATATATGTCTTTATTATGTGTTGTGCGAAACATACAAGAATGTTTTATTTTTGTTATATCTAACTTAAGGGGATAGTTAGTTTACATATCTGTTGATTTACTATTTTTATGTCACACATGCATTTATGCGTTTGTTGAGTGTTTTAGGAATATACTAGTTGATTCAATTGAGCTGCTGTCTACACTTGCAACTGATGGATAGTAGTTAGGATTGAATTTTTGTTTATGAGCATTATTTTTGTAAAGGGCTTTTATTTGTAAACTTTGAGCTTTTAATTTGTGTTTTGTCACAGATTGCCAAAGGGGGAGTTTGTTAGGTTCTAAAGACTTAGGATTTGATGTATTTAGAACTCTAATGTGTAATGTTGGCAAACCATGATCAAAACAATATGTTTAGTCTTATTTCGGCTTGCTCAAAGTTGTGTAATTCATATAAAGTTGGAATCGAGAGGCTGCAAATGTATTAATACATTTCGGCCTGGCTCGATCGATCGAAGGATAGACTTGATCGATCGAAAGTCGGCCAGAATGTTTTTTCTTCTGAATTTCCAACTCAGCCCTATCTCATTAAACGTTTAAGGTTTTATGTTTTTGCCCTAGGTATATAAGGCAAAACCCTAGCCATGTTTTGAGAGTTGCTCTGGTTGTATTGTTGCTCATATTTTACGGTTTGTGTGAATCTCTTCTGAGATCCTTAAGGAGCTTTCCTTCACATAAACTTAGGGTTTTCAAGGTAGAGATATTATCAAAACCTTAATGATCAACTTAGTTACTGCTATTGGATCTTAAAGAAATGCAAGCAGGAGTGCTTGTACCTGATTAGAGAATCCTAGAAAGAAGGAGTCCGCGGATTCGGAGCTTGCACGTGGTCATGTCAGTAAGTTCTACTGGTGGGTAGCATTAGGAAGTCGAGCGTGGGTGCTGGTAAGTCCTTTTGTATGAACTTCGATTCTTTCATATAGTGGATTTAAGTTTACCTTGAGGATAGCTAGGTTAAATCCTCCCCAGATTTTTTACCCGTTTGGTTTTCCTAGGTGATCATATCTTTGTGTTCTTTATATTTCCGCTGCTTTATATCTTGATATGATTATTTGATTACGTTAATCAAGATTTGCATAATTTGACTAAGTTAATCACTTGGCTAATAAACTAGGTTAATCCAATTGTTGTATTTTAAGGGGTCTAAAATCCTAACAAGGTTGATAGCCCAAACACTTACCACACCCTTTCAGAGTGTCAAGTGAAGTTTTAGTGCTACTGGGAAGCATTGGAAGAAGCCAAGGATGGCAGATGCAATATGAAGCTTGTTGCGGGATCCGGAGAACTAGACAAGACACGGTTCCGAGAAGCGTTGTTGGAGTAGGGGCTTGGAGGCCTTAGGTACACCGGGTAGATTAGGCTTGGAGGGTCTCTTGCTTACCCATGTATCCCAATTGATTGTATAGTGGATCGATTACCGCTTGGAGGGCGGCGGAGAGGTTTTTTGTTGAGTTCTTTGGTTTCCTCTTCGATAACACATCGGCGTGTTATCTTGTGTTTGCATCCTTCTTCTCTACTCTTTTACATTCCATTTTACTGCTGTGTTGCTTAGATTATATGGATTAGAGTAAGTTGTTTGTTTATTCGCTCGCATTTGCACTATTTCGCACTTAGTATTAAGTTAGTGTAAAATCTATTGAGCCGTAACTTTTAATTTGGGTATCTAAACAGCTTTTGTATTTTTGATAGACCAAACGCGAATTGACCCCTTGCGATGAATTAATTAATTGATTGGCCAAGTTCAATTAATTAATCAAATTAACATGCAAATGTGTGGTAGCAAAAACAAATCACCAATAAATTAATTATACAGCGGAAAATAAATAACACGATGACTTGTTTACAAATGGGGAAAACCTAATGACAAAAATTCCACCGGGTGATTTTCAGGTCACCACTCCCAAAATTCCACTATTATCACAACAAGCGGTTACAAGTAAAGGAATCCTAAGTACCTTACCAACCTACAGTTGAACTCTTACCCCAATACCCAATTGGACTTGTTCTGTAGTGACAATTTCCCCTTTTGATACACGGCTCCCAAGTACATGACTATCTAATTGCGCGGATCCCAGTATGTGATTTCATTCACCAACTAGAAAGAAAGGTTAGCTGCAAAGTTCTTTCGTTCATCCACACAATGAAGATTAAGAAGATGCTTGGTCACAAAACCAAAAGGTGCACATACACAGCAACTTCTTCAGAAGAGATGAACTAGGGTAGAACTTTGTCTTCGGTCACAATTTGCTTGAACATAGTTTGCTTAATGCTTGTGCAACTTGTGAACTAGTTGATAGCCCTTAAAACAATCCTTTTATATGTCTAGGGTTAGGAGAAAAGAAGGCCCAAAGACACATTCATTGATCCCAAGAAATCAGATCAGAAATTCTGATTTTATAAACCTCGACAGATAGAAGCTATCGAGCAAGTGTCGAGCACACGGGCTTGAGCAGCTTACTTAACCTTGACACATGCTAGCTGTCGAGCTTTAGTAATCTTGCACTTTCAGCTTGTTTTCTTAGATAGACTTGAAGGCTTCCACACTTGATCTTGAAACATGGTTTCTTGAAGTATTTCAACACATCCTAGATCTACCCAAATACAAGTAATGTGCGTTTTGTCAAAGGATTAGCCAATTACATCAAAGAATGACATATGTTCCTAACAAGTGAAACACATATGTCCTAACAGTTTTCAACACATTTTCGAGCATTCAATAATCCTATTGGCATGTTTATGAAACTATGTAATTTTGAATATGTTGTGCACTATATTTAAGTGTATGCGTAATTCTACTTCCATGGTGTTTAAATTTTTTAATTATAGAAACTATTATTTTGTTACTCAAAATGATTTCTATGGAAATGAAATGGTGCAGTCTTTTATCAATGCACGGACACTAATTGAGTCAGGTAAACTTGGGAATGATATTTGTCATGTTAGGACTAATATGGATTTTAGTCAATTAATAGAGATATATATATATATATATATATACACATATATATATAATTTTTTGAATGTTCAATATGTGTCTAAAACACCCTTGAACGTTAAGACCCCCAATTACAAAAATACCAATTCAAGCTTTATATCAAACAATATATGTGCGGAAAATGATAACAAGCTTATAACAGAATTGATAAAAAATCTAAACCATAAATAATCACAATCACAGCAGTAATTAAATGGTAAAGATAAAGGGAAGAGAGATGCAAACACAAGAACAATACGCGATGTGTTATCGAAGTGGAAACTGAAGCCCTCAGCATAAAACCTCTCTGCCGCCCTCCAAGCAGTCAATAATCCACTAGAAAATGTAGTTGGTATAAATGAACAGCAATAGACCCTTCAAGCCTAATCTACCCAGGTACCTAAGCCCTCCAAGCTTCTTGCTCCAACGAGGTTGCGCCGAACCTTTTTCTTTTCTAGCTTACCGGATTCCGCTACTAAACCATAGCATCAACCAATGAATATTGGTTCCTTCCAAACTGCTTCCCTTAGCACCAAATGAACCTTCTCACAGACGTGGGTGTGGTGAGAAAAGTATTTGGTCAATAACCTCTCAAGGATGTATCAATGGAGAGGAAGAGAGTAGAGGAATTTGAAGAGTCTCTTAGATGAAGATTGGAAATGAGGCAATCTTGTTTTTCTCTAGGGCTTTTCTCTCAAAATTCTCTCTGGAAGCTCTTTACATTTCGTGGGTATAAGGGTCTATATATAGTGGTGTGTGTTTGGAATACGAAGAGACAGTTTTTGCCAAATAGGGCTAGTTGGTGGCTTGGCCTAGCGGCTTGTCCAAGTCGCGAGTTCAAGTCACGAAATAATAGCCTAGCCAACCTGGGACTTTTGTCCTGTAGTGCGACAGTTGGCGCAACCCTTCAGCTCCCCTGTGTGCTTCTCACGTGCCTGCAGTTGGCGGCTTGCCAGTCGCGAGTCAGCCGCGAAACTCTGCTTCTTTGCATAAACTTGAGCTTTTCTTCACACTCTCTTCACACACTACCCTTAGATGAATCCCACCTAAATACAGGGTTACTAAGTGCTAAATTACTGCGTAGTTTATTTGACTTGGAGTCAATAATCCGGCTGCAATTATTTCCTAAGGAAAAGCGACTAAGATGTATGAATACACTTTGTCTCAATTGGTACATATCATATATTTACAATTTTTCATAAAAGAAAACACAAAATACTTAAAAACGAGGTTCAAAGAAAAGACATATGTTACGTATGTAACTTGATTTTTTTTTAATGAAATTCAGACAGTCGCATATATTGAAATTGGTATTTTACATTGACGTTTAACTCCTATCTACTGCGTCAATTCTATGAATATGATGAATCCTAAATAAAAAAAGAATCCTATTAGAGTGTTCCGGACTATTACTATTTTGTATAAATGTAAATTAAAACAAGTACAGATTAAATCATGGCTCGTATTTTTATTTTATGAAGAACTAACCAAGCAAATTGGCACGGAATAAAGCCAACAAGATGGTTGATAAATTTCAACCTTACAATCTCCCCCTTTGGCTAATCCGTGACAAAACCCTATAACAAACTCTAGACTTAACGTGTAAGTTGGAAAACTCACTCACACCTAACTCTAGAATCTGTGAAGCTTTAGAACCATAAGAATAAGAACTCCTAAAACACGACAACACAATAAGTTTATTGTATGCAGAAAACTTGTAATGTAAATGGAGCAAGCACAATGCGATCAAGCACAATGGAATAAAAACAATAAACCAAGGCAAGACCAAAACCAGCAATCACCATGAACAAGTGATCATAATGCTTATTCACACTTGGAATGAACATCCGGACATTCAAGCTGACAAGCACATGACAAATCACTTGAATGACCAACACTCAACCAATGCACAGTACATGAAGTATGTGCATCTAGGAAAAATCCTACAAGGGCACAAGAGTGACAGTACTTAAAAAGAAATGCATAACATTAAGTTAGAAGTACTGATTTAACATAGCACATACGCTGCATAAAGCAAGGTACAAACCATAAAGCCTACAAGGTGTATAAAAACAAACCCTAAAAGCTTACAAAAGCAATATGGGTACAAACCAAAAAAAAAACCGAAAGTAAAAAGAACTAAATAACATCATATTATATATACTGAATAACTACCACCAAAGATTCAAACTAACCAATAGTTATAAGTTTTAGCCAATTAAACAACTAACACCATAGTGTTTTAAATTAGTAAAAACAGTAGAAAACCAAAAAATATCAAAGCTATACACAAAACATCAAGTGATAAAGAAATATCCCCCTCAAAACAAGCACTCCCCCTCAAGTGTATTAGTGTATCCTAAAAATTCTCCCCCTTTTTGACCAGAATGGCCAAAGGTCAGTGCTCTTGGCTGGTGTGGATACTGTCAAACTTAGCTGAAAGTACATCAAGTTGATCTTGCATTGCTGTCATTCTTTCAGTATGCTGATTTTGAACATCTCTGAGTCCATTAAGCCTTTCTAGGATGATCTGAAATGCATTAGGAGGTATAGCTGATGAAGTAGAAGCTCTGCTCCTCTTGGCTCTGCTTCTGGGTGCGGATACCTGTCCTGTAGCTTCAGCTTCAGTCTCCATTGGATCACCTTCTTCTTGGACATCCTCCTCTTCTTCACCTGGAAGACGACTTTGTATCCTTGTGAGAGTGAATTTGTTTATGGCTGATAGAGGAGTCATAGGACTGATATCTTGTGGGATTGTAACATCCTTTGCTTTGAAAATCCTCATAAGAAGACTTGGAAATACCAGCTTGGCCCTCGAGGTGGTTCTAGTCTCATCCACAATTTTATCATATATATGAGAACTTATATCAATGAAAGTTTTCTCCTTGAGCTCCATGAGGAAGATAGCTCTTGCATTTGTAAGAGTGGTCATCTTTCTTATAGGATACAAGTTAAACATCATGATAGTAGTCAGACACCTCAATTCAGCAGAGAAATCAGCAGTGTTGAGACATTTCTTTTCTTTAACACCACCAAGTCGAGACTGGACGACATCCAAAAATAGCATCCTGTCTTTGTAATTTGTGAACTCATATTCCTCTAAACCTTTAAGACCTAGCACTTCATCAATGTCATGTGCATCTATGATGAATTCCTTTCTTCTCACCCAACAACTCAACTCCTCCTCCCTTATCATAGCATTGGCATAAAATTCTCTGATGAGAGGCTCACAGACAGGAGGTAGGTCACTCAACAATTTTTCCCAACCTCTACCCTTAAAACAACTTGGAATAAGAGTATCTTTCAACTCCCTTAGATCAACAAATCTTTCCTGAATGATGGTTCCGTTCAAGAAAGAGTCCCTATATCTCTCAAAGTGTTGAATTGACCTAAATAGGTTAGGATCCATTTTCAACCTTTTGTCAGATTTCTTAGCAACAGTCTTCTTCTTTGTAGGAGATGGGGCTAACTATAAACAAACAGAAAGGGCCACAACAAGACATAGCACAGTATGTGGAAATACACATAGATTAGTAACACTTTAGTTGCAAAGAGATTAACAGAGTATTAGGACAACATAAAATGATCAAATATAGTTGAGCACCAAGAGAAGATACCACAAAATATATCATAGCACCACCGACAAATAAAACAATGGAAACCAGAAGCAAATGACAATGAGACATGCCTTAATGACTATGACAACTACAAGATAAAACTGCATGGCAGAACCCCACACAAGACAAGATAAATAGATAAACATATAGCAAAAAGAGTCATACAAACCCAAGGTTTCAGACAAACGGAAACACCCAGACACAAAAAAAACATAAAAGATACCAAAACCCATGGACCCAAAGATTATAAAATCTATTAAACACAAAGGTTTAGAATAATGACTAGAATAATGACAAAGAAAAAAAACAAAAACAAAAACAAAAAAATAGCAACAAGAATGATCAACACCAAACAATCAAACACAACAATTTAAGCAAACCCATGTTCGAACTCCTCAAAACACAAACCAACATCACAACACCCAGTTTCAAGAGAACAATCAATGAAATCATGAAGTATGAAGTGAAAAGAAGAAAACCTATACCTTTTTCTTGGTGTTTGATGAAGACATGATGCACAAATGAAGGCTTTTTGAAGTGAGACACGGAGTGTTTGAGAGAGAGAAATGGGGAAGACAATGAACAGTCACTGAAGCTCGAGGGAAAACTGAAAAAACAATTATAAAACTATCTTTAAAACGTAAAACACGCGTTTTTCGCGACTGGATTAAGTTGCTAGTCAATTGTCAAGTTAAGCCGCGAAACACTGTGAAACCAAGATTTTCAAAAAATCTTCCAAGTGTTTTTCACGACTGGAAGGTCTACCTGTAATATGGTCGCGAGATGAGCCGCAAAAATCTCTGAGTATCCCTCGTGACTGGACCTTCCACCCGCGAATAAGTCGCCACACAGAGTCGCGAAAATCGTAGAAACTCAAAATTTTGAAAAATTTTGTAAGTATTTTTCGCGACTGAGACCTTGACTCGCTAGTGACCCGTGAAAATCTCGAAGTGAGCTTCGCAACTGGAGTATGCGACTGGACCTACCTGCGACTGAGTTGTCAAAACAGGGCAACACTGTTTTTGAAATTTTTGACATTTTTGTAAAACAAAATACTTTCCAAAAACAAACTAAAACACTCAAAAATATTTTTGTGTTTGATCAACAAAGATTGAGCTTGTGAAAACACATTTAATCAAGTACAATCACACAAATGAATATGGAATTCATTGAACATAGACTTGTGTGTTGTGTGTGGGTATCAAAAATGAGATATTCCTTAGTCTAATATGAAGCTTCAATGATCAATTCAATCAAGGCATATACAATTAGCACTAGATAATGTGACCCATCTCAATTATAGAAGTATGCATATATGACCTCCCACATAATCTTGAGTACATTTCTTTGAAGCTTTTCATTTGGCTCCATTTTCAACATATCATATGATCTTTTTGAATAAACATATCTCATTGTGAGATCGATGCCTGAAATTTTTAATATTTCAATTTGATGAGTTAGCCTTTGGCTTTTTGGACATCATACATTTTATTTTGGTCGCTTTCCCTTTTTCCTAGTCAAATACTAATATGTGCGACAGGCTTTTGCAGCTCAATATCTCTTTTCATTTGGAGATTTACATTTGGTAAGCTCTTTGAGTAAAGCAATAAAATAAAAGTGGGTAGATATATAGGCACAACTCTATACAGGTCTCAAGATCAACAAAACCATTCACTAGTCATTCATGACAAGGTTGAAGATCTATTTACAACAGTCACATAGATTTCAGAATTTCTTCCACAATGATATGAGTGCATAAGAGACAAGCTAAGCTCATTAAATGCACAATGCCATAAGTACAAAGGTACAAGGCAAAACATGCTTTTGAGACAAAACTCAACAAAGCTTATCAAACTTTTTAGGATTTTCTACTTTTTATGTGTTTTTTGGATTTTTGACACAAAAGCAGTAAAAGATTGATCAAA
Organism: Quercus glauca; assembly: GCA_023736055.1. Taxonomy (NCBI): domain Eukaryota; kingdom Viridiplantae; phylum Streptophyta; class Magnoliopsida; order Fagales; family Fagaceae; genus Quercus; species Quercus glauca. The sequence goes on along the minus strand of CM043325.1, from coordinate 19,625,922 downwards.
AGCAACATAAATAACAATGTAAACACATTTGAACCAAAGACAAACACACAAACGAAATAACAACTTAAATACTAGCAAGAAGCACACAACCAAGCATATTCACAAACATGGGAAGTATTAATGCATGCACATGTTGTAATGCTTATGCATGAATACCTTTCGTCACCCACACGTCACGTGCATTTGGGGTGATATCCTTGATGGATTGGGTATGAGAGTTTGGACTTTCAAACCTTCTTATGAAGCTTTCCAAGCAGTTGGTAAATGCACTAATCATCTTCATAACATCCATCATTCCTAGATCGCGGTTTTGAATTCTTAGTTGCTCTCCACCCCAAGACCTCTCGTCATTTCTCCTTCCTCTTGATCGAGGAGTGCTTGCACTGTTCAATGTTCTCAGCTTGTGACAGTTGGGTCTAGTATGTCCTTGCAATCCACAATAGTGACAAAGATAGTTCGTTCTAGGACCCTGTTGTGATCTTGGAAGTGATCTTCCTCTAGCTCCAAATCTGGCTTCTGATTGATTGTGGGACTTGTTAACCACCCGTTGATCATTCACATTCTTCTTCCTCTCAGTCTTAACTTTCTTAGGAATAGGCTTATCCACAGCCATCTCTTTGACCTTTACAAACTTCACTTCTTTGGTGACATTTGTTGATGAGTTACTTCCTCCGGTATATCCCAATCCGGTCTTGTCTGAGGCATGTTTTTGAGATGAAATAACATCATCTAACTTCTTGGAGGAGACCCTATCTATCTTGGCATAAGCTTGCACTACCTCTTGCCCAAGAAATCTCACTTTTGTGTAAGCTTCTGATAGCTCACCATTAAGTGCTTTAATCTCACACTTTGACTCCTTGTATCTGACTAGCAGACTTTTGTAATCTTCCTCAGCTCTCTTCATCTTCTTCACAGCCGCCTTTGCCACCTTTGTATACTCACCTGATTTCTCAAGAAGTAAGGTGCAATTCTTTTGAAGACTAGATGTATCTTCTTCTTCTTCAGGCTCTGATTCTTCAACAATCCCAATAGACTCCAAATCAGAATGTTCGCCAAGCTCCTTCACAAGTGAACTCAAATCATCCGAGGATTCCACATGTGCAATGGTTATGAATGCGGAGTAATTTCCTTCTCCGTCACAGCTATCCTCAGAGTCAGAATTTGATGAATCAGTATCACTTAAGGTAGTGGCATAGACCTTTCCTTTTGACTTCAAATAATTAGGACATTCCTTTTTGAAGTGTTGATGTCCATTACACTCGAAACATGTAATTCCTTGAAAGGACTGGGAATCTCTATCATCTTTCCTTTGAAATTCTTTCTTCTCCCTCCTGGAACTCTAAAATTTTCCTTTGTCATCAAATTTCCCACCATTCTTGAGTTTCAAGAATTTTCGGAAGTTCTTTACAAGGTACGCCACATCTTTATCTACTGCATCCTCTATCAGAGAGTCATGAGATACCAATCTCTCTTCAATTGTTTTAAGAGCAAGAGATTTGCTCTTCTTCTGCGTGGGCAGTGACAATTCGTATGTCTGCAGTGCACCATCTTGAACTTTAATGTCATCAAGATCCTTGCTCCCTTCAATGGCCGTCACTTTGGCACGAAAACTTTCTGGTAGCGACCGAAGGATCTTCCTTACAACTTTAGAATCCTCCGTCTTTTCCCCCAAATTAAATTTGCCGATGACCACCTTGTTCAGTTTACTAAAATGAATCAAAGGACTCATCCTCACTCATCTTTAGCTCCTCAAAGCAAGTGGTTAACATCTGTAGTTTGGTGTCTTTCACCTTCTTAGTTCCTTCATAAGTTGTCTCCACAATTTTCTATGCTTCCTTAGCAACAATGATATGTGAAATCCTATGAAATTTTTCTGGAGAAACACCACAGAAAATAGCATTCAATGCTTTACTGTTAGCATTAGCCGCCGCAAGAGCTGCCTTATCCCAAGTGGATTTGGCAGCCTTCGACTTAGTCCAACCAACCTCAACAGTATCCCACACAGCATCATCAATAGAACACAAAAATGCCCTCATGCAAACTTTCCAAAATGCATAATTATTACCATAAAAAAATGGTGGTACATTAAGAGATTAAGACCTATCCATCTCAACAAGGGGTCAAGGATCACACTTAGGTATTAAAACCGCAGCAAGTGTACCCACTCTGATACCAATTGAATGTTCAATATGTGTCTAAAACACCCTTAAATGTTAAGACCCCCAATTACAAAAATACCAAGTCAAGCTTTATATCAAACAAATGTGCAGAAAATGATAACAAGCTTATAACAAATTGATAAACAGTCTAAACCATAAATAATCACAATCACAGCAGCAATTAAATGGTAAAGATAAAGGGAAGAGAGATGCAAACACAAGGACAACACGCGATATGTTATCAAAGAGGAAACCAAAGCCCTTGGCGTAAAACCTCTCCGCCGCCCTTTAAGCTGTCAATAATCCACTATAAAATGTAGTTGGGATACATGAACGGCAATAGACCCTCCAAGCATAATCTACCCAAGTACCTAAGCTCTCCAAGCTTCCTGCTCCAACGAGGTTGCACCAAATCTTTTTCTTTTCTAGCTTACCGGATTTCGCTACTAAACCATAGCATCAACTAATGAATATTGGTTCCTTCCAAATTGCTTCCCTTAGCACCAAATGAACATTCTCACAGACGTGGGTGTGGTGAGAAAAGGATTTGGTCAATGGCCTTTCAAGGATGTATCAATGGAGAGGAAGAGAATAGAGGAATTTGAAGAGTCTTTTAGATGAAGATTGGGGATGAGGTAATCTTGTTTTTCTCTAGGGTTTCTCTCTCAAAATTCTCTCTGGAAGCTCGCTACATTTCGTGGGTATAAGGGTCTATATATAGTGGTGTGTGTTTGGAATACAAAGAGACAGTTTTTGCCAAACAGGGCTGGTTGGCTGGTTGGCGGCTTGGCCTCGTGGCTTGTCCAAGTCACGAGTTCAAGTCGTGAGATAATGGCCTGGCCAGCCTGGGACTTTTTTCCTGTAGTGCGACAGCTAGCGTGACCCTTCAACTCCCCTGTGTGCTTCTCACGTGCCTGTAGTTGGCAGCTTGCCAGTCACGAGTCAGCCGCGAGTCCTAGCCGCGAAACTCTGCTTCTTTGCACAAACTTGAGCTTTTCTTCACACTCTCTTCACACACTACCCTTACATGAATCCCACCTAAATACAAGGTTACTAAGTGCTAAATTACAAGCAAATTGGCACGGAATAAAGCCAACAAGATGGTTGATAAATTTCAACCTTACATTTTTTTTTTCCTATAAGTGACTCTCTGTTAAGTGATTTATTTATTTGTAGATCACTATAGATTTTGGGGGATAACTACAAGAAGAGTGTACATTGTAGCCCTGTACTGAGTTCACTAAAAATCAAACTTCAATTTCAACATTAATTACAAGTAGCTAAGGGTTTCCCCATGAACGAAAGACTTTTAAAGTGGCAATAATCGCAAAATTGAATTTATATTTTGTAGTAACATTTAATCTGAAATCCAAGGTGACAAGTGTATATATGTGCATCCTCCCATCCCCCATAGTATTTACATATTAACTTTCTGAAGAGACCTTGTTATTTTACATTGATATGTTAAATTTGGACTATTGAAATCATATGACAAAAAATCTTTTTCAAAAGTGGACACATAAATGGTCCTTTGCCATTTGTTAACCAAATAATGTGGGACCATTCCTTGAGAATTTTACTATTTTAGTAAAATTATATCCAAATAGGGGATATAATTTGAGAATGTTCTAGATGGGCATATCGGTATCCAGAAGAACAATTGTAGGATGCAATATGTGCCCAGACTTGTAGTTATGTATAATGATCCCTTGGAGTTTTTGAAAGCTCGAAATTGTGTTGAAAACACAAGAGCTGTTTAGACCCCCAAATTAAAGTTATAGCTCGATAGATTTTACACTAACTTAATACTAAGTGCGGAATAGTATAAATGCGAGCGGATAAACAAACAAGCTACTCTAATCCGTAATCAAGATAACAAAATAGTAAAATGGAATATAAAAGAATAGGGAAGAGAGATGCAAACACAAGATAACACACCGATGTGTTATCGAAGAGGAAACCGAAGAACTCAGCGAAAAACCTCTCCGCCGCCCTCCAAGTAGTAATCGATCCACTAGACAATCAGTTGGGATACATAGGTGAGCAAGAGACCCTCCAAACCTAATCTACCCGATGTACCTAAGCCCTCCAAGCTCCTACTCCAACAAGGCTTCTCGGAACCATGTCTTGTCTAGCTCTTCGGATCCTGCAACAAGCTCCATGTTGCATCTGCCATCCTTGGCTTCTTCCAATGCTTCCTAACAGCTCCAAAACATTCTCTACACTCTGAAATAGTGTGGATTGTGTTTGGGTACAAATCTCCTTTCAAAGTATGACAATGGGAGAGGGATGGAGAAGAGGCTACAATGATTTCCCACTAAGGATGAGTAGCTCTCTCTCTAAAAGATGGGTGTATGTGTTGTAAAAAACCTATCTAGGGTTTTTCTCTTTGAATTGGCCTCCTTGCACTTTGTGAGTAATGAGGGTATATATAGCATGGGTGAAGGGTAAGAAAGTCACTCCTAAAAACCCTCCAGGCAGAACGTCTCATGACTACCTCGCGGGAAGGCCTTACCCGCGAGACACTCGCGAAAATGATAGCCTGGCATGACTCTTCAGTTTCCAGTCATGTGCTTCTCACATGCCCTTTTCACGGGAACCCTTCTCGCAAACTTCTTGCGAGCTAGTCGCGAAATGCACTGATTCTTCAATTAAGCTTGAGTCTTCACCAACTTAATACTAAACCCAATACAATAAAATCCCACAAAATACAAGGAACAAAATTAAAGCAATTACAACACTTTTTGTCATGGAATAAAGTCAACATAAAACATAGTCGTAAATCACAACTTTACAGTTTTCTTAGTTTTTTTCTTTTTATTTTAATAGTTTTTGGTGGACGTTTTTAGGCAAGATTTTAAAATTTTAGCTAAGGGTCATGGAAAAAGGCTATTTAAGTTTATTAAGTTGAAAAGTTTATTCCTCTTTATGGATATGTCTTTTGATAATGAAATAGGAACTGACAGGCCTTCTTAATGCTCCAGTGGTTTTTGCTCAAAATGACTTGCTTTGTGGAACTCTAATGGTTAACGATGAAGAAGGTATTTATGACTTTTGTTGACTGCAGAACTAAAGAATATTCTATTTCTGTTACTAAGTTCTATGGCTGATTTGTTTCTATTACAATATTTATGTGTCAAATTTTACAATACAATTTCAAATTCTCCCTCACTCACACATGCATGCTAACACGTGGAGACAAAAGAACCCTACATTCACCACATCAATGTTGCAAATATTATAGACACATAGGGGTTTTTTTCTCTCTCTTAATTTGATGGTACCCCAAATGGTAAGTACTAGAGTATGGCATGTGTGAAAGAGTATGTTATGGGATTACAATTATTCAAGTTGGCTGGATTCAAAATAAGACTTTGCTTATGCCAATCATGTGGCATTATAGTCAATGGGGCCTTCTTTTTTACCTTGATTAGATATTGGACATTATTCAATTTGAATAGTTTTTATATGAATAATGCCCATGGTCCATCTGATGAATTGCTTCAAGTCTTTCAATTATCTATTGCCTTGGAGCTGTTTATTTGAGAATCTAATACCTACCATGCCCATGATTATGACTTAAGGACTGAAAAACAGGAATAAAATTTGATGCTGGTGCTTAAAATGCTTTCCAATGTCTATAGAAGATAGCAAAATACTTATAAAAAAATATGAGCCTTATTTTCAATACCATTTCTTCAGGCATTATTTACAACCTGACAACCCGTTGGAGGTATGTAAGGATTGTGTTCAATTTGCACCTTAAGATTTTAGTATTAACTTTGCAGTCTTTTTTTATGTTTATAGAATATTTTATGAAATTAATATAGTCTTATACAATTAATTTGCTTAGGATGTTCAAAATTGGACTTATCTACACAGGTATTATCCATGACATTCACAATGGCAGCCATTGGAATAAAATTTTGATAATGGGCTCCCTGCATTCATGATTTCATTTAAAAGTTCTAAAACTAAGTTTTTTTTTCTTTAACAATTATGTTATGGGATTACAATTATTACTTGATCAGTGGTATAGAGTTGTGTTTATGTGTGTGTGTGTCTTATTGTATTAGAAATTACAATTATTACTTTATATGAAATTATAGTAATTTCTTTATAATCTAGGAAAATTAAGAAAGTTGTTTTTTTTTTTTTTTTTTTTTTTTTTTTACAGGTTCATTTTGTGTTATTGGCCTAGGTGTTGGGATCTCATTCTTGTCATGAGTGTATAATCTCAACTAAATGTTCTTTTTTCTTTATATATATATATATATATATATTGTTACTAAATTTTCATGCACCATGACTCATTAAAATTTTCTTCAATGGCACCCTTATTTGCCTTAAACATCATTTAAGTGTCATCTTTTATTTTGCAGGCTAAGTACTCATTTATTGTGATAAGTTTGGATTTTTTTTTGGAAAGGTGTTTGCCTAACTTGAGCCTTAAAACTTTGTACTTGCGATGTTGATAATTGTCTTGGGGTGGATTGTTGAGTTGGAGAAAGCGGGTGGCTTGCATAAGGCGATTTACATTCATATTAAGTGTTTATTATTTTTTGAAAATTTGGATGGATATTTTTGAGTTATATTTGTTGATTACTTTTTGGACTTCAATACTTATAAGCATTCTATATTTGTGATTATGATAATTGTATTGGGTGGATTGTTTTGTTGGAGCAAATGGGTGGCTTGCACAGTGTTATAAGATGGTTTACATTCATATTAGGAATGTTTATTATTTTTTGAAAATTTGGATGTCGTTGAGTTATGTTTGTTGATTACTTTTGGACTTCAATACTTGATGAGTCAACTGATGATTAGAGTTAATATGTTGTTTATCTTTCATGTGTATTCCTATTTGCTTTGTTTGTGAAGAGTTTTAAAGTTATCTTGTGTAATCTTATTTGCATGTTTATGAAAGTAAGTGGTTATCAAGTTGTTGTGTACTATATGACAAGTTTATGTGTAATCCTCTTTAGATGGTTTTTGCTTATTTCTTAAGAGGTTAAAGGCTTAATCCATTTGTGTGAATGAGGATATTGATAGACTTGATATGGTTTGTTTATTATATTTAAGATTATGTGTAATCCTATTTGCATGTTTATGAAACTACATTTAAGTGTACGTGTAATTCTACTTTCATGGTTTTTGTTTATGTTTGTAGAAAGTGAATCGTTATGATAACTTGGAGGAGCGAGTAACACAAATGATGCAACTAATACAAAATCGGAAAAATCATTCTTCAGAAGCTAGACGGGTATTAAATTTTAATGTTTTAAGAATGTATTGGGTGTTTATATTTTTTAAGTATAGCAACTATTATTTTGTTACTCAAAATGATTTCTTTATAAACTTATTAGATACTTTTAATTTGCATTCATGGTGGTTTTGGTTTAGATCATCAATCTCCAACCCCTCATAGATCGCAAGTTTCATTCCATCAAGAAACTAGCACATAGTGGTAAATGCAATGTTGCAATGTTTTATAAGGACTTCATGCATAGCTGTTTTGAACAACCACATTTATTTTGGAAGTATTCTACTTTGTTTATAATATTGTCATAGTTTGGGTGGTTGTTCTTTTTGTGTAGGTAGACAAGTGTCTTGTTACAACTACATTTATTTTAGAAGTATTGTACTTTGTTTATATTATAGTCATAGTTTAGGTGGCAATTTGTGTGTGTGTGTGTGTGTGTGTGTGTAGACAAGTGTATTGGTATTAAATATATATATAGTTATATATCTATTTGAATCTACTGTTAATGTGTTACAGTGTTAATTTGGACATTTGTTATTTTTAGACATTTATTGTGGAATATTGGTGATTAGGTTAGTTTGAGCAAAACAACAGTTTGGACATTTATTGTGGAATATTGTGTCTTAGGCAAATCATCAGTTTAGACATTTGTTAGTTTGAGCAAGTTTATATAGTAGCATTTTTAATATTAAAAAATAATGAGCAAGTTTTAGCAATATTTCAAAAACATCAATTAAAGGCATGCTTTAGCGACGTTTTCAAAAACATCGCTATAGTACTAGTTATTTGTGGTGTTTTAAAAGCATTGCTAAATGTGTTTTCCTAAATAATATATGAAAATGTTATGTTATATAGTGACGTTTTAAAAAACATCACTAAAAGTTTCTGAACTCCAATAAAGATTCACATATGGCGACGTTTTCGAAAATGTTGCAATAGACCTACAACTACCAGTTTATTGCAATGTTTTCGAATGTTGCAAAAAAAAGGCAATGTAGACCATTTGTATCTATAGCGACATTTTTTGGGTTTTTAGCGATGTTTGTAAAACATCGCCTAAACCCAAATTTCTTGTAGTGAATTTTTTTTAGGGTTGTCAAGTTTTTATTTCCTAGGGTAGTCATGTGACCACTTTAATTTACACCATGTAAATAAAATAAAATCACAAAGTTTGGTAATAAAAAAAAAACTAATTTTTAACCCGCATATCTATATATTTTTAACCCTTGGATGGCTTGCTAATTCTAGGTGCTCTACTGTCTTTGTGCATTTTGCAGTGCTTGAACTGCATTAATTTGATTTGGAGTGATGGTAACCTCTTAAGTAGGCTGCTGGGTTCTTAGGGTATTCTTTGGCTTGCCCTCTCCCCCATTAGAACAGTTCCTGAGGAAAATAACAGACCCGTCTTTTATACTCTTCCACATGCACGCAACTTGTTCAAACAGTTGAGGGAATGTTTGTAAATCTCTTAGCACCATCAGTTCCTTGATGGGCCCATGCTGGTTATATGAAATTTTTAACATGTCCATATGCGTGATATGAAATTTTTTTTACACAATATCTTAAGTATGGCTTGCGTATTATACGGTAGCTATGACTTAAACAAGATGAAGTTTCTCAGATATTTCCTTTGAACTTCCCCATTTTCACCCTATACCAATTCTTATTTGGCAGTGCCTCCATGTTACTAAATGTCAAAAAAATCATTTTCACTCTCTTCATTTTTTTCAATCTTCTCATTTTCTCCTTTAGCATGTTTGTAGCATACAACAATTTTCCAAAAGCAAAATACTTTTGTCGATGGAAATGAGTTCCTCATAATTAAACTTTTGACAAAACCGATAGCATTTATATATGGCTCTCGTTAATGCATGCCTATGTACACATGAATTATTTATTTTTAAAAATATTTTATGAGAAATTAAAAAAAATATAAAAAAAAAGTTGATAATTTGTTAATTTTTCTCATAAAAATTTTCCAAAAATAATTTATTAATATATTCTTTAACAACAACCGTTAACAAAACCATTTATATATATATATATGGATAATAAAATATTGATTGTTGTTGATAACTTTTTAATTATATTTCTTATAAAAGTTTTGACAAAACTTTTTCATTAGAGTATCATTTATTAACAATTGCCCTAAGTGCGTCTGTTAGAAAATGTTAACTAATGCCCTTTGTAAAGTTGTAATTTACAACTGTGTATTTGTTGGCTTTTATTCCGTGCCAAATTTGATTGTAATTATGTTCAATCGTTTAAAACCCTGTATTTGTTGTGGGACTTGATGTAAGGGGTGTGTGAGAGAAAGAGTGTTGAAGACTCAAACATTTGAAGAAGTGAAGATTCTCGCGGGTATCTCGTTGGTACATCGCGACCAAGCTTCCCGCGAAGTGAAACATGTGCCAGGCACATGCTGGAATGCGAAGAGTCATGCCAGGTGGAGACAACTGTGTCTCGCGAGTATCTCGCGGGTAAGGCCTTCCCGCGAGACACCCGTGAGACTAGCTGTTCTGCCAGCCTGTACTTTTTGAGTCACACATTTTGCACCCCTCCTATATATACCATCATTACCCACAATTGTTGAGGAATGCTTCAGAGAGAAAACCCTAGCCAAACACATTGGTAATTAGAGATTGTCTTCCTCACCTTCTCTAAACAATTTGCTTGTGGTATCTCCTCAACCCTTCCCTCTCCATTTTCCATATCTTTGAGAGGTTGATAGCCCAAACACTTGACACACCTTTGAGAGTGCTAAGTGACGTTTTGGTGCTGCTGGGAAGCATAGGAAGGAGCCTTTAATGGCAGATGCAACATGGAGCTTGTTGCGGGATCCGGATAACTAGGACAAGACACGGTTCCGAGAAGCCTTGTTGGAGTAGGAGCTTGGAGGGCTTAGGTACATCGGGTAGACTAGGCTTGGAGGGTCTTTTGCTAATCCATGTATCCCAACTGATTGTCTAGTGGATCGATTTCCGCTTGGAGGACGGCGGAGAGGTTTTTCGCCGAGGTCTTCGGTTTCCTCTTCGATAACACATCTCGGTGTTATTTGTGTTTGCATCCTTCTTCCCTACTCTTGTTCATTTCATTTTTACTGCTGAGTTGCTTTAAATATGAATTAGAGTAGTTGTTTCGTTTGTACGCTTGTGTTTACACTATTCCGCACTTATCATTAAGTTAGTGTAGAATCAACCAAGCCGTAATTTTAATTTGGGGGTCTAAACCGCTCGTGTGTTTTCAACACATTTTCGAGCTTTCAATTGGTATCAGAGCGGGTACACTTGCTGAGGTTTAATTACCTAAGTGTGATCCTTGACCCCTTGGTGTTGTTTGGATAGTGTCTTTGTTAAAATCAACATGAAGAGAAGCAAAGGTGTTTGTGATAAAGACTCTGTCAGTAATTCTGAATACTGTTCCAGTAATATGTTTTTGGAGTTTTTTAAGTCAAAGAAACATGCTAGAATTTTCTGTCACATGCTAAGATCACTAGTTCATAGAAACCATGATATTCATAATAGCTTGTGTGAGTCAAAGGCTTTAGTCTATAAATATGAGAGAAGAAATAAACACTTGTGTAATGAACTTGATCATCTAAGAGAAAAACTTCACTCATCTTTGAACGAAATAAAAGAAAAAAGCTTTGCTTCGAGGGTCAAGAGTGTCTCTCTCATGCTTGTCTTTTTGTTCATACCGCTTTGAAAGTTTTTAATTCATGTTTGTGGTACCTTGACAGCGGTTGTTCAAAGCATATGACTGGAGATAAGTCTTTGTTCAAAACACTTAAAGAGAAGGTAGATGGCTTTGTGACGTTTGGAGATGGTAGTCACTCACAAGTTCTTGGAAAGTGAACGGTGGACATTCCGGGACTGCCACTGCTGAATGACGTGTTGTATATTAAGGGATTGAAGGTGAACTTGCTGAGTATTACTCAAATCTGTGATGATGATTTCTTAGTTCAATTCTCCAAGAAAGGATGTCTAATCCTGAATGAAGAAGGTGTCAGAATTCTGAAGGGGCTTAGAACCACCGACAATTGCTATGGGATCATTCCCAAACCAAGCATAGCATGTCGGAGTGCCCGGGTAGATCTCTTGGAGCTGTGGCATCAACGACTTGGACATGCCAATTATAAACAAGTGGCCAAAGTCTCAAAGCTTGAAGCAGTGGTTGGTTTACCAAAGTTTGGGAAAATTGAGAAGAACATTTGTGGCTCATGTCAATTAGGAAAACAGACGAAGTCAGGCCATCCGAAAGTGAATGTGATTGCAACCTCTCGGCCTTTGGAGTTACTACACGTGGATCTCATGGGTCCAACAAAAACAGAAAGCATGGGTGGAAAACGGTACATTATGGTGGTGGTCGACGACTTCTCAAGGTATTCTTGGGTGGACTTTCTTAGGGAAAAATCAGAGGCATGTGATAAGATGAAGAAATTGTGCAAGAGATTGATGAATGAAAAAGGAGTACCTATTGTCAAGATCAGAAGTGACCATGGGAAGGAGTTTGAAAATGCAAAGTTTGAAGCATTTTGCGATGAACAAGGCATCAAGAAAGAATTCTCAGCCCCAAGAACTCCACAACAAAATGGAGTAGTAGAAAGGAAGAACCGAGTAATTCAAGAAATGGCTCGAGTAATGTTACTAAACAAAAACCTTCCACAGAAATTTTGGGCTGAAGCGGTGAATACGTCATGCCATATTGGGAATAGGATCTACTTCCGAGCTGGAACGAAGAAGACATCCTATGAAATCTGGAGAGAAAAGAAACCGAAGGTAAAATACTTTCGAGTATTTGGAAGCAAATGCTATATTCTTAATGACAGAGAGAACACCGGAAAATTTGATGCTAAGAGTGAAGAAGGGATCTTTCTAGGCTACTCTTTAAACAGCCGAGCGTATAGAGTGTTCAACAAACGCACCAAGACTGTGATGGAGTCAATGAATGTGGTTATCGATGACACCATAACTGAAAGGAATGTTGATGAGGGTGAAGGATCTGATCCTAAGAAGGGGGATGGTGCAGACAACATGTCAGAAGCTGAGGATATTGAGACCGGATCACCGGAAAAAGAGACCACGCCCTCCATACCAAGAAGGGAGACTAGATCAACACAAGGGCCTCCTAGTCCTCTTACCCCTCCTGAAGTTCAACCTCCAATTTCTCGAGATGAAGAAACTTCTACCTCCAAGAGACCGTCATCAAGGGTAATACTCAATCATCCATCAAGTAACATTATTGGTGATGTCAATGAAGGACTTCGGTTGAGAAAAGGACCAAAATACAGTGCAAATCATGTGACATACAATTGCTATCTTGCTCAATTTGAACCTAAGAAGGTAGAGGAAGCCCTTGGTGATGAGAACTGGATAGAGTCTATGCATCAAGAGCTGCATCAGTTTGTTAGAAATGATGTGTGGGAATTGGTTCCAAGGCCCAAAGATACTCATGTGATCGGCACCAAGTGGATCTTCAAGAACAAAACTGATGAAGACGGTGAGGTTGTTCGAAACAAGTCCAGGTTGGTAGCTCAAGGGTATACTCAAGTGGAAGGCATAGATTTTGATGATTCGTTTGCACCAGTAGCAAGACTAGAGTCGATTCGAATTCTATTGTCCATAGCTTGTGTTATGGATTTCAAACTATACCAAATGGATGTGAAAAGTGCATTTCTGAATGGGTTTCTAACTGAAGAAGTATTCGTTGAACAACCAAAGGGATTTCAAGATCCTCATTTTCCAGATCATGTACTGAGACTGAAAAAGGCACTATATGGGTTAAAGCAAGCACCAAGAGCATGGTATGATCGTCTCACAACATACTTGTTTGATCGTGGATTCATAAGAGGTCAAGCTGATCGAACATTGTTTGTAAAGAGAGATGAGAAGTCTCTCCTGGTTGCTCAGGTATATGTGGATGACATTGTGTTTGGATCTACAATTGATCATTTGGCTCTTGAATTCTCCGAAGAAATGAAACAGGAGTTTGAAATGAGTATGGTGGGGGAACTGACCTACTTCCTAGGACTTCAAGTGAAGCAACGGAAAGATGGGATATTCATATCTCAAGAAAAGTACGCCAAAAATCTCGTTAAAAGATTTGGGCTAGACTCCAAGAAGCACACCTCCACCCCAATGAGCTCCTCGTCAAAGCTAAGTAGGGATGCTGCAGGTGTAGAAGTGGATCCAACACTCTATCGGAGCATGATAGGAAGTCTCTTATATCTCACTGCCAGCAGACCAGACATTGCCTTCAGTGTAGGCGTATGTGCGCGATTCCAGGCAGCCCCCAAAGAGACACATTTAACAGCAGTCAAAAGAATCATCCGATACATAAATGGGACATCTGACTATGGAATTTGGTACTCAAGAGATTCAAATGAATGCCTAGCCGGATACTCTGATGCTGATTGGGCCGGGTGTGTTGATGATAGGAAAAGCACCTCCGGTGGGTGTTTCTATCTTGGGAACAACTTAGTGTCATGGATGAGCAAAAAGCAAAATTCAGTCTCTCTATTGACAGCCGAAGCTGAATACATTGCTGCTGCAAGTGCTTGTGCTTAATTACTATGGATGAAGAAGCTCCTTCATGATTATGGAATCACTCAAGACACGATGTGTGTATATTGTGATAACACAAGTGCCATAAATTTGTCAAAAAATCCTGTTCAACACTCGAAATCAAAGCATATCGAAATCCGGTATCATTTTATTCGAGACTTGGTGGAGGAAAAGGTTGTGTACTTGGAGTTTATCAACACTGACAATCAGAAGGCAGACATATTCACAAAACCTCTCGATGGCCCGAAGTTTGAATCTTTGCGTAAGACCATCGGTGTCGGTATCATTCCTCGAACTCTATCCCTTGTGTGAACCTATACTGATCTTGGCTGCATATTTGTTGTTATGGTTTCACATACTTTGTTTTAGAAATTTCTGTTTTATGTTTTGGTCCATTTTTGTTTGTTGATCTTATTTTTTTTGTTCTGTTTTGGGTGTGTTTCAAAAAATTCGAAAACCCATAAAAATTGAAAAATCTCTAAAAGTTTGATCACTTGTTTTGTGCATATCTCATGTGAGTTTGGCCTAGTACCTTCGTACTTATGGCATAGTGCATTTACGATCTTTGCTTGCTCCGTATGCACTCTTTTCTATGTGGAAGAAATCTTGAAATCTATGTGTGACTGTTGTAAATAGATCTTCAATCTTGTCATGAATGATTGGTCAATAGTCTCGTTGGTCTTGATACTTGCATAGACTTGTGTCTGTATCTCTTCCCACTTTATTTTTATGTTTTTGTAAAAAGAGCTCACCAATTGTAAATCTCCAAATGAAAAGAGATCTTGAGCTGCAAAAGCCTGTCGCACATACTAGTATTTGACTAGGAAAAAGGGAAAGCGACTATCTTAATGCAAAATTTTCTTTTGGTGCTAAAAAGGGCCAAAGGCTCATCATCAATGTTGAAATATCATAAATTTCAAGCACCTATCTCAAAAATGAGATGTTTTGTCCATTCAAAATAAAATGGACCAATTGTTATGCTGTATGTAGAAGCCAAATGAAAAGCTTCTCAGTTATGGTTTCAATGTGTGGGAGGTCATATATACTCATTTCTATAATGGAGATAGTCCACTTGATTTCGTATCAGTTGTGTATGACTCATGTGAATTGATCATTGAAGCTTCGCTCTGGTCTAAAGACTATTTCACATGTGATACTCACACACAACACACAAGTTTTTTGATTCAATCAATGCTTATCTCATTTGTGTGATTGTATACGTCCAAATGTGATGTGTATGCACATAAACTTGTTGCTCAAATCCAAAAAGATTTTTGTGATTTTTATTTGTTTTTGAAAGTGATTTTAGAATTTCTTGTGTTTCTTTTTGGTCAAAATGAATTTTGTGTGTTTTTCATCTAAAACTGGTTTAAGGGTTGTTTCGCGAGAAGCTCGCGACTAAGAAGCTTCCCGCGAAACTGTTTGAGGGAAATAATTTTTCTATCTTGCCACTCAGAGAATCTCGCGACTGCCTCGCGACTGTCTCGCGACCAACAGCTTCTCGCGAAATGCTGTTTGGCAAAAACTGAGATTTTCTTAAAATCAGACAGAGAATCTCGCGACTGTCTCGCGACTGTATCGCGACTTAAAGCTTCTCGCGAAAAGTTTGTGCTTCAGTGGCACCTTTCGCGGTTGTTTCGCGACTGTTTCGCGGCTCCCTATCCCGCGAAAAACGCGTGTTTCCTGTTTTATAGGGCTGATGTGATAGTTGTTTCAAAACTTCTAAACTTCCCTCCCTAAACTCTTTTAGAACCGCTCTTAACCCAACTCACTATTCCATCAAATCCCCTTCCAAATCAAGCATTTTTCTGCATTTTCTTCTTCAACGTATGTTGATTAACCATTTCCTCTTAAGTTTTTACTTAGATTTTGCAGAATTTTTGGTTAGGGTTTTGAAAATTGGGAATTTTCGAATCTTTGGGTTGTTTTTCAAAATTGGGTGAAGTTTGAGTCAAATCTTTGATTGGGTTTTGTTGCATTTGATCTTGTTGCATCTGTGGTGGCCCCTTGTGGCATTGCATCATGTATTTAGGCAAGATTTTACCATGTTCATGCATTGCTCATACTTAGAGTGTTCTTATGCATATTAGGTGTTCGATAAAATGTCTGAATGACATTTTTGTGCCTATTTGAAATCAAGTGGTTTCACTCTGTGGATTCTCACTCCATTTGGTCATTGAGTGTGTGTTTCTAACACTTTACTCATTCTCCATATTCTTCACATACCTAGGCACATTGAGACACTCCCCACGCATATCACCTACACACACATGCCCAGTTACTTCGCTTTATACACTGTGTGTCTGTTCATCATCATACACGGCACTACATTTGTCTTTAAACTAACCTGAATCTAATCAAATTCTGTGCTATGTTTTGTATGCTGTGCACGTGTTTCCTTGTATCTTTGGGTGTTCATTTGCACAAATGTCTCCGTTCAAGACTTCAGCGGTGAAAGGTGGCAGCAACAAAGGGAAAGAACCAATCATCGATGTGGATGAAGATTTCCCGAGACCAAAGAGAACTAGTGTTTCAACTGGAATCTTCGATCCTAGCTTGTTTCGCTCTCATGCTGCTTTTGAATCCTATAAAAATCTCTTCCGAGATGCTCCTTTGTTGGTTGAAAGAGCTGTTGATCAGTCATCTCTTCTGGATACACAAATTCCTTCTTGGTTCGCTACAAAAGACTGGAATTTTCTTCTTTCCGATCTTGACGATGCATATGAGAACATGGTGAAAGAGTTCTATGCAAATGCTGTGGTTGAGGGAGAAATGATCAAGTGCTGGGTTAGAGGAAAGCGGTTCTCAATTACTCCGGTTTATCTTTCTGAAATTCTTCACATCAACCGACCCATACTTCCGATCCCACCTGTATATGATGACTTGGTTCCATCCGAGGGCACGCTTCGGAGAGCATTAGGAGATACTTTGGAATTCTCTTCCAGCAGATCATCAATCAATGTGGCCTCACTTTCTCCAGAATTAAGGCTTCTGTCAATGATCATGTGCAACAATCTCTATCCGTTGTCAAGCACAGGTTACATTAACCTTGGACGAGCATTATTTCTTCATGATCTGGTATCTGATGAGGAAATTGATGTATGCTCCCACATCTTCCACATCTTGGCTAAAACGGTGAACCGCACTGCCTCAAGGAATTGCATTCCCTTTGGTCGTCTTATTTCTCGGATTTTAAAACTCAAAGGTGTGCGTCCCTCTGCTGATGAACGCCCGTTTCCTAGGCCAAGTCCAATTAATGGTCGTACCCTTCAAGCAAGTATGAGCCATACCAAGAAGAATGTCAAGCAAGAACATCATGCTCCCGCAGGAAGCTCGAGTTCTACTTCTCATTCCTATGATGAAAAGTTTGACACCATCATGGTTGCCCTTCAAGATCTTAACACCAAACTTTCAGGACTTACTCAGATCATGTACTGCCAACACTCCCGTCTTGATAAACATTTAACCTCTCTTGAAACTCAGATGGATGAAATTCAGAGGAAGCTAGAAGAGAATGACAACTAGCTATTCCATGACAAAAAGGGGGAGATGATGTCAGCGAAAGGGGGAGTAGTGATAGGGGGAGAAGCAGTAGCAAGAAGTCTTCATGACTTATCTATGTTTAAGTTTATTTACTGTTTTACCTGGTCTTTTGGTTTAAAGCTTTGATACTATGTGTCTATATCATGTTATACTCAGTAGTAATTTCAGTATATTTTCAGAAGTTTGTGTTTAATTTCTATGCTTTGTGGCATATGTGCTATGTGGCATTTGGTTTGTACCCATGTTGCTTGTGTAAGCTTTAAGGGTTTGTTGCATGCATAGTTTGTAGGTCTTTGTGGTTTGTGCCATGCATTTGCTATACCATGCTTATGCAACCTTTATGCATGTTTGCTTGTTGTTCTATGTTATGCATTTTACTTCAAGTACATCACTCGTTGTGCCCGTGTAGGATTGTTCCTAGATGCATATAACTTCTATGCATTGGTTGAGTGATGAACACTCTTGTGCCCTAGTAGGATTGTTCCTAGATGCAAATACTTCGCGTATTTCGCATTGGTTGAGTGTTGGAGTTGCAAATGATTCTCTTCAAATGAGCTTATCATTTTGCATATCCGGATGTTCATTTCATGTGTAAATGAACATAGTAATTGCTTGGATATAGTGATTACTTGTTTGATCTTCCCATGATCTAGTGTTTCTATTTCATTTAGCTTGATCTTGTTTTATTGCTCCATATGCATTTCAAGTTTTCTACATACAATGATATTATTGTGTTGTTGTGTTTCAGGAGATACTTGTTCATATGTTCAAGAGCTTATCAGAATCTAGAATTAGGTGTGAGTGAGTTTTGCCTTTGTTCCCAAACTCACGTTTAAGTCTAGAGTCTGTTTTAGGGTTTTGTCATGGAATAGCCAAAGGGGGAGATTGTAAAGTTGTAATTTACAACTGTGTATTTGTTGGCTTTTATTCCGTGCCAAATTTGATTGTAATTATGTTCAATCGTTTAAAACCCTGTATTTGTTGTGGGACTTGATGTAAAGGGTGTGTGAGAGAAAGAGTGTTGAAGACTCAAGCATTTGAAGAAGTGAAGATTCTCGCGGGTATCTCGCTGGTACATCGCGACCAAGCTTCCCGCGAAGTGAAACATGTGCCAGGCACATGCTGGAATGCGAAGAGTCATGCCAGGTGGAGACAACTGTGTCTCGCGAGTATCTCGCGGGTAAGGCCTTCCCGCGAGACACCCGCGAGACTAGCTGTTCTACCAGCCTGTACTTTTTGAGTCACACCTTTTGCACCCCTCCTATATATACCATCATTACCCACAATTGTTGAGGAATGCTTCAGAGAGAAAACCCTAGCCAAACACATTGGTAATTAGAGATTGTCTTCCTCACCTTCTCTAAACAATTTGCTTGTGGTATCTCCTCAACCCTTCCCTCTCCATTTTCCATATCTTTGAGAGGTTGATAGCCCAAACACTTGACACACCTTTGAGAGTGCTAAGTGACGTTTTGGTGCTGCTGGGAAGCATAGGAAGGAGCCTTTAATGGCAGATGCAACATGGAGCTTGTTGCGGGATCCGGATAACTAGGACAAGACACGGTTCCGAGAAGCCTTGTTGGAGTAGGAGCTTGGAGGGCTTAGGTACATCGGGTAGACTAGGCTTGGAGGGTCTTTTGCTAATCCATGTATCCCAACTGATTGTCTAGTGGATCGATTTCCGCTTGGAGGGCGGCGGAGAGGTTTTTCGCCGAGGTCTTTGGTTTCCTCTTCGATAACACATCTCGGTGTTATTTGTGTTTGCATCCTTCTTCCCTACTCTTGTTCATTTCATTTTTACTACTGAGTTGCTTTAAATATGAATTAGAGTAGTTGTTTCGTTTGTACGCTTGTGTTTACACTATTCCGCACTTATCATTAAGTTAGTGTAGAATCAACCAAGCCGTAATTTTAATTTGGGGGTCTAAACCGCTCGTGTGTTTTCAACACATTTTCGAGCTTTCACCCTTAGAGCATTGGTTTTGGAGCTATTTTTAAAAATACTTTATTGGAATAATAAAACAATAAATGTTGTTGACAACTTTTTATATTCCCACAAAAGTAGTGTCAAAATGTTCTTATTATAGTTTATTAATAATTGCCCTAAGAGAATCCATTAACATAACCCTTTTATTTTTAATGAGCTCAAATTTTTATTTAGGTGTTTAATTTTTTTTAGGGTGGTCAAGTTTTTATTTTCTAGGGCACTCATTTGATCACTTTAATTAACACCCTGTAAATAAAATAAAATCACAAATCTTAATATATAAAAAATTAATTTTTAACCCACATATCTATATATTTTTAACCCCTGGATGGCTTGCTAATTACAGGTGCTCTGTTGTCTCTGTGCATTCTGCTGTAGTTGAACCGCAATAATTTGATCCGAAGTGATGGTAACCTCTTGAGTAGGCTGCTGGGTTCTTAGGGTATTCTTCAGCTTCCCTTCTCCCCCATTAGAACAGTTCCTGAGGAAAGTGATAGACCCATCTTTTATACTCCTCTGTGTGCAAGAAGCTCGTTCAAACAGTTGAGGGAATGTTCAGAAGTCTCTTAGCACCATCGCTTCCTTGATGGGTCCATGCTGGTTATATTATAGACACCTATTTATTAGATGGTTTATGAACATTTTTAACATGTCCATATGCGTGATATGAAATTTTTTTTACACAATATATTAAGTATCGCTTGCATATTATACGATAGCTATGACTGAAACAAGATGAAGTTTCTCAATTATTTCCTTTGAACTTCCCCAATTTCACCAAATCTTATTTGGCAGTGCCTCTATGTTACTAAATGTCAAACAACTCTTTTTCACTCTCTTCATTTTTTCACTCTTCTCCTTTTCTCCTTTAGCGTGTTTGTAGTATACAACAATTTTCCAAAGAGAAATGATATGTCTACAACATTTTTACAACATTTTTACAACAAATCCTAAGTGGCAGGTTGTTACTGGTTGTTATTATTGGGGCAAAAAAGTAATCTTAGTGTTAGTTTCAAATTGGAACCAATAACAACTAACCACCTGTGATTTGTTGTAAAAATGTTGTAAAATTGTTGTAGACGTAGTATCTCTCTTTTCCAATAGCAAAACACTTTTGTCGATGGAAATGAGTACCTCACAATTGAACTTTTGACAAAACCGATAGCATTTATATATGGCTCTCGTTAATGCATGCTTATGTACGCATGAATTATTTATTTTTAAAAACATTTTATGGGAAATTAAAAAAATTAATAAAAAAAAGTTGATAATTTGTTAATTTTTCTCATAAAAATTTTCCAAAAATAATTTATTAATATATTCTTTAACAACAACCGCTAGTAAAACCATATATATATATATATGGATAATAAAATATTGATTGTTGTTGATAATATTTTAATTATATTTCTTACGAAAGTTTTGACAAAACTTTTCGATTAGAGTATCATTTATTAACAATTGTCCTAAGTGCGTCTGTTAGAAAATGTTAACTAATGTCCTTAGAGTAGTGGTTTTGGAGCTATTTTTAAAAATACTTTATTGGAATAATAAAACAATAAATGTTGTTGACAACTTTTTATATTCCCATGAAAGCAGTGTCAAAACATTCTTATTATAGTTTATTAATAATTGCACTAAGAGAATCCGTTAACATAACCCTTTTATTTTTAATGAGCTCAAATTTTTATTTTGGTGTTTAATTTTTTTTAGGGTGGTCAAGTTTTTATTTTCTTGGGCACTCATTTGATCACTTTAATTAACACCCTTTAAATAAAATAAAATCACAAATCTTAATATATAAAAAATTAATTTTTAACCCACATATCTATATATTTTTAACCCCTAGATGGCTTGCTGATTATAGGTGCTCTGTTGTCTCTGTGCATTCTGCTAGAGTTGAACATCATTAATTTGATCTGAAGTGATGGTAACCTCTTGAGTAGGCTGCTGGGTTCTTAGGGTATTCTTTGGCTTGCCCTCTCCCCCATTAGAACAGTTCCTGAGGAAAGTGATAGACCCATCTTTTATACTCCTCTGCGTGCGAGAAGCTCGTTCAAACAGTTGAGGGAATGTTTGGAAGTCTCTTGGCACCATCGCTTCCCTGATGGGTCCATGCTGGTTATATTATAGACACCTATTTATTAGACTGTTTATGAACATTTTTAACATGTCCATATGTGTGATATGAAATTTTTTTTACACAATATATTAAGCATCTCTTGCGTATTATACGATTACTATGACCTAAACAAGATGGAGTTTCTCAATTATTTCCTTTGAACTTCCCTGTTTTCACCCTATACCAATTCTTATTCGGTGGCGCCTCCTTGTTATGAAATGTCAAAAAACTCTTTTTGACTCGCTTTATTTTCTTCAATCTTCTCTTTTTCTCCTTCAGCGTGTTTGTAGTGTACGAAAATTTCCAAAAGCAACAGACTTTTGTCGATGGAAATGACTACCTCATAATTGAACTTTTGACAAAACCAATAGCATTTATATATGGCTCCCGTTAATGCATGCTTATGTACACATTAATTATTTATTTTTTAAAATATTCTATGAGAAATTAAAAAAAAATTATTAAAAAAAAGTTGATAATTTGTTAAGTTTTCTCATAAAAATTTTCCAAAAATAATTTATTAATATATTCTTTAACAACAACCGTTATTAAAACCATTTATATATATATATATATATTGATAATAAAATATTGATTGTTGTTGATAGCATTTTAATTATATTTCTTACGAAAGTTTTGACAAAACTTTTCGATTAGAGCATCATTTATTAACAATTGCCCTAAGTGCGTCTGTTAGAAAATGTTAACTAATGTCCTTAGAGCAGTGGTTTTGGAGCTATTTTTAAAAATACTTTATTGAAATAATAAAACAATAAATGTTGTTGACAACTTTTTATATTCCCATGAAAGTAGTGTCAAAACGTTCTTATTATAGTTTTTTAATAATTGCACTAAGAGAATCTGTTAACATAACCCTTTTATTTTTAATGAGCTCAAAGTTTTATTTTGGTGTTTAATTTTTTTTAGGGTGGTCAAGTTTTTATTTTCTTGAGCACTCATTTGATCACTTTAATTAACACCCTTTAAATAAAATAAAATCACAAATCTTAATATATAAAAAATTAATTTTTTAACCCACATATCTATATATTTTTAACCCCTGGATGGCCTGCTGATTACAGGTGCTCTGTTGTCTCTGTGCATTCGGCGAGAGTTGAACTGCATTAATTTGATCCGAAGTGATGGTAACCTCTTGAGTAGGCTGCTGGGTTCTTAGGGTATTCTTTGGCTTGCCCTCTCCCCCATTAGAATAGTTCCTGAGGAAAGTGATAGCCCCATCTTTTATACTCCTCTGCATGCGAGAAGCTCATTCAAACAGTTGAGGGAATGTTTGGAAGTCTCTTAGCACCATCGCTTCCCTGATGGGTCCATGTTGGTTATATTATAGACACCTATTTATTAGACTGTTTATGAACATTTTTAACATGTCCATATGTGTGATATGAAATTTTTTTTACACAATATATTAAGCATCTCTTGTGTATTATACGATTACTATGACCTAAACAAGATGGAGTTTCTCAATTATTTCCTTTGAACTTCCCCATTTTCACCCTATACCAATTCTTATTCGGCGACGCCTCCTCGTTATGAAATGTCAAAAAACTCTTTTTGACTCGCTTTATTTTCTTCAATCTTCTCTTTTTCTCCTTCAGTGTGTTTGTAGTGTATGACAATTTCCAAAAGCAACAGACTTTTGTCAATGGAAATGACTACCTCATAATTGAACTTTTGACAAAACCAATAGCATTTATATATGGCTCCCGTTAATGCATGCTTATGTACACATTAATTATTTTCTTTTAAAATATTCTATGAGAAATTAAAAAAAATTATTAAAAAAAAAGTTGATAATTTGTTAGTTTTTCTCATAAAAATTTTCCAAAAATAATTTATTAATATATTCTTTAACAACAATCGTTATTAAAACCATTTATATATATATATGGATAATAAAATATTGATTGTTGTTGATAACATTTTAATTATATTTCATACGAAAGTTTTGACAAAACTTTTCGATTAGAGTATCATTTATTAACAATTGCCCTAAGTGCGTCTGTTAGAAAATGTTAACTAATGTCCTTAGAGCAGTGGTTTTGGAGCTATTTTTAAAAATACTTTATTGGAATAATAAAACAATAAATGTTGTTGACAACTTTTTATATTCCCATGAAAGCAGTGTCAAAACGTTCTTATTATAGTTTATTAATAATTGCACAAAGAGAATCCGTTAATATAACCCTTTTATTTTTAATGAGCTCAAATTTTTATTTTGGTGTTTAATTTTTTTTAGGGTGGTCAAGTTTTATTTTCTTGGGCACTCATTTGATCACTTTAATTAACACCCTTTAAATAAAATAAAATCACAAATCTTAATATATAAAAAATTAATTTTTAACCCACATATCTATATATTTTTAACCCTTGGATGGCTTGCTGATTACAGGTGCTCTGTTGTCTCTGTGCATTCTGCCAGAGTTGAACCACATTAATTTGATCCGATGTGATGGTAACCTCTTGAGTAGGCTACTGGATTCTTAGGGTATTCTTTGGCTTGCCCTCTCCCCCATTAGAATAGTTCTTGAGGAAAGTGATAGATCCATCTTTTATACTCCTCTGCATGCTAGAAGCTCGTTCAAACAGTTGAGGGAATGTTTGGAAGTCTCTTAGCACCATCGCTTCCCTGATGGGTCCATGCTGGTTATATTACAGACACCAATTTATTAGACTGTTTATGAACATTTTTAACATGTCCATATGTGTTAAGGACATATTTTATGTAGTTGGCTAATCCTTTGACAAAACGCACTTTACTTGTATTTGGGTAGATCTAAGTTGTGTTTAATACTTGAAGAAACATGTTGTTCAAGTCTAGTATTAAAGCCATGAAGATTGGACCAAGAAACAAGTGAAGAAAAGGTGTTCATTAAAGCTGGACAGCTGCCCGACACCTCCTCGACACCTGGCTATCTGTCGAGATCTTCAGCTGATTCTTATCGCAATCTCGATAGCTTCTCGATACTTGGTGGATCGATCGAGAAAGTTTCTGTCTCCTCGATACCTTCTCAATACCTGGTCGATCGATCGAGCTTCTATTCTTAATTCAAGATTCATTAAATCTCGACACCTTCTCGACACCTCCTCGACACCTGCTATCTATCGAGGTTACGGAAATCAGAAATTTCAGATCTGATTTTTGAGCCAGGCTTTTGTATTTGTGTAGGGTTTCTTTTCTCACAACCCTAGACCTATATAAGGCTTATTTTAGAGGCCGTCACATAAGAGAATAAGAGAATACAAGGAGAACATATGAAAAAGATTATTCTCTCTGAAAGAAGCTACTGCGTCTTTGCGCCTTAGGGTTTTGTAACCAAGTGCTTCTTGATCTTCATTCTTGATGAAGTGAAGAACTTTGCAACCAACAATCTTCTTCTAGTTGGTGATTGAAGTCGCGTACTGGGATCCGCGCAATTGGTTAGTCACGTACTTGGGATTCGTGCAACAAAAAGGGTGGCGTTCATATATTGAAGAGTTCAGAGGTTCTGAAGCGGTAGAAGGTTTCTGCTGTGAGTTCATCTACAAGGATTGTAGAGTCTAGGGACAAAGGTTTTGTACTAGATCTGAAACTTCTCTTTTCTATAGTGGATTGCTTTTCGGGAAGGTTTCCCTCCAGGTTTTTTACTGTGAAACTGGTTGGTTTCATTGGTTTTCCTGGGTCATCATATCTTGTCTTATTTATTTTTTCCGCTGCATTCATTATTGACATGATATTGATGTTTGTTTGTTTTAACAAGTTCATTCATAATAAATCTAATTAACAATTTGGATTTAAAACTTGTTAATTCTATCAACTGGGGTCTAAATTTCCCAACAAGAATTGTGAGGGATTTCACAATTCGCTCCAATACCAATGGGCTTGGTCTGCGATCGAATGCTATAAAAGATTTGTGCCCCCTCATCCTTCACCAATTGGTGGTTGGATGGATTGGTAAGGCACACGGTCCGACAAGTGGTATCAGAGCCAAGGTCATAGGTTCGAGTCGTTGGAGCCGCATTGTGAGGGAGGGATTGTGAGGGATTTCACAATTCGCTCCAATACCAATGGGCTTGGTCTGCGATCGAATGCTATAAAAGATTTGTGCCCCCTCATCCTTCACCAATTGGTGGTTGGATGGATTGGTAAGGCACACGGTCCGACAATATGTGTGATATGAAATTTTTTTACACAATATATTAAGCATCTCTTGCGTATTATACGATTACTATGACCTAAACAAGATGGAGTTTCTCAATTATTTCCTTTGAACTTCCCCGTTTTCACCCTATACCAATTCTTATTCGGCGGCGCCTCCTTGTTATGAAATGTCAAAAAACTCTTTTTGACTCAATTTATTTTCTTCAATCTTCTCTTTTTCTCCTTCAGCGTGTTTTTAGTGTACGACAATTTCCAAAAGAAACAAACTTTTGTCGATGGAAATGACTACCTCATAATTGAACTTTTGACAAAACCAATAGCATTTATATATGGCTCCCGTTAATGCATGCTTATGTACACATTAATTATTTTTTAAAAAAAATATTCTATGAGAAATTAAAAAAATTATTAAAAAAAAGTTGATAATTTGTTAATTTTTCTCATAAAACTTTTCCAAAAATACTTTATTAAAATATTCTTTAACAACAAACATTAGTAAAACCTTCTATATATATATATATATGAATAATAAAATAATGAATGTTGTTAATAACATTTTAATTATATTTCTTATGAAAGTTTAGAAAAAACTTTTCTATTAGAGTATGATTTATTAACAATTTCTCTAAGAGCATCCATTAAGAAATGTTAACTAATGCCTTTACAGCATTGGTCTTTGAGCTTTTTTTATAAATACTTTATTGGAATGATAAAATAATAAATGTTGTAGACAACTTTTTATATTGCCATGAAAGTGGTGTCAAAACGTTCCTATTATAGTTTATTAACAATTGCCCTAAGAGTATCCGTTAACATAACCCTTTTATTTTTAATAAGCTTAAAATTTTTTTTAGGTTTTTAATTTTTTTAGGGTGGTCAGGTTTTTATTTTCTTGGGTACTCATTTGACCACTTTAATTAACACCTAGTAAATAAAATAAAATAATAGATTTTAATAAATAAATAAATAAAACTAATTTTTAACCCACAAATCTATATATTTTTAACCCCTAGATGGCTTGCTGATTCTGGGTGCTCTGTTGTCTCTGTGCATTCTATGCTTGAACTGCATTAATTTGATCTGGAGTGATGGTAACCTCTTAAGTAGGCTGCTAGGTTCTTAGGGTGTTCTTCGGCTTGCCCTCTCCCCCATTAGGACAGTTATTGAGGAAAGTGATAGACCCGTCTTTTATATTCTTCTGCATGCGGGCAGCTCATTCAAATAGTTGAAGGAATGTTTGGAAATTTCTTAGCAGCATCGCTTCCTTGATGGGCCCAAGCTGGTTATACTATAGACACCTATTTATTAGACAGTTTATGAACATTTTTAACATGTCCATATGCGTGATATGAATTTTTTTTTACACAATATATTAAGATTCGCTTGCGTATTATACAATAACTATGACTTAAACAAGATGAAGTTTCTCAGTTATTTCCTTTGAACTTCCCCATTTTCACCCTATATCAATTCTTATTCGGCGGTGCCTCCCTGTTACCAAATGTCAAAAAAATCTTTTTGGCTCTCTTATTTTCTTCAATCTTCTCTTTTTCTCCTTCAGTGTGTTTGTAGTATATGACAATCTTCCAAAAGAAAAAGACTTTTGTCGATGGAAATGACTACCTCATAATTGAACTTTTGACAAGACCGATAGCATTTATATATGGCTCCCCTTAATGCATGCTTATGTACACTTTAATTATTTATTTTTAAAAAATATTTTATGAGAAATTAAAAAAATTATTAAAAAAAAAAGAGATAATTTGTTCATTTTTCTCATAAAAGTTTTCCAAAAATACTTTATTAATATATTCTTTAACGACAAACGTTTGTAAAACCTTATATATATATATATATATATGAATAAAAAAATAATGAATGTTGTTGATAACATTTTAATTATATTTCTTATGGAAGTTTTGAAAAAACTTTTCTATTAGAGTATGATTTATTAACAATTGCCCTAAGAGCATTCGTTAGGAAATGTTAACTAATGCACTTAGAGCATTGGTTTTTGTGCTTTTTTTAAAAATATTTTATTGGAATAATAAAACAATAAATGTTATTGAAAATTTTTTATATTCCCAAGAAAGCAGCGTCAAAATGTTCTTATTGTAATTTATTAACAATTGCCCTAAGAGCATTCGTTTACATGACCTTTTTATTTTTTTAATGAGCTCAAATATTTATTTAGGTGTTTAATTTTTTTAGGGTGGTCAAGTTTTTATTTCCTAGGGTAGTCATGTGATAACTTTAATTAACATCTTGTAAATAAAAGAAAATCAAAACTTTTAATAAGAAAAAAATTAATTTTTAACCCCTAGATGGCTTGCTGATTCTGGGTGCTTTGTTGTCTCTGTGCATTTTACTGTGCTTGGACTTTATTAATTTGATCCAAAGTGATAGTGACCTCTTGAGTAGGCTTCTGGGCTCTTAGGGTATTCTTCGGCTTGCCCTCTCCCCCATTCGAACAGTTCCTGACGAAAGTGATAGACCCGTCTTTTATACTCCTCTACATGCGGGCAGCTCATTCAAACAGTTGAGGGAATGTTTAGAAATCTCTTAGAACCATCGCTTCCTTGATGGGCCCATGCTGGTTATACTATAGACACCTATCTATTAGACGGTTTGTGAACATTTTTAACAAGTCCGTATGCGTGATATGAAATTTTTTTTACAGAATATATTAAGTATCGCTTGCGTATTATACGATAACTATGACTTAAACAAGATGAAATTTCTTAGTTATTTCCTTTGAACTTCCCCGTCCTTATACCAGTTCTTCTTCAGTGGCTTCTCCCTGTTACTAAATTTCAATAAACTATTTTTGACTCTCTTTACTTTTTCTAATCTTCTCCTTTTCTCCTTCAGTGTGTTTGTAGTATACGAAAATTTTTCAAAAGCAAAAGACTTTTGTCGGTGGAAATGACTACCTTATAATTGAACTTTTGACAAAACTGATAGCATTTATATGTGGCTCCCTGTTAGGTTCTAAAGGTTTAGGAATTTGTGTATTTAGAACTCTAATTTGTAATGTTGGCAAACCATGATCAAAACAATATACTTACTCTTGTTTAGGCTTGCTCAAAGTTGTTAAAATATTGTAAAGTTGGAATCGAGTGACTGCAGATGCATTGGGTCATTTTGGCCTGACTCGATCGATCGAAGGTTAGACTCGATCGATTGAAAATTGGCCCAAATGCGTTTTCTGCAGAATTTCCAACTCAACCTTAACTCTTTAAACGTTTAGGGTTTTATGTTTTTGCCCTAGGTATATAAGGCAAACCCTAGCCACGTTTTTCAGAGTTGCACAAGTTGTATTGTTGCTTATACATTGCGGTTTTGTGTAAATCTCTTGTGAGATCTAGAGGAGTTTTCCTTTACACAAAGTTTAGGGTTTTCAAGATTGAGATCACTTCAACATCTTGATGATCAACTTGGTTGCTGCCATTGAAGCTTAAAGAATATCAAGCGTGGGTGGTTGTAGCTATTTGAGGAATACAAAGAAAGAAGTAGTCCTTGGACTCGGAGCTTGCGCGTGGTCGTGTCAGGAAGTTTTACTGGTGGGTAGCATTAGGAAGTCAAGCGGGGAGCTTGTAAGTCCTTTTGTAAGAACTTCAATTCTTTCTTAGTGGATTCCGTTTTGCCTTGAGGATCGGTGGGTAAAATCCTCCCCAGGTTTTTCCGTGTGGTTTCCTGGGTGATTATATCACTGTGTTATTTATTTTCCGCTGCTTTATATGTTTTATATGCATGATATGATTATTTGATTGTTTTAACCTAGAATAGTTTAATTCGACTAAGTAACAACTTGGCTAATTAATCTAGGCTACGCAATCTGGTTGTTTTTAAGGGGTCTAAAACCGTTCAAGTGGTATCAGAGCGGGTTGCTCTTTTGTTTGAGATTTTTATCTCTGAGCTGATCCTTGACCCCGATTGTCATGGAGCATGGACACTCTCTGTTTGTTCCTCCTCACTTTGATGGGAACAACTATGCTTACTGGAAAGTAAGGATGAAAGCATTCCTGAAATCCATTGATGAGAGGGTGTGGAATTTCGTTGAATACAGATGGGAGAAGCCCACTACTCCTGTGAGTGAGTGGCAAACTTCTGAAAAAGAAGCAGCAGGCTTTAATAGCAAAGCTATGAATGCCATCTTCAATGCTGTTTCAATGGAGGAATTTAAGAGGATCTCTAATGTTGAGGTTGCTCATACTGCTTGGAAAATCCTCCAAACTGTGCATGAAGGCACAAAGGCTGATAAGATAAACAAATTGCAGCAATTAACTTCTAGGTTTGAAAACATTAGAATGTCTGATGATGAAACCTTTGATGAGTTTTTCGCTAAACTTAATGATATTGTTAATTCTGCTTATAATCTGGGTGAAGTCTATGATCAACCTAAAGTTGTTAGGAAGATTCTTAGATCCTTAACTGAAGACTTTAGAC
This sequence comes from Quercus glauca, assembly GCA_023736055.1. NCBI lineage: Eukaryota > Viridiplantae > Streptophyta > Magnoliopsida > Fagales > Fagaceae > Quercus > Quercus glauca. The sequence goes on along the minus strand of CM043325.1, from coordinate 19,595,677 downwards.
CCAAAGTGACAGCCATTACTGAGAGTAAGGCTGTTGACTCCGTCCTTGTGGATGAGCTTGTAGGATCTCTTCAGTCCTATGAATCTGACTTACCTAAGACTATCAAATCCAAATCAATGGCTCTTAAGTCTGTTGATGATGTTGAGGCTAGTGGATTTGATGATGAGCTCTCTCCTACTGAGATAGCTTACCTTGCCAAGAACTTAAAAATTTCCTTAGAAACACTAATAGGAAGGCAAGGAATACCAACACTGCTGAACCTAGAAACTTTAGGAAGAATGATCCCACTAAGGTTAATAATTTTGAAAAACCTAGAGAACAAGTAGGTCAATCTTCAAATAATTCTTTGGGTCCTCAGTGTTTTGGTTGTCAAGGGTATGGTCATGTCAAATCTGAATGTCCTACTTTCTTGAGAAATAAGGGTAAAGCTATGGCTGTAACCCTTAGTGATAATGAGGTTTCTGATGATGAGTCCGGTTGTGACGAGGATGGAAACTTCATTACTTTCACTGCTACTGCTGTAGTAAATGAAAGCATATCTGCTGAGGAGAATCCTGCTGATGGGGAACTCTCTGAAGATGCAGATCTTCAAGAGGCCTACAACAAACTTTGCAAGATTGCTACAAAGGATGCTATGAAAGTTGATCTAGGCCTGAAGAAAATTAATGCTCTTGAGCTTGAAAAGAAGAACTTGCTTGTAAAATTGTTTGATGCTAATGATCTTTTGAATAATGTTAAATCTGAAAACATGCTTTTGCTTGATAAAGTTAGAACTTTGGAACATGATTTATCTGTTGCTAGATCTGCTAGTTCTAAACTTGATCACATGCTGAATGTTCAAAAGTATCCTTTTGATAAAGCTGGGTTAGGATATGTTGAAAGCATCTTTGATTCTGGATCCCATTCCACTGTCTTTGTTTCTTCTTCTTCTTCTGTACCTTCTGTGAGTGAGGTTGTGAGTGAAACCATTAAACCCCCTGTGAGTGAGGTAGTTAAACCTGTAGAAGTTTCACCACCTAAGAAGATTAGGGTAGACTTAAGGGAATCTAAACCTAAGGAGCCTACCAAACCTAAAGACAAGATGCATGGTAAACCTGCTTGAGTTTGTCATTATTGTGGTAAGTCTGGACATATCCGTCCTAACTGTTACAAGCTTCAAGCTGATAAGAGAGCAAAAAGACCAAAAGTGTCTGTGCCTCAAGCACAAGATCCTATGGCACTAATTGGTGAATTGGTAAAGGCGTTAAACCTTTATTCCAATTCTGGAGTTGGGAATCACTCTAATGTGAATAAGAACTCCAATGCTCGAGGTGCATCTAAAAACTTTTGGATGCAAAAGACTCGAACTAACTGAGTCTTTCTGACACGGTCCTTGTGCTTCATTGCTCTATTCTGTTGTGACCATTGTTTTTTGATTTTTGTGTTTTTCTTTTTGTTCTAGGACTTGCATTGCATTACATACATACATTTCATTCTAGGATTTATTTGTTTTCTCTTTTAAAAAAAAAAAAAAAAAAAGGAGAAAGCAAAATCTTTGTGAACACTATTTTTCTTGGTTTTTTGAAAACAAGGTTGGTCATTCTTTTTACACATGTCATGTCTTGTGTACCTTGTTTAGTTTGGATGAGCTTATTCATTGCACTTGACTAGTTGAAACTTTGTAGCGCATGTTGTGTGGGAAAGATGTGTGTAGTTTTTAATCACTTTGCCTTAATCATGAAGTCACTTGTTCTTTGACTGTCGAACTTGATCCTTTTGAGAAAGGTATAAATAACCATCTCACTACTGTTCACTAGCCAATCATGAACACCTTAGTGCATATCATAAGATTTAGTGCTCGAGAAAGTGTAGCACATGCACAAAAAGAACATAAGGTGTAGTCTCAATTAAATTAAAACTGGTGTGTACTATTAGGCTTGATGCCAATTCACTTAATTCAAATCGGTGTGTACTATTAGGCTGAATGCCAAAATTCATATATAAATAAGAGGCAAAAATGCAAGAAACTTACATGATTGCAAGTTTTTGATCTAGGAGATGTGGGAGTTATAGGATGTAACTCTTTAGGTGATAGTCTCTCTTAAATTCTATGTGATGAATTGTGTAGACTTTGTGTTTGATTGCTATTCACATATCACCTCACATGTATCTCAAGTTTTTGCTAGTTTCACACACTACACAAGTTACTCTTTGTTAAACACTGTACATGCTAGTGTGTGTGTTTTTGGTCTGACTAACCAAGTTTGAAAATATCTTGAGATTTGTGCACAACATATTTGTTGCTTGAGAAAATTAAATAGAAGGATGATTGAAAGTTGTTTTTGAGAAAATTGGGTTTAAAAATTTTGGGTTTTTGAAAGAGCATTCCATCTCATACTCATGCATTTTGATTTCATTGTTCAAATGCTTTGAGGAGTTGTTTTCAAAATTGGGTTTGCATTTTTCAAAACAGTAATTTTTTCCTCAAAATTCAGTGAGCCTCTGCCCATTTCGATCGATCCAGTGTGTTTTTCGATCGATCGAAAAAGTGTCCCAGAATATGTTAAAATGACTGTCACATTCGATCGATTGAATGTATTTTTCAATCAATCGAAGATCGTGGAGAAGCTTTTTTAAAAGAACAAATCTGACTTTTTCAAAGTTATTCAAACTTTTTTAAAAACTTTTTCTTTTCTCTCTCCGACGAGGCAGGCTTCCAGTCAATTTTTTGTCGTTTTCGTCCAAATTTTTTGCAAGAAATCTCTCTCCTCAAGCCGGTAAGACTCTTTTGCCCTTCCTTTTTCTTTTATTTTCATGATTTCATGCATTTTTCATGCATTTTAGAGGAGATTTTCGGACTTTGCATAAATGAGAATTTCTGTTGATTCAAGCCTTTTCTTTTGCAATTGATCATTGGGTTTTTGTGGGGACACACTATATACTTGATCTTAATGGATTAATTTGATCAATTTTGAGATTTGTGAAAAATTGAAAATTCTAGGGTTTATGTTTGATCCGAATTGGGGCTTTTTGTGAAATTGAGGTTAATTGATGAAATTGGCTTGTGTAATTGATGCAATTGGTTATTATAATCTGCTTTCAACGGTGTGTAATGATTAATTCTTCAATTTGTTGCAAAATTTTTCAAGTGGTTTTCAAATTTTTAGGGTTTTTGTCAAGAAACTCTATGTTCAAGCCAATTTTGTGTAATTGAACTTAATTTGAACTTGTTTACTGCATTAGTACATGCATCATGGCATTGCATTTGTTCATGCATCATATAGATTGTTATTTTTTTTGTGCTAACTTGCAGTCTGCCCTTGGTTTTGTTTTTGTGCTTTTTGGTTTTCTCTTTGTGTCTCTGTCCTTTCCTTAGCACAATGCCTAGGAATACTAGAGCTCGTAGGACTATCCCCACTCCTACTCTTTCCCCCCCTTCCTTTGACCGAGATAGGTTTCCTAGTGAGAAAAAGCAAGAGCTTTATGAGACTTTAAACCTTAAAAGAAAAATTTGGGCTGAGCGTTCTGTCTTGTTAGATGAGCTTAATCCTGCCATTAGGGCAAATTTTGAGCATAGGGGATGGTTGCCTTTGTTAGCTGTGTCTGACCCTCCACCTCCGGCTACCTTGATTAGAGAGTTCTTCTCGAACATCTCTATCCACATCTATGATTCCAACACTCTCATTAGGAGTTGGATACGAGGTGTAGAGTACTCCATTACTCCTCAGGTAGTGGCTGATGCTCTTGAGGTACCGTTGGTTAGCCATCCTGTCTATCCCTATGATGAGTCACCAGAGTTGAGTGATGTCATGTCCTACATCACTGGGTCTTCTATCTAGTGGGGTTCTGATCCTCGAATCACCACCGCTGAGCTTCCTGAGACTATCTATCTCTTCTTTCGGATAGCTTGTCGCTCTCTCTGGCTCATTTCTCATCTGCACACCATTCCTCTTTGTTAGGTTCTAAGGTCTTAGGATTTTATGTATTTAGAACTCTAATTTGTAATGTTGGCAAACCATGATTAAAACAATGTATTTAGTCTTGTTTAGGCTTGCTCAAAGTTGGTTTAATATTGTAAAGTTGGAATCGAGTGGCTGCAGAAGTACTTGGGACTTTCGGCCTGGCTCGATCGATCGAAGGATAGGCTCGATCGATCGAAAATCGCACAAGTTGATTTTTCTGCAGAATTTCCAACTCAGCCCTAACTCTTTAAACGTTTAGGATTTTATGTTTTTGCCCTAGGTATATAAGGCAAACCCTAGCCACATTTTTCAGAGTTGCAAAAGTTGTATCGTTGCTCATACATTGTGGTTTTGTGTAAATCTCTTGTGAGATCTAGAGGAGCTTTCCTTTACACAAAATTTAGGGTTTTCAAGATTGAGATCACTTCAACATCTTGATGATCAACATGGTTGCTGCCATTGAAGCTTAAAGAATATCAAGCGTGGGTGCTTGTAGCTATTTGAGGAATACAAAGAAAGAAGTAGTCCTTAGACTAGGAGCCTGCGCGTGGTCGTGTCAGGAAGTTTTACTGGTAGGTAGCATTAGGAAGTCAAGCGGGAAGCTTGTAAGTCCTTTTGTAAGAACTTCAATTCTTTCTTAGTGGATTCCGTTTTGCCTTGAGGATCGGTGGGTAAAATCCTTCCCAGGTTTTTCTGTGTGGTTTCCTGGGTGATCATATCACTATGTTATTTATTTTTCGCTGCTTTATATGTTTTATATGCATGATATGATTATTTGATTGTTTTAACCTAGAATAGTTTAATTTGACTAAGTAACAACTTGGCTAATTAATCTAGGCTACGCAATCTGGTTGTTTTTAAGGGGTCTAAAACCGTTCAAGTGGTATCAGAGCGGGTTGCTCTTTTGTTTGAGATTTTTATCTCTGAGCTGATCCTTGACCCCGATTGTCATGGAGCATGAACACTCTCTGTTTGTTCCTCCTCACTTTGATGGGAACAACTATGCTTACTGGAAAGTAAGGATGAAAGCATTCCTGAAATCCATTGATGAGAGGGTGTGGAATTCCGTTGAATACAGATAGGAGAAGCCCACTACTCCTGTGAGTGAGTGGCAAACTTCTGAAAAAGAAGCAGCAGGCTTCAATAGCAAAGCTATGAATGCCATCTTCAATGCTGTTTCAATAGAGGACTTTAAGAAGATCTCTAATGTTGAGGTTGCTCATACTGCTTGGAAAATCCTCCAAACTGTGCATGAAGGCACAAAGGCTGTTAAGATAAACAAATTGCAGCAATTAACTTCTAAGTTTGAAAACATTAGAATGTCTGATGATGAAACCTTTGATGAGTTTTATGCTAAACTTAATGATATTGTTAATTCTGCTTATAATCTGGGTGAAGTCTATGATCAACCTAAAGTTGTTAGGAAGATTCTTAGATCCTTAACTGAAGACTTTAGACTCAAAGTGACAGCCATTACTGAGAGTAAGGATGTTAACTCCATCCCTGTGGATGAGCTTGTAGGATCTCTTCAGTCCTATGAATCTTGTTAGGATTAGTGCCCTTAAATCCTATTGAGTGATGCTATGTATGATATTAAGTTTGACATTATGTATGACTTAATATTATGTTTAATAAATTTGTTTTGTTATTATTTGAAATAATTGTAACATGAATATTTGAACATTATCATATAGTCCATGAGATGCATAGTATGTGATTTATGTGAAGAGTCACAGAAGATATAAATCACAAGTTCTTTGTAAACTCAGAATTATAGTTCTTAGTCGGTGATGAAATTGGGCATTTCATCTGCGAAGACTATAACATATCAACTACGATGATTTGTCTTGATCATGGAAGTGGAGACTTCTAGTTGATGTGTTAATATGTTTTAAGAGTTAAGACATATTGAACTGAACTGCCATGAGATTTATTATTTGCCTAAGGACTGTCAAATGAATAATAAATCTCATGACTTGTATTTGCATGAACTCTTAATCCTGAGAGAATAATGAACCTGATCATGAAGTGTAGGTTGCTTTGATATATTAGGAGTGAGATCTAAAGTAATGGTCAAAACCTCAGTATGTTGGGCAGCCACATTAAGTGTTGATGGAACATGTATTTTCAAGATGGAATTCATAGTCTCTTAATGGAGATATAAAGTATTCCCTTGAGATAAGTTTAATGAGTTTGTTATTCAGAGAGTTAGGCCTAACCACTTTAGTAAGACTAAAGTATATATTTATGGAATTGGATTTCATAAATATATAATGAATAACATTAAAGGATTAAACCGGGTACTCAAGGATCAAGATGTAGTAATTTACAAAGTGGCAGTCTATATTAATAACTTTGTATTACTACGAATATTTTATGAAGGGGTTGCATGTATAATAAAGTCTTGGGATATAATATATAGATATGACCTAGAGTGCAACTATATTTATATAGTGGTATTAAATATAGTTAATGGTAACTTTGGACTTGTCAAGAGTTGACAGAAAAGCCCAAGGCCCATTGGAGCTAGTGTCTTATTGGTCCCTTTTGGTCCTACTCCAAGCCACACACTTAAGCCCAATTGGTGAGGCCCAAAAGGCCAGCCCAATTAGATATATTGGTTAGATACAAAGGGAAAAACGTACAGAAAATTATTGGTAAGAAAAACATCATTGTAGTGGTGTGGAAGTGAGTTTTTGGTACTCACTAGTTATCCCTTTGTTACCAATTTGAGAGACCACACATCTTGGGCGTTAGTGGAATTTGAGTGAAGATTAAGAGTATTCCCAAGTGCTTCAATCTTCGGTTTTGAAATTCACCGCTTCAAGGTACGATCTCTTACTCTCAAATTCTGAAATTTACTTTATGCATGTTAACAATATTGAATGAAGTAGATCCGTTCCGTTCAAAACTTACTTTTCCGCTACGCACATATTTAATTCCATCAAATGGTATCAGAGCGGTCTTCAATTTCGTATTGTTTAACATGTTTGTGAGTTTTAGAATTGGAGAAGATAGTTTCATATTGTTAGAAGATTAAGTTTTTAATTTTCTGCATGTTGTTGAAACTATGATTTGATGAAAACTGAAATTGGTGTTCTGATGTTGTTTAATTTTAAATTTAAGTATGTTAAATTCAATTTTAAGACTATAACATCAATAGGATTTAGTTTTGACATTGATATTTATCTATCATGTTCGTTTTCAAGATGTTTGTTCATGAAAACCCGTGGAAAACTGCCTTAGAAAATTTCTGGAAATTTGAGTTTCGCGATTTTCGATCGATCGAAAATCATTTTCGATCGATCGAAAGAGACAGTGATCAGACGCTTTAGAACGATAGTTTTTCGATTGCTAGTCGATCGATCGAATCTGTTTTTCGATCGATCGAAAGGCAATCGAGTATCAATCGAAAGTGTCAGATGATCAAGTTTGAATTTCTTAATTTTTTCGATCGATCGAGGGGCACTTTCGATCGATCGAAAGAAAGAAAAACAGAAATGTTTTCTAAGTGTTTTCACATTTTTAAAAAACTAAGACTATGTGTAATTAAATTATGCATGTTTTAAAACTAAAAACCTTTCTCTTAAAACATCTAGTGGGAGAAAGATGCAAGGGTTGTATCTCACGGCTTCCATTGTTGGTTTAAAGTAGTGTGATTAAGCACCTCGCCTTGGCGTATATGCCTTGCTCCCTTCGGAGGGTGTTTGATTCATGGTACTACAGGTTAAACTTCTTAGGGATAGATGAAATGTGTTTTTACACTGAGAACGACTACGCTTCCATGGAGTTACTTGGTTATTCACATTGATTCTAGGCAATGGTGTACACTAGACTAAGTGTAATGTTAACCTCCCTTCGGAGCTATGTCATTATTACTTAGAGGCTAAAGGGAAAACGACAAATTATTTTTCTTTGGTAAGAGTTACCATTATAGCATTAATAATGAGAAAGTTTCTCACATAATCATAGTGATTGGTATGACCTCGCTTCCGAGGAATATTAATTGCGGGATTGGGTTGTCGTTGCATATATTATATTATGGTTTTATTAAGGTTCCATACTATATGTTTGTATGCTAAATTGATAATGTCCAGTTTATTCATTATATTCATGTTTAATTGTTTTCAGATTTGAACATGGCATCTTTTATCCCACTTGTAGCTATTCTTAATCAAAACAAACTGACTGGATCCAACTATGTTGACTGGAAAAGAAACTTGGATATAGTTCTCACTGCTGAAGAACATAAGTATGTTCTTACTAAACCATGTCCTAGCTTTCCTTCATTAGATGCTCCTCTTGAGGAAAAACAACGATATGATCGTTGGCAGAAATCTAATGGAATGGCCAAGTGCTACATCCTAGCATCTATCTCAAATGTTCTACAGCATCAAATGCAGAATGTAGAACTAGCTTCAGACATCATGTTAAGTCTGAAGGAGATGTTTGGTGAGCAAGGCCGTTCTGCAAGGCAAGAGACCATGAGGCAAATTTATAACACCAGAATGGCTGAAGGAAGTTCAGTTAGAGAGCATTGTCTTACAATGATCTCTAATCTGAACACATTGGAAGTTTTAGGTGCCGATATAGATGGAGAATCCCAAGTGGATATGATACTCCAGTCGCTACCAGAATCATTCAAGGAATTCAAACTAAATTATAATATGAACAAAAAGATTTATACCTTGTCTGAATTAATGAATGAATTGGTAGCGGCAGAAGGCATTCTTGGTACTTCCAATGTTGAAGCCAATGTTGGTGAAGCTTCTACTTCTCAATCTAAGTCGAAAGGCAAGGGTAAGAAGAAGAAGAAGAAGGACTTCACCAAACAAGAGGGTAAACAAATTGCCTTAGGGGTTGCTGATAAAGGAAAGAAGATCAAAGGAAAGTGTTTCCATTGTGGTGAGAAAGGACATTGGAAGAGGAATTGTCCAGTATTCAAGGCTGCCAAGAATAAAGGTATGAATGATACATTCCTTCTTGAAATATGTTTGGTACAGAATCCCACGGATTCCTGGCGTGTGGAGTCAGGTTGTACTAATCATATCTGCAATTCTTTGCAGGGGTTTCAGGAGACCAGAAAGCTTAAAGAAGGGGAGTTGTTTCTTACTTTAGCTGATGGGAGCAGGATTCCAGTTGTAGCTGTTGGTGTTTATAATTTATGTTTTCAATCTAGAGTTCTAATATTAGAAGACTGTTTGTATGTACCTAATGTACGTAGGAATTTAATTTCTGCTACTTACTTAGGTAAACAAGGATATTGTGTTATCCTGAAAGACAATGTTGTAATAAAGAAGGATAAAGTGTTTATCTGTTATGGCAATATTATGGATGGTCTTTATATTTTAACTCCTAATAAGCATGAATTATATAATTCTGAATTAGATGCTAACTCTCATGTAAAATCATTAAAGAGAAAGTTTCCTTCTACTAATGATGCATATCTTTGGCACTTGCATTTAGGTCATATTAATTCAAACAGAATTCAAAGACTGATCAAAGGTGGACTCTTAGGGCCCATGGACTTTGATGAATTTCCAGTTTGTGAATCTTGTTTGGAAGGTAAAATGACCAAACGACTTTTTACTGCAAAAGGTAGAAGAGCCCAAGATTTGTTAAAGTTAGTGCATTTTGATGTTTGTGGTCCTATGTCAATCCAGGCAAGAGGTGGCTATGAGTATTTCATCACTTTTACTGATGATTACTCAAGATATGGTTATGTGTACCTAATGAGACGGAAGTCCGAAGCCTTTGAAAAGTTCAAAGAGTTTAGGTCTGAAGTTGAGAATCAATTAGGTAAACACATAAAAGCCATTCGATCTGATCGAGGTGGTGAATACCTTTTTGGGGATTTCAAGGATTACTTAACTAAGAATGGGATTGTATCCCAATTGACTGCACCTGGAACTCCACAACAAAATGGTGTAGCAGAAAGAAGGAATAGGACTCTTTTGGAAATGGTTAGGTCCATGATGAGTTATTCAACTCTACCTATTTCTTTTTGGGGTTATGCCTTAGAAACAGCAATACATCTTTTGAATTTAGTTCCGTCAAAATCTGTTCCCAAAACACCCATGGAATTGTGGAGTGGGCGTAAGCCTAGCATGAAATATCTCCACATTTGGGGATGTCCTGCACATGTGTTAAAAGGGAAGCCTGATAAGTTGGAACCAAAATCAAAAGTGTGTTTGCTTGTAGGTTATCCAAAAGAAACTAGGGGTTATTTATTCTATAGTCATAAAGATAATAAAGTGTTTGTTAACACAAATGCTAAATTTTTGGAATATGACTATATGAATGATTATACTCCTAAAAGTAGAGTTGTGTTGGCTGAAATGAATAAACCTGTAAATAAGCAACCAATAGATGAAACTAGGGAAGATGTGGCTGTATTAGATACACCACAAGATACTACTCATGACATGTCTAGTACACAGGTGCCTCATCGTAGTGGGAGAATTGTTTGGCCTCCTATAAGATTCATAGGTTTGGGAGAAACCTATGAAGCTATCTCAGAAGAGGTTGAATCGGATCCCTACACATATGATGAAGCAATGAATGATATAGATGCACATCATTGGGTCCAAGCTATGAAATCTGAATTAGATTCCATGTATTCCAATCATGTTTGGAATCTTGTAGAGGCGCCTAAAGGCATTAAACCTGTTGGTTGCAAATGGGTTTACAAGAGAAAGAGAGGGATAGATGGAAAGGTTGAAACCTTTAAAGTAAGGTTAGTGGCGAAAGGGTATACTCAAAAAGAAGGTATTGATTATGATGAAACCTTTTCTCCAGTAGCAATGCTTAAATCTATCAGAATTCTCTTATCCATTGCTGCTCATTTTGATTATGAGATTTGGCAAATGGATGTCAAGACTGCATTTCTTAATGGCAATCTTGAAGAGGAAATTTATATGATGCAACCGGAAGGTTTCATAGCAAAGAACCAAGAGCATTTGGTATGCAAGTTGCAAAGGTCCATTTATGGACTTAAGCAAGCATCTAGGTCATGGAACATCAGATTTGATCAAGCAATCAAGACATTTGGTTTTGAACAAAATCTTGATGAACCATGTGTGTACAAAAGACATCAAGATAAAGTAGTAATGTTCCTAGTGCTTTATGTTGATGATATTCTACTCATTGGAAATGATGTAGGGGTAATGTCATCTGTAAAGGTATGGTTGTCAAGTCAATTTGATATGAAGGACTTGGATGAGGCTAACTTTATTCTAGGGATTAAGCTTTGGCGAGATCGCAAGAATAAGATGTTAGGCTTATCACAAGCTGGATACATAGATAAGGTTCTAGAATGGTTTAGCATGCAAAACTCCAAGAAAGGATTGCTTCCTTTCAGATATGGAGTTCCTCTGTCTAATGACCAAAGGCCTAAGACTCAAGAGGAAGTATATATGATGAGACAAGTTCCTTATGCTTCTGTAGTGGGAAGTCTCATGTATGCCATGCTTTGTACTAGACCAGATATCTGCTATTCAGTAGGCATGGTCAGCCGATATCAATCAAATCCAGGACCAAAACATTGGCAAGCTGTAAAGCATATTCTCAAGTATCTACGGAGAACAAGAGATTATATGCTTGTTTACCGTTGTGAAGATTTGATTCCCATTGGCTATACAGATTCAGATTTTCAATCGGATCTAGATTTCAGAAAATCCACTTCAGGATGTGTTTTCACCTTGGGAGGTGGAGCCATTAGTTGGCGGAGTATTAAGCAATCTTGTATTGCAGACTCCACCATGGAAGCAGAATATGTTGCTGCTTGTGAAGCAGCAAAGGAAGCTGTATGGCTCAAGAAATTCCTCTCTGACCTTGGTGTAATAAGAATGGAGCAAGTTCCAATCACATTGTTTTGTGATAACAGTGGAGCAGTTGCACAATCTAAAGATCCAAGGAATCACAAGAAAGGAAAGCACATTGAGAGGAAATACCATATCATTCGAGATATTGTTACTCGTGGAGATGTGGTGGTAGCAAAGATTGAAAGTGCAAACAATCTAGCAGATCCATTTACCAAAGCCTTGCCTCAAAGGACTTTCAAGTCACATTTGGAGGGAATGAGAGTTAGATTAGTGCACAATAGTCTTTAGGGCAAGTGGGAGATTGTTAGGATTAGTGCCCTTAAATCCTATTGAGTGATGCTATGTATGATATTAAGTTTAACATTATGTATGACTTAATATTATGTTTAATAAATTTGTTTTATTATTATCTGAAATAATTGTAACATGAATATTTGAACATTATCATATAGTCCATGAGATGCATAGTATGTGATTTATGTGAAGAGTCACAGAAGATATAAATCACAAGTTCTTTGTAAACTCAGAATTATAGTTCGTAGTCGGTGATGAAATTGGGCATTTCATCTGCGAAGACTATAACATATCAACTATGATGATTTGTCTTGATCATGGAAGTGGAGACTTCTAGTTGATGTGTTAATATGTTTTAAGAGTTAAGACATATTGAACTGGACCGCCATGAGATTTATTATTTGCCTAAGGACTGTCAAATGAATAATAAATCTCATGACTTGTATTTGCATGAACTCTTAATCCTGAGAGAATAATGAACCTGGTCATGAAGTGTAGGTTGCTTTGATATATTAGGAGTGAGATCTAAAGTAATGGTCAAAACCTCAGTATGTTGGGCAGCCACATTAAGTGTTGATGGAACATGTATTTTCAAGATGGAATTCATAGTCTCTTAATGGAGATATAAAGTATTCCCTTGAGATAAGTTTAATGAGTTTGTTATTCAAAGAGTTAGGCCTAACCACTTTAGTAAGACTAAAGTATATATTTATGGAATTGGATTTCATAAATATATAATGAATAACATTAAAGGATTAAACCGGGTACTCAAGGATCAAGATGTAGTAATTTACAAAGTGGCAGTCTATATTAATAACTTTGTATTACTACGAATATTTTATGAAGGGGTTGCATGTATAATAAAGTCTTGGGATATAATATATAGATAAGACCTAGAGTGCAACTATATTTATATAGTGGTATTAAATATAGTTAATGGTAACTTTGGACTTGTCAAGAGTTGACAGAAATGCCCAAGGCCCATTGGAGCTAGTGTTTTATTGGTCCCTTTTGGTCCCACTCCAAGCCACACACTTAAGCCCAATTGGTGAGGCCCAAAAGGCCAGCCCAATTAGATATATTGGTTAGAAACAAAGGGAAAAATGTACAGAAAATTATTGGTAAGAAAAACATCATTGTAGTGGTGTGGAAGTGAGTTTTTGGTACTCACTAGTTATCCCTTTGTTACCAATTTGAGAGACCACACATCTTGGGCGTTAGTGGAATTGGAGTTGATCGGCCACAAATTGAATGACCCCTTGTGATTTAAACTAATTAATTAATTTAGTCAAGTTATTAATTAATCAATTTAACATGCAAATACGTGGCAGCACAAACAAATCACCGAATAACTAAATATGCAGCGGAAAATAAATGACACGATGATTTGTTCACGAATGGGGAAAACCCTAACGGCAAAAACCCCACCGGGTGATTTTCAGGTCACCACTCCCGAAACTCCACTATTATCAAATCAAGCGGTTACAAATAAGGAATCCCAAGTACCTTACCAACCTACAGTTGAACCCTTACCCCAATACCCAATTGGACTTGATCTGTAGCGACAGTTCCCCCTTTTGATGCACAGCTCCCAAGTACGTGACTAACCAGATGCGCGGATCCCAGTACGCGACTTCAAACACCAACTTTAGAATGAGAGGTTGGTTGCAGAGTTCTTCAGATCATCCTATGCATGAAGATCAGGAAGATGCTTGGTCACAAAACCCTAAGGTGCACAATACACAGCAACTTCTTGAAGAAGATGATCTAGGTTAAGAACTTCGTCTTAGAGCACAATTTGCTTAAACAAGGATTGCTCAATGCTTATGCAACTTGTGTCTTAGTTGACGGCTCTTAAAACACTCCTTAAATATGTTTAGGGTTAGAAGAAAAGAAGGCCCAAAAACACATTCACGGATCCCAAGAAAATCAGATTGGAATTCTGACTTTTTAATTCTCGACAGCTAGAAGGTGTCGAGAAGGTGTCGAGCTTTAAAAATTCTGCACTTCAACTTGATTTTTCTTGGACAGACTTGATGACTTCAACACTTGATCTTGAAACATTGTTTCTTGAAGTATTAAAAACACCTAGAACTACCCAATTACAAGTAAAGTGCGTTTTGTCAAATGATTAGCCAATTTACATAAATTATGACATATGTTCTAAACATGTGAACACATATGTCCTAACAATCTCCCCCTTTGGCAATCCGTGACAAAACCACAACAAACAAATGAACATATGAGAGAAGTCATAAATCACTCAACTCATATTCACTTGTTAAATACAATAAAATCTATCCTAACACAAACTCTTGAAGAACTTTGCAAAAAGAGAGTTTATGGCAAGTAGACTTTGACAACCTGTATTTCTGAAACACTTTTAAACAAAACTCATCAAGGCATCTTGTGTGAAACAGAAATAATTAGATTGCATACAAATATAAAGAACATGTGTATAAAGAAAGAAAAGAAACAACACATGAAGAGATAGGTGAATAAGAAAAACATACATCCACATATATAGAAAGATAAGTACAATGTATGTAAACTGATATACAAGACCAATGTATCTATAAAGAATGAAAAGAAAAGATACATCAAAAGCCTCACTACATCCCTCAAAAAGTATAAACACTCCCCCTATCAAAAATGTCCTATACTAACTCTCCCCCTAAGATGACTACTCTCATAATCCCAAAACTAAATCTCCCCCTTTGGCAATCCGTGACAAAACCACAACAAACAAATGAACATATGAGAGAAGTCATAAATCACTCAACTCATATTCACTTGTTAAATACAATAAAATCTATCATAACACAAACTCTTGAAGAACTTTGCAAAAAGAGAGTTTATGGCAAGTAGACTTTGACAACCTGTATTTCTGAAACACTTTTAAACAAAACTCATCAAGGCATCTTGTGTGAAACAGAAATAATTAGATTGCATACAAATATAAAGAACATGTGTATAAAGAAAGAAAAGAAACAACACATGAAGAGATAGGTGAATAAGAAAAACATACATCCACATATATAGAAAGATAAGTACAATGTATGTAAACTGATATACAAGACCAACGTATTTATAAAGAATGAAAAGAAAAGATACATCAAAAGCCTCACTACATCCCTCAAAAAGTATAAACACTCCCCCTATCAAAAATGTCCTATACTAACTCTCCCCCTAAGATGACTACTCTCATAATCCCAAAACTAAATCTCCCCCTTTTTGTCACGAGTGACAAAGGGTAGAGTGTCATGTAGACATCTCATCAGTAGAGCTAGCATCTCCATCATCATCATCAGAAGCATCATCGTCATCACCATCATCATCATCATCATCCTCAGCATCAGAATCAGAAGCAACTGGAGGAGGTGGTGGAGGAGAAGCCTCAGATGCAAAACCACCCATGGTCGCCTGCCGTCGTGCAATACGACCAACACGAACGTTCACCTGATACAACTCAGTGGTGAGTGTGTCAAGGCGAGCATCCATGCGCTGCAGCTGCGCCATAATATCTCCAAGAGATACATCGCTGGAGGAAGGAAGAGGAGTCGATGTAGATGAAGCAGATCTGGATGGAGCCGAACGGGAGGGCGGAGTCGAATCCGGCTGTCTCGACCTGAACTGTGCCTGACTACGTTTTACGGTAGCGGCATCTATGGCAGATATGTGTGTGAAGTGGTCGGACACAGGGAAAGGGATGGAAAAATGGCGTAGAATCCTCGTGATAGTGGAAGGAAAGATGAGCTTATCACGAGACGCCGCATCTAAATGAACATCTATGATAGAGAATATGAAGTGGGAAGGAAAATCTATCGTAAGATGCTCAAGTAGAGAAAGCAAGAAACGAGCACGAGGCTCTGTGATAGAGTTATAGTGAGAAAGAGGATGAAGTACAAAAGTCATCACCATGTTAAGGAATCTAGGACCTTTAGCAAAAGGTCTACATGATGTGTACTGGTGCTCACCCCACTCAGAAGGGCTCTCACAAAAAGCTGAAATGAGCTCATCCTTGGACACAGTCCTCAGTCGCTCACATGTAGGATAGTCAGGAAACTCTATCCTAGGAACATGAAGCACATCTGCAACCAGCTGCAGTGTGACAGCAATGCGCGTACCTCGAACGCGAGTATGAAAGAGAGGTACTGAACGATCAATCCCGTACATGTTGGAGTAAAACTCTTGAAGCAGTACGAGAGGACAAGTGACCAAGACGTCACACAGTGACTCCCATCCCCTACTGTGAATGACAGAGGGAAGGTCAGTGTCGGCGAAGTCCGCCAGAACAATGTGGCGTTCCGAATGAACACCTCGTTTAGAAAAGTTCTCAGTAAATGCCTTGTAGGCATCTCCATCACGGAACCAAAGGTTATGAGGAGCAGTATCAGAAGATGAAGAAGCTCCAAAACGCAGAGGGTTCCGAGCCGGAGTGGATTTACGTTTAGGTGCCATAGATGCAACTAACGTAAAAGAAAAAGAAAAGAGATAGAGAGGGAGACAATCAGAAAAGTCCCAAACAGTTCAAATATGACAATATCTTGAACAAAATGGACGTATGCATGGGAATGCATGGTCATGTGTCATGCAACCATAAAAAGCATCATGGGCTCAGCCCAATCCAATCCTAGCAGCACACATTCAAGAATCACACATCTAAATGCATGAAAATATCATTCTAATGCACATGGAATGCAATGCATGACATTTTAAACACTTTTTATTGAAAACCCAACCCAAAATTTCAATAAAAACTCAATGATTTTGAAAAACCCAAAGTTTTCAAAGAAAATCCCAAAACCTAAGTTTCAAATCATGAAATGCATGAAAAACAAAGGATAACAAGATCATACCAGGTGATTCGAAGTAGGGAAGTGCCAAAAATCACGTTGGATGAAGGTTGGAGAGAAGAAAAATGCTCTGGAAGACCAACCGCCTCGGACAAATCGAAGAGAGATCGAGAGAAATGAGAGAAAAAATCGCGACAGAGCTTATAAAGACACCTCAGTAAATCTCGACAGCTGAGGTGTCGAGAGGTGTCGAGAGTGCTATCGAGATAGGTGTCGAGAAATATGCCTTCGACAGATAAGGTATCGAGGAGGTATCGAGGTACCAAACAGCTCATCCAACATCAGAAGCTCGATCGATCGACGTGGTGTCGAGAAGGTATCGAGAAGACAGAGAGAATCTCGATCGATCCACAAGGTGTCGAGGAAGTGTCGAGATTGCGATAAGAAAAAGGCTTTAGAGGCTCGACAGCTGACCAGGTATCGAGGAGGTATCGAGAAGGTGTCGAGCCAGCAGAGAAAAGCAGTTTTTCGAGATGTGAAAAACACAGACATGAATGCAATCAAGACATGCACCTCAACCATGATCTAACCAACATAAAAAGCTCTCAAAAATCATCTCTCAATGAAAATTTAAGCACATGGATCTTCCAAGAACACACACACACACTAAACAAGTCTAACCAATTTTATATTTCAAAAATAAGTCATGACAGTTTAGTGAGCATACAAAACCACATGTAAAACCTTTGTGATGGCCAAATCACATTGTACCTGCACATGTATCAAGAGTAGCAAAGAATATTGCGTGTTGTGTGTGAAAAACATCGCAAGATTGCATATGTGTATACATGTTATGACGATCTGAGATATGAGAAAGTAACTTTAACTCACACACAATCATAACTGTTTGATGGGGACTATCACCTTCGAGGTACATCCTATAACTCCCACATCTCCTAAAATACACGCTTGCAACCATTTTTAAAGCATTTTTAATCTTTTTGCTTTTTATTTCTTTGCATATTTTCTTTTTAACGCATATCATACATGGGCTTATGAGAAAGAAAAGAAATACCCATTGATATTTTGACATTTCAATTTTGCTATGCCTAAGCACACAAATGTCATTGACATCATACTTTTGCTATGCCGAAACATATAGATGTCATTAATGATTGGCGGGCAACAGTGGTGAGATGGTTATTTATGCCTTTCTCTTAGGATTTTCTAGTCCTACCCGTCAAAAAGAGTGATATGAGTGTTAAGTCTAAGAAATAACCTAATCTTACTCATCACAAACACGAGCCACAAAGCTCACTTGCTTAGTTGTGCATAAAGATGCTCATCTAAGCTACAAGAGATACAAAGTTTAGAAAACTTTGTTTCATTGGCCATTTAAGGTACACAAGTACCAAAGTACACAAAACACACACTGTTTTTGTATTTTTCAATTTTTCAATTTTTTATTTTTTTATTTTTATATATCAAAAACAAAATAAACAAAACTGAAAGTAAACACACAAAAACATGTAAACAAAGCAAAACAATGCATAAAACTAGACTGACTCAAATAAAAATGCAAAACACATAAGCAATGCAACAAACAAAAAGAAGGGAGAAGAAAGTGATGAAATCACTTTGAGTCTTTTTTCTTCCACACCTTGGAAGAGCCTTTCCTTTGATTAGATCCTTGAACCGGCGGTGAGGGGGAAGAATTGAAACCGTTCAAGTTCAAAAGGAACATGATGGCTTTCAGAAGATCTCCAAGAGGAGCAAGAGAAGATTGAAGCTGATTTTGGCTTCCAGACGCTGTCATACTGTTGCTCTGTTGGGTGGCTAGCCACTTGTAGCAATTAGGTCGAGTATGACCGGCAGCTCCACAATGATAACAGAGATGCTGCTTCTTTTGTTTAGGCTTCTGAGAGTTAGCCTTCTTATCCCTAGGGAGTTTAGCATCTTTCTTTTCTAATTTAGGGGGTGCTCCTAAGATGGATTTACTCTTGTCTATGTTCTCACTAGCTAATTCAGTTTTAACATCAATGTTCTCAATTTTAACATTATTAGCAGGAGGAACAAAAACAGTAGAACTAGTAGAAGCAGAGTTAGAGATAGAAAGACCATACCCTAAACCTGTTCGATCTGAAGCAGATTTCTGGTTGTTGAGCATCTCATCAAGTTTTGCACTTGAAGTCCTCTCCAGTTGAGCTCTAACTTGAAACAGCTCTGCTTCAAGCTTCTTGGTCTTCTCAGCCAGGAAGTTATTCTCAAACCTCAGTGCACCAATAGTTTGATTCGCCTCATCAAACTTTGTGGACAGTTCTTCTCTATCGAGTTCCACATCACTGAGCTTCTTGGTGGCCAGCCTGTATAGCTTCTCATGCTTTTCAGACAGCTTGTAAAGCTTCTCATAGGCTGAATGGATATCATCTTTGTCATCCATCTTTTCACATTCAGTGTCCACCAATTCTTCTTCTTCTTCAACAATCCCATCAGTAGAATTGACTGAAGCTGTGAAGGCATTTAGGATTCTGTCATCCTCATTGTCGGAATCATCTTCAGGATCAGTGTCACTAAGAGTTGCAGCTAGAGCCTTGCTCTTCCCAATGCTCTTTAGATAAGTAGGACACTCATTCTTCATGTGTCCAAATCCGTGACACCCAAAACACTTTGGTCCTGCCGGAACAGTGTACTGACCGCCATCCTTGGCATCCTTTCTTCCTTTGTCTTGGCTCTTGAACTGTGAAGAACTGGATTGCCTGCGGTCCTTGTCGAAGCTCCTCCCATTGGCATTCTTCCTAAATTTCTTGAACTGCCTTGTAATGTAGGACTTCATCTTGGAATCTTCATAATCGGAAGACTCATCTGTATCACCGCTCTTTACTTTCAGGGCCATGCTCTTGCCCTTACTTGACTTGCCTATTCTTGATAACCCTAGCTCGTAGGTCTGCAAGTTCCCAACCAGCTCAGTCAAAGGAATTTTATCAATATCCTTTGATTCTTCAATTGCCGTAATCTTGGCATGAAATCTCTCAGGTAGAGATCTGAGCACCTTCCTTACACCCTTGGGTTCAGGGATGGTTTCCCCAAGATTGAAGGCTGAGTTCACTATGTCTTTAAGCTTGGCATAGAACTCATCGAACGACTCATCCTCCTCCATCTTAATTTCTTCAAAGCTAGTAGTGAGCCTCTGTAGCTTTGAATCCTTGACAGCCTTTGTTCCTTCATAGGTTGTCTGGAGGATGGTCCACGCCTCCTTGGCAGTTTCTGTTGAGGATATCTTCTTGAACTCCTCATTAGTGACAGCGCTAAATAGTGCATTCAATGCTCTGCTGTTGAAGTTTGCCGCTTTGATCTTGGCTTCATCCCAATCAGCCGGCGCTTCAGTTGGCTTGGTCCAGCCAATCTCAACAGCTTGCCACACCTTCTCATCTAAGGACTGCAAAAAAACTCTCATGCGTACTTTCCAGTAGGCATAGTTCGTCCCATCAAATAAAGGAGGTATTATTAGAGATTGTCCTCTATCCATGACAAACAGGGGTCAATGGATCAAACACAGCAAAGATTAAACCTAATCAGAGTGTGCCTGCTCTGATACCACTTGATCGGCCACAAATTGAATGACCCCTTGTGATTTAAACTAATTAATTAATTTAGTCAAGTTATTAATTAATCAATTTAACATGCAAATACGTGGCAGCACAAACAAATCACCGAATAACTAAATATGCAGCGGAAAATAAATGACACGGTGATTTGTTCACGAATGGGGAAAACCCTAACGGCAAAAACCCCACCGGGTGATTTTCAGGTCACCACTCCCGAAACTCCACTATTATCAAATCAAGCGGTTACAAATAAGGAATCCCAAGTACCTTACCAACCTACAGTTGAACCCTTACCCCAATACCCAATTGGACTTGATCTGTAGCGACAGTTCCCCCTTTTGATGCACGGCTCCCAAGTACGTGACTAACCAGATGCGCGGATCCCAGTACGCGACTTCAAACACCAACTTTAGAATGAGAGGTTGGCTGCAGAGTTCTTCAGATCATCCTATGCATGAAGATCAGGAAGATGCTTGGTCACAAAACCCTAAGGTGCACAATACACAGCAACTTCTTGAAGAAGATGATCTAGGTTAAGAACTTCGTCTTAGAGCACAATTTGCTTGAACAAGGATTGCTCAATGCTTATGCAACTTGTGTCTTAGTTGACGGCTCTTAAAACACTCCTTAAATATGTTTAGGGTTAGAAGAAAAGAAGGCCCAAAAACACATTCACGGATCCCAAGAAAATCAGATTGGAATTCTGACTTTTTAATTCTCGACAGCTAGCAGGTGTCGAGAAGGTGTCGAGAAGGTGTCGAGCTTTAAAAATTCTGCACTTCAACTTGATTTTTCTTGGACAGACTTGATGACTTCAACACTTGATCTTGAAACATTGTTTCTTGAAGTATTAAAAACACCTAGAACTACCCAATTACAAGTAAAGTGCGTTTTGTCAAAGGATTAGCCAATTTACATAAATTATGACATATGTTCTAAACATGTGAACACATATGTCCTAACAGGAGTGAAGATTAAGAGTATTCCCAAGTGCTTCAATCTTCGGTTTTGAAATTCACCGCTTCAAGGTACGATCTCTTACTCTCAAATTCTGAAATTTACTTTATGCATGTTAACAATATTGAATGAAGTAGATCCGTTCAAAACTTACTTTTTCGCTGCGCACATATTTAATTCCATCAAATCTGACTTACCCAAGACTATCAAATCCAAATCAATGGCTCTTAAGTCTGTTGATGATGTTGAGGCTGGTGGATTTGATGATGAGCTCTCTCCTACTGAGATAGTTTACCTTGCCAAGAACTTTAGAAATTTCCTTAGAAACACTAATAGGAAGGCAAGGAATACCAACACTGCTGAACCTAGAAACTTTAGGAAGAATGATCCCACTAAGGTTAATAATTTTGAAAAACCTAGAGAACAAGTAGGTCAATCTTCAAATAATTATTTGGGTCCTCAGTGTTTTGGTTGTCAAGGGTATGTTCATGTCAAATCTGAATGTCCTACTTTCTTGAGAAATAAGGGTAAAGTTATGGCTGTAACCCTTAGTGATAATGAGGTTTCTGATGATGAGTCCAGTTGTGACGAGGATGAAAACTTCATTGCTTTCACTGCCACTGCTGTAGTAAATGAAAGCATATCTGCTGAGGAGAACCCTTCTGATGGGGAACTCTCTGAAGATGCAGATCTTCAAGAGGCCTACAACAAATTTTGCAAGATTGCTACAAAGGATGCTATGAAAGTTGATCTAGGCCTGAAGAAAATTAATGCTCTTGAGCTTGAAAAGAAGAATTTGCTTGTAAAATTGTTTGATGCTAATGATCTTTTGAATAATGTTAAATCTGAAAACATGCTTTTGCTTGATAAAGTTAGAACTTTGGAACATGATTTATCTGTTACTAGATCTGCTAGTTCTAAACTTGATCACATGCTGAATGTTCAAAAGTATCCTTTTGATAAAGCTGATTAGGATATGTTGAAAGCATCTTTGATTCTGGACCCCATTCCACTGTCTTTGATTCTTCTTCTTCTTCTGTACCTTCTGTGAGTGAGGTTGTGAGTGAAACCATTAAACCCCTTGTGAGTGAGGTAGTTAAACCTGTAGAAGTTTCACCACCTAAGAAGATTAGGGTAGACTTAAGGGAATCTAAACCTAAGGAGCCTACCAAACATAAGGACAAGATGCATGGTAAACCTGCTTGGGTTTGTCATTATTGTGGTAAGTCTGGACATATCCGTCCTAACTGTTACAATCTTCAAGCTGATAAGAGAGCAAAAAGACCAAAAGTGCCTGTGCCTCAAGCACAAGATCCTATGGCACTAATTGGTGAATTGGTAAAGGCGTTAAACCTTTATTCCAATTCTGGAGTTGGGAATCACTCTAATGTGAATAAGAACTCCAATGCTCGGGGTGCATCTAAAAAGTTTTGGATGCAAAAGACTCGAACTAACTGAGTCTTTTTGACACGGTCCTTGTGCTTCATTGCTCTATTCTGTTGTGACCATTGCTCTTTGATTTTTGTGTTTTTCTTTTTGTTCTAGGACTTGCATTGCATTACGTACATACATTTCATTCTATGATTTATTTGTTTTCTCTTTTAATAATAATATTAAAAAAAAAAAAAAAAGGAGAAAGCAAAATCTTTGTGAACACTATTTTTCTTGTTTTTTTGAAAACAAGGCTGGTCATTCTTTTTACACATGTCATGTCTTGTGTACCTTGTTTAGCTTGGATGAGCTTATTCATTGCACTTGACTAGTTGAAACTTTGTAGCGCATGTTGTGTGGGAAAGATGTGTGTAGTTTTTAATCACTTTGCCTTAATCATGAAGTCACTTGTTCTTTGACTGTCGAACTTGATCCTTTTGAGAAAGGCATAAATAACCATCTCACCACTGTTTACTAGCCAATCATGAACATCTTAGTGCATATCATAAGATTTAGTGCTCGAGAAAGTGTAGCACATGCACAAAAAGAACATAAGGTGTAGTCTCAATTAAATTAAAACTGGTGTGTACTATTAGGCTTGATGCCAATTCACTTAATTCAAACCGGTGTGTACTATTAGGCTGAATGCCAAAATTCATATATAAATAAGAGGCAAAAATGCAAGAAACTTACATGATTGCAAGCTTTTGATCTAGGAGATGTGGGAGTTATAGGATGTAACTCTTTAGGTGATAGTCTCTTTTAAATTCTATGTGATGAATTGTGTAGACTTTGTGTTTGATTGCTATTCACATATCATCTCACATGTATCTCAAATTTTTGCTAGTTTCACACACTACACAAGTTACTCTTTGTTAAACACTGTACATGTTAGTGTGTGTGTTTTTGGTCTGACCAACCAAGTTTGAAAATATCTTGAGATTTGTGCACAACATATTTGTTGCTTGAGAAAATTAAATAGAAGGATGATTGAAAGTTGTTTTTGAGAAAATTGGGTTTAAAAATTTTGAGTTTTTGAAAGAGCATTCCATCTCATACTCATGCATTTTGATTTCATTGTTCAAATGCTTTGAGGAGTTGTTTTCAGAATTGGGTTTGCAATTTTCAAAACAGTAATTTTTTCCTCAAAATTCAGTGAGCCTCTGCCCATTTCGATCGATCCAGTGTGTTTTTCGATCGATCGAATAAGTGTCCCAGAATGTGTTAAAATGACTGTCACATTCGATTGATTGAATGTATTTTTCGATCGATCGAAGATCGTGGAGAAGCTTTTTTAAAAGAACAAATCTGACTTTTTCAAAGTTATTCAAACTTTTTCAAAAACTTTTTCTTTTCTCTCTCCGACGAGACAGGCTTCCAGTCAATTTTTTGTCGTTTTCGTCCAAATTTTTTGCAAGAAATCTCTCTCCTCAAGCCGATAAGACTCTTTTGCCCTTCCTTTTGCTTTTATTTTCATGATTTCATGCATTTTAGAGGAGATTTTCGGACTTTGCATAAATGAGAATTTCTGTTGATTCAAGCCTTTTCTTTTGCAATTGATCATTGGGTTTGTGTGGGGACACACTATATACTTGATCTTAATGGATTAATTTGATCAATTTTGAGATTTGTGAAAAATTGAAAATTCTAGGGTTTACGTTTGATCCGAATTGGGGCTTTTTGTGAAATTGTGGTTAATTAATGAAATTGGCTTGTGTAATTGATGCAATTGGTTATTATAATCTGCTTTCAACGGTGTGTAATGATTAATTCTTCAATTTGTTGCAAAATTTTTCAAGTGGTTTTCAAATTTTTAGGGTTTTTGTCAAGAAACTCTATGTTCAAGCCAATTTTGTGTAATTGAACTTAATTTGAACTTGTTTACTGTATTAGTACATGCATCATGGCATTGCATTTGTTCATGCATCATATAGATTTTTATTCAATTTTTTTTTGTGCTAACCTGCAGTCTGCCCTTGGTTTTGTTTTTGTTCGTTTTGGTTTTCTCTTTGTGTCTCTGTCATTTCCTTAGCACCATGCCTAGGAAGACTAGAGCCCGTAGGACTATTCCCTCTCCTTCTCCACCCCTACCTTCTTTTGATAGTGAGAGGTTCCCCAGTGAAAAGAACCAAGAGACCTTTGAGACTTTAAACCTTAAGAGAAAGGTTTGGGCTGAGCGTTTTGTCCTATTAGATGAGCTTGATCCTGCCATTAGGGAAAATTTTGAGCGTAGGGGATGGTTGCCTTTGTTAGCTGTGTCTGACCCTCCACCTCCGGCTACCTTGATTAGAGAGTTCTTCTCGAACCTCTCTGTCCACGTCTATGATTCCAACACTCTAGTTAGGAGTTGGATACGAGGTGTAGAGTACTCCATTACTCCTCAGGTAGTGGCTAATGCTCTTGAGGTACCGTTGGTTAGGCATCCTGTCTATCCCTATGATGAGTCACCCGAGTTGAGTGATGTCATGTCTTACATCACTGGGTCATCTATCCAGTGGGGTTCTGATCCTAGGATCACCACCACTGAGCTTCCTAAGACTACCTATCTCTTCTTTAGGATAGCCTGTCACTCACTCTGGCCCATTTCTCATCTGCACACCATTCCTCTTGAGAGGTGTGTATTTCTGTACGCTCTTGTGACTGATGCTCCTATTAGTTTTCCCCATCTTTTTCTTCGTTCTTTGAACGAAGTTTATAGGAGTTCTTCTACAGCTCATGCCCTTGTTCATCCTATTTTCATTCATAGGATTTTACTTTATCTTGGTTTAGAGGATTTCCCTGCTTCTTAGCCTGTTCATGTTATAGCTCCCATAGGTGCGTCTTTTCTTAGACAGAGGGCCGCTCATCTTCGAGTTGGTTCTAAACACCCTAGGTTTGAGCCGTCTAGTAGCGCTACTCCTCCTCCTCCTTCTTCTTCTACAGGTCTTGCTGGTGAGGCTGTTCCAGATCCTGTAGGTGCTGCTGCTGTTCCTCCACCTCCTGCAATTGACTTCGATGTTCGTCGTACTTTGGAGACTGTCATGACCGTTCAGGCGGCTCATGGTCAGCTTTTGGTGGATCTGTTCGATGAGATTCGTGCTCTGAGAGCGGATTTGGCGCATCTTCGTTCCTCCTCACCACCTCCTTTTGATGATGGCCTATGATGCCCTTTGGCATTCCGTCACAAAAAGGGAGAGTAGAGTTTTGTTGACTTGTAGAGGAGATTTTGTTGATAGGGGGAGATTTTTTGTTAGCGGGAGATATTTTTGTTAGCATGGGATATTTTTGTTAGTTTGTGGAGTTTATTTAGATTGTATCTAGGTGCTTCACTTTGTATATCATTTTTGGGGATATTCATGTTAGGGGGAGTAACATTGATTGATATATTGATATACATTTTTTTTTACATGATTCTTGTTGTCGTATGATTCACTGCTTATTGATTTATATTTATGAGTTGATTCATTGATATATATCTTTATTTTGTGTTGTGTGAATCTTACAAGAATGTTATACCTGTTTATATATTATTTCCTGCCACACATGCGTTTATGTGTTTGTTGAGTATTTCAGGAATATACAGGTTGATTCAACAAAGCTGCTGTCTATACTTGCAACCGATGGATAGTAGTTAGGGTTGAATTTTAGTTTATGAGCATTATTTTGTAAAGGGCTTTTTACTTGTAAATTTTGAGCTTTTAATTTGTGTTTTGTCATGGATTGCCAAAGGGGGAGTTTGTTAGGTTCTAAGGTCTTAGGATTTTATGTATTTAGAACTCTAATTTGTAATGTTAGCAAACCATGATCAAAACAATGTATTTAGTCTTGTTTAGGCTTGTTCAAAGTTGGTTTAATATTGTAAAGTTGGAATCGAGTGGCTGCAGAAGTACTTGGGAATTTCGGCCTGGCTCGATCGATCGAAGGATAGGCTCGATTGATCGAAAATCGCACAGGTTGATTTTTCTGCAGAATTTCCAACTCAGCCTTAACTCTTTAAACGTTTAGGGTTTTATGTTTTTACCCTAGGTATATAAGGCAAACCCTAGCCACGTTTTTCAGAGTTGCACAAGTTGTATTGTTGCTCATACATTGCGGTTTTGTGTAAATCTCTTGTGAGATCTAGAGGAGCTTTCCTTTACACAAAGCTTAGGGTTTTCAAGATTGAGATCACTTCAACATCTTGATGATCAACTTGGTTGCTGCCATTGAAGCTTAAAGAATATCAAGCGTGGGTGCTTGTAGCTATTTGAGGAATACAAAGAAAGAAGTAGTCCCTGGACTCGGAGCCTGTGCGTGGTCGTGTCAAGAAGTTTTACTGGTGGGTAGCATTAGGAAGTCAAGCGGGGAGCTTGTAAGTCCTTTTGTAAGAACTTCAATTCTTTCTTAGTGGATTCCGTTTTGCCTTGAGGATCGGTGGGTAAAATCCTCCCCAGGTTTTTCCGTGTGGTTTCCTAGGTGATCATATCACTGTGTTATTTATTTTCCGCTGCTTTATATGTTTTATATGCATGATATGATTATTTGATTGTTTTAACCTAGAATAGTTTAATTTGACTAAGTAACAACTTGGCTAATTAATCTAGGCTACGCAATCTGATTGTTTTTAAGGGGTCTAAAACCGTTCACTCTTGAGAGGTGTGTATTTCTGTACGCCCTTGTGACTGATGCTCCTATTAGTTTTCCCCATCTTTTTCTTCGTTCTTTGAACGAAGTTTATAGGAGTTCATCTACTACTCATGCTCTTGTTCATCCTATTTTCATTCATAGGATTTTACTTTATCTTGGTTTAGAGGATTTCCCTGCTTCTGAGCCTGTTCATGTTATAGCTCTCATAGGTGCGTCTTTTCTTAGACAGAGGGCTGCTCATCTTCGAGTTGGTTCTAAACACCCTAGGTCTGAGCCGTCTAGTAGCGCTCCTCCTCCTCCTTCTTCTTCTACAGGTCCTGCTGGTGAGGCTGTTCTAGATCCTGTAGGTGCTGCTGCTGTTCCTCCACCTCCTGCAGCTGACGTCGATGTTCGTCGTACTTTGGAGACTGTCATGACCGTTCAGGCGGCTCATGGTCAGCTTTTGGTGGATCTATTCGATGAGATTCATGCTCTGAGAGCGGATTTGGCGCATCTTCGTTCCTCCTCACCACCTCCTTTTGATGATGGCCTATGATGCCCTTTGGCATTCCGTCACAAAAAGGGGGAGTAGAGTTTTGACTTGTAGAGGAGATTTTGTTGATAGGGGGAGATTTTTTGTTAGCGGGAGATATTTTATAGCATGGGATATTTTTGTTAGTTTGTGGAGTTTATTAGATTGTATCTAGGTGCTTCACTTTGTATATCATTTTTGGGGATGTTCATGTTAGGGGGAGTAACATTGATTGATATATTGATATACATTTTTTTTACATGATTCTTGTTGTCTTATGATTCACTGCTTATTGATTTATATTTATGAGTTGATTCATTGATATATATCTTTATTTTGTGTTGTGTGAATCTTACAAGAATGTTATACCTGTTTATATATTATTTCCTGCCATACATGCATTTATGTGTTTGTTGAGTATTTCAGGAATATACAGGTTGATTCAACAAAGCTGGTGTCTACACTTGCAACCGATGGATAGTAGTTAGGGTTGAATTTTAGTTTATGAGCATTATTTTGTAAAGGGTTTTTTACTTGTAAACTTTGAGCTTTTAATTTGTGTTTTGTCACGGAT
This sequence comes from Quercus glauca, assembly GCA_023736055.1. Classification (NCBI taxonomy): domain Eukaryota; kingdom Viridiplantae; phylum Streptophyta; class Magnoliopsida; order Fagales; family Fagaceae; genus Quercus; species Quercus glauca. Next base: position 19,567,140 of record CM043325.1, on the reverse strand, counting down.
TGCCAAAGGGGGAGTTTGTTAGGTTCTAAAGGTTTAAGAATTTGTGTATTTAGAACTCTAATTTGTAATGTTGGCAAACCATGATCAAAACAATGTACTTACTCTTGTTTAGGCTTGCTCAAAGTTGTTAAAATATTGTAAAGTTGGAATCAAGTGACTGCAGATGCATTGGGGCATTTCGGCCTGACTCGATCGATCGAAGGTTAGACTCGATCGATCGAAAATCGGCCCAGATGCGTTTTCTGCAGAATTTCCAACTCAGCCTTAACTCTTTAAACGTTTAGGGTTTTATGTTTTTGCCCTAGGTATATAAGGCAAACCCTAGCCACGTTTTTCAAAGTTGCACAAGTTGTATTGTTGCTCATACATTGTGGTTTTGTGTAAATCTCTTGTGAGATCTAGAGGAGCTTTCCTTTACACAAAGCTTAGGGTTTTCAAGATTGAGATTACATCAACATCTTGATGATCAACTTGGTTGCTGCCTTTGAAACTTAAAGAATATCAAGCGTGGGTGCTTGTAGCTGATCAAGGGATTCAAAGAAAGAAGTAGTCCGTGGACTCGGAGCCTGCGCCTGGTCGTGTCAGGAAGTTTTACTGGTGGGTAGCATTAGGAAGTCAAGCGGGGAGCTTGTAAGTCCTTTTGTAAGAACTTCAATTTTTTCTTAGTGGATTCCGTTTTGCTTTGAGGATCGGTGGGTAAAATCCTCCCCAGGTTTTTCCGTGTGGTTTTCTGGGTGATCATATCATGTATTATTTATTTTCCGCTGCTTTATATGCTTTATATGCTTGATATGATTATTTGATTGTTTTAACCTAGAATTGCTTAATTTGACTAAGTAACAACTTGGCTAATTAATCTAGGCTACGCAATCTGGTTATAGTTTAAGGGATCTAAATTTCCATCACTCCCGTTAATGCATGCTTATGTACACATTAATTAATTATTCTTAAAAATGTTTTTTTGAGAAATTAAAAAAATTATTAAAAAAAAGTTGATAATTTGTTCATTTTTCTCATAAAACTTTTCCAAAAGTAATTTATTAATATATTCTTTAACAACAAATGTTAGTAAAACCTTATACATATATATATATATATATATATATATATGAACAATAAAATAATGAATGTTGCTGATAACTTTTTAATTGTATTTCTTATGAAAGTTTTGACATTACTTTTCTATTAGAATATGATTTATTAACAATTGTCCTATGAGCATCTGTTAGGAAATGTTAACTAATGCCTTTAGAGCATTGGTTTTAGAGCTATTTTTAGAAATACTTTATTGTTATGATAAAACAATAAATGTTGTTGACAACTTTTTATATAACCATGAAAGCAGTGTCAAAACGTTCTTATTATAGTTTATTAACAGTTTCTTTAAGAGCATCTATTAACATGATCCTTTTATTTTTAATGAGCTCAAATTTTTATTTAGGTGTTTAATTTTTTTTTTAGGGTGGTCAAGTTTTTATTTCCTAGGGTAGTTGAAAGCTCGAAAATGTGTTAAAATCACAAGAGCTTGTTTAGACCCACAATTAAAAATTATAGTTAAATTACTTTTACTCTAACTTATCTAAGTGTGGAAACAAGAGTAAATGAAGCGCAATCAACCGATAGTACTCTAGTGCATAAACATGAAGAGCAAACAATAAAAGTAAAGCACAAAAGTATGGGTAGAGAGATGCAAACACAAGATAACACGGCGATATGTTATCGATCTAGTTGACAATAAGTTGGGATACATGAATACTAAGAGACCCTCCAAACCTAATCTACCCAATGTACCTAAGCCCTCCAAGCTCCTACTTCAACAAGACTTTTCGGAACTGTTTCTTGTCTAGCTTTCTAGATCTTGCAATACACCTGATTACATCTGCTAAGCCTCATCGACTTTTTTTGGCAAATTCCCAAAGCTTCCCAAGCTCTAAAACATTCTCTACACTTTGAAAAGGTGTGAGTTGTGTTTGGGTACAAATCTCCTCTCAAGGTATGAAAATTGGAGAGCGAAGGAGAAAGGGCTACAATGATTTCTCATTAAGGATTAGTAGCTCTCTCTCTAAAAGATAGGTGTGTGTGTTGTAGAAAACCTATCTAGGGTTTTTCTCTTTGAATAGCCTCTTTTACATTTGTGGTTAATGAGGGTATATATAGTATAGGTAAAGGGTAAGAAAGTCATCCTTAAAAATCCTCCAGGAAGAGAGTCTTGCGGCTATCTCACAAGAAGGCCTTACCCGCGAAATACTCGTGAACTTGATAGCCTGACACGACTCTTTAGCTTCCAGTCATGTGCTTCTCACATGCCTTTTTCGCGGGAACCCTTTTTGCTAACTTCTCACGAGCTAGTCGTGGAATGCACTGATCTTCATTTATGCTTAAGTCTTCACCAACTTAATACTAAACCCAATACAATAAAATCCCACAAAATACAAAGAACAAAATTAAAGCAATTACAACACTTTTTGTCATGGAATAAAGCCAACATAAAATATAGTTGTAAATCACAACTTTACAGCCTCCCCCTTTTGGCTATTCCGTCACAAAAGACCCTAAAACAAACTCTAAACTTAAACGTGAATTTGAAAATAATGGCAAAACTCACTCACACCGAAATCTAGAAGCTGTGATGAATTTGGAACATATATACCTGTAACCTGAAACACTTACACAAAACACATTAGACCTTCAAGGTAAAGCAAGTAATAAAAGGACAAGTATAATGCAACAAGTAAATTACAATCAAGTAAACATGATGTGAAACATGTGAGCAACTTGACCATACATCACACAGTCATATGGAAATGACCACAATGATCATATAGCAAAGCAAATGATCATCCGAACATGCAACCAATAAAGCACAATAGCATAAAGATGTATGCATGTCTAACACATAAACACGATGTGATGAAAGCAACAAAGCATAGATACTAAATGTAACTCAAAGCACCATAATGCAATGAGAAAACAAGCATGAAGTAAAACAAGACAAAACAAGTTTTTCTCAAAAAGATGTCTTCTCTCCCTTGGTATATGCATCTCCCCTATAGCTTTCTCCCCTTACGAATGTGCACGAGGTATAATTTCTCCCCCTAAGAATGTGCACGAGTCATACGATACTCACTGGTATACTCTCCGCTATACTCTCTCCCTTTTTGTCACGAATAAACAAATGAATCAAGAGGAAAGAGGGAAAGAAAAGAATATATGAATAAGGATAAAAGATGATGTATGAGGGGTTCAAGATGAATGAGAAAATGAAGCTCAAACGAAAGAGAAAAACACCAAAAAATGCTACAAAATATAAACTAAACATGACATGCTAAGGATGATGGAACAAAGTATAGACCAATGAATGACATAGACACAAGAACATGTTATATGAGCTAAAAGGTCTAAAAATACTTCACTAGCATGAGTGAAGTGCAAACATGTCAAGTGATCAAGTGTGTGTAGCAAAGGTGCATCTAGTGTGCATGTGAGATGCATGACCAATGCATGAGCAAGCACTCAAGGGGCAAAGTGTATAAAACACACAACCAATGATCGAAACATGATAAACATGAATAACGATGGAGATCCCCAAAATTTGGTACTCGAAGTCCAAAACAACGAGAAGATGCCATTTGGGAATTTTATGGTTTTGGAGCTATTTTTAGAAATACTTTATCGGAATGATAAAACAATAAATATTGCAGGCAACTTTTTATATTTCCATGAAAGCGATGTCAAAAAGTTCTTATTATAGTTTATTAACAATTGCCCTAAGAGCATCTGTTAACAAGACCCTTTTATTTTTAATGAGCTCAAATTTTTATTTAGGTGTTTAATTTTTATTTTAGGGTGGTCAAGTTTTTATTTCCTAGGGTAGTCATGTGACCACTCTAATTAACACCTTGTAAATAAAATAAAATCACAAATTTTAATATAAAAAAAAAAAAAAAAAAAACTAATTTCTAACGACATATCTCTTTATTTTTAACCCCTGGATGGCTTGCTAATTCCGGGTGCTCTATTGTCTCTGTGCATTCTGCTATGCTTGAATCGCATTAATTTGTTCCGGAGTGACAGTAACCTCTTGAGTAGGTTGCTGGGTTCTTAGGTTATTCTTCGACTTGCCTTCTCCCCCATTAGAACAGTTCCTAAGGAAAGTGATAGACTTGTCTTTTATACTCCTCTGCATGCGAGCAGGTCGTTCAAATAGTTGAGGGAATGTTTGGAAATCTCTTAGCACCATCGCTTCCTTGATGGGCCAATGCTGGTTATACTATAGACACCTATTTATTAGACGGTTTACGAACATTTTTAACATGTCCATATGCGTGAAATGAAATTTTTTTTACACGATATATTAAGCATCGCTTGCACATTATATGGTAACTATGACTTAAACAAGATGAAGTTTCTCAGTTATTTCCTTTGAACTTCCCCATTTTCACCCTATACCAATTCTTATTCCGCGGTGCCTCCCTGTTATGAAATGTCAAAAAACTCATTTTGACTCTCTTTATTTTTTTCAATCTTCTCCTTTTCTCCTTCAGTGTGTTTGTAGTATACGACAATTTTCCAAAAGCAAAAGACTTTTGTTAGTGAAAATGACTACCTCATAATTGAACTTTTGACAAAACCGATCGCATTTATATATGGCTCCCGTTAATGCATGCTTATGTACACATTAATTACTTATTTTTAAAAATATTTTATGAGAAATATAAAAAATTATTTAAAAAAAAGTTGATAATTTGTTCAATTTTCTCATAAAATATATATATATATATATATAATAAAATAATGAATGTTGTTGATAAATTTTTAATTATTTTTCTTACAAAAGTTTAGACAAAACTTTTCTATTAGAGTATAATTTATTAACAATTGCCCTAAGAGCATCCGTTAACATAACCCTTTTATTTTTAATTAGCTCAAATTTTTATTTAGGAGTTTAATTTTTTTTAGGGTGGTCAAGTTTTTATTTCCTAGGGTATTCATGTGACCAGTTTAATTAACACCCTGCAAATATAATAAAATCACAAATTTTAATTAAAAAAAAAAAACTAATTTTTAACCCACATCTCTATATATTTTTAATCCCTGGATGGCTTGCCAATTCTGGGTGCTCTGTTGTCTCTGTGCATTCTGTTGTGCTTGAACCGCATTAATTTGATCCAGAGTGATGGTAACCTCTTGAGTAGGCTGCTAGGTTCTTAGGGTATTCTTCGGCCTGCCTCTCCCCCATTATGCAATTCCTGAGGAAAGTGATAGACCCATCTTTTATACTCCTCTACATGCGGGCAACTTGTCCAAATAGTTTAGGGAATGTTCGGAAATATCTTAGCACCATCTCTTCCTTGATGGGCCCATGCCGGTTTTACTATATACACCTATTTATTAGACAGTTTATGAACATTTTTAACAAGTCCATATGCGTGATATAAATTTTTTTTTTACACAATATATTAAGTGTCGCTTGCGTATTATATGATAACAACTACTATGACTTAAACAAGATGAAGTTTCTCACTAATTTCTTTTGAACTTCCTCGTTTTTGCCCTTTACCAATTCTTATTTGGCGGCGCCTCCGGGATACGAAATGTCAAAAACTCTTTTTGACTATCTTTATTTTTTTCACTCTTCTCCTTTTCTCCTTTAGTCTGTTTGTAGTATACGACAATTTTCCAAAAGCAAATGACTTTTGTTCATGGAAATGACTACCTCATAATTGAACTTTTGACAAAACCGATAGCATTTATATATGGCCCCCATTTATGCATGCTTGTGTACACATTAATTATTTATTTTTAAAAATATTTTATGAGAAATTAAAAAATAAAAAAGTTGATAATTTGTTCATTTTTCTCCTACAACTTTTCCAAAAGTAATTTATTAATATAAACTTTAACAACAGATGTTAGTAAAACCTTTTATATATATATATATATATATATGAATAATAAAATAATGAATGTTGTTGATAACTTTTTGATTTTATTTCTTATGAAAGTTTTGAAAAAACTTTTATATTAGAGTATGATCTATTAACAATTGCCCTATGAGTATCCGTTAGGAAATGTTAACTAATACCCTTAGGGCATTGGTTTTGGAGCTATTTTTAGAAATATTTAATTGGAATGATAAAACACTAAATATTGTTGACAACTTTTTATATTCCCATGAAAGTGGTGTCAAAACATTCTTATTATAGTTTCTAAACAATTGCCCTAAGAGTACCCGTTAACATAACCCTTTTACTTTTAATGAGCTCAAATTTTTATTTAGGTGTTTAATTTTTTTTTTTTTTTTTTTTTTTTTTTTTTTTTTTTTATGGTGGTCAAGTATTTATTTCCTAGGGTAGTCATTTGACCACTTTAATTAACACCCAGCAAATTAAATAAAATCACAAATTTTAATAATAAAAAAACTAATTTTTAACCCACATATCTATATATTTTTAACCCCTGGATGGCTTGCTAACTCTGGGGGCTCTATTGTCTCTGTGCATTCTGTTGTGCTTGAACCGCATTAATTTGATCCGGAGTGATGGTAACCTCTTAAGTAGGCTGCTAGGTTCCTAGGGTATTCTTCGGCTTGTCCACGCCCCCCTAAGAACAATTCTTGAAGAAAGTGATAGACCCGTCTTTTAAACTCCTCTTCATGCGGGCAGCTCGTTCAAACAGTTGAGCAAATGTTCGGAAATCTCTTTGCACCATCGCTTCCTTGATGGGCCCATGTTGGTTATACTATAGACACCTATTTATTAGACAGTTTATGAACATTTTTAATATGTCCATATGCGTGATATGAAATTTTTTTTACACAATATATGAAGTATCGCTTGCATATTATATGATAAAAACTAGTATGATTTAAATAAAATGAAGTTTCTCAGTTATTTCCTTTGAACTTCCCTGTTTTCGCCCTATACCAATTCTTATTCGGCAGCGCCTCCTTGTTACGAAATGTCAAAAAACTCATTTTGAATTTCAATATTTTTTTCATTCATCTCCTTTTCTCCTTCAGTGTGTTTGTAGTATACGATAATTCTCTAAAAGCAAAAGACTTTTGTCAATGGAAATGACTACCACATAATTGAACTTTTGACAAAACCGATAGCATTTATGTATGGCTTCCATTAATGCAGGCTTATGTGCACATTAATTATTTATTTCTAAAAATATTTTATGAGAAATTAAAAAAATTATTAAAAAAAAAGTTGAAACTTTTTTCATTTTTCTCATAAAAATTTTTCAAAAATAATTTATTAATATATTCTTTAACAACAAACGTTAGTAAAACCTTATATATATATATATATATATATGAATAAGAAAATAATGAATGTTCTTGATAACATTTTAATTATATTTCGTATGAAAGTTTTGACAAAACTTTTCTATTAGAGTATGATGTATTAACAATTGCCCTAGCATCATCCACTAGAAAATGTATAAAATCACAAATTTTAATAAAAAATAAACTAATTTTTAACCCACATTTCTCTGTATCTTATGATGTGTATGATTTATACTATAGACACCTATTTATTAGACAGTTTATGAACGTTTTTAATATGTCCATATGTGTGATATGGAATTTTTTTTACACAATATATGAAGTATCGCTTGCATATTATACGATAAAAACTAATATGATTTAAATAAAATGAAGTTTCTCAGTTATTTCCTTTGAAATTCCCCGTTTTCGCCCTATACCAATTCTTATTCGACAGCGCCTCCTTGTTACGAAATGTCAAAAAACTCTTTTTGACTCTCTATATTTTTTTCATTCTTCTCCTTTTCTCCTTCTGTGTGTTTGTAGTATACGATAATTTTCTAAAAGCAAAAGACTTTTGTCAATGGAAATGACTACCTCATAATTGAACTTTTGACAAAACCGATAGCATTTATGTATGGCTTCCATTAATGCATGCTTATGTGCACATTAATTATTTATTTTTAAAAATATTTTATGAGAAATTAAAAAAAAAGTTGATACTTCGCTCATTTTTCCCATAAAAATTTTTCAAAAATAATTTATTAATATATTCTTTAACAACAAACGTTAGTAAAACCTTTTATATATATATATATATATATATGAATAATAAAATAATGAATGTTGTTGATAACATTTTAATTATATTTCGTATGAAAGTTTTGACAAAACTTTTCTATTAAAGTATGATTTATTAACTATTGTCCTAGCATCATCCACTAGAAAATGTTAACTAATGAGCTTAGAGCATTGGTTTTGGAGCTAATTTTTAAAAATACTTTATTGGAATGATAAAACAATAAATATTGTTGACAACATTTTATATTCTCGTGAAAGCAGTGTCAAAACGTTCTTATTGTAGTTTATTAACAATTGCCCTAAGAGTGTTCGTTAACATGATCCTTTTATTTTTAATGAGCTCAAATTTTTATTTAGGTGTTTAATTTTTTTTAGGGTGGTCAAGTTTTTATTTTCTAGGGTAGTCATGTGACCACTTTAATTCACACCATGTAAATAAAATAAAATCACAAATTTTAGTAAAAAAAAAAAAAAAACTAATTTTTAACCCACATTTCTCTATATCTTATGATATGTATGATTTATACTATAGACACCTATTTATTAGACAGTTTATGAACATTTTTAATATGTCCATATGCGTGATATGGAATTTTTTTTACACAATATATGAAGTATCGCTTGCATATTATACGATAAAAACTACTATGATTTAAATAAAACGAAGTTTCTCAGTTATTTCCTTTGAACTTCCCCGTTTTCGCCCAATACCAATTCTTATTCGGCAGTGCCTCCTTGTTACGAAATGTCAAAAAACTCTTTTTGACACGCTATATTTTTTTCATTCTTCTCCTTTTCTCCTTCAGCATGTTTGTATTATACGATAATTTTCTAAAAGCAAAAGACTTTTGTCAATGGAAATGACTACCTCATAATTGAACTTTTGACAAAACCAATAGCATTTATGTATGGCTCCCATTAATGCATGCTTATGTGCACCTTAATTATTAATTTTTAAAAATATTTTATGAGAAATTAAAAAAATTATTAAAAAAAAAGTTGATACTTTGTTCATTTTTCTCAAAAAAAATTTTCAAAAAAAATTTATTAATATATTCTTTAACAACAAACATTAGTAAACCTTTTATATATATATATATATATATATAAGAATAATAAAATAATGAATGTTGTTGATAACATTTTAATTATATTTCGTGTGAAAGTATTGACAAAACATTTCTATTAGGGTACGAGGCATTAACTATTGCCCTAGCATCATCCATTATTAAATGTTAACTAATGAGCTTAGAGCATTGGTTTTGGAGCTAATTTTTAAAAATACTTTACTGGAATGATAAAACAATAAATATTGTTGACAACATTTTATATTCTCGTGAAAGCGGTGTCAAAACGTTCTTATTGTAGTTTATTAACAAATGCCCCAAGAGTGTCCGTTAACATGATCCTTTTATTTTTAATGAGCTCAAATTTTTATTTAGGTGTTTAATTTTTTTTAGGGTGGTCAAGTTTTTATTTCCTAGGGTAGTCATGTGACCACTTTAATTAACACCTTGTAAATAAAATAAAATCACAAATTTTAATTAAAAAAAAAACTAATTTTTAACTCACATTTCTCTATATCTTATGATATGCATGATTTATACTATAGACACCTATTTATTAGACAGTTTATGAACATTTTTAATATGCCCATATGCGTGATATGGAATTTTTTTTACACAATATATGAAGTATCGCTTGCATATTATATGATAAAAACTACTATGATTTTGAAAGCTCGAAAACGTGTTGAAAACACACGAGCGTTTTAGACCCCCAAATTCAAATTACGGCTTGGTTGATTTTACACTAACTTACTAACAAGTGCGGAATAGTGTAAACACAAGCGTATAAACAAAACAACTACTCTAATTCATATTTAAAGCAACTCAGCAGTAAAAATGAAATGAACAAGAGTAGGGAAGAAGGATGCAAACACAAATAACACCGAGACGTGTTATCGAAGAGGAAACCGAAGAACTCGGCGAAAAACCTCTCCGCCGCCCTCCAAGCGGAAATCGATCCACTAGACAATCAGTTGGGATACATGGATTAGCAAAAGACCCTCCAAGCCTAGTCTACCCGATGTACCTAAGCCCTCCAAGCTCCTACTCCAACAAGGCTTCTCGGAACCGTGTCTTGTCCTAGTTATCCGGATCCCGCAACAAGCTCCATGTTGCATCTGCCATTAAAGGCTCGTTCCTATGCTTCCCAGCAGCACCAAAACATCACTCAGCACTCTCAAAGGTGTGTCAAGTGTTTGGGCTATCAACCTCTCAAAGATATGGACAATGGAGAGGGAAGGGTTGAGGAGATACCACAAGCAAAATGTTTTAGAGAAGGTGGGGAAGACAATCTCTAATTACCAAGGTGTTTGGCTAGGGTTTTCTCTCTGAAGCATTCCTCAACAAATGTGGGTAATGATGATATTTGTAGGAGGGGTGCAAAAGGTGTGACTCAAAGAATACAGGCTGGCAGAACAGCTAGTCTCGCGAGTGTCTCGCGGGAAGGCCTTACCCGCGAGATACTCGCGAGACACAGTTGTCTCCACCTGGCATGACTCTTCGCATTCCATCATGTGCCTGGCACATGTCTCACTTCGCGGGAAGCTTGGTAGCGACATACCCGCGAGATACCCGCGAGAATCCTTTTCTTCTTCAAATGCTTGAGTCTTCAACACTCTTTCTCTCACACACCCCTTACATCAAGTCCCACAACAAATACAGGGTTTTAAACGATTGAACAAAATTACAATCAAATTTGGCACGGAATACAAGCCAACAAAACATAGTTGTAAATTACAACTTTACAATCTCCCCCTTTGGCTATTCCGTGACAAAACCCTAAAACAGACTCTAGACTTAAACGTGAGTTTGGGAACAAAGGCAAAACTCACTCACACCTAATTCTAGATTCTGATACGCTCTTGAACATATGAACAAGTATCTCCTGAAATACAACAACACACTAATATCATTGCATGTAGAAAAACTTGAAATGCATATGGAGCAATAATAACATGATCAAGCTAAATGAAATAGAAACACTAGATCATGGCAAGATCAAACAAGTAATCACTATACACAAGCAATTACTATGCTCATTTACACATGAAATGAACATCCGGATATGCAAGATGATAAACTCATATGAAGAGAATCATTTGCAACTCCAACACTCAACCAATGCGAAATACACGAAGTATTTGCATCTAGGAACAATCCTACACGGGCACAAGAGTGTTCATCACTCAACCAATGCATAGAACGTATATGCATCTAGGAACAATCCTACACGGGCACAAGAGTGATGTACTTGAAGTAAAATGCATGACATTGAACAACAAGCAAACATGCATAAAGGTTGCATAAGCATGGTATAGCAAATGCATGGCACAAACCACAAAGACCTACAAACTATGCATGCAACAAACCCTTAAAGCTTACATAAGCAACATGGGTACAAAACAAAAATGCCACATAGCACATATGCCACAAAGCATAGAACTAAAACACAAAATAAGCTGAACATACTACGGAGTATAATATGATATATACACATAGTATCAAAGCTTTAAACCGAAAGACAAGCTAAAAGCAGTAAATAAACATAAACATAGATAAGTCATGAAAACTAGACTTCTTGCTGCTGCTTCTCCCCCTATCACTACTCCCCCTGTCACTGACATCATCTCCCCCTTTTTGTCATGGAATAGCTAGTTGTCATCCTCTTCTAGCTTTCTCTGAATTTCATCCATCTGAGTTTCAAGAGAGGTTAATTGTTTATCAAGTTGGGAGTGTTGGCTGTACATGATCTGAGTAAGTCCTGAAAGTTTGGTGCTAAGATCTTGAAGGGCAACCATGATGGTGTCAAACTTTTCATCATAGGAATGAGAGGTAGTACTCGAGTTTCCTGCGGGAGCATGATGTTCTTGCTTGACATTCTTCTTGGTATGGCTCATACTTGCTTGAAGAGTACGACCATTAATTGGACTTGGCCTAGGAAAAGGGCGCTCATCAGCAGAAGGACGCACACCTTTGAGTTTTAAAATCCGAGAAATCAGACGACCAAATGGAATGCAATTCCTTGAGGCAGTGCGGTTCACCGTTTTAGCCATGATGTGGAAGATGTGGGAGCATACATCAATTTCCTCATCAGATATCAGATCATGAAGAAATAATGCTCGACCAAGGTTAATATAGCCTGTGCTTGACAACGGATAAAGATTGGTGCACATGATCATTGACAGAAGCCTTAATTCTGGGGACAGTGAGGCCACATTGATTGATGATCTGCTGGAAGAGAACTCCAAATTAGCTCCTAATGCTCTCCGAAGCGTGCCCTCAGATGGAACCAACTCATCATATACAGGTGGGATTGGAAGTATTGGTCGGTTGATGTGAAGAATTTCAGAAAGATAAACCGGAGTAATCGAGAAACGCTTTCCTCTAACCCAGCACTTGATCATTTCTCCTTCAACAACAGCATTTGCATAGAACTCTTTCACCATGTTCTCATATGCATCGTCAAGATCTGAGAGAAGAAAGTTCCAATCTTTTGTGGCGAACCAAGTGGGAATTTGTGTATCCAAAAGAGAGGACTGATCAACAGCTCGTTCAACCAACAAAGGAGCATCTCGGAAGAGATTTTTATAGGATTCAAAGGCAGAATGAGAGCGAAACAAGCTAGGATCAAAGATTCCAGTCGACGCACGAGCTCTCTTTGGTCTCGGGGAATCTTCATCAACATCGATGATTGGTTCTTTTCCTTTGTTGCTGCCACCTTTCACAGCTGAAGTCTTGAACGGAGACATCTGTGCAAAAGAACACCCGAAGATACCTGGAAACAAGTGCACAGCCCACAAAACATAGCACAGAGTTTGATTAGATTCAAGTTAGGTTAAAGACAAATGTAGTGCCGTGTATGATGATGAACAGACACACAGTGCATAAATCTAAGAGACTGGGCATGTGTGTGTAGGTGATATGCATGGGGAGTGTCTCAATGTGCCTAGGTATGTGAAGAATGTGCAGAAAGAGTAAAGTGTTAGAAACACACACTCAATAGCCAAATGGAGTGAGAATCCACAAATTGAAATCACTGGATTTCAAATAGGCACAAAAATGTCATTCGGACATTTTATCGAACACCTGATATGCAAAATAACACTCTAAGTGTGAGCAATGCATGAACATGGTAAAATCTTGCCTAAATACATGATAAAATGCCACAAGGGGCCAACACAGATGCAACAAGATCAAATGCAACAAAACCCAATCAACTATTTGCCACAAACTACACCCAATTTTGAAGAACAACCCAAAGATTCGAAAATACCCAAATATCACAACCCTAACCAAAAATACTGCAAAATCTAAGGAAAAACTTAAAAGGAGATGGTTAATCAACATACCTTGAAGAAGAAAATGTAGAAAAATGCTTGATTTGGAAGGGGATTTGATGGAATAGTGAGATGGGTTGAGAGAGGTTCGAAAAGAGTTTTAGGGAGGGAAGTTTTTATGTTTTGAAACAACTATCACATCAGCCCTATAAAACTGAAAACACGCGTTTTTTGCGGGATAGGGAGCCGCGAGACAGCCGCGAGACAGTCGCGAGACAACCGCGAGAGGTGCCACTGAAGCACAAAATTTTCGCGAGAAGCTCTAAGTCGCGACACAGTCGCGACACAGTCGCGAAATTCTCTGTCTGATTTTAGGAAAAACTCAGTTTTTGCCAAACAGCTTTTCGCGAGAAGCTGTTGGTCGCGAGACAGTCGCGAGAATCTCTGAGTGACAAAAAATAAAAAACATTTCCCTCAAACCTTTTCGCGGGAAGCTTCTTAGTCACGAGCTTCTCGCGAGAAAGCCACTGAACCAGTTTTTGGAGAAAAACACACAAAATTCATTTTGACCAAAAAGAAACACAAGAAAGTCTAAAATCACTTTCAAAAACAAATAAAACTCACAAAAATCTTTTTGAATTTGATCAACGAAGATTGAGCATGTGAAACACATTTAATCAAGTACACTCACACAAATGATTATGACATTCATAGAGCATAGACTTGTGTGTTGTGTGTGGATATCAAAAATGAGATAGTCCTTAGTCCAATGTGAAGCTTCAATGATCAATTCAATCAAGGCATACACAACTAGCACTAGATTATGTGATCTATCTCAATTATGGAAACATGCATATATGACCTCCCACACGTACTTGATAACAATTCATTGAAGCTTTTCATTTGGCTCCATTCATAACAAATCATTTGCAACTTTTTAGCAAAGATAATCTCATTTAGAGAGAGATGCCTGAAATTTTTGATATTTCAATTGATGAGTTAGCCTTTGGCCTTTTGAGCATCATATCTTATATTTTGGTCGCTTTCCCTTTTTCCTAGTCGAATACTAGTTTGTGCGACTGGCTTTTGCAGCTCTATATCTCTTTTCATTTGGAGATTTACATTTAGAGAGCTCTTTTAAGCAAAAAATAAAAAGTGGGAAGATATATAGGCATGAGTCTATGCAAGTCTCAAGATCAACAAAACCATTCACTAATCATTCATGACACGGTTGAAGATCTATTTACAACAGTCACACAGATTTCAGAATTTCTTCCACTATGATATGAGTGCATGAGGGACAAGCTAAGCTCGTTAAATGCACAAAGCCATAAGTACAAAGGTACAAGGCAAAACATGTTTTGAGACAAAACTCAACAAGGTGATCAAACTTTTTGGATTTTATAGTTTTTATGGGTTTTTGAATTTTTTTTGTAACACACCCAAAACAGAACAAAAAGAAATATCACAAATAACATGTGCAATCCATGAAAGTAATGCATGATACAATGCAACAACAAATGTCCCTAAAAATGGAAAGAATTAATGCATGGACATGTTATAGTACTTATGCATGAGTACCCCTCTTCACCCACACGTCACGTGCGTTTGGGGTGATATCCTTGACGGATTGGGTACGAGAGTTGGGACTATCAAACCTCCTGGTAAAACTCTCCAAGCAAGTGGTGAAGGCACCGATCATCTTCATCACATCTGTCACTCCGGGATCACGATTTTGGCTTCTTGAGTTCTCACCTCCCCAAGCTCTATTGTCATTCCTTCTTCCTCGTGATCGAGGAATGCTTGCATTATTGTCTGCCCTCAATTTTTGACAGTTGGGTCTGGTGTGTCCTTGCAATCCGCAATAGTGACACACATAATCCGTTCTAGGACCCCGTTGAGGTCTTGAAAGAGATCTTGCTCTGGTTTCGTGTCTAACTCCAGCTTGATTTCGAGGCTTATTCATCATCCGTTGCTCATTTACATTCTTCTTTTCAACCTTAACATTCTCAGGAACGGCCTCCTCTACATTTGGCTCTACGGCCTTCACAAATTTCACTTCTTTGGTAGCTTTGACTGATGAGCTACTTCCTCCGGTATATCCCAATCCGGACTTGTCTGAGGAATGTTTTTGGGATGAGATAACATCATCCAACTTTCTGGAGGAAACCCTCTCTATCTTGGCTTGCGCTTGCACCACCTCTTGTTCAAGAAATCTGATCTTCAAGTATGCTTCTGACAGCTCACCATTCAGCCCTTCTATTTCGCATTTGGCCTCCTTATGTCTGATCATAAGACTTCGGTAGTCTTCCTCTGCTTTCTTCATTTTTCTCAAGGCTGCCTTGGCTATTCTTGCATATTCCCCTGACTTCTCAAGAAGTGAGGAGTAATTCTCTTGAAGATTAGCTGTATTTTCTTCCTCTTCAGCGTCTGATTCTTCCACAATTCCAACAGATTCTGAATCAGAATGCTCACCAAGTTCCTTCTCAAGTGCACCCAAGTCGTCCGAGGAATCTTCATGAGCAATGGTCATGAAAGCGGAGTAGTTTCCCTCACCGTCACAGCTCTCTTTCGAGTCAGAATCAGAAGATTCAGAATCACTGAGCGTTGTAGCATATGCTTTTCCTTTTCCCCTCAGAAAATTCGGACACTCCTTCTTTAAATGTCCATGGCCATTGCACTCAAAGCACACAATGTCTGGAGAAGGTTGATAGTCCTTTCCTTCTTTTCTCTTAAACTCTTTCTTATCACCTCTTGAAGGAGAGAACTTTTCTCTATTGAACGGTTTCCCACTGTTCTTCATTTTCAGAAACTTGCGGAAGTTCTTTGCAAGATATGCTACTTCTTTCTCAACTCCATCTTCTTCGGAGGAATCATTTATTCTTTCGGTGATGGTTTTAAGTGCAAGCGATTTGCTCGTCTTGTGGGAAGGCAGTCCCAGCTCATAGGTTTGGAGAGACCCGATCAGCTCTTGAATTTTAATCTCATCCAAGTCTTTGCTTTCTTCTATGGCTGTAACCTTTGCTCTAAAACTTTCAGGCAAGGACCTCAATATTTTTCTCACCACCTTAGTGTCTTCAATCTTCTCCCCAAGATTGAGTTTAGCAATGACAATTTCATTGAGCTTCCCATAGAATGAGTCAAATGGTTCATCATCACTCATCTTGAGTTCTTCAAATTTTGTGGTGAGCATTTGGAGCTTTGTGTCCTTGACTTTCTTTGTACCCTCATAGGTAGTCTCCAAAATCTCCCAAGCTTCCTTGGCTACTGTCATATGAGATATCCTGTGGAATTCATCAGGGGACACACCACAAAAAATAGCATTTAAAGCTTTACTGTTAGCATTTGCTGCCGCAAGGGCTGCCTTATCCCAAGTGGACTTAGGAGCCTCCGGCTTGGTCCAACCTATCTCAACCGCATCCCAAACGGTATCATCGATAGAGCATAAGAATGCTCTCATTCTAACTTTCCAGAATGCATAATTGTTCCCATCAAAAAATGGTGGAACATTGAGCGATTGAGACCGGTCCATCTCAAGAAGGGTCAAGGATCACACTTAGGTAATTAAACCTCAGCAAGTGTACCCGCTCTGATACCAATTGAAAGCTCGAAAACGTGTTGAAAACACACGAGCGTTTTAGACCCCCAAATTCAAATTACGGCTTGGTTGATTTTACACTAACTTACTAACAAGTGCGGAATAGTGTAAACACAAGCGTATAAACAAAACAACTACTCTAATTCATATTTAAAGCAACTCAGCAGTAAAAATGAAATGAACAAGAGTAGGGAAGAAGGATGCAAACACAAATAACACTGAGACGTGTTATCGAAGAGGAAACCGAAGAACTCGGCGAAAAACCTCTCCGCCGCCCTCCAAGCGGAAATCGATCCACTAGACAATCAGTTGGGATACATGGATTAGCAAAAGACCCTCCAAGCCTAGTCTACCCGATGTACCTAAGCCCTCCAAGCTCCTACTCCAACAAGGCTTCTCGGAACCGTGTCTTGTCCTAGTTATCCGGATCCCGCAACAAGCTCCATGTTGCATCTGCCATTAAAGGCTCGTTCCTATGCTTCCCAGCAGCACCAAAACATCACTCAGCACTCTCAAAGGTGTGTCAAGTGTTTGGGCTATCAACCTCTCAAAGATATGGACAATGGAGAGGGAAGGGTTGAGGAGATACCACAAGCAAAATGTTTTAGAGAAGGTGGGGAAGACAATCTCTAATTACCAAGGTGTTTGGCTAGGGTTTTCTCTCTGAAGCATTCCTCAACAAATGTGGGTAATGATGATATTTGTAGGAGGGGTGCAAAAGGTGTGACTCAAAGAATACAGGCTGGCAGAACAGCTAGTCTCGCGAGTGTCTCGCGGGAAGGCCTTACCTGCGAGATACTCGCGAGACACAGTTGTCTCCACCTGGCATGACTCTTCGCATTCCATCATGTGCCTGGCACATGTCTCACTTCGCGGGAAGCTTGGTAGCGACATACCCGCGAGATACCCGCGAGAATCCTTTTCTTCTTCAAATGCTTGAGTCTTCAACACTCTTTCTCTCACACACCCCTTACATCAAGTCCCACAACAAATACAGGGTTTTAAACGATTGAACAAAATTACAATCAAATTTGGCACGGAATACAAGCCAACAAAACATAGTTGTAAATTACAACTTTACAGATTTAAATAAAATGAAGTTTCTCAGTTATTTCCTTTGAACTTCCCCATTTTCGCCCTATACCAATTCTTATTCAGCAGCACCTCCTTGTTACGAAATGTCAAAAAACTCTTTTTGACTCTATATTTTTTTCATTCATCTCCTTTTCTCCTTCAGCGTGTTTGTAGTATACGATAATTTTCTAAAAGCAAAAAACTTTTGTCAATGGAAATGACTACCTCATAATTGAACTTTTGACAAAACCTATAGCATTTATGTATGGCTTCCATTAATGCACGCTTATGTGCATATTAATTATTTATTTTTAAAAATATTTTATGAGAAATTAAAAAATTATTAAAAAAAAAGTTGATACTTTGTTCATTTCTCTCATAAAAATTTTTCAAAAATAATTTATTAATATATTCTTTAGCAACAAACGTCTAATAAAACATTATATATATATATATATATATATATATATATATGAATAATAAAATAATGAATGTTGTTGATAACATTTTAATTATATTTCGTATGAAAGTTTTGACAAAACTTTTCTATTAGAGCATGATGTATTAACTATTGCCCTAGCATCATCCATTAAAAAATGTTAACAAATGCGCTTAGAGCATTGGTTTTGGAGCTAATTTTTAAAAATACTTTATTGGAATGATAAAACAATAAATATTATTGACAACATTTTATATTCTTGGGAAAGCGGTGTCAAAACGTTCTTATTGTAGTTTATTAACAATTGCCCTAAGAGTGTCTGTTAACATGATCCTTTTATTTTTAATGAGCTCAAATTCTTATTTAGGTGTTTAATTTTTTTTTAGGGTGGTCAAGTTTTTATTTCCTAGGGTAGTCATGTGACCACTTTAATTCACACCCTGTAAATAAAATAAAATCACAAATTTTAATAAATAAAAAACTAATTTTTAACCCACATTTCTCTGTATCTTATGATATGTATGATTTATACTATAGACACCTATTTATTAGACAATTTATGAACATTTTTAATATGTCCATATGCGTGATATGGAATTTTTTTTACACAATATATGAAGTATCGCTTGCATATTATACGATAAAAACTACTATGATTTAAATAAAATGAAGTTTCTCAGTTATTTCCTTTGAACTTCCCCGTTTTCGCCCTATACCAATTCTTATTCGGCAGTGCCTCCTTGTTACGAAATGTCAAAAAACTCTTTTTGACTCTCTAAATTTTTTCCATTCTTCTCCTTTTCTCCTTCAGCGCGTTTGTAGTATACGATAATTTTCTAAAAGCAAAAGACTTTCGTCAATGGAAATTACTACCTCATAATTGAACTTTTGACAAAACTGATAGCATTTATGTATGGCTTCCATTAATGCATGCTTATGTGCACATTAATTATTTATTTTTGAAAATATTTTATGAGAAATTAAAAAAGTTATTAAAAAAAAAGTTGATACTTTGTTCATTTTTCTCATAAAAATTTTTCAAAAATAATTTGTTAATATATTCTTTAACAACAAACGTTAGTAAACCTTATATATATATATATATATATATATGAATAATAAAATAATGAATGTTGTTGATAACATTTTTATTATATTTCTTATGAAAATTTTGACAAAACTTTTCTATTAGAGTATGATGTATTAACTATTGCCCTAGCATCATCCATTAGAAAATGTTAACTAATGCGCTTAGAGCGTTGGTTTTGGAGCTAATTTTGGAAAATACTTTATTGGAATGATAAAACAATAAATATTGTTGACAACATTTTATATTCTCGTGAAAGCAGTGTCAAAACGTTCTTATTGTAGTTTATTAACAATTGCCCTAAGAGTGTCCGTAAACATGATCCTTTTATTTTTAATGAGCTCAAATTTTTATTTAGGTGTTTACTTTTTTTTAGGGTGGTCAAGTTTTTATTTCCTAGGGTAGTCATGTGACCACTTTAATTAAAACCCTGTAAATAAAATAAAATCACAAATTTTAATAAATAAAAAAACTAATTTTTAACCCTCATTTCTCTATATCTTATGATATGTATGATTTATACAATAGATACCTATTTATTAGACAGTGTATGAACATTTTTAATATGTCCATATGCGTGATATGGAATTTTTTTTGCACAATATATGAAGTATCGCTTGCATATTATACGATAAAAACTACTATGATTTAAATAAAATGAAGTTTCTCTGTTATTTCCATTGAACTTCCCCATTTTCGCCCTATACCAATTCTTATTCAGCAGCACCTCCTTGTTACGAAATATCAAAAAACTCTTTTTGACTCTCTATATTTTTTTCATTCATCTCCTTTTCTCCTTCAGCGTGTTTGTAGTATACGATAATTTTCTAAAAGCAAAAAACTTTCGTCAATGGAAATGACTACCTCATAATTGAACTTTTGACAAAACCTATAGCATTTATGTATGGCTTCCATTAATGCACACTTATGTGCACATTAATTATTTATTTTTAAAAATATTTTATGTGAAATTAAAAAATTATTAAAAAAAAAGTTGATACTTTGTTCATTTTTCTCATAAAAAATTTTCAAAAATAATTTATTAATATATTCTTTAGCAACAAACGTCAGTAAAACATTTTATATATATATATATATATATATATATGAATAATAAAATAATGAATGTTGTTGATAACATTTTAATTATATTTCGTATGAAAGTTTTGACAAAACTTTTCTATTAGAGCATGATGTATTAACTATTGCCCTAGCATCATCCATTAAAAAATGTTAACTAATGCGCTGAGAGCATTGGTTTTGGAGCTAATTTTTAAAAATACTTTATTGGAATGATAAAATAATAAATATTATTGACAACATTTTATATTCTTGGGAAAGCGGTGTCAAAACGTTCTTATTGTAGTTTATTAACAATTGCCCTAAGAGTGTCTGTTAACATGATCCTTTTATTTTTAATGAGCTCAAATTTTTATTTAGGTGTTTAATTTTTTTTTAGGGTGGTCAAGTTTTTATTTCCTAGGGTAGTCATGTGACCACTTTAATTCACACCCTGTAAATAAAATAAAATCACAAATTTTAGTATAAAAAAAAAAAACTAATTTTTAACCCACATTTCTCTGTATCTTATGATATGTATGATTTATACTATAGACAACTATTTATTAGACAGTTTATGAACATTTTTAATATGTCCATATGCGTGATATGGAATATTTTTTACACAATATATGAAGTATCGCTGTCATATTATACAATAAAAATTACTATGATTTAAATAAAATGAAGTTTCTCAGTTATTTCCTTTGAACTTCCCCATTTTCGCCCAATACCAATTCTTATTTGGTAGCGCCTCCTGGTTACGAAATGTCAAAAAACTCTTTTTGACACGCTATATTTTTTTCATTCTTCTCCTTTTCTCCTTCAGCATGTTTGTATTATACGATAATTTTCTAACAGCAAAAGACTTTTGTCAAAGGAAATGACTACCTCACAATTGAACTTTTGACAAAACCGTATGCGTTTATGTATGGCTCCCATTAATGCATGCTTATGTGCACATTAATTATTTATTTTTGAAAATATTTTATGAGAAATTAAAAAAATTATTAAAAAAAAGTTGATACTTTGTTCATTTTTCTCAAAAACAATTTTCAAAAATAATTTATTAATATATTCTTTAACAACAAACGTTAGTAAACCTTTTATATATATATATATATATATATGAATAATAAAATAATGAATGTTGTTGATAACATTTTTATTATATTTCTTATGAAAATTTTGACAAAACTTTTCTATTAGAGTATGATGTATTAACTATTGCCCTAGCATCATCCATTAGAAAATGTTAACTAATGCGCTTAGAGCGTTGGTTTTGGAGCTAATTTTGGAAAATACTTTATTGGAATGATAAAACAATAAATATTGTTGACAACATTTTATATTCTCGTGAAAGCAGTGTCAAAACGTTCTTATTGTAGTTTATTAACAATTGCCCTAAGAGTGTCCGTAAACATGATCCTTTTATTTTTAATGAGCTCAAATTTTTATTTAGGTGTTTACTTTTTTTTAGGGTGGTCAAGTTTTTATTTCCTAGGGTAGTCATGTGACCACTTTAATTAAAACCCTGTAAATAAAATAAAATCACAAATTTTAATAAATAAAAAAACTAATTTTTAACCCTCATTTCTCTATATCTTATGATATGTATGATTTATACAATAGATACCTATTTATTAGACAGTGTATGAACATTTTTAATATGTCCATATGCGTGATATGGAATTTTTTTTGCACAATATATGAAGTATCGCTTGCATATTATACGATAAAAACTACTATGATTTAAATAAAATGAAGTTTCTCTGTTATTTCCATTGAACTTCCCCATTTTCGCCCTATACCAATTCTTATTCAGCAGCACCTCCTTGTTACGAAATATCAAAAAACTCTTTTTGACTCTCTATATTTTTTTCATTCATCTCCTTTTCTCCTTCAGCGTGTTTGTAGTATACGATAATTTTCTAAAAGCAAAAAACTTTCGTCAATGGAAATGACTACCTCATAATTGAACTTTTGACAAAACCTATAGCATTTATGTATGGCTTCCATTAATGCACACTTATGTGCACATTAATTATTTATTTTTAAAAATATTTTATGTGAAATTAAAAAATTATTAAAAAAAAAGTTGATACTTTGTTCATTTTTCTCATAAAAAATTTTCAAAAATAATTTATTAATATATTCTTTAGCAACAAACGTCAGTAAAACATTTTATATATATATATATATATGAATAATAAAATAATGAATGTTGTTGATAACATTTTAATTATATTTCGTATGAAAGTTTTGACAAAACTTTTCTATTAGAGCATGATGTATTAACTATTGCCCTAGCATCATCCATTAAAAAATGTTAACTAATGCGCTGAGAGCATTGGTTTTGGAGCTAATTTTTAAAAATACTTTATTGGAATGATAAAATAATAAATATTATTGACAACATTTTATATTCTTGGGAAAGCGGTGTCAAAACGTTCTTATTGTAGTTTATTAACAATTGCCCTAAGAGTGTCTGTTAACATGATCCTTTTATTTTTAATGAGCTCAAATTTTTATTTAGGTGTTTAATTTTTTTTTAGGGTGGTCAAGTTTTTATTTCCTAGGGTAGTCATGTGACCACTTTAATTCACACCCTGTAAATAAAATAAAATCACAAATTTTAGTATAAAAAAAAAAAACTAATTTTTAACCCACATTTCTCTGTATCTTATGATATGTATGATTTATACTATAGACAACTATTTATTAGACAGTTTATGAACATTTTTAATATGTCCATATGCGTGATATGGAATATTTTTTACACAATATATGAAGTATCGCTGTCATATTATACAATAAAAATTACTATGATTTAAATAAAATGAAGTTTCTCAGTTATTTCCTTTGAACTTCCCCATTTTCGCCCAATACCAATTCTTATTTGGTAGCGCCTCCTGGTTACGAAATGTCAAAAAACTCTTTTTGACACGCTATATTTTTTTCATTCTTCTCCTTTTCTCCTTCAGCATGTTTGTATTATACGATAATTTTCTAACAGCAAAAGACTTTTGTCAAAGGAAATGACTACCTCACAATTGAACTTTTGACAAAACCGTATGCGTTTATGTATGGCTCCCATTAATGCATGCTTATGTGCACATTAATTATTTATTTTTGAAAATATTTTATGAGAAATTAAAAAAATTATTAAAAAAAAGTTGATACTTTGTTCATTTTTCTCAAAAACAATTTTCAAAAATAATTTATTAATATATTCTTTAACAACAAACGTTAGTAAACCTTTTATATATATATATATATATATATACATAAGAATAATAAAATAATGAATGTTGTTGATAACATTTTAATTATATTTCGTATGAAAGTATTGACAAAACTTTTCTATTAGGGCATGACGCATTAATTATTGCCCGAGCATCATCCATTAGAAAATATTAACTAATGCGCTTAGAGCATTGGTTTTGGAGCTAATTTTTAAAAATACTTTATTGGAATGATAAAACAATAAATATTGTTGACAACATTTTATATTCTTGTGAAAGCGGTGTCAAAACGTTCTTATTGTAGTTTATTAACAATTGCTCTTAGAGTGTCCGTTAACGTGATCCTTTTCTTTTTAATGAGCTCAAATTTTGATTTGCGTGTTTAATTTTTTTTAGGGTGGTCATGTTTTTATTTCCTAGGGTAGTCATGTGACCACTTTAATTAACACCCTGTAAATAAAATAAAATAACAAATTTTAATAAATAAAAAAAACTAATTTTTAACCCTCATTTCTCTATATCTTATGATATGTATGATTTATACTATAGATACCTGTGGGGCCCTATTACACTAACCACGTTGGCCCACTGCATACGGCCCAAAGCCCGCACCGAGGACAATGGAAAAGCCCAGGCCATCCAAAGGCCGTGCCGAGGATGACTTGTCCTCGGCGCTCCGACTTCCCTTAAAGGAAAATATCCCACGTCCGTTGAATACATCTCACCAACATCCTGACCGCTTTAATGGCAAGGTGACCTGAAAACCTTAAAGCATCAGTCACTTCAACTACTGTAAAGCCTACAAAGGCGGCTGGGAAATAACATAAAGCCTGCAAATACAGATGATGGGACAATCCCCTATGCCTAGAGGCTCAGATTATTACCTGCCAGGTGGACGGCTAAGATTAACAGAAGGAAACAATATATAACTAAGGGACTTCCCAACAAGAAATGGGGATTTTTTAGAGGATAAGTAAAAAGAAAAATAGATCCTCGGCCTGAGCCGAGGACCAATACACTTCGCAAACACTTAGCCAAATTTCCATCATTAGACTCCTATGAATTTCATATCATAAATTATTTTGTTATAAACTTTAGATCGGCCATTGTTTACTTCGGTGATGCCAAGCCCTTGCACCCACATTCTCTACAAATTTTATTGTTAAGGGTCCATTACATTTTGAGTCCCTACAATTGGCGCCGTCTGTGGGAAGGATTTGTGCGCTAGCAAGTGTGGTGGTCGGTGTAAAGAAATCAAGGGCAACTTTCTCAGAAACAATTTATGAAAAACATTACTATCTACTACAGCAACAAATCATTCAGAAGTCAACAATCACAAAAATGAAAATATGCGAAAAATAGAAAGAATAAAAACAAGTCTACTTCTTTTATTCATATATGAAGTAAAATTACATCTTTTACAAGTAATGCCCAGGGGGCTTGTTCTAAAGCTAACTACGAAGGCACACGCTTGAGAAAGCTGGCAGAGGATCCCATGATAGAAAGCGAAGCTGGTTGAGGAACAAAAGAAAGAAAAGAAAAAGTAACGATGGCAGAAGAACAAAAGATAGAAAAAGAGAGTAAAGGAAGAAATGAAGAAAAGAAGAGATGAAGAACAAATATTAGAAAAGAAGTGAAGGACGAGAAGAGGAAAGAAAAGAGAAAGGCTCGCTGAGGAGCAAAAGAGAGAAGAGAGAAGAAGGGGGAGAAGACAGAAAAGCTACATTAAGGGGCGGAAGAGGTAGAGGCACAGGACGGTTTCCCTCTCGGGTTCCGCCTGGTTCCCCTCCCACCCCCATTGTAGCTGACTTGGGGGGTCAAATACCCATACCCAAGGGAGGGAGGTTACGTTCTCTTCGGACCCTCCTCCAGGCAGCGAGGAGGGCTGTGTCTCCGGTTAGGTTGAAAAGAAGGAAAACCTTCGGATCTCCTATACACCCATCCCAACGTGGCGGCCAGGGTTTGAGTGTCATCCTCGGCTCCTGATAAGGGCTGTGCATTCTCAGGAGTGCCCTTTCCCAGGGCCAGTTCATTCGAAGGGGCTCAGATGATGGCGCCTTGAAGAACTTTTGGCGGTGTGTTTTTGGGAGGAATTCAGAACGAGTGTTTGTCAGGTGTGAAGGGGAAGGTTGCCCTAGGAGCGCCTTTTATAGTGGGAGGAACATTGATGGAGGCCAATCCACAATAAATCCCAGGGAGAGATTTCCGGAGGCAATGATGCCGCCCCAATTTCCAAGGGGCCTGCCAACCGTTAGATCCTCATAGATCCATGATCGATATTAATGAGGAGACGCCTCATTAAACAAGAGGGCACCGAAGCGTCAGAACGCGTCACTCGGACAACCCAGGAGACGCCTCGTTATCTGAAGAGTCCCACCAAACGAAGAGGCGAGACACGGCAAGGTCTTATCCTCCACCAACCCTAGCTTACATTTATTATTATTATTATTTTGCTTGAAGAACGTGATTATTTAATGTCCATTGTAAATTATAGCAACGTAGAACTAAACGGTTACGGATAGACAGATAAGATAGATTAAATGAGAGAACTAAATGGAAAACTAGGTACTGGACAGAACCAAGGCATTGCATGGTCCTCGGACCCAAGCCTCATGGGGAAACCAGATACTTCAGATGATTAAATGGAAAACTAGGTACTGGACAGAACCAAGGCATTGCATGATCCTCGGACCCAAGCCTCATGGGGAAACCAGATACTTCAGATGACTAGATGGAAAACTAGGTACTGGACAGAACCAAGGCATTGCATGGTCCTCGGACCCAAGCCTCATGGGGAAACCAGATACTTCAGATGATTAAATGGAAAACTAGGTACTGGACAGAACCAAGGCATTGCATGGTCCTCGGACCCAAGCCTCATGGGGAAACCAGATACTTCAGATGATTAAATGGAAAACTAGGTACTGGACAGAACCAAGGCATTGCATGGTCCTCAGACCCAAGCCTCATGGGGAAACCAGATACTTCAGATGATTAAATGGAAAACTAGGTACTGGACGGAACCAAGGCATTGCATGGTCCTCGGACCCAAGCCTCATGGGGAAACCAGATACTTCAGATGACTAAATGGAAAACTAGGTACTGGACAGAACCAAGGCATTGCATGGTCCTCGGACCCAAGCCTCATGGGGAAACCAGATACTTCAGATGAGTAAATGGAAAACTAGGTACTGGACAGAACCAAGGCATTGCATGGTCCTCGGACCCAAGCCTCATGGGGAAACCAGATACTTCAGATGACTAAATGGAAAACTAGGTACTGGACAGAACCAAGGCATTGCATGGTCCTCGGACCCAAGCCTCATGGGGAAACCAGATACTTCAGATGTCTAAATGGAAAACTAGGTACTGGACAGAACCAAGGCATTGCATGGTCCTCGGACCCAAGCCTCATGGGGAAACCAAATACTTCAGATGTCTAAATGGAAAACTAGGTACTGAACAGAACCAAGGCATTGTATGGTTCTCGGACCCAAGCCTCATGGGGAAACCAGATACTTCAGATGTCTAAATGGAAAACTAGGTACTGGACAAAACCAAGGCATTGCATGGTCCTCGGACCCAAGCCACATGGGGAAACCAGATACTTCAGATGATCAAATGAGAAAACTAGGTACTGGACAGAACCAAGGCATTGCATGGTCCTCGAACCCAAGCCTCATGGGGAAACCAGATACTTCAGACGGTTGAATGGTGAAACTACAACGCTGATAAAGCATTGCATGATTAAAGACTTCAAGTCAGCAGGAAGAACATTTCCTTGTAAAAACTAAACGCTAAAGAAAATCAAGGTCTTGCATAATCTCCAGACCCAAAAACCTCTATGGGAATCAGTCACTATATATGAGGCTATACAAACGCTGATCGGAGCCAAGGCGCACGTATGGGCCACGAGTCCAAAACTAAGGCAAAACCAAACTCCTTAGACGCTAAATGATGAACCCCATCGGGGAAGGAAATCATGGGAAATTGGGCACTATAGTATAAAACGGCCTAAACCGACCCATCCTCGGACAAACCCCGTGCACGAAAAGAAAACCGTAAAAACGGCAATAACACTGACGACGAGGTAGAGCGAACAGGCCAAGAAAACGCGCGAGGAAGTCAAAATCCTCCTCCCCGCCCAGGGGGATGTGCAGCAGAATTTTGAAGGGCTATTGTGGGGCCCTATTACACTAAACACGTTGGCCCACTGCATGCGGCCCAAAGCCCGCGCCGAGGACAATGGAAAAGCCCAGGCCATCCAAAGGCCGCGCCGAGGATGACATGTCATCGGCGCTCCGACTTCCCTTAAGGGAAAATATCCCACGTCCGTTGAATACATCTCACCAACATCCTGACCGCTTTAATGGCAAGGTGACCTGAAAACTCTAAAGCATCAGTCACTTCAACTACTGTAAAGCCTGCAAAGGCGGCTGGGAAATAACATAAAGCTTGCAAATACAGATGATGGGACAATCTCCTATGCCTAGAGGCTCAAATTATTACCTGCCAGGTGGACGGCTAAGATTAACAGAAGGAAACAATATATAACTAAGGGACTTCCCAACAAGAAAGGGGGATTTTTTAGAGGATAAGTAAAAAGAAAAATAGATCCTCGGCCTGAGCCGAGGACCAATACACTTCGGAAACACTTAGCCAAATTTCCATCATTAGACTCCTATGAATTTCATATCATAAATTATTTTGTTATAAACTTTAGATCGGCCATTGTTTACTTCGGTGATGCCAAGCCCTTGCACCCACATTCTCTACAAATTTTATTGTTAAGGGTCCATTACATTTTGAGTCCCTACAATACCTATTTATTAGACAGTGTATGAACATTTTTCATATGTCCATATGCGTGATATGGAATTTTTTTTACACAATATATGAAGTATCGCTTGCATATTATACGATAAAAACTACTATGATTTAAATAAAATGAAGTTTCTCAGTTATTTCCTTTGAACTTCCCCATTTTCGCCCTATACTAATTCTTATTCAGCAGCACCTCCTTGTTACGAAATGTCAAAAAACTCTTTTTGACTCTCTATATTTTTTTCATTCATCTCCTTTTCTCCTTCAGCGTGTTTGTAGTATACGATAATTTTCTAAAAGCAAAAAACTTTTGTCAATGGAAATGACTACCTCATAATTGAACTTTTGACAAAACCTATAGCATTTATGTATGGCTTCCATTAATGCACGCTTATGTGCACATTAATTATTTATTTTTAAAAATATTTTATGAGAAATTAAAAAATTATTAAAAAAAAAGTTGATACTTTGTTCATTTTTCTCATAAAAAATTTTCAAAAATAATTTATTAATATATTCTTTAGCAACAAACGTCAGTAAAACATTATATATATATATATATATGAATAATAAAATAATGAATGTTGTTGATAACATTTTAATTATATTTCGTATGAAAGTTTTGACAAAACTTTTCTATTAGAGCATGATGTATTAACTATTGCCCTAGCATCATCCATTAAAAAATGTTAACAAATGCGCTTAGAGCATTGGTTTTGGAGCTAATTTTTAAAAATACTTTATTGGAATGATAAAACAATAAATATTATTGACAACATTTTATATTCTTGGGAAAGCGGTGTCACAACGTTCTTATTGTAGTTTATTAACAATTGCCCTAAGAGTGTCTGTTAACATGATCCTTTTATTTTTAATGAGCTCAAATTCTTATTTAGGTGTTTAATTTTTTTTTAGGGTGGTCAAGTTTTTATTTCCTAGGGTAGTCATGTGACCACTTTAATTCACACCCTGTAAATAAAATAAAATCACAAATTTTAATAAATAAAAAACTAATTTTTAACCCACATTTCTCTGTATCTTATGATATGTATGATTTATACTATAGACACCTATTTATTAGACAATTTATGAACATTTTTAATATGTCCATATGCGTGATATGGAATTTTTTTACACAATATATGAAGTATCGCTTGCATATTATACGATAAAAACTACTATGATTTAAATAAAATGAAGTTTCTCAGTTATTTCCTTTGAACTTCCCCATTTTCGCCCTATACCAATTCTTATTTGGCAGCGCCTCCTTGTTACGAAATGTCAAAAAACTCTTTTTGACTCTCTAAATTTTTTCCATTCTTCTCCTTTTCTCCTTCAGCGCGTTTGTAGTATACGATAATTTTCTAAAAGCAAAAGACTTTTGTCAATGGAAATGACTACCTCATAATTGAACTTTTGACAAAACCAATTGCATTTATGTATGGCTTCCATTAATGCATGCTTATGTGCACATTAATTATTAATTTTTAAAAATATTTTATGAGATATTAAAAAAATTATTAAAAAAAAAGTTGATACTTTGTTCATTTTTCTCATAAAAATTTTTCAAAAATAATTTATTAATATATTCTTTAACAACAAACGTTAGTAAACCTTTATATATATATATATATATATATAAGAATAATAAAATAATGAATGTTGTTGATAACATTTTAATTATATTTCGTGTGAAAGTATTGACAAAACTTTTCTATTAGGGTATGAGGCATTAACTATTGCCCTAGCATCATCCATTATTAAATGTTAACTAATGAGCTTAGAGCATTGGTTTTGGAGCTAATTTTTAAAAATACTTTATTGGAATGATAAAACAATAAATATTGTTGACAACATTTTATATTCTCGTGAAAGCGGTGTCAAAACGTTCTTAATTTTCAATCGATCGAAATTTGTATAGAGATTTTTCTAAAAGCCTTTGTTATTCACGTGTTCAAACACTTTTCAAAACTTTTTCTCTCTCTATCCGATTAGTCAAGGCTACCAATCAAGATTTTTTGCCATTTTCCTCCGATCTTTTTACAAGTTTTTTCTCTCCCAAGGCCAGTAAGACCATATTATCCTTCCCTTTTCTTTTATTTTCAAGTTTCATGCATTTTTGTCATGCATATTTGGGAAATTTCAAACCTAAGGATTTTTGGGATTTTTGATAATTTAAGCTTTTTCTTTGGAAATTGATCAATGGAGTTTTGTTGTGGGACACTTTAAAACTGATCTTTGTGCATTAATTTGATCAATTTGATGATTTGGGAAAATTTTGAATTTCTAGGGCTTGAAACTACCCGAATTGGGGATTTTGTTCAATTAGGTTAATTTGATGAAATTGGCTTGTTGGATTGATTCATATGATCATTATATTGTGTTATCTATCTTGTTTAATGATCAGTTGGTCAATTTCTTGAAAATTGTACAAGTAGTTTTTCAAATTTTGGGGTTTTTTATATAAACTCTTTGCTCAAGCCAATTTTGTGAATTTAAAATTAAATTGAACTTATTCTCACTGCATTAGAGCATGCATCATGTGTTGATATTGTTCATGCATTATATAGAATTGTTGTTTCTATTTTTTTGTGCTAACTTGTAGTCTGCCCTTGGTTTTTCTTTTTTCCTCTCCTATCTCTTTTGTGTATGTCCTTTTGACCCTTAGCATCATGCCTAGGAAGACTAGAGCTAATAGGTCTGCCCCCTCACCCTCTGTTCCTACCTTTGAGAGTGGTAGATTTTCTGAGTGAGAAACATCAAGAAACCTATGAGAAGCTTAACCTTAAGAGGAACATTTGGGCTGAGAGAAAGATTTTGTTAGACGAGCTTAACCCTGAGATTAGGCGTAACTTTGAGCATTGAGGCTGGTTACCTCTATTGGATGTTGATCATCCTCCTCCGGCCACCTTGATTAGAGAGTTCTACTCGAACCTCTCGGTCCACGCCTATGATTCCAACATTCTTATGAGAAGTTGGATACAGGGTGATGAGTACACCATTACTCCTTTAGTAATGGCTAATGCTTTTAGGGTGCCCATTTTCTAGCATCCTGTCTACCCTTATGATGAGTTTCCTCCCTTAGATAACATCATGTCTTACATCACTCGGTCTTCTATCCAGTAGGGTTCTGATCATAGGATCACTATTACTGAGCTCACTGAGATTCACTATCTCTCATCTGCACACCATTCCTTTGGAGCATTGTGCATTTTTGTATGCCCTTGTTACTGATACTCCTATGAGCTTTCCTCATCTTTTTATTCGTTCTTTGATTGAGATTCATAAGAGTAGTTCTACTGCTCATGCTCTTTTCTTCTCCATTTTTATTCATCAGATTCTTTTACATCTAGGATTAGATGCGTTTCCAGCTTCTGAGCCTGTTCATATCATTGCTCCTATCGGTGCCACCTTTCTTAGGTAGAGGGCTGCTCAGATGAGAGCAAGCTCTAAACGTCCTAAGGTTGAGCCTTCTAGTGTTGCACCCGCTCCTCCTTCTTCTATAGGTGAGACTACAGCTGCGGAGTGTGTTTGATCCTGCTGATGTTGTTGCTACTATTGTTCCTCCATCATCTACTTCGGATAATTCAGACATTCGTCGTACGTTGGAGACTGTCATGACTATTTAGGCGACTCATCGTCAGCTTTTTGTGGACATGCTTGATGAGCTTCATGCCTTGCGAGTAGATTTGGAGCACTTGAGACAGTCGCCTCTGCCACCTCCTTTTGATAATGGATTCTAATTGCCCTTTGACATTCCGTCACAAAAAATGGGAGTACATTTGTAGAGGAGTTTTTGTAATTAGGGGGAGATTTTTGATGGTTGAGCTGTGGAGCTTTTAGATTGTATCTAGATGCTTCATTATGTATTTACATTTTTTGGCTCATGATGTATTTTGTTTGGGTTGTCCATGATAGGGGAGATACATTGTTTATATATGTTTCTTGTTTCACATTGTGTATTGATTTATATTTATGAGTTTTTCATGATATATGTCTTTATTTTGTCTTATGTGAAATCAAGAATTTATTTTGTTTTACTTGTATTTTCCACACATGTATTTTTGCGTTTGTTGAGTGTTTCAGGAAATATACAGGTTGATTCAATCGCACTGCTGTCTACACTTGCAACTAATAGATAGTAGTTAGGTTGGATTTGTTTTGTTGGGCATTGTTTTTGTAATGGGTTGTTTTTATGTAACTTTGAGCATTTTGTTAAGTTTGAGTTCTATCACGGATTGCCAAAGGAGGAGTTTGTTAGGTTCTAAGGAATTAGGAACTAATGTATTAGAACTTCATTTTTTAATGTTGGCAAACTGTAAAGTTGTAATTTACAACTGTGTTTTTGTTGGCTTTTATTCCGTGCCAAATTTGATTGTAATTATATTTAATCGTTTAAAACCCTGTATTTGTTGTGGGATGTGTTGTAAGGGTTGTGTGATAGAAAGAGTGTA
Source organism: Quercus glauca (assembly GCA_023736055.1). Classification (NCBI taxonomy): domain Eukaryota; kingdom Viridiplantae; phylum Streptophyta; class Magnoliopsida; order Fagales; family Fagaceae; genus Quercus; species Quercus glauca. Next base: position 19,533,942 of record CM043325.1, on the reverse strand, counting down.
TGAAGACTCAAGCATTTGAAGATTGAAGGATTCTCGCGGGTGTCTCGCGACCTAGCATCCCGCGAAGTGAATCATGTGCCAGGCACATGCTGGAATGCGAAGAGTCAGGCCAGGTGGAGACAGCTATGTCTCACGAGTATCTCGCGGGTAAGGCCTTCCCGCGAGACACCCGCGAGGCAATCTGTTCTGCCAGCCTGTACTTTTTGAGTCACACCTTTTGCACCTATCCTATATATACCATCATTACCCACAATTGTTGAGGAATGCTTTAGAGAAAAAACCCTAGCCAAACACATTGGTAATTAGAGATTGTCTTCCCCATCTTTCTCTATACAATTGCTTGTGGTATCTCCTCAACCTTTCCCTCTCCATTTCCATATCTTTGAGAGGTTAATAGCCTAAACACTTACCATACCTTTGAGAGTGCTGAGTGACGTTTTGGTGCTGCTGGAAAGCATTGGAAGGAGCCTTGAATGGTAGATGCAACATGGAGCTTGTTGCGGGATCCGGATAACTAAGACAAGACACGGTTCCGAGAAGCCTTGTTGGAGTAGGAGCTTGGAGGGCTTAGGTACATCGGGTAGACTAGGCTTGGAGGGTCTTTTGCTAACCCATGTATCCCAACTGATTGTCTAGTGGATCGATTTCCACTTGGAGGGCGGTGGAGAGGTTTTTCGCCGAGTTCTTCGGTTTCCTCTTCGATAACACGTCTCGGTGTTATCTGTGTTTGCATCCTTCTTCCCTACTCTTGTTTATTTCATTTTTACTGCTATGTTGCTTTAAATATGGATTAGAGTAGTTGTCTTGCTTATACGCTTGTGTTTACACTATTCCGCACTTATCATTAAGTTAGTGTAAAATCAACCAAGCCGTAATTTTAATTTGGGGGTCTAAACCGCTCGTGTGTTTTCAACACATTTTCGAGCTTTCAATTGGTATCAGAGCGGGTACACTTGTTGAGGTTTAATTACCTAAGTGTGATCCTTGACCCCTTGGTGTTGTTTGAAAAGTGTCTTTGTTAAAATCAACATGAAGGAAAGCAAAGATGTCTGTGATAAAGACTCTATCAGTAATTCTAAATATTGTTCTAGTAATGTGTTTTTAGAGCTTTTTAAGTCAAAGAAACATGCTAGAATTTTTTGTCACATGCTGAGATCACTAGTTCATAGAAACCATGATATTCATAACAACCTGTGTGAGTCAAAGGCTTTAGTCTATAAATATGAGATGAGAAATAAACACTTGTGTGATAAACTTGATCATCTAAGAGGAAAACTTCACTCATCCTTGAACGAAGTAAAGGAAAAAGAGCCCTGCTTCGAGGGTCAAGAGTGTCTCTCTCATACTTGTCTTTTTGTTCATACCGCTTTGAAAGTTTTTAACTCATGTTTGTGGTACCTTAACAGTGGTTGTTCAAAGCATATGACTGGAGATAAGTCTTTGTTCAAACACTTAAAGAGAAGGAAGATGGCTTTGTGACGTTTGGAGATGGTAGTCACTCACAAGTTCTTGGAAAGGGAACGGTGGACATTCTGGGACTGCCACTGCTGAATGACGTGTTGTATATTAAGGGATTAAAGGTGAACTTCTTGAGTATTACTCAAATCTGTGATGATGACTTCTTAGTTCAATTCTCAAAGAAAGGATGTCTAATCTTGAATGAAGAAGGGGTTAAAATTCTGAAGGGTCTTAGAACCACCGACAATTGTTATGGGGTCATTCCCAAACCAAGCATAGCATGTCGGAGTGCCCGGGTAGATCTCTTGGAGTTGTGGCATCAACGACTTGGACATGCCAATTATAAACAAGTGGCCAAAGTCTCGAAGCTTGAAGCGGTGGTTGGTTTACCAAAGTTTGGGAAAATTGAGAAGAATATTTGTGGTTCATGTCAATTAGGAAAACAGACAAAGTCAGGCCATCCGAAAGTGAATGTGATTGCAACCTCTCGCCCTTTAGAGTTACTGCATGTGGATCTCATGGGTCCAACAAATACAGAAAGCATGGGTGGAAAACGGTATATTATGGTAGTGGTCGACGACTTCTCAAGGTATTCTTGGGTGGACTTTCTTAGGGAGAAATCAGAGGCATGTGACAAGATGGTGAAATTGTGCAAGAGATTGATTAATGAAAAAAGGAGTACCTATTGTCAAGATCAGAAGTGACCACGGGAAGGAGTTCAAAAATGCGAAGTTTAAAGCATTTTGCGATGAACAAGGCATCAAGAAAGAATTCTCAGCCCCAAGGACTCCACAACAAAATGGAGTAGTAAAAAGGAAGAACCGAGTAATTCAAGAAATGGCTCGAGTAATGTTACTCAACAAAAACCTTCCACAGAAATTTTGGGCCGAAGCGGTGAATACGTCATGTCATATTGGAAATAGGATTTACTTCCGAGCTGGAACAAAGAAGACAATCTATGAAATCTGGAGAGAAAAGAAGCCGAAGGTAAAATACTTTCGAGTATTTGGAAGCAAATGCTATATTCTTAATGACAGAGAGAACCCTGGAAAATTTGATGCTAAGAGTGATGAAGGGATCTTTCTAGGCTACTCTTTAAACAGCCGAGCGTATAGAGTGTTCAACAAATGCACCAAGACTGTGATGGAGTCAATAAATGTGGTTATCGATGACACCATAACTGAAAGGAATGTTGATGAGGGTGAAGGATCTGACCCTAAGAAGGGGGATGGTGAAGACAACATGTCACAAGCTGATGATATTGAGAACAGATCACCGGAAAAAGAGACCACACCCTCCATACCAAGAAGGGAGACTAGATCAACACAAGGGCCTCCTAGTCCTCTTACCCCTTCAGAAGTTCAACCTCCAATCTCTTGAGATGAAGAAACTTCTACCTCCAAGAGACCGTCATCAAGGGTAATTCTCAATGATCCATCAAGTAACATCATTGGTGATGTCAATGAAGGACTTCGGTTGAGAAAAGGACCAAAATACAGTGCAAATCATGTGACATACAATTGCTATCTTGCTCAATTCGAACCTAAGAAGGTAGAGGAAGCCCTTAGTGATGAGAACTGGATAGAGTCTATGCATCAAGAGCTACATCAGTTTGTTAGAAATGATGTATGGGAATTGGTTCCAAGGCCCAAAGATACTCACGTGATCGGCACCAAGTGGATCTTCAAGAACAAAACTGATGAAGACGGTGAGGTTGTTCGAAACAAGTCCAAGTTGGTAGCTCAAGGATATACTCAAGTGGAAGGCATAGATTTTGATGATTCGTTTGCACCAGTAGCAAGACTAGAGTTGATTCGAATTCTATTGTCCATAGCTTGTGTTATGGATTTCAAACTATACCAAATGGATGTGAAAAGTGCATTTCTGAATGGGTTTCTAACTGAAGAAGTATTTGTTGAACAACCAAAGGGATTTCAAGATCCTCATTTTCCAGATCATGTGCTGAGGCTGAAAAAGGCACTATATGGGTTAAAGGAAGCACCAAGAGTATGGTATGATCGTCTCACAACATACCTGTTGAATCGTGGATTCAAAAGAGGTCAAGCTGATCGAACGTTGTTTGTAAAGAGAGATGAGAAGTCTCTCCTTGTTGCTTAGGTATATGTGGATGACATTGTGTTTGAATCCACGATTGATCATTTGGCTCTTGAATTTTCCGAAGAAATGAAAAAGGAGTTTGAAATGAGTATGGTGGGGGAACTAACCTATTTCCTAGGACTTCAAGTGAAGCAACGGAAAGATGGGATAATCATATCTCAAGAAAAGTACGCCAAAAATCTCGTTAAAAGATTTGGTCTAGACTCCAAGAAACACACCTCCACTCCAATAAGCTCCTCGTCAAAGCTAAGTAGGGATGCTGCAGGTGTAGAAGTGGATCCAACACTCTATTGAAGCATGATAGGCAGTCTCTTATATCTCACTACTAGCAGACCAGACATTGCCTTCAGTGTAGGCGTATGTGCTCGATTTCAGGCAGCCCCCAAAAGAGACACATTTAACAGCAGTCAAAAGAATCATCCGATACATAAATGGGACATCTGATTATAGAATTTGGTACTCAAGAGATTCAAATGAATGCCTAGCCGGATATTCTGATGCTGATTGGGCCGGTTGTGTTGATGATAGGAAGAGCACCTCAGGTGGGTGTTTTTATCTTGGAAACAACTTGGTGTCATGGATGAGCAAAAAGCAAAATTCAGTCTCTTTATTGACAGCCGAAGCTGAATACATTGCTGCTGCAAGTGCTTGTGCTCAATTACTGTGGATGAAGGAGCTCCTTCATGATTATGGAATCACTCAAGACATGATGTGTGTATATTGTGATAATACAAGTGCCATAAATCTGTCAAAAAATCCAGTTCAACACTCGAAATCAAAGCATATCGAAATCCGGTATCATTTCATTCGAGACTTGGTGGAAGAAAAGACTGTGTACTTGGAGTTTATCAACACTGACAACTAGAAGGCAGACATATTCACTAAACCTCTCGATGGCCCGAAGTTTGAATCTTTGCGTAAGACCATCGGTGTCGGTATCATTCCTTGAACTCTATCTCTTGTGTGAACCTACACTGCTCTTGGTTGCATATATGTTGTTATGGTTTCACATATTCTGTTGTAGATGTTTCTGTTTCCTGTTTTGGTCCTATTTTTTTTGTTGATCTTACTTTTTCTTGTTCTGATTTGGGTGTGTTTCAAAAAATTTCAAAAACCCATAAAAATTGAAAAATCTCTAAAAGTTTGATCACTTGTTTCGTGCATACCTCATGTGAGTTTGGCCTAGTACCTTCGTACTTATGGCGTAGTGCATTTATGATCTTCGCTTGTTCCGTATGCACTCTTTTCTTTGTGGAAGAAATCTTGAAAACTATGTGTGACTGTTGTAAATAGATCTTCAAGCTTGTCATGAATGATTGGTCAATAGTCTTGTTGGTCTTGATACTTGCATAGACTTGTGTCTATATCTCTTCCCACTTTATTTTTATGTTTTTGTAAAAAGAGCTCACCAATTGTAAATCTCCAAATGAAAAGAGATATTGAGCTGCAAAAGCCTGTCGCACATACTAGTATTTGACTAGGAAAAAGGGAAAGCGACTCTTTTAATGTAAATTTTATGGTGCTCAAAAAGCCAAAGGCTTATCATCAATGCTGAAATATCATAAATTTCAAGCTCCTATCTCAAAATGAGATGTTTTGTCCATACAAAATAAAATAGACCAATTGTTATACTTTATGACGAAGCCAAATGAAAAGCTTCTAAGTTATGTTTTCAATGTGTGGGAGGTCATATATACTCATTTCTATAATGGAGATAGTCCACTTGATTTCGTATCAGTTGTGTATGACTCGTGTGAATTGATCATTGAAGCTTCGCTCTGGTCTAAGGACTATTTCACATTTGATACTCACACACAACACACAAGTTTTTGATTCAATCAATGCCTATCTCATTTGTATGATTGTATATGTCCAAATGTGATATGTATGCCCATGAACTTGTTGATCAAATCCAAAAAGATTTTTGTAAGTTTTATTAGTTTTTGAGAGTGATTTTATACTTTCTTGTGTTTCTTTTTGGTCAAAATGCTTTTTGTGTGTTTTTCATCAAAAAACTGGTTCAGGGGTTGTTTCGCGAGAAGCTCGCGACTAAGATGCTTCCCGCGAAAAGGTTTGAGGGAAATAATTTTTCTTTCTTGTCACTCAGAGACTTTCGCGACTCTCTCACGATTGTCTCGTGACCAACAGCTTCTCGTGAAATGCTGTTTGACAAAAACTGGAATTTTCTCAAAATCAGACAGAGAATTTCACGACTGTCTCGCGATTGTATCGCGACTTAGAGCTTCTCGCAAAAAATTTGTGCTTCAGTGGCTCCTCTCACGGTTGTCTCGCGACTGTGTCGCTACTCCCTAACCCGCGAAAATCGCGTGTTTTCAGTTTTATAGGGCTGATGTGACAGTTTTTCAAAACATAAAAACTTCCCTCACTCAACCTCCCTTATAACCATTTTCAACCAACTTCCTTATTCCATCAAAATCCTTTCAAATCAAGCACATTTTCTGCATTTTCTCTCTCAAGGTATGTTCTCTATAGCATTGTTCTCATGTTTTCGCTTAGATTTTGCAGATTTCTGTTTAGGGTTTTGACAAATTGGGAATTTCAAAAATTTGGGTTGGTTTTCAAAATTGGGTGAATTTTTGTCAAATCTTTTGATTGGGTTTTGTTCCATTTGTTGTTTATGCTTCTGTGTTGGCCCCTAGTGGCGTTTTAAAGTGTATTTAGGCCTGTTTTCACCATGTTCATGCATTATTCATGTCATATTTGAATTTGTGCATGCTTAGTGTTCGATAAAATGTCCGGATGACATTTTTGTGCCTATTTAAACTCAAGTGACTTCATTCTGTGGATTCTCACTTCTCTGACCAATTTTCACTCCATTTGGTCATTGATTGTGTGTTTCATACACTTTACTCATTCTACACACTCTTCACATACCTAAGCACACTCAGGCACACCTCATGCATATCACTTGCACACACATGCACAGTTACTTAGCTTTATGCACTGTGTGTATGTTTATTTTCATACACGGCACTACATTTGTTTTAAACTAACTTGAATCTAATCAAGGTCTGTGCTATGTTTTGTGTGCTGTGCATAGGTTTCTTGGTATTTTTGGGTGTTCTTTTGCACAGATGTCTCCGTTCAAGACTTCAGCTGTGAAAGGTGGCAGCAACAAAGGGAAAGAACAAATCATCGATGTTGATGAAGATTCCCCGAGACCAAAGAGAGCTCGTGCTTCAACAGGAATCTTTAATCCTAGCTTGTTTCGCTCTTATGCTGCTTTTGAATCCTATAAAAATCTCTTCCGAGATGCTCCTTTGTTGGTTGAAAGAGCTGTTGATCAGTCATCTCTTTTGGATACACAAATTCCCACTTGGTTCGCCACAAAAGACTGGAATTTTCTTCTCTCCAATCTTGAAGATGCATATGAGAACATGGTAAAAGAGTTCTATGCAAATGCTGTTGTTGAAGGAGAAATGATCAAGTGCTGGGTTAGAGGAAAGCGGTTCTCGATTACTCCGGTTTATCTTTCTGAAATTCTTCACATCAACCGGCCCATACTTCCGATCCCACCTGTATATGATGAGTTGGTTCCAACTGAGGGCACTCTTCGGAGAGCATTAGGAGCTAATTTGGAATTCTCTTCCAGCGGATCATCAATCAATGTGTCCTCACTTTCTCCAGAATTAAGGCTTCTATCAATGATCATGTGCAACAATCTCTATCCGTTGTCAAGCACAGGTTATATTAACCTTGGACGAGCATTATTTCTTCATGATCTGGTATCTGATGAGGAAATTGATGTATGCTCCCACATCTTCCACATTTTGGCTAAAACGGTGAACTGCACTGCCTCAATGAATTGCATTCCCTTTGGTCGTCTTATTTCTCGGATTTTAAAGCTCAAAGGGGTGCGTCCCTCTGCTGATGAGCGCCCTTATCCTAGGCCAAGTCTAATTAATGGTCGTACTCTTCAAGCAAGTATGAGCCATACCAAGAAGAATGTCAAGCAAGAACATCATGCTCCTACAGGAAGCTCGAGTTCTACCCCTCATTCCTATGATGAAAAGTTTGACACCATCATGGTTGCCCTTCAAGATCTTGGCACCAAAATTTCAGGACTTACTCAGATCATGTACTGCCAACACTCACGTCTTGATAAACAATTAACCTCTCTTGAAACTCAGATGGATGAAATTCAACGGAAGCTAGAAGAGAATAACAACTAGCTATTCCATGACAAAAAGGGGGAGATGATGTCAGTGACAGGGGGAGTAGTGATAGGGGGAGAAGCAGCAGCAAGAAGTCTAGTTTTCATATCTTATCTATGTTTATGTTTATTTACTGCTTTTACCTGGTCTTTTGGTTTAAAGCTTTGATACTATGTGTTTAAAGCATGTTTATATCCAGTAGTATTTTCAGAATTTTGTGTTTATTTCTATGCTTTGTGGCATATGTGCTCTGTGGCATTTTGTTTTGTACCCATGTTGCTTATGTAAGCTTTAAGGGTTTGTTTCATGCATATTTTGTAGGTCTTTGTGGTTTGTGCCATGCATTTGCTATACCATGCTTATGTAGCCTTTATGCATGTTTGCTTGTTGTTCAATGTCATGCATTTTACTTCAAGTACATCACTCTTGTGCCCTTGTAGGATTGTTCCTAGATGCATATACGTTCTATGCATTGGTTGAGTGATGAACACTCTTGTGCCCTAGTAGGATTGTTCCTAGATGCAAATACTTCGTGTATTTCGCATTGGTTGAGTGTTGGAGTTGCAAATGATTCTCTTCAAATGAGCTTATCATTTTGCATATCCGGATGTTCATTTCATGTGTGAATGAGCATAGTAATTGCTTGTGTATAGTGATTACTTGTTTGATCTTGCCATGATCTAGTGTTTCTATTTCATTTAGCTTGATCTTGCTATTATTGCTCCATATGCTTTTCAAGTTTTTCTGCATACAATGATGTTATTGTGTTGTTGTGTTTCAGGAGTTACTTGTTCATATGTTTCAAGAGCATTTCAGAATCTAGAATTAGGTGTGAGTGAGTTTTGCCTTTGTTCCTAAACTCACGTTTAAGTCTAGAGTCTGTTTTAGGGTTTTGTCACGGAATAGCCAAAGGGGGAGATTGTAAAGTTGTAATTTACAACTGTGTTTTTGTTGGCTTTTATTTCGTGCCAAATTTGATTGTAATTATGTTCAATCGTTTAAAACCCTGTATTTGTTGTGGGATGTGTTGTAAGGGTTGTGTGATAGAAAGAGTGTATGAAGACTCAAGCATTTGAAGATTGAAGGATTCTCGCGGGTGTCTCGCGACCTAGCATCCCGCGAAGTGAATCATGTGCCAGGCACATGCTAGAATGCGAAGAGTCAGGCCAGGTGGAGACAGCTATGTCTCGCGAGTATCTCGCGGGTAAGGCCTTCCCGCGAGACACCCGCGAGGCAATCTGTTCTGCCAGCCTGTACTTTTTGAGTCACACCTTTTGCACCTATCCTATATATACCATCATTACCCACAATTGTTGAGGAATGCTTCAGAGAGAAAACCCTAGCCAAACACATTGGTAATTAGAGATTGTCTTCCCCATCTTTCTCTATACAATTGCTTGTGGTATCTCCTCAACCCTTCCCTCTCCATTATCCATATCTTTGAGAGGTTGATAGCCCAAACACTTACCACACCTTTAAGAGTGCTGAGTGACGTTTTGGTGCTGCTGGGAAGCATTGGAAGGAGCCTTGAATGACAGATGCAACATGGAGCTTGTTGCGGGATCCGGATAACTAAGACAAGACACGGTTCCGAGAAGCCTTGTTGGAGTAGGAGCTTGGAGGGCTTAGGTACATCGGGTAGACTAGGCTTGGAGGGTCTTTTGCTAACCCATGTATCCCAACTGATTGTCTAGTGGATTGATTTCCGCTTGGAGGGCGGCAGAGAGGTTTTTCGCCGAGTTCTTCGGTTTCCTCTTCGATAACACGTCTCGGTGTTATCTGTGTTTGCATTCTTCTTCCCTACTCTTGTTTATTTCATTTTTACTGCTGTGTTGCTTTAAATATGGATTAGAGTAGTTGTCTTGCTTATACGCTTGTATTTACACTATTCTGCACTTATCATTAAGTTAGTGTAAAATCAACCAAGCCGTAATTTTAATTTGGGGGTCTAAACCGCTCGTGTGTTTTCAACACATTTTTGAGCTTTCACAAACCATGATCAAAACGTTTTAGTCTTGTTTAGACTTGCTCAAAGTATATGTTTTTATGTAAAGTTGGAATTAAGTTGCTGCGGGATTTACTGTATAAATCTGTCTGGCTCGATCGATCGAGAATTCGACTTGACCGATCGAAAGTCGTGCAGATTGATTTTTCTGTAGAATTTCCAACTCAGCCCAAGCCCGTTTGACGTGTAGAGTTTTATGTTTTGTCTTAAGTATAAAAGGGAAATCCTTAGCCACATTTTAAGGATATTCTTTATGCTTTGTGTGTGAATCTTCTGTGAGATCTAGAGGTGATTACCTTCACACATACTTAGAGTTTCCAAGATTCAAGATTATGTCAAGAACTTGGTGAACATTCAGTTGTAGATTCAAGAGCTTAAAGATATACAAGCGGGAGTGCTTGTGCTTGCTGGGAATCCAAGAAAGAAGTAGTCTGTGGACTCAGAGCTGTCACATAGTCGTGGTAGTAAGTTTCTTACTTAAGGTAGTAATAGGATGTTAGTGGTCTAAGTCGCTATTGTGTAAACTTTAATTCTTTCATAGTGGATTCAGTTTACCTTGAGGATAGTTAGGTTAAATCATTCCCAGGTTTTTTACCGGTTTAGTTTTCCTGGGTCATCATATCTTTATGTTCTTTATTTTACGCACTTTACAATGATATAATATATTTGTGTTAACCTAGATTTGATAATTTGAATAAGTAATCAATTGGATAATTAACTAGGTTAATCTTGTTGTGTTTAAGGGGTTTAAAAACGTACAACATATTATTTATTTCTTTATTCATATTTCAAGACCCAAACCCAAAGCACCCACCTGTTTTAAGGAATACCTTCACAAGATACAACTAATTAAATTCTGACTTTCTTTGTGACAGAATTGAAAGAAACCAATTTTAAACACACTTATTACCATATTGATGTCAAAAATTTAAGTAATACAGCAGCACAATTTGAATATTAAATAAGGATAGCATTGAAAATGTAAAGAGTACCATGATGGGAATGTCGAGGCTGTGATTTGAAGATGATGACACTGTATTGTGAAGATGTTGAATTGTTATGGGTGACCTAAAGACATTGAGATGAAAGATGACTTGCAGTGAAAGGTCCTGTTGTTAGGTCTAATACCACTGGAGAAAACCGCGGAGTGTTGCTGATGGTTCGCTTTAATCAAAAGAGAAATTGTGACTACTGAGCCAAGCAAAAGACATTGTTTGAGAAAAGAACTTCCAAGCACGAATGTAGGTAACCTAAATCATTTTATGAAGCATTTGAAACAGACTCCCTTGCAGCAATCACGTCTAAGATTAACATCAAGTGTACAGCCCAAGCAAGCCTTACACCGTCAGCAAAGCCCTCAACATTTAAATCATTTCCAACAGTCATCACCTAAACCATGCATGATCATGAGTAATTTCTCTATCAATCTTCCCACAATTCCACTAGCTCAAACTTCTCAAGCCATCCAATTAAGCCGTGACTGGATTCTTATCCATGACTCCATGTGTGTCTTAAGTGTGTTAAACAGTCAGTAATTTTCAAACCATGCAATAAGCTAAAAAATCTTCAGTCCATAAGAATATAAACACATACCTGATGTTTTAAGGTGGTGTTACTCTGACTAAGTTCAGCAGCACTATCTTTTAAAGTGAAAAAAAAAATATCTTTTACATCCTTTGGGCCTGCAAACAAGACATGATACAGCACTAGCAATATGAATACTCTTCTAAGTACAAACAATTGATTGCATCACATTTGGATTACCCTTATTTGGCTTTTACTGGACAAAGAAACAAAATATATTTATTTAAACAAATTCATCATGGGCTTTAAAATGTAGATGTGTTTAGGAAATAACCTTTTTTATGACCAGTAAGAACAAAAATTCATTAATAAATAAATAAAAAAAATAAAAAATAAATAAAAAAAAGACAGCAAGAAAAATTATGCAAAACAAAAACTTTTTCTAGACATGCCAACAGGGAGAGACACTGAATTGTCATATTTATTTTTTAAAATTAGGGCATTGCAATGTCAACATATACTAAAGAACCTAGGCTCCAGGACCAAAACACAAGACCTAGCTTGGGATCTATAACACACGTTCGTACACTTAAAATAGTATAGATTTGGCCTCATTATGCCATATCTCCAGCTTCATAGCCATTGCTTATTCTCATGGAAATGGACTTATATTTTGATGCATATATTCAATCAATCTTTTTTTTTTTTTTTGATAAGATATATTCAATCAATCTCTTATCCTTCTGCTAGGATTGATAGTACAACATAAAAATCAAACAATACTCGCATGGCTCAGGAACTTTTCCTAATCATTAAGTTTCAGCTACTACTAAATCAACTTAACCAAGCTGAACTACTGAGTGCAGTCAAGCTCAAAGAATCAATACTCACCTCTCAACTCACTGTCAAACCTAGCTAAAATAATGAAATTCCAACCCAAACATACAATGGTTACAATAAGTCAGAAACTATGGATATATGCGCACCTAGTTGCATACTTAATTGAGGTATACCTACAACTCTATTCAACAAGTTAAGTCCCATGCAATCAAACAACAGTTAACTTCACAAAAGCCATGCCAGATGTAGGACACCATTCTCTGCAAGATATAGGGAGGTGCATGAGGCTCAGTAGGCACAATTTCTTATGTAAAATTTTTTACTAAAATGGATCCTTTAAAAAGGTAGTACATCAAATGAACTCCTGAAAAGACTGCTTGATAAAGTTAGTCCAACTCTTGCAACTCTCCAATAATATTTCTCTCATTTGTCCAAAGACAACAAGTGATAGCTATTAGTATTTCATAACAATGGTTCACGAAACATTCAATCATATTCATTGTCAATACAAATTAAGGTAATTGGAATCCATGACCGATAGTCAATTATAATGAAAAAGGTGAGTTTTTAAAAAGTGCATAATAAAAATGTACATTTTTAAAAAGTTGAGTGTTTAATAAAAACTATTAAAAAGTGTTTTTTGAAAAAGTTGAGTGTTTGGTTAGCAATATAAAAGTAGCAATTTGAAGGATAAATTATAAAAAATGACAATGTATATATAAGGGAGTTTATTTCTTTTTTTTTTTTTTTGGATGTAAGTTTATTTTATACTTAAATCATCTACTTTATATACTTAAATCAATTTTTCTCTTTCTAAAAAAATTATTTTTTCTCATCAATATTAGCTAATAATAACCTACCACTTAAAATTTATTGTGAAAGTATTATGAAATTATTGTGATAATTGATACTGATTTTAATTTGAACGTACTATTACAATTATTTTTTTTCTCTTTCTAAAAAAATTATTTTTTTCTCACCAATATTAGCTAATAATAATTTACCCCCTAAAATTTATTGCGAAAGTATTGTAAAAATATTGTGATACTGATTTTAATTTTAACGTACTATTAAAATTATTTTTTTCTCTTTCTAAAAAAGTTATTTTTTTATCACCAATATTAGCTAATAATAACCTACCATTTAAGATTTATTGTAAAAATATTGTGATAAAAATTGATACTAATTTTAATTTTAACGTACTATTAAAATTATTTTTTTCTCTTTCTAAAAAAATTATTTTTTTCTCACCAATATTAGCTAATAATAACCTACCCCTTAAAATTTATTGTGAAAGTATTGTGAAAATATTATGATAACATTTCCTTCTTTCTTTCTTTTTTTCCTTTTTTTTCCCCTCTTTTTTTCTCCTCTACACACGTACCCTTCTCTTTTTTTTTTTTTCTTTTTTCTTTTTCTTTTTTTCTTTTCCTTCTTTCCCCTTTTTCCCTACCACTTCCTCCAGAACATTCCACTTTTCATTTTGTGTTCATTATTTCCCCTTTTTCCCTTTCACTTCCTCCAGAATGTTCCACCGCTGAGCTCTTTTTTTTTTTTTTTTTTTTTTGGGCAATTCGAAAGCCGAGAGGAAGAGAGAAGATGATGATGATAATGATGATGAAGAAGATTAAGATGATTGAAACATTGGGTTTGTATTTGATTTTGATTTTGGGTTTGGGTTATGGGTTTTCAGTTAATGGTTTAATTTTGAGTTGATTTTATGTGGATTTTGGGTTTGATTTTGAGTTGATTTTGTTTTGGGTTGATTTTGAGTTGGGTTTGGGATGGGTTTTCCAATGGGGTTTGAGTTGATTTTAAGTTGTTTTATGTTGATTTTGAGTTATTTTTGGCTTGATTTTGTTGATTTTGTGTTTGGATTATCAAATGTTGAAATGGGTTGTGGTGGTAGACCGGTGATAGTTGTGTCCATTTCTTGACCAGTGTTGGTCCGTAACAAAGGAAGAAGATTTTCAATGGGTGACAAAAGAAAAGAGAGACTTACGTGCAAGGAGAGGCTTGTAGCAGCACGGAGAGAGCAGAGCTGAGAGAAGAGATGAGAGGTGTGAGGGAGCTGGCTTGCGCAAAGCAGAGAGATGAGATGATAGGAATGAGGCACTGTGTGTGAAACTCTGAAGACACCTTGCCCTTTATTAAACGGCAATTTGGTAGTTGCCAACTCACCCCCCAACGGATATATCAAACGCCCATGAACTTTTAACAAAATGGACCGATAGAGTTCCAAATATCAAACACGCATTCTCTGCACAAATATAAAATGCAACTTTTTGAAGAAAGTTGTGTTTTATACTAACCAAACACTATTTTTGGCTTGACTTTTTTGAAAACGCAACTTTTGGGCTTCAAAAGTTGAAACAAACGGGTACTTAAGTTCGTAAGTAAAAAGTCAGATTTTGGCTTTTTTGTTGGGGGGGGGGGGGGGGAACCTAAGTGAAACACGTTAGGAGGGAAACAAATATTTGGGAAATTTTGGGTGGGAAAAATAAAAGAAGACATATTTATTTTGAGGAAAAAATAAAATAAAATATGACAATTTTAATTAATTACCATTTTTGACTAGCAATTACCATTTTGTCATGCATTTTGTAATTGTACATGAATCAAACACATCTAAATATCTAAGTGAGTTAATGAGTGCAAAATATTAAGAATATAATATTAATGAGTTATGAAATAAAATTTAAAAACAAAAAACAATCTCGTATACTCAATAAAAATCTTCACACAACTTTCTCAAAAAAAAAAAAAAAATAATAAAATATAGCACAACAAAAATTATCACACATTCTATCTTATTAAAAATTTTAAAAAAATTATCATAACTATTATTAAATTTATGTAATAATTTTAATATGTGACTAACTACATTTATTTTATAAAAAAATATATATATAACATAACCATACAAGTACACAGCACATGTCTATCGCGCACCATACTTAGATTTGAAATCTAATTATTGGATTTGAAGAGTGTAATGAAATGTTAACTCTAGTAAATTATGGTCACAATCGAACGGTTAGATTTAGAGAAAAGAGCGGTCAAAGTTTAGTCAAAGTTGGTCAAATCCGGTCAAACTTAATAGATGGTCTTGATACCACTGGACTTGGTGAAATTCATATTCAAATCTTGATCATTAGGATTGAAGAGTATGGTGACATACTGGTGTTGGTGAAATTTGAGACCAATTGAATGGTCAAATTGAGAGAATATATATATATAGCCATATAAGTACATAACACATGTCCATCACTTGCCATACTCAGATTTGAAATCTAATTGTTGGATTTGAAGAGTATAATGAAAGGTTTATTCTGATAAATTATGGTCATAATTAAACAATTGAATTTAGAGAAAGGAGCGGTCAGAGTTTAGTCAAAGTTAGTCAAATCCGATCAAACTTAATAGATGGTCCCGAGACGACTGGACTTGGTGAAATTCATAATCAAATCTTGATAATTAGGATTGAAGAGTATGGTGACATATTGGTGTTGGTAAAATTTTAGACCAATTGGATGGTCAGATTGAGAGAACATCGTCATATAAGTATACAACACACGTTCATCACGCGTCATACTTAGATTTGAACTCTAACCATTGGATTTGAATTTAGACAATTGATTGATGATATGCCTATTAATCTTTGATCACCTTGAAATTTTGTAAGCATGAAAAATATATAAAAATAATGTAATCTAAAAGTAGATTTATCAAAATTCACATCGAATCAAGAAATATAGAGTTGGGTTCAAGTTACACATGATGTAACTCGAAAAAATGTTACACCACCCAATAACTTATTATTGAATTCATATTTTGAAAATCCAACCGTTGGATTAGATTTTCTATATGTTCTTAACATGCATGCCAATTTTCATACTAATCGGATGTAATTTACCATTTGTTTTTAAACTCATCTTTTATGCGTTATTTTAAACTACAAAAACTTGAATTTAAACAATTGATTGATGATATGCCTATTAATCTTTGATCACCTTGAAATTTTTTAAGCATGAAAAATATATAAAGATAATGTAATCTAACGGTATATTTATCAAAATTCACATTGAATTAAGAAATACAGGGTTGGGTTCAAGTTACACTTGATGTAACTCTAAAAAATGTTGCACCACCCAATAACTTATTATTGAATTCATATTTTGAAAATCCAACCGTTGGATTACATTTTTTATATGTTCTTAACATGCATGCCAATTTTCATATCAATCGGATGTAATTTATCATTTGATTTTTAAACTCATCTTTTATGCATTATTTTAAACTACAAAAACTTGAATTTAAACAATTGATTGATGACATGGCTATTAATCTTTGATCACCTTGAAATTTTTTTAATCATGAAAAATATATGAAGATAATGTAATCTAACAGTAGATTAATCGAAATTCACATTGAATTAAGAAATATAGGGTTGGGTTCAAGTTACGCCTAATGTAACTCTAAAAATGGTTACAGCAACCAATAACTTATTATTGAATTCATATTTTGAAAATCCATCGTTGGATTACATGTTCTTTATGTTCTTAACATGCATGCCAATTTTCATGTCAATCGGGTGTAATTTACCATTTGATCTTTAAACTCATCTTTTATGTGTTATTTTAAACTACAAAAACTTGAATTTAGACAATTAATTGATGACATATCCATTAATCTTTGAACACTTTGAAATTTTGTAAGCATGAAAAATATATGAAGATAATGTAATCTAACGGTATATTTATCAAAATTCACATCGAATTAAGAAATATAGGGTTGGGTTCAAGTTACACCTGATGTAACTCTAAAAAATGTTACAACACCCAATAACTTGTTATTGAATTCATATTTTAAAAGGCCAACCATTGGATTACATTTTCTATATGTTCTTAACATGAATGCCAATTTTTATGCCATTCGGATGTAATTAACAATTTTATCTTTAAACTCATCTTTTATGCGTTATTTTAAACTACAAAAACTTGAATTTAAACATTTGATTAATGACATGGCTATTAATCTTTGATCACCTTGACATTTTTTAATCATGAAAAATATACGAAGATAATGTAATCTAACGGTAGATTTGTCAAAATTCACATTGAATTAAGAAATATAGGTTGGGTTTAAGTTACACTTGATGTAACTCTAAAAAATGTTACACCACTCAATAATTTATTATTGAATTCATATTTTGAAAATCTAACCATTGAATTACATGTTCTATATGTTCTTAACATGCATGCCAATTTTCATGTCAATCGGGTGTAATTTACTATTTGATCTTTAAGTGGGAAGGTGAAAAAAAGAGGGAAATTTTGGGGCTGGAAAATTTAAAGGTCTATTGCAGAGGTCCAACTTGCCGCTATAACTAAGAAAAAGCGCCGCAAAAGGAGTACATATTACAGCGGTTTTCTATATCGCAGCTATAGTATCTACGTAAAATGATATATTTATTGCAATGGAATTTTGGAGTGCCACTATATCTAAGTTAACGCTGCTAAAACATATATATATTGCGGTGGTTTTATGTCCTGTCACTATAGGACGCCGCAAAAGACTAGAGCTATTGCGGCGGTCCCAAAAAATGCCGTAATATTCCACATATAGTGGCAGTTTTTGCACCCGCCACAAAAAACCCACCGCAATAGTATAGATTTATCGTAGTGTATAAAATAAAAAATTCATAAAAACAAATTAAATAAATTCATAACTAATTACTAGTAAATAAATTTATACTCAAATTTTATTTGAAGATATTAAATATATAATTTTGTTAAAAATTTCAATTAAAATTTGTTAGCATTTGGTTACTTCACTTAATAGTAGGGTTGTCCACGGGTCGATCTGGGTCGGGTTTATGCCCAACCCAGAATCGACCCCCTAGAATCGGGTGGCAAAAGATTAAACCCGCTACCAACCGTCGGAGTAATCGGATCGAGTGGATTAGACCATTAATGGGTGGCAGGCGGGTCGGTTGGAGTCATAGATCTGAGAAGATGGCGAGAAAATGGTGAGAAAAACTTAGATCCAGTTAAAATCTCTTCGGATTCTATGAGATTTCGCCAGATCCGACGAAAATCTCACCAGATTCGATGAGATTTCGCCAGATCCAGTCAAAATCTCATCGGATCTAAGTGAAATATCGCTAGAATCTAGTTTTTTCCTCAAGATTTGGAAAACTTTGACCGAAATCTAGGTTTTTTTGCTAGGATCTGGAAAACTTTGGTCGGAATCTGGAAATTTCTGTTGGACTCCATGGTTCTTCGGTCGGTTTGGGTTTTTTGGGTTTTAGGGGAGGAAAACCAAAACCGATTCGTCGAAATCAGTTTCTGGTGTTAAAGATCTGCTGTCGACCGCCGGAGTAGTCGGGTCAGCCGAAATCGGATCGGATCCAGTCGGTTTTTTCGGGTAGGCCGAGCCTCGGATCATTCTAGATAGCCCTACTTAATAGTTAGTGTTTATTTTAGCTATATAATCATTGAGTAATACAATGGATTCATTTTAATTTGAAATTTCGCATTTAAAAAGATAGATTATACATGAAAAAAAATACTAAAAGTTAAATAAATCTTTTATTAATATTTGTAAGGAGGTGGGCCTGGATTGTAACGTTGGGCGGATTCCTGCCGTACTAAGTCCGAGTTATTTCTAGGTGAGGAGTCAGGACCGGCCCAATTGGAGCACACCTTGGCTCGGCTTGTGTGCAAACCACATCGTGTCTGCCAAAGTCATTTTTAAAAGCCCACAGCAGGCAGAGTCATTGTTAAAAGGTTATGGCAGGCAGACATAATATAGAAAACGTAAAGAAAATACAGTCACTATTTCTGTTGCAATAAACAAGATAAATAACTTAAAAGGCATTGCTCTTAAAGAATAACACTTAAACAAATGATTAGAGCGGGATTAGTAGAGTAAAAAGAATGAGTCTACCACACTAAGTATTACCGCGGGACTCTAACCAGGGAAGGGAAAACTTCTCCCTCAACGCAAGTAACTTCAAAGGCAAAATTAATTGCTTTGAGAGGTCAGCCCTAAATGGTATGTGCTCGAGTATAAGTCATATTTTGCTCCAATGGAGGACAAGGCTATTGAGGGAAAGAGGGGGTTAACCCATTTGGGTGCATGCTTGCCATAAACACTCTGTTTTCTTTCTTTCTTCGTTCTCTGTTTTTTTTTTATCTTATCTTCTCTCTCTGTTTTCTTTCTTAGAATTCTTTTCTCTCCGTTTAATAACCCCCCTCCTTTTTGCACATAGCCATGGGTCCCTTATATAGGGCCTGCCGTGACCAATTTTATTGTTCTAGCCCCTTAATAGCCCTAGTCTGATATGGGAGACTTTTGCCGACCACTTACCGAGTCAATGGTTCTGATTACCACCATTGACCTGTGGCTTTGAGGCAACGAAGGTTCCTTCTCTACTTCGTCCAGTGTGTCCCCTCTCTCTCTTGGTCTCTCATGGCATGCACCTAGTGGTTCTTACCCACCCTTACCTCTTTTGGGTGGCATGTCATCCCAGCAAGACTGTGCCCACGGAAAGAGCATGGGCAAGAAACCCGAAAATGGATTTTCCGCTCCTCTCCCCACCGCCAGACCGTGCCCTCACCCATAACGTCACCCTTTCCCATAGTAGCTGGGTATAGGCTGGTGATGCCTGGGTTGTACGCATGCTTTACCTTCTTGATGTTTCATTCATTTGTTGAGGTCTGCGAATGGGTGCGCATATCCTGTCGTGCGCTTTTTGGCCTTTTCTGGTGTGGATTGTATCTCTGACAGGCCAACGTTCATGACTTGTCCCTTTCTTTGGAAGGTTGAGCTTTGTCGGATCATTGGGTCTCCTTTTCGGGTGTTTTGCTTTGTGGCTTGGTGTCCCCTGCCATGCTAGATTGTTATTCCTGCTACTTATCAATCCTGCCGGGCCCTTTTGTGCCTACCGTGTGCTTTCCTTCTCAGTAACCCAATATACTTACTGGGCTCTTTCTTTCATTTCTTGCAAGCTCCAATATCCATTTTTCTTGTGGGCATCCCTGGCCCATTTTAGTTCTGTTTCACCCATGGACTTGTGCTAACTTATTTTGGGCTTCCTCGGCCCAATTACTCTATACTTCATCCTTTGGGATCATGGGTTCTCCATTAGCCCGTTACTCTCTTTGTTTTCACTACATTGGGCCTGCTGTGGCCCATTCTTACTTTTCTTCATATTTCCCATGGGTTTGTTTCTTTTCTTTTTCCGGGCTTATTCAAGCTCATTTGCTTTCTTCTGAACCCATCTCATGGACCCGTGAACCATTCATTCTTGCCATGACTTTTGTCTGCTATTTCTTTTGGTCTGCCCATGATTCTGGCCCTGTTGTCTTGCTGGGCTTTGTCGAAAATAAGCCTCAACATTTAGCCCTCTGAGCATATGAAATGCTCCAGCGGTTTATATGCGAATGAAAGACTATTCCTGTCTTTTTCTTCTTCTTTTCCTTCGCGGACTTTTTTTGAACAGTGATCTTCAACTCACGTGTATATTACTTGCCTATTATATATATATATATATATATATATATATTTTTTTTTTTTTTCTTTTTGCCACAAACAGAGTTGCTTCTTCGAATTTCCCAGTTTGGCAGTTATTTTGAAGAGCAGCGTTGCTTCATTAATTTCATTCCCCATCCGGCGGCTGACCCATCACCTCCCTTCACTTCGATTTTAATGATGGGGGCATTTAAAGGAGTCTCCTTCCTCTTCCCAACCACTTCTTCTCTTTTCCATACAAGCCCCTTTTCCGTTTTCTCTTTTCTGCTGTGCTCTTCTTTTCAAACAGTCCCCTTTACTTACTCTGATCTGTTATGTCGCCGGTAAAGAGCCAAGCCTCTGCGTGCCATAAAGGAAATGGGGTTGCTTCTGATCCTCCTTCCGCTCACGACGAGAGTTAGGAGGTTGAGTATTCTGAACCGAGTTCTTCTAACGAGGAGGAGGCACACCGCCCTTCTGACGACGAGATTGTTCCGCTAATAGATCCTTGTTATGACGTCCATACCCATTTCCCAAAGGTTCCTGGCGATTACGTTCCGCCGATGCCAGGCCTAGTGTGGCTTGCTCTCTGTCATTGTAGCACTGAGGCTCCTTGGGCACCGTTGCCTTCTTTGATTCCCAATATTGTCATCTGCTAGGGTATTTCACTCCCCGTCCCCATTCACTTTGAGTTTGGGTCGGGCCAAGCCTTGGGTTGGAAAGAGTGGGTAGACCGAGAGTTATCGGATGTAGATTTCATGGGTTTGCTACAGCAGGTCGGCGTGTTGCAGGCTGTCGTTTTGTCTCATTGCTTGTCTAACTACAGAGACCTTTTCAATCTTCACCATTTGGTTCGTCGGTGGTGCATTGCCGCCCACACTTTCTTTCTCTCCTGCGGTGAGATCACCGTGACATTAGAAGATGTGGCAAACCAACTTCTTTTGCCCATTCCTGGTGACGTTGACCCGGGTACCCTGGAACTCTCTTCGGAGGAAGTGGTCATGGAGGCCGAATTGAGGAAAGGAATGGCTAAGAACGCCAAGCTATCGCATTAGGTCAGTTCTTCTTCCAAGTTTTCCAGCATTGCTTGTCGTGCGGCTTTCATTTCCTTTTGGCTTTATAAGTTTGTGTTTGGTTCGCGTCCTCATTATGCCGTTAAATCTTTGTTTTTTCGTTTGGCTATTAAGATTGCTACTGGGGTAAGTTTGCCATTAGCCCCCATGTTTCTGGGGCACTTGTATGTACAGTTGGACATCCTGCGAGCTGATGAGGACCAAGCAGGATCCTGCCATATAGCTACCTCCTCCATTCATAGCACCATTCTATAGCATTTGTTGTATGAACACTGTGCAAAACACTTGACTAAGGGCAGACCTATTCGCTTTGCAAAAGAGAAGTATGTTTCCTGTCCGAAGGTTATTACCGATTTTTGTGGCAGGTTTGAGTTTGAGTTTCCTTTGGCTTTTCGTTGGTCTGGTTTGAAGCCTATTTACCACCTTGCTGTTAAGTTCTTTGATAAAGGTGTTGGATTTTCTTGGCGAGCGTATAGACATTTGGGTGCAGGTTACACTCATGGGGATTCTGTTATGGGTCAGTTTGCGGATACTGTTGGCACTATTCATCCCCTGGCTGGTTTTAATGAAAGGGGGATCACATACTTGGCAACCACTAATGCTGGGTGGCTGTCTTATCTAGCTGACGAGGGGGTCCGGTTTGTGTATTATCCTGCTAACCAGATAAGAAGGCAGTTTGGGTTGGACCAAGATATTCCAGATGATCTCTCTTTTCTTGCAGAGTCTCCTACTTCTGCCAGGCCATTTTTATAGCCTACTGCTTTTGACTTTTGGAGGTAGCGCTTCACTGCAGTCACTGTCCCTAGCTCTTCAAGGGAAGGTATTTGCATTCCTCCTATGCATGAATATTGGCAGGCTGTAATGACATCTTTTGAGCAGGCTCTATTGGGCAGCCGTGGTTTCTCTTTAATTCCTCCTGATGGCCTTGGCATGGTTGTTTCTACCAACCCTCGATTATTGCTTCCTTCCAGATCCGTGTTAGCATACATTAATAAACATGGTCGGCCTTCTCTTCTTGAATGGGATGAGGGGGCTAAAGGATGGAATTGGCTTGTAGGTGACTACCCTCCGGGTTGGGATAGGAAGGTGAAAGTCTTGAACCCTCCTACATTAGGCAAGGAAGGTTCTGTCAAATCCAAGTCTACCAAGAAAAGAGGTGAGGCGATGTCTTCTGGGAGTGATTTGCCTCCCATGGGCCACATAGTTCTAAAGGACTCTCCTCCTTCTAAAGCTCGTACCCTTTCCAGCACACGTTCTACCACCGGCAAGTCCAAGCATACCATTTCACAGTCATCCACAGATGCTCCTCCTTCTAGCAGGACACGAGGTAGCAAAAAAAAGACATCTCCCCCTCCTGCCCCTACTGCTAAACGGAGAGTATGTTGTCTCTAATTTTCTTTAGTCTTTTCTATACTTATTTATGGGTTTTCCTGCAACTAACACTTGTGCATGTTGACATTGTTTCTTTTGCAGTCTAAGCACAGAGAGGATGTATCTGCTGCTCATCCTATACTTCTTGACGAACCAGAACTTGTGGTATTATATGTTGTTTTTTGCATTCTTCTATCACATGCCTTCAATTGTGTATTTTCCTTCTTTCTGCGTTACTGTCTAACTGCGGTTTTCTTAGTCACCCTTACCTTTTTTTTTTCTTTTTTTTTTTTTTTTTTTTTTTTTTTCTTGCTCTTATCTTGCAAGATCAGCTTGAGCCCATTTCCATATATCGTCCCATAGCTGAAGAGACTTCTGCTAAGACTCCTGTCCTTTCTACTGAGTTGGTGCCCATGGAGGGCACTCATACTGAGGGGATTAGGGAGGCTACCCCCATTCCTGCCGAGACACCCACTTCTCAAGAAGGGGCCACTCCTCCTGCTGTTCAAACTGGGGTTGCCTTACCTGTCGCCCCCTTTATCCTTTCCACCAACGATCCCTTTACAGCCCTTTCTCAAGTTGTGAGGGAGGGTTCTTCCTTGGTAGTTACCCCTTCTTCCATCCCCAATTCTGCCACTCGCGGGCCTACTGCAGACTTGTCTTCTAAGGAGTCTGAGGAAGAGGGGAGTGAGGCTGAGTTAGCGAGTATGTGCCTCTTCCTTCTTCACCCCTTATATATATATATATGTGTGTGTGTGTGTGTGTGTGCCTATGCCATTCTTCTGCTACCGCTTTCCTTCATTTGACACACTAACGTTCTTAATTGTAGAGGCTTTCGAGGAACCAGAGGTTGCAGTAACTACGAAGCTACAGACATCCACTCCTCCTACTGCTCCTACCATGCTTGTTTCTGCCATTCCCATTTCTACTTCTGCCACAGCACCAGTTTCTGCTTCAGTAGCAATTCCTACCACTCCTATCTTTACAATTCCTGGTAAGTTTTCTCACCCCGCATTTTTTTTTCTTTTTTTTACTCCCTCCTCGCAAGTTTATTGCTTCCTCACCGTAAATACTTATGTTGCGTTTCCTACCTCTCGTTAGGTTTGCTTCCCACTATCCCTTCTCAGTTTGAGGCAGGGAGTAGTTCTGCCGCGGTTTCAGACCCTGTGAGTGAAGTTGCAACTTTCTTTATCCGTTTTGATCAACTTAAGACGAATGATCTTGGCCCGGCAGATTTCTGGGAAGCATGCTCTCCTTATGTGGACTTTCATGACTTCCGAGTTCCCAATGAGTGTGTTTCTCATTTAAAGGAAGTTTACAGCAGCCGTGGTAACTTCATGCAAGGGTTCTGTTTGGGTTGTTCTGCTAGGGAACATTTCCTGAAGATGCTAGGGAGCGTGTTGAACGATATTGAGCACAGCTTTATTGATTCTGTTTCTTTTAAGAGGATTCTGCAGTAGAGAGCTGCAATTCAGGAGCTAGTCAGTGTGGGTTTTGTTGTGGAGTTCCTTTTAGACCATCTCCGTGAGATTGCCCGAGCCTTCTTTATGAGGAAGGTTCAGCCTGCTATGAATGCCTTGGACGCACGGATTGAGACTTTAAAGAAAGAGATAGTGGATGTAGAGGGCCGTCGCGAGCATTTGATTGCCAGTATTGGTGGGCTTGACCGTTTTGGAGACCAATCTTTGCTCTCAGGACTTCATTGATGATGGCAGGATTTTTTTTTTCTTTGGCCAGCACACTTCGTTATGATTTTCTAGAATACTTATTTAACTAGTTTGGCAAGACTGATACAATTTGGGTTTGTAACTTAATGTGCTACACTTAGTCACCTTTTGCTACTGTTTATGTCATGGAATGTTTTTATAATACTTTGCATATTTTCATTGCATAATTCATGGAAGCATGTTATAAACTTGTCTTGTGACATGGTCACTTGGAGGAAAGCAAATAACAAAGCAGGAAAGGGAACAAACTAAACTTGGAATTTGTTGAACACAACATAGAAGGAGGGTAATCTCTTAACTTTAAGCATAGTAACGCTTTAGCCATTTCCCATTGATGGGATCCATCAAATTCTTGCCATCCATCTAAGTCAATCAGTAATATCCAGTTGGGTGGGCTTCTCTCACCACGAGGGGTCCTTCCCATTTTTGGTGCAAACTTGGATGGTCCTACCATACCTCGTCTGACATAGTCCGTCACCTTTAACACGAGTTGCCCTTCTGTGAACACTCTTTCTTTAGTGATCCTGCCGTAGGCTTCTGCCATTTTTTGTCTGTATCTACAGCCATGTTCCTGGACTTCTTCTCTTTTTTCGTCAAGTCCTTCTAAATCTTCACACCTTTCTGCCACAAAGATTTCCTCTTCTTCCTCCTTCCCCTGTATCTGCATGACTCTTAGTGATGGGATTATCACTTCTGCAAGGTTCACAACCTCTGTTCCGTATACTAGAGAAAAAGGTGAAAATCTTGTGGTAGACTTTGGTGATTTTCGGTAAGCCTAAAGGGCGTCTGGCAGGTGCTTGCCCATTTCCTTAGGGATAATATGGTGACGAACGGTGATGCTTAACTTGGTAAAACTCCAACATCTTCCTCACTTCGCTATTGACAAATAGCGTACCATTGTCACTGATGATTCTGTGGGGCACCCCAAACCTTACAAGTATATTCTTCTTGATTAAGTTTGCCACTGCTCCTCCTGTGGCCTTGCGAAATGGTACTGTCTCTGCCCATTTGGTGAAGTATTCAGTGGCTACCAAAATCCATATATACCTACGAGACGGAAGGTTGATTGGTCCTACCAAGTCCAGCCCCCAAATGTGAAAGGGCCATGAAGTAACCATATTATGCAAGCATTGTGGGTGGGTATGAATGAGATTAGCTTGTACTTGACAGCTATGGCATTTTTTCACAAATTCTACTTCATCCTTCTTCATGGTAGGCCAGTAATATCCCATTTGCAGCAGACACATGTATAGCTTCTTCTTCCCTTGGTGTTCCCCACATTCCCTTGAGTGCACTTCTCTTATATTTTCCTTTGCTTCCTCGGGGCCCAAACATCTTAATGGGTCCCCATCATATCCTGTCTTGAAAAGGACTTCCTCATGCAGGAAATAATGTGTTGCCAATCTTTTAAGTTTATAACTCTCGGAATGCTTCTGTGGCAGGATGCCTTCTGTTAGATACAGTTTGAATGGGCTTCTCCAGTCTTCACTAGTCAATACAACATAATTTTCTCCCCTGTCTGCCGTGAGCTGACAGGTCCCACATTGGGTTTGAATTTGGTCTGCATCTTTGCCCATGCTTGGCCAACAAAAGTCTGTCCTTTAGAGTCTGTGGTAGAGGCTAATTTCTCCGCAGGATCCACAAGTCCTGTCATGCACTTCTTTTAACTTTCTCTAGGCTTCTTCTTGCCCCACACACCTGGACAAGACCCCTTCTGGCATCCTGCGGTATAATTCTCCTCTTACCAAAGCATAGTCTTTTAACACTTTTAATTCTGTGGCATCCTCATCCTTCATTAAAGCTTCTCTTATGGGGAACCGCCAATCTTTCTCATCCTGTTTTTCCTGGAACCATTCCTTCAAGGTTTCGATGATAGACTCTCTTTTTTTACTGACTTCTACCATGGCACTGTCTCCTTCAAAAGTTATCTGCAAGCCCAATCCCGCTAACGCATCTGCGAATCGGTTTTCATTCCCTGGGGCATGTTCAATTTCAAAGGTAGAGAACTTTTCCTCCATCTTCTAGGCCATTGCTCTGTACAGAGCTAAGTTGGGTTCTTTTAGGGAGAAACTTCCTCTGGCCTGGCAGACCACTAGGTTTGAATCACCTAGTACCCTTAAATGTTTGACTCCGATTTCGAGAGCCGTAGCTAGCCTAGTTAAATAGGCCTCATATTCGGCTGTATCGTTTGAACAGGGGAATTCTAGTTTAAATGACAGCGCCACTGCCTTGTCTTCCTCATGATACAAGATTACTCCCACCCCTTCAGACTGGGTAGTAGAAGACCCATCAAATTTCATTATCCATTGTTCTCTCATCTCTTCTGCCATGGCTACTTCTCTTGGGACTTCATCATCCAGCAGGAATTCTTCTTCTCCTGGAAACTGTGCCAACAAATCCACTATCGCTTGACTTTTCACTGCCCTGGGTGTCCCCATTCTCAAGTCGTACTGTGATAACTATAACAACCATTGGGATAGTCTGCCAGAGAGGATTAGTTGTTGCAACAAAGCTTTGATAGCGTGGGACTTGGTCATCAACCATACCTCATAAGCTAAAAAGTAATGGCGCAACCTCTAGGAGGCATACACAATGGCCAGGCATGCCTTTTCTGCTTTTGGATAACGAGCTTCCGCATCTTTTAGAGCGCGGCTGATGTAGTATACTGGTTGTTCCATGCCAATTTCATCTTCTTGGGTGATCAATGCCCTTACAGCATATGAGCTGGTGGCCAGGTAGAGTAACAATGGCTTCTTGCGGACTGGGGTTTGCACGGTGGGGAGGTTTATCATGATCTGCTATAGCCTTTTAAAGGCTTCCGCATCTTTTAGAGCGCGGCTGATGTAGTATACTGGTTATTCCATGCCGATTTCATCTTCTTGGGTGATCAGTGCCCCTACAGCATATGAGCTGGTGGCCAGGTAAAGTAACAATGGCTTCTTGCGGACTGAGGTTTGCACGGTGGGGAGGTTTATCATGATCTGCTATAGCCTTTTAAAGGCTTCCTGCTGTGCTTCTCCCCAGTCAAAGATTTCCCCTTTCTTGAGTAGTATGGCGAAAGTAGAAGTGATTGATGCCAATCCAGGGATAAATCTCCCAATATATGAGACTTTTCCTAAGAAACTCTTTAACTCTTTCACTGTGGCTGGCGGCTTCATAGTTGCTATGGCCGTGGTCTTGGCAGGATCCACATCTATTCCCCTGCTATGGACCAAGAAGCCCAAAAATTTTCCCCAGGACACCCCAAATGCACACTTGAAAGGATTCATTCTCAACTTGAAGGCTCTGCACCTCTCAAACACCTGCTTCAATGTATAGAAGTGTTCCTTTCTTTTCTTTGACTTCACCACTATGTCATCCACATAGTCCTCCAATTCCTTATGCATCATGTCATGAAATATGGCTGTCATTGTCCGTTGATAAGTCGCACCCGTATTTTTCAATCTGAATGGCATTACCGTATAGTAAAAATTGCCCATGGGTGTTCTGAAGGTAGTTTTCTCCGCATCCCTTAGTGCCATCCTGATTTGATTATACCTGTTGAATCCATCCATGACTGAGAACATTGCACTTCCTGCCACAGAGTCTATCAACAAGTCCATGTTTGGCGATGGGAACTCATCCTTTGGGCAGGCCCTGTTGAGATTTCTGAAGTCCACACAGCACCTTATCTACCCGTCCTTCTTCTTTACTAGCACTATATTGGATAGCTAGCATGGGTGTTGGATGGGTTTAATAAATCCTGCGACTAACAATTTCTGCACCTCCTTGGCTATTTGCCCTTCTATTTTCGTGTAGAATACCTTTGCAGGCTGAGTTACTGGCTTAGCTCCCGAGTCAGCGTTTAGTGTATGCACTACAAGCCCTGTATCAAGTCTTGGCATTTCACTGTAGTCTTATGTGATAGGCCACAAACTGAATGACCCCTTGTGATTAAACCAATTAATTAATTAGGCAAGTTATTAATTAATCAATTAATCATGCAAATGCGTGGAAGTACAAACAAATCACTAATAAACTAATTAAGTAACGGAAAATAAATAACACGGTGATTTGTTTACGAATGGGGAAAACCCTAACGGTAAAAACTCCACCAGGTGATTTTCAAGTCACCACTCCTGAAACTCCACTATTATCAAATCAAACGGTTACAAGTAAAGAAATCCCAAGTACCTTACCTACAGTTGAACCCTTACCCCAATACCCAATTGAACTTGATCTGTAGTGACAATTTCCCTTTTGATGCACAGCTCCCAAGTACGTGACTAACCAATGTGCGGATTCCAGTACGCAACTTCAAACACTAACTAAGAAGGAGAGGTTGGCTGCAAAGTTATTCAATTCATCCTACACGATGAATATCAGGAAGATGCTTGGTCACAAAACCCTTTGGTGCAAATACACAGCAACATCTTCAAAGAAGATGAACTAAGTCAAGAACTTCATCTTTTGATCACAATTTGCTTGAACAGAGATTGCTCAATGCTTTTGCAACTTGTATACAATTTAACGGCTCTTAAAACAATCCTTTTATATGTTTAAGGTTAGAAGAAAAGAAGGCCCAAAAGCATATTCACAGATCCCAAGGAAATCAGATCAGAAAATCTGAAATTATAAATCTCGACAAATAGCAGGTGTCGAGGTAGCTATCGAGCAGGTGTTGAGATTTAATGAATTTGCACTTCAGCTTGTTTTTCTTAGACAGACTTGATGACTTCAACACTTGATCTTGAAACCTTGTTTCTTGAAGTATTAAAAACACCTAGAACTACCCAATTACAAGTAGAGTGCGTTTTGTCAAAGGATTAGCCAATTTGCATAAATAAGTGACATATGTTCTTAACAAGTGAAAACACATATGTCTTAACAATCTCCCCCTTTGGCAATCCGTGACAAAACCATAACAAACAAATGAACATATGAGAGAAGTCATAAATCACTCAACTCATATTCACTTGTTGAATACAATAAAATCTATCTTGACACAAACTCTTGAAAAATTTTGCAAAAAGAGAGTTTATGGTAAGTAGACTTTGACAACCTGTATTTCTGAAACACTTTAAACAAAACTCATAAAGGCATCTTGTGTGAAACAGAAATAATAGATTACATACAAGTATAAAGAACATGTGTATAAAGATAGAGAAGAAACAACACATGAAGAGAGAGGTGAAAGAAACATACATCCACATATATAAAGAAAAATAAGCACAATGTATGTAAAACTGGTCAAAAGAACTTATATACAAGATCAATGTATCTATAAAGAATAGAAAAGAAAAGATACATCAAAACCTCACTATATCTCTCAAAATATCAACACTCCCCTTAACAAAAATGTCTTATACTAACTCTCCCCCTAAGATGACTACTCTCATAACCCAAAACTACTTCCCCTTTTTGTCACGAGTGACAAAAGGTAGAGTGTTATGTAGACATCTCATTAGTAGAGCTAGCATCTCTATCATCATCATCCGAAGCATCATCATCATCACCACCATCATCATCATCCTTATCATTCTTAGAGTCTGAAGCCGCTGGAGAAGGTGGTGAAGGAGTAGCCTCAGGAGCAAAACCACCAATGGTCGCCTGCCGTCGTGCAATACGACCAACACGAACATTCACTTGATACAACTCAGTGGAGAGTGTATCGAGGCAAGTATCCATGCGCTGCAGCTGCGCCATGATGTCTCCAAGAGATACATCGCCCATAGAGGAAGAAGGAGCAGATGTAGATGGAACAGATCTGGATGGAGCTGAACGGGAGGGAGGAGTGTGTGAAGTGGTCGAACATAGGAAAGGGAATCGAAAAATGGCATAAAATTCTAGTGATAGCAGAAGGAAAGATGAGCTTATCATGGGACGCCGAATCTAGATGAACATCTATGATAGATATGATAAAATGAGAAGGAAAATTTATAGTAAGATGCTCTAAAAGAGATAACAAAAATCAAGCACGAGGCTTTGTGATGGAGTTGTAGTGAGAGAGTGGATGGAGTACATGATGTATACTGATGCTCACCACAATCAGCTAGGCGCTAACAAAAAGCAGAAATAAGCTTATCTTTGGACATAGTCCTCAGACGCTCATAGGAAGGATAGTCTGGAAAATCTATCCTAGAAACCCTAAGCACATTCGCAACTAGCTACACTGTGACAGGGATGCGCATACCTCGAACGCGAGTGAAAAAGAGAGGTACTGAATGATCTATCCCGTGCATGTTGGAGTAAAACTCCTGAATCAGCACGAGAGTACAAGTGACCGAGACGTCACACAGTGACTCTCATCCCCTACTGTGAATGACAGAGGGAAGGTTAGTGTCGGCGAAGTCCGCCAAAATGACTTGGCGTTCCGAATGAACACCTTGTCGAGAAAAGTTCTCCAAAAATGCCTTGTGGGCATCTCCATCACGAAACTGAAGGTTAAGAGGAGTAGAATCAAAAGAAGAGGAATTTCGAACGCAGAGGGTTCCGAGCCGAAGTGGATTTACGTTTGGGTGCCATAGACACTACTAACGTAAAAGAATGAGAAAGAGATAGAGAAGGAGACAATCAGAAAAGTCTCAAAACAGTTCACATATATCAAATATATTGAACAAAAAGTACGTATGCATGGGAATGCATGAACATGTGACATGCAAATTAAAAGGCATCATGGGCTCAGCCCAATCCAATCCTACTAGCACACAAACATAAAGCACACATCTAAATGCATGTAAATATCATTCTAATGCACATGAAATGCAATGTATGACATTTTGAAAACATTTAAGTGAAAACCCAATCCAAAATTTCAAGAAAAACTCATTAATTTTGAAAAACCCCAAAAATTTCCAAAAATCCCAAAACCTAAGTTTCAAAACATGAAATGCATGAGAAAGGAAGGGAAATGAGATCTTACCAAGTGATTGGAACCAAGAAAAGACCGAAAATCAAGTGGGTTTGAAGTTTTGAGTGAGAAAAAGGTGTTTGGGAGAGGAACTGCCACAGACAGATCGAGAGAGATCGAGTGAAATGAATTCAGAATCGCGACTGGAGCTTAAATAGACACCTTAATAAATCTCGACAGTTGAGGTGTCGAGAGGTATCGAGGAAGCTATCGAGGAAATGGTCGTCGACATCTAAGGTATCGAGAGGTGTCGAGGTATAAGAACCAGTTTCAAAGAACAGAAGCTCGATCGATCGACCATGTATTGAGAAGGTATCGAGGAGACAAGAACTTTCTCGATCGATCCATCAGATGTCGAGATAGGTGTCGAGATTGTGATAAGAAAAGGCTTGAGAAGCTCGACAGATAACTAGGTATCGAGGAGGTGTCGAGGAGATGTCAAGCCAGCAGTTAAAAGCAGTTTTTCAAGAAGTGAAAAACACAGACATGAATGCAATCCAACATACACCTCAACCATTGATCCAATCAACATATAAAGCTCTCAAAATCATCTCTCGACAACAATTTAAGCACATGGATCCTTAAAAACACACACACACACACACTAAACAAGTCTAACCAATTTTATTTTTCAAAAACAAGTTAAGACAGTTTAGTGAGCATACATTAGCACATGTAAAACCTTTGTGATGGCCAAATCACATTGTACTTGCACATGTATCAAAAGTAGTAAAGAATATTGCGTGTTGTGTGTGAAAAACATCGCAAGATTGCATATGTGTATACATGTTATGATGATCTGAGATATGAGAAAATAACTTTAACTCACACACAATCATAACTGTTTGATGGGGACTATCACCTTTGAGGTACATCCTATAACTCTCACATCTCCTAAAATACACACTTGCAACCATATTTAAAGCATTTTTAATCTTTTTTCTTTTTATTTTCTTTGCATATTTTCTTTTAAGCATATCATGCATGGGCATATAAAGAGAGAAAAGAAATACCCAAGATGTTAAGCATTTGACACTGCACTTTTGCTATGCCGAAGCATACGAGTGTCATATTATGATTGGCGGGCAATAGTGGTGAGATGGTTATTTATGCCTTTCTCTTAAAATTTTCTAGTCCTACCCATCAAAAAGAGTGATATGAGCGTTAAGTTTTAAAAGTTAACTTAATCTTACTCATCACAAACAAGAGCCACAAAGCTCACTTGCTTAGTTGTGCATAGAGATGCTCATCTAAGCTGCAAGAGATACAAAATTTAGAAACTTTGTTTCAATGGCCATCCAAGGTACACAAGTACCAAAGTACAAAAAACACATATTGTTTTTGTATTTTTCTAATTTTTCAATTTTTTTTTAAATTTTTATATCAAAAAAAAAAAAAAAAAACAAAACAAAACTGAAAGTAAACACACAAAAACAGGTTAAACAAACATGAAAGCATGAAAGAAAGATGCTTATGAATGAAGTCATGCTAGAAAGATGCAGATGCATGAAAGTATGATTCCAAAAGCAAATAAGAAATTAAGCAAAGAGAGTCCTACTTTAGATAGAAAGAATTAAAGCAGAGGGCAAACAAAAAAGACAATTAAGTCTTAGGATCCTTTATCACCCACACAGCACGAGTCTTTGGCCATGAAGATGAAAAGGCACGTGTCCTAGTATGATTACTAAAGGACATAGAGGAATTAGAATTTCCCTGAAATTGAGTCAAAAAGCTCAAAACTTTTAATAACTCACCAAGAATAGGTATAGAGCCATTAGACAAAGGATGAGACCTATTTGACACTCGCTTATGAGGAAACAACCTGAAACAATTAGGGCGAGTGTGACCAAAATCACCACAATGGTGACAAACATGAGTAGTTTTAGAGCTACTCGGCTTCCTAGAAGGAGGTCTAACCTTAGAGGTTGACAATTTAGGACAATTTGGCCTAATATGACCAACAATATGACAATGATGACAAGTGGGGACAAATTCAGAATTTTTATTCAACCTAGGAGAAGTTTTAGACATAGGTTTAGAAACTTCAGCGTTAACATCAGAAATTTTACCTTTGTCTAACCTAGCAATATTAGCCTTCAACTCTTCATTATTCCTTTTAAATGGGGGAATATAAAAATCTTTTTCTTTTGAGTTAGGCTCAAGAACAAGTTTAGCACTAGTTAATTTTTCAACTTCAGTTTTAAATTCAACTAGTTGCTCTTCCAAACTCTTAATTTTGTCCACCTAAGATGAAATTTTGATTTTTAAAATTCTCATTCAAATTACTGGCTTCATCCAGTTTTGCATTCAAATCATCTTTTTCAAGCTTTACCTTTTTAAATTTAGCTTTTAATTTTGCAGAATATTCAAGAGATTTCATACAAAAATTATAAAGCTTACAATAGGCATCTTGAATATCATCATCATCATTCAACATAAGATCATGCAAATCAAAACAATCAAGATTTTCCATGATAACAGGGGTCAATGGATCAACACAGCAAAGATTAAACCTAATCAGAGTGTGCCTATTCTGATAACACTTGATAGGCCAAAAACTGAATGACCTCTTGTGATTAAACCAATTAATTAATTAGCCAAGTTGTTAATTAATCAATTAATCATGCAAACGCGTGGAAGCACAAAAAAAATCACCAATAAACTAATTAAGCAGCAGAAAATAAATAACATGGTTATTTGTTTACGACTAGGGAAAATCTTAACGGCAAAAACCCTACCGGGTGATTTTCAGGTCACTACTCCCGAAACTCCACTATTATCAAATCAAGCGGTTACAAGTAAAGAAATCCCAAGTACCTTACCAACCTACAGTTGAACCCTTACCCCAATACCCAATTGGACTTGATCTGTAGTGACAATTTCCCTTTTGATGCACGGCTTCCAAGTACGTGACTAACCAATGCGTGGATCCCAGTACGCGACTTCAAACACCAACTAAGAAGGAGAGGTTGGCTGCAAAATTTTTCAGTTCATCCTACACGATGAATATCAGGAAGATGCATGGTCACAAAACCCTTTGGTGCAAATACACAGCAACTTCTTCAGAGAAGATGAACTAGGTCAAGAACTTCGTCTTTTGATCACAATTTGCTTGAACAGAGATTGCTCAATGCTTTTGCAACTTGTGTACAATTTGACGACTCTTAAAACAATCCTTTTATATGTTTAAGGTTAGAAGAAAAAAAGGCCCAAAAGCATATTCACGGTTCCCAAGGAAATCAGATCAAAAAATTTGAAATTATAAATCTCGATAGATAGCAGGTGTCGAGGTAGCTATCGAGCAGGTGTCAAGATTTAATGAATTTGCACTTCAACTTGTTTCTCTTGGACAAACTTGATGACTTCAACACTTGATTTTGAAACCTTGTTTCTTGAAGTATTAAAAACACCTAAAACTACCCAATTACAAGTAGAGTGCATTTTGTCAAAGGATTAGCCAATTTACATAAATAAGTGGCATATGTTCTTAACAAGTGAAAACACATATGTCCTAACACCATGCGAAAACATCCTTGAACTCCTTTAACAATTGTACCAACTCTGACTTTTCCCTTTCCGTCAAACTTGAACTAACTGAAATAGGTCTTGGTTCCTGTAAGTCAGACCCTAGGTTGACCTCCTCCAATTCTTCTTCTGCCATAACCTGAGGGTCCTTTTCTGCCATAGTTTCTTCATGACTTTCTTCACTACTTTTCTCTTATGAACTATCTCGAATTGCGCAACACACTAGACTCCTATGCTGCCACTCTCGCCTGGGGTCCGCTTGTGTCTCACTTGTGGGCCCCGCGCACCTTCATAGCTTGTAAATAATCTTGCCATTAGGACCTCGAATTCTAATGCATTGCAGTGTGTCTTCTGTTCCTGCGGCAGGTGCTGCCTTTCTTTTCTTCTTTCGAGCTAACAACTCCCTCAAATCGGGCTCTAGATCGCTCCGAATGTCTTTCCACCTAGGTACAAAGGTACCAAGTGGCCTTGCTAATGAACTTTATCCGGATGGTGCCCATTGGTCATAGAACATAGTTTCCACGAGATGGGCTTCTGCTTGCTCAAATGGTGACTGGTTTGCTGTTATGCATATCATCTTACCATTTAACATTCCTTTTACACACTGGTGATAGGTGGATGGGACTAACTGGTACTTGTGCAACCAGGGTCTCCCGAGTAGCACATGGTATGAGACTTCTGTCTTTATCACATGGAATCGAGCCAGGGAAGCTATAGGGCCTACTTTTAACCATAGCTAAATGTGTCCTGCGGTATACTCTCCCCTTCCGCCAAAGCATGTTACCTCCATTGGGCACCCCTGGATTTTTCTTTCTAAAATTCCTGTCGCTTGTAAAGTGCTTAGTGGGATGAGATTCACAGAGGCGCCTGTGTCCACCAAGGCTCTCTTTATGGGGATTTGATTTATAGATGCTGCTAAGTGAAGTGGCCTTCTGTGGTCTGGATATCCCATTTCCATGTCCTCATTGCTGAAGGTGATCTCACTTGATTCTTGTAAGAGGGTCCTATCCCCTCTACTTTCTGCAGTTAAACACTCTACCCTTGCTCCGGAGGCGATACTTACCAAAGCCTCTGTGGCTACCTTTCATTCTCTCGTAGTGAACCCCAGTTGGTCAAACAAATTCTTGAACTTGGTACTTTGTTGTAAAGTGGTGATAGCTGTGGCAGGCAGAGCTAGGTTCTCCTCTTTATCCCCTCTTGGGTCTACACAGATTACGATCGCTGCTACACCTTTCCCTTTGTGGTTTGGGAGTGGGTTTCTTTGAACTTCTGACTGGGACAACTCTAGGGTCCCTTCCTTAATCCTGTGGTGTATCAGTCTGCAAAGCGCCCAACATTCTGCAGTAGGATGTTGTACATAGTTGTGTAAGTAGCAGAAGCGTGGGTCCCTTCATTCTTCTTCCGTGGGCTCTTTCGAGACCTGATTAGGTTTAAAAACCCCGTCTGCTATCCATTTATCCAGCAGCACGACCAGTTCCTTTGGAGTGCACGGTATGGGTCGAGGAGTATCATATTCCTTCCCCTTTGTCTTCCTTCTTCGCTCACCAGTGGTCACCGTCATTGCTTGTGGAGCATTTCTTTTGTCAGTACTTGGCTTCACTGACTGGGCTGTCTTTCTGGCCTTTTGTAACAACTGTGCGAACTGGGAGATGCCTAGATTTTCCAATACTGCTCTGTATTCCCGTATCATGTTAGTCATACACATTTCTACCAAGGTTCTTTCTTCACAATGGTCATAGCAGTCAAGCGCTATGTCGCTAAATCTTTTTATGTATTCCATCAAATCTTTGCTGCTCCTTTGCAAGGTTGCAAGCATTACTATTTCCTCTCCATGAAAGTACTTAGTACAAAACACATCTACCATGTCGTCCCAAGTCGGGATGGACCCTGGCTTTAGGCCAATGTACCAGGTATATGCTCGGTCGCATAGTGATTTAGAAAATTCCAGCAGACACAAGTCCTCATCTAACATGTAAGGGCGAAGGGTATCTATGAACTTGATTACGTGCTCAACAACACTTCCTCTCCTGCCATCATACTGAGCAAAAGCCCTTGGTTCGTACCTTTTAGGGTATGGCTTGCTGAGCACCTTTAATAGGTACGGGAGTCTGCGTGCATAAAACCTTTCTTTAGGTGCTCTAGCCCTCTCCTGCTCGAGGAGAGTTGCTACTTCTGCCATGGTGATGAAGAGTTGTTCTGTATTCTGAGAGACCAGTGTTTCCTCCTTGTCTGTTGTATGATTTGGGACATGTTG
The DNA here is from genome assembly GCA_023736055.1 of Quercus glauca. Taxonomy (NCBI): domain Eukaryota; kingdom Viridiplantae; phylum Streptophyta; class Magnoliopsida; order Fagales; family Fagaceae; genus Quercus; species Quercus glauca. The sequence continues at coordinate 19,496,466 of CM043325.1, read as the reverse complement.
GCTTCCCTTCTCTTTCATCTTGTCTGCCTTCAGCTAACAGATTTCTTCCATCATTTGTTACTGAGAATGTTGTAGTGATTGTAGCAGTTCAATGAAAGTGTTGGTATTGTCTGCGGGATTCCTTGGCGGTGGCTGGGGACTAGCCCCCATTCCGTTAGCGCCTTCTGTTTGGTTAATCTGCTGTTGGCTAGGCATAGTTGGCCTGGACTCCGCTTGTGATGGCACGGCACTCAAGTTTCGCGTCGTTCTAGACTTTGGTGGCATTATTTGTGAGAGATCTTGTATTTTGTCCATATCTTCTTTCCCAACTCCCTAGTGAAGTCGCCAATTGTAAGGAGGTGGGCTTGGATTGTAACGTTGGGCAAATTCCTGCTGTACTAAGCCTGAGTTGTTTTTGGGTGAGGAGTCAAGACCGGCCCAATTGGAGCACACCTTGGCCCAGCTTGTGCACAAACCACACCGCATCTGCCAAAGTCAATTTAAAAGCTCACAGCAGGTAGAGTCATTGTTAAAAGGTTATGGCAGGCAGACATAATATAGAAAACGTAAAGAAAATACAGTCACTATTTTTGCCGCAATAAACAAGATAAATAATTTTAAAGGCCTCGCTCTTAAAGAACAACACTTAAACAAAGGATTAGAGCAGGATTAGTAGAGTAAAAAGAATGAGTCTGCCATATCAAGTATTACCACAGGACTCTAACCAAGGAAGGGAAAACTGCTCCCTCAACGCAAGTAACTTCAAAGGCGAAATTAATTGCTTTGAAAGGTCAGCCCCAAATGGTATGTGCCCAAGTATAAGTTGTATTTTCCTCCAATGGAGGACAAGGCTATTGAGGGAGAGAGGAGGTTAACCCATTTGGGTGCATGCTTGCCATAAACACTTTGGTTTCTTTCTTTCTTCATTCTTTGTTTTTTTTATCTTATATTTTCTCTCTGTTTTCTTTCTTAGAATTCTTTTCTCTCCGTTTGATAACCCCCCTCCTTTTTGCACACAGCCATGGGTCCCCTATATAGGGCCTGCTGTGGCCGATTTTACTGTTCTAGCTTTTTTATGGCCCTAGTCTGATATGGGAGCCTTTTGCCGACCACTTATCGAGTCAATGGTTCTGATTACCACCATTGACATGTGGCTTTCAGACAACGAAGGTTCCTTCTCTACTTTGTCTAGTGTGTCCCCTCTCTCTCTCGGTCTCTCATGGCATGCACCTAGTGGTTCTTACCCACCCTAGCCTCTTTTGGGTGGCATGTCATCCCAGCAGGACTGTGCCCACAGAAAGAGCCTGGGCAAGAAACACAAAAATGGATTTTCCGCTCCTCTCCCCACCGCCAGATCGTGCCCTCACCCATGACGTCACCCTTTCCCATAATAGCTGGGTATAAGCTGGTGATGCCTGGGTTGTACACATGCTTTACCTTCTTAATGTTTCATTCATTTGCCAAGGTCTAAGAATGGGTGCACATATCATGTCGTGTGCTTTTTGGCCTTTTCTGGTGTGGATTGTATCTCCGACAGGCCAACGTTCATGACTTGTCCCTTTGTTTGGAAGGTTGAGCTTTGTTGGATCATTGGGTCTCCCTTTTGGGTGTTTTGCTTTATGGCTTGGCGTCCCCTACCATGCCAGATTGTTATTCCTACTGCTTATCTCAATCTTGTCGGGCCCTTTTGGGCCTGCCGTGTGCTTTCCTTCTCAGTAACCCAGTATACTTGCTGGGCTCTTTCTTTCATTTCTTGCAGGCTCTAATGTCCCTTTTTCTTGTGGGCATCCCTGGCCCATTTTAGTTCTGTTTCACCCATGGACTTTTGCTAACTCATTTTGGGCTTCCTCGGCCCAATTACTCTATACTTCATCCTTTAGGCTCATGGGTTCTCCATTAGCCCGTTACTCTCTTTGTTTTCACTACATTGGGCCTACTGTGGCCCATTCTTACTTTGCTTCATATTTCCCATGGGTTTGTTTCTTTTCTCTTTCCGGGCTTATTCAAGCCCGTTTGCTTTCTTCTAGACCCATCTCATGGACCCGTGAACCATTCATTCTTGCCATGACTTTTGTCTGCTGTTTCTTTTGGTCTGCCCATGATTCTGGCCCCTTTGTCTTGCTGGGCTTTGTCGAAAATGAGCCTCAACAATATTTAAAATATAAGAATAAGCTCCACTTAAAGTAATCGCCTTAGACCCAACAACGCCTTGAGTCGGCCCTGTTGGTAGACTTGAACCTTTTTCCTACTTGACTTGATCAATTCAATCAGACATTCGTCATCTACCCAAATTATGAAATCCCTTCTCTCCCACTTTTTGCCTCGGTCATACCATTCTTATAGAGAGAGATGCCCCAAAGCCAATCCTAAGAAATGGTGAAGCTTCATAGGGTTTTTCTATCCAAGTTTATTTTAATTCTTATACAAAAATAAAAGTTGGAGTTCTATATATATATATATATATATGTATATGAAATTCATTACTATGTACTCCAATTTTTTACACCTCCTTTTAGAGATGTATTGCATACGGTAATTGACAATATTAAATTCATTATTAATACTTAACTATCTTGTCACTTCTTTCATAGCAAGGTTCATTTGTCAATAATACACGGGATATTATTTACCAAAGAAACAATCCATGGTAAATTTTTTAATAAATAAGGAGGAGTGTGATCAAATCAATTGTTCTTTACTAATGAAGTCGGTTGACTCTAGAGTCTTTAATTGTCAAATAACCTAACATTCAACCATCTCCTCGAAAAAAACTAAAACCTAACATTCAACCATGTCTATTCTTGGCTAAGAAGAGAAAAAGCTTAATGTTTAAGGAATGGGATAACTTCTTGTTGGAGCATTTTAATATTAAATAAATAAAATGAATAAATGTAATAACATAAATGAAAAGATATGGGAGTGAATATGGAAGATGAGGAGTTAGTGAAAATGTTTAATCCCACATTGAAAAGTAGAGAGACTTTTTTATTCTTTTTAATTGTGGTGATTAATGGGCTAAAATGTATTGACTCAGATATTGGGCTAGATACGTGCGCAAGGGGGAGGTGAAGAGTGGAGGCCCATTGAACCGGTGAAGGTCTGCACCGGTTACAAAGTTTAGCCAGCCAAGGGCTTGAATCTCCTTAAAGAGAGCGAGTGCCGCGCCTCAGTCCAAATAGTGTTGTGTAATTTCTCTCTTTAAAGTAATAAAATTCAGTAGTATTATTCAATTTCTCTTTATATTATTTCCATTATCTTTGTATTTGCACCAACACTTCTTAAACCTCATAAATCTCATTACCGAAAAATATCGGTAGGTATAGTACAAAATCGCATTCCTTGCTAAGTCCAGCCCACATTGGACTTAGCAAATATTATTTTACTCTTATGCTCTACCCATTTGAATGTAACTCAGAACTACATTAAGTTTCTTTGTTATTTCCTTTAACCTCCCCCGTTTTTACACTCTCTCTCAAAAAAGACAACTTAGTGGTCACCCAACAACAATTCTCATTCCTTAATTATGTAACAATAATATTGTCTCATTTCCTTAACTATTTAAAACTATATAGAATGAATTATGTCACTATTACTTAACTAATTATTTTATACCTCTTTTTTGGTCTCAGCTGAGTCAGCTCCACATCTAAATCCTATTCAACCACACGAAGTTTCTCATCAATTTCCTTAGCCTTGCGGGAAAAGCTCAGGAAATGTGACGCAGCTGGGTCTACAAATAGGGATGTTATAGAGAGAAAATTGTAGAGAGTGAAATTAAGCTGTGTGAAGATCTAAAGAAAAAAAAAGTGCTTTGTTAAGAGCGGAGATCTTGTTGCGATCTTGGTATCACTGGGTTTCTATAGAGGTACTATTTATTTTTCAAATTTATTGTGAACTTAAGTTTTGGACTTAAACTTGAGCATTGCATTCTCTATTTTTATTATAGTAAATTGTTTCTTCTATATTAGCTCTATGCTAATGGTCTTTAGTTTGTAACTTTTGGTAGGGGTAGTATTTTGATAAAAGGAAGTTACACAACTAATTGGGATGTTCTTTGCCTATCGAAGTCTAGAGCTAGTTTTAGTTTTAGTTTTAGAAAGATTGCATGGATGAATAAAACCATGATGGCTCAAGTTGAAACAATAGAAATTAGCACAATATTTTATCTAAAATGAATTTGTAATTAGTAGGACTCACCCTGGTAACGTTTGGGTATGGAAGAGCCAGAATTACATAACATAAATCTCTTCCTCTTATACTTTAAGGGTTGGCACAGGAGACAACAAAGCACGAGACCACCCTGCCTGGTATCTTGGTAAGCAAAATGGTCTAAATTTACATATGTTGGGTGTTTAAAAGCTTGTTGATCTCATTGATAACATGTTAAAAATCAAGCACCACCTCTCTCTCTCTCTCTCTCTCTCTCTCTCTCTCTCTCTCAAAAAAAATTCTTTTGCATTCCGAAAATTTCTCTATGATGCTTTTTCCGGAATTCTCTATGAGATGTCTCTCCTTGATTCTCTAGAGACTTCTATGCAAGGTAGTCAATTCTGTACTGTACCGGCCAGTACGGCCAGAAATTTTTGTACTGGAACCATCACCAGTACAGAAACTACTGTGATTCGTACTGCCTCAGATATTGGGTCGTACTAGCTTGTTTCGGTCATTTCGGAATATATCGAAAATTTTGGCAGGTAAAGAGGTTTCAGACCGGTACAAATAAGAAGAAAAAAGAAAAAGAAAAAGAAAAGGAAGAAGAAGATGAGAAATGGGTCTGTGACTCACTGACTTGGTGCTTAATGACTGAGATCTGTGCTCCAAAACTTTCATTTTTTTTTTCCTTCTATACCCTTTTCTAATTTAGATCCTATTCCTCTCCATTGTAGCGGCCACTACAACTTCTTTATTCTCCTTCTTCTTCTTCTTCTTCTTCTTTCCTACATCTTTGGTTTCTTCACTGCTAATGCACTACAACTCAACTGCGTGCTTTTAGCTTTGTGTCTTTCAAATTTTCTTATCTAACTATTTAGCCAATGATGTCAGATGGATAGGTGGAAGTGGTGTGGCAATTTAATGCACCTACTGTATATTTTTTGCTATTTTAGAGTCATCACGTGTCCATTTTTCTTTCTTTCTTTCTTTCTTTTTTTTTTTTTTTTTCCTTTCATTCCTTCACTTTTTTTTTTGGCTTTAATTCATTCCTTCACTTGTTGTTTACGGTAAATATTGTAACTTATTAGTATTATTTGTTTTCTTAGTATGTAATGAATAATTAAGTTTTTATATTTTTTATATTGTGTTTTGTTTTTTTTTTTAATGGTAAATTTTTATATTTATTATAATATAAATTTATAAATATAAAAAATAACGGTAAACTCAAAATGATACACCGGTATTAACTGATACCGAAATATATCGTTTTACTGATAAAACCGGTACAGTTGAGTTATTTCTGCTAGTACAGCCACCGGTACTAGAACTCTACTAGCAGAAATTAAATGAAGCTAGAATTAAATGTCAGTTAAGTGACCTCCAATTGTAGTGTGCGCACCAAGTCAGAGTGATGTGAAGAAGGAAAGACTTGCAAGCGTATTTAGATCTATTTGGTACTGTTGTTTAGTTGTTATGTGTGAAGTTAAAGAAAAGTTCCGTGTGTGTGCTGTGCACTAGTGTTGAGTGCATTAAATTAAAAGCTAGTGTGTGAATTGAAAGAAAAGTGCGGTGGGTGTGCTGTGCACTAGTGTAAGTGTGTATGAGTGAAAGCATTAGCGTTGGTAAAGTCTTGTAATTTAGATGGAAAATATGAGTTAAAGCATTGGTGTTTGTCCACGGGTTTAGATGGAAAATATGCTTATTAGAGGTCTGTTTGGAATCCGTTTATTTTGTTGAAATTGAAAACTTTTTGTTAAAAATACTGTAAATAAAGATAAAAATTAGCTAAAATAGTACAGTAGAACCCATGAATAATACCAAAAAGTACAATAGGCCCTGTGAATATTAGCAAAAATAAATTGAATAGTAAAATAAGTTAACTTTTTAATTTTTGTCAAACACACACTAGGTGGAAAGAATGTAGTTTAATTAAAAAAATTCACACCCAAAAGTGGCAGCTAAGATTCTACTTAGTGTGATTCTTTAAAGGGTCATGTTAGGGAGAAATTATAAGATTCACATGGTGGATAAGTGATGTGGTCTACCATTCCACTAAAAAACTGCCACTTGTTTAAAATTATTAGTTAGAAAAAATTTTTAAACAAAAATTAATTACTGACTCAGTAATTTTAAACAAGTGAAAATTTTTTAGTAGAATTGTGGAAAAATGACGTGGTCCACCAGAAGACTCTATAATTTCTCCATGTTAAGGGATACCTTTAGGGCAATTATTAATAAACTATAATAGGAAAGTCTTGATACAATTTTCATGAAAAATATAAAAAGTTGTAAAAAACATGTGTTGTTTTTATCATTATCCTAATAAAATATTTCTAAAAATCGCTCTTGAACCAATGCCTAAAGACATTGGTTAACATTTTCCTCTTAAAAAAAAAAAAAAACAACAACAACAACAAAAAAATATACTTCGTATGCTTCTCCTTATACTTATTTAATGGTAGCTTGTTTGCCACAATGCTCAACCATTAAGAACTAAACTAGTGAAGAAGTTTAAGGCTAAAACAAGTTTATAACTAGCCAAACTTTATACATGTATAAAATGCATTTGACGCCAATATGAAATATAAAAATATTTATGAGTGATATATTCATGTAAGATTTGCTATATATTGTTTATTTGTTGATTTTTTTTAAAGAATAAGCCACATTTATTTAAAATCAAAATTTCACTTGTGAATGAAAGGATTTTTAATAGTTAGATACAACAACATCGGCCGTATTTTCCCACCACTCACAACATAGCTAGGTACTCTCCCCCGCTCTTCTGGTCTCAGTCAGATCTCTTCGTAAAGTGAGTTGTTGAAGAGATAATGTAAAATATATAAAGTGGTTTTTTGTGATGGAAAATGCATGTATTTTTTTAAGAAGCCAATGAGAATGCTACACATTTGAATCTCACTCATGAAGTCTCAACTACATAAAGTTTCTCAATCACCTTTCACTTCTCACTTCTCATCCTCCAGGATAGAGTGAATTAAGAACACTCTCCAGGTTAGAGAGAGAAAAAATTTATTTTATTTTATTTTTGTCAAGACACATAGAACAAGAAAAGTTGGGACTTTCTTTAGAATGGTTATTTGAGTACAACTACCATGACTACGGCAAAGATTTGAAGTATTCAGACCATAACAAAGGGTTGAAAACTTGGGAGTATTCAAAATGGAGATCCTCTTATATATGTGTTCTTGCTTTCACTTGGTAGTTGGTTTCTAGAGAGGTATGATTATATTTTTCAAATTTATTGCTAAATCAAGTTTTGGACATAAACTTAGGCATTGAATTCTTTATTTTATTATGGCAGATTGTTGAATTTGCTTTCTGGATTTTTCCCTCTACACTAGAGGGCTTTTCACTTAATTTTGTGTGTTCTTGTGTAATCGATTTTCTTGGTGCTTGCATGAATTTGGTTAATTTGCTTTAATTTTTCTTTACACATCGATGGAGATTTATCCCAACAAATTTATGGCAGGTGTTTTCTTTGTGAAGTGACTCAAAACTTTTATAATTTTAATCAGACTGCATAAACAAAACCCAGAAATACTTGGTATCCAAGCTCCTATGTTGCAGCCCTCAAGCCATAAAAAAGTTGAGTCATTGACGATGTTGTTTTCATTTTTACAGGGTTGCCCTCAAACCATGGTTTCTCTAAAAGCGATGCTAAAATCATTGATAAAATTTTTCTCAGCTGCTTTTGTGATTCTAGGAAATGAATTCGTACCTCCTGCAGTCCGCTCTCTCTTCTCCATCGTTATACATTATTTCTTTACGCCTCAATTCACTGTCATCATTGAAGAGTATAATGCTGGTTTCATTTACAATCAAATCTATGAAGCTGCCACAACCTACCTACGTACCAAGATTAGTTATTCATCAAAATCAAAACGTATCAAAGTAAGCAAAACCAATAAGCAAGAGAAACTATCCATTGATATTGTAGTGGGTGAAGGGGTTATTGATCACTTCGAAAACATTGAGCTCAAGTGGAAGTTAAATGAAGAAAAACAAGAGAAGAAAAAAGTTAAAGTGAAACCTCGTGTTTATTTTACGCTTGACTTTGATAAGAAATACGAAAAGGATGTGCTAGAGACTTATTTACCTTATGTAATAACTCGTTTTGAGGAAATACAAAAAGAAGAAAAAGAAAAGATGCGTACGATAAAGCTTTATAGCCGTGATTATGACCGTGCTGGACCTGGTGGTGAATGGGCTTCTATTAATCTAGAACATCCAGCTACATTTGAGAAGTTGGCAATGGACCCAGAGCAGAAGAGGAGCCTCATAGATGATCTTGACAGGTTTGTTAAAAGAAAGGAGTTGTATAAGAAAGTTGGTAAGATATGGAAGCGAGGGTATTTGCTTTATGGCCCTCCGGGTACCGGTAAATCAAGCTTGATTGCTGCCATGGCTAATTACCTGAAGTATAATATCTATGATTTGAATCTTTCCGGCGGAAGGTACTCAGATGCAGACTTAAGAAGGACATTGCTTTCAACATCTAATCGTTCAATACTGGTAATTGAGGATGTAGATTGCGGGGCAGAGTTGGAAGATCGAGAGCAAGAAAAGGACCCTAAGACCACTTTCATTAAGGTTAACATTCTTTATCCTACTGAAATGGACTATCAATTTTTACAATAAATTTCAATTATAACTCTCTTTTAGGAAAAAGTGTACGGTTATAATTGAAATTTCTTGTAATCATTTGACTTTTATTTATTTATTTTTTAATAATTATACTACAAATATGAGTAAGATTTTCCTTATGTCAATATCTCTATCTAGCTATATAATTGATTGCCGCTCATTTTACTTTGTTGATTTAGGTGTCACAGAATCAGTTTATGACATATTATTCATTTTTCAATGACTCAAGTATGTGAGCTGGTTTTTGTTAGATTTGGCTATAATTTGTATGAGATATTTAGCTCCATGAGTCTACTAAATTTCTAGCCTGTTGGAAAATTTTCCTACCATTGGATAGTACTGTGTTAGTTTTGAAACCGAGAATTAGTAAATTTTCAAATAAAAAAGAAATAGGAATAAGGTTACCTATTAATCATCCCTTTAAATCCCATGAAAAAGTAGCGTATGTACAACTTTTACTAAATACATATGCTATGAACTATGTTAACAACTAATACCACTGTCACACTAGCTAATGCAAATGACATAATCTTATGATTCCATCTAACAATATTTACTTTCATGTTTTTTTTTTTTTTTTCTAGTTCACACTATCGGGTTTATTGAACGTCATAGATGGATTATGGTCAAGCTGTGGAGATGAGCGAATTGTTGTGTTCACGACGAATCATAAGGAGAAGCTTGATCCAGCTTTGTTGCGCCCAGGCCGCATGGACATGCACGTGCACATGTCGTATTGCACCTTTGATGGGTTCAGGGTGTTGGCTTCTAATTATCTTAATATCGAAGGTGACCACCAACTCTACAAAGAGATTGAAGGATTGTTGAAGAATGTAGAGGTTACCGCAGCTGAAATTGCAGAGGAACTTTTGAAGAGAGATGATCTCGGAGTTTCTCTTAGTCTTAGAGGAATTGTCGAGTTTCTCAAGGAAAAAAGCTTGAGAATGGAATAAGCATATGATGGGTTTATGGATATCATGTATGGGTGGGTATGGTTTGTATGTTTTTAGACCCCTTAAAAACACAATTGGATTAACCTAGTTAATTAGCTAAGTGATTAACCTAGTTAATTAGTGGGTATGGTTTGTATGCAATAAGCTTGTGTTTTTTTAAACTCTTATGGTAGCAACTAAATGATCATCAAGTTCTTGAAGAAATCTCCTCTTTGATAATCCTAAGCTTGTGGGAAGGAAAGCTCCTCAAAGATCTCACAAGAGATTCATACAAACAGCAATATGAGCAACCACTAAAACGTGGCTAGGGTTTGCCTTATATACCTAAGGCCAAACATAAAACCCTAAAGGTTTTAAATGAGCTAGGGCTGAGTTGGAATTATGCAGAAAAACGCATTTTGCCTGAGATTCGATTGATCGAGCCTAAGCTTCGATCGATCGAGCCAGGCCAAAATGCATAGTGACTTCTGCATCAGCTTGATTCCAACTTTACTTAAAAGATACAACTTTGAGAAGGTCTAAATAACTTATTTTGATCATGGTTTGCCAACAATACAAATTAGAGTTCTAAATACATTAATTCTAAGTCTTTAGAACCTAACAAACTCCCTCTTTGGCAATCCGTGACAAAACACAACCTAAAAAGCTCAAAGTTTACAAAGAAAAGTCCTTTACAAAAAAAATGCTCATTTCAACAAATCCAATCCTAACTACTATCCATTAGTTGCAAGTGTAGAAAGCAGCTCAATTGAATCAACCTGTATATTTCCTGAAACACTAAACAAAACGCATGAATACATGTGTGGAAAAATACAAGTAAACAAAATAAAATCTTGATTTCACAAAACACAAAATAAAGACATATATCAATGAATAACATCATAAATATACATCAATAAGCAGTGAAATAAGAAACATATATAACAAAATAAATGTTTCTCCCCCTAACATGAATAGCCCAACAACATACATCAAGAGCAAAAAAAAAATGTAAATACAAAGTGCAGCTCCTAGATACAATCTAATCACTACAAGCTCTCTAAGACAATCAAAACTCCCCCTATCAACAAAAACTCTACAAGCTACTCAAAATGCTACTCCCTTTTTTTTGTGACGAAATGCCGAAGGGCAATCAGAATCTATCATCAAAAGGAGGTGACAAAGGTGATCGTCTAAAATGCGCCAACTCTACACACAAAGCACGAACCTCATCGAGCAAGTCCACCAAAATCTGTCCATGAGCCGCCTGAACAGTCAAGACATGATCCAAAGTATATTGAATGTCAAAATCATCCAAAGTAGTCGATGGAGGAACACCAACATCAGCAGTAGCAGCACCAGACGCCTCAGCTTGTGCATCACTTGTAGAACTGGGAGAAGGGGGTACAACACCAGAAGGCTCAACTCGAGGAGCTCTTATATGAACAGGCCTCTACCTAAGGAAGGTGGCACCAATGGGAGCTATGACATGTATGGGCTCGGAAGCAGGGAAACCGTCTAAACTTAAAAACAGCAAAATCCTATGAATGAAAATAGGACGAACAAGAGCATGACCAACAGCGGAACTCGTATGAACTTCATTCAAAGAACGAAGAAACAAATAGGGAAAAGAAATAGAAGCACCAGAAACAAGGGCATATAGAAACACACATCTCTCAATAGGGATGGTGTGGAGATGAGAAATAGGCCATAAAGGATGACATGTTATCCGAAGAAAGAGATAGGTAGTCTCAGGAAGCTCAGCGGACGTGATCTGAGAATCAAAACCCCACTAGATAGAAGACCCAGTGATGTATAACATAACGTCATCAAAGGGTGGAGACTCCTCATAAGGATAGACGGGCTGCCTAACGATCGGAACCCCAAGAGCCTCAGCCACTACCCTAGGGGTAATAGTGAACTCAACACCTTGTATCCAACTCTTAACTAAGGTGTTGGAATCATAGATGTGGTAAGAGAGGTTCGAATAGAACTCTCTAATTAGGGCAGACAGGGGTGGATGATTTATCTCCAACAAAGACAACCAACCCCTACTCTCAAAATTTGCCCTAATGGCAGGATCCAACTCATCTAACACAACCTTCTGCTCAGCCTAAATCTTTCTCTTAATGTTCAACTTCTTATAGGCCTCTCTGCTTTTGTCACTCCGAAACAACGCACTCCTAAAGGGAGACTTAGAAGAAGTGGAGGGTGTCCTATGGGCTCTAGTCTTTCTAGGCATGGTACTAAGGTAAGGACAAAGACACAAAGCAGGACCAACAAGAGCAGAAAGAAAAACCAAGAGCAAACTACAAGTTAGCCCAAAAACATATAGAAACAAAAAGCTATATGATATGCATGAACAGTTAAATGTCATGATGTATGCTCTAATGTAGTGAGAATAAGTTCAATTTAAGTTCAAATTCACAAAATTGGCTTGAGTATAGAGTTTCTAACAAAAACTCCAAAATTTGAAAAAACCACTTGTTTAATTTTTTGATAAATTGACCAAATGACCAACACACAAACTAGAATACAGATTATAATGATCAATTTTATCAATCCAACAAGCCAATTTTATCAATTAAACTCAAATTGAACAAAATCCTCAATTCGGGTTAATTACAAGCCCTAGAATTTCCAATTTCTCACAAATCACAAAATTGATCAAATTAAACTATTAAGAACATGTTTAAAACATCATAGGAACAAAACCCAATGATCAATTTCAGAAAATAAGGCTTGATTCATCAAAAACCCCAATTTTGAATAGGTCCGAAAATCCCAAATAAAATGCATGAAATTATGAAATAAAATGCAAAAAGAAGGGTAAAATGGACTTACCAGCTTAGAGAGAGGAAAACCTTGCAAAAAATTAGGAGGAAAACGACAAAAATTTAATGTGGAGCCTAGTCCGAATCGGAGAGAGAGAGAAAAGTTTGAAAACTTTTTGAAAATGTATGAAGAACAAGTCAAACTCAGTTTTTAAAAAACATGATTCACGATTTTCGATTGCTTGAAATTTTAGGTTCAATCGATCGAAAAATAGCCTCGATTGATCGAAATTCTGGAAAAATCAAAATTTTGAAAAACAAAGAAACTTTGCAACAAAAACTCCTCAAAGCATTGAATTTTCAAAATAAAATGCATGAGTATGAGATGAAATGTTTTTCAAAAACACAAGTTTTAAACCCAGTTTTCCCAAAATTTAGATTTTCAAACATTCTCCCTTTAAATTCTCAAGCAACAAATATGTTTTGCATAAGACTCAAGGAATTTTCAAACTTGGTTGGTCGAGCCAAAAACACACACAATAACATGTACAAAGTTTAGCAAAGAGCAACTTGTTTAATGTGTGCAACTAGCAAAAGCTTGAGATACATGTGAGGTAATATATGAATAGAAATCAAATACAAAGTCTACAAAATCCATCACATAAAATTTGAAAGAGACTATTACCTAAAGAGTTACATCATATAACTCCCACATCTCCTAGAACATAAGCTTGCAATTATGTAAGTTTCTTTATTTGCCTCATAATGTACATACCAATTTTAATTGTTCAGAAACTTATTAAATAGCTGGGATAATGTACACACAAATTTTATTTATTTGATTTAGCTTTAAGTCCAATAATGTACACACCAATTTTAAGCATTTAAATTGAGGCTACACCTTATGTTCTTTTTATGCATATACTACACTTTCTCGAGCACAAAATTTTACGATATGCACTAAGGTGTTCATGATTGGCTAGTGGACAGTGGTGAGATGATTATTTATGCCTTTCTCAAAAGGTTCAAATCCGACAATCAAAGACATGTGACTTCAAGATCAAGACAAAGTGATCAAAAATCATAAACATCTTTCCCACACAACATGCACTACAAAGCTTTAACTAGTAAAGTGCAATAAATAAGCTCATCAAAACTAAACAAGGTACATAAGACATGTTATGTGAAAATAAATTAACCAACCTTGTTTACAAAATCAAGAAAATAAATACAAAACATAATTTGCTTCCCTTTTCCTTTTTTTTTTTTTTTAATTTTATTATTATTATTATTATTATTTTTTAAAGAGGAAACAAAAGAAATCCTAGAATGAAATGCATGAATGTTATGCAATGCAAATCCTAGAAAAAAAAAAAAAATAGAAACCAAAGAACAATGGTCACAAAGGGTAGAGTAATGAAGCATAAGGACAATGTCAAAAAGACTCGATTAGTTCGAGTCTTTTGCGTCCAAAACCTTTTAGATGCACCACGAGCATAGGAGTTCTTGTTCACATTAGAGTGATTTCCAACTCCAAGAATGGAATAAAGGTTGAGAACCTTTACCAATTCACCAATAAGTGTCATAGGATCTTGTGCTTGAGGCGCAAGCACTTTTGGTTTGTTTGCTCTCTTAGTAACTTACAACTTGTAACAGTTTGGATGAATGTGTTCAAACTTCCCACAAAATGACAAACCCAAGCAAGCTTACCATGCATCTTATCCTTAGAAAGGGTAGACTCCTTAAGTTTAGACTCTTTCAAATCAATTCCAATCTTCCTAAGTGATGTGACCTCTACAAATTTGACAGTCTCACTCACAACTTCACTCGCAAGGGGTTCAATGGAAGAAGAAGGAACAAAATTTGTGGAATGGAGTACAGAGACATAAATGCTTTTAACAAAACCTAATCCAGATTTGTCAGAAGGAGACTTTTGAACACTCATCATTTGATCAAGTTTAGAACTAGCAACAGATAAATCAAGTTCCAAAACTTTAACTTTATCAAGCAATAGCATATTCTCAGTTTTCACATTGTTTAAAAGTTCATTAGCATTAAACAGTTTTACAAGCAAATCTTTCTTATCAAGCTCAAGAGATGCAATTTTCTTCAAGCCAAGTTCAACATTTATAACATCCTTTGCAGCAACTTTGCAAAGTTTATTATAGGCTTCTTGAAGATTTGCATCCTCAGAGAGTTCCCCATCAGAAGGGTTGTTTTCAACAGACAAGCTTTCATTGACTACAACAGTAGCAGTGAAAGCAATGAAATTTCCATCCTCGTCACACCCAGACCCATCATCAAAAACTTCATTATCACTAAGAGTTACAGTCATAGTCTTACCTTTAGACCTCAAGAATATTGGACATTCAGATTTCACATGACTATACCCTTAACATCCAAACACTGAGGACCCATAGAATTATTAGAAGATTGACCAACTTTTTCTCTAGGTTTTTCATTATTGTTAACCTTAGTGGGATCATTCTTCGTAAAGTTTCTAGGTTCAGCAATGTTCGTACCTCTTGCCCTTCTGTTACTATTCCTAAGAAAGTTTCTAAAGTTCTTGGCAAGGTAAGCAATCTCTATAGTAAAGACCTCATTATCAAATCCACCAACCTCAGCATCATCAACTGACTTAAGAGCCATTGACTTGGATTTGCTAGTTTTAGGTAGGTCCAACTCATAGACTGAAGAGATCCTACAAGTTCATCAATAGGGATGGAGTCCACATCATTGCTTTCAGTGATGGCAGTCACCTTGGATTTAAAGTCTTTAGTTAAGGATCTAAGAATCTTCCTAACAATTTTAGGTTGATCATAGATTTCATCCAGATTATATGTAGAATTAACAATGTCATTAAGCTTAGCATAGAATTCATCAAAAGTTTCATCATCAGATATCCTAATGCTTTCAAATATAGATGTTAATTACTACACTTATTAATCTTGATAGCCTTTGTGCCTTCGTGCACAGTCTGGAGGATATTCCAAACAGTATGAGCAATCTCAACATTAGAGATTCTCTTAAATTCCTCCTTAGAAACAGTATTAAAGATAGTATTCATAGCTTTGTTATTAAACGCAACTTCTTCTTTTTGAGAAGTTTGCCACTCACTCACAGGAGTAGTGGGCTTCTCCCATCCGTACTCAACAGAATTCCAAACTCTCTTATCAATGAATTTTAGGAAAACTTTTATCCTTACTTTCCAATAGGCATAATTATTCCCATCAAAGTGAGGAGGAATAATTAGAGAGTGTCCGTGTTTCATGACAACAGGGGGTCAAGGATCAGCTTAGAGATCAAAAGAACTACAACAAGAGAGCAACCTGCTCTGATACCACTTGTATGTTTTTAGACCCCTTAAAAACACAATTGAATTAACCTAGTTAATTAGTCAAGTGATTAACTTAGTCAAATTATGCAAATATAGGTTATCACAATCAAACAATCATATCATGTATAGCAGCGAAAATATAAATAACACAATGATATGATGACCCAGGAAACCACACCGGTAAAAACCTAGGGAGGATTTAACCTAACTATTCTTAAGGTAAACCTAAATCCACTATGAAAGAATCGAAGTTTTACAATAGCGATTTAGATCACTAACATCTTATTGCTACCCACCAGTAGAAACTTACTGACATGACCATGTGCAAACTCCGAGATCACGAACTCCTTCTTTCTGGGGTTCTTCCAGCAAATACAAGCACTCCGCTTGTGTTTCTTTAAACTCTTATGGCAGCAACTGAATGATCATCAAGTTCTTGAAGAAATCTCCTCATTGATAATCCTAAGATTGTGTGAAAGAAAGTTCCTCAAAGATCTCACAAGAGATTCACACAAACAGCAATATGAGCAACCACTAAAACGTGGCTAGGGTTTGCCTTATATACCTAAGGCAAAACATAAAACCCTAAACGTTTTAAATGAGCCAGGGCTGAGTTGGAATTCTGTAGAAAAACGCATTCTGCCCGAGATTCGAACGATCGAGCCTAAGCTTCGATCGATCGAGCCAGGCCGAAATGCATAGTAACTTTTGCAGCTTGATTCCAACATTACATAAAAGACACAACTTTGAGCAAGTCTAAACAAGACTAAACATCCTGTTTTGATCATGGTTTGTCAACAATACAAATTAGAGTTCTAAATACATTAATTCTAAGTCTTTAGAACCTAACAACTATGTATTAAATATTATGTTTCTCTTTATATATATGTTAATCTCTTTTTGTTAGCGACTATTGTAACCAAAGTTGTTAAAATCGGGATCCTACATTATTTGAGAAAAAAAATGTAAGACCCTACATTATTTGAGAAAAAAAAAATACACATTGGCATGTAAAATAATCACATAAATTATACATTCATTGATATAATTATCATACATCACTACATCCATTTGTAAGCATTATTTAAAGAGGCTAAAAACCTCAAAATGTGACACTCTATTGGGATTTTTTTTTTTTTTTTTTTGGGGTCTAACTGACACTCTTTCTACATTAAAGTGGAAAAACTTGGTCTATTGGGATTTTATTTTTCATTTAGGTCCAACTGAGTCTTCTGTCAAGTTAAAAAAGATTATAAAAAACCAAGGTCGTTTAAGATCATCAAAATCATACAATCCTACTGATTCTAAACAATTGCAAAGATCCTTGAAAGATCCGAATCGTTTTGGGCAGGTGGGATCGTAAAATCATAAGATTGTAGGATTCAGATCGGGATTTTGACAACCATGATTGTAACCCGTGACTCTATTTAGTCTCTTTTCATTTGCTAATAAATTGACCTTTGGGTTTGGTTTCTAAAAATAAAAATAAAAATAAAAATAAAAAACTCTTTGAGATGAATATATACATGTATGTTCAAAATTGGATGAATATGCTTAAGAGCGTATGACGAATATGCATGATATATTGGATGGGTATGTTTGGATGTCGAGATTTATTATATCTGATACATGAACTCAATTTTAATCCACTACCATTAATTATGTACTTAGCTTGAGTTTATTTTCTTTGTGATTTTTCACCATGTACGTATGGGCTTACATTACGTGCTAACTTCTCAGGTTATAGTGTAAAATTCCATTACAAAAGAACAAAACTTGATTTGAAAGCATTTCCAAAATAATTTTCAGCTTGTTTCAAGTTATCCAAGCTTTCAAAACTTGCTTTATGAAAATACTTTCAAATAGTCACCGGCGGCCCCACATGCAAGCCAAGGTGGTCACAAGACCACCCTAACTTACAAAAAAAAAATGTATATATACTCTTGTTAAAAAAATATTATTGTGTTGTATAATTGATAAAATGGCTTTTTGAGATGGTAAAATAGGATGAGATAAGAATTCCGGCTGTGGATGCTCTAACCCCATGGGACTTCAATTTCAAAACATCATGAAACTTTTCCATTGAAAAACATTGGCTAAATTACAAAATGCACATTCTAACTTTGATCAAAATTAGTTTATTTGCTTATTTATTTTTACTTTCGTTCAATTAACTCTTCAAATTCAAATTTATTCAATTTAAGTCTTCCGTTTACATCTACTAGAAAAATATCATTAGAATCCAACTAAATACTTAAAAAATTTTGGAAAAAAAAAAAGAAAAAGAAAAAAAAAAGGAGATGTTAGGTGTATATAATTCAAATATGCGACTTATTTTATCAAAAAAAATAAAAAATAAAAGTGATTGAAGCATACATGCTTTCAAAATAAACCTTCTGTAAAAATCCAAATACCAAATATTTATATCTGATAAACTGTCTCCCAAAAACCCATGGGGGACTTTTCAAGTGGAAAATAAATTTACAAAAACAAACAAGATTTTTCTTTGAAAATTTTTCCAAAAATGGTATTTTCCTTTGAATTTTTTCCCAAAAATCATGGGATTTTCCTTACGCATTTTTCAAAAGCCGATGGAATTTTTCCATGAAAAGCACTTTTCTAAAAGTTCATGAGATTTTTCTCGTAAAAACCTTTCCCAGGACTTTATCTCATAAGAAAGCATTTACAAAAATCAATGGAACTTTTTTGTCCTTTTAAAATAAAATTACTTTTCAAAATCCTTTGAACTTTTCAACTTTTTGAAATAAATTTCCTTCTTCAAAATAAACTACTCTTTCTCCAAAAATTTACATTTCCAAAGTGATTTTCTAAAAATGGTTCTTAGTTCATGGTTTAAACAAATCGGGCTCATGGACTCCCAAATTTAACCTTTTTTTTTTTTTTTTTTGTCCTTTCTGCATGAGAAATTACATTGGAAATTTTATTGTAAAACTAAGCTTGTAATTCTTTCTAAATAAGAAAGGTTAGCTGTATTTAATTCAAAATTTCAACTTATTTTTCAAACAAATATGTGATTGGAGCATGTGTAATTTCAAAATAGTTTCACAACAAACCTTTTTCAAAAATCCCAATGCCAAATGTTTAAGTTACCTTCCAAATAGTGAGTTAGAAGATTGTATTCAAAATACAGTACAATCAAATGATGGACATTGTGGGGGTGACTAATATCTTATCCACATGTAATTGAGCTTTCAAGTCTATATCTTTTGGTTGAAGACATCTTTTTATTTTCCATTTTAGCTTATAAGCTCTTAGGACTTTCTTAGCTAGAGGTCACCAATTACAACTTTGAAAACCAATTGGCCATGGTTGGTGGTAACCCCTTGAAATGAATAAGAAATTAAAAGCACATTCATGCACACACATCACCTTAGTGTCACATGCAAGTCATCATATGCATGTCACCAAGACTTCAAACTGTGGATGTCAGTGTTGAAATTCGATTTCAATGTGATGTATAAATATTTAGTTACTATATGGTTCAAATGTGTTATACTTTGATCATTTTATGAATTTTACAAAAACCAATATAAGTTGTACTTATACTTGAGGTTTACCTAATTACCAAAAAATTATTATATGAGAATTGTAAAAGCAATTTTGACTATCAAAATGTTGCAACACAAATTATTCAACTTTTTAAAAAACCCACTTAATATTCAGTTGACTTGAGTGGCATTTTGTGCATTTTGTGCGTGCATAATGTACGCATATCCACAAGAGTATGAATAATATATATGTTACTAAATTTAACTCTAAAGTAAAAAAATAAAAATAAAAATAAAATCTTAACTCTACCACTAGTTTTATATCACATTTATTTAATCTCAAGCGTTCATCTATTATTCTAACATATATATATATATATATATATAAACTAGTGCAATATTCTATGCTTTAAAAAAAAAAAACAAAAAACAAAAAACAAAAATCCTATAGTATTTCATATTAACAGTTTTTTTTTTTTAAAGATAATTTCATATTGACAGTTAAACTTTTTTTTTTTTGGAGAAACTATAAACTACTGAACTTAGGTAGGCATTGTACATATAATAAAGAGAAAAAGCGTACAGCATAGAATTAGTAATTTCATTATAGTTTTTGATGACTGAATCACCACGAGAAGCCTATATATAGATTATTTTTATTATAAGATATATAGATTAATTAATTAACTAATAAATGAAATCGACATTACTATATTTTAATTATTAAAAAAAAAAAAAAAAAGGATTATAAAAACCCAAGCCGCACTAACCCAATCATACAATGGACCTAAAAGTGCAAACAATTCAGCCCAAACCTACACCAAATCCTTAATATTATTGGTGGGTAATTATTAAAATGTATACTTTTTTCCCCTATATTATGTGTTTGTAAAGGTTTAAATAAACTTAGCACGGATGCAGTTACCAAAAAAAAAAAATTTTAAATTAAATTTTTTTTTTTTATAAAAAAAAATTAAGGCGATCAAAACAAGATGATGACAACAACCCAGTTTGCTGCCCAATTTCAGCTGTGGATGACACCCATCGAAAATTGTTTTATTTTATTGGCAAGATATTTATGAACAATTAAAGGTATCGTTTTCATTCCAGTTAACTCAATTGGTAAAGTCTCTGATGGTAAAATAAGAACTCTGAGATTCAATTCTTGCCTACACCAAAAATTGAATAGTGTCTTGGTTTAATGATAAAAGAGCCATCTTTAGGAGCGGATATCATAAGTTGAAACTTTTTATAAAAAAAAAAAAAGATATCATAAAAAAGAAGTATCTAATTGGGTTTTACACTATAAATTTTGATTGTGACCACCATAAATACTATTAAAAGAGATTCCTTTGGTAGTAATGTTTGTACATACAAGAGAAAGATTAATGGAAAATTTAAGCTTGCTCAAAGCAAAACTCATAAACTAAAAAATAGTCATACAAATCCTTAAATGAGAGAGAATCAACTATGGTAATGAATGAAGGGATGTAAGAGTCATGGTTTGATCTAAAGGTGGCCAAGAAAAAGGAAACGAGTTCAAAATCATTAAGTGGCTGATCAAAAATAGCCAATGTGTCCACAAGACTAGTGGGTTTATGAAATAATCAGCAATAGATTAGCTACCTTTTTTCAAGGTGGAAGTTAATAATGAAACTTCATTGTATGAGTCTTGGATTGTGAAGTGAACATGCAATTTAGAACTACCGAAACCTCCCTAGAAGTTTTGCATGTTAACATATATGTGTGCAAAAATATGTTCTAAGAGTGATGATTAAGTGCACTATAGTTAACATATGTTTTAAATAACACGTGTTTATACTTTTATTTTCGCCATATTAAAATATTATTGATGGATAATTCTTGAAATATAAACTTATTTATTTTCCTACATAATGTGGCGGTAATAGTGAAATAAGGTTTGCAATTTCAATTTACTAAACTAGTTAACTTGAGAAATTAAGTATTTAAATATTTTAAAATTATCCAAAATATTTATTTCTAATTACTTAATATACTTGTTGTTATATTTTTTTTTTTCATTTTAAAAAATTAAATAATTGAGACTATATTCGCTATGCTTCTTGTTAAAAAGATAAAATTTAAGAAGTGTATACTTCATCTTAAATTGAAGAAAACACACACACACACAAATTAATCTTTTTTTGTAGAGTGCATATTCTTCCAAAGTAACGATAATTAAATTGAGCAAACAACAAATAATAATAAGATAAATATTTAATATTGGTTATTGCATTATTGGCAAATGGTGGTCAATAATAGAAATGTATACTTCATTTTTTCTCTATTATGTGTTTCCAATAATTTAATATTGGGGTTATCAAAAAACAATTTATATTAGGTAGCTGTGGGGGTAAAAGCCCAAATTCGTGTACTAGGCCTTGGGCCTTATCTGAGGACACGATATGTCCGAGGAGAAGTAAATGATTGGGAAAGGCCCCAGAGTTGAAAATCATGTAAGGAAAGAAGGGAAGAATGTAGTGCGAGGAGTTTCTTATACTCGGATACGATAAGTACCGACCAAAGCCGTACTTAGGCAGTGTAGGTGACCTCCCAGGAAGTTCCAACGATAAGGATAAGCCTTTGGTGTGTGCGAGGGTGATAAGAACCCAGAAATATCTAAGGGAAAAGCTGCTACCACCACATTAAATGCACTGCAGCTACTTTTTTGGCAGTATTTATGTAGAGAAGACCCCTGAATAGTGAAAACCTAACCATTGCAACTTGTAGGAAGCTAGAGAAGGTGTTTGATGGGACTTATACTCAAGTGAAGGCTTAGATAGTAGACAGGTGTATGATCAAGATGGCCTGAAAGGAACTATATAATGTAAAAGACCTCTCATGGGAGGAGGATCGAAGGTGGGAGAGAGAAAAAGAAAGGAACAATCAGAATTGTAACAAAAGTTGTATTTGCAACCATTGGTATTGATTTATACAAAGAATATCCTCCTTGGATTAGATATATATCCAGTCTTGCATGTATAATTCTTACGTTATTGTTTATTAAAGCCATACTAGCTGTTAGCAACCTTATTTGAACTTAACTCTCCAACCCACTATCTATAAATTTATTGTATTGGGCTCATTGGGCCATCACCCAATTCGTTTTTGGGTCTAGGCTTCAAACTGTGACCCTACAATTGGCGTCGTCTGTGGGAAGAGCTTAAGTGATAGTGAGTACAGCGATTAACTATGGCAGAGCCAGATCCACAACGAGCAGAGTCGAGAGGCTCTAAGTGCGGTGACCCCTTCCTTAACCTTGAGCAAAGAGGTGACCGTGAAGGAAGTGTCCACACCACACACACATAGGAGTCAACCTCAAAGGGAAAACCACGTTTCTCATGCAAATAACAACAAGAACATGCAGCTAGAGATTGATCGATTAAAAAGAGAATTACACCATGCAAAAAGGAGAAAGGCTTCCCCGGATTTAGATTTCTCTTATGGTGACGAAAGAGACGATGATTACAGGCGAAGGTCTCAAACTCTCCCCAGTGAATCCTTCACCTATGAAGAAGAGCATCATCATCAACAGTGGGTTCGAAGCCCATCACGCCGAGGTGTAGGAAATGACGCCATGAGTAAGGCCCTAAACCAAATCTCCCGGTCACCTTTCACGCGTAATATTGAAGATGCAAAACTCCCTCGGTGCTTCCATCAGCCAACATTCACCATTTATAATGGCCGAACAGACCTTGTAGAACACGTGAGCCATTTCAACCAGAAGATGGCTGTCCATTCCAAAGATGAAACCTTGATGTGCAAAGTTTCCCATCCAGTCTAGGACCAGTCGCCATGAAATGGTTTGATAGCTTGAGAGCGGATTCTATAAGTTCTTTCCAAGAGCTCACCCAAGCATTTGGCTCCCATTTTGTCATGTGTTATGGGGTTCTTCAGTCTTTGGCTTCCCTACTGTCCTTAAGTATGCGAGAGGGAGAAACCCTAAAAACATACTCAGATAGGTATTGGGAGATGTTCAACGAGATGGATGGTAACTTTGACGAAGTGGCCATCAGCTCCTTTAAACTCGGCCTTCCAGCTGAGCACGGTTTAAGAAAATCCCTGACGGGTAAACTCGTTACCAGTGTGCGCCAACTGATGGACATGATTGATAAGTATAAAAGAGTCGAGGAGGACTAGCAGCAAGGGAAGGGAAATGATAAGGTTATCCCTCAGGAAAGGAGGGATTTCAAGTCGGACTGGCACAGCAATAACAGGCCCCAGAGGGATCTGGTTGGACAATCAGGATCAGCGAATCTTCTGGTAGTTAACGCCGTGTTCTGAGAGCCGGTGCATCAAGTCTTGGAGAAGATTACGAATGAACCCTTCTTCAAACGGCCAAACAAAATGGTGGAAAACCCTGAAAGGCGCAACCATAACCTCTATTGTCAATACCATCAGGATCATGGACATACCACCGAGGATTGCAGGAGTCTGTGGGACCATCTGGACCAACTCGTCCTTGAGGGCAAGCTAAAGCAATTCTTGCACCACTCCGATAGTCAGGGGAGCCAGGCGAACTCGGGGCCTCGAAGAGATGATTCCTCAAGACCCCCCTTGGGTATGATAAATGTTATTTTCGTTGCACTAAGGAGAATTGGATCCTGCCCATCCAGAATAATGTCCGTGGCACGGCTACCCGCCGAGGATGTTAGCCAAGAGCCGAAGAGAGCTGGAAGGGAAATACAACTAGTATTGGGCTTCTCGAATAAGGAAAAAATCGGAACCATCCAACCCCATGACGATGCCTTGGTGATCACCCTCAAGATTAGAGGGGTATGATGTGAAGAGGGTAATGGTAGACCAAGGCAGTGGTGCCGAAATAATGTATCCTGACCTTTATAACAGGCTGAACTTAAAGCCCGAGGACCTGACACCCTATAGCTCTCCTTTAATGAGTTTTGATGGAAAAGTGGTCATCCCAAAGGGCCAAATCAGGCTGCCTATGCAAACTGGCCTTGAAATAGTGGAGGTAGATTTTATCATGGTAGACGCTTACTCGCCTTACACCGCAATCGTAGCTAGGCCTTGGCTCCATACACTAGGGGCAGTCTCCTCCACTCTGCACCAGAAGGTTAAGTATCCATCTGAGGGTCAGGTTAAGGAGATCTTAAGAGACCAATCTGTGGCCAAACAGTGCTTGGTGGCTGCAATCCGGCATAAACCTGAGGCCGAGCCCTTGGCCCATAATGAGAAGGATTTATAGCAGTTAAAGCCCATAGTGTTGACTACTAGAGGCCCAGCCGAGGAAGTAGAATGTGAAAACATGACACAGGTCGTTATAGGTGGTGATCTAGAAAAGTTCTTTCAAGTCGGATCCCAGCTACCTCCTCAAGAGAAGGAGGAGCTGTTAGACTTCCTCATAAGGAACATTGACGTATTTGCATGGGACTTTACTGAGGCCCTGGGAGTGAATCCAGAGTTTATTTGCCATCATTTAAACGTTAACCCAGCTATCATTCCCAAAAAGCAGCCGCTTCGATGCCCATATAAAGAACATGCAGATGCTATAAGGGTAGAGGTGATGAAACTCAAACGGGCTGGAGCAATCAAAGAAGTTTTTTATCCTAAATGATTGGCTAATACTGTGATGGTAAAGAAGAAGAGCAGAAAATGGCGAGTGTGTGTGGACTTCACAGACCTGAATAAAGCTTATCCAAAAGATCCATTCCCTATGCCTAAAATTGATCAACTAGTGGACGCAACTGTTGGCCATTCACGGATGAGCTTCCTGGACGCTTTTCAAGGGTACCACCAAATACCATTGGCCCTGGATGATCAAGAAAAAACTGCTTTTGTCACCCCCATTGGAAACTACTACTATAAAGTGATGTCATTTAGTTTAAAGAATACGGGATCTACCTACCAAAGGATGATGACAAAGATGTTTGAGTCACAGTTGAGCAAAAGCGTTGAAATCTATATAGATGACATGGTGGTAAAAAGTAAAGTCATATCTGAGCACATAGGAGATCTCAGAATTGTTTTTGAAGCCCTTAGAAAACACAAGTTGCGCTTAAATGCTTCCAAGTGCTCATTTGGTGTGGGATCAGGCAAGTTCCTGGGCTATATGGTGACCCACAGGGGAATTGAGGTAAACCCTGATCAGATTAGAACAATCAATAACTTGTAACCTCCTCGGAATCCTAAAGAGGTTCAAAGGCTGACCAGAATAACCGCGGCCCTAAATCATTTCATTTCCCGATCAGCAGATAAATGCCGACCATTCTTCCAGTTGTTAAATAAATGGAAGGAATTTGAATGGACCGAGGAGTGCACCTCTACATTCCAGCAACTTAAAGATTATCTCTCTCGACCTCTTATCATGTCCAGCCCTGAAGTGGATGAAGTCCTTTTCGCCTACATCGTTGTGGCTCCTCATGCTATAAGCCTAGTGTTGATACGAATTGATCGTGGCGTATAGCAGCCAGTTTATTATGTTAGCAAGTCACTCCATGAAGCTGAGGTTCGATATCTACCCTTGGAGAAAGCTTAAAAAGGGTTATGATGCTAATGTTAAAGTGAGGCCATTAGCTCTTGGTGATTTGATATTGAGGAAGGCTTTGGGCACTGCCAAGAACCCAGCATGGGAAAAACTAGGGCCCAATTAGGAAGGGCCGTACCGTATCACCTCGGTGGCTAGCATTGGGGCATACTTCTTAGAAGATTTAGATGAGCATGTAATACTATGATCGTGGAATGTAAACAACCTGAAAAGGTATTATTATTAATAAATGTTCTTTTGATCAATATTTACTTTGTTTATGAAATCTTTGTACTTTCTGTCACTCAGTGGCATCTTTCTTAAGTGTTTAAACTTAAACTTAGTCATGCCTGTAGTCTTCGAACCAAATGATGTGAGTTGGTTAACACTCAATGGCATCTTTCTTAAGTGTTTAAACTTAAACTCAGTCATGCCTGTAGTCTTCGGACCAGATGATATGAGTTGGTTAACACTCAATGCCATCTTTCTTAAGTGTTTAAACTTAAACTCAATCATGCCTGTAGTCTTCGGACTAGATGATGTGAGTTGGTTAACACTTAATGACATCGTTCTTAAGTGTTTAAACTTAAACTCAGTCATGCCTGTAGTCTTCAAACCAGATGATGTAAGTTGGTTAACACTTAAATGGTCTCTTCAGTGTTTAAACTTAAACTCAGTCATGCCTGTAGTCTTCGGACCAGATGATGTGAGTTGGTTAACACTCAATGGCATCTTTCTTAAGTGTTTAAACTTAAATGCAGTCATGCCTGTAGTCTTCAGATCAGATGATGTGAGTTGGTTAACACTCAAATGGCCTCTTAAGTATTTAAACTTAAACTTAGTCATGCTTGTAGTCTTCGGACCAGATGATATGAGTTGGTTAATACTTAATGACATCTTTCTTAAGAGTTTAAACTTAAACTCAGTCATGCATGTAGTCTTCGGACCAGATGATGTGAGTTGGCTAGCACTCAACGACAACCTTTATAAGTGTTAAACAGAACCTTAGGTATGCATGTAGTTCTCGGACCAGATACTTTAGGGAAATTAACATTCATTATCATTTTTTATAAATATTTTAATTGACCCTTAAACGTGCCTAAGTCCTCAGACAGATGTTAAGGAGAAGTTAACATATTGTGACCCCTATTGGTTAAGTTAAACCCCAATTGTATATTCCCCCATAATACTTGTGTTTTTCCTTAAGTCTCCAGATAGATCTATAATGGTTGTTAACTCCTCAGGTTAATGGATAGGAGTAGATAAGAAGTCTTTGTTACTTAGCCACATGCAAGTTGATTACTAAGTAATTGTTGACATTTGCAAAGTGTTTCTGTTAGTTCTTATAAGAACTAGATTAGTAGCGAAGCAAGTTCACGAGTAATAATAATGAGAGTAAAGACATACGGAGCAAGAACAAAGGAAATAAGAAGAAAAGTCCGCTCATTAATTAAAAAGAAAGAATACATTGTGTTCAATGACTAAGTGTCAATAAAAATAATAATAAATAAATAAAAAAACAACAACAAAATAAAGGTCCTAATAACTAAGTCTTCGTTCTGGGGGCAAGGGGGTCAGCCGCCTGGCTTAGCTGGGGGACAGCAGCATCTTGGGCATGGTCCTTGGATTCAGAAGGAGCTTTCTTCCTATCCTGGTCCTTACCATTGTCCTGAGGACCCTCGGTTCTCTCACCTTAACCACCAGCTTGGTCAGACTCCTTAGGAGCTTTAAGGGGAGCAGTAAAGGGGGCCAACAACAGTTTAGACGCCTCCGGAACTTGCTCAGAGTGAGAAGAGTTAGGACCTGGGAATTCACGAATTTCAGGATCGTAATACATGCTCCCAGGTCACCTCAAGTTAGAGTCTGCAGGGACCCCTGCAGTGTCAAGGACTTTACCCCAAGACACATCACAGCATTCCCTGCAGACTGCAGAGAGCTCCTCTACGAGCCTGACTTAAGTCTCCTCCACACCAAGCTTATACATTGCTTGCTTCTTTGCCTCGGCTGCTTCCTTGGATAGTTGGGCTGCCTCCTTGACCCTTTGAAGCTCGGCTCGAAGATCCTTCACCAGTTGCCTCTCTGTGGCCAGATTAATTTCGGTCGTGTATAACTATTTGCGTTGATCTTTGGCCTGCCTCTCTATAGTCTTAAGGCCTGCCTCAGCACTGTCCTTGGCCTTGATCGCCTATTTTAGATGCTCGAACAGTTTAGCCTGATCCTACCTAAGCTTACCCAAGGTTCTTTCAACCTCAGCACGAGATTGGGCCTCCGCTTGAGTTTTGTTGTTAGAGTCTTTGACCCATTCCTCGGCTACATAAACCTGTTGGGTAAGCTGCACCACAAAAACAGGAAAGTTCCATATGATACAGAAAAAGAATGAATACAAGTTAAAATTTTTTACATAAAGGGATGGGTTGAATCATTTACCAAAGCCAGATCCCTCTTAAGGGATAGAAAAAGCTCAAGCTAACTGAAGCGCCTGTAAGCTTCCATATCTCTTAGGAGAAGAAGGGTTACTCCAAGGCCTCAGTAATGTGACCCGCTTGCCCTCCTTGGTAGCTTCAGACTGAAGCATCCCAAACGATGGGGGCACCATCTAACTCCAGCCTGGGGGACCACGTATGTGATGATCGACACACATCAGCCACAAAAGGATCCTCTCGGCTCTTAACAGAAGAGGACCTTAACCCTCACTGGTCTTTGGCAACCTTATGTTGTTTATTCCCCTTTGAAGGGCCTAGCTCACCCTCTTCCAAAGCTTCGCTTGGCCTTTTCTTTTTCAAATCAAGATTAGGCCTCAGCCCGAGATCAGTAGAAGGCTGAGGAGGAGGAGGAAGGTTAGCCGAGGGCTAGGACTTGGCGGTTTCTTTGAGTACTGGCACTTTATTTCTCCCCTTCAAAAGGTCCCTCAAACCTTTGCTTCCTGTATTCAATGCCATTTCTTCTTCTTCTAAGGTGTCGTCCGGGAGGGCAACAACAAGAGCTGGGGTGTTAACTGTGGAATGCCTGTCAGGCTCCTCCTCGGCGTCTGATACGGATACTACTTGCACCCCTTGAGTTTCTTCCTCTCTAAAACGAAAATTATTAATTTCTTTGTCAAGCGAAGAGTTTGAAGATGCAACCCCCTCCTTGGCTACTACTTCTTCAAGAGGAGCTTGTTGGATTGGGGGGACGACCAGATGAACACCTTGGGGGAAAGGATGGGCTACTAGGGGAAGATTGTCTTTAGCTAGGAAGTTTGGCTGAGATACGTCAATGCGATTTATCCAGCGGTCTCTCGCCCTTATGGCATTGCTAATGTCTAGGAATGTGTCTGTAAGGGGCTTAAAGTCCAATATTAGATGGATAGCCCATAGTTACCCGTCCTCACTTACAAAGATCTCGGATCTCAGCAGGTAGTTGAGGGCTTGAACCTTGGTCAAGCTAGGTCTGGGGGGCTACGTGCCTTTTATTTGTGAACACCGCCAAGTAAAAAGACGGTTAGATAGCTAAAAATCATAATAAAAAAGAAAAAACTGAAATGAAAGGAAACAAAGTAGGGTCGGGGTTATTGAGTTTAAATCTATCACTAAGGAGCCTAATTCTAAGGTGTCCCACCTTTCCCGCTCAGACGGGACAGTAAACGCCATCGTGCCAAGCTCTTGAAGCTATGAGATAATCATCTTTCATACCCTTATTTGATTTGGGCAAACATGATATCATCCTTACCACATTTGAGCGGGATTTAAGATAGTATTCAGCGGTTTTTTGGAAATGGCACTCGTACATGTGCACCACATTGTGCCAAGTAAGCTGCAGACCTAGATGCTCGTTAAGAGCATCAACGCTACCTAAAACTCTAAATAAGTTGAACGCGCATTGGTGGGGGCATAATCTATGGTTAAAAAGGTAATCTCTAGTTATTATGCCCATTGGGAAGGTCATTCCCCCCTCTATAAAGGCTATCATGGGGATAACAACCTTTCTCTCCTCTCAGTCGGTCTTTATTCGTTCCGTGGGACAGTAGCGTAGATCGACCCCCTGGGGTATATGGTATTTCTCCTTAAAATCCTCTATTTTAGCAGGGGAGTCCACTAAGTGCATAAATCTACCCTTTTTTACAAACTAAAAGGGAGCTACTATAATCAATGAGTGGAGAAATAAGAATTCAAAGGCCGAGTAAGCTGGCCGACAAGAAAACAAGAGATCCAAAGAAATTATAATGTACGCAGGCTAAGATATAAGGTGACCCATGAAACCCTTTAGAAGGAATTCTAAAGATTTCCTGAGAAAAAAGGAACGAGGCATTTGACGATTTGATGAGTCTGATGAGTTTGAATGCTAGTGATCGCTAGAGAGCCTGAGAGTTTCTAAGATAGAGGAGAAATGGTTTCCTCTGAAACTTTATATAGAAGGCGAAAAGTGAGTGGGAGTTATCCCGCCCGAACCTTGAGGGAAAATATCAACTGTCAGATTAATACCTCACCGTTAGATGCAAAAGACATAACGCCGCCTGAAGCAATTAATGAAACCTCACGAATTCTAAAACAATTAGTAGCAATTATGACACGCGTAGAACCATACCCATGCTTGTGTAAACTCAGGTATGTTGACATCCCTTACTTTTCATTTTGGGGCGAGTCAAAATCCCACTTCTTCTCCTCGGATGCGAGGGAAAAACCGGAATTTTGAGGGGCTATTGTGGGGGTAAAAGTCCAAATTCGTGTACTGGGCCTTGGGCCTTATCCGAGGACACGATATGTTCAAGGAGGAGTAAATGATTAGGAAAGGCCCCAGAGTTGAAAATCATGTAAGGAAAGAAGGGAAGAATGTAGTCCGAGGAGTTTCTCATCCTCGGATACGATAAGTACTGGCCAGAGCCGTATTTAGGCAGTGTAGGTGACCTCCCAGGAAGTTCCAACAATTAGGATGAGCCTCTAGCGCGTGCGAGGGCAATAAGAACCCAGAAATATCTAAGGGAAAAGCTGTTACCACCACATTAAATGCACTGCAGCTACTTTTCTGGCTGCATTTATGTGGAGAAGACCCCTGAATAGTGAAAACCTAACCACGGCAACTTGTAGGAAACTAGAGAAGGTGTTTGATGGGATGTATACTCAAGTGAAGGCTTAGATAGTAGACAGGTGTATGATCAAGATGGCCTAAAAGGAACTATATAATGTAAAAGACCTCCTATGAGAGAAGGATCGAAGGTGGGAGAGAGAAAAAGACAGGAACAATTAGAATTGTAACAAAAGTTGTATTTGCAAACATTGATATTGATTTATACAAAGAATGTCCTCCTCGGATCAGATATATATCCAGTCTTGCATGTATAATTCTTACGTGATCGTTTATTAAAGCCATACTAGCCGTTAGAAACCTTATTTGAACCTAACTCTCCAACCCACTTTCTATAAATTTATTGTATTGGGCTCATTGGGCCATCACCCAATTCATTTTTTGGGTTTGGGCTTCAAACTGTGACGCTACAGTAGCAATTTTGATTATTTAATAAGGTTAGCTTGGATGTAGTTACAAAATATTTTTTTAAAAAATGTTAAATATTGGAGAATTTTGAAAAATTCAAGGGGTCAAAATGGGGTGATATGGTATGAGGAGATAGAAAATGGGTACAATAAGCTTTCTAATGACACTTCATTTGAGTTAAACAAAGGTCAGAAGGCCAAAAAATAAGTTCACATAAGTGGAAAGAATCATGCGAAACCCAAGGTGAATAGTTTAAAATGAGCATGACGTGCCCATTTTGCACATAAATTTTTGGAAAAGTTGCACTTTACCACTCTAAACTATGCCATAATTTATACTTTGCACCCTAAACTATGACTATTGTTACACTTTACACCTCGACGTTAGTTTTATTGTTAAATTGGATGGAAATATTAAACATGTGACTTGCACATATGTATTGCTTAAGTGGGAAAAACCTAAAAGACGAAAACACCCTTTCCACAATAAATTAAAAACAAATTTTTTTTTCTAGCTCTCTCTTGTGCTGCATATTAGCCCCTGCCAACTGCTCCACCATTGTGTGTTAATTGATTACTTACTTTTTTTTCCTTTCTTTATTTGATTGCCACTAGCATGGCTCACCCCTTAACCCAAGTCCCTTCTCATCACAAAAACAAAAATCGTTCCCTATTAGATTCCAACTACTTTGAATTTTAGAGCAGTTCATGATTCCTAGGCCCTTTTTTTTACCTCATCAATTCTCTTTCCCAGTATCATTCACAACACTTCCATAAGGACCATGACCAAGCCACAACGAGCTCATAGCAGCATACACACAATCAAAACTACCAAATATGATTTTGATTTAGGGATTTAGGGTTGTAGGGATTTTGATTTGGGGATAGAGGCTAATACGCATGAGAGAGAGAGAGAGAGAGAGAGAGAGAGAGCTAAAAAAGATAAAGTTTTGTTTTTAATTGATTGGGAAAAGGGGATTTTGGTCTTTTAAGTTTGTACCACTTAAGCAATACACATGTACAAGTCACGTGCTTTATATTTCAGTCTAACTTAACAATAAAACTAATGTTCGGGAGGTGCAAATTATGCATTTGAATAGTTTATGGTGCAAAGTGTAATTTAGGGCATAGTTCAGGGTGGTAAAATCTAATTTTCACTAATTTTTTCACAAATTACTCATGGGTGATCCAAAAAGTTAGAACTAAGTAAACTAGACACGTTTCTTTACGCTCTGAAACAAAAAGCTTCGCTAGATGTTCCCCAAATTGTTGGAAAATGCTTGCAACAAAGATGACAAGAAAAAAATATATGCATGATCAAATTTTTTATTCTCGTTCTATAAATTTATCACTCGCCTACTTGAAAATATGAATAAAAATACCATGAAAATACCTAAATTCTCTCCCAGTTATTCCAGAAAATTTTCAAATAAATAATCCTTCCTTAAATTCAAGCTTCCCCTTGGGTATACTTGATAAATCTGTTTATTTTATTGTTCTTATGCTTCTTGTCTCTATAAGACTATAATGAATACCATGCATGTGGAGTCTTTTGGCTGAATATTGTAGAAAATCGATTTATTTGTGATATGGGTATTGTTCAAAGTTATTTGGAAATTTGAGGAAAGAGAGTGAATTTCGGCAACAATGTTGAAAAAATTCTAACAAAAAGTATGAGAGAGGAAAGGCAAGTGATGTCATGGGAGGATTTGAATTTCGGTAATCTCCTTACTAAAATTCCTGCTATCCAAATTTACTGCCCAGTTGCTAGGTGAAGTGCCCGAAGGAGGAGTAGCTGAAAGGAAACCAATTGTGGCAACCAAGTTGTCGAAATTGTAGGGGATTGAGGAGAGAGAAAATAAGAATTGTGGAAACCAAGTTGCCAAAAATGGAAAGGAAAAAAAAAAAAAAAAAGAGAATTGTGGCAACCATGTTGCTGAAAACTTAGGGAGAAATTTAATAGTAATTTAGGCAATGAAGTTTCTGAAAATGAGGGGGAAAAAAAAAGAAGAATTGTGGCAATGTTGTTGCCGAAATGGAAGGGAAAAAAAATTGTGGCAATAGAGTTGCAGAAAATTGGAGGAGAGGGAGAGAGAGAGAAAGAGAGAATTTTCTAGATAAAAAAAAATATTTTGGATTCTTATTATAACAAGTACACATATTCTTATTCTTCCGTGTCAGTAGTTTTTTTTACCAAAGCAGTTTGGTTTGTGTGTATGTCATGTTCTTTTATTTGCCCTATGAAACAAATAATGATAGATTCAAGTACATTAATTCTTATTCTAAAAAAAAGTAATAGATTCTTATTTAGATTCTTGTCCATGAATGAGAGAAAATTATGGAAGAAAAAAATGATTGATGTGCACATTGTAAACAAACAAAAAAAGAAAAAAAAACAAAAAACCGAGATTTTTGCAGAGATTCTTTGTAGTGAATATATGTTTATAAATGATTGATGTGCACACAGTAAAAAATAAATAAATAAAAAAAAGAGATTTTTGCAGAGATTCCTTGCAGTGAATATATGTTTATAGTAAAGTAATTTGTTTGCATCAAAGTGTCCCATCTTGGTCTGTGTTGTGTTGTATTTGGTCAATTGGTGTATCTAGTTATACAGTTTAAAATCTAAGAATTTAACTTATATGAAACTTGCGTCCTATTTAAACATCACTAATGTTACTTTAGTTCCCACAGTTCTTATTTTCTACTCTTTTCCCCCTAAAAAAGTCTATCAACCTTCTTCTCCACTCTTATTCCCTTAATAATTCTATCAACTATTTTAATTCATGTGTGCCATACATTCTACAAACAACTATAAGGAACAACACTTGCAAATACTTGTCCGTGAATTCTTGCTAAAATTTCATATAGCAAAAATATATTTCAAAATTGACATAAATTTTCCTTAAAGAAATACTTACTTCGTTAGCCTATAATATACATGTATGATATAAGAACCCCCACCCCCCCCCCCCCCCCCCAAAAAAAGTTAGTATATGCTCCTAAAACAAAAATCTAGTTTTAGGTGTAATAATAATAACGAAAATTGTACGATATTAGAAATATTTATCTATTATCGCATGGATGCATGAGAATGCTATATAATATGTCTTGTTTTAGAAGAAGCAAAATGAAGAGCTACATAAAATAATTAACATAACCATAATAGATCCTTCTAATTGTTAATGTTATGCTAAGTTACTTACGAAAAGGGAAACAAAAAATAATTTTAACTACTATGATGGACAATAATAAATTATCAGTGAACCAATCCTCTTTAATAGAATTCTCTCAGCTCTATCTATTTAAACATTGAATATTTTTAATAGATTACCTTCATGTATTGCATTTTAATGTTTGTGTGGTGTTAATATATTAATACTATTGTTATGTTTTAGTGTGAATGGTAGAAAAGTTGTTCATTTTTCTCATCTATTCCGGTGGAATAATTAAACATGGCAAAAATGGGGTTTATTCCGAAAATGTGACATTTGAAGATCTATGTGATAGAGTAACATCCATGCTTCATATAAATAGAGAAGATTCAAAACTTACTATTTGGCATAGATTTTCTTTTCAATATCATCCACATCCTATGAATTACCAACAAGTTTTGGTAGAAGATGATAATGGTGTCAATGCAATATTCGATATATTAGGCTACCAATATGAATTTGTAGGTGCAAAGTTGTACTTGGGTGTAGAGCCCATAAGAAGCCACCGAGATGTTTTCCCATTCAATATGCCAACGAAGGACCGAGTGCATCGTTCACATGGCAGGCACTTTCATGATCCATATGCCATTCATACTGACTATCATGCTCCATATACCTATGTAGCAACTGAGGACCAACATGTTCCTTATCGGCCAATGAACACTAGGGATGTTGACTATGATAACCCAATTGAGCATGTCACACCAGAGACTACTTGTTTTGAGTTTGAAGCTCCGTATGACCAAATCGCCACTTAGAGAGCTGCTAATGATCCCAATGATACATACCGTATAGTTACTACTATTGAAAATGTGGTCCATACATTATCAGAAAGGATGCGGGCCATGGATAGTGATGACTAACTTGATAACGACAAGGTCCTTGATGATGTTGGAGATGAACAGGAGCTTCCCAATGAACCTAATCATGAAAGAAGTCCAGCAATGGCATTCAATCAACCTTCATCACTAAGATTTTCACAGAACTCAAGGGATAATATGATTGATCCAACCCCACCATTTGAAAAGCCCATTCAGAGTACTTAGGACCCTACCTAAAAGTTTTATGTGGGCTTGCTTTTTGCTGATAAGGATGAACTACAAGATGCTATTAAACAATATCACATCAAGAGGAACCATACATTTAGCATACAAGAGTCAAATCTAGCATGTTGGTCTGTAAGTTGCAAACATTGTTCTTGGCGTCTTCGAGCATGCTTTCGGGTTATACATGGGTTCTTTGAGGTTAGGAAATACAATGGTCCACACACATGTACAAAGTCCACGCTCACACAAGATCACGAGCAATTAGACTTCCATATTATTGAGAAAGAGTTAAGGGATAT
Organism: Quercus glauca; assembly: GCA_023736055.1. Classification (NCBI taxonomy): domain Eukaryota; kingdom Viridiplantae; phylum Streptophyta; class Magnoliopsida; order Fagales; family Fagaceae; genus Quercus; species Quercus glauca. Next base: position 19,460,585 of record CM043325.1, on the reverse strand, counting down.
TGTCAAATATGATCCAACCATAAAGATTTCTTCGCTTCAATATACTCTTTACAATAAGTACCAATACCGACCTTCTTATTTTAAGGTGTGGGAGGCGAAACAAAAGGCAATTGGTAAAGTGTTTAGTGATCGGGACAAATCTTACCAATTATTGCCAAAATGGTTGAAAGCTTTGACTGATTCAAACCCGGGCAGCAAGGTTATTTGGAGAACATTACCTGCTACTGTGCCAGGCTGTGTGATATTTGAGAGAGTGTTCTGGGCTTTTGGTCCATCAATTGAAGTTTTTCAACATTGTAGGCCAGTGATTAGTATAGATGGAACTTTCCTATATGGTAAGTACAGTGGTAAGTTAATGATTGCATCAACGTGGGATGGTGACAATAGACTTTTTCCACTTGCCTTTGCCATTGTGGAGGAGGAAATTGATAATAGTTGGTTTTGGTTTTTGCGTGGTATTCAGAATAATGTCACTAATCAAGATAGGTTATGTGTCATATATGATCGTTACCCTGGTATAATGTCAATGATACAGACTATATGTCAATTGACACATTGGTATCATTGTTTTTGCCTTCGCCATGTGGCTCGCAATTTCACTTCAACAAATTGGGGATAAAAACTTGAAGGCTATGGTAATGTAGGCAAGCATGGAGAATCAGCTACGAAAGTATCAAATAACTAGGGATAGAATTACTCAATTAAATGCAGATGGTGATAAGTATTTAAGGGAATTATCAGTGCAGAAGTGGACGTTAGCACATGATGGTGAACATCGTTATGGGGCAATGACCACAAACTTGTTTGAAAGCTTTGTTAGGACATACTAGATTCACTTGTTAGGAACATATGTCACTATTTTATGTAATTGGCTAGTCATTTGACAAAACACACTTTACTTGTATTTGGGTAGATCTAAGATGCGTTTAATACTTCAAGAAACTTTGTTTCATGATCAAGTGTTAAAGCCATGTAAGTCTGTCCAAGATTCAAGCTGAAAAGTGCCTATCATTAAAGCTCGACAGCTAACCATCTATCAAGCTTGAAAAACTGTTCTAGCCCCGTGGCTCAACAGCAACTCGACAGCTAGGCATTTATCGAGGTTTATTAAATACTAAATTTCAGTTCTGTTTTGACTCTAATCTGTGATTATGTGTTTAGACTTTCTTTTCTCACAACCCTAAACATATAAAAATATTATTTTAAGGGCCGTCAAAGTGGACACAAGTTGCACAAGTGTTGAGCAAAGTTTGCTCAAGCAAATTGTGACTAGAGACAGAATTTGCCTTAGTTCATCTTTCTTGTGAAGAAGTTGCTGTGTTTGTGCACCATAGGGTTTTTTGATCAAGCATCTTCTCGATCTTCATCGTGTGATGAACTGAAGAACTTTACAGCCAACAACCTTCTTTAGTTGGTGATTGAAGTCACATACTGGGATCCGTGCATCAAATTGGTTAGTCACGTACGGGAACCGTGCATTGAAAAGGAGAGATTGTCACTATAGAACAAGTTCAATTGGGTATTGGGTAAGGGTTCAATTGTAGGTTGGTATAAGGTATTGTGATTTCTTGTAACTGCTTATTGTGATAATATTAGATTCTCGGGAGTGGTGACCTTAAATTCACCCGGTGAGGTTTTGCCTTGGTGGTTTTCCCTATTCGTAAACAAATCACCGTGTCAATTTAATTCCGCTGCATATTTTTGGCCTATCAAGTTTCAATGGTATTCTAAAGAGTGCTAGAAATTTGCCCATAACTACGTTAGTCAAACTTACACACTACTGTTGTGTAGCCTACTATGCCAATCGGTATACTAAGGCACACGCAGAGGTTATAGCCGATGAACTTATTACAGCCAATGCAAAGAATAAATTCAATAAATGGGAAAAAAAAAGCACCAAAACATTCAATTACTGTGTTCAATCATGAAGATGGTATGTTTGAAGTCAGAACACCAATAAACCCTAACTCTGCATATAGGGGTAATCATCATCATGAGGTAAATCGATCAAGACAACAATATAACTAGTAAATTAACCATTGATGCATTGTGACAACATATATTACCTATTGATTATGATGTGTGTTGTGATTAGAAAGGTACGCACGTAGAACATGCGTTGGTGTGTGAGTAAAAGTTCTCTTTGTTGCCCACCTATACACAATTAATGATTGACACTGATTTTAGGGTTTGGAAGTATCAAGGATAAACACTACAGTCTACAATGTTGTATAGAAATAGAAAGTAAATATTATACCTGGAACCATATGGGTCGTTACCATTTAAATTTGTTGGATTTATTAGAATTGGGGTCAAATATGGAAGATGCTCCCAGGCCCATAATTGTAATCTAAAAACGGGGCCTGCAACCTCTGTGCTTTTTTTAATAGTAGTTGTACACAGCTCTTTATAAAGGAATGCAACTGTGGCACTACTCCAGCTACACCAAAGTCCGCTAACAGCTAGAGAAAGTAGCAATGCAATCTACTTTGGCTCTTTTTTCCAAATAGTAAAGCCAAAACTTAGAACATGTATGCCCCAGCATACTGTTGGGTTGTTATGCTCGCTTAACTGCAAGGGGGGTGCTACAAACGGTTGGGGTCACACTCGTAAGGTGGAAACCTAATTTTTTTTATAAAAAAAAAAGTACAATGTTATATTGCTAATGTTGAAATTATTTTTATGTAAATTGAATAATTGTAGATATTATTAGGATATTAATATATTTTGATCTCGCAATGTACAATGCCTTTCATTGCATTATTAGAGATGTGATATTGTTGTTGGGTTAGCAGAGAAGGATTGAATGGCCCAGACTCCATTTCAAATATATCCTACATTAAATGCTACAATGAGTTAAACCATGCAACATCCATTACTATAAATCAAACTAAATTAACCATTTTTTTTTGGGGACTAAGATAATCTCTATGACATTAATGAATTGGCAATAAAGTACTATTAAGATCTTGGTCAACCCTAAATTAAATAGAATATAAGAAATTAATAATAATTATACTCATACTCATAATTGGAATGGAATCAACCCTAATTATCATATTCTTAAATTCATACACATATAAGTGTAAGTGAAGATGCGTTTTCACAATATCTTTAATATATAAACACTGAGATTACAACATTACAATATCCAAAGGTATATTTTTTACAAACCATCTATATAAAAAATTATAAACTAAGAAAATAATTTCCAAATAAATTAGGGGGCTGAGAAGCTTACTACAATCGTGATAAGAAGGGAAGAAATGTAGGAATTATAGAGTGATACTTGTAAGAAAAGAAAGAAAGAACAAAAAAAACACAATCAAATAATCATAAATATCTTCTAAAAAAAATATAATCCTAAATAAAAAGAAAAGAACAATAATAAAAAAATAATAAAATTAATATATAGTGACTATTACAGTTTTTTATGCTAAATATTAAATATAACTTACAATACTTGTAGTTCATAATAAAATTGAAAGAAACTCAAATAAAGGATTTATGAAGCAAAATTTTTAATAATAATAATAACGCACAATAATTAGTATTAACTATAATATAACTATAATTAATTTTCATTTCCCAACCTATAACCCCCTAAAAAGTAAAGATTCAAGAAACTTAATGAATTTTTCTACCAACTAAACTTTAAAGAAAAAGAAATACAAATGTAAGATTTATTGTACTAAATAAAAATAAAAATAATAATGCACATACATATCTTCATTATAAACCAATAAACATATTATGCAATATATTTTGTCCTAGTAATATATGTAATAATTGATAATAACAAAGTAAAATTGATTATAAAAAATCACAATAATGCAATTTATTACAATTTTTGTGGTCATATAATAATAATAACAATAAATAATATTAAATAATTTCAAAATTAACAAAACACATACATAAATTTAATTAGAGAGTCAAGATGCTTACCACAATTGTGATACCAACTGAAAGAGTGAAAATTATAGAGTGATACTTGCAACAACAACAACAGCAACAAAAACACAATCAGATAATAATAAATAAATGCAAAATAACAACAATACTGAAAAGTTTATGTAAATCAATTTGACCTTTAAAAGAGTTCAAGATATTGTATTTATAATGATATCAAAAATATACTTGAGATTTGCTATACAAGGCAATATTCTTGAATGAGTGAAATTAAAGTATTCCTAGCATAAAAGCATAATTTTTTTTTTTTTTTTTTTTTTTGAGAAGCACCTAAGTCATAGGCTAATTATAAGTTATCAACTACAAAATAATCAAATTCATGTATGGTGACTATTACAATTTATTATGGTAAATTTCAAATATAAATAAAAATGCTTGTATTCCTAACCCTAAAAAATTCACTAATCTAAAATTTGAATAATAACAACAACAACAATAATCATAATCATAGTCATACAAACAATATTAACTACAACAATACAAAATATTTTACAATGTATTAGCTTCTAATATTTACAAAGCATATATTTATACAATAATAATAAATCTGTTAATTTCTAGAGCTGTAAGTTAATAAGCAAAACAAAAAAAAAAAACTCATATTAACCCAAAATTTACAATCCTTAGTTGTGCACACTGAAGTAAAGCAGAAAAGTAATATAGCACCGAACAATCAAAGGTAAGCGAAGCAATATGAAAAATGTAGGAGACACAATGCTTTAGTGATGGTGCCTACCTTTTATAATGAGAAGAGAAATGAAAAGACAAAAAAGAATTCATGACATAGATTCATATCAGTAGGTTAGGTTTTATTGGGAATGATCAAAGAATATATCCCAAAGTACTTAGAGAATAAGAATCAAGAGGAAAAAGTGAGGTGATTGACTCCTCCAAATATTTTTTTTATCCAGACAATTCTCTCTCTCTCTCTCTCTCCAATTTTCGGCAACTCCATTTCCATAATTCTTTTTTCCCCCCTCCTATTTTAGCAATTCTATTGCCACAATTTTTTTTCTCCTTCAATTTTCGGCCTAAATCTTTTTTTTTTTTTTTTCACCTCACTTTGAGCAACTTTATTGCCTAAATTACTATTAAATTTCTCCCCAAGTTTTCGGCAGCTTGGTTGCCACAGTTTTCTCTTTTTTATTTTTTTTCCTCCTATTTTCAGCAACTTAGTTGCCACAATTCTTATTTTCTCTCTCCTTACTCCCCTACAATTTTGGCCACTTGTGTAAAGTTGTAATTTACAACTGTGTATTTGTTGGCTTTTATTCCGTGCCAAATTTGATTGTAATCATGTTCAATCGTTTAATACCCTGTATTTGTTGTGGGACTTGATGTAAGGGGTGTGTGAGAGAAAGAGTGTTGAAGACTCAAGCATTTGAAGAAGAAAAGGATTCTCGCGGGTATCTCGCGGGTATGTCGCGACCAAGCTTCCCGCGAAGTGAAGCATGTGCCAGGCACATGATGGAATGCGAAGAGTCATGCCAGGTGGAGACAACTGTGTCTCGCGAGTATCTCGCGGGTAAGGCCTTCCCGCGAGACACCCGCGAGACTAGCTGTTCTGCCAGCCTGTACTTTTTGAGTCACACCTTTTGCACCCCTCCTATATATATCACCCTTACCCACAATTGTTGAGGGATGCTTCAGAGAGAAAAACCCTAGCCAAACACATTGGTAATTAGAGATTGTCTTCCCCACCTTCTCTAAACATTTTGCTTGTGGTATCTCCTCAACCATTCCCTCTCCATTGTCCATATCTTTGAGAGGTTGATAGCCCAAACACTTGACACACCTTAGAGAGTGCTGAGTGACGTTTTTGGTGCTGCTGGGAAGCATTGGAAGGAGCCTTCAATGGCAGATGCAACATGGAGCTTGTTGCGGGATCCGGATAACTAGGACAAGACACGGTTCCGAGAAGCCTTGTTGGAGTAGGAGCTTGGAGGGCTTAGGTACATCGGGTAGACTAGGCTTGGAGGGTCTTTTGCTAATCCATGTATCCCAACTGATTGTCTAGTGGATCGATTTCCGCTTGGAGGGCGGCGGAGAGGTTTTTCGCCGAGTTCTTCGGTTTCCTCTTCGATAACACGTCTCGGTGTTATTTGTGTTTGCATCCTTCTTCCCTACTCTTGTTCATTTCATTTTTACTGCTGAGTTGCTTTAAATTATGGATTAGAGTAGTTGGTTGTTTATTCGCTTGTGTTTACACTATTCCGCACTTGTTAGTAAGTTAGTGTAAAATCAACCAAGCCGTAATTTGAATTTGGGGGTCTAAACCGCTCGTGTGTTTTCAACACATTTTCGAGCTTTCAATTGGTATCAGAGCGGGTACACTTGCTGAGGTTTAATTACCTAAGTGTGATCCTTGACCCTTCTTGAGATGGACCGGTCTCAATCGCTCAATGTTCCACCATTTTTTTATGGGAACAATTATGCATTCTGGAAAGTTAGAATGAGAGCATTCTTATGTTCTATCGATGATACCGTTTGGGATGCGGTTGAGATAGGTTGGACCAAGCCGGTGGCTCCTAAGTCCACTTGGGATAAGGCAGCCCTTGCGGCAGCAAATGCTAACAGTAAAGCTTTAAATGCTATCTTTTGTGGTGTGTCCCCTGATGAATTCCACAGGATCTCTCATATGACAGTAGCCAAGGAAGCTTGGGAGATTTTGGAGACTACCTATGAGGGTACAAAGAAAGTCAAGGATACAAAGCTCCAAATGCTCACCACCAAATTTGAAGAACTCAAGATGAGTGATGATGAACCATTTGACTCATTCTATGGGAAGCTCAATGAAATTGTCATTGCTAAACTCAATCTTGGGGAGAAGATTGAAGACACTAAGGTGGTGAGAAAAATATTGAGGTCCTTGCCTGAGAGTTTTAGAGCAAAGGTTACAGCCATAGAAGAAAGCAAAGACTTGGATGAGATTAAGATTCAAGAGCTGATCGGTTCTCTCCAAACCTATGAGCTGGGATTGCCTTCCCATAAAACGAGCAAATCGTTTGCTCTTAAAACCATCAACGAAAGATTGAATGATTCCTCCGAAGAAGACGGAGTGGAGAAAGAAGTAGCATATCTTGCAAAGAACTTCCGCAAGTTTCTGAAAATGAAGAACAGTGGGAAACCGTTCAATAGAGAAAAGTTCTCTTCTTCAAGAGGTGATAAGAAAGAGTTTAAGAGAAAAGAAGGAAAGGACTATCAACCCTCTCCAGACATTGTGTGCTATGAGTGCAACGGTCATGGACATCTCAAGAAGGAGTGTCCGAATTTTCTGAGGGGAAAAGGAAAAGCATATGCTACAACGCTCAGTGACTCTGAATCTTCTGATTCTGACTCGGAAGAGAGCTGTGACGGTGAGGGAAACTACTCCGCTTTCATGACTATTGCTCATGAAGATTCCTCGAATGACTTGGGTGCACTTGAGAAGGAACTTGGTGAACATTCTGATTCAGAATCTGCTGGAGTTGTGGAAGAATCAGACGCTGAAGAGGAAGAGAATATAGCTAATCTTCAAGAGAATTACTCCTCACTTCTTGAGAAGTCAGGGGAATATGCAAGAATAGCCAAGGCAGCTGTGAGAAAAATGAAGAAAGCAGAGGAAGACTACCGAAGTCTCATGATCAGACATAAGGAGGCCAAATGCGAAATAGAAGGGCTGAATGGTGAGCTGTCAGAAGCATACTTGAAGATCAGATTTCTTGAGCAAGAGGTGGTGCAAGCGCAAGCCAAGATAGAGAGGGTCTCCTCCAGAAAGTTGGATGATGTTATCTCATCCCAAAAACATTCTTCAGACAAGTCCGGATTGGGATATACCGGAGGAAGTAGCTCATCAGTCAAAACTACCAAAGAAGTGAAATTTGTGAAGGCCGTAGAGCAAATTGTAGAGGAGGCCGTTCCTGAGAATGTTAAGGTTGAAAAGAAGAATGTAAATGAGCAACGGATGATGAATAAGCCTCGAAATCAAGCTGGAGGTAGACACGAAACCAGAGCAAGATCTCTCTCAAGACCTCAACGGGGTCCTAGAACGGATTATGTGTGTCACTATTGCGGATTGCAAGGACACACCAGACCCAACTGTCAAAAATTGAGAGCAGACAATAATGCAAGCATTCCTCGATCACGTGGAAGAAGGAATGACAATAGAGCTTGGGGTGGTGAGAACTCAAGAAGCCAAACTCGTGATGCCGGAGTGACAGACGTGATGAAGATGATCGGTGCCTTCACCACTTGCTTGGAGAGTTTCACCAGGAGGTTTGAAAGTCCAAACTCTCGTACCCAATCCGTCAAGGATATCACCCCAAACGCACGTGACGTGTGGGTGAAGAGGGGTACTCATGCATAAGTACTATAATATGTCCATGCATTAATTCTTTCCATGTTTAGGGACATCTGTTGTTGCATTGCATCATGCATTACTTTCATGGTTTGCACTTACTATTTTTTCCTTTCTTGTTCTGTTTTGGGTGTGTTTCAAAAAATTCAAAAACCCATAAAAATTATAAAATCTAAAAAGTTTGATCACTTTGTTGAGTTTTGTCTCAAATCATGTTTTGCCTTGTACCTTTGTACTTATGGCTTTGTGCATTTAAGGAGCTTAGCTTGTCCCTCATGCACTCATATCATAGTGGAAGAAATTCTGAAATCTATGTGACGGTTGTAAATAGATCTTCAACCCTGTCATGAATGATTAGTGAATGGTTGTGTTGATCTTGATACATGCATAGACTCATGCCTATATATCTTCCCACTTTTATTTTTCTTGCTTAAAAGAGCTCTCTAAATGTAAATCTCCAAATGAAAAGAGATATAGAGCTGCAAAAGCCTGTCGCACAAACTAGTATTCGACTAGGAAAAAGGGAAAGCGACCAAAATAAAATGTATGATGCCCAAAAAGCCAAAGGCTAACTCATCAATTGAAATATCAAAAAATTTCAGGCATCTCTCTCTAAATGTGATTCTCTTTGCTCAAAAGTTGCAAATGAAGTGTTAAGAATGGAGCCAAATGAAAAGCTTCAATGAATTGTTATCAAGTTCGTGTGGGAGGTCATATATGCATGTTTCCATAATTGAGATAGGTCACATAATCTAGTGCTAGTTGTGTATGCCTTGATTGAATTGATCATTGAAGCCTCACATTGGTCTAAGGACTATCTCATTTTTGATATCCACACACAACACACAAGTCTATGTTCTATGAATGTCATAATCATTTGTGTGATTGTACTTGATTAAATGTGTTTCACATGCTCAATCTTTGTTGATCAAATCCAAAAAGGTTTTTGTGAGTTTTATTTGTTTTTGAAAGTGGTTTTAGACTTTCGTGTGTTTCTTTTTGGTCAAAATGAATTTTGTGTTTTTCATCAAAAAACTGGTTCAGTGGCTTTCTCGCGAGAAGCTCGCGACTAAGAAGCTTCCCGCGAAAAGCTGTTTGGCAAAAACTGAGATTTTCTAAAAATCAGACAGAGAATCTCGCGACTGTTTCGCGACTGTCTCGCGACTTAGAGCTTCTCGCGAAAATTTTGTGCTTCAGTGGCACTTTTCGCGGTTGTCTCGCGACTGTCTCGCGGCTCCCTATCCCGCGAAAAACGCGTGTTTTCAGTTTTTAAAGGGCTGATGTGACAGTTTTTCAAAACATAAAACTTCCCTCTTCTCTTTTCTTCGAAACTCTCTCTACCCAAAAACACTATTTCATCAAAATCCCTCTCCAAATCAAGCCTTTTTCTGCATTTTCTTCTTCAAGGTATGTTGATCATTCACTTCTTTTTAAGTTTTTACTTAGATTATGCAGAAATTTTTAGTTAGGGTTATGATGATTGGGGATTTTCGAATTTTTGGGTTGGTTTTCTAAATTGGGCAATGTTTGTGTTAAATCTTTGATTGGGTTTTGTTTCTTTTGATCTTATTGCATCTGTGTTGGCCCCTTGTGGCTTTTTAAAGTGTATTTAGGCATATTTTCACCATGTTCATGCATTGTTCATACTTAAAGTGTTGTTATGCACATTAGGTGTTTGATTGAATGTCTAAATGACATTGTTGTGCCTAATTGGTCTCAAGTGAGTCCCAATTTCAAGGTTTCCATATACCTTACCGTGTTTTGGTCTAAAATTGATCTTTGATCATGTGTGTATTACACTTTGCACATGTTGCACTCACTTGGCAAACACCTAGGTACCCTCTAGACACACTCTCATGCATTTCATGTTACACACACATATGCATACACACAAACACACACTTGCACAATAATTTAATTTCATGCAAATTGTCTTTTTGTTCATGCATTTGTGTTTTAGTTTAAGGATGTATGTTGTGTAGCATGCGTATATGAATTGGTCATGCCCTGTTTTGAATGCTACTCTGTTTTTGGTAGTATCACATTTTGATTTAAACTAACTTGAATCTAATCAAGTTTTGTTCTTGTGTTGTGTGCACTTGTGCTGTTTGTGTTATGTCCTCTTGTACAGATGTCTCCCACCAAGCATGCCGGTACCAAGAAGAAGGGTCCCAAGCGTGCTCGTACTGACTCCGATAACTTCAAATCCGCAGAGGCAGATATGAAGTACAATGATTGCTACAAGAGAGCAACCATTGTTATGGAAAGGGTGGTGCAGTTGGAAGAGCTTGAGAACACGTGCATTCCAGATGCATTCAAAGAACGGACTTGGACCAAACTGCTGAATCCTATTGGAACTGTGTACTCAGAGATAATCAGAGAATTCTTCTCCAATGCTGAGGTGGAAGAGAATAAGATTCTTTGCTGGGTGAGGCGCAAGGAATTTGAGATCACAAGGGACAGCATTCAAGACTTCTTGGAGATTCGTCCTCCCTCACAGCCAATGACAACTCAATATGATGAGAAATTGGGGCATATCACGGAGATGATATCAGCACTTGGTGGAGTTCCAAAGAAATCATCAATGGACACTCTCAAGTTCTCTCCAGAAATGAGAACTCTCAGCTATGTCATGATCCATAACCTGTATCCGGTCACCAACCTCACTACTCTCTCGGCTCCAAGGACGAGGTTTCTCTATGACCTCTTTACTCACAAGGAAATTGATATCTGCAGCCACATCTTTCACATTCTGAAGAAGAGCATCAAGAAGCAGAATTCCAGAACAATAATGCCCTTTCCCTCACTGATCATGGGTCTCATTGCCAAGACAAAGCTGAAGTTTCCTAGTGGCCTTACTGTTGTTCAGAGGGATTACCCCATTGGTGCAAACACTCTGACTCGGAGCACAGCACACATCAAAGGCCCGAAGACTGGTCCTCATCTCATTCCACCGCCTAGGGGTGCCCCTCAGGATATCCCAGAGGAGGGTGGAGATACTGAGGAGGAGATTGACAGGTTCACTTCTGCCCCAGAGACTGATCAGCCTTCATCTTCTGCTCCAGCACAACCACAGGGTCTCAGCAAGCTTGATCAGATCCTAGCAAAGATGGATCTCATGTCCACAGTGCTTGACACTCATGTACAGCACACAGCCGATCAGTTTGCTTACCTTCAGGAGCAGATCACCACTCTATCCACTCAGATTCAGAGCTTATCCCCTACACAGGGTTCAGACTCCGACTCCGACCAATTCTAGTCCTTTGGCCATTCCGGTCAAAAAGGGGGAGAAAATTTTGAGGGGGAGCTGATGAACAAGAGCTTGCACAGCCTTAGGGGGAGCATAGCTTAGATATTGGTTATTGGTTATTGGTTTTTACAGACGGGTTTACTAAGTTTTTACTTGGTTTATAGTTAATGTCTTACTGTTTTTAAGTTTATACTTCTGACACTTATGGTTTTAACTTTAGTATTAATTTCAGTATATTTTCAGTAGTTTGTGTTTTTTTTGTTCTATGCTTTGTGGCATATGTGCTATGTGGCATTTTCTTGTACCCATGTTGCTTATGTAAGCTTTAAGGGTTTGTTCCATGCATAAAATTTGTAGGTCTTTGTGGTTTGTGCCATGCATTTGCTATACCATGCTTATGCAACCTTGATGCATGTTTGCTTGTAGTTCAATGTCATGCATTGTTTCTTCAAGTACATCACTCTTGTGCCCTAGTAGGATTGTTCCTAGATGCAAATACTTCGTGTATTTCGCATTGGTTGAGTGTTGGAGATGCAAATGATTCTCTTCAAATGAGCTTATCATCTTGCATATCCGGATGTTCATTTCATGTGTAAATGAGCATAGTAATTGCTTGTGTATAGTGATTACTTGTTTGATCTTGCCATGATCTAGTGTTTCTATTTCATATAGCTTGATCCTGTTTTCTTTATTGCTCCATATGCATTTCAAGTTTTCTACATGCAATGATATTAGTGTGTTGTTGTATTTCAGGAGATACTTGTTCATATGTTCAAGAGCTTTTCAGAATCTAGAATTAGGTGTGAGTGAGTTTTGCCTTTGTTCCCAAACTCACGTTTAAGTCTAGAGTCTGTTTTAGGGTTTTGTCACGGAATAGCCAAAGGGGGAGATTGTAAAGTTGTAATTTACAACTGTGTATTTGTTGGCTTTTATTCCGTGCCAAATTTGATTGTAATCATGTTCAATCGTTTAATACCCTGTATTTGTTGTGGGACTTGATGTAAGGGGTGTGTGAGAGAAAGAGTGTTGAAGACTCAAGCATTTGAAGAAGAAAAGGATTCTCGCGGGTATCTCGCGGGTATGTCGCGACCAAGCTTCCCGCGAAGTGAAGCATGTGCCAGGCACATGATGGAATGCGAAGAGTCATGCCAGGTGGAGACAACTGTGTCTCGCGAGTATCTCGCGGGTAAGGCCTTCCCGCGAGACACCCGCGAGACTAGCTGTTCTGCCAGCCTGTACTTTTTGAGTCACACCTTTTGCACCCCTCCTATATATATCACCCTTACCCACAATTGTTGAGGGATGCTTCAGAGAGAAAAACCCTAGCCAAACACATTGGTAATTAGAGATTGTCTTCCCCACCTTCTCTAAACATTTTGCTTGTGGTATCTCCTCAACCATTCCCTCTCCATTGTCCATATCTTTGAGAGGTTGATAGCCCAAACACTTGACACACCTTAGAGAGTGCTGAGTGACGTTTTTGGTGCTGCTGGGAAGCATTGGAAGGAGCCTTCAATGGCAGATGCAACATGGAGCTTGTTGCGGGATCCGGATAACTAGGACAAGACACGGTTCCGAGAAGCCTTGTTGGAGTAGGAGCTTGGAGGGCTTAGGTACATCGGGTAGACTAGGCTTGGAGGGTCTTTTGCTAATCCATGTATCCCAACTGATTGTCTAGTGGATCGATTTCCGCTTGGAGGGCGGCGGAGAGGTTTTTCGCCGAGTTCTTCGGTTTCCTCTTCGATAACACGTCTCGGTGTTATTTGTGTTTGCATCCTTCTTCCCTACTCTTGTTCATTTCATTTTTACTGCTGAGTTGCTTTAAATTATGGATTAGAGTAGTTGGTTGTTTATTCGCTTGTGTTTACACTATTCCGCACTTGTTAGTAAGTTAGTGTAAAATCAACCAAGCCGTAATTTGAATTTGGGGGTCTAAACCGCTCGTGTGTTTTCAACACATTTTCGAGCTTTCAACTTGGTTGCCACAATTGGTTATCTTTCAACCACTCCTCCTTTGGGCATTTCACCTGCTAGCTGGGCAGTAAATTTAGGCAGCAAGAATTTCAGTAATGAGGTTACCGAAATTCAAATCCTCCCATCACATCACTTGCCTTCCTCTCTCATACAAGTTGGGTTTGTATAATATCCATACCCTACCTGAATAATTCGAGTAATATCCATATCCTACCTGGTTAAGCTCTACCCATGAAGAACTGGGTATTACCCGAAACATTTGGATTGGGTAGGGTTGGATACCCATTACCCAATGGGTATGGCCATCCCTAGCACCATAGATGGGTTCAAGTTATTGGCTACTAATTTTCTTAAAATCGAAGGTGACCACCAACTCTATAGTCAGATTGAAGGTTTGTTGAAGAATGTAGAGGTTACCCTAGCTGAAATTGTAGAGGAACTTTTGAAGAGTGGTGTACTGATGTTGTTCTCCGAGAAGTTGTCAAATTTCTCAAGCAAAAAGAACGTGAGAAAGCAAAGGTTGCAGAGTTAAAGGAACTTTTGAAGAGTGCCGATATAGATGTTGATACAGACAGTGTAACGTCCCGTCAGTTTAAAAAAAAAAATTGTAAGGTCAGATTTTTTATGGTTCATACGTGCTCCCCACCTAGCCCCACTACCCACCACTCCTTTTTCACTTATCTCTTCATTCCTTTGGCCAGCTCACTCCCTTAGTTCTCTTTTCTTTCTTTTTCTCCTTTTCATTTTCGGTAGACAGAACACTCCTTTTCACTCCTTCAAACTCTCTTGCCGGCACCTTAATATCACCATTTCCACCATCAATTTTTTGGCAAGATCACTGGAAAATTCTTGGGAACCCATAAACACCTTCACATTCTTTTTTTGAGGTAAAAATTTCTCATCTTTTTGGTGGGTTTTGCACTTTTGCTTGAGGTTATTTTTCTCTAAACTTTAATAATGATATCCATGTGATTTATGAGCATTGGAAATGATATTTATGTGTTTTTATGTATGGGTTTTGTATTGGTGGAATTATTTGATGAGTTGGTATATATTTTGTGCTATTGATGACTACTTAAGGTTTATGTATGGTGGAAAAATTTAGGAGTTTTAAGTTATAACATGTGATGGTTGGTAAATTTAATTTTCCATTGCCATTGGATTTATTTGGAGTTAGTTGAAGTTCCAAATTTCTTGTCTTGTAGGATATTTTGATTTTGGAGATGATAGTAAATGGGATCAACTTTATAAATTGGAGTTTATGCCTTGTGAATCAATTTGTTGAGAAACTTTGGAAGTGGGATATATTATTATTGATGAGGTTAAATACTAGGCTTGCCTAATTTAGTGCTCATTTGGCAATTCCTAAATTGTACCTAGATATAATTTCAAGCTCTATACTTATTGTGATAGGTTTACTTGATATTGTTTAGGTTCTAGCTAATATCCTTGGAGCTTGGAGAATTAGGCTTTTGCGGTTGCGAGGTAAGTAGCTTTTTAATGGGATTTTGGAAAATAACCATGTTTTATAAATGTTGTTTTTGGGTCAAATACATTTTGAAAAATTATATATGGATATGTGTTTTCTTAAAAGTATTGTGTTGTGACCCTATTATATATTATTATATATGAAAAGAGCATCATATTTGGCATTGCATCTGGGAAAATGCATGAATTGTTGATATGGAAAAATGAGCATCTTTTGTTTAATCTTGATAAGAAAATCTTGGGTTTTATGGGGTATTGAAAAATTTAAGATGCTTATCTTTTCTTATATTTTTGACAAGAATCAAGTTGAAAACCTTACAAACTTTGTAGAAGTTAGATTATTTAAGGTTTTTCTGAAATTACCTAGATATGAACTGTGTTTCAAAGTAATGTAACTTGTGAGATTTATGTGGTTTTAACACCATGCCATGTGTGATTTCCCGGCGATCACCCTATTTGGTTTTCCTGGTCTTTGTGAAAACAGAATCAAGTCTAGGTCAGTGCTCTTTCACTTTGAATGACACGTTCTTCCCTGTTGTCCATGGGGGAAGAGGATTTCTTGATTGTGTGTGGGTGAGGCTGCTACCCATAGGGCTAAGAGACCATATGCAAGAAAGGTCCTATTTGACGCGCTCTCTCTGCTGCCCATGGGAGGAGAAAAAAACCATGAGGGTATGGGTGAGGATGCTGTCCATGGGGCCAAGAGTCTGTATACCAGAGAGGACAATATCATGCCAGTTGTGAATGAGTGGATCCCCTGACCGGTCTATGTGGTAGTCTGGTATATTTGTGATAATTTACCTTACATTAGATATTATAGTTTTGGAAATTATATTGTTGGTGCTCACAGATTATAGTATATAGTTTCAAGGTATTTACTTTTAGAAACTTTGTGTTTCATTATTAGATCATTCTTGTCAGATTACTATTATTGAAGATGAAACTTGCATTTCCCCCACCCCCATTAAATATTCTACTTACTGGGCTTTGTCCCATCCCATTATTTTTAAACTTTTCAAAGTAAGCAACAATTTTTTGAGACAGCATTTTGGTGGCTAACAGTAGTTAGACTAACTGCTAATGGAGACTAAACTTTTGTAATGGAGATATTAGATGCTGTACGTCTTAGAATAGGCTTGACTCTTTTTTTTTCTTTTTTTTTTTTGGTATGTTATAGTGGTTGTGATGTTATTCTTACTGATGGGACAAGCTGATGATATGTAATTAATTATTCAAACCTCTATTCTTTTGTGGCCAATGGTCCTTGCAATTATTGCTTAGAGCTCTGACTTACTTTGAGAGTATATTCAATGGAATTATTATGATATTTCTTGATGTTGGTACTTGATATGGTTTTTGCAGATTGAATTGTCAAAAAGGAAAAAATCTACAGGTACTTTGAGATGTCTTCTCATGCTTTGGACCCTTTGGGGTTTGGGGCGTGACAAACGGACTTGTCAAATTTCACAAGCAGAAAAAACTTGAGAATGCAAAGGCCGCTAAGGCAGAGCAACTTTTGAACAGTGGTGATACTGATGTTGATGTTGATGTTGAAGGACTTGTCAAATTTTTCAAGCAAAAAAAACTTGAGGATGCAAAGGCTGTAGAGGTAAAGTGTATAAATCCAAACGAATCTTAACTGATGGGTAATTTCAAAAGAGAGGGTTGGTGTTCTCAAGGAATTAGTACTGTTCCCAAGCCATTCTAGCACTTGTCAAATCGCATTTGAGTTTTTCGTCTTGGTGACCCTGAGTGACTCCTTTCTGGTGGTGATCCTTATCTGTTCCTCCCCTAATTTCTAAGTTTTTCTACTCTTTGTGAAATAATATGTGTCGTATCAATGTGTGGGTGTGCACTGCTGTGAATCTGTTTATGTACTTGTGCAAATTGTGTGATTGTTTGTGTGAGATGTTGGTGTTTTAAAAAAGAATTACATGTTTGTTGAAGGGATATTTTGCATTACGCTTTTTATGGGTGCTGCTATTTGCTTCTGATCACTTTATTTTTATTGTTGGTAATGTTGATTCCTATTCTTAATCTCCTATCCCTGCCTTTGCTGTGTGGTACTTGTGATTGTTTTTGTTGTTGTGGTCACGTTTTTGAAAGTGTTGCTGTGAGTTTCTTATTCTCTGTGGGCTTTCTGTGTTTGAGATCTGTGGGGCTTTTTTCTAGAATTTTTTTTTCAAAATAACCAAATCCCTTAAACATTTTCATTGGTTAGCAAGGTTTTGAAAATATTTAATAATCTAAACAAAAACTATTTAACAATCTAACAAATCAAGTGCAAAGAACTCAATTTTGTTTTTGCTATGGAACTCGAGTGTGAGACACTTGATTTCCAAGTGCGATTTCAAAGATCAAAGCAAAATCGAGTCTAACAGACTTGATTTGTTAGATTGATAAATAATTTCAAAACTTTGCTAATTAATGAAATTGTTTGAGGGACTTGATTATTTTGAAAAAAAAAAAAAATCCCTTCATTCTGTGTTATTGGTTTTGATGGATGGTGAGGGAGAGGGCAGAGGGTGATTTTTACAAAAATGGAGGATATATAGTTTTAGTTTGTGTAACAACCTTACTCTTATTCTGTTATGGCCTTACCTATGGTTGTCAAAATCGTGATCTGGATCGTAAAATCGCATGATTTTACGATCCCACCTCTCCAAAAATTTTAAAATCTTAGTAGGATCGTAAAAATGGTAGGATCGTGTAAGATCATATAGGATCGTATGGGATCCTACCAGTTGGCTTGAATTTTTTTTTTTTTTTTTTTTTTTTTTTAATGTGGGATTCATTTGGGTAAGATAATCCACCTAAACCCACAAGGCCAACGGGTTATCAGAAGCCCAATAATGAATTGAAGTCCCGAATTTACCTCTATGTCAACATAAAATCTCAAAAAAACTTATAGTACTTAAGTTTAACGTTTTGGATATTGATACTAGGAAGGATATAGATGATGAAATGGGATATGACAATGACAATGATTAGATTAGAAGAACCTTAAAATGGGAATTCTCTTTTGGATTTCATATTTGTAATTAGCTAG
The DNA here is from genome assembly GCA_023736055.1 of Quercus glauca. Classification (NCBI taxonomy): domain Eukaryota; kingdom Viridiplantae; phylum Streptophyta; class Magnoliopsida; order Fagales; family Fagaceae; genus Quercus; species Quercus glauca. Next base: position 19,442,516 of record CM043325.1, on the reverse strand, counting down.
TTTACCTTAAATTGAGAATTCTCTTTTGGATTACATATTGTAAATTTGTAGTTAGTTAGTTTTTATAAGCTAACTAGCCTAACTTATTTTGGATTTGGAACTTAGAATTTGGAAAACATTTTCCATATGTGTAGATAATATTTTGGTACTTAGTTGCTAAGTAAACATGTACTGAACTTTTTAGATACATTATGTCAAAAGTTAAATATATTTTGTTTCATTAGAATGACATAAGAACGATATAGTGTGTGTGCAAATTACATTTTATGATGCAATTTTTTTTTTTAATGGATGAATTCATATTTTAAGTGATTATATAACATACAAAGTCACTATCAATAGGTTTTTTGCTTAAAATCTGAAAATAGGTAGAATCTTACGATCCACGATCCTACCTACCTTCCACGATCTTACGTAGAATCCCGATTTTGACAACCTTGGCCATACCAACATTGAGTGTTCATATTTAATTGATACTAAAGCATTTAATGCTTTTCCAAATTTCTGCCACCTTTGAGTAGTGTTGGTGGCATTGGAGATGCTTTGGTGCTTATTTCAGTCTCTGGAAATCATTTTCCGTTCGTTGAAAAAAGCTATGTAAAGCTAAAGATGTGATAGGCCACAAACTGAATGACCCCTTGTGATTTAAACTAATTAATTAATTTAGCCAAGTTATTAATTAATCAATTTAACATGCAAATATGTGGCAGCACAAACAAATCACCGAATAACTAAATATGCAGCGAAAAATAAAAGACACGGTGATTTGTTCACGAATGGGGAAAACCCTAACAGCAAAAACCCCACTGGGTGATTTTCAGGTCACCACTCCCGAAACTCCACTATTATCAAATCAAGCGGTTACAAATAAGGAATCCCTAGTACCTTACCAACCTACAGTTGAACCCTTACCCCAATACCCAATTGGACTTGATCTGCAGCGACAGTTCCCCCTTTTGATGCACGGCTCCCAAGTACGTGACTAACCAGATGCGTGGATCCCAGTACGCGACTTCAAACACCAACTTTAGGAAGAGAGGTTAGCTGCAAAGTTCTTCAGATCATCCTATGCAATGAAGATCAGGAAGATGCTTGGTCACAAAACCCTACGGTGCACAATACACAGCAACTTCTTGAAGAAGATGAACTAGGTTAAGAACTTCGTCTTAGATCACAATTTGCTTGAACAAGGATTGCTCAATGCTTATGCAACTTGTGTCTATGTTGATGGCTCTTAAAACACTCCTTAAATATGTTTAGGATTAGAAGAAAAGAAGGCCCAAAAACACATTCACGGATCCCAAGAAAATCAGATTGGAATTCTGACTTTTTAATTCTCGATAGATAGCAGGTGTCGAGGTAGGTGTCGAGAAGGTGTCGAGCTTTAAAAATTCTGCACTTCAGCTTGCTTTTTCTTGGACAGACTTGATGACTTCAACACTTGATCTTGAAACATTGTTTCTTGAAGTATTAAAAACATTGTTTCTTGAGATGCTAGCTCTACTGATGAGATGTCTACATGACACTCTACTGATGAGATGTCTACATGACACTCTACTCTTTGTCACTCGTGACAAAAAGGGAGAGTAGTTTTGGACTATGAGAGTAGTCATCTTAGGGGGAGAGTTAGTATAGGACATTTTTGATAGGGGAAGTGTTCATATTTTTGAGGGATGTAGTAAGGCTTATGATGTATCTTTTCTTTTCCATTCTTTATAGATACATTGATCTTGTATATGAGGTCTTGTGACCAGTTTACATACATTGTACTTATCTTTCTATATATGTGGATGAATGTTTTTCTTTCACCTATCTTTTCATGTGTTGTTTCTTTTCTCTCTTTATACACATGTTCTTTATATTTGTATGCAATTTAATTATTTCTGTTTCACACAAGATGCCTTGATGAGTTTTGTTTAAAAGTGTTTCAGAAATACAGGTTGTCAAAGTCTACTTGCCATAAACTCTCTTCTTGCAAAGTTTTTCAAGAGTTTATGTTAGGATAGATTTTATTGTATTTAACAAGTGAATATGAGTTGAGTGATTTATGACTTCTCTCATATGTTCATTTGTTTGTTGTGGTTTTATCACGGATTGCCAAAGGGGGAGATTGTTAGGACATATGTGTTCACATGTTAAGAACATATGTCATAATTTATGTAAATTGGCTAATCATTTGACAAAACGCACTCTACTTGTAATTGGGTAGTTCTAGGTGTTTTTAATACTTCAAGAAACAATGTTTCAAGATCAAGTGTTGAAGTCATTAAGTCTGTCCAAGAAAAAGCAAGCTGAAGTGCAGAATTTTTAATTCTCGACAGATAGCAGGTGTCGAGGTAGGTGTCGAGCAGGTGTCGAGCTTTAAAAATTCTGCACTTCAGCTTGCTTTTTCTTGGACAGACTTGATGACTTCAACACTTGATCTTGAAACATTGTTTCTTGAAGTATTAAAAATACCTAGAACTACCCAATTACAAGTAGAGTGCGTTTTGTCAAAGGATTAGCCAATTTACATAAATTATGATATATGTTCTTAACATGTGAACACATATGTCCTAACAATCTCCCCCTTTGGCAATCCGTGACAAAACCACAACAAACAAATGAACATATGAGAGAAGTCATAAATCACTCAACTCATATTCACTTGTTAAATACAATAAAATCTATCCTAACACAAACTCTTGAAAAACTTTGCAAGAAGAGAGTTTATGGCAAGTAGACTTTAACAACCTGTATTTCTGAAACACTTTTAAACAAAACTCATCAAGGCATCTTGTGTGAAACAGAAATAATTAGATTGCATACACATATAAAGAACATGTGTATAAAGAGAGAAAAGAAACAACACATGAAAAGATAGGTGAAAGAAAAACATACATCCACATATATAGAAAGATAAGTACAATGTATGTAAACTGGTCACAAGACCTCATATACAAAATCAATGTATCTATAAAGAATGGAAAAGAAAAGATACATCATAAGCCTCACTACATCCCTCAAAAATATGAACACTCCCCCTATCAAAAATGTCCTATTCTAACTCTCCCCCTAAGATGACTACTCTTATAGTCCAAAACTACTCCCCATTTTTGTCACGAATGACAAAGGGTAGAGTGTCATGTAGACATCTCATCAGTAGAGCTAGCATCTCCATCATCATCATCAGAAGCATCATCGTCATCACCATCATCATCATCATCATCCTCAGCATCAGAATCTGAAGCAACTGGAGGAGGTGGTGGAGGAGAAGCCTCAGAAGCAAAACCACCCATGGTCGCCTGCTGTCGTGCAATACGACCAACACGAACGTTCACCTGATACAACTCAGTGGTGAGTGTATCAAGGCGAGCATCCATGCACTGTAGCTGCGCCATGATATCTCCAAGAGATACATCGCCCGAAGAAGGAAGAGGAGTCGATGTAGATGGAGCAGATCTAGATGGAGTCGAACGGGATGGCGGAGTGAAATCCGGCTGTCTCGACCTGAACTGTGCCTCACTACGTTTTACGGTAGTGGCATCTATGGCAGATATGTGTGTGAAGTGGTCGGACACAGGGAAAGGGATGGAAAAATGGCGTAGAATCCTCGTGATAGCGGAAGGAAAAATGAGCTTATCACGGGACGCTGCATCTAAATGAACATCTATGATAGAGAGAATGAAGTGAGAAGGAAAATCTATCATGAGATGCTCAAGTAGAGATAGCAAGAAACGAGCACGAGGCTCAGTGATAGAGTTATAGTGAGAGAGAGGATGAAGTACAAAGGTCATCACCATATTTAGGAACCTAGGACCTTTAGCAAAAGGTCTACATGATGTGTACTGGTGTTCACCCCACTCAGAAGGGCGCTCACAAAAAGCAGAAATGAGCTCATCCTTGGACACAGTCCTCAGTCGCTCACATGTAGGATAGTCAGGAAACTCTATCCTAGGGACTCTAAGCACATCCGCAACCAGCTGCGGTGTGGCAGCAATGCGCGTACCTCGAACGCGAGTATGAAAGAGAGGTACTGAACGATCAAACCCGTACATATTGGAGTAAAACTCCTGAAGCAGTACGAGAGGACAAGTGACCGGGACATCACACAGTGACTCCCATCCCCTACTGTGAATGACAGAGGGAAGGTCAGTGTTGGCGAAGTCCGCCAAAACAACGTGGCGTTCCAAATGAACACCTCGTTTAGAAAAGTTCTCAGTAAATGCCTTTTGGGCATCTCCATCACGGAACCGAAGAGTATGAGGAGCAGTATCAGAAGAGGAGGAAGCTCCAGAACGCAGAGGGTTCCGAGCAGGAGTGGATTTACGTTTAGGTGCCATAGACACAACTAACGTAAAAGAATGAGAAAAGAGATAGAGAGGGAGACAATCAGAAAAGTCCCAAACAGTTCAAATATGATAATATCTTGAACAAAATGTACGTATGCATGGGAATGCATGATCATGTGACATGCAAACATAAAAAGCATCATGGGCTCAGCCCAATCCAATCCTAGCAGCACACATACAAGAATCACACAAATAAATGCATGAAAATATCATTTTAATGCACATGGAATGCAATGTATGACATTTTAAACACTTTTCATTGAAAAACCAACCCAAAATTTTAATAAAAACTCAATGATTTTGAAAAACCCCAAAGTTTTCAAAAAAAATCCCAAAACCTAAGATTCAAACCATGAAATGCATGAAAAGGAATGGAAAAGAAGATCATACCACTTGATTTGAAGCAAGAAAGGCTGAAAATCACTTGGGATAGAGATTGGAGTGAAGAAAAGTGGTTTGGGAAGATGAACCGCCTCGGATAGATCGAAGAGAGATTGAGAAATGAGAGAGAAATCGCGATCGCAGCTTAAATAGGCACCTCAGTAAATCTCGATAGCTGAGGTGTCGAGAGGTATCGAGGATGCTATCGAGGAAGGTATCCAGAATTTTGCCTTCGACAGCTGAAGGTGTCGAGGAGGTATCGAGGTACCAAATAGCTGAACCAATACCAGAAGCTCGATCGATCGACTAGGTGTCGAGAAGGTATCGAGGAGACAGAGAGAATCTCGATCAATCCACCAGGTGTCGAGGAAGTGTCGAGATTGCGATAAGAAAAAGGCTTGAGAAGCTCGACAGATGATCAGGTATCGAGGAGGTATCGAGAAGGTGTCGAGCCAGCAGTGAAAAGTAGTTTTTCGAGAAGTGAAAAACACAAACATGAATGCAATCAAGACATGCACCTCAACCATGATCCAACCAACATAAAAAGCTCTCAAATAACATCTCTCAATGAAAATTTAAGCACATGGATCTCCCAAAAACACACACACACACTAAACAAGTTTAACCAATTTTATATTTCAAAAATAAGTCATGACAGTTTAGTGAGCATACAAAAGCACATGTAAAACCTTTGTGATGGCCAAATCACATTGTACCTGCACATGTATCAAAAGTAGCAAAGAATATTGCGTGTTGTGGGTGAAAAACATCGCAAGATTGCATATGTGTATACATGTTGAACGGTTTAGACCCCTTAAACCAACCAGATTGCGTAGCCTAGATTAATTAGCCACGTTGTTACTTAGTCAAATTAAACAATTCTAGGTTAAAACAATCACAAAATCATATCATGCATGTAAACATATAAAGCAGCGGAAATAATAAAGAACACAATGATATGATCACCCAGGAAAACCAAACCAGAAAAACCTGGGGAGGATTTTACCCACCGATCCTCAAGGCAAAACGGAATCCACTAAGAAAGAATTGAAGTTCTTACAAAAGGACTTACAAGCTCCCCGCTTGACTTCCTAATGCTACCCACCAGTAGTAACTTCCTGACACGACCACGCGCAGGCTCCGAATCCACAGACTACTTCTTTCTTTGTATTCCTTCAATCAGCTACAAGCTCCTCACTTGTTTTTCTTTAAGCTTCAATGGTAGCAACTTTGTTGATCATCAAGATGTAGATAATATATCTTCCTTAAAAACCCTAAGTTTATGTGAAGGAAAGCTCCTCAAAGATCTCACAAGAAATTCACATAAACAGCAAATATGAGCAACAAAGACTTAGAGAGGTTTGGGAACAAAACCCTAATGAAAGGAGGCACAAGAGGCACTCTAATCTCTCTCTCAAAAGTCCTAAAAACGTTCTAGGGTTTCCTTATATATAGGAGAGTTTTACTTGAACCCCAAGACGTTTAAATAGAGTTTGGGCTGAGTTGGAACTCTGCAGAAAACGCATCTGACCCGAGATTCGATCGATCGAGTCTATCCTTCGATCGATCGAGCCAGGCCGAAATGCTCCAGTACATCTGCAGCCACTCGATTCCAACTTTACAATATTTAATCAACTTTGAGCAAGTCTAAACAAGACTAAATACATTGTTTTGATCATGGTTTGCCAATATTACACATTAGAGTTCTAAATACATAAAATCCTAAATCTTTAGAACCTAACAATCTCCCCCTTTGGCAATCCGTGACAAAACACAAACTATAAGCTCAAAGTTTACAAGTAAAAGCCCAATACAAAAATAATGCTCATAAACCAAATTCAATCCTAACTACTATCCATCAGTTGCAAGTGTAGACAGCAGCCAAGTCGAATGCACCTGTATATTCCTGAAACACTCAACAAACGCATAAACGCATGTGTGACAGAAAAACAGTAAATCAACAAATAAATTCTTGACTTCACAAAACACAAAACAAAGACATATATTATGAATAACTCATAAATATAAATCAATGAGTAGTGAAACAAGAAACATAAATAAAAACATAAGTAACTTAACTCTCCCCCTAAGTTAGATACAACAAAAAGTTTTTATTTTCTTCCCTTTTAAAAATAATTTCAACTCCCCCTAAACAAGACAAAACATGATTCCCATAAATCAATAATTTCTCCCCCTTTTTGTCACGTATTGACAAAGACAACTCATACAAAGAGTAAACAGTCAACACACGCAACAAAGGAAAAGAGAAAACAGAGAATCAAGGGGACAAAAAATCAGCTCTATAGAAAATAGAGACAACTCCCCCTAAGAACCACAAAGGTTAAAAAAAACTTTTCTCCCCCTATAAAAATAGGAAAAACAAAACAAGTTGTAGGAAAAGCAGTTTTGGGGAAAAATAAAGGGGGTAGGGAATAGCAGCAGCAGCACCAGCAGGATCAGGAACATCCTTACCAGCAGAACCAAAGTTAAAAACACACAAACCAAAGTTAAAAACTAAGGTGAAGATACACATGAAGAAAAAATATTCTCTCTTTCAATAAAATGCAAACATGGCATTATGTGACCCATAAACAGTTGCATGAGTAGAGAAAATATTTGCACATTGATTATCCATCATATCTCTTAAGAAAAATATTTTCTACAGTTCACACATAAAAAAAGGCATATACTAAAAAGTACATCGCTCAAAAATTAATCAATCAATTTTTTGATCAAGTTGAGTACCCAATGTAGCAAAGTGTATGCATGCTATGTGTGAAAACAATGAGAGATATGACTGCAAAACTGCAAGATGGATACAGAAATCAATGCAATGCATGTGAATTCTAAACATAAAAGATGCAAGACAAAATATGTCATGATGCATGCTCTAGTGCAGTAAAACTAAGTTCAATCGAGATCAAATCTGACAAAATTGGCCTGAGCAGGGAATTTCTAACAAAAACCCCAAAAATTGAAAACTTGTTGAAATTTTTAAACAAATTGATGAATTGAGCATCACATAACACAACTCACAGAGTATAATGCTTAATTACATCTAAACAACAAGCCAATTTCATCAAATTCAACTCAATTTCACAAAAGCCCCAATTCGGATCAAGAACAAACCCTTTTAAAAAAGCTTCTCCACGATCTTCGATCGATCGAAAATTACATTCGATCGATCGAATGACACAGTCATTCTGAGACAATTGAGGGTACTTTTTCGATCGATCGAAAATCAGGTTGGATCGATCGAAATGGGCAGAGGCTCACAAAAATTTTGAGAAAAAACATAGGTTTTGAAAATCACCAAGCACTTTTTGAAAACACTCCTCAAAGCATTGAAATAGAAGAAACAAATGCATGAGTATGAGATGGAATGAAATGCTTTTTCAAAAACCCAAATTTTAAATCCAATTTTCTCAAAAACAAGTTCCCATTGAATTTTCTTAAGCAACAAATATGTTGTGCACAAATCTCAAGATATTTTCAAATTTTTCAAACTTGAAACACAATTTGTATTAAAATCAAGGAACTTTTAATCTTGGATGGCTACAACAAAATCACACACAATATAATGTACCAAGTTTAACAAAGAGTAACTTGTGTAGTGTGTGCAACTAGCAAAAGCTTGAGATACATGTGAGGTGATATGTGAATAGCAATCAATCACAAAGTCTACAAAATTCATCACATAGAATTTAAAAGAGACTATCACCTAAAGAGTTACATCCTATAACTCTCACATCTCCTAGAACAAAAGCTTGCAATCATGTAAGTTTCTTGCATTTTTGCCTCTTATTTATGTGAATTGGCATTCAGCCTAATAGTACACACCGGTTTGAATTAAGTGAATTGGCATCAAGCCTAATAGTACACACCAGTTTTAATTTGATTGAGGCTACACCTTATGTTCTTTTTGTGCATGTGCTACACTTTCTCGAGGACAAAATCTTATGATATGCACTAAGGTGTTCATGATTGGCTAGTGAGCAGTGGTGAGATGGTTATTTATGCCTTTCTCAAAAGGATCAAGTCCGACAGTCAAATAACATATGACTTCAAGATCAAGACAAAGTGATCAACACCATAAACATCTTTCCCACATAACATGCACTACAAAGCTCAAACTAGTAAAGTGCAATAAATAAGCTCATCAAAGTTAAACAAGGTACATAAACATGTTATGTAAAGATAATATGGCCAATCCTTGATTATAAATCCAAGATCTATAATACAAAACACAAAAATCTTTTTGGTTTTAACAAACGTTATAACCACTTGTTGAGATTTTGAAAAAAATTTATGACCAAAAACAAAAACACATTGTGCTAAATGATCAATGCAAATGCAATGCATGACAATGCTTAACTAAGCTATAGAGGGTACACAAATAAGAAATATCAATTTCTTAATTAACCCTTAAGTACATGTACAAACTAGTACATCCTCACACAAAATCAAAAATAGCTTAGCACAAACTATTCAAGTTTCTCCACAATGTCAAGCACGTTCTAAATCAAGAGAGATATCAAAACACATGTAATCCTCAAGAAAAATAAAACAAGACACAAAATAAAATATTTTTGTCTTTTTGGAATTTTTCAATGTTTTTGGATTTTTTTTTTTAAAAAAAAACTAGAAAAAACAAAACAACCAAAAACAGAAACAAGACATGTCCACAAACAATAGGAAGAATTAAAACAGGGACAAGTCAGCAACACTCACCTTGGAGAATCTTTTCTCACCCATATAGCACGATTCTTCGGCTTTGTAGGTGAAAATCCATGAGAAGCAGAGTGTATTTGAGGAATTACACCAATCTTCTGAGACAGACTAAAATCCTGCAAATTCCTTTCACAAGCCAAAAAGCTCAAATTTTTCAAAAGAATATGAAACAATTTATTTGGACTTATGGCAGGAGAAATATCATCACATATCCTAGATTGACATACAGAATGCTTAAATTTCAATTTATGACAATTAGGACGAATGTGACCGGAGACACCACAAAAGTGACAAACAGGAACAAATTTAGGAACATCAGTATTCCTAACAGCAAATCTAGTCTCAGATTTCAGTTTTTGCCTCAACAAAGAACAATTTGGTCTAATATGACCAACAACACCACAACGGTGACAAGTAGGCACAAAAACAGATTTATTATGCTCTCTAACAGTAGGATTAGACTTAGGTTTAGAAACTTCAGCGTTAACATCAGAACTTTTACCTTTGTCTAACCTAGCACAATAAGCCTTTTCTTTATTATTCCTCTTGAAAGGAGGGATATAAACATTCTCAGTTTTAGGCTTAAGAGAGACAGAAACACTTCTGTTATCATCAGTAGGCTTAGAATTAGTCAAATTTTCAATTTTAAATTTAGATTCAACTAACTCTTGTTCCAAGCTTTTCAACTTCTCATCTTGAGAGGAAATTTGATTTCTCAAAAATTCATTCTTTTTATTAGATTCAACTAATCTAACAAGTAATTCCTCTTTTTCAAGATTAGCCAATTTTAACTCTTCTTTAAATTTCTTAGCAATTTTCAAAGATTTAAATAATTCCTTACGAAGAGTTTCAAAAGCATCAAAAAATTCAGCAGAAACAATAATGTCCTTTTTATTCAAAACATCACAGGCATCAACAAAATCAGCAGAAGCATGAGCAGAAACATGATCAGAAGGACACTTCAAATTATCCATGACAACAGGGGTCAAGGATCAGCTCTTAGATCAAAAGATCTATAACAAAAGAGCTACCTGCTCTGATACCACTTGTTAGAAAATTTGGACCCCTTAAACCAACCAGATTGCGTAGCCTAGATTAATTAGCCAAGTTGTTACTTAGTCAAATTAAACAATTCTAGGTTAAAACAATCACAAAATCATATCATGCATGTAAACATATAAAGCAGCGGAAATAATAAAGAACACAATGATATGATCACCCAGGAAAACCAAACCGGAAAAACCTGGGGAGGATTTTACCCACCGATCCTCAAGGCAAAACGGAATCCACTAAGAAAGAATTGAAGTTCTTACAAAAGGACTTACAAGCTCCCCGCTTGACTTCCTAATGCTACCCACCAGTAGTAACTTCCTGACACGACCACGCGCAGGCTTCGAATTCACGGACTACTTCTTTCTTTGTATTCCTTCAATCAGCTACAAGCTCCTCACTTGTTTTTCTTTAAGCTTCAATGGTAGCAACTTTGTTGATCATCAAGATGTAGATAATATATCTTCCTTGAAAACCCTAAGTTTATGTGAAGGAAAGCTCCTCAAAGATCTCACAAGAAATTCACATAAACAGCAAATATGAGCAACAAAGACTTAGAGAGGTTTGGGAACAAAACCCTAATAAAAGGAGGCACAAGAGACACTCTAATCTCTCTCTCAAAAGTCCTAAAAACGTTCTAGGGTTTCCTTATATATAGGAGAGTTTTACTTGAACCCCAAGACGTTTAAATAGAGTTTGGGCTGAGTTGGAACTCTGCAGAAAACGCATCTGACCCGAGATTCGATCGATCGAGTCTATCCTTCGATCGATCGAGCCAGGCCGAAATGCTCCAGTACATCTGCAGCCACTCGATTCCAATTTTACAATATTTAATCAACTTTTAGCAAGCCTAAACAAGACTAAATACATTGTTTTGATCATGGTTTGCCAATATTACACATTAGAGTTCTAAATACATAAAATCCTAAATCTTTAGAACCTAACACATGTTATGACGATCTGAGATATGAGAAAATAACTTTAATTCACACACAATCATAACTGTTTGATGGGGACTATCACCTTTGAAGTACATCATATAACTCCCACATCTCCTAGAATACACGCTTGCAACCATTTTAAAGCATTTTTAATCTTTTTGCTTTTTACTTCTTTGCATATTTTTTTTTTAAGCATATCATACATGGGCTTATAAGAAAGAAAAGAAATACCCATTGATATTTTGACATTTCAATTTTGCTATGCCTAAGCACATAAATGTCATTGACATCACACTTTTGCTATACCGAAACATACATATGTCATTAATGATTGGCGGGCAACAGTGGTGAGATGGTTATTTATGCCTTTCTCTTAGGATTTTCTAGTCCTACCCGTCAAAAAGAATGATATGAGTGTTAAGTTCAAAGAGATAACCTAATCTTACTCATCACAAACAAGAGCCACAAAGCTCACTTGCTTAGTTGTGCATAAAGATGCTCATCTAAGCTACAAGAGATACAAAATTTAGAAAACTTTGTTTCATTGGCCATCTAAGGTACACAAGTACCAAAGTACACAAAACACACACTGTTTTTGTATTTTTCAATTTTTCAATTTTTTTTTTATTTTTATATCAAAAAAAAAAATAAACAAAACTGAAAGTAAACACATAAAAACATGTTAACTAAGCAAAACAATGCATAAAACTAGACTGACTCAATAAAAATGCAAAACATACATGCAATGCAACAAATAAGAAGAACAAGAAGGGAAAAGAAAGTGATGAAATCACTTAGAGTCCTTTTTCTTCCACACCTTGGAAGAGCCTTTCCTTTGATTAAATCCTTGAACCGGCGGTGAGGGGGAAGAATTAAAATCGTTCAAGTTCGAAAGGAACATGATGGCTTTCAGAAGATCTCCAAGAGGAGCAAGAGAAGATTGAAGCTGATTTTGGCTTCCAGATGCTGTCATACTGTTGCTCTATTGGGTGGCTAGCCACTTGTAGCAATTAGGCCGAGTATGACCGGCAGCTCCACAATGATAACAAAGATGCTGCTTCTTTTGTTTAAGCTTTTGAGAGTTAGCCTTCTTAGTCCTTGGGTTCTTAGCATCTTTCTTATCTAACTTAGGGGGTGCTCCTAAGATTGATTTACCCTTGTCTATGTTCTCACTAGCTAATTCAGTTTTAACATCAATGTTCTCAATTTTAACAGTATTAGCAGGAGGAACAAAAACAGTAGAACTAGTAGAAGCAGAGTTAGAGATAGAAAGACCATACCCTAAGCCTGTTCGATCTGAAGCAGATTTTTGGTTGCTGAGCATCTCATCAAGTTTTGCACTTGAAGTCCTCTCCAGTTGAGCTCTGACTTGAAACAGCTCTACTTCAAGCTTCTTGGTCTTCTCAGCCAGGAAGTTATTCTCAAACCTCAGTGCACCAATAGTTTGATTCGCCTCATCAAACTTTGTGGACAATTCTTCTCTATCGAGTTCCACATCACTGAGCTTCTTGGTGGCCAGCCTGTATAACTTCTCATGTTTTTCAGAGAGCTTGTAAAGCTTCTCATAGGCTGAATGGATATCATCTTTGTCATCCATCTTCTCACATTCAGTGTCCACCAGTTCTTCTTCTTCTTCTTCCTCAACAATCCCTTCAGTAGAATTGACTGAGGCAATGAAGGCATTTAGGATTCCGTCATCCTCATTGTCGGAATCATCTTCAGGCTCAGTGTCACTAAGGGTTGCAGCAAGAGCCTTACTCTTTCCAATACTCTTCAGATACGTAGGACACTTATTCTTCATGTGTCCAAACCCATGACACCCAAAACACTTTGGTCCTGCCGGAACAGTGTACTGACCGCCATCCTTGGCATCCTTCCTTCCTTTGTCTTGGCTCTTGAATTGTGAAGAACTGGATTGCCTTCGGTCCTTGTCGAAGCTCCTCCCATTGGCATTCTTCATAAACTTCTTGAACTGCCTTGTAATGTAGGACTTCATCTTGGAATCTTCATCATCGAAAGACTCATCTGTATCACTGCTCTTTGCCTTCAGGGCCATGCTCTTACCCTTGCTTGACTTGCCTATTCTTGATAACCCTAGCTCGTAGGTCTGCAAGTTTCCAACCAACTCAGTCAAAGGAATTTTATCAATGTCCTTTGATTCTTCTATTGCCGTAATCTTGGCATGAAATCTCTCAGGCAGAGATCTGAGCACCTTCCTTACAACCTTGGGTTCAATGATGGTTTCCCCAAGATTGAAGGCTGAGTTCACTATGTCCTTAAGCTTGGCATAGAACTCATCGAACGACTCATCCTCCTCCATCTTAATTTCTTCAAAACTGGTAGTGAGCCTCTGTAGCTTTGAATCTTTGACAGCCTTTGTTCCTTCATAGGTTGTCTGGAGGATGGTCCACGCCTCCTTGGCAGTTTTTGTTGAGGATATCTTCTTGAACTCCTCATTGGTGACAGCGCTAAATAGAGCATTCAACGCTCTGCTGTTGAAGTTTGTCGCCTTGATCTTGGCTTCATCCCAATCGGCCGGCGCTTCTTCTGGCTTGGTCCAGCCAATCTCAACAGCTTGCCACACCTTCTCATCTAAGGACTGCAAAAAAGCTCTCATGCGTACTTTCCAGTAGGCATAGTTAGTCCCATCAAATAAAGGAGGTATAATTAGAGATTGTCCTCTATCCATGACAAACAGGGGTCAATGGATCAAACACAGCAAAGATTAAACCTAATCAGAGTGTGCCTGCTCTAATACCACTTGATAGGCCACAAACTGAATGACCCCTTGTGATTTAAAACTAATTAATTAATTTAGCCAAGTTATTAATTAATCAAGTTAACATGCAAATACGTGGCAGCACAAACAAATCACCGAATAACTAAATATGCAGCAGAAAATAAAAGACACTGTGATTTGTTCACGAATGGGGAAAACCCTAACGGCAAAAACCCCACCGGGTGATTTTCAGGTCACCACTCCCGAAACTCCACTATTATCAAATCAAGCGGTTACAAATAAGGAATCCCAAGTACCTTACCAACCTACAGTTGAACCCTTACCCCAATACCCAATTGGACTTGATCTGTAGCGACAGTTCCCCCTTTTGATGCACGGCTCCCAAGTACGTGACTAACCAGATGCCCGGATCTCAGTACGCGACTTCAAACACCAACTTTAGGAAGAGAGGTTGGCTGCAAAGTTCTTCAGATCATCCTATGCAATGAAGATCAAGAAGATGCTTGGTCACAAAACCCTACGGTGCACAATACACAGCAACTTCTTGAAGAAGATGAACTAGGTTAAGAACTTCGTCTTAGATCACAATTTGCTTGAACAAGGATTGCTCAATGCTTATGCAACTTGTGTCTATGTTGACGGCTCTTAAAACACTCCTTAAATATGTTTAGGGTTAGAAGAAAAGAAGGCCCAAAAACACATTCACGGATCCCAAGAAAATCAGATTGGAATTCTGACTTTTTAATTCTCGACAGATAGCAGGTGTCGAGCAGGTGTCGAGCTTTAAAAATTCTGCACTTCAGCTTGCTTTTTCTTGGACAGACTTGATGACTTCAACACTTGATCTTGAAACATTGTTTCTTGAAGTATTAAAAACACCTAGAACTACCCAATTACAAGTATAGTGCGTTTTGTCAAAGGATTAGCCAATTTATATAAATTATGACATATGTTCTTAACATGTGAACACATATGTCCTAACAAGATGTATATCAGTTATTTGGTTAATGTACTGTGAGAGAATAGGAGCTAATCACATCATTTGTTGTGATATGGCTCCCACGCTTTCACTTCTCCCTTCTTTTGTCTTTTATTTGTTTGATGATCCTGAAGTTAGTGGTTTTTTTAAGTAACAACACGAGGGGTGGAGCAAATACCAACAATGAATGAAAGTTTTGGACTAAAATCTAACTATAAAAGGGAATCATGTATTGTTTCCTTAATTATGTAAAAAGATATGTTTGAGAACAACTTATTTGGTAGAAACTAAAAACTTTTTATTGAAAATGTAAATAAAAAAAAAAAAAAGTTAAAGGCTAGCTGAGTAGAACAATGAGATTTATGAATAATACCAAAAAGAAGCTAAAAATTCAAATAAGATAAAACTTTTCATCACTTCCTAATAACAAACTCCTAATAGAATGAATTATGAAATCGTATCGTTCAGGTTAGATATTTTATTATTATTATTTTATACCTTTTTTTGCTCTCGGCCCCACATTTGAATCTTACTCAACTACATGAAGTTTCTCATCAATTGCCTTAGCCTTGTGACTTGTGAGACAAGCTCAGGAATATAGTGACGTAGCTGGGTCTATAAACAGGGATGTAATAGAGAGAAACGTGAGAGTGAAATTAAGCTGTGTGAAGATCTAGGAAGAAAAAAGAAGGGGGGTGTGGGGGCTTTGTTTAGAGCAGAAATCTTGGACATATACTTGGGCATTGCAAGACAAAATGAGGATATATCCCTTTCGGCGAAAAGTTCCAGTAAAATGCCCAATTTTTGAAACTATTTAGGGATACATCTCTGTTTTAAAACTCTATTTTATCAAAATTTAGTTTTAGTATGAAACTTGAGTACCATGAACTCGAGTTCCTTGAAAATTTTCAAGTGGAACTCAAGTTTCACAAATTTTATTTTTTTTAAAGTTTAATTTGACTATAACTCGATTTTCTAAAAATCGAATTTTACATTGAAACTCTATTTTTAGAAAATCGAGTCTTAAAACAGGAATATATCCCTAAATAGTTTCAAAAAGAGAATATTTTGCTGAAATTTTTCTCCGAAAAGAGTATATCCCTATTTTGGCCTGGGCATTGCATTCCTATTTTATTGTAGTAGATTGGTCTCTCTATATTAGATTGGTTCCACTGTATTTAAAATGATTTTTTTGTTAAAAAAAAAAAAAGATTTTCAAAAAATTGTGCCTAGTCTATGGCTTTAGCTTAAACTAACTGGGCCCATGGACCCCAAAATCAAGCTGACAAGATCCCCACAAATTTTATCCTATGTTTTTTTTCCCGGTCCTTTTTGCATGAGAAAATACATTAGAAAATTTATTGAAAGACTAAGGTCATATTTGGTAATCGGTTTGTTTTCTTGTTTTTACGGAGAAAAAAAATATTTATTTGGTGTTTTCAAAATGAAAAACATGTTTGGTTAGAAGAAAAGTAAAGAAAAATTCCCCAAAAAACAAGAAAATTTGATTGGTAATTCTTTTTGAAAAAATTGAAAATTTTTTGTGTGAAGTAATTACAACATTTTGTCTATTCATCATTTGCTTCAAAGTATTTAAAATCAATACACATAGAGGAATTATAAAATCAAATGTTTTGTATATAATATTCAAGTCTTAGACTAGAACTTTAATTTTTTTTTAATTTTTTTTTGACTCTCAACCTTCTCTCTCTCTTTCAACGTGTTTGAAATTTTCTACAATAGAAAATTAATAGTTGAGATTAAAATTTTCAAAATTCCTTTTTAACTTCAGCCCTTAAATAAATAAAAAATTTAACTTTCAACTTTTATCATTTTACTTTTATATTTTATTTTGTAATTTTGCCCTCACATCCAATGATTAATTGCACGTTCTATTGCCGGATCACCGGATCTCAATCTACATGTTTGTATGCCAATTTTGCCCTCACATCCAATGAAGTGCACACAATTTTTATAATATTTTTACAACAAATTCTAAGTGTCAGGTTGTTACTTATTGTTATTGTTGGATTAAAATAGTAATCTCAATGTTAAATTTAAATTTGAATTAATAATAACCAGTTATCTGTGATTTGTTGTGAAAATATTGTAAAAATATTGTGTACGTAGCACATTATATATATTTTTTTAATTCCTCCAAGATTTCGGCATTCACTTTTTTTTTTTTTTCCACTCCCATTTTCGGCAATGGTATTGCCGCAATAGGAACAAATTTTTTTAGTTTGTTTGGGCTCCACTCAAAGCACTTCTTCTCGCAGTGACCGGGCAGATATTTGGGTAGCGAATTACGGCAACAGTGTTGCCGTAATTCACCATTTTTCTCTCTCCACCTTTTCCCTCATTCTCTCTCTCACTTTTTTTGGAATTTCGGCAACACTGTTGCCGAAATTCAATCTCTCTCCTCAAATCCCCAAATAGCTTGTAACAGTACCTATAACGCAAATATGTTTTAGAAATTGCAATATTTAGCTAAAAGACTCGGACAATCTCGAAGAAATAGAGGTAGAAGGAAAAACACGAAACAGACAAAAGGCAAAAGAAAAAAACAGAACGTTTCATAGGGACAAATTTGTCCAAAATGAAAGAGACAAAAGTCATATGTGGTTGCATAGTGGACAATCTTGAAGAAATACAAGTAGAAGAAAAAAATTGAAAGAGACAAAAGGCCAAAGAAAAAAACAAGAACGTTGTATAGGGACAAGAGTAATATTTTCTTTCAAACACTGCTATAAAATTATTATTGTATTTTTTGCATGGTTATAAATTAGAAAAACTTGTAATTTAAAACATTTATTGATGACGTTGTCATTGATCTTTAATTTTTTAAAAATTTTACAAGTATGAAAGATATAAGAAGAAAATATAATTTAATGGTGAATTTGTCAAAATTTATCTCTAATAAAAATATATTGAGTAAGATTGTACCCTAAAATTACAATCAATTTTGTAGCTAAACTTCATTTATATTAGGATACTTATAATTTCTTAAAAATGTTATCGACATATTAATCATTTTATAGTATAAAGTTCATGTAATTAATTCTCTCCCTTCTTTCCATTTCCACACAAATTAGGTTGATACCAAAACAGTCGTTCTCATGGAAATATCATTACTCCACCGCGTTCAATTTCTCTTCTTTTGTACAACCAAACAGAGGAAATGATATCCTTCCTTGCTTTTCCTTTCTTTTCTCATTCATTCCCTTCTCTCATTTCCAAACATATTGTTATTCTTTGAGTTTGAGTTTGCTGACTTGCATTGTCTCTTGTTGGCTGCAACTAATCATTATCCGTAACTGTTCCTAACCCGTGCATGCATATTGAATATAACTGAATTTGAAGAAATGTCATTATATTTGATTTGGAATAGTAAAGCGAGTTTGTCCTTTCCTGTCACAAAAGTATTTTGCTTTTGAAAATTGGTGTTAAGCGTGTTCTTTTTTTCCCGATTGATGAGAGTGAAAACTGAGAAGTTTAAAGGGAAACAACAGAGAAACTTAATCATATTCAATAATTCAAATGCCCACTTCACCATCCCAACGTCATATTGAAATACAAACTATTGCCATCTTCTCGGATTCTACCAGCCAACCCCATTCATATAGCGTTTTCAGTGTCAAAATCTTTGAAATAAATAACCCATAATAATGCATTTGTCTTTGTCATTTCGAAAGACGTGTATATTATGCCGTAGCCATCAGCCACGATGTTTTTTGTTTTTAAGCATGAAGTTGACTACTCCATAGTATGCCACCTTCACTTCACCTTGCTAGGTTGAATTCATCAATTGTGGTGTTAATGGAATCCGAACCTTTTTGTCTTCTCATGCGGAATTGCGGATGTCCATGCATGTATAATAATATTTACTAGTTTTGATTTCTTTTTAAAATGAATAAATATTGATTTAAATTTTTTGTTTTGTAGCCATGAAGTAAGTGGACGACTTGACTCCATAGCACTTTCCCTGAACCTAGCTATGCCTTTACGTCACTTTTCTTGATATATTTGTGGTGTTAATAGAACACAAGAAAACCAAGGGGATGTTTGGGTTTTTTTTTTTTTTTTTTTTTTTTTTTTTTTTTTTTTTTTTTTTTTTTTATCACTCATCACTCATTACTTCTCACTCAATTTTCATAACTTAAAATACCCAAATTTCTTATATCCGCCCATTTGGCACACATTTTCAACTTCTCATCACTCAATTTTTTCTTTCTACTTTTTGTGGGACCCCCATACCTGAGTACCATATCAAGCATTCCTGTTAGCCTACCCGCCTCACGCCATTTTTTCTTTCTTTTTTTTTTTCCTTCAACCCCCAATACCCACAACAACCACTTTGGTTCTGAGCTTGAAGCACAAACCTAGAAAATTCATTAGCATCCTTGAAGCACCCAGAAAATTCACAAACCCATAACAACCAATTCATTGCCCCAATTTTTGATTTTTTTTTGGTATGAGATGACAAAGGCGAAAAAAAAAAAAAAAAAAAAAAAAAAAAAAGAAGAACTGATGCAGTGATTATCAGACTTGCGACGATCCCCATCGTCACCAGCAATGGCACCATTTATAACTTGGTGCAGCTTGGACCTACGATGATCTCCCAAAACCAAGCATTCCTTTTTTTTTTTTTTTTTTTTTTCTTTTTTCCTTCAACCCCCAATACCCATAACAACCACTTCAGTTTTGAGCTTGAAGCACAAACCTAGAACTGATGCAACGACGATTGGGCCTGCACAAACGACGAACTGATGCAATGACAATAGGAACTACAATGATCAGACCTGCACAAACAATGAACTGATGCAGTGACGATCGAACCTGCGACGATCTCCACCATCACCATCAGAACAAAGACCAAATGGGTTCTGTGATGAAGAACAAAAAAAAATAATAATAAATAAATAAAAGAAAATAAAAGAAAAGAAAGAAAGAAAAGTGGAGAAGAAAGCCGTTGAAGAGACCATCAAAGGCAGCGCCTCACGTGTGTTGCTTTGATAGTGGGTCTAGGTTGTGGGTTTAATTACAAAAATGCTATTGAAAACTGAGTTTTGGAAACTGAAAACACATTTTTATGTGTTTTTAGTTTCCATAACGCATCACTCAAAAATCAGAGAATTGAGTGATGGAAACAAAAACTGAGTTATGATGCCAAACACACGTCTCAGCTATGGGACCCACATATTTTGAGTTATGCATGATGGAAACAGAGTTATGAGTTATGAAAATCATAAATCCAAATAGCCCCTAAACATGCTCTTGATTATTATTATTATTATTATTTGGTTGAGAATCAACATGTTCTTGATTTTGAAAACACAAGAAAATTATTATTATTTTAAAAAAAAATTCATGGAAACAAATTTTGGACAAAAAACAAAAATAGTTATCTAACATATCCTAAGATTTTTCTCTTTCAAAATTTCAAACTTGATTAAAATTATTTTTAGAAATATTCTATGGGAGGCTAAGGCTCCATTTGATACGCGAGTTTAAACACATGTTTTTAGTTTTTAAACAATATTATACGTATTTTCATATACTTTTTAACTCACATGTATTTTCAAAAAAACAGAAAACTGTTGTTTAAACACATCTACCAAACGGGCCCTAAATATGGCTGTCTTAGGCTTAATTGTTTATACTTTTTTTCTTTTTTTTTAGAGAGACTTTTAACTTATAGCGTCCACTCTTAAAAATAGTTATTTATCATTAGTCCAAGACATCAATCGGTTTTTTATATAGATGGAGATTGAATCTCAGATCTCTTATTTAACCATTAGAGACTTCACTAGTTGAGCTAATTGAATTGTTTATACAATTATACTTTTAGGCTCGTTATATGATTTGGTTAGTATGTCTTCACTTATTTATTTTGTTTTTTCTTTTGGTTTTATCCATACGATGTACAACTTAATTAAAAATTATATGTAAATTATATATATAAAGGCAAATTTAATACATTGAGTGAGTGATTATATCCGAATAATATATTTTTTTATGAAATACAAAAAATTACAATAGAATAACTAATCCTATGTGGGCAACCAATACTCATTATAGTAATTGACAATTTTCATGTTTTGTTGGTTCCTAAAACATGCACGCATGAAAATATCATCATATTTGAGCTGGAATATTAAATGCATAAAATAGAATTTATCCGATAAACGTGAGAAATGTTTATTAGAATTCTATCCAATAAACACTGCAATCAATAAAAGAAAAATTGTAATCATAAATGTAGTAACACTTTAATTATAACTAAAAAATGCTAAAAATATTTTTAAGTTTTACAAACTTAAGTGGTATCACAAATGAATGTGACAAAAAATAAACTAAACAAATTTGATTACTTATTACATGCTAACACGTCACTAAATCACAAAACAGTAAAAGCTATTGTTATGGGGGAAAAAGGAAGGCGAAAATGCACTTTTGGTCCCTACATTTTGGACCTATTCTCAATTTGGTCCCTAAATTGATTTTGCTCCTAGGTCAGTCCCTGATTTTTAAAAATCGTTTTTAAAATAGTCCCTGCCGTCAACCCAGTGACAGAAAATGCTAAGGTGGCAAACGGAATATACTATTTGCTGACGTGGCTAATAAAATAATAAAAAAAATATATTTAACATTTTTTAAATGCCATGTCAGCATTTTTTGAATTAAAAAAAGCCACGTTAGTTTAATTAAAAAAATAAAAATAATTTATATTTTTCAATTTCAATTTAATTCAAACTAAATTTTAAAAAAAAACTTTTAAATCTAATTTTATTATTATTATTACTATTATTATTGTTATTGCTTTCATTATTTTTTAGGAGGTAAGAACACAGGAACTTGTTCTTCATGTGCTTTGAATCCAAGAACAATCAAACCCAGAACAAGAGCACAATCAAACCCAGAACAATGCAAAATTTTATACAAAATCTCTATCCTCCACCGAAACCTCCAGAACATGAAAAAATCATCAAACTCAAACCCACATAAGAAAACCAACCCAGAAAAATCATCAAACCTCCAACCCAGAAAAATGTCAAACCCAGAAACCTCCAACCCAGAACATGAACTTCATTCTTCACGTTTTTTTCCAAATCAAGACAAGCCCAATTGACTAACCCACTCAAAATCAATCTCAGCACAAAAAATCCATACCCACAAACTGAAACCACTACCAACAACCAAAACAACCACCACAATAATCCACACCACCAACAACAACAACCACAAATCACCACCAAAAACTCACTGCCGATCAACCTAGCACCACCCACCGCTGTGAGTCAAACCCAAACTCAAATAAAACCCAAGATCCATACTAAAACTCAAAACACCCAAACAAAATCCAAATTCCAAATCCAAAACCCAAACCATCCGCCGCCATTGCCACCACCACTACCACCATCAACATCCACCACTGCCAAATCCATACCCACAAACCCAAATAATAATAATAATAATAATAATAATAATAATAATAATAATAATAATAAAACAAAACCAAATCAAATCCATTTTTTGCCACAACCACCAAACCCAAGACTTGCGGCGGCCCATGGCGAGCAAAACCACGGCCACCCATTAGCACCAACGGCCCCACGCCAGCCCACGACGATTTGAATCCCACTTGTGCCGATCTGAACCCACCCACGACGAGCCACGACCACGGAAACACCACCACTCAACCAGAAATCACCGATTTGGAGAGAGGGAGACCGAGATGAGGAAAAAAAATAGAGAAATAGAGAGGGAGAAGAAGGCTGAATCGATGAGGGAGACCGATTAGTGATAGAGAGTGTAGACCGATTCGGAGAGAGGGAGACCGAGTGTAGGGTGAAGAGAGAGAGAAGGAGTTTGAGATTAGTGGTAGAGAGTGTAGAAGATTTTTTTTTTAAGTTGATGAGGTTAACAAAAAACAAAAACAAAAAGAATTAAAAGTAACGTTTCTGAATTTTTATTTTTTAAGAAATGATTTTAGTTTAAATTAGATTTAAAGTTTTAAAAAAAAAATTAATTTACATTTTTAAAAAAAATTTTATCTGGCTTTTTTTTATTAATTTAAATGTGACATGGCATTTAAAATGTTAAATATATTTTTTTATTATTATTTTATTAGCCACGTCAGCAAACAGTGTATTCTATTTGCCACCTCAGCATTTTTTGTCACTGGGTTGGCGGCAAAGACTATTTTAAAAACTATTTTTAAAAATCAGGGACTGACCTAGGAGCTAAATCAATTTAGAGACCAAATTGAGAATAAGTCCAAAATGTAGGGACCAAAAGTGCATTTTTGCCAAAAAAGAATAATGCTTGTGCCGTTTAATAGAGTGTGAAAACTGGATTTTTTTTTTCCGTAGTATCCAACAATAGAGAAACTTCACGTGGTTGAATCAAATGTGTGGCCGAGAGCAAAAGAGTTAAAAATATCTGACCTGACCATCCTAACGTCAACACAAGTTATTGCTATATTCATGATGGATTCTACAGCATATTTTCAGAATCTTTGAAGTGTTTCTTGTTTTTTAACCATGAAGTCGACTCCGTAGTCCATAGCACTTTCACTTCATCTATCTAGCTTCAATTGTGTGCTAATCGAATCCGTTCTTTTTGTCTTCTCATGCGGATGTAAATGCATCTATAAATAATGTATTTACTAGTTTTGATTTTTTTTTTAAATGAATAAGTATTGCTGATTCATTGCTAAGAGCATTTGTATTTACTAGTTTTGATTTTTTTTTTTAATGAATAAATATTGATTTAAGCTTTTTTTTTTTTTTAATTTAGCTATGAAGTAAGTTGACGACTTGACTCCATAGCACTTTCCCTTCATCTAGCTACTAGCTTCAATGTTTTTACTTCACTTTTCTTGACATATTTGTGGTGTTAATGGAACCTCTCATTAGCCTCTACCCGTTTTTTTAATGTAGAAATTTAAGTTATTTATTCATTTTTCTATTAAAACAACTTAATTATCATTATTTTGAAAATAAATTAGAAAAGATATTTAATATATTGATTATCCTTATACATGAGACATTAAATTAAAGGGAAATAATAACAGAAAAATTCTGTTTGATTAGAGCTTATAAGCTTAGTTTTTAACTTTTAGCTTTTATATATAACTTTTTATAAAATCTCTTCTTTTTTTTTTTTTCTCAAATTTTCTTAATTTTTTTGTTTCACTTTTTTCAAAGTACAAATATACTTTAAATAAACTTTTAATAAAAGGTTTTCAACAAAATAGTTAAATATGTCATTCTCAAACAGACACAAATTAACGTGCAGTTGAATCACATTCAAATCAAATGTGTGGCCAAGAGCAAAGGAGTAAAAGACATCTGACTTAATCTGACCCCTCCATCGATCCTAACGTCATATTAATACATAAGAAAATTATTGGGTACTCTGGGAATATATTCCCTTCATCTCACTTAGAGGTGGACTCTATGGTGGGTGAGATATTACCCAAAAAAAAAAAAAAACACACAAGTAACATTATAACAAAAGAAAAAAAATACACAATCAGTATCAGACAGATTCACATATATATAGTATAAATTTATAACAAAGAGAGTGACACTCAAGACTCAAAACACTCACTTTGTATTCTTAGAGTCAAAGATACCGAGACAGTCAAATAGAGAAGAGAGATGAGATGAAATTTATAAGAGAGAGAGAGAGAGATTTGTGATTTATGTTGTTGTTTGGTTTTGGGTTGGGATGATATTTGATCTTGATGTGTAAGATTTTAAGTTAGAGTGTGCACAAATATTTTTAAGGGTAAATTAAACATATATAAAGTGAACCCCTGAACATAAAGTGACTCCCCATTAATATATATATATATATATATATATATATTTTTTTTTTAATAATAGATAAGTAGTTAAGAATAGGTAAGTGTGATTAAAGACAGTGACATAACTAAGATTTGACTTTAGAAGTAAATTTTGGGAACTAGGGTTGTCCATGGGTTAGGTTTGTGCCCAACTCGAAATCGACTCAACAACTTCTGGTGACAGGACAACTAACTCACCGCCGACTACCAAAAACCATGAGTAGAGTTGGTTTCAGTTTGGGTGGGCAGTGATCGGTTTTAATCGAAACCAATGGAGCAGCAACGTTGGCAGAGATTTAGCCAAATCTTGACGTCTCTGGTCGAGATCTGGTTGGATCTAGTCAAGAAACATATGGATCTCAACAAATCTCATCCAGATCGCGTTGATTCTCGACGAATCTCGCTAGATCTACATCTGAGAAAGGGGGGAGGGTGATGAACAATGAGATTTGGAGGTGAGGTCGCTCAAGTCAGTTGGGGTCATTTTTTCATGCGAATGCCTATTGACTAACCATGAGTTTTGGAAATAAACATTATGAATGTTGTGATATAAGATAAATAGTGACAATGGGTTCTTATATAAATTCCATGGGTTTATAATATGGTATGAAATATATAAATGTCATGGGTTTAAGATAAATAATCATAACTTTCCATGGGCTTTTATATTAGTAACACAAATTTATAATTCTCCATGGGCTTGATATATGTTTGCTATGAATTTTGGAAAATGAATAGTATTACATAACATAAAAAGTTACCATAGGTTTTATAATAAGGTATGAAATAAATAAATGTCATGGTTTAAGATAAATAATCATAACTTTCCATGATCTTTTATATTAGTAACACAAATTCATAATTCTCCATGGGCTTGATATATGTTTGCCATGGGTTTTGGAAAAATGAATAGTGTTACATAAAATAAAGAGTTACCATGGATTTTATAAGATAGATTCCATGGGCTTGTAATATTATAATAATAGGTTTAAGAAATTAAAGCATTGTTCATTCTTAGACTTTAAGTGAAATACTTATCATTTCTAAAAAAAAACAAAAGTGAAATACTTATGATATAGTATTTTGCCAAGTATTGATAACCTTGGACTTTTTACTAAATAGTGTCAAGTAGCAAGCTTGAGCTTGTAATAGTGCCAACTTAAACTAGGCTTTTGATATTGCCAATGAAAATTGGACTTTTGAAATATTGTCAAGCATAAGTAGCCTAGGGCTTTAAAAATAATGGTATGTGTGCATTGGACTCATAGGGCCAATTTTGGGCTTAACTAAATAATGATAGTAAAATTGGATAAGATATGAATTTTTGGGCTTTTTGTGATAGTTTATATCGTGGCTCAATTTAGATAATGAGATAGGAAATATTTATGGGCCAATGGGAAGAGAAATATTCATGGAGACCCAAAATAACTTATGGGTGATATTTTTGTATTTTTTGGGTGAATAAATCTATGTGATTAAATAGGATTGGGGCATGTGGTATGAGTGAAAAAATTGTACCTCAACATATAGCAAGCTAAATATTTGTATCATTGTTTGTTGACATCAATATTTTCTTGTTGGTTTAATTTGTTGTGGTTTTTGTGTGTGTGTGTGTGTGTGCGCGCGCTTTGTTCCATGTAATCTATCTTCTTTAAATGCAAAATTTACTGCCAACATGAAATTGGATACAAGAGAAAAAGGACCTAAAAAGGTTCTTACCTGTGGGCTATCTTATAATATTTTGCTAAATTAGATTTAGCAGTCCAATTCTTATGTAAGTTTTCTTTACTTAACTCCGTTTTTTATTTTATTTTTTTTATGTTCAGAAATGAAAAACTAAGCCAAAATCCAAATTCATTATTTTTTTCATGTGTAATATTAATATGTACTCTTAATATATGTATTCTTAGAACTCATTTCTTCTCTCATACTAGGAGGTAGAGTAACGCTGTAGTCAATAATTTAGCTACGAGAGCTAGGTTATCTTTCCCTTTGTTAGTCTGGATAGAGGATATTCCATCAGAAATTTTTTATTTTGTTGTTGTTGATTTTTCATTTGATTGAATAATATTGATAAGTCTTTTTCCTCAAAAAAAAAAATAAAATAAATAAAAATAAAAATAAATCTTAAAGGCTAAGTGACTGTTTGGATTCGGTTGAAATAGACAGCGCGTTTTCTTTTTTTTTTTTTGGATGCACGCGGTTCTGGGTAGGAGACAAAGTTACTGTTCACGCACACAAAATTACTGTTCATGCATTGTTCATACATTGTTCACGCACTATTCATAGGACCCACAACCACTTTATTCAAAAAAATATATTAAAAATGGGTCCCATGGCATTATTTATACATTTAAAAGTTATTTTGCTACAGTGTTTTCAGTTTTCAGCAAGATAAGCTGTATCGAAACGGATCCTAAAGCACAATACAATTAGAGACATTACTCTAGTTGTATAAGTTAGGGTGTTTTATATATATATATATATATATATATGTAATGATTATTGGTGATCTCATATTTAACTCATACTTGATATTGAGGAAACTAAGTCTACTAGTTTAACGGAAAATATATCGTTTGACTTTATTAATTCAAGCCAAAGTTTTCTATCTTTCGCCAACTTTATTGGTTGGTCCCCCTTTTTCTATGGAATTCATACGTTTGTTGAAACTGAAGTTAATGGTTTTTTAGTTTAAGAAAAAGATCAATTTTAGTAGTATATACTTCATTTTAAATAGTAAAAAAACACACGCAAGAAATAAGCCAATTCAACAGCTTTTTGCTCAAGTTCTCGTGGAGTCAAATTCTGATCAGTATGAGTCAAAGGAATAGCGCCATGGCCTCTGATTTCCATATAAAGGACATGACGAGCATAAATACCCTCTTTGACTTCTATTCTAATGGACTGGACGTCTTTCATAAAGAATTGGAGGAAGATGCGACAATTTTTTCCAAGAAATCCCCAACGAAAAATACACACTATTCCTTCTTTTCTATCAAACCGATCATAACTACTACCTACATTCCACGAAATTGTGCACCACAAATAAGAGCTAATAAAGAGACTCGTAATTCCGTAGAAAGACATCACGATCCCCAGTAGAAAAAAAATTATTTGCTATGCACCCTTGATGTCTGAGCTATATTGCCTCTAAAAATTGGTGTTGTTGTAGCTTTATTATAAAGGTCAATATTTGTGCAACTTCAATGCGAATATAAGAGCTAATGTGGAGTGTTGTCGTGGCTTCATGACAAAGGTGAACACTGGCACGGCTTCGATGCGAATGAAATGTTAACGTGGTTTCATGGTAAAGATGAGTATTGGCATGACTTTAGTTCTAATGTAAAGTGTTGTCGTGGCTTCATGACAAAGATGAACGTTGGCACGGCTTTGGTGTGAATGAAGTGTTGACGTGGTTTCATGGAAAAAATGGATGTTGGCACGGCTTCGGTATGAATGAAGTGTTGACGTGACAAAGATGAATGTTGGCATAGCTTCGATATGAATGAAGTGTTGACATGGCAAAGATGGATGTTGGCACAACTTTGGTGCGAGTGAAGTGTTGACGTGGCTTCATGGCAAAGATGAATGTTGGCACGACTTCAGTATAAATGATGAATACAGCTTCATTGTGAAGGCAAATGCAAATATTACTTCATGACAAAAATAAATGTTGGCACGACTTCAGTGCAAATGATGAATGCAGCTTCATTGTGAAGGCAAATGCAAATATTGCTTCATGGCAAAGATGAATGTTGGCATGGCTTCAGAACAAGGACAAATGCTGGCACGGCTTCATGGTAAAGACTATTGATGTGGCTGCGTTGTAAAGACACTTGATGTGGCTACGTTGCAAAAACTCTTGAGATGGCCACGTTGAAAAGACAAGTGTTGGTGTAGTTTAATTGCTAAGACAAAGACCATTACAACTTCAAGGTCAAGTACTAATAATAGCATCATTGAATCATGAACACCTTTTGATAACATTGTTGCCTAGATGACTGTTGCTATGAGAATCTTAAGGATGGAGACAAACATCACTATAAGAATGTTGGTGTAAAGCTCGATGTTAAAGCCCAAAGAATAAAGGAAAGCCTGCTACATGACAAAAACGAGCAATAACAAAGAACTTGTCAGAAGAAAATCTCATGGCACGTCTAAAAAAAAAAAAAAAAAAAAAGAGAAACGGAGAGCTTCAATTGTAATCTCTAGCCTGTGAAAAAAAAAATGTTAGTACAAACTAAGCATGTAAAAAAAAAAAAAAAAAAGAAGAAGAAAAGGCATAATTTCTCCATTAGAGTATTATGCTACTCATGGAGGCTCTGCTTGTGCAATTTAGTGCATGTCTCGAGTGGCCTTATATAGAGGTTTGTGGAGCTCAAAGTTAGATTTTTGCAAACTCAAATGCACTCAAGGTCAGGAAAGTCTGCATCGAATTTTGAAAATAAAAGATGGCATCCAATTTAGAGAAACAAAAAATAGTGGCTTATCACCTACCTTCTGACCCTCAAAACACAGTCACCCTCCTGTCAGAGCAGCCAGCATCAAAGTGGACTAAGATGGCAACAAGTCCAACAATGCCCGCCATCTCCTCTTACGAATTTCTAAAACTTCTTATAGGAGTTCACAAAATTCTACCCACATAAATCTTCTACAAACTTTGATTTACCTAACCTGAAAAATCCAGGTCCAGATGCCTGGCCACCCACTGCCATGTGCAGCCAAGAGCTTCAGAGGATCGTAGCCTACTCCTTCATATTCAAACAAATCCAGACTCCATTTCAAGGAAATGGTATTTCCACTCGATCCAGCGGCCTTCAATGTGCAAAACCCAGAAAGCTCATCAACAACGGAGCCCTCACGCGCCTCCACGCGCTGCCACAATCTCTCAATGAACCATGGCCTAGTCCTTCAAATCTGTGCAAACCTGCTCATAATTTCACAAAATTGACCCTATAGAGGTCTTCTACGGCCTTAGATCGACAAAGCCCAAAATATTCGAGACCAAAAAAGTTTCCACACGCCGCCACGCGCCTCAAGCAACTCCGGCGTTCACAGCGTCAGTTTCACGCACCTACATGCACTACCCCACCAAATCATGCGCTCACACGCGCCACGAGCTTACACTCACATGCTCTAGCTCGTGACGTCATGGATGACGTCATACCCACTACGGTTTGACTCGTTTACCCAGCCGACCCAGTTTGACTCGAACCGACCCTATCTGAACCACCTATAAAAAAAATAAAAAAAAAAGGTGAGTGAAAAAAAATGCTTTAACCAAGTTTGACCTTTGACTTTGACCAAAAAGTCAAAATTTTCAAAAGGGGCCTATCTCACTCAGTTTTTTGCGTACATTTTGATTTTGGAATCCCTTTCTTTGTTCGAGACTCGAAAATTGTGCAAACTGTCCAATTTCTAAAAAATTGACTTTTGCACAAATCCTGACCAAAAGTCAAAATTTTCAAGAAGGACCTGTCTTGCCTAATTTTTTTGCGTAGATTTCAATTTTGGGGTCTATTTCTTCATTTGAGAATCCAAAATTGCTCAAATAGTGTGATTCTACAACTGTTGGCTTTAATGTGAACTTTGACCAAGGATCAAAACGTACAAACAAAGCTTGTCCTATTCAGATTTTCACATAGATTCTGATTTTGAAATCCGCTTATTGGTTTTGGACTTGGAAACTACCTATGTGACCCACTTCTCTGAAGTACTAGCAATGTCCAAAAATTGAAATTTGAGATTCATCCACTTGGTCTAGATTCCCTCAAGGTTATTCTCCAGAATTTGGCAAGGCTTCGCTTCCAAAGTATAAATGAACTCTCACAAGTGTATCTTGAACTTGAAATTACACTGGGTCGCTAGTTCAACCTACCATTCCCGTTCGGTGCCTACCAGTCTCCAACCTACCATTCTCGTTCGGTGCCTACTGTTCTCGCCTACCGTTCGATGCCTACCAGTCGGGAATCTATCATTCTCACCAAAAATTCTCAACCGCCATTCTCAACTACCCATCTACCGTTCTTCGTTTCTCCACTATAAATATAAGGACTAGGTTCATTAAAAAAAAAAACTCATAAAAAAAAAAAAAAAAACACACTGAATTATGAAATGAAGATTTGCTTCTTTCAAAATTTCAAGTCCTTCTTCTCACAGCCATTTCTCACTATGGCCTCATCATTCTCAACACTTAGCAACCAATATTGCTTTATAATCCGTTTGAAATCAACCCTCTCATGGTTCGGTAGATACCCTTTTTACAACATTATTGTAGTTTTGAGATCCAAACAAATTTTGTTTCTCCCCTTAACAACCACAGTTGTCCATAAAATTACTCATAACAAGGTTTGTATTGCCGTTCCATGCTTCCTCGGATTTGGTTGGTTAGGAAATCCAAGTCCAGCTGAAACACTTGTTCCTAGGCTCAGGGCTTTTGTAATCTCTCTCCAATTGCTTGGTCTTCCAACAGAAGCAGCGATTTGAAACAAATAGCAATTTGGCTAGTTTCTAAGACCAGAATCACAAGTTAGCTCCATCTTTCATTTTTTTGTGCTTTTCCAACAAGTAGCAGTAAATGAAGATGGTAAAAAGTGCTGAGGTATCTTACAAATTGTCTTTCATCCAACACTTGAAACAACCTCTAAGGTACCAACTCCTCAGAATTCAGCCTTTGGAGCCGGTAAATGGTCACCAGAGTCTTGTTCCATGTCTCCACCATTGTGGGACCCAAAGGTCATCGTTGCTAGTACCTTAAAACAAACTTTCTGGAATTACTCCAACTTAAATTCAGCTTGAAGTGTTTCAAAAAGTACTCTTCTGAAATTACTTCAACTTAATGTTCGTCAGCATGGTCCCATCACACAAGCACATTCAATGACTTGCCGGCCAACCTTATTCAGCAAGCAGTCAGTCCCGGATCCAAAGTTGTACTTCCCAGAAACATTTACACCAGAGGATCCTCGATGTATAGGGCCAGTGCCATGGTGGCGTATGTTTCACCCATTCTCTTTGCTTCATCCCCATCTTCTTCACACAGTCACCATCTCCACTTCATCTCCATCGTCTTTTTCTCACAACTATCAACATACCCAGAATCCATAAGCTTTTGAAATTACCTCAACTTAACCTGAGTGAAATAGTGATGCATCCGCATTCAACCACTTTCCCACATGTCATTGTCGTAATCCAAAACATATTCTTCCGAGATAACTTCACCAGAAGTTCTTAAAAACACGAGGCTAGCCCCATAACTCTGCATGCTATACCCAGCCACCATCCTTGCATTCTACACCCTATGATCGCCGCCAGCGATCCAAAATACTTTTGATCCAAAATACTTTTTTGAAATTACCTCAGCTTAACCTCTACTAAAACAATTCAATCTTGCAAGTGCATCCAACTTCTTGCAAATAACTTTCAGCCTCACCAACCCACTCCAAGTACCATGGAACACTTTTTTTTTTTTTTTTTGAAATTACTTCGACTTAACTTCTGCTGAGAAGGCTCGGTCACGCAAGTACATTCAAATACTCGCAGACCCATTTTCAGTCTCATCAAAGCCTTTCATATGGGTGGGTCTACTCTTCGAAAATTATCTCATCTTGCTAAAAGCCCCACCACCTTCAACTACTTCGCTTGAAGAGTCAAGTGTAAAAATTCCTTTTCGAAACTCATCCCCATACCACACTCTGAAACTGTGTGCGTGAACGAGTTTCGAGGGGGCATTTGTAGAGAGGGAAAAATTCCCGACCTATCACAAGCTGACACGTCATACTTCCAAGTCCACAAAATACAGCCAATTACAAGACGCCACATATTACTGCTAGGTTTTACTATCACTACTTAGAAACCAATAGAATTTTCCAAGTGTCATGCAAAGACCAATCACGCATCAGCGCGTGTAAGCGGTGACATAAGCAGCCTCGCACGTGTAAGCGATGACATAATCAGCCTCGCACGTGTAAGCGATGACATAAGCAGACCAATCAGGTTGTGACATGTGTCACCAATCAGACTTTGCCATGTGTTGCTTATCCATCTCCAAATTCCTATAAATAGAAGCCTTCCTAAGACATTTAAGAGGACACCAAGCCATCTGAAGTACAGAAGTACAGAAGCTCTGCAGGAATCAAGCCTCGAAACCTTCAAGAACTTCAAACTCAAAATCGAAGAACATTCGAAGCAGAATCATCCAAACTTTCTGCTTAGATCTCAAAGTTCACCAAAATCAAGCTCAAAAGCCTCCAGAAACCTCAACAAACCATAAATCAACAAAGCTCTATGGATTCAAGCCTTTAAAGCACCGAAGAACTTCCACCACAAACCTTCGAAGACGAAGAACGCACCAAGAACACGAAGAACACGAAGAACAAGGAATTTCTAACAAGCTCATAGCCAGAGATTCATTGTGATTCTGTTTCAAGGGTCTTCGATCCATCCTTCAGCCAAATTGAAGAATATTTTGTGTTCAAGTCAAAATTACATTATTACAATTCCAATCAATAAATCTTTCAAGGAGATCGAATCAGAGGATCACTCTTTTGTAATTATAGAGAATTGTACCACATATTCAATGCAAATTCGCATTTGTGAAACTATTTTACTTGTTTGATTTATTTCAAACCAAGAAATTTAGTAGTCTACAAAGTATACAATACATGTCCATCACGAGCCATACTTAGATTTGAAATCTAACCGTTGGATTTGAATTTAGACAATTAATTAATGATATGCCTATTAATCTTTGATCACCTTGAAATTTTGTAAGTATGAAAAATATATAAAAATAATATAATCTAACAGTAGATTTATCAAAATTCACATTGAACTAAGAAATATAGGGTTGGGTTCAAGTTACACTTGATGTTACTTTAAAAAACGTTACACCACCCAATAACTTATTATTGAATTTATAGTTTGAAAATCCAACCGTTGGATTAGATTTTCTATATGTTCTTAACATGCATGCCAATTTTCATGCTAATCGGATGTAATTTACTATCTGATCGTTAAACTCATCTTTTATACGTTATTTTAAACTACAAAAACTTGAATTTAAACAATTGATTGATGATATGCCTATTAATCTTTGATCACCTTGAAGTTTTGTAAGCATGAAAAATATATGAAAATAATGTAATCTGATGGTAGATTTATTAAAATTCACATTGAATTAAGAAATACAGGGTTGGGCTCAAGTTACACTTTATGTAATTCTAAAAAATGTTGCACCATCCAATAACTTATTATTGAATTCATATTTTGAAAATCCAACCATTGGATTACATTTTTTATATGTTCTTAACATGCATGCCAATTTTCATGCCAATCAGATGTAATTTATTATTTGATTTTTAAACTCATCTTTTATGCGTTATTTTAAACTACAAAAACTTGAATTTAAACAATTGATTGATGACATGGCTATTAATCTTTGATCACCTTGAAATGTTTTATTCATGAAAAATATATGAAGATAATGTAATCTAACGGTAAATTTGTCAAAATTCACATTGAATTAAGAAATATAGGGTTGGGTTCAAGTTACACATAATGTAACTCTAAAAAATATTACACCAACCAATAACTTATTATTGAATTCATATTTTGAAAATCCAACCATTGGATTACATATTCTTTATGTTCTTAACATGCATGCCAATTTTCGTGTCAATCGGGTGTAATTTACCATTTAATTTTTAAACTCATCTTTTATACATTATTTTAAACTACAAAAACTTGAATTTAGATAATTGATTGATGATATGCCTATTAATATTTTATCACCTTGAAATTTTGTAAACATGAAAAATATATGAAGATAATGTAATTTAACGGTAGATTTATCAAAATTCACATCGAATTAAGAAATATAGGGCTGGGTTCAATTTACTCTTGATGTAACTCTAAAAAATATTACACCACCTAATAACTTATTATTGAATTCATATTTTGAAAAGACAACCATTGGATTACAGTTTCTATATGTTCTTAACCTACATGCCAATTTTCATGCCAATCGGATGTAATTAACAATTTTATCTTGAAACTCATCTTTTATGCGTTATTTTAAACTACAAAAACTTGAATTTAAATAATTGATTAATGACATGACTATTAATCTTTGATCACCTTGAAATTTTTTAATCATAAAAAATATATGAGGATAATGTAATCTAATGGTAGATTTGTCAAAATTTACATTGAATTAAGAAATATAGGTTGGGTTCAAGTTACACCTGATGTAACCCTAAAAAATGTTACACCACTCAATAATTTATTATTGAATTCATATTTTGAAAATCTAACAGTTGAATTACATGTTTTATATGTTCTTAACATACATGCCAATTTTCATGTCAATCGGGTGTAATTTACCATTTGATCTTTAAGTGGGAAGGTGAAAAAAAGACGGAAATTTTGGGGCTGGGAAATTTAAAGGTCTATTGCGGCGGTCCAACCTGCCGCTATAACTAAGAAAAAGCACCGCAAAAAGGATTGCATATTGCGTTGTTTTCTATACCACAGCTATAGTATCTACGAAAAATGATATATTTATTGCGGCGGAATTTTGGAGCGCCGCTATATCTAAGTTAATGCTGTTAAAACATATATATTGCGGCGGTTTTATGTCCTATCACTGTAGGATGCCGCAAAAGACTAGAGCTATTGCGGCAGTCCCAAAAAATGCCGTAATATTCGACATATAGCAGCAGTTTTTGCACTCGCCACAAAAACCCGCCGCAATAGTATAGATTTCTTGTAGTGTATAAAATAAAAAAATTCATAAAAACAAATTAAATAAATTCATAACTAATTACTAGTAAATAAATTTATACTCAAATTTTATTTGAAGATATTAAATATATACTTTTATTAAAATTTTCAATTAAAATTTGTTAGTATTTGGTTACTTCACTCAATAGTAGGGCTGTCCACGGGTCGATCCAGGTCAGGTTTGTGCCCAACCCAGAACCGACCCCCCAGAATCAGGTGGCAAAACATTGAACCCGCCGCCGACCATCGGAGTAATCGGATCGAGCAGATTATACCATCAAAGGGTGGCGGGCGGGTAGGTTGGAGTCATAGATCTGAGAAGATGGCGAGAAAACAGTGAGAAAAACTTAGATCCGGCAAAAATCTCTTCGGATTCTATGAGATTTCGCCAGATCAGGCGAAAATCTCACCGGATTTTATGAGATTTCGCCAGATCCAGTCAAAATCTCATCGAATCTAAGTGAAATATCGCTGGAATCTGGGTTTTTTCACCAAGATCTGGAAAACTTTGGTCGGAATCTAGAAATTTTTGTTGGACTTTGTGCTTCTTCGGTCGATTTGGGTTTTTTGAGTTTTAGGGGAGGAAAACTGAAATCGATTTGCCGAAATCAGTTTCTGGTGTGAAGATCTGCCGCCGACTACCGAAGTAGTCAGGTCAGCTGAAATAGGATCGGATCTGGTCAATTTCTTCTGGTGGGTCGGGTCTCAGATCATTTTGGATAGCCCTACTCAATAGTTAGTGTTTATTTTAGTTTTATAATCATTGAGTAATACAATGGATTCGTTTTAATTTAAAATTTGCATCTAAAAAAATAGATTATAAATGAAAAAAATACTAAAAGTTAAATAAATCTTTTATTAATATTTAAAATATATGAATAAGCCCCACTTAAAGAAATCGCCCTAGAACCCACAATGCCTTGAGTCGGCCCTGTTGGTAGACTTGAACCTTTTTCCTACCTGACTTGATCAATTCAATCAGACACTCGTCATCTACCCAAATTATGAAATCCCTTCTCTCCCTCTTTTTGCCTAGGTCATATTGTTCTTATAGAGAGAGATGCCCCAAAGCCAATCCTAAGAAATGGTGAAGCTTCATAGGGTTTTTCTGTCCAAGTTTATTTTAATTCTTATACAAAAATAAAAGTTGGAGTTCTATATATATATATATATATATATATGAAATTCATTACTATGTACTCCAATTTTTTACACCTCCTTTAAGAGATGAATTACATACAGTAATTGACAATATTAAATTCATTATTAATACTTAATTATCTTATCACTTCTTTTATAGCAAGGTTCATTTGTCAATAATACACGGGATATTATTTACCAAAGAAACAATCCATGGTAAATTTTTTAATAAATAAGGAGGAGTAAGATCAAATCAATTGTTCTTTACTTTTGAAGTCGGTTGACTCTAGAGTCTTTACTTGTCAAATAACCTAACATTCAACCATCTCCTCGAAGAAAACTAAAACATAACATTCAACCATGTCTATTCTTGGCTAAGAAGAGAAAAAGCTTAATGTTTAAGGAATGGGATAACTTCTTAAACCTCGTAAATCTCATTACCGAAAAATATCGGTACAAAATCGTATTCCTTGCTAAGTCCAGCCCACACTGGACTTAGCAAATATTATTTTACTCTTATGAAATATAAAAATATGATATATTTTTATATAAGTGCATGTTTGAAAATCTAATATGAAATATAAAAATATTTATGAGTGATATATTCATGTAAGATTCGCTATATATTGTTTATTTGTTGATTTTTTTTAAAGAATAAGCCACTTTTATTTAAAATCAAAATTTCACTTATGAATGAAAGGATTTTTAATAGTTAGATACAACAGCATCGGCCGTATTTTTCCACCACTCACAACATAGCTAGGTACTCTCCCCCGCACTTCTGGTCTCACAGTCAGATCTCTTCGTAAAGTGAGTTGTTGAAGTGATAATGTAAAATATATAAAGTGGTTTTTTGTGATGGAAAATGCATGTATTTTTTTAAGAAGCCAATGAGAATGCTACACATTTGAATCTCACTCATGAAGTCTCAACTACATAAAGTTTCTCAATCACCTTTCACTGCTCAATTCTCATCCTCCAGGATAGAGTGAATTAAGAACACTCCCCAGGTTAGAGAGAGAAAAAATTTATTTTATTTTATTTTTATTTTATTTTTGTCAAGACACATACAACAAGAAAAGTTGGGATTTTCTTTAGGATGGTTATTTGAGTGCTACTACCATGACTAATTCAGACCATAACAAAGGGTTGAAAACTTCAAGTATTCAAAATGGAGATCCTCTTATATATATGTTCTTGCTTTCACTTGGTTTCTAGAGAGGTATTATTATATTTCTCAAATTTATTGCTAAATCAAGTTTTGGACATAAACTTAGGCATTGAATTCTTTATTTTATTATGGCAGATTGTTGAATTTGCTTTCTGGATTTTTCCCTCTACACTAGAGGGTTTTTCACTTAATTTTGTGTGTTCTGACTTCTTGTGTAATCGATTTTCTTGGTGCTTGCATGAATTTTGTTAATTTGCTTTAAATTTTCTTTACACATCGATGGAGATTTATCCCAACAAATTTATGGCAGGTGTTTTCTTTGTGAAGTGACTCAAAACTTTTATAATTTTAATCAGACTGCATAAACAAAACCCAGAAATACTTGGTATCCAAGCTCCTATGTTGCAGCCCTCAAGCCATAAAAAAGTTGAGTCATTGACGATGTTGTTTTCAATTTTACAGGGTTGCCCTTAAACCATGGTTTCTCTAAAGCGATGCTAAAATCATTGATGGCATTTTTCTCAGCTGCTTTTGTGATTCTAGGAAATGAATTCGTACCTCCTGCAGTCCGCTCTCTGTTCTTCATCGTTGTACATTATTTCTTTACGCCTCAATTCACTGTCATCATTGAAGAGTATAATGCTGGTTTCATTTACAATCAAGTCTTTGCAGCTGCCACAACCTACCTACGTACCAAGATTAGTTATTCATCAAAATCAAAACGTATCAAAGTAAGCAAAACCAATAGGCAAGAGAAACTATCCATTGATATTGTAGTGGGTGAAATGGTTATTGATCACTTTGAAAACATTGAGCTCAAGTGGAAGTTAAATGAAGAAAAAGAAGAGAAGAAAAAAGCTAAAGTGAAACCTCGTGTTTATTTTACGCTTGCCTTTGATAAGAAATACGAAGAGGATGTGCTAGAGACATATTTACCTTATGTAATAACTCGTTTTGAGGAAATACAAAATGAAGAAAAAGAAAGGATGCGTACGATAAAGCTTTATAGCCGTGATTATGACCGTGCTGGGCCTGGTGGGGAATGGGCTTCTATTAATCTAGTACATCCAGCTACATTTGAGAAGTTGGCAATGGACCCAGAGCAGAAGAGGAGCCTCATAGATGATCTTGACAGGCTTGTTAAAGGAAAGGAGATGTATAAGAAAGTTGGCAAGATATGGAAGCGAGGGTATTTGCTTTATGGCCCTCCGGGTACCGGTAAATCAAGCTTGATTGCTGCCATAGCTAATTATCTTAAGTTTAATATCTATGATTTGAATCTTTCCGGCGGAAGGTACTCAGATGCAGACTTAAGAAGGACATTGCTTTCAACATCTAATCGTTCAATACTGGTAATTGAGGATGTGGATTGCGGGGCAGAGTTGGAAGATCGAGAGCAAGAAAATAACTCTAAGACTACTTTCATTAAGGTTAACATTCTTTATCCTACTGAAATGGACTATCAATTTTTACAATAAATTTCAATTATAACTCTCTTTTAGGAAAAAGTGTACGGTTATAATTGAAATTTCTTGTAATCATTTGACTTTTATTTATTTATTTTTTAATAATTATACTACAAATATGAGTAAGATTTTCCTTATGTCAATATCTCTATCTAGCTATATAATTGATTGCCGCTCATTTTACTTTGTTGATTTAGGTGTCACAGAATCAGTTTATGACATATTATTCATTTTTCAATGACTCAAGTATGTGAGCTGGTTTTTGTTAGATTTGGCTATAATTTGTATGAGATATTTAGCTCCATGAGTCTAATAAATTTCTAGCCTGTTGGAAAATTTTCCTACCATTGGATAGTACTGTGTTAGTTTTAAAACCGAGAATTAGTAAATTTTCAAATAAAAAAGAAATAGGAATAAGGTTACCTATTAATCATCCCTTTAAATCCCATGAAAAAGTAGCGTATGTACAACTTTTACTAAATACATATGCTATGAACTATGTTAACAACTAATACCACTGTCACACTAGCTAATGCAAATGACATAATCTTATGATTCCATCTAACAATATTTACTTTCATGTTTTTTTTTTCTAGTTCACACTATCGGGTTTATTGAACATCATAGATGGATTATGGTCAAGCTGTGGAGATGAGCGAATTGTTGTGTTCACGACGAATCATAAGGAGAAGCTTGATCCAGCTTTGTTGCGCCCAGGCCGCATGGACATGCACGTGCACATATCGTATTGCACCTTTGATGGGTTCAGGGTGTTGGCTTCTAATTATCTTAATATCGAAGGTGACCACCAACTCTATAGAGAGATTGAAGGATTGTTGAAGAATGTAGAGGTTACCGCAGCTTAAATTGCAGAGGAACTTTTGAAGAGAGATGATCTCGAAGTTTCTCTTAGTCTTAGAGGAATTGTCGAGTTTCTCAAGGAAAAAAGCTTGAGAATGCAATAAGCATATGATGGGTTTGTGGATATCATGTATGGGTGGGTATGGTTTGTATGTTTTTAGATCCTTTAAAAACACAATTGGATTAACCTGGTTAATTAGCCAAGTGATTAACTTAGTGAAATTATGTAAATTTAGGTTATTACAATCAAACAATCATATCATGTGTAGCAGCGGAAATATAAATAACACAATGATATAATGACCTAGGAAACCACACCGATAAAAACCTAGGGATGATTTAACCTAACTATGCTTAAGGAAAACCTGAATCCACTATGAAAGAATCGAAGTTTTACAATAGCGACTTAGACCACTAATATCCTATTACTACCCACCAGTAGAAACTTACTAACACGACCACGTGTAAGCTTCGAGACCACGGACTCCTTCTTTCTTGAATTTTTCCAGCAAAGACAAGCACTCCTACTTGTGTTTTTTTAAACTCTTATGGTAGCAACTAAATGATCATCAAGTTCTTGAAGAAATCTCCTTTTTGATAATCCTAAGGTTGTGGGAAGGAAAGCTTCTCAAAGATCTCACAAGAGATTCACACAAACAGCAATATGAGCAACCATTAAAACGTGGCTAGGGTTTGCCTTATATACTTAAGGCCAAACATAAAACCCTAAACGTTTTAAATGAGCTAGGGCTGAGTTGGAATTATGCAGAAAAATGCATTTTTCCTGAGATTCGATCGATCGAGCCTAAGTTTTGATCGATCGAGCCAGGCCAAAATGCATAATAACTTCTGCATCAGCTTGATTCCAACTTTACTTAAAAGATACAACTTTGAGCAAGTCTAAATAACTTGTTTTCATCATGGTTTGCCAACAATACAAATTAGAGTTCTAAATACATTAATTCTAAGTCTTTAGAACCTAACAAACTCCCCCTTTGGCAATCCGTGACAAAACACAACCTAAAAAGCTCAAAGTTTACAAAGAAAAGCCCTTTACAAAAAAAATGCTCATTTCAACAAATCCAATCCTAACTACTATCCATTAGTTGCAAGTGTAGAAAGCAGTTCAATTGAATCAACTTGTACATTTCCCGAAACACTAAACAAAACGCATAAATACATGTGTGGAAAAATACAAGTAAACAAAATAAAATCTTGATTTCACAAAACACAAAATAAAGACATATATCAATGAATAACATCATAAATATACATCAATAAGCAGTAAAATAAAAAACATATATAACAAAATAAATGTATCTCCCCCTAACATGAATAGCCCAACAACATACATCAAGAGCCAAAAAAAATGTAAATACAAAGTGCAGCTCATAGATACAATCTAATCACCACAGGCTCTCTAAGACAATCAAAACTCCCTCTATCAACAAAAACTCTACAAGCTACTCAAAATGCTACTCCCCTTTTTTTGTGACGAAATGCCGAAGGGCAATCAGAATCCATCATCAAAAGGAGGTGACAAAGGTGATCGTCTAAAATGCGCCAACTCTACACACAAAGCACGAACCTCATCGAGCAAGTCCACCAAAATCTGTCCATGAGCCGCCTGAACAGTCAAGACATGATCCAACGTATGTCGAATGTCAGAATCATCCAAAGTAGTCGGTGGAGGAATACCAACATCAGCAATAGCAGCACCAAACGCCTCAGCTTGTGCATCACTTGTAGAAGTGGGAGAAGGGGGTACAACACCAGAAGGCTCAACTCGAGGAGCTCTCATATGAACAGACCTCTGCCTAAGGAAGGTGGCACCAATGGGAGCTATGACATGTATGGGCTCAGAAGCAGGGAAACCATCTAAACTTAAAAACAGCAAAATCCTATGAATGAAAATAGGACGAACAAGAGCATGACCAACAGCGGAACTCCTATGAACTTCATTCAAAGAACGAAGAAACAAATGGGGAAAAGAAATAGAAGCACCAAAAACAACGGCATACAGAAACACACATCTCTTAATAGGGATGGTGTGGAGACGAGAAATATGCCATAAAGAATGACATGTTATCCGAAGAAAGAGATAGGTAGTCTCAGGAAGCTCAGCAGATGTGATCTGAGAATCAAAACCCCCCTAGATAGAAGACCCAGTGATGTATGACATAACGTCATCAAAGGATGGAGACTCCTCATAAGGATAGACGGGCTGCCTAACAATCGAAACCCTAAGAGCCTCAGCCACTACCTTAGGGGTAATGGTGAACTCAACACCTTGTATCCAACTCCTAACTAAGGTGTTGGAATCATAGATGTGGTAAGAGAGGTTCGAATAGAACTCTCTAATTACGACAGACAGGGGTGGATGATTTATCTCCAACAAAGACAACCAACCCCTACTCTCAAAATTTGTCCTAATGGCAGGATCCAACTCATCTAACACAACCTTCTGCTCAGCCTAAATCTTTCTCTTAATGTTCAACTTCTTATAGGCCTCTCTGCTTTTGTCACTCCGAAACAATGCACTCTTAAAGGGAGACTTAGAAGAAGTGGAGGGTGTCCTATGGGCTCTAGTCTTCCTAGGCATGGTGCTAAGGTAAGGACAAAGACACAAAGCAGGACCAACAAGAGCAGAAAGAAAAACCAAGAGCAGACTACAAGTTAGCCCAAAAACATATAGAAACAAAAAGCTATATGATGCATGAACAGTTAAATGTCATGATGTATGCTTTAATGCAGTGAGAATAAGTTCAATTTAAATTCAAATTCACAAAATTGGCTTGAGTATAGAGTTTTTAACAAAAACTCCAAAATTTGAAAAAACCACTTGTTTAATTTTTTGATAAATTGACCAATTGACCAACACACAAACTAGAATACAGATTATAATGATCAATTTTATCAATCCAACAAGCCAATTTTATCAATTAAACTCAAATTGAGCAAAATCCCCCAATTCGGGTTAATTACAAGCCCTAGAATTTCCAATTTCTCACAAATCACAAAATTGATCAAATAAAACTATTAAGAACATGTTTAAAACATCATAGGAACAAAACCCAATGATCAATTTCAGAAAATAAGGCTTGATTCATCAAAAACCCCAATTTTGAATAGGTCCGAAAATCCCAAATAAAATGCATGAATTTATGCATGAAATTATGAAATAAAATGAAAAAAGAAGGGTAAAATGGACTTACCGGCTTAAAGAGAGGAAAACCTTGCAAAAAATTAGGAGGAAAACGACAAAAATTTAATGTGGAGCCTAGTCCGAATCGGAGAGAGAGAGAAAAGTTTGAAAACTTTTTGAAAATGTATGAAGAACAAGTCAAACTCGGTTTTTAAAAAACATGATTCACGATTTTCGATTGCTTGAAATTTTAGGTTCAATCGATCGAAAAATAGCCTCGATTGATCGAAATTCTGGAAAAATCAAAATTTTGAAAAACAAAGAAATTTTGCAACAAAAACTCCTCAAAGCATTGAATTTTCAAAATAAAATGAATGAGTATGAGATGAAATGTTTTTCAAAAAAACAAGTTTTAAACCCAGTTTTCCCAAAATTTAGATTTTCAAACATTCTCCCTTTAAATTCTCAAGCAACAAATATGTTTTGCATAAGGCTTAAGGAATTTTCAAACTTGGTTGGTCGAGCCAAAAACACACACAATAACATGTACAAAGTTTAGCAAAGAGCAACTTGTTTAATGTGTGCAACTAGCAAAAGCTTCAGATACATGTGAGGTAATATAT
Source organism: Quercus glauca (assembly GCA_023736055.1). Taxonomy (NCBI): domain Eukaryota; kingdom Viridiplantae; phylum Streptophyta; class Magnoliopsida; order Fagales; family Fagaceae; genus Quercus; species Quercus glauca. Next base: position 19,398,319 of record CM043325.1, on the reverse strand, counting down.
GAATAGAAATCAAATACAAAGTCTACAAAATCCATCACATAGAATTTGAAAGAGACTATTACCTAAAGAGTTACATTATGTAACTCCCACATCTCCTAGAACATAAGCTTGCAATTATGTAAGTTTCTTTATTTGCCTCATAATGTACATACCAATTTTAATTGTTCAGAAACTTATTAAATAGCTGGGATAATGTACACACAAATTTTATTTATTTGATTTAGCTTTAAGTCCAATAATGTACACACCAATTTTAAGCATTTAAACTGAGGCTACAGCTTATGTTCATGATTGGCTAGTGAACAGTGGTGAGATGATTATTTATGCATTTCTCAAGTCCGACAGTCAAAGACATGTGACTTCAAGATCAAGACAAAGTGATCAAAAACCATAAACATCTTTCCCACACAACATGCACTACAAAGCTTTAACTAGTAAAGTGCAATAAATAAGCTCATCAAAACTAAACAAGGTACATAAGACATGTTATGTGAAAATAAATTAACCAACCTTGTTTACAAAATCAAGAAAATAAATACAAAACATAATTTGCTTCCCTTTTCCTTTTTTTTTTTTTTTTTTAAATTTTATTATTATTATTATTATTATTATTATTTTAAAAGAGGAAACAAAAGAAATCCTAGAATGAAATGCATGAATGTTATGCAATGCAAATCCTAGAAACAAAAAGAAAAATAGAAACCAAAGAACAATGGTCACAAAGGGTAGAGTAATGAAGTGCAAGGACAATGTCAAAAAGACTCGATTAGTTCGAGTCTTTTGCATCCAAAACCTTTTAGATGCACCACGAGCATAGGAGTTCTTATTCACATTAGAGTGATTTCCAACTCCAGGATTGGAATAAAGGTTGAGAACCTTTACCAATTCACCAATAAGTGCCATAGGATCTTATGCTTGAGGCGCAAGCACTTTTGGTTTGTTTGCTCTCTTAGCAACTTACAGCTTGTAACAGTTTGGATGAATGTGTCCGGACTTCCCACAAAATGACAAACCCAAGCAAGCTTACCATGCATCTTATCCTTAGAAAGGGTAGACTCCTTAGGTTTAGACTCTTTCAAATCAACCCCAATCTTCCTAAATGATGTGACCTCTACAGATTTGACAGTCTCACTCACAACTTCACTCATAGGGGGTTCAATGGAAGAAGAGGGAACAAAATTTGTGGAATGGAGTACAGAGACATAAATGCTTTTAACAAAACCTAATCCGGATTTGTCAGAAGGAGACTTTTGAACACTCATCATTTGATCAAGTTTAGAACTAGCAGATCTAGCAATAGATAAATCAAGTTCCAAAGCTTTAACTTTATCAAGCAATAGCATATTCTCAGTTTTCACATTGTTTAAAAGTTCATTAGCATTAAACAATTTTACAAGCAAATCTTTATTATCAAGCTCAAGAGATGCAATTTTCTTCAAGCCAAGTTCAACATTCATAACATCCTTTGCAGCAACTTTGTAAAGTTTATTATAGGCTTCTTGAAGATCTGCGTCCTCAAAGAGTTCCGCATCACAAGGGTTGTTTTCAACAGACAAGCTTTCATTGACTACAACAGTAGCAGTGAAAGCAATGAAATTTCCATCCTCGTCACACCCAGACCCATCATCAAAAACTTCATTATCACTAAGAGTTACAGTCATAGTCTTACCCTTAGACCTCAAGAATGTTGGACATTCAGATTTCACATGACTATACCCTTAACATCCAAACACTGAGGACCCATAGAATTATTAGAAGATTGACCAACTTTTTCTCTAGGTTTTTCATTATTGTTAACCTTAGTGGGATCATTCTTCGTAAAGTTTCTAGGTTCAGCAGTGTTCGTACCTCTTGCCCTTCTGTTACTATTCCTAAGAAAGTTTCTAAAGTTCTTAGCAAGGTAAGCAATCTCTATAGTAGAGAGCTCATTATCAAATCCACCAACCTCAACATCATCAACTGACTTAAGAGCCATTGACTTGGATTTGCTAGTTTTAGGTAGGTCCAACTCATAGGACTGAAGAGATCCTACAAGTTCATCAATAGGGATGGAGTCCACATCCCTGCTTTCAGTGATGGCAGTCACCTTGGATCTAAAGTCTTTAGTTAAAGATCTAAAAATCTTCCTAACAATTTTAGGTTGATCATAGATTTCATCCAGATTATATGTAGAATTAACAATGTCATTAAGCTTAGCATAGAATTCATCAAAAGTTTCATCATCAGACATCCTAATGCTTTCAAATATAGATGTTAATTACTGCACTTATTAATCTTGACAGCCTTTGTGCCTTCGTGCACAGTCTGGAGGATATTCCAAGCAGTATGAGCAATCTCAACATTAGAGATTCTCTTAAATTCCTCCTTAGAAACAGGTTAAAGATAGCATTCATAACTTTGTTATTGAACGCAACTTCTTCTTTTTGAGAAGTTTGCCACTCACTCACAGGAGTAGTGGGCTTCTCCCATCCGTACTCAACGGCATTCCAAACTCTCTTATCAATGGATTTTAGGAAAACTTTTATCCTTACTTTCCAATAGGCATAATTATTCCCATCAAAGTGAGGAGGAATAACTAGAGAGTGTCCGTGTTCCATGACAATAGGGTCAAGGATCAGCTCAGAGATCAAAAGAACTACAACAAGAGAGCAACCTACTCTGATACCACTTGTATGTTTTAGACCCCTTAAAAACACAATTGGATTAACCTAGTTAATTAGCCAAGTGATTAACTTAGTCAAATTATGCAAATCTAGGTTATCACAATCAAACAATCATATCATGTATGGCAGCGAAAATATAAATAACACAATGATATGATGACCCAGGAAACCACACCGGTAAAAACCTAGGGAGGATTTAACCTAACTATCCTTAAGGTAAACCTAAATCCACTATGAAAGAATCAAAGTTTTACAATAGCAACTTAGATTACTAACATCCTATTGCTACCCACCAGTAGAAACTTACTGACATGACCATGTGCAAACTCCGAGATCACGGACTCCTTCTTTCTGGGGTTCTTCCAGCAAATACAAGCACTCCGCTTGTGTTTCTTTAAACTCTTATGGCAGCAACTGAATGATCATCAAGTTCTTGAAGAAATCTCCTCATTGATAATTCTAAGCTTGTATGAAGGAAAGCTCCTTAAAGATCTTACAAGAGATTCACATAAACAGCAATATGAGCAACCACTAAAACGTGGCTAGGGTTTGCCTTATATACCTAGGGCAAAACATAAAACCCTAAACGTTTTAAATGAGCCAGGGCTGAATTGGAATTCTGTAGAAAAACGCATTCTGCCCGAGATTCGAACGATTGAGCCTAAGCTTCGATCGATTGAGCTAGGCCGAAATGCATAGTAACTTTTGCATTAGCTTGATTCCAACATTACATAAAAGACACAACGTTGAGCAAGTCTAAACAAGACTAAACATCCTGTTTTGATCATGGTTTGCCAACAATACAAATTAGAGTTCTAAATACATTAATTTCAAGTCTTTAGAACCTAACAACTATGTATTGAATATTATGCTTCTCTTTATATATATGTTAATCTCTTTTTGTTAGCGACTATTGTAACCAAAGTTGTTAAAATCGGGATCCTACATTATTTGAGAAAAAAAATGTAAGACCCTACATTATTTGAGGAAAAAAAAAATACACATTGGCATGTAAAATAATCACATAAATTATACATTCATTGATATAATTACCATACATCACTACATCCATTTGTAAGCATTATTTAAAGAGGCTAAAAACCTCAAAATGTGACACTCTATTGGGAATTTTTTTTTGGGTCTAACTGACACTATTTAAAGAGGCTAAAAACCTCAAAATGTGACACTCTATTGGGATTTTTTTTTGGGTCTAACTGACACTATTTAAAGAGGCTAAAAACCTCAAAATGTGACACTCTATTGGGATTTTTTTTTTTTTTTTTTTTTTGGGTCTAATTGACACTCTTTCTACATTAAAGTGGAAAAACTTGGTCTATTGGGATTTTATTTTTCATTTAGGTCCAACTGAGTCTTCTGTCAAGTTAAAGAAGATTATAAAAAACCAAGGTCGTTTAAGATCATCAAAATCATACAATCATACTGATTCTAAATGATTGCAAAGATCCTTGAAAAATCCAAATCGTTTTGGGCAAGTGGGATCGTAAAATCGTAAGATCGTAGGATTCAGATCGGGATTTTGACAACCATGATTGTAACCCGTGACTCTATTTAGTCTCTTTTCATTTGCTAATAAATTGACCTTTGGGTCTGGTTCCTAAAAATAAAAATAAAAATAAAAAACTCTTTGAGATGAATATATACATGTATGTTCAAAATTGGATGAATATGCTTAAGAGCGTATGATGAATATGCATGATATATTGGATGGGTATGTTTGGATGTCGAGATTTATTATATCTGATACATGAACTCAATTTTAATCCACTACCATTAATTATGTACTTAGCTTGAGTTTATTTTCTTTGTGATTTTTCACCATGTACGTATGGGCTTACATTACGTGCTAACTTCTCAGGTTATAGTGTAAAATTCCATTACAAAAGAACAAAATAAATAGAATATAAGAAATTAATAATAATTATACTTATACTCATAATTGGAATGGAATCAACCCTAATTATCGTATTCTTAAATTCATACACATATAAGTGTAAGTGAAGATGCGTTTTCACAATATCTTTAATATATAAACACTGAGATTACAACATTACAATGTCGAAAGGTATATTTTTTTACAAACCATCTATATAAAAAATTACAAACTAAGAAAATAATTTCCAAATAAATTAGGGGGCTGAGAAGCTTACTACAATCGTGATAAGAAGTGAAGGAATGTAGGAATTATAGAGTGATACTTGCAAGAAAAGAAAGAAAGAACAAAAAAAACACAATCAAATAATCATAAATATCTTCTAAAAAAAATATAATCCTAAATAAAAAGAAAAGAACAATAATAAAAAAATAATAAAATTAATATATAGTGACTATTACAGTTTTTTATGCTAAATATTAAATATAACTTACAATACTTGTAGTTCATAATAAAATTGAAAGAAACTCAAATAAAGGAATTATGAAGCAAAATTTTTAATAATAATAATAACACACAATAATTAGTATTAACTATAATATAACTATAATTAATTTTCATTTCCCAACCTATAACCCCCTAAAAAGTAAAGATTCAAGAAACTTAATGAATTTTTCTACCAACTAAACTTTAAAGAAAAAGAAATACAAATGTAAGATTTATTGTACTAAATAAAAATAAAAATAATAATGCACATACATATCTTCATTATAAACCAATAAACATATTATGCAATATATTTTGTCCTAGTAATATATGTAATAATTGATAATAACAAAGTAAAATTGATTATAAAAAATCACAATAATGCAATTTATTACAATTTTTGTGGTCATATAATAATAATAACAATAAATAATATTAAATAATTTCAAAATTAACAAAACACATACATAAATTTAATTAGAGAGTCAAGATGCTTACCACAATTGTGATACCAACTGAAAGAGTGAGAATTATAGAGTGATACTTGCAACAACAACAACAACAACAACAACAACAAAAACACAATCAGATAATAATAAATAAATACAAAATAACAACAATACTGAAAAGTTTATGTAAATCAGTTTGACCTTTAAAAGAGTTCAAGATATTGTATTTATAATGATATCAAAAATATACTTGAGATTTGCTATACAAGGCAATATTCTTGAATGAGTGAAATTAAAGTATTCCTAGCATAAAAGCATAATTTTTTTTTTTTTTTTTTTTTGAGAAGCACCTAAGTCATAGGCTAATTATAAGTTATCAACTACAAAATAATCAAATTCATATATGGTGACTATTACAATTTATTATGGTAAATTTCAAATATAAATAAAAATGCTTGTATTCCTAACCCTAAAAAATTCACTAATCTAAAATTTGAATAATAACAACAACAACAATAATCATAATCATAGTCATACAAACAATATTAACTACAACAATACAAAATATTTTACAATGTATTAGCTTCTAATATTTACAAAGCATATATTTATACAATAATAATAAATCTGTTAATTTCTAGAGTTGTAAGTTAATAAGCAAAACAAAAACAAAAAAAACAAAAAAACAAAAAACTCATATTAACCCAAAATTTACAATCCTTAGTTGTGCACACTGAAGTAAAGTAGAAAAGTAATATAGCACTGAACAATCAAAGGTAAGCGAAGCAATATGAAAAATGTAGGAGATACAATGCTTTAGTGATGGTGCCTGCCTTTTATAATGAGGAGAGAAATGAAAAGACAAAAAAGAATTCATGACATAGATTCATATCAGTAGGTTAGGTTTTATTGGGAATGATCAAAGAATATATCCCAAAGTACTTAGAGAATAAGAATCAAGAGGAAAAAGTGAGGTGATTGACTCCTCCAAATATTTTTTTTGTCCAGACAATTCTCTCTCTCTCTCTCTCCAATTTTCGGCAACTCCATTTCCATAATTCTTTTTTCCCCCCTCCTATTTCAGAAATTCTATTGCCACAATTTTTTTTCCCCTTTTGAAAGCTCGAAAATGTGTTGAAAACACACGAGCGGTTTAGACCCCCAAATTCAAATTACGGCTTGGTTGATTTTACACTAACTTACTAACAAGTGCGGAATAGTGTAAACACAAGCGAATAAACAACCAACTACTCTAATCCATAATTTAAAGCAACTCAGCAGTAAAAATGAAATGAACAAGAGTAGGGAAGAAGGATGCAAACACAAATAACACCGAGACGTGTTATCGAAGAGGAAACCGAAGAACTCGGCGAAAAACCTCTCCGCCGCCCTCCAAGCGGAAATCGATCCACTAGACAATCAGTTGGGATACATGGATTAGCAAAAGACCCTCCAAGCCTAGTCTACCCGATGTACCTAAGCCCTCCAAGCTCCTACTCCAACAAGGCTTCTCGGAACCGTGTCTTGTCCTAGTTATCCGGATCCCGCAACAAGCTCCATGTTGCATCTGCCATTGAAGGCTCCTTCCAATGCTTCCCAGCAGCACCAAAAACGTCACTCAGCACTCTCTAAGGTGTGTCAAGTGTTTGGGCTATCAACCTCTCAAAGATATGGACAATGGAGAGGGAATGGTTGAGGAGATACCACAAGCAAAATGTTTAGAGAAGGTGGGGAGGACAATCTCTAATTACCAATGTGTTTGGCTAGGGTTTTTCTCTCTGAAGCATCCCTCAACAATTGTGGGTAAGGGTGATATATATAGGAGGGGTGCAAAAGGTGTGACTCAAAAAGTACAGGCTGGCAGAACAGCTAGTCTCGCGGGTGTCTCGCGGGAAGGCCTTACCCGCGAGATACTCGCGAGACACAGTTGTCTCCACCTGGCATGACTCTTCGCATTCCATCATGTGCCTGGCACATGCTTCACTTCGCGGGAAGCTTGGTCGCGACATACCCGCGAGATACCCGCGAGAATCCTTTTCTTCTTCAAATGCTTGAGTCTTCAACACTCTTTCTCTCACACACCCCTTACATCAAGTCCCACAACAAATACAGGGTATTAAACGATTGAACATGATTACAATCAAATTTGGCACGGAATAAAAGCCAACAAATACACAGTTGTAAATTACAACTTTACAATCTCCCCCTTTGGCTATTCCGTGACAAAACCCTAAAACAGACTCTAGACTTAAACGTGAGTTTGGGAACAAAGGCAAAACTCACTCACACCTAATTCTAGATTCTGAAAAGCTCTTGAACATATGAACAAGTATCTCCTGAAATACAACAACACACTAATATCATTGCATGTAGAAAACTTGAAATGCATATGGAGCAATAAAGAAAACAGGATCAAGCTATATGAAATAGAAACACTAGATCATGGCAAGATCAAACAAGTAATCACTATACACAAGCAATTACTATGCTCATTTACACATGAAATGAACATCCGGATATGCAAGATGATAAGCTCATTTGAAGAGAATCATTTGCATCTCCAACACTCAACCAATGCGAAATACACGAAGTATTTGCATCTAGGAACAATCCTACTAGGGCACAAGAGTGATGTACTTGAAGAAACAATGCATGACATTGAACTACAAGCAAACATGCATCAAGGTTGCATAAGCATGGTATAGCAAATGCATGGCACAAACCACAAAGACCTACAAATTTTATGCATGGAACAAACCCTTAAAGCTTACATAAGCAACATGGGTACAAGAAAATGCCACATAGCACATATGCCACAAAGCATAGAACAAAAAAAACACAAACTACTGAAAATATACTGAAATTAATACTAAAGTTAAAACCATAAGTGTCAGAAGTATAAACTTAAAAACAGTAAGACATTAACTATAAACCAAGTAAAAACTTAGTAAACCCGTCTGTAAAAACCAATAACCAATAACCAATATCTAAGCTATGCTCCCCCTAAGGCTGTGCAAGCTCTTGTTCATCAGCTCCCCCTCAAAATTTTCTCCCCCTTTTTGACCGGAATGGCCAAAGGACTAGAATTGGTCGGAGTCGGAGTCTGAACCCTGTGTAGGGGATAAGCTCTGAATCTGAGTGGATAGAGTGGTGATCTGCTCCTGAAGGTAAGCAAACTGATCGGCTGTGTGCTGTACATGAGTGTCAAGCACTGTGGACATGAGATCCATCTTTGCTAGGATCTGATCAAGCTTGCTGAGACCCTGTGGTTGTGCTGGAGCAGAAGATGAAGGCTGATCAGTCTCTGGGGCAGAAGTGAACCTGTCAATCTCCTCCTCAGTATCTCCACCCTCCTCTGGGATATCCTGAGGGGCACCCCTAGGCGGTGGAATGAGATGAGGACCAGTCTTCGGGCCTTTGATGTGAGCTGTGCTCCGAGTCAGAGTGTTTGCACCAATGGGGTAATCCCTCTGAACAACAGTGAGGCCACTAGGAAACTTCAGCTTTGTCTTGGCAATGAGACCCATGATCAGTGAGGGAAAGGGCATTATTGTTCTGGAATTCTGCTTCTTGATGCTCTTCTTCAGAATGTGAAAGATGTGGCTGCAGATATCAATTTCCTTGTGAGTAAAGAGGTCATAGAGAAACCTCGTCCTTGGAGCCGAGAGAGTAGTGAGGTTGGTGACCGGATACAGGTTATGGATCATGACATAGCTGAGAGTTCTCATTTCTGGAGAGAACTTGAGAGTGTCCATTGATGATTTCTTTGGAACTCCACCAAGTGCTGATATCATCTCCGTGATATGCCCCAATTTCTCATCATATTGAGTTGTCATTGGCTGTGAGGGAGGACGAATCTCCAAGAAGTCTTGAATGCTGTCCCTTGTGATCTCAAATTCCTTGCGCCTCACCCAGCAAAGAATCTTATTCTCTTCCACCTCAGCATTGGAGAAGAATTCTCTGATTATCTCTGAGTACACAGTTCCAATAGGATTCAGCAGTTTGGTCCAAGTCCGTTCTTTGAATGCATCTGGAATGCACGTGTTCTCAAGCTCTTCCAACTGCACCACCCTTTCCATGACAATGGTTGCTCTCTTGTAGCAATCATTGTACTTCATATCTGCCTCAGCGGATTTGAAGTTATCGGAGTCAGTATGAGCACGCTTGGGACCCTTCTTCTTGGTACCAGCATGCTTGGTGGGAGACATCTGTACAAGAGGACATAACACAAACAGCACAAGTGCACACAACACAAGAACAAAACTTGATTAGATTCAAGTTAGTTTAAATCAAAATGTGATACTACCAAAAACAGAGTAGCATTCAAAACAGGGCATGACCAATTCATATACGCATGCTACACAACATACATCCTTAAACTAAAACACAAATGCATGAACAAAAAGACAATTTGCATGAAATTAAATTATTGTGCAAGTGTGTGTTTGTGTGTATGCATATGTGTGTGTAACATGAAATGCATGAGAGTGTGTCTAGAGGGTACCTAGGTGTTTGCCAAGTGAGTGCAACATGTGCAAAGTGTAATACACACATGATCAAAGATCAATTTTAGACCAAAACACGGTAAGGTATATGGAAACCTTGAAATTGGGACTCACTTGAGACCAATTAGGCACAACAATGTCATTTAGACATTCAATCAAACACCTAATGTGCATAACAACACTTTAAGTATGAACAATGCATGAACATGGTGAAAATATGCCTAAATACACTTTAAAAAGCCACAAGGGGCCAACACAGATGCAATAAGATCAAAAGAAACAAAACCCAATCAAAGATTTAACACAAACATTGCCCAATTTAGAAAACCAACCCAAAAATTCGAAAATCCCCAATCATCATAACCCTAACTAAAAATTTCTGCATAATCTAAGTAAAAACTTAAAAAGAAGTGAATGATCAACATACCTTGAAGAAGAAAATGCAGAAAAAGGCTTGATTTGGAGAGGGATTTTGATGAAATAGTGTTTTTGGGTAGAGAGAGTTTCGAAGAAAAGAGAAGAGGGAAGTTTTATGTTTTGAAAAACTGTCACATCAGCCCTTTAAAAACTGAAAACACGCGTTTTTCGCGGGATAGGGAGCCGCGAGACAGTCGCGAGACAACCGCGAAAAGTGCCACTGAAGCACAAAATTTTCGCGAGAAGCTCTAAGTCGCGAGACAGTCGCGAAACAGTCGCGAGATTCTCTGTCTGATTTTTAGAAAATCTCAGTTTTTGCCAAACAGCTTTTCGCGGGAAGCTTCTTAGTCGCGAGCTTCTCGCGAGAAAGCCACTGAACCAGTTTTTTGATGAAAAACACAAAATTCATTTTGACCAAAAAGAAACACACGAAAGTCTAAAACCACTTTCAAAAACAAATAAAACTCACAAAAACCTTTTTGGATTTGATCAACAAAGATTGAGCATGTGAAACACATTTAATCAAGTACAATCACACAAATGATTATGACATTCATAGAACATAGACTTGTGTGTTGTGTGTGGATATCAAAAATGAGATAGTCCTTAGACCAATGTGAGGCTTCAATGATCAATTCAATCAAGGCATACACAACTAGCACTAGATTATGTGACCTATCTCAATTATGGAAACATGCATATATGACCTCCCACACGAACTTGATAACAATTCATTGAAGCTTTTCATTTGGCTCCATTCTTAACACTTCATTTGCAACTTTTGAGCAAAGAGAATCACATTTAGAGAGAGATGCCTGAAATTTTTTGATATTTCAATTGATGAGTTAGCCTTTGGCTTTTTGGGCATCATACATTTTATTTTGGTCGCTTTCCCTTTTTCCTAGTCGAATACTAGTTTGTGCGACAGGCTTTTGCAGCTCTATATCTCTTTTCATTTGGAGATTTACATTTAGAGAGCTCTTTTAAGCAAGAAAAATAAAAGTGGGAAGATATATAGGCATGAGTCTATGCATGTATCAAGATCAACACAACCATTCACTAATCATTCATGACAGGGTTGAAGATCTATTTACAACCGTCACATAGATTTCAGAATTTCTTCCACTATGATATGAGTGCATGAGGGACAAGCTAAGCTCCTTAAATGCACAAAGCCATAAGTACAAAGGTACAAGGCAAAACATGATTTGAGACAAAACTCAACAAAGTGATCAAACTTTTTAGATTTTATAATTTTTATGGGTTTTTGAATTTTTTGAAACACACCCAAAACAGAACAAGAAAGGAAAAAATAGTAAGTGCAAACCATGAAAGTAATGCATGATGCAATGCAACAACAAATGTCCCTAAACATGGAAAGAATTAATGCATGGACATATTATAGTACTTATGCATGAGTACCCCTCTTCACCCACACGTCACGTGCGTTTGGGGTGATATCCTTGACGGATTGGGTACGAGAGTTTGGACTTTCAAACCTCCTGGTGAAACTCTCCAAGCAAGTGGTGAAGGCACCGATCATCTTCATCACGTCTGTCACTCCGGCATCACGAGTTTGGCTTCTTGAGTTCTCACCACCCCAAGCTCTATTGTCATTCCTTCTTCCACGTGATCGAGGAATGCTTGCATTATTGTCTGCTCTCAATTTTTGACAGTTGGGTCTGGTGTGTCCTTGCAATCCGCAATAGTGACACACATAATCCGTTCTAGGACCCCGTTGAGGTCTTGAGAGAGATCTTGCTCTGGTTTCGTGTCTACCTCCAGCTTGATTTCGAGGCTTATTCATCATCCGTTGCTCATTTACATTCTTCTTTTCAACCTTAACATTCTCAGGAACGGCCTCCTCTACAATTTGCTCTACGGCCTTCACAAATTTCACTTCTTTGGTAGTTTTGACTGATGAGCTACTTCCTCCGGTATATCCCAATCCGGACTTGTCTGAAGAATGTTTTTGGGATGAGATAACATCATCCAACTTTCTGGAGGAGACCCTCTCTATCTTGGCTTGCGCTTGCACCACCTCTTGCTCAAGAAATCTGATCTTCAAGTATGCTTCTGACAGCTCACCATTCAGCCCTTCTATTTCGCATTTGGCCTCCTTATGTCTGATCATGAGACTTCGGTAGTCTTCCTCTGCTTTCTTCATTTTTCTCACAGCTGCCTTGGCTATTCTTGCATATTCCCCTGACTTCTCAAGAAGTGAGGAGTAATTCTCTTGAAGATTAGCTATATTCTCTTCCTCTTCAGCGTCGATTCTTCCACAACTCCAGCAGATTCTGAATCAGAATGTTCACCAAGTTCCTTCTCAAGTGCACCCAAGTCATTCGAGGAATCTTCATGAGCAATAGTCATGAAAGCGGAGTAGTTTCCCTCACCGTCACAGCTCTCTTCCGAGTCAGAATCAGAAGATTCAGAGTCACTGAGCGTTGTAGCATATGCTTTTCCTTTTCCCCTCAGAAAATTCGGACACTCCTTCTTGAGATGTCCATGACCGTTGCACTCATAGCACACAATGTCTGGAGAGGGTTGATAGTCCTTTCCTTCTTTTCTCTTAAACTCTTTCTTATCACCTCTTGAAGAAGAGAACTTTTCTCTATTGAACGGTTTCCCACTGTTCTTCATTTTCAGAAACTTGCGGAAGTTCTTTGCAAGATATGCTACTTCTTTCTCCACTCCGTCTTCTTCGGAGGAATCATTCAATCTTTCGTTGATGGTTTTAAGAGCAAACGATTTGCTCGTTTTATGGGAAGGCAATCCCAGCTCATAGGTTTGGAGAGAACCGATCAGCTCTTGAATCTTAATCTCATCCAAGTCTTTGCTTTCTTCTATGGCTGTAACCTTTGCTCTAAAACTCTCAGGCAAGGACCTCAATATTTTTCTCACCACCTTAGTGTCTTCAATCTTCTCCCCAAGATTGAGTTTAGCAATGACAATTTCATTGAGCTTCCCATAGAATGAGTCAAATGGTTCATCATCACTCATCTTGAGTTCTTCAAATTTGGTGGTGAGCATTTGGAGCTTTGTATCCTTGACTTTCTTTGTACCCTCATAGGTAGTCTCCAAAATCTCCCAAGCTTCCTTGGCTACTGTCATATGAGAGATCCTGTGGAATTCATCAGGGGACACACCACAAAAGATAGCATTTAAAGCTTTACTGTTAGCATTTGCTGCCGCAAGGGCTGCCTTATCCCAAGTGGACTTAGGAGCCACCGGCTTGGTCCAACCTATCTCAACCGCATCCCAAACGGTATCATCGATAGAACATAAGAATGCTCTCATTCTAACTTTCCAGAATGCATAATTGTTCCCATCAAAAAATGGTGGAACATTGAGCGATTGAGACCGGTCCATCTCAAGAAGGGTCAAGGATCACACTTAGGTAATTAAACCTCAGCAAGTGTACCCGCTCTGATACCAATTGAAAGCTCGAAAATGTGTTGAAAACACACGAGCGGTTTAGACCCCCAAATTCAAATTACGGCTTGGTTGATTTTACACTAACTTACTAACAAGTGCGGAATAGTGTAAACACAAGCGAATAAACAACCAACTACTCTAATCCATAATTTAAAGCAACTCAGCAGTAAAAATGAAATGAACAAGAGTAGGGAAGAAGGATGCAAACACAAATAACACCGAGACGTGTTATCGAAGAGGAAACCGAAGAACTCGGCGAAAAACCTCTCCGCCGCCCTCCAAGCGGAAATCGATCCACTAGACAATCAGTTGGGATACATGGATTAGCAAAAGACCCTCCAAGCCTAGTCTACCCGATGTACCTAAGCCCTCCAAGCTCCTACTCCAACAAGGCTTCTCGGAACCGTGTCTTGTCCTAGTTATCCGGATCCCGCAACAAGCTCCATGTTGCATCTGCCATTGAAGGCTCCTTCCAATGCTTCCCAGCAGCACCAAAAACGTCACTCAGCACTCTCTAAGGTGTGTCAAGTGTTTGGGCTATCAACCTCTCAAAGATATGGACAATGGAGAGGGAATGGTTGAGGAGATACCACAAGCAAAATGTTTAGAGAAGGTGGGGAGGACAATCTCTAATTACCAATGTGTTTGGCTAGGGTTTTTCTCTCTGAAGCATCCCTCAACAATTGTGGGTAAGGGTGATATATATAGGAGGGGTGCAAAAGGTGTGACTCAAAAAGTACAGGCTGGCAGAACAGCTAGTCTCGCGGGTGTCTCGCGGGAAGGCCTTACCCGCGAGATACTCGCGAGACACAGTTGTCTCCACCTGGCATGACTCTTCGCATTCCATCATGTGCCTGGCACATGCTTCACTTCGCGGGAAGCTTGGTCGCGACATACCCGCGAGATACCCGCGAGAATCCTTTTCTTCTTCAAATGCTTGAGTCTTCAACACTCTTTCTCTCACACACCCCTTACATCAAGTCCCACAACAAATACAGGGTATTAAACGATTGAACATGATTACAATCAAATTTGGCACGGAATAAAAGCCAACAAATACACAGTTATAAATTACAACTTTACAATCTCCCCCTTTGGCTATTCCGTGACAAAACCCTAAAACAGACTCTAGACTTAAACGTGAGTTTGGGAACAAAGGCAAAACTCACTCACACCTAATTCTAGATTCTGAAAAGCTCTTGAACATATGAACAAGTATCTCCTGAAATACAACAACACACTAATATCATTGCATGTAGAAAACTTGAAATGCATATGGAGCAATAAAGAAAACAGGATCAAGCTATATGAAATAGAAACACTAGATCATGGCAAGATCAAACAAGTAATCACTATACACAAGCAATTACTATGCTCATTTACACATGAAATGAACATCCGGATATGCAAGATGATAAGCTCATTTGAAGAGAATCATTTGCATCTCCAACACTCAACCAATGCGAAATACACGAAGTATTTGCATCTAGGAACAATCCTACTAGGGCACAAGAGTGATGTACTTGAAGAAACAATGCATGACATTGAACTACAAGCAAACATGCATCAAGGTTGCATAAGCATGGTATAGCAAATGCATGGCACAAACCACAAAGACCTACAAATTTTATGCATGGAACAAACCCTTAAAGCTTACATAAGCAACATGGGTACAAGAAAATGCCACATAGCACATATGCCACAAAGCATAGAACAAAAAAAACACAAACTACTGAAAATATACTGAAATTAATACTAAAGTTAAAACCATAAGTGTCAGAAGTATAAACTTAAAAACAGTAAGACATTAACTATAAACCAAGTAAAAACTTAGTAAACCCGTCTGTAAAAACCAATAACCAATAACCAATATCTAAGCTATGCTCCCCCTAAGGCTGTGCAAGCTCTTGTTCATCAGCTCCCCCTCAAAATTTTCTCCCCCTTTTTGACCGGAATGGCCAAAGGACTAGAATTGGTCGGAGTCGGAGTCTGAACCCTGTGTAGGGGATAAGCTCTGAATCTGAGTGGATAGAGTGGTGATCTGCTCCTGAAGGTAAGCAAACTGATCGGCTGTGTGCTGTACATGAGTGTCAAGCACTGTGGACATGAGATCCATCTTTGCTAGGATCTGATCAAGCTTGCTGAGACCCTGTGGTTGTGCTGGAGCAGAAGATGAAGGCTGATCAGTCTCTGGGGCAGAAGTGAACCTGTCAATCTCCTCCTCAGTATCTCCACCCTCCTCTGGGATATCCTGAGGGGCACCCCTAGGCGGTGGAATGAGATGAGGACCAGTCTTCGGGCCTTTGATGTGAGCTGTGCTCCGAGTCAGAGTGTTTGCACCAATGGGGTAATCCCTCTGAACAACAGTGAGGCCACTAGGAAACTTCAGCTTTGTCTTGGCAATGAGACCCATGATCAGTGAGGGAAAGGGCATTATTGTTCTGGAATTCTGCTTCTTGATGCTCTTCTTCAGAATGTGAAAGATGTGGCTGCAGATATCAATTTCCTTGTGAGTAAAGAGGTCATAGAGAAACCTCGTCCTTGGAGCCGAGAGAGTAGTGAGGTTGGTGACCGGATACAGGTTATGGATCATGACATAGCTGAGAGTTCTCATTTCTGGAGAGAACTTGAGAGTGTCCATTGATGATTTCTTTGGAACTCCACCAAGTGCTGATATCATCTCCGTGATATGCCCCAATTTCTCATCATATTGAGTTGTCATTGGCTGTGAGGGAGGACGAATCTCCAAGAAGTCTTGAATGCTGTCCCTTGTGATCTCAAATTCCTTGCGCCTCACCCAGCAAAGAATCTTATTCTCTTCCACCTCAGCATTGGAGAAGAATTCTCTGATTATCTCTGAGTACACAGTTCCAATAGGATTCAGCAGTTTGGTCCAAGTCCGTTCTTTGAATGCATCTGGAATGCACGTGTTCTCAAGCTCTTCCAACTGCACCACCCTTTCCATGACAATGGTTGCTCTCTTGTAGCAATCATTGTACTTCATATCTGCCTCAGCGGATTTGAAGTTATCGGAGTCAGTATGAGCACGCTTGGGACCCTTCTTCTTGGTACCAGCATGCTTGGTGGGAGACATCTGTACAAGAGGACATAACACAAACAGCACAAGTGCACACAACACAAGAACAAAACTTGATTAGATTCAAGTTAGTTTAAATCAAAATGTGATACTACCAAAAACAGAGTAGCATTCAAAACAGGGCATGACCAATTCATATACGCATGCTACACAACATACATCCTTAAACTAAAACACAAATGCATGAACAAAAAGACAATTTGCATGAAATTAAATTATTGTGCAAGTGTGTGTTTGTGTGTATGCATATGTGTGTGTAACATGAAATGCATGAGAGTGTGTCTAGAGGGTACCTAGGTGTTTGCCAAGTGAGTGCAACATGTGCAAAGTGTAATACACACATGATCAAAGATCAATTTTAGACCAAAACACGGTAAGGTATATGGAAACCTTGAAATTGGGACTCACTTGAGACCAATTAGGCACAACAATGTCATTTAGACATTCAATCAAACACCTAATGTGCATAACAACACTTTAAGTATGAACAATGCATGAACATGGTGAAAATATGCCTAAATACACTTTAAAAAGCCACAAGGGGCCAACACAGATGCAATAAGATCAAAAGAAACAAAACCCAATCAAAGATTTAACACAAACATTGCCCAATTTAGAAAACCAACCCAAAAATTCGAAAATCCCCAATCATCATAACCCTAACTAAAAATTTCTGCATAATCTAAGTAAAAACTTAAAAAGAAGTGAATGATCAACATACCTTGAAGAAGAAAATGCAGAAAAAGGCTTGATTTGGAGAGGGATTTTGATGAAATAGTGTTTTTGGGTAGAGAGAGTTTCGAAGAAAAGAGAAGAGGGAAGTTTTATGTTTTGAAAAACTGTCACATCAGCCCTTTAAAAACTGAAAACACGCGTTTTTCGCGGGATAGGGAGCCGCGAGACAGTCGCGAGACAACCGCGAAAAGTGCCACTGAAGCACAAAATTTTCGCGAGAAGCTCTAAGTCGCGAGACAGTCGCGAAACAGTCGCGAGATTCTCTGTCTGATTTTTAGAAAATCTCAGTTTTTGCCAAACAGCTTTTCGCGGGAAGCTTCTTAGTCGCGAGCTTCTCGCGAGAAAGCCACTGAACCAGTTTTTTGATGAAAAACACAAAATTCATTTTGACCAAAAAGAAACACACGAAAGTCTAAAACCACTTTCAAAAACAAATAAAACTCACAAAAACCTTTTTGGATTTGATCAACAAAGATTGAGCATGTGAAACACATTTAATCAAGTACAATCACACAAATGATTATGACATTCATAGAACATAGACTTGTGTGTTGTGTGTGGATATCAAAAATGAGATAGTCCTTAGACCAATGTGAGGCTTCAATGATCAATTCAATCAAGGCATACACAACTAGCACTAGATTATGTGACCTATCTCAATTATGGAAACATGCATATATGACCTCCCACACGAACTTGATAACAATTCATTGAAGCTTTTCATTTGGCTCCATTCTTAACACTTCATTTGCAACTTTTGAGCAAAGAGAATCACATTTAGAGAGAGATGCCTGAAATTTTTTGATATTTCAATTGATGAGTTAGCCTTTGGCTTTTTGGGCATCATACATTTTATTTTGGTCGCTTTCCCTTTTTCCTAGTCGAATACTAGTTTGTGCGACAGGCTTTTGCAGCTCTATATCTCTTTTCATTTGGAGATTTACATTTAGAGAGCTCTTTTAAGCAAGAAAAATAAAAGTGGGAAGATATATAGGCATGAGTCTATGCATGTATCAAGATCAACACAACCATTCACTAATCATTCATGACAGGGTTGAAGATCTATTTACAACCGTCACATAGATTTCAGAATTTCTTCCACTATGATATGAGTGCATGAGGGACAAGCTAAGCTCCTTAAATGCACAAAGCCATAAGTACAAAGGTACAAGGCAAAACATGATTTGAGACAAAACTCAACAAAGTGATCAAACTTTTTAGATTTTATAATTTTTATGGGTTTTTGAATTTTTTGAAACACACCCAAAACAGAACAAGAAAGGAAAAAATAGTAAGTGCAAACCATGAAAGTAATGCATGATGCAATGCAACAACAAATGTCCCTAAACATGGAAAGAATTAATGCATGGACATATTATAGTACTTATGCATGAGTACCCCTCTTCACCCACACGTCACGTGCGTTTGGGGTGATATCCTTGACGGATTGGGTACGAGAGTTTGGACTTTCAAACCTCCTGGTGAAACTCTCCAAGCAAGTGGTGAAGGCACCGATCATCTTCATCACGTCTGTCACTCCGGCATCACGAGTTTGGCTTCTTGAGTTCTCACCACCCCAAGCTCTATTGTCATTCCTTCTTCCACGTGATCGAGGAATGCTTGCATTATTGTCTGCTCTCAATTTTTGACAGTTGGGTCTGGTGTGTCCTTGCAATCCGCAATAGTGACACACATAATCCGTTCTAGGACCCCGTTGAGGTCTTGAGAGAGATCTTGCTCTGGTTTCGTGTCTACCTCCAGCTTGATTTCGAGGCTTATTCATCATCCGTTGCTCATTTACATTCTTCTTTTCAACCTTAACATTCTCAGGAACGGCCTCCTCTACAATTTGCTCTACGGCCTTCACAAATTTCACTTCTTTGGTAGTTTTGACTGATGAGCTACTTCCTCCGGTATATCCCAATCCGGACTTGTCTGAAGAATGTTTTTGGGATGAGATAACATCATCCAACTTTCTGGAGGAGACCCTCTCTATCTTGGCTTGCGCTTGCACCACCTCTTGCTCAAGAAATCTGATCTTCAAGTATGCTTCTGACAGCTCACCATTCAGCCCTTCTATTTCGCATTTGGCCTCCTTATGTCTGATCATGAGACTTCGGTAGTCTTCCTCTGCTTTCTTCATTTTTCTCACAGCTGCCTTGGCTATTCTTGCATATTCCCCTGACTTCTCAAGAAGTGAGGAGTAATTCTCTTGAAGATTAGCTATATTCTCTTCCTCTTCAGCGTCGATTCTTCCACAACTCCAGCAGATTCTGAATCAGAATGTTCACCAAGTTCCTTCTCAAGTGCACCCAAGTCATTCGAGGAATCTTCATGAGCAATAGTCATGAAAGCGGAGTAGTTTCCCTCACCGTCACAGCTCTCTTCCGAGTCAGAATCAGAAGATTCAGAGTCACTGAGCGTTGTAGCATATGCTTTTCCTTTTCCCCTCAGAAAATTCGGACACTCCTTCTTGAGATGTCCATGACCGTTGCACTCATAGCACACAATGTCTGGAGAGGGTTGATAGTCCTTTCCTTCTTTTCTCTTAAACTCTTTCTTATCACCTCTTGAAGAAGAGAACTTTTCTCTATTGAACGGTTTCCCACTGTTCTTCATTTTCAGAAACTTGCGGAAGTTCTTTGCAAGATATGCTACTTCTTTCTCCACTCCGTCTTCTTCGGAGGAATCATTCAATCTTTCGTTGATGGTTTTAAGAGCAAACGATTTGCTCGTTTTATGGGAAGGCAATCCCAGCTCATAGGTTTGGAGAGAACCGATCAGCTCTTGAATCTTAATCTCATCCAAGTCTTTGCTTTCTTCTATGGCTGTAACCTTTGCTCTAAAACTCTCAGGCAAGGACCTCAATATTTTTCTCACCACCTTAGTGTCTTCAATCTTCTCCCCAAGATTGAGTTTAGCAATGACAATTTCATTGAGCTTCCCATAGAATGAGTCAAATGGTTCATCATCACTCATCTTGAGTTCTTCAAATTTGGTGGTGAGCATTTGGAGCTTTGTATCCTTGACTTTCTTTGTACCCTCATAGGTAGTCTCCAAAATCTCCCAAGCTTCCTTGGCTACTGTCATATGAGAGATCCTGTGGAATTCATCAGGGGACACACCACAAAAGATAGCATTTAAAGCTTTACTGTTAGCATTTGCTGCCGCAAGGGCTGCCTTATCCCAAGTGGACTTAGGAGCCACCGGCTTGGTCCAACCTATCTCAACCGCATCCCAAACGGTATCATCGATAGAACATAAGAATGCTCTCATTCTAACTTTCCAGAATGCATAATTGTTCCCATCAAAAAATGGTGGAACATTGAGCGATTGAGACCGGTCCATCTCAAGAAGGGTCAAGGATCACACTTAGGTAATTAAACCTCAGCAAGTGTACCCGCTCTGATACCAATTGAAAGCTCGAAAATGTGTTGAAAACACACGAGCGGTTTAGACCCCCAAATTCAAATTACGGCTTGGTTGATTTTACACTAACTTACTAACAAGTGCGGAATAGTGTAAACACAAGCGAATAAACAACCAACTACTCTAATCCATAATTTAAAGCAACTCAGCAGTAAAAATGAAATGAACAAGAGTAGGGAAGAAGGATGCAAACACAAATAACACCGAGACGTGTTATCGAAGAGGAAACCGAAGAACTCGGCGAAAAACCTCTCCGCCGCCCTCCAAGCGGAAATCGATCCACTAGACAATCAGTTGGGATACATGGATTAGCAAAAGACCCTCCAAGCCTAGTCTACCCGATGTACCTAAGCCCTCCAAGCTCCTACTCCAACAAGGCTTCTCGGAACCGTGTCTTGTCCTAGTTATCCGGATCCCGCAACAAGCTCCATGTTGCATCTGCCATTGAAGGCTCCTTCCAATGCTTCCCAGCAGCACCAAAAACGTCACTCAGCACTCTCTAAGGTGTGTCAAGTGTTTGGGCTATCAACCTCTCAAAGATATGGACAATGGAGAGGGAATGGTTGAGGAGATACCACAAGCAAAATGTTTAGAGAAGGTGGGGAGGACAATCTCTAATTACCAATGTGTTTGGCTAGGGTTTTTCTCTCTGAAGCATCCCTCAACAATTGTGGGTAAGGGTGATATATATAGGAGGGGTGCAAAAGGTGTGACTCAAAAAGTACAGGCTGGCAGAACAGCTAGTCTCGCGGGTGTCTCGCGGGAAGGCCTTACCCGCGAGATACTCGCGAGACACAGTTGTCTCCACCTGGCATGACTCTTCGCATTCCATCATGTGCCTGGCACATGCTTCACTTCGCGGGAAGCTTGGTCGCGACATACCCGCGAGATACCCGCGAGAATCCTTTTCTTCTTCAAATGCTTGAGTCTTCAACACTCTTTCTCTCACACACCCCTTACATCAAGTCCCACAACAAATACAGGGTATTAAACGATTGAACATGATTACAATCAAATTTGGCACGGAATAAAAGCCAACAAATACACAGTTATAAATTACAACTTTACAATCTCCCCCTTTGGCTATTCCGTGACAAAACCCTAAAACAGACTCTAGACTTAAACGTGAGTTTGGGAACAAAGGCAAAACTCACTCACACCTAATTCTAGATTCTGAAAAGCTCTTGAACATATGAACAAGTATCTCCTGAAATACAACAACACACTAATATCATTGCATGTAGAAAACTTGAAATGCATATGGAGCAATAAAGAAAACAGGATCAAGCTATATGAAATAGAAACACTAGATCATGGCAAGATCAAACAAGTAATCACTATACACAAGCAATTACTATGCTCATTTACACATGAAATGAACATCCGGATATGCAAGATGATAAGCTCATTTGAAGAGAATCATTTGCATCTCCAACACTCAACCAATGCGAAATACACGAAGTATTTGCATCTAGGAACAATCCTACTAGGGCACAAGAGTGATGTACTTGAAGAAACAATGCATGACATTGAACTACAAGCAAACATGCATCAAGGTTGCATAAGCATGGTATAGCAAATGCATGGCACAAACCACAAAGACCTACAAATTTTATGCATGGAACAAACCCTTAAAGCTTACATAAGCAACATGGGTACAAGAAAATGCCACATAGCACATATGCCACAAAGCATAGAACAAAAAAAACACAAACTACTGAAAATATACTGAAATTAATACTAAAGTTAAAACCATAAGTGTCAGAAGTATAAACTTAAAAACAGTAAGACATTAACTATAAACCAAGTAAAAACTTAGTAAACCCGTCTGTAAAAACCAATAACCAATAACCAATATCTAAGCTATGCTCCCCCTAAGGCTGTGCAAGCTCTTGTTCATCAGCTCCCCCTCAAAATTTTCTCCCCCTTTTTGACCGGAATGGCCAAAGGACTAGAATTGGTCGGAGTCGGAGTCTGAACCCTGTGTAGGGGATAAGCTCTGAATCTGAGTGGATAGAGTGGTGATCTGCTCCTGAAGGTAAGCAAACTGATCGGCTGTGTGCTGTACATGAGTGTCAAGCACTGTGGACATGAGATCCATCTTTGCTAGGATCTGATCAAGCTTGCTGAGACCCTGTGGTTGTGCTGGAGCAGAAGATGAAGGCTGATCAGTCTCTGGGGCAGAAGTGAACCTGTCAATCTCCTCCTCAGTATCTCCACCCTCCTCTGGGATATCCTGAGGGGCACCCCTAGGCGGTGGAATGAGATGAGGACCAGTCTTCGGGCCTTTGATGTGAGCTGTGCTCCGAGTCAGAGTGTTTGCACCAATGGGGTAATCCCTCTGAACAACAGTGAGGCCACTAGGAAACTTCAGCTTTGTCTTGGCAATGAGACCCATGATCAGTGAGGGAAAGGGCATTATTGTTCTGGAATTCTGCTTCTTGATGCTCTTCTTCAGAATGTGAAAGATGTGGCTGCAGATATCAATTTCCTTGTGAGTAAAGAGGTCATAGAGAAACCTCGTCCTTGGAGCCGAGAGAGTAGTGAGGTTGGTGACCGGATACAGGTTATGGATCATGACATAGCTGAGAGTTCTCATTTCTGGAGAGAACTTGAGAGTGTCCATTGATGATTTCTTTGGAACTCCACCAAGTGCTGATATCATCTCCGTGATATGCCCCAATTTCTCATCATATTGAGTTGTCATTGGCTGTGAGGGAGGACGAATCTCCAAGAAGTCTTGAATGCTGTCCCTTGTGATCTCAAATTCCTTGCGCCTCACCCAGCAAAGAATCTTATTCTCTTCCACCTCAGCATTGGAGAAGAATTCTCTGATTATCTCTGAGTACACAGTTCCAATAGGATTCAGCAGTTTGGTCCAAGTCCGTTCTTTGAATGCATCTGGAATGCACGTGTTCTCAAGCTCTTCCAACTGCACCACCCTTTCCATGACAATGGTTGCTCTCTTGTAGCAATCATTGTACTTCATATCTGCCTCAGCGGATTTGAAGTTATCGGAGTCAGTATGAGCACGCTTGGGACCCTTCTTCTTGGTACCAGCATGCTTGGTGGGAGACATCTGTACAAGAGGACATAACACAAACAGCACAAGTGCACACAACACAAGAACAAAACTTGATTAGATTCAAGTTAGTTTAAATCAAAATGTGATACTACCAAAAACAGAGTAGCATTCAAAACAGGGCATGACCAATTCATATACGCATGCTACACAACATACATCCTTAAACTAAAACACAAATGCATGAACAAAAAGACAATTTGCATGAAATTAAATTATTGTGCAAGTGTGTGTTTGTGTGTATGCATATGTGTGTGTAACATGAAATGCATGAGAGTGTGTCTAGAGGGTACCTAGGTGTTTGCCAAGTGAGTGCAACATGTGCAAAGTGTAATACACACATGATCAAAGATCAATTTTAGACCAAAACACGGTAAGGTATATGGAAACCTTGAAATTGGGACTCACTTGAGACCAATTAGGCACAACAATGTCATTTAGACATTCAATCAAACACCTAATGTGCATAACAACACTTTAAGTATGAACAATGCATGAACATGGTGAAAATATGCCTAAATACACTTTAAAAAGCCACAAGGGGCCAACACAGATGCAATAAGATCAAAAGAAACAAAACCCAATCAAAGATTTAACACAAACATTGCCCAATTTAGAAAACCAACCCAAAAATTCGAAAATCCCCAATCATCATAACCCTAACTAAAAATTTCTGCATAATCTAAGTAAAAACTTAAAAAGAAGTGAATGATCAACATACCTTGAAGAAGAAAATGCAGAAAAAGGCTTGATTTGGAGAGGGATTTTGATGAAATAGTGTTTTTGGGTAGAGAGAGTTTCGAAGAAAAGAGAAGAGGGAAGTTTTATGTTTTGAAAAACTGTCACATCAGCCCTTTAAAAACTGAAAACACGCGTTTTTCGCGGGATAGGGAGCCGCGAGACAGTCGCGAGACAACCGCGAAAAGTGCCACTGAAGCACAAAATTTTCGCGAGAAGCTCTAAGTCGCGAGACAGTCGCGAAACAGTCGCGAGATTCTCTGTCTGATTTTTAGAAAATCTCAGTTTTTGCCAAACAGCTTTTCGCGGGAAGCTTCTTAGTCGCGAGCTTCTCGCGAGAAAGCCACTGAACCAGTTTTTTGATGAAAAACACAAAATTCATTTTGACCAAAAAGAAACACACGAAAGTCTAAAACCACTTTCAAAAACAAATAAAACTCACAAAAACCTTTTTGGATTTGATCAACAAAGATTGAGCATGTGAAACACATTTAATCAAGTACAATCACACAAATGATTATGACATTCATAGAACATAGACTTGTGTGTTGTGTGTGGATATCAAAAATGAGATAGTCCTTAGACCAATGTGAGGCTTCAATGATCAATTCAATCAAGGCATACACAACTAGCACTAGATTATGTGACCTATCTCAATTATGGAAACATGCATATATGACCTCCCACACGAACTTGATAACAATTCATTGAAGCTTTTCATTTGGCTCCATTCTTAACACTTCATTTGCAACTTTTGAGCAAAGAGAATCACATTTAGAGAGAGATGCCTGAAATTTTTTGATATTTCAATTGATGAGTTAGCCTTTGGCTTTTTGGGCATCATACATTTTATTTTGGTCGCTTTCCCTTTTTCCTAGTCGAATACTAGTTTGTGCGACAGGCTTTTGCAGCTCTATATCTCTTTTCATTTGGAGATTTACATTTAGAGAGCTCTTTTAAGCAAGAAAAATAAAAGTGGGAAGATATATAGGCATGAGTCTATGCATGTATCAAGATCAACACAACCATTCACTAATCATTCATGACAGGGTTGAAGATCTATTTACAACCGTCACATAGATTTCAGAATTTCTTCCACTATGATATGAGTGCATGAGGGACAAGCTAAGCTCCTTAAATGCACAAAGCCATAAGTACAAAGGTACAAGGCAAAACATGATTTGAGACAAAACTCAACAAAGTGATCAAACTTTTTAGATTTTATAATTTTTATGGGTTTTTGAATTTTTTGAAACACACCCAAAACAGAACAAGAAAGGAAAAAATAGTAAGTGCAAACCATGAAAGTAATGCATGATGCAATGCAACAACAAATGTCCCTAAACATGGAAAGAATTAATGCATGGACATATTATAGTACTTATGCATGAGTACCCCTCTTCACCCACACGTCACGTGCGTTTGGGGTGATATCCTTGACGGATTGGGTACGAGAGTTTGGACTTTCAAACCTCCTGGTGAAACTCTCCAAGCAAGTGGTGAAGGCACCGATCATCTTCATCACGTCTGTCACTCCGGCATCACGAGTTTGGCTTCTTGAGTTCTCACCACCCCAAGCTCTATTGTCATTCCTTCTTCCACGTGATCGAGGAATGCTTGCATTATTGTCTGCTCTCAATTTTTGACAGTTGGGTCTGGTGTGTCCTTGCAATCCGCAATAGTGACACACATAATCCGTTCTAGGACCCCGTTGAGGTCTTGAGAGAGATCTTGCTCTGGTTTCGTGTCTACCTCCAGCTTGATTTCGAGGCTTATTCATCATCCGTTGCTCATTTACATTCTTCTTTTCAACCTTAACATTCTCAGGAACGGCCTCCTCTACAATTTGCTCTACGGCCTTCACAAATTTCACTTCTTTGGTAGTTTTGACTGATGAGCTACTTCCTCCGGTATATCCCAATCCGGACTTGTCTGAAGAATGTTTTTGGGATGAGATAACATCATCCAACTTTCTGGAGGAGACCCTCTCTATCTTGGCTTGCGCTTGCACCACCTCTTGCTCAAGAAATCTGATCTTCAAGTATGCTTCTGACAGCTCACCATTCAGCCCTTCTATTTCGCATTTGGCCTCCTTATGTCTGATCATGAGACTTCGGTAGTCTTCCTCTGCTTTCTTCATTTTTCTCACAGCTGCCTTGGCTATTCTTGCATATTCCCCTGACTTCTCAAGAAGTGAGGAGTAATTCTCTTGAAGATTAGCTATATTCTCTTCCTCTTCAGCGTCGATTCTTCCACAACTCCAGCAGATTCTGAATCAGAATGTTCACCAAGTTCCTTCTCAAGTGCACCCAAGTCATTCGAGGAATCTTCATGAGCAATAGTCATGAAAGCGGAGTAGTTTCCCTCACCGTCACAGCTCTCTTCCGAGTCAGAATCAGAAGATTCAGAGTCACTGAGCGTTGTAGCATATGCTTTTCCTTTTCCCCTCAGAAAATTCGGACACTCCTTCTTGAGATGTCCATGACCGTTGCACTCATAGCACACAATGTCTGGAGAGGGTTGATAGTCCTTTCCTTCTTTTCTCTTAAACTCTTTCTTATCACCTCTTGAAGAAGAGAACTTTTCTCTATTGAACGGTTTCCCACTGTTCTTCATTTTCAGAAACTTGCGGAAGTTCTTTGCAAGATATGCTACTTCTTTCTCCACTCCGTCTTCTTCGGAGGAATCATTCAATCTTTCGTTGATGGTTTTAAGAGCAAACGATTTGCTCGTTTTATGGGAAGGCAATCCCAGCTCATAGGTTTGGAGAGAACCGATCAGCTCTTGAATCTTAATCTCATCCAAGTCTTTGCTTTCTTCTATGGCTGTAACCTTTGCTCTAAAACTCTCAGGCAAGGACCTCAATATTTTTCTCACCACCTTAGTGTCTTCAATCTTCTCCCCAAGATTGAGTTTAGCAATGACAATTTCATTGAGCTTCCCATAGAATGAGTCAAATGGTTCATCATCACTCATCTTGAGTTCTTCAAATTTGGTGGTGAGCATTTGGAGCTTTGTATCCTTGACTTTCTTTGTACCCTCATAGGTAGTCTCCAAAATCTCCCAAGCTTCCTTGGCTACTGTCATATGAGAGATCCTGTGGAATTCATCAGGGGACACACCACAAAAGATAGCATTTAAAGCTTTACTGTTAGCATTTGCTGCCGCAAGGGCTGCCTTATCCCAAGTGGACTTAGGAGCCACCGGCTTGGTCCAACCTATCTCAACCGCATCCCAAACGGTATCATCGATAGAACATAAGAATGCTCTCATTCTAACTTTCCAGAATGCATAATTGTTCCCATCAAAAAATGGTGGAACATTGAGCGATTGAGACCGGTCCATCTCAAGAAGGGTCAAGGATCACACTTAGGTAATTAAACCTCAGCAAGTGTACCCGCTCTGATACCAATTGAAAGCTCGAAAATGTGTTGAAAACACACGAGCGGTTTAGACCCCCAAATTCAAATTACGGCTTGGTTGATTTTACACTAACTTACTAACAAGTGCGGAATAGTGTAAACACAAGCGAATAAACAACCAACTACTCTAATCCATAATTTAAAGCAACTCAGCAGTAAAAATGAAATGAACAAGAGTAGGGAAGAAGGATGCAAACACAAATAACACCGAGACGTGTTATCGAAGAGGAAACCGAAGAACTCGGCGAAAAACCTCTCCGCCGCCCTCCAAGCGGAAATCGATCCACTAGACAATCAGTTGGGATACATGGATTAGCAAAAGACCCTCCAAGCCTAGTCTACCCGATGTACCTAAGCCCTCCAAGCTCCTACTCCAACAAGGCTTCTCGGAACCGTGTCTTGTCCTAGTTATCCGGATCCCGCAACAAGCTCCATGTTGCATCTGCCATTGAAGGCTCCTTCCAATGCTTCCCAGCAGCACCAAAAACGTCACTCAGCACTCTCTAAGGTGTGTCAAGTGTTTGGGCTATCAACCTCTCAAAGATATGGACAATGGAGAGGGAATGGTTGAGGAGATACCACAAGCAAAATGTTTAGAGAAGGTGGGGAGGACAATCTCTAATTACCAATGTGTTTGGCTAGGGTTTTTCTCTCTGAAGCATCCCTCAACAATTGTGGGTAAGGGTGATATATATAGGAGGGGTGCAAAAGGTGTGACTCAAAAAGTACAGGCTGGCAGAACAGCTAGTCTCGCGGGTGTCTCGCGGGAAGGCCTTACCCGCGAGATACTCGCGAGACACAGTTGTCTCCACCTGGCATGACTCTTCGCATTCCATCATGTGCCTGGCACATGCTTCACTTCGCGGGAAGCTTGGTCGCGACATACCCGCGAGATACCCGCGAGAATCCTTTTCTTCTTCAAATGCTTGAGTCTTCAACACTCTTTCTCTCACACACCCCTTACATCAAGTCCCACAACAAATACAGGGTATTAAACGATTGAACATGATTACAATCAAATTTGGCACGGAATAAAAGCCAACAAATACACAGTTGTAAATTACAACTTTACACCTTTAATTTTCGGCCTAAATCTTTTTTTTTTCACCTCATTTTGAGCAACTTTATTGCCTAAATTACTATTAAATTTCTCTCCAAGTTTTTGGCAGCTTGGTTGCCACAGTTCTTTCTTTTTTATTTTTTTTCCTCCTATTTTCGGCAACTTAGTTGCCACAATTCTTATTTTCTCTCTCCTTACTCCCCTACAATTTTGGCTACTTGGTTGCCACAATTGGTTATCTTTCAACCACTCCTCCTTTGGGCATTTCACCTGCCAGCTGGGCAGTAAATTTAGGCAGCAAGAATTTCAGTAATGAGGTTACCGAAATTCAAATCCTCCCATCACATCACTTGCCTTTCCTCTCTCATACAGGTCGGGTTTGTATAATATCCATACCCTACCTGAATAATTCGGGTAATATCCATATCCTACCTGGTTAAGCTCTACCCATGAAGAACCGGGTATTACCCGAAACATTTGGATTGGGTAGGGTTGGATACCCATTACCCAATGGGTATGGCCATCCCTAGCACCATAGATGGGTTCAAGTTATTGGCTACTAATTTTCTTAAAATCGAAGGTGACCACCAACTCTATAGTCAGATTGAAGGTTTGTTGAAGAATGTAGAGGTTACCCCAGCTGAAATTGTAGAGGAACTTTTGAAGAGTGGTGTACTAATGTTGTTCTCCGAGAAGTTGTCAAATTTCTCAAGCAAAAAGAACGTGAGAAAGCAAAGGTTGCAGAGTTAAAGGAACTTTTGAAGAGTGCCGATATAGATGTTGATACAGACAGTGTAACGTCCCGTCAGTTTAAAAAAAAAAATTGTAAGGTCAGATTTTTTATGGTTCATACGTGCTCCCCACCTAGCCCCACTACCCACCACTCCTTTTTCACTTATCTCTTCATTCCTTTGGCCAGCTCACTCCCTTAGTTCTCTTTTCTTTCTTTTTCTCCTTTTCATTTTCGGTAGACAGAACACTCCTTTTCACTCCTTCAAACTCTCTTGCCGGCACCTTAATATCACCATTTCCACCATCAATTTTTTGGCAAGATCACTGGAAAATTCTTGGGAACCCATAAACACCTTCACATTCTTTTTTTGAGGTAAAAATTTCTCATCTTTTTGGTGGGTTTTGCACTTTTGCTTGAGGTTATTTTTCTCTAAACTTTAATAATGATATCCATGTGATTTATGAGCATTGAAAATGATATTTATGTGTTTTTATGTATGGGTTTTGTATTGGTGGAATTATTTGATGAGTTGGTATATATTTTGTGCTATTGATGACTACTTAAGGTTTATGTATGGTGGAAAAATTTAGGAGTTTTAAGTTATAACATGTGATGGTTGGTAATTTAATTTTCCATTGCCATTGGATTTATTTGGAGTTAGTTGAAGTTCCAAATTTCTTGTCTTGTAGGATATTTTGATTTTGGAAATGATAGTAAATGGGATCAACTTTATAAATTGGAGTTTATGCCTTGTGAATCAATTTGTTGAGAAACTTTGGAAGTGGGATATATTATTATTGATGAGGTTAAATACTAGGCTTGCCTAATTTAGTGCTCATTTGGCAATTCCTAAATTGTACCTAGATATAATTTCAAGCTCTATACTTATTGTGATAGGTTTACTTGATATTGTTTAGGATCTAGCTAATATCCTTAGAGCTTGGAGAATTAGGCTTTTGCGGTTGCGAGGTAAGTAGCTTTTTAATGGGATTTTGGAAAATAACCATGTTTTATAAATGTTGTTTTTGGGTCAAATACATTTTGAAAAATTATATATGGATATGTGTTTTCTTAAAAGTATTGTGTTGTGACCCTATTATATATTATTATATATGAAAAGAGCATCATATTTGGTATTGCATCTGGGAAAATGCATGAATTGTTGATATGGAAAAATGAGCATCTTTTGTTTAATCTTGATAAGAAAATCTTGGGTTTTATGGGGTATTGAAAAATTTAAGATGCTTATCTTTTCTTATATTTTTGACAAGAAAGAAGTTGAAAACCTTACAAACTTTGTAGAAGTTAGATTATTTAAGGTTTTTCTGAAATTACCTAGATATGAACTGTGTTTCAAAGTAATGTAACTTGTGAGATTTATGTGGTTTTAACACCATGCCATGTGTGATTTCCCGGTGATCACCCGATTTGGTTTTCCTGGTCTTTGTGAAAACGGAATTAAGTCTAGGTTAGTGCCCTTTCACTTTGAATGACACGTTCTTCCCTGTTGTCCATGGGGGAAGAGGATTCCTTGATTGTGTGTGGGTGAGGCTGCTACCCATGGGGCTAAGAGACCATATGCAAGAAAGGTCCTATTTGACGCGCTCTCTCTGCTGCCCATGGGAGGAGAGAAAAACCTTGAGGGTATGGGTGAGGATGCTGTCCATGGAGCCAAGAGTCTACATACCAGAAAGGACAATATCATGCCAGTTGTGAATGGGTGGATCCCCTGACCGGTCTATGTGGTAGTTTGGTATATTTGTGATAATTTACCTTACATTAGATATTATAGTTTTGGAAATTATATTGTTGGTGCTCACAGATTATAGTATATAGTTTCAAGGTATTTACTTTGAGAAACTTTGTGTTTCATTATTAGATCATTCTTGTCAGATTATTATTATTGAAGATGAAACTTGCATTTCCCTCACCCCCATTAATTATTCTACTTATTGGGCTTTGTCTCATCCCATTATTTTTAAACTTTTCAAAGTAAGCAACAATTTTTTGAGACAGCTTTTTGGTGGCTAACAGTAGTTAGACTAACTGCTGATGGAGACTAAACTTTTGTAATGGAGATATTAGATGTTGTACGTCTTAGAATAGGCTTGACTCATTTTTTTTTTTTTTTGGTATGTTATAGTGGTTGTGATGTTATTCTTATTGATGGGACAAGCTGATGATATGTAATTAATTATTCAAACCTCTATTCTTTTGTAGCCAATGGTCCTTGCAATTATTGCTTAGAGCTCTGACTTACTTTGAGAGTATATTCAATGGAATTATTATGATATTTCTTGATGTTGGTACTTGATATGGTTTTTGCAGATTGAATTGTCAGAAAGGAAAAAATCTACAGGTACTTTGAGATGTCTTCTCATGCTTTGGACCCTTTGGGGTTTGGGGCGTGACAGACGGACTTGTCAAATTTCACAAGCAGAAAAAACTTGAGAATGCAAAGGCCGCTAAGGCAGAGCAACTTTTGAACAGTGGTGATACTGATGTTGATGTTGATGTTGAAGGACTTGTCAAATTTTTCAAGCAAAAAAAACTTGAGGATGCAAAGGCTGTAGAGGCAAAGTGTATAAATCCAAACGAATCTTAACTGATGGGTAATTTCAAAAGAGAGGGTTCGTGTTCTCAAGGAATTAGTACTGTTCCCAAGCCATTCTAGCACTTGTCAAATCGCATTTGAGTTTTTCATCTTAGTGACCCTGAGTGACTCCCTTTTGGTGGTGATCCTTATCTGTTCCTCCCCTCATTTCTAAGTTTTTCTTCTCTTTGTGAAATAATGTGTCGTATCAATGTGTGGGTGTGCACTGCTGTGAATCTGTTTATGTACTTGTGCAAATTGTGTGACTGTTTGTGTGAGATGTTGGTGTTTTAAAAAAGAATTACATGTTTGTTGAAGGGATATTTTGCATTACGCTTTTTATGGGTGCTGCTATTTGCTTCTGATCACTTTATTTTTATTGCTGGTAATGTTGATTCCTATTCTTAATCTCCTATCCCTGCCTTTGCTATGTGGTACTTGTGATTGTTTTTGTTGTTGTGGTCACGTTTTTGAAAGTGTTGCTGTGAGTTTCTTATTCTTTGTGGGCTTTCTGTGTTTGAGATCTGTGGGTCTTTTTTCTAGAATTTTTTTCAAAATAACCAAATCCCTTAAACATTTTCATTGGTTAGCAAGGTTTTGAAAATATTTAATAATCTAAACAAAAACTATTTAACAATCTAACAAATCGAGTGCAGAGAACTCAATTTTGTTTTTGCTATGGAACTCGAGTGTGAGACACTTGATTTCCAAGTGCGATTTCAAAGATCAAAGCAAAATTGAGTCTAACAGACTTGATTTGTTAGATTGATAAATAATTTCAAAACTTTGCTAATTAATGAAATTGTTTGAGGGACTTGATTATTTTGAAAAAAAAAAAAAATCCCTTCTTTCTGTGTTATTGGTTTTGATGGATGGTGAGGGAGAGGGCAGAGGGTGATTTTTACCAAAATGGAGGATATATAGTTTTAGTTTGTGTAACAGCCTTACTCTTATTCTGTTATGGCCATACCCATGGTTGTCAAAATCGTGATCCGGATCGTAAAATCACATGATTTTATGATCCCACCTCACCAAAAAGTTTAAAATCTTAGTAGGATCGTAAAAATGGTAGGATCATGTAAGATCGTATAGGATCGTATGGGATCCTACCAGTTGGCTTGATTTATTTATTTATTTTTATATAATGTGGGATTCATTTGGGTAAGATAATCCACCTAAACCCACAAGCCCAACAGGTTATCAGAAGCCCAATAATGAATTGAAGTCCCAAATTTACCCCTATGTCAACATAAAATCTCAAAAAAACTTATAGTACTTAAGTTTAACGTTTTGGATATTGATTCTAGGAAGGATATAGATGATAAAATAGGATATGACAATGACAATGATTAGATTAGAAGAACCTTAGAATGAGAATTCTCTTTTGGATTTCATATTTATAATTAGCTAGTTTACCTTAAATTGAGAATTCTTTTTTAGATTACATATTGTAAATTTGTAGTTAGTTAGTTTTTATAAGCTAACTAGCCTAACTTATTTTGGATTTGGAACTTAGAATTTGGAAAACATTTTCCATATGTGTAGATAATATTTTGGTACTTAGTTGCTAATTAAACACGTACTGAACTTTTTAGATACATTATGTCAAAAGTTAAATATATTTTGTTTCGTTAGAATGACATAAGAACGATATAGTGTGTGTAGAAACTAAAAACTTTTTATTGAAAATGTAAATAAAAAAATAAAAAAAAGTTAAAAGCTAACTGAGTAGAACAATGAGACTTATGAATAATACCAAAAAGAAGCTAAAAATTCAAATAAGATAAAACTTTTCATCACTTCCCAATAACAAACTCTTAATAGAATGAATTATGAAATTGTACCGTTCAGGTTAGATATTTTATTATATTATTATTTTATACCTTTTTTTGCTCTCGGCCCCACATTTGAATCTTACTCAACTACATGAAGTTTCTCATCAATTGCCTTAGCCTTGTGACTTGTGAGACAAGCTCAGGAATATAGTGACGTAGCTGGGTCTATAAACAGGGATGTAATAGAGAGAAACGTGAGAGTGAAATTAAGCTGTGTGAAGATCTAGGAAAAAAGAAGAAGGGGGGGGGGGGGGGGGGGGGGGGGGGGGGGGGTTGTGGGGGCTTTGTTTAGAGCAGAAATCTTGGACATATACTTGGGCATTGCAAGACAAAATGATGATATATCCCTTTTGGCGAAAAGTTCCAGTAAAATGCCCTATTTTTAAAATTATTTAGGAATACACCTCTGTTTTAAAACTCTATTTTATCAAAATTAAGTTTTAGTGTGGAACTTGAGTTCCATGAACTCGAGTTCCTTGAAAATTTTCAAGTGGAACTCAAGCTTTACAATTTTTTTTTTTTTTTTTTAAGTTTAATTTGACTATAACTCGATTTTCTAAAAATCGAATTTTACATTGAAACTCTATTTTTAGAAAATCGAGTCTCAAAATAGGAATATATCCCTAAATAGTTTCAAAAAGAGAATATTTTGCTGGAATTTTTCTCCGAAAAGAGTATATCTCTATTTTGGCCGGGGCATTGCATTCCTATTTTATTGTAGTAGATTGGTCCCTCTATATTAGATTGGTTTCACTGTATTTAAAATGATTTTTTTGTTAAAAAGAAAAAATGATTTTCAAAAAATTGTGCCTAGTCTATGGCTTTAGCTTAAACTAACTGGGCCCATGGACCCCAAAATCAAGCTGACAAGATCCCCACAAATTTTATCCTTTGTTTTTTTTCCCGGTCCTCTTTGCATGAGAAAATACATTAGAAAATTTGTTGAAAGACTAAGTTCATATTTGGTAATCGGTTTGTTTTCTTGTTTTTACGAAGAAAAAAAAAATTTTGGTGTTTTCAAAATGAAAAACATGTTTGGTTAGAAGAAAAGTAAAGAAAAATTCCCCAAAAAAAAAAGAAAATTTGATTGGTAATTCTTTTTGAAAAAATTGAAATTTTTTTGTGTGAAGTAATTACAACATTTTGTCTATTCATCATTTGCTTCAAAGTATTTAAAATCAATACACATAGAGGAATTATAAAATCAAATGTTTTGTACATAATATTCAAGTCTTAGACTAGAACTTTAATTTTTTTTTTTTTTTTTTTTTTTGACTCTCAACCTTCTCTCTCTCTTTCAACGTGTTTGAAATTTTCTACAATAGCAAATTAATAGTTGAGATTAAAATTTTCAAAATTCCTCTTTAACTTCAGCCCTTAAATAAATAAAAAATTTAACTTTCAACTTTTATCATTTTACTTTTATATTTTATTTTGTAATTTTGCCCTCACATCCAATGATTGATTGCACGTTCTATTGCCGGATCACCGGATCTCAATCTACGTGTTTGTATGCCAATTTTCCAAAAGCAAAAGACTTTGGCTGGAAAGGACAAGCTCATAATTGAGCGTCTGACAGAACTGAATGCGTATATATATATAAAAGTAATAAAATTCAAATAATAAGCTTTGTTATTTCGTAGTTCTTTCGATGAAACTGCCGTTAAATGAAAAAAAAAAAAAAAAAAACACAAAAACTGAGCTTTTGATTTGCAGCCAGAAAATTCTTTTGCTTTTGAAAATTGGTGTTAAGCATGTTCTTTTTTGACTAGCTAAGAGGAAATTAGGGTGAAGACTAAGTACCCGTTTGGATTGAGCGTTTACTGTGAGCGTTTCACGTTTGCGTTTTTCATGGGCGTGGGACGCGACTACAGTGGCAACAAGTAAACGCGCAAAACCTCCACGCTGAAACGCAAAATGAAACTCCAATATGCACCGTTTCATTAAAACATCTGTGCATGTAGGTACTCCACATTTTTGGTGAGCATTACTATTCACAAAACTCCAACCCACGAAGTAGATGGACAAAACGGTGCGTTCTCTCCAATGGCTAACATTTTTGCATTCTACCATTTCTTCCTCTCAACTACCATGCAGAGATGTCTTCAATTTTCATCAATACCCCATCCTCTTCATCTTCAATGAAATGCACCTACCCACCATCCTGCAATAAACCATCAAAACAAGAGGTGCAACAAGGTAATTGCAATCCCACACGGGACAAATGAACCCATCCCTTCGTGCTTCACTCAAGCTCACCTTCTCTCCACTTGGGACGTCATTGCCACCACTGTGGGTCTCTGCATTCATAGGTACTGTTCTGTCTAACTTTTCATACTCTCTAATCTATTAGTGTATGGTTATATTGTTTTCCATGAACACACTTCAATTTGTGGTTTTGTGTTCAAAGTTTGTGTGTGGTTTTGTGTTTTTCATGACATTAGTATGTGGGTTTCTCTCTCCTTCGTGTAATTTTGGGTGTTTCTCTTCCTACCTATGTTGTATTTGGACTATATATGTGAGTTTACTTTGCATTTTTCATGTGGGCATGCATAACTGATTATGATATGCATACAAACTGTTAATTGAAATGTCTCAATGAGTATAGAAGGAAGTTGTAGCAAAAATGGGTAAGGGGAAATTGAACGCCGATGGTAATGATGTGAGAATTGGGTGGAAAGATCCTGAGGAACTAAAAGCTTATTGTGATTGGTCTGCTGCTCACGTCCTAGACGGCAAGAAGCATCAAGGATTTTTGAGAAAGGAAGGAGTTGATGCAGTGATTAAGCAGTTGGGTGAAATGGAAAAAGTGGTGACTCACTCGCAGTTTCAAAACAAATGGGATCATCTGAGAAAACTGATAGTGTTTAAGCACGTCTTTTCTTGATGACTGAGAAAGGGAAAGTTTTCTTTTTATTTTCTAACTTATATTACCCAACATCATATTATTCCATTCTATTTCATTATGTTATAATATTTTGAGCTTTTTTTAGTTATAAAGTGTTAGTAGTTCACAATAAATTATAAGGAGTTAGTATTATTAGTTCAAATTTAAACTTATTACAGATATTATTTTTTTGTCCCAATAATAATAACCAGTAACATCTTGCCACTTAAGATATATTGTGAAAATATTGTGGATATAACATTTCTCTAACATTTTTTATTACAATTTTTTTTTTCAATGATTGCTATGTTTATTCCATAGAAATCTATTTTATGCAATTTTTTTATTCCAAATCAAATATAATTGACATTTTCTTCAAATTCAGTTAATTTCATGCATGCACGGGTTAGGAACCAATAAAACATAACCAGTGTTGTACATGGACTAAGGGGCAACGGCCCCCTTAAATTTTTTTTTAAAATTTTTTTTAAAAAAATATTAGTATATTAATAGGTACCAATTTTAGTAATTTTGTTCAATAGAATTACACTTTTGTCTCCCTTAATAATGTCATCAATTCTTTTTAGAGTAATGTTATGGCTACAAATATTTTTACAACGTTTTTACAAACTATTGAGGAAGCAAATTCTTATTGATTCGTACACTTGTATCATTTTTTACTTATCAATAGCCATTCACCACATTAGCAATTTGTAAAAAATTTGTAGTTTTAGCATTTTCCACCTTTAAAGGTGATAAAAAATTAATAGATTAAATTTAAAACAAAATATACAAGTCCAAAAAAATTAGCTCAACAACAAAAATTACCAATAATAAAACTAAAAAAATTAAGCCCAATCAATCTATTTAACTCAAAACAAACAACTTGGTCATTTAAAAAATTTTAAACAAAAATCCTTAGTAGTAAAGTAGTAGAGTCAAAAGCCAAAATACTGTACACAGCTAGCAGCAAAGTTGCCCCCCCTAATTCCAAGTCTTGGCTTCATCCCTACAATAAAACATAAAACTTGTTCATGAAGTCCCTCTATGTATTAATATACTTGATAAAGAACCATTTAACAACGCAAGAGGTGGAGTAATCACCAACAATGAATGAAAGTGTTGGACTAAAATCTAACTATAAACAAGAGTTATGTCTCATTTCCTTATTTATGTAACACTAAATGGAATGAATTACGATACCGTGTCATTCATGTTTGATGTTTTATTATTTTATACCTCTATTTTGCTCTCAACTCCACATTTGAATCTCACTCAACTATATGATGTTTCTCATCAATTGCCTTAGCCTTGTAAGACGAGCTCAGGAATAGCTACGCGGCTAGGTCTATAAAAAGGGATGCAATAGAGAGAAATGAGCAGATAGTGAAATTAAGTCCTATCTGCACATTTTGTGAAACGCTACTAGAAGTCCTAAAAACACCACTATAGATCCCTTTGGACTATAGTGGCATTTTATTAATGGTGGTTATAAGCATCACTATTGTACCGTAACTATAGATCTATAGTAGCGTTTATAAAATGCTAGTATCATGATTTAGAGGGGCATTTTTAATGAAGTGGTGTAATATAACTTAAAAAATATATTTAGTGATTAAGAAAGGCCTTTTTAATAAAGTAATTCGACTTATTCACATCTAGATCATGAATGTTTGGAATCCATATCATGCAAGGAGAATTACTAGTATTGGATGATGAAAATTTAGTAGGCAAGGAAAATGTGGTTGATACCAATGTTTATGGTGTGATTGACAGAGATTGTTTCATTAATTGTCCTCCGCTATCAAACACAAAAGGTTGTCCAAAGTAAAAATGAATGAAAGGAGGAACAGAATTAGGAAAGCAAAAGAAGACTCGTTGGCTTTGCAAGCTTGTTGATCATAACATCTCTACATGTCCGGAAAAAGAGACTTGTACTTCTTCAAATGGTGCCAAAAAAAAAAAAAAAAAAAAAAAAAAAAGGAAAATATGTACTTCAAGTGAAATGGGATTGAATTCCAATATTTTGTTTGAAATGTTAGGTAGAAGCTCTTAAACTTGTATAACAAATATTATGACAATATTATTTTTGTTATTTTT
Source organism: Quercus glauca (assembly GCA_023736055.1). Classification (NCBI taxonomy): domain Eukaryota; kingdom Viridiplantae; phylum Streptophyta; class Magnoliopsida; order Fagales; family Fagaceae; genus Quercus; species Quercus glauca. The sequence continues at coordinate 19,358,759 of CM043325.1, read as the reverse complement.
GACAATCTTATGCCATTGCTTCTTCCCTCATTATGACAATATTATGCCATTGTTAGTTGAAGCTTCTCGTCTTTTTTTTTTTTTTTTTTTGCTATTATATTTTCATTTTGACAATATTATGTCATTGCACTTAAATATTTTGGTTAGCTAAGTACTCTTATTAATTTTGACCAGTTGTGATCATGGTATTTCAAATTGTACTAATTATGATTAAATATTCTTCAAAAATGAGCAGAAATTTTTTTTTTTAAATAAATGTAAGACTACAATTGCAAATTAACCCTTAAATTTTATATCAAACCAACAACAATGAAAGAAACAAGGAAATTTTAATAAATAAGAAAGCATGTATGATAAAGTCACCATCTTCAAGGAATATTTGCCCCCTGCATAAAATTGTCAAGGATAGAATGAAATTTTCCAGCTCTTTGTATTCGTGGCTCATATTTGCTTTTAGATTACAAAGGCCATTCATTATGTGAAATGTAAAATTACTTTTTAAGTTTTGATTCCTATCACACTCTACATTATTTAAATTACATTGAATAAGTACAAGTCTACTCCTAATGATTGCTCTTTATCTTTAGGCTAAGACCCCAATTGATTTTTTGAGTAGACAAGAATTGATCCCTAAATCTATTTATCATTAATAGATGAAGTTTAAAGATTAATCTTTCAACAAAAAAAATTGGACCTTAGATTTCTGCTATAAAAAATAATCTTATTTTTTAAGCTGGTGGGATTAGAAATTACTCCTCCTTAACCCCTAACATCATCCATAGTCCATCGTCTATTTCTATTAATTTTATAGAATTGCCCATCTTCATATTATAAAGAAAAATTAAATAAACACCTATTCAAGTATTAATGTCTTTTTTTTTCTTTTAATATTTAATTTTTCCTCAAATATATAATTCATTAATTTAATATTTTCTTTGTCTAATTGAATTTAGAACATCTAATAACTACTTTAAATATTATAAAATTTGTTATAAAAAATATTGTTTTTATAATATTTTTGTTTTAAAAATATTAGCATTACTTTAAAAAAGAAAAAGAAAAAAAGAAATGGAACCTAGCATCACTTAAAGGAACGGAAAGATGTTAAAACCAAAAAACTATAAGTCAGAAGACTCAACTCTTAAGACTCAAGATAAAGTTGTTTTAGGTGAGGCTTAAGTATTGGTCAAAATTAAAGGGCATTTTGGTCCAGTTGCAATATGATTTGACTTTCCTCATTTAAACTAACGCACGCCCTTTAAACTAACACACGCCTAATACATATCCAGCCTTTTCCAACTCCCTAAAAAAATATGAATAGTTTATTCTAATTTTTATCATATTAACGGGTGCTATATGCCACTCGTTAACAGCACCCTTAAATTTAACTATCTCATGCATCGTAGGGTTAGCTACTAGTAATATGTATGAGAAAATTTTTTATATTCTATAAATTTATCATCCTTCCTACTAGAAAACATGAATAAAAACGCTATGAAATTACCTATACTAATTTTTTTATTAAAAAAAACTCATAAATATTAGGCATAAATGCACTTTTTGTTCCTACATTTTGGCTTTTTTCCATTTTGGTCCCTACGTTTTCATTTTACCACATTTAGTCCCTAAACCAATTAACGCATATTATTTTAGTCCTTCCCGTTAGTTAATAGACGGAAATAGATAAGGTGGCTAATGAAGGGATTAAAATATTAATGAAAATCCACCGTGGCACTCATCACCCATGCCACATGGGTTTCCCGCTCTTTTATTTCGCAATAATTTATATATAAAAAAGCCACATCAGATAAATAATAAAAAAATTCTAACCTTCTTATTTTTTTAAAAAGAAAAGAAAACAATTAAATTAATTTTGTTTCTTCTCTTTTGTTTTTTTTTGTTTTTGGAAGAATATGAACAACCTAGAAACTTCTAACCCGTCAGTCCCTCTTACCTTCAAAGATTCAAAACACATTCAACAAACCCAAAATCCATACACACCTTCATCCAAATTTACAAACGCAATTAGAGTTTCTCATTCTTATTACAAACCTAAATTTACAGTCCTTTCACATTCACATTCTCATTACAAACCCAAATTTACCCAAAATAACAATTGGAATCTCTCAAGCTCTCTCTCTACGGGCTGACTGAAGGTGAGCTCTCTCTTTAAATCCATCGCTGAAATGATAGAGCCATTGATGGTGAGGCTTGTGAAGTCGGGTGCGATGGGTTTGATCTGGGTTTGAGATAGAAAAAGGCTGAGATCAGCTTGATCTAGGTTAGAGAGATGCTGTGTTTGGTTGTTGGTGGTGGTATGGCTGACGACGACACGACATAGGGCCAGTGACAGCGGAGCTCAGGGCCTGTTTGGATAAGTTGTTTCAGAAAGTGCGTTTTGAAAACTCCATTTTAAAAACCACAGATGAGTGTTTGGTAAAAATGTAAAAATATGCGTTTTCTATTTTTAAAGCCATATTAAGCGTTTGGATAAGCTGTTTTAAAAATAGCTGTTTTGAGTGTAAATTCTCAAAAAGAACTTAAATATTTTTTGAAGCTGTTTTAAAAAGTGTATATTGTCATTTTTCTTGTGATTAGTGTTTTTTTTATTATTGAAAATATGTAATTAAGCTTAACAATTACATTAATAATAACAACAATAATGATGTTTTCGTTGTTGAAATTCATGGAGAGAAGTTTATCAAATTTAAAATATTAAAAATAACTCATCAAGAAAAAGATATTAAACTGATTAGGAAAATAATTATATTAAAATGTTAATTGCCAACAATATCAATACTAGACAACCCATTATAATAATAAAAAAGTTCTTATCCAAAAAATTAAAAACCAAAACACCAAAATAGAAATAATAAAAATATTGTTTACAACCCGCAAATGGATCGAGCTATTTTGTCACGAACAAATTTGATCTCCTTGTCTTGTATATTTTCAGCGTTTGCTTGTCTGCTACTACCTTCTCCACTACTATTGCTTCTTGGTCTGTCCAAGCCATGTTCATCCCAATTGAATCCCTCATAAGGTGGAATTTGCTTCAAAATTTTCCATTTATTCTTCCACACTCCAAAAGTTCTCTCAATTGCACTTCTAAGTGATGAATGAATATAATTAAATCTCTCTTCTATGTGATTCCCTCGACCAGCTCGTCGAAAATCTGAAAGATGATACCTCTGTCCCTTATAAGGTGGCAAATATCCTTTCCTTAAGGGGTATCTAGCATCAACTAAAAAAATGTAAGATGTACATAAATAATATCTTTCATACATATTTAATATATAAAAATTTTATATACCTGGTGGTGGTTTTGGAAAGTTGACAGATTGTCGACGGATAGCATCTAACAAAATACGTGTATCATGTGCTGCACCCTCCCATCCAGCCATAACAAATGTGAAAAGTAAATCAAAATCGCATACTGCCATCACATTAAAAGATGTCACGCCCTTTCTATTATAATATGAAGCTTTCTTGTTGTCTCCAACAACAATTTGGATATGTGTACCGTCAATGGCACCAATGCAATCCTAAAATAGAATATAAAGTTTAGCTACTTAGGAAATAATCCTAAAAAATATTAGAAACAAATTAGAATGTATGAAATGAATACCTGAAAGTGTGGCATGTACAATGGATTCTTCTGTATATGTCTTGGAACTACACTAAATGCAGGGTTAGAAGGCTTCAAGATATCCATTGACATTATGTTAAGGTGTTTCAGAACTCTATGAAAATGTCTATGTATAGTCTCACCAGAATGTTAAAATCTTTCTTGAACCATCCTATAACAAGCTCCTTGTCCAAGTATCATTAAACATATACCTACTGACTCTTCAAGCCTAATATGCCTTGTGTGCTGAAGCCCATATGTGTGTTGTAAAACATTACACAATTGAAGGAAAACATGTGGCTTCATTCTAAACATTTCATAACATTTCGTTTCATTACCCGTCAAACAATCCATCAACCACATATAGCCAGTTTGTTCAGAATCTCTACAAGGTTGTTTATCAATATATTTCATATAATATGTCACTGCAACATGACATCCAGTAACAGCAAGATCATATAATTCCTCATCATCATATTCATTGTTTTCCACATCATAAGAATGATCTTCATCACTATTATCAATATAATCATTGCAATCCATAGGAATATCACCTAAAATATTATAGCAATAAATTAGATAAATCACAATAAAACAAATGAGTAAACATTTAAATGATAGGTACTGTAATGTGACAGTGTGGATGTTTGCAGATATTTTGTAAAGGTATGCATGGGTGGATATTAAGTCATACACATAATATAACATATCAATTCAGAAGACATGCATTTAGGAACCAGTAACCTCAAATGAGTATATGAAAGTTGCACCCCAGACTAGGTATAAATTCCTCATAATTTCAGCTCTTTGGTCATCAAACATGTAGGGGAAAGAAATAAGGCAAAAGAAATTTTACAAGCTGAAAAACAGCCTAGCTTAAAATTTTTAATTTTTCCCTTGCATCAAATGAGGAGAAAGATTCACAACAGACAATATTAAGTGGGGATTCTAAAATTCATTTCCCCAAATTGGTAGCTAGATTCATAGTAGTTGGGGTCTCCCATTGCACCTAGAAGCTGCTTGATTGCTTGTGACTGAATCTACCAAGCACTCTATCCCTCTACGGTTTGGTTTGCTTTCAAGCACACTATCCCTCCATGTTTGTCCAATTTCATAAATCAAGTAGTACATTGGGCCACAGGGTAACTAAACCGAGATGCTTTTTTTTCTTTTCTTTTTTTTCTTTAAATAGTTGACCTCTTGCATGCAACCTACCAATGGAAATCAACCACTAGTGGATCCAAAGAATGGATTATTTTGTGTATATATATATATATATAATTATTAATATTATATTATTAAATATTCATATGCAATAGGGTGCTCTAGTCAAAATTATATTAGTCAAAATTATTATGAACTACCTGTGAGGATGGTAGCACAACCGTTGAAGAAAAATATTAATCAATAATGTTGGAAAAATGTCAGTTTCCTTTACAGAACTGCAAGTTTCTTGTTACTTGATGAGTTGCTGCAATAACACACATATGAGAGTAAGAACCAGGTAATATGAAACAACACAATTGACAATGTGTCACCAAATATCAACATTTGGGAAACAACCTTTCACAGCAACCAAAGCTCAATTTTTCAGCAACAAAGGCAATACTAATCAACCAAGCCGAAAATGGAACCTAATCTATCATTTATGATCTTTAAAATCATCGAATTTACTAACTCAAGGTGGAATGGCTTCTACATGATAACTGAACTGAGAGCAGTCAAATAAAATTTTATAGTATACTAAAAAAATAGAGGACGCTGTGATCACTGATCTGTGCCCATTTAATACAGCTTATTTTTCAGCTTCTCGAGGGAAAAAAAAAACCAACTTTACTTGGAAAAAAATTGAGATTTTAAAAAAGCTATATTTTGAAAAAGTGAGGTTCTAACTGCTGAAACAACCGATATTCAAAATTCAGCTCCTTTTCCTTCTCCACAATCTCAGCAACCAAAACAAAGTTTATATCCTCTTATCATCAAACATCCAAATATAATATAAAAAGAAAAGCACAATATAATACGCTGCACAGGAAACACTCACTTGAAAAATTCAAGTCCCCACACCCCCCCCCCCCCCCCGCTCCAACAATTTCACTATCAAAATCTGAAAGTTTTTGGTTCATATATTCTTTACCTTTCTATGGCTTTCAATAAGGGCGTGACATTAACACAAAATTGAGTAATCCAAGGCACTACTTTCTTATTCTTTCTCCAATTTTCTAAAGAACGAATCAGAGAACTATAATATGTCGGTTTCCTTTACAGAACTGCAAGTTTCTTGTTACTTAAAAAAAAAAAGAAAAAAAAAGAAAAGAAAAGAAAAAGCAAGTTTCTTGATGAGTAGCTGCAATAACACACAAATGAGAGTATGAACCAAGTAATATGAAACACTGTTTCCAGAACACAATTGACAATGTGTCACCAAATATCAACATTTGGGAAACAACCTTTCTATAACAACATAGGTAGTGGTGCAGCAGAACCAAAACAGTATCAATCAAACAAACAGCATCAAAATTTACATGTAAAGTGATTCAATGTCACATGACAAACTAATAATAGTAAAGCATTTTTTACAGGTGTAATACATAATTGTCAATCAGTCAATATGAATTTCAAAAAGATGACTGACTTGCTATAAACTGAAAGCAGCTAAGGAAGCCTTTTTTATAAGTAGGGAAAGGTTTTATTAAAATGCTAAAAAAAGGAAGATGCCTAACAATACACAAGCTGCGTACTGGATGGCAGCCTCAAGTACATTATAGCAATCAAATAAATCTTAGAAAGAGGAATGGGAATGGCAATGGAAGTACAGCCCTCTAAAGGACACCTGAACCCCCTTGGAGAAAGTCCCCATTTCAACACTCCAACAACTCAATCATCCTACCAGGTATCACCCATTGCACCCCAAACAAACAGAAAACGAGGGACCACAACTCCTTAGCAAATGCACAATGAAGCAACAAGTGGTCAACACTTTCAAATTTGCACTTAAACATTTAAAATTGAAAGAAATGAGCACCAGGAAATTTCTATTGCAAGTCCAAGAGAAGGAACTGTTTACAAGAACCTTCACTTTAATTTCAAACATAACAGAGACCAACCGGTTATAGTTTTCATATCAAACTCACCAATGAATCCAGAAAATACTCAAGGAAGTTATACTCCTCAATGAGTTCAGTGATAAGGAAAGCTCAATATCTTCAAAAGTTTCCAACCTTTGAAGTAGTCCTAACATCTTAGTCTTTTATTTGCAGGTATAAGGAAAACTTTTTCAGTCATGGTGCTGCAACTCACAGAACCTCAGTGTAAGAAGCTAGAGGGTGCATCACTAGCTGTTACACCAGTGCAGCTCAGCTTGCCTCATAGTGCAGCAGCTAGTGCACCAGGTGATGCAGCATCAACTGTCACACTAGTGCAGCATAACATGCCACCCAGTGCAGCAGCTCGTGCATCAGAGCTGCCCAGACATGCACTGGACCAAGCCAGACAAGAAAATCAGTTGCCAAATGATACAAGAACAAGTGAAACTCAGATTGAAGCTTCAAGTAGAAGTCCAGAGATCTTGCCTTGTGTTTTAGAGTATATATATATAGTTGTATAGCTATTGAATCAATCAATGAAATCATAATTTTCAGCTTTCATCAAAATCAATTTCTCATACTCAGTTCAGCTTGGAAGGTATTCAGTTCCTCAAAAGCCTTGGCAATTAATAAAACAATAAAATATTAAAAACATCTCTCTCTTCCATAAAACATTATTCAAAGGATAAAACATAAAACACCCTAAGTGCCAAAGTAGTGACTTCCCTAACAGCCACATTATTCAAATGATAAAACAATAAAGCATTAAACATCTCTCTTCCATAAAACAAAAAACACCCTAATTGCCAAAGTAGTGCCCTCCTAACAATCTTGCCTCCTCTTGTAGAAACTTAAGTTGTAAATATGGTTCTTCCATCACTACAAACATCTCTCTCTTCTCTCGTTTTTGAAAAATACGTGCTGCCATGAGGTAGAGTTCGGAACCCTTCTCAATGCCATCTAAGGAGCACACACGTTCCATGACATTACAAATAGTACTACTTGGCTCCACTGAAAAAGCAAAGTTCCTTAACTCCACAACATCACAGATACGACTAAGCTGTTGTGTCAACTGTAATGCCGTTCCTCCTTTCTTCCCTTTGCTTTGTGTGGATGTTGGTAAAACTCGCTTCTTTCCTTTTTTTTTTTGTTGGGTTAGGTGGTTGTGTGAGGTTAGGAGTCTCGTCTTCATGAACGTCATCATCATCATTTAGAGAAGATGAGTCAGCAGAAGTATCACCTAACCCCTCCTTAGGTGTCTCAAGATCATCAAGTAACACACCTGAAGTGGGGGCCCATGCTAAATCTCCTGTGGCTGCAATGTCCTTAAACATAATGTCTAATAAGTCAACATTCTCCAAACCTTTCTCTCGAAATTTTGCAGCTTCAGGAACCTTCTACAATTTTGAATATTTTCATTAATAACTCAAATAGCATGGTTTATCTACTAATAAAAAATATGTACAATGGGTTATACAAAACATACCATTAGTTTCCTCTCCCACCACTCATCAGTTGCAGCTATTGTTCCTTTGGCTGCATCCCATTCCAATCAAGTTTCACTTCCCTTCAACTTATTCCAAAGTACCCAATCTTTTTTCAAACTATCCCATTTATGCTTATACTTCGCCCTAGGATATTCCTTTCCAATTTTCATTTCAAAAGTTGCCATAATATTTGTCCAACCCTTTTTACTAAAGTGGGTATTAGGTCGATTACCCTTAAATACCTCATCCACACAAGCTTCGCAAAAGATAGTTGTTACTCTTGATGGCTATTGAGCTCTAACATTTGAGCTACTTTGGGATGGCTTACCCATCTAAAAAAAAATAAGTTTGTTACTATTAATGTTCAGCCAAATACAACAAGTTCTAAACCAAACCCATGAGAAAATTGCATAGTGAGTAAGTTTCCTAGGTAAGTTCTATAGCCATAAAGAATCAAACAGTTTCAATATTAGAAATCATCAAGTTCTTGTTCTACTCCCAAGTCTTTGTAATATGCATGAATAGTTCAGGCTTATGCAAAAATAATCTGCACAAACATTCATAAGTTTGTCCTCTAATGGATGTTCCAATTTTGATACACATGCATTGAAAGTTGAAGCTGTTGGGTAATAAACTGGTTTTTGTATCTCATACAAAAACACACGCAGCGGAAGCAACAAAAAAAAAACGGATCTACTTCAATCATGAATGATAAACATGTAACCATGAATTCTAGAATAAAGAAAAAAATGCGTACCTTGGTGTAGTGAAATTCAAAAACTTTGAAGATCAAACGCTCTTGGGAAGACTTTCAATCTTCACTCCAATTCCACTTGATGCCCAAGATGTGTGGTCTCTCAATTGGTAACCAAAAGGGATTAGAGAGTGACAAAAAACTCACTTCTACACCATTTCACAATGATGTTACTCTCTTAAAATATTCTGAACGTTTTTCCCTTTTGTATCTAACCAATTATCTAATTGGGCTGGCCTTTTGGGCCTTTCCAATTGGGCTTAAGTGTGTGGCTTGGAGTGGGACCAAAAGGGACCAATAAGACACTAGCTCCAATGGGCCTTGGGCTTTCTGTCAACTCTTGACAAGTCCAAAGTTACCATTAACTATATTTAATACCACTATATAAATATAGTTGCACTCTAGGCCTTATCAATAAATTATTTCCCAAGACTTTATTATATATTCAACCCCTTCATTAAAATATTCGTAGTAATACAAAGTCATAAATATAGACTGCCACTTTGAAAATTACTACATCTTAATCCTTGAGTACCCGGTTTAATTCTATATGTTATTCATATATTTATGAAATCCAATTTCATAAATATATACTTTAGTAACTCCTTACTAAAGTGGTTGGGCCCAACACTCTGAATAACAAAACCCATTAAACTTATCTCAAGGGAATATTTTATATCTCCGTTAAGAGATTATGAATTCCATCTTGAAAATATATGTTCCATCAACATTAAATGCGGCTGCCCAACATACTGAGGTTTTGACCATAACTAATAGATCTCACTCCTGATATATCAAAGCAACCTACATCTCATGATCAGGTCCATTATTCTCTCAGGATTTAGAGTTGATGTAAATAGAAGTCGTGAGATTTATTATTCAATTGACAGTCTTTTGGAGAATAATAAATCTCACAGCGGTCCAGTTCAATATGTTTTAACTCTTAAAACATATCAACATACCAACTAGAAATCTCCATTTCCATGATCAAGACAAATCATCGTAGTTGATATGTTATAGTCTTCGCAGATGAAATGTCCAATTTCATCACCGACTACGAACTAAAACTATGAGTTTACAAAGAACTTGTGATTTATATCTTTCTGTGACTTTTCACATAAATCACATACTATGCATCTCATGGACTAAGATAATGTCCCATTAGTTCATAAATAGTCTCATATAATTAAACAACTTAATTATTCATGACATGCCAATAAATTGGATTTTAGGGCACAAACCCTAACAATCTCCCACTTGCCCTCAAAGACAATTTACCACATATCCGACACTTATCTCCCTTTAGAGAAATTCAAAGTCACTCTAAAGCAAGGTTTGGAAACAAGTTACAGCCAGATTTATTGCATAAATTATCTTTTCTACTACTACTACTCACGTACTCATATCTCTCTAATGAGATGATACTTACGCTTAATGTGTATCTTCACCACCTAGGATGAACACATATCATGAAGTCCATATCACAATCAAACTACAAGTCAAAATTTGTACATCCAATAAACATCAAAACCTCACTTTCGTGGACAAACATATAATCCCTCATTCTCCTAAGATATTTGAGTATATGCTTTACTCCCACTAAATTAAGTGATCTTTGATTCACTTGATATTTGCTTACTATGCCCACCGCAAAATAGACATTTAGCCTAGTATTTAGCATAGCATAAAGACTTCCTATCAATTTGATATAAGGAACCGTCTTATATGCTCTTCCTTTTATATGGCTTAGGATTATAATCCTATATAAAGGAACCTCAAACTTAAAAGGAAAGAAATCCTTTCTTGAAGTATTATATGCTATACTTGGCTAGAATCTAATCTATTTAAGCAGTTTGAGATAGACCCAACATCCTAATTTCTGAATTTTAACAAAGTTATAATTCTTAGGATGTGACTAGTCTTTCCCAAGTACTTTATATCAAACTGGACTAGACAACCAAAACTCTATTGATGACAATAACTCTACATCATCCTAAATGATTAGAATGTCATCAATATACATTAAGAAATTTATTATTCTATATAACTTTTACACACTTAAGGCCTTTTAATATTTGATCAAAATCAAATAATTTGATTGCTTGATCAAAGATGATATTTATGACCTAGATGCTTGCATTAGTCCAAAAATGGACTTTAAGCAACTTGCATGCTAATCACCATTGGTTCATTGCTATGAACAAGTCTAGGTACATCATATAGATGTCTTCCTCAAGATTGCTACTAAAAGAAGCTTTCTTGATATCCAATGCCATATTTCATCCAAATGAAATATAATGGATGAGAGAATCTAGATAGAGTCAAACTTAACTATTGGTGAAAAAATCTTTTCATAAACGAACCATTTCTTTCTGAATAAATCTTTTCATCACTAGTCTTGACTTTGAAGGTTTGCACCTTCAAAACTATCAATCTCATTTACTTGTAGACCTATTTAAAAAAATAGGCTTAATGCAATTAAGCGCCTCTACAAGTTCTAGACTTTAAATAGAATCTAATTCTATTCACATAACCTTGATCCAATAATTCATATTCATATCATCTATGGCCTCTATGTAGGACCAAGGATCAAATTCATATCCTTGTGGAATGACTTCAAAAGTTTATCCCAAAAGTATGAATTTACAATCCTCCCACTATGATATTGTACCTGTGTACTAGCTATATATCTAGAATAATGTCTTGTGGTGTATCTAATACAACCATCTCATTTCTAAATGTATTTTATAGTTGTCCTATAACAAATTTTGACATTTTTCTTCTAGAACAATCTACCTTTACTTTGAAAGAGCCCTATTCCTCCTTTATGTATGTACTGACTTAAAGAAGTCATTGGAACTTCACTCCTTTACAAAAAGGAACCCTAGATCATATTATCCTCTAAATAGTATTCATAGATTGTGAATATAATAAAATAATGGTTCTAAAAGCCCATCTTTCACCAATCTTGAATAACACTTAGATTAATAAGATCTAGACTTATGTGCCAAAACATACAATACCAAAAGATGGAAACTTTCTCTTTAAAAAGTAAAACATGTAAATTTCCATCTAGAAAACAATCATAGACAATGCTTAGCTTTACCAAAATCAGAAACACTTTCTTTTTGGTCATGCTTTTGAGTCTAATTTCCTTTTGGCAACTATTAGGGCAACTTACTTGTCCAACTGTTTAGTATTTTAATTCCTCTTCTTATCACCCTTACCTTTCGGTTTAGGCTAAGAATTTGAATTAAATCATATTAATTCTAGCCTTAGCTTTTAGGATATCTTCCGTTGCGTAGAACTCACTCATCAATTCAGATAATATAAAAAGAATTTATTTTCAAAACAATCTGAATTGATCAAATGAATCTAACAAGGACTTGTGGATCATATCCAAATGAGATTAACATTTAATCTCTACATCCAAGAATTCCAATTCATTTTAAAAATAAAATATTTTCATAAAATGACATAGAATTGGAACTTCTTAAGCTTTTCTTAGCACTCAATATGATTCATACCAAACATCTCATTTAGACTTGTCTAAGTTTAGTACTAATTCTTGCATCTCATGCTATAGCACAATTGAGATAGAAGCCAATGTAACATACTAGCATTTCAATGGAGACTATGATCATATCATAAGCTATCTTCCATTAAATGCATCATGTATAGGAAATTATGACAATGCTGAATCGAAACATGAAAATGTACTTCAGCTCCTTTAAGCATCATGTCCAAAATTATTTCTTAGTTAATGTGATTCAACTAAAATAGTAGCTAGAGGACAAAAAATTTATGACAACTTCATATTGGGACCATGAACTTAAATACTAGGACATTATCATTTTGCATCCATAACCATATAATATGGAACCCGAAAACCATACTATACTAGGTGCAACGACAACCTAATCCCGCAATTAATATTCCTCGGAAGCGAGGTCATACCAATCACTATGATCAGGCGAGAAATATTCTCATTATTAATGCTATCATGGTAACTCTTACCAAACAAAAATAAATTGCCGCTTTTCCTTTAGCCTCTAAGTAATAATGACATAGCTCCGAAGGGAGGTTAACATTACACTTAGTCTAATGTACACCATTGCCTAGAATCAATGTGAGTCACCAAGTAACTCCACGGAAGCGTGGTCGTTCTCAATGTAAAAACACACTTCATCTATCATTAAGAAGTTTAATCTGTAGTACCATGAATTAAACACCCTCCGAAGGGAGCAAGGCATATACGCCAAGGCGAGGTGCCTAATCACACTACTATAAACCAGCAATGGAGGCCGTGAGAATCAACCCTTGAATCTCTCTCCCACTAGATATTTTAAAACAAGTGGATTGTTTTGAAAACATTGTGATCTAATCACAATTTTAACCCTACACATCAAATGTGTTTAATTGTTTAAATTCAATGTGATGTTACTAAGTCACGTCACAATAGCGTAACGAACATTCGCGCAATCACAAAGAAGTTTAACCTTGTAATCCGTGAAGTAAATACCCTCCGCATGGAATGCAAGACTCGAAGTCAAGACGAGGTATCTACTCACATTACAATAAACTTAACAAAAGGGTTATTTCAAGAACTCCCACTTATTATTTGGGTTTTTCTTAAATAATTGTGATCCCATCACAACTAATAACTTTGCACTTATTGAAGACTCTAATCTTATTAGAATCACTAACTAAAATGGAAGTCCTAAACTATTTAGGATTCCTTAAACACTAATGAATAAAAAATTAGTCATATAGAACTCTATCCTTAATTTACTAAACAAAGTATTCTAATCTCATTAGAAACTATATAACTTTAATTAGAATTTTAATCTCATTAAAAACCTCTAATTAAAATAAATTAAGGACTTTTAATCATAAAATGATTTAGTACCAAGAGTTCTATTTAACTAACATCTTTGATCTCATAAGGTCTTTTAGTTAGAACCATGTGTAATCTAATCACACATTAACTTGCTCTTAAAAAAAAAACTTGAAAACACTTAGAAAAAATTCTGATTTTCTTTCTTTCGATCGATCGAATGTATCCCTCGATCGATCGAAAAAATTAAAAATTCGAACTTGACCTCCTGACTTGTTCGATTGATACTTGATTGCCTCTCGATCGATCGAAAAACAAATTCGATCGATCGACTATCAATCGAAAATCAATCTACTTAAAAAGTCTAATCACTGTTTCACTCGATCGATCGAAAGTGATTTTCGATCGATCGAAACTCGTGAAACTCGAATTTCCAGAAATTTTCTAAGGCAGTTTTCTACAGTTTTTCTTGAACAAACAACTAACTGTTTTGACATCTTCATTGTTCTTCCATCAAAAACACTTTTTGATTTTATCAACAAAGATTTTCAGATCAAACATTAAGGTTTTCAAGATCATTATCAAGAACCCTAATAATATGCTAGAAACCTTGAAAACCATAGTCCTAATCTCATTAGGAGTAAGTTTTAAAATCCTAGCAATACCAAACTGTTTAATCATAAAATTATAAAGCAAGATTACCAACAGTACAGGTTTGCCATTGAAGAATCAAAAACATATAATCATACATGTACATTCAGCCAATTAACAAACACTACTTGCAATATAATAACCAAACTTTAATTAAAACATATGAACAAAAGCATTAATAGCAAGTTGTATATGAAGAATGGGTCCCATGATATTCATCCAATAGCTATGACCAATTGCCAACTTTATCCATACTGTGCAAAAACAAAAGTTTACACCGTGGACATGATGCAATTGTCTTATATTAGATATCAACAAACCCAACAATATATGATGAATCTTTTATATGATTAAGCATAACATGGCATCATGAACAAAAGACATGATCATTGCCTTCATGAAACAACACGAACCAATGTATATATCATATATTAAATTAACGCATTTCAAGAAGACAAGAGAACAGTACATCAAACTCTATCAATGCTTTATAGGTTTATGTGTTCATCGTGTTCATGCCTAACACAGACACTATCAAAACACGGCATATATTGAGAAATGTAATCATGACAACCTTGAAAAAACTGAATTTAAATGGCAACGGTTACCAACTATATCCAGGCAGTGCAAAACGTAATGCACATGCTTGACCGATATATCAGTTCCATTCAAAACTAATGCCATGAATCTCTATACATATCCACATCATAAACCACCATTAAAACATAAATTTGCAGAAAATTTTATTGCAGAAAATTAAATCACCAAGAAAACAGTTTTTCTTTAATTCTAAAATCCAATCACATGCTATACAATCATGATATTGAAGACCGCTCTGATACCATTGTTGGGTAATAAACTGGTTTTTGTATCTCATACAAAAACACACGCAGCGGAAGCAACAAAAAAAAAACGGATCTACTTCAATCATGAATGATAAACATGTAACCATGAATTCTAGAATAAAGAAAAAAATGCGTACCTTGGTGTAGTGAAATTCAAAAACTTTGAAGATCAAACGCTCTTGGGAAGACTTTCAATCTTCACTCCAATTCCACTTGATGCCCAAGATGTGTGGTCTCTCAATTGGTAACCAAAAGGGATTAGAGAGTGACAAAAAACTCACTTCTACACCATTTCACAATGATGTTACTCTCTTAAAATATTCTGAACGTTTTTCCCTTTTGTATCTAACCAATTATCTAATTGGGCTGGCCTTTTGGGCCTTTCCAATTGGGCTTAAGTGTGTGGCTTGGAGTGGGACCAAAAGGGACCAATAAGACACTAGCTCCAATGGGCCTTGGGCTTTCTGTCAACTCTTGACAAGTCCAAAGTTACCATTAACTATATTTAATACCACTATATAAATATAGTTGCACTCTAGGCCTTATCAATAAATTATTTCCCAAGACTTTATTATATATTCAACCCCTTCATTAAAATATTCGTAGTAATACAAAGTCATAAATATAGACTGCCACTTTGAAAATTACTACATCTTAATCCTTGAGTACCCGGTTTAATTCTATATGTTATTCATATATTTATGAAATCCAATTTCATAAATATATACTTTAGTAACTCCTTACTAAAGTGGTTGGGCCCAACACTCTGAATAACAAAACCCATTAAACTTATCTCAAGGGAATATTTTATATCTCCGTTAAGAGATTATGAATTCCATCTTGAAAATATATGTTCCATCAACATTAAATGCGGCTGCCCAACATACTGAGGTTTTGACCATAACTAATAGATCTCACTCCTGATATATCAAAGCAACCTACATCTCATGATCAGGTCCATTATTCTCTCAGGATTTAGAGTTGATGTAAATAGAAGTCGTGAGATTTATTATTCAATTGACAGTCTTTTGGAGAATAATAAATCTCACAGCGGTCCAGTTCAATATGTTTTAACTCTTAAAACATATCAACATACCAACTAGAAATCTCCATTTCCATGATCAAGACAAATCATCGTAGTTGATATGTTATAGTCTTCGCAGATGAAATGTCCAATTTCATCACCGACTACGAACTAAAACTATGAGTTTACAAAGAACTTGTGATTTATATCTTTCTGTGACTTTTCACATAAATCACATACTATGCATCTCATGGACTAAGATAATGTCCCATTAGTTCATAAATAGTCTCATATAATTAAACAACTTAATTATTCATGACATGCCAATAAATTGGATTTTAGGGCACAAACCCTAACAGAAGCCACAAAATTCTCTTAAGTCACTAAAACTTGAAACTGAAATTTAGTAATAGAAGAAATTCATTTTGGAACTTATGTAGCATAAAGTTTCTAGTTACAAATATGTAATGGGATCGGCTGTTATAAAGAAAATAAGCAAGAATCTAATAGCTTTTAAATAAAACTATTTCATCAACTGAATCTTCCAAGATAAAGTGCAAGCAGTGTTCAATTACACTTCCATCACACTCATAATTTGGCCAAAGATCAAACCAGCAGTAGTGTTAAAAAACCCAGATTTGCAGCAAAGTAATACAGATTTATGCACTAAAATCAACTCTGAATAGTGTTTAAAAAAAAAATAAGGAGTGCCATGGCCCAGATTTGCAACAAAGTAATCCAAAGGATAATAACAAGTCCAAGCATCAATTGGACCTCTGCTCTAGCTTCTTGTACTTTCATTGTAAACAACAAAATTATATCATAAAATTGAAAAAAAAGATGCATCTAAAGCTACTAGGCAGAGACAGAGAGACAGAGACAGCTCTTACCAGCAGCAGCAACAAACAACAAATCTCTAAAACTCAAAATTTCAAAAGCCCAAATCTATATCATAAATTCAAAGATGGGTAATGGAGAATAGTTACCTGGAATTGCGATGAAGAACGCTGATACACGGAGCAGAGCAAAAACGTTGAAGAGAGAACCATTCCTTGTGAAGCTGATGCTTTGAGGCAGAGGACTGAGGATATATATGGTGAAGGGAGAGGACTTGAGACGCAACGGTAAAGGGAGAGGACGGAAGCTAATTTTGGACTTCAACAAAAATTTTTGGCGGAATCATGATTTGCAAATCGCGCGATATCGAAATCGCAATGGAAAATTGCCTTTCCTGAAACGCGAAAATCTGCTGCTTCAAAAACACAATCCCACAAATTTCGCCCAGCCAAACATATACTGATTTCTGCGATTTGATAAACGGGCGTTTAGCTCTCTCAATCAGTCCGGTCTCGATCTCACCGAATTTGGAGAAGAACTGCCTCAATTTCTGAGAATTGGACGGAGGCTAATTTTGGACTTCAACAAAAATTTTTGGCGGAATCACGATTTGCAAATCGCGCAATATCGAAATCGCAATGGAAAATTGCCTTTCCTGAAACGCGAAAATCTGCTGCTTCAAAAACACAATCCCACAAATTTCGCCCAGCCAAACATATACTGATTTCTGCGATTTGATAAACGGGCATTTAGCTCTCTCAATCAGTCCGATCTCGATCTCACCGAATTTGGAGAAGAACTGCCTCAATTTCTTAGAATTGGTATCGAACGATGTAGGGTTCTTGGAGTTTCATAAGAAGAAGTTGTCATACGCAGCTATTCAACCTTGGAGATCTCCTCAACCCAAAACTAAAATTCTTCAAATTTCTGGACCCATAAGCGGATTTACTCAATTTATTTGAAGATTTTTTTGAGAAACCAAACTCTCTTCCACTTTCCTTAAATTTTCCTTTTTCAGTGGGCTTCTCTCAGATGGAGGTTGTTGATTGATGGAGGTCTGGGTTTGGAGGTTTCAGATCGTTAGGTTTTGCTGACGGGTTTTGGATTTGGGATTTGGGTTTGGTCATTCAGATCTATGATTTGGTGGTTTCAGATGGTGGGTTTTGTGTTTGGTTTCTTTGGTTCAGCACTTTGGCCTCTCAATTTTGCCTCCACTAGAATCGATTACCCATATCTTTGGTTTAGGATTTGGCTTTTGTTATTGGGTTTTTTTCATTTGAGCTTGTTTGTACTAGGAGTTTGTGTAGATGGAGGTAAGCAAATTGGGTTGTTGCTGGTTTTGCTAAAGGTGGATTGATAGGTTTGTGTTTGTATTCTTGTTGGATTTGTGTTTGTGTTCTTGTTGGATTTGTTTGCATTTGTGTTTGTGTTTGTGTTTGTGTTCTTATAGGATTTGTGTTTGTGTTCTTGCTTAATCTTGGGTTTGTTTTCTAAGAAAAAATAAAGGAGAATATGTCAAATAAAGGAAAATGTTTTTCTTATTCTCAAATCTAGATTTATGTTCTTATTGTCCTTGTTTAATGCACTCTTAATCTCAATTTATTATGTGATTTTTTGTTTTTAATTTTTTTATTTAGTTAAAATTAATAAATTAATTTTTTTTTAATTTAGATGCTGACGTGGCATTTTTTAATACCAAAATAGATTTTTTTTTAATTATTATTTTAATGTGTTGTCAACCACGTCAGCTTTTTCCGTTTGTTGGATCATGGTAAGGACTTAAATGTCACGCGTTAATTGATTTAGAGACTAAAAGTGATAAAATGAAAATATAGGAACTAAAATGGAAAAATGTCAAAATATAGGGACTAAAAGTGCATTTACGCCTAAATATTAAGGGTTTTAAAGTTATAAATACTTTTTTTTATATATATTATAAATACATATTTTTGAAATATGTAATTTTTAAGGCCAAATATCAATTCAATAATAGTAATAATAGTAACAGGTATCAATTCAATCATTTATAGAATATAATAAGAGTAATAATATGAAGAAAAAAAATTTTTAAAAAAAAAGGCAAAGGAAAATGATTGCAAACCATAGAAAACAGTGGAATGAAAGAAGTCAATGGCCAAAATGGCCAAATACCATCATTTTTTGAAATTTTTTGCAAAAAAACACTGTTTCGGAAATAAATGGTGATCTACCACTTTTTCTAGTACTCGAGTTCACCAAACTCGAGTACCCCATTTTCTAGTTCCACCGTGGCATGATGACATGGCATTTGGGGATTTAAATATTCCGAGCTTCATGGGCTCGAGTACTGTTTAGTTTGGTACTCGAGTCCATGAAACTCGAGTATGGCTATACTAAAACCACAAGATTCAATTTTATTTGTCACTCTCACTTCTCACTTTCACTTCTCACTCTCACTTACCAGAACACATTCTCACTCTCCTTCACACCTAAACATACAAAGCCCAAACCCTTATACCATCGATGGCAGAAAACCCGTCGGCGGCAAAAGACTCTCATCGGCAATCGAACTCAACTCCCTTACTGTGAACACACTCTCACTCTCCTTCACAACCAAACATAAAAACCCTAAACCCTCACTCCATCAGTGGCAGAAGACTCTCGTCGGTGACTTCTCACTCAACTCTTGCACTGTCTCGCACCAAGGTCAGTTTTTTAGTTTTAGGGTTACGTCTTTCATTTGAAATTTTAATGGATTCAAAATTAGAAATATTGAAAAAGAAGAAAAAAAAAAAAAAAAAAAAAAACAGAGCTGATATGGTGTTTCTATAGTGCAAAGAAGTAAGACTGAAAAGTACTTTTCCTTTTTTCTTATTTTTAATTATTTTGGGGCCTGAGAAACAAAATTCTTATATATTTTAGCTTAATATATTTGGGTTATTTCAAATTTGGAAGAAAGATAAATATAAAACTCAAAAGTACTTTTCCTACAAATAGAGCTGGAATTGATATGGTTGCTTGGAGTTTAAATTATCTGTTTTGACAAAAGACACTTTAAAGTTGTTTTGTCACTTGAAAATTATTTCATTTCTTTGAGAGTTATAGAAATACTGAGATTGTGAATATTGACCTTGACTGTTATTGCAAGACTTGTTCCTTGCCTCACTGCCTCTTTGAGGGCCAAATTAACTGGGTTTATGTCCATATGAGACCAGGTTCTCTCAGATGCCACATATCACAAGTTTTAAGACAGATCTTTAGGAGACTATATACAAATTAGCTCAGGAAAAAAAATTGTGCTTCTCAATAACCCTTGGCATTTCAGAACAAGAAGAGAAGATGATGGGAGATGGAGACCTTAGCTCATTCCTACCTGTAATCTGTCCCTTGATTGTCTGGTTGCTTTGCGCAAACCAACAAATACCTTTTAACAATCCCATGATACACTTATTTTTTTATGTGTTGTCATTGTCTTTAGATATCATATTTTCACATCTTCTTTTCATTATTTTTTGATTGGTAAGTTACACTTGCACCTCATGGGTCTAATTCACAACCCCTACCTTACTTCATTGGCATATCTTTTCTTTTCTTCTTTCCTTAATCATGCTGTACTTTATTCCTGTAATGAAGAACATTGCCATCCTGCTGGGGCTGGGCTGACAACACCTAATTGTAGAGCATTTCTCTTGACAGCGCTAGTAAGGTCTTTTTGAACCTTGTAAAACTTACAAAGTAAAAAGGATTTTTAGTACCTAAAGATGCTGAAAAATAACAGTCATCACATCCATGCTAAGCTGCTGTCTACCTTCCATATAGAACACAAGATGTAACAAAATAATCTCAACACAACAATTCTAAAATACTTTAAATTCAACTTCTTGGGGAACAATAAAATTATCCTTGTATGTATATATATTAACTGCTTTTGAGAACTTGAGCCTGAAAATCTGGTGGTAACCAGTCAAGGCAATTACTATTACAATATTGAAAAGATATTAATACGTGGATAGACAAATGTGAAATGTTATTGGGCTGTTATTAATTCTGATGAGGACTATTATGGAATCTGTTTCTTATTGGCACACGCTCAATCTGCATATAATCTCAACATGCTCTCGTTGGCTCATATTTTGTGTATTGTTGGTGCAGTCTGTCAGCCCTGCAAAGGTAGATGAGTTCACTCTCAAGAAGAATATCCTAGCTACCTTCGCTTGATCCTCAGAAGTCCCAAGAGAGGAGTCACATCTTTCAATTTTGCTTGGAGGTATCAGCAACCCAGTTCCTGGGGTTTCTATTTTCAAAATTGTTGAGCTTGGGAAATTTACTTTTTTTTTTAGTGTACTCTAAACTCGTATCCTTATCTTCACATTTTGCACTTTTTGAAGTTATAATGGCAGAAAAGGAGGAAAGGTTAGCTAGCATATGATTCACACTAATATGTAGTTTTTTATATTTTGTATTCGGAATCGGATTATCATACCCCCTTTGGCATATAACGAGGCATATATTGACTGTTGTACAATGTTTACTCTTTTGAGCTTACATTTTCTATGGTCGAAAAGGTAGGCAGCTCTTTAAGGGTGTCTTGTACAATCAGGTTGGGACCATTAGATACCTGTCCTCGTTACTTACACTAATTCTCCAAGAGGATTAAGGTCCAATCACTATAACCTGTCCTTTATGATTCCCTTTTTTTTATTGGATGGAGTTAATTGTAGCCAATGAGTTCTAGCTCCAATGGCACTTTCTTGCCTTGTAAAATGAGTGAGGTTAGCTCTGCTTACACTGGCTTTGCTGGTTTTGAGGGATTAATTACTTGAGAAAAGAAAATATAGGATTTTTTTGACTTATTGCACTTCATTTGGAGTTTCATGCTTCCAATCCAATAATTTTTTATTCATTTTTAGATTTTTTTGCACCAATGCATCTTTTGGTGATTTATTCTTGATTAAGCTTGAAACTTATCTATTTGAGGCATCAGTTATAGCATAATAGATAATTATATAACGAATGTGATTGGTGAATATTAATTTGGCATTTTACTTATCAAAATTTTATATAGTATTTTAAAATGTTTTTTGTGTTATATTTTAGAATCTAGAACTCAACTTGAAGCTCTTTGTCATGTGAGAGTTTAATGCTTTTATTGAAATGAGTCCTTTTACTCCATGCAATGTTTTATTTGTTAACTTTTCTGACAATTTAATACTCATTATGTTAATTTCGATTCAAGTGTATATGCTCCAATTACTACAGATATATATTCTTTTAGGTTCATGAATTGGCTTCTTTTCTTTCCCTTTTGTTTGTTGCTGTTGTTTTATTTGTGGGTATATGTCAATCATGCCATGACTCTGTTTACCTACCAAGCATAAACACATCCAAAACAAATGCCTTCACTTTACCCTAATGCAATTCTCTTTCTTTTAAATTTGCCAATAAACTATAACACAAATAACACTTTTTTCTTCATCTAGTAGTTCATTGAATCTGCTTGTAAGGTATATAGCAATGAAATTCAAGCTTATAAAAGAAATGTATTAAAGAAAAAGAAAGAAAAAGTAGGAACTCAATTATGTGAATTTTCCTCATGTGTCATGCTCCTTAAAAAGAGAATTAGAATATTTATGCTTTGTATTTGACCTAATGGGCCATTAATTACCTTTAATTTATGCCAGATATGGACCTATATTGAGTGGGACCCTCTATACGAGATGTCTTGATGAGGCAGGATGTGCATCGTTCAAGTTTGCTTTGGGATGCTCCTTTGGCAGGCGAGGTATGCACTTTTCCAAAATCGTAGTCAATATATGTAGTAGAAAGATTTTTGGCATTTAAGTTTGAAGCGTAATTATTACGTGCTTAGTGAATGCTATTATTAATACTAAGCTGCTCTGTATGCAGGAAGTGCCAGGTGTACTGACTTGTTGTCACTGAGAGAAAGGTCTACTTGAAGGTCTGTTTAAAGGTGGGTTAGATCCACGGATCGCTGTTTATATCACAGATGCGAGATTAGATGGGCTACTTTAGGTCCCAAATATAGACGTTGACCATAGCTTGATAATGACGCTGGTGGAGAGATGGCGGCTAGAGACGCACTCATTCCACTTGCCCCATGGTGAGATGACAATCACGCTGCAAGACATGGAGGTTATAATGGGGGTGTCTGTAGATGGCGGTATCTGTAGATGGCTTACTGGTGGTGGGATTTACCCATATGGACGATTGGGGTGACCTCTGTTCCAACTTGTTAGGGCATAGGCTGCCGAGAGATGTTCGTGGGAATAAGAACACTGGAGTGATGGAAGGGCCGAGGGTAAAAGCCAAATGGCTCAAGGAGCAGTTTAGTGACCCTCTCCTGGCTGATGCCAATGAGGAGCTTGTGCAGCAGTATGCTCGGTTTACATACTGGAGATGTTGGCTAGTATACTGTTTATGGACAAGTCTGGCGAACAGCACTCAATTATGTATCTGCAATTTTTCAATCCAATTAGCAATGGGAAGAAATATAGTTGGGGTAGTGTAGCATTAAGTTGGCTATATAGACACCTTTGTAAGGCATCAGAGAAGACAGCCAAGCAGATTGGCAATGCCGTGCTATTGGTGCAGTTGTGGGCATAGGCGAGGTTTCCACACATATGTCCTGTGATGAGGCATCCACACCAGGCACTGCCCCTAGGTCCACTTGCTATCAGGTATGTAGAATCTTAGATAGTTACCGTTTTACATTTCCGCATTATCTTTTTCGCATAGTAGTTATGTAAGTAACTAATATGAAGGTTATGTCTGTGTTGTTTGCTAGATGGAAAGGGGTTAAGATAACAACTAAACATCCAATGCACGTCCTACGCACCTATCGTGTGTCGCTCACTTCGCTACAGCCAAATCAGGTATCGTGCCTTACAAGTGGGAACCGCTTTGGCATGTAGTTGTTGTACTTACAATTCGCTTTGGAATGAATAAACATTTTTTATTTTAGAGTTAAACATTGTTGCCATGTATTTTTCACATCCGTTACACATTTTTTCTAATTATATTGTTAATATGGTTGTTTGCATCAATTGGATCATTGCAGATTGTTTGGGAGCCATACAAAAATTATTTGGGTTCCCTGCCCGCATATTATATGGCAGGCCAACACATATGGAGGTCTATCGTGCCGCTCATACATTTTTGGGTGGTTAAAGGCCATCACTCAGAACATGTTCTCCGACAGTTTAGGATGAAGCAAGACATATTGGTCAATGTCGATACTTCAATTGAACTTCACAAGATAACACTTCAGGGCAAGCAAGATAAAAACTGGGCTGATTTACATGCCACACATATTGCTAAATGGGCGATGCATGCCATAATTACCGATACACCGCCCTTTCATAGGGAGATGAGCTACAATGACGAGTATATGGTGTGGTTTTGTCCTCACACTATTGACCATATTACGAAAGAGACCTCGTACTAGGACACTTTGGTAAGTTTACAAAGACTGTTCTGTTATAAATGTACCTCGCTTCGCATAGTTTAGTTCAATCTACTAACACTACTCTTGTATACTTGTGACATGTTGAATCACAGTTGAGAATTATGGCGAAGTGCGAACCAAGGTCTGAGATCTACATCGACTATATTAATGCCTTGCAATCTATTGAAGAGCTTGGTCGATTGACCTTGGATGATGCACACACTGCGGATAACACAAGTGAACCGGCTATAGGGCGTGGTCGGTAAGCAGGTAAACGTCAACGGCAATTAGGCCGTCAATCTAGTCAGCGTCCCACATCTGGTCAATGTATCACATCTAGTCGGCGTCACACACCCGTGCATGACCATACCATGGAGGAAGCAAATCAAACAACAAATGAGATGTGTTTGGACACTGGTTATGACATGGGCTCCATGGCGCATGATGATGCGGGTCCATCCCATACGTTTGCCAATGGGGAAACATCTCGGTCCCCGTCCATGAGGAGCGATGATACCTGCCCACCCACATCCCCTACTACATCTCCGTTGCCCACCACCCATATGTCCCCCCCATTAACTATCGGCACTGCCCCCGTAGATGTACATGGTAGAGATGAGATGAGATTCATGCCCACCCCTAGGTGACCCACCCCTGGTGCTATCCCCCTTGAGTTTGTGCATACCAAGTTCATCCAGACACAGATAACCCACCCCCCCCCCCCCCCCCCACCAGAGGCTTTAAACATTGAGGATCAGTCGCGAAGGCCTCAACGGACATGAACACATCCTCCTGACTGTGGGACTGGACATGGTACTATACTTCGATTCAATACTGATTACATATACATCTCTTTATAGTTAAATGATTTGCATATTAGTATTTGCTTGTGTTCTTTTCAAGCAAGGTGAGACCAGTCAAGGAACCAATGAGGAGAAGAAAATGGGGATGATTTTTGATGGTCAAGAATCAGTGCTGCTTTAGGCTTGCAATAGTATAGGATCTTACAAGCTGATATATATATTTTTTTCATAACTTGCAAAATTCTAGCAATGAACTTCGGAAATTTCCATTTCAGACCTATAGAATAACTTATGTAAGTTATTTTTCAGTTGCACAACTGTATTACACTCTCCTTTATTTTTCAGCAAAACTTTTTTCTACTATATTAATCTGTTTTTAAGCATGGTCAATTTTATCCAGTCCAACCAATACTGCCATGGGAAGGAGGCACAGCTGGTAATTAATGATGGCCTGAAACTTGTATGAACTTTTGGATATATTAGATTGATTCCCAATCTTATTGCTATTAATCCTTGTCTTTTGTAGTGGTTGTATGTGCCTCATTTGTTGCACATATGAGGGATTGAAATATGTGAGAAGCTTAGCTTTTTTGTGTATGATGTTCTAATTTTCTTTATTTTTAAATTACTTTTTTAGGTAAATATTTTGACTCATACTGCGGAAGAGAGACTTAGAAAGTGGCACCTTGAAAGCATAGAAAAAATGAAAAAGAAGCACTTTGAGCAAGACCAAAGGGAATTATTTGGAAATTTTCAAGTTATGGAAGAAATATCTGGAAATAACAGTGGTGGGAGTGATGCTACAATTTCTGGAAATAATTTGGACTGGTTAGAAGCTTCTAGGGATGGTGCCATCTGGGACATTTTCCAGAGACAAGATGTTCCAAAGCTGCATGAATGGAATAAGAAGCACTTCAAGGAATTTAGGCACCTCCATTGTCATCCATTGCAGTAGGTAGCTTTGTCTATGAATTTCAAGTTGATACAATATTTAATTTTTATTGCTTAGCTATATCATTATACCTTTTGTTTATGTTAGGTTCTAAAGACTTAGGATTTTATGTATTTAGAACTCTAATGTGTAATGTTGGCAAACCATAATCAAAACAATGTGTTTAGTCTTGTTCAGGCTTGCTCAAAGTTGTATAATTCATGTAAATTTGGAATCGAGAGGCTGCAGATGTATTAGTGCATTTCAGTCTGGCTCGATCGATCGAAGCTTAGACTCGATCGATCGAAAGTCGACCACATTGCATTTTCTGCAGAATTTCCAACTCAACCCTACCTCATTAAACGTTTAGGGTTTTATGTTTTTGCCCTAGGTATATAAGGCAAAACCCTAGCCACGTTTTGGGGGTTGCTCCTGTTGTATTGTTGCTTATATTTTTTTGTTTTGTGTAAATCTCTTGTAAGATCTAGAGGAGCTTTCCTTTACACAAAGCATTGGGTTTTCAAGGTAGAGATAATATCAACATCTTGATGATCAACTCAGTTGCCACCATTGGAGCTTAAAGAATAACAAGCATGGGTGCTTGTAACTGATTGGAGAATCCAAAGAAAGAAGGAGTCTGTGGATTCGAAGCTTGTACATAGTCGTGTTAGTAAGTTCTACTGGTGGGTAGTATTAGGAAGTCAAGCGGGGAGCTTGTAAGTCGTTTTGTAAGAACTTCAATTCTTTCTTATAATGGATTCAATTTACCTTAAGGATAGCTAGGTTAAATCCTCCCCAGGTTTTTTACCGGTTTGGTTTTCCTGGGTGATCATATCTTTGTGTTATTTACTTTTCTGCTGCTTTATTCTTAATATGATTGTTTCTTTGTTTTAACCTAGAATTGCATAATTTGACTAAGTTAATCACTTGGCTAATAAACTAGGTTAATCCAATTGTTGTTTTTTAAGGGGTCTAAACCAAACAAGTGGTATTAAAGCAGGTTGCTCTTTTGTTGTAGATCCTTTAATCTTTGAGCTAGTCCTTGACCCTTGTTGTCATGGAACACGGACACTCTCTTGTTGTTCCTCCTCACTTTGATGGGAACAACTATGTTGGAAAGTAAGAATGAAAGCATTCCTAAAATCCATTGATGAGAGGGTTTGGAATTCCGTTGAGTACGGATGGGAGAAGCCTACTACTCCTGTGAGTGAGTGGCAAACTTCTCAAAAAGAAGCAGCTGGGTTCAATAGCAAAGCTATGAATGCCATTTTTAACGCTGTTTCTATAGAGGAATTTAAAAGAATCTCAAATGTTGAAGTCCCTCATACTG
Organism: Quercus glauca; assembly: GCA_023736055.1. Classification (NCBI taxonomy): domain Eukaryota; kingdom Viridiplantae; phylum Streptophyta; class Magnoliopsida; order Fagales; family Fagaceae; genus Quercus; species Quercus glauca. Next base: position 19,331,102 of record CM043325.1, on the reverse strand, counting down.
CTTAGAAAGTCCTCCAGACTGTGCATGAAGGCACAAAAGCTGTCAAAATAAATAAGTTGTAGCAATTAACTTCTAGGTTTGAGAGCATTAGAATGTCTGATGATGAAACTTTTGATGAATTCTATGTTAAGTTGAATGATATTGTCAATTCTGCTTATGATTTGGGTGAAATCTATGATCAACCTAAAATTGTTAGGAAGATTTTTAGATCCTTGACTGATGACTTTAGACCCAAAGTGACTACCATTACTGAGAGTAAGGATGTGGACTCCAGCTCTGTTGATGAACTTATAAGATCTCTTCAGTCCTATAAGTTGGGCCTACCCAAAGCTACCAAATCCAAGTCAATGGCTCTTAAGTCAGTTGATGATGTTGAGGTTGGTGGATTTGATAATGAGCTCTCTGCTACAGAGATTGCTTACCTTGCCAAGAACTTTAGAAACTTTCTCAGGAACAATAACAAAAAGGCAAGAAATCCAAACACTGCTGAACCTAGAAATTTTAGGAAGAATGATCCCATTAAGGTTAGCAACACTGAAAAACCTGGAGAAAAAGTAGGTCAATCTTCAAATAATTCTTTAGGTCCTCAATGTTTTGGATGTCAAGGGTATGGTCATGTTAAATCTGAACATCCCACATACTTGAGGTCTAAGGGTAAGGCTATGGCTGTAACCTTTAGTGATAATGAGGTTTCTGATGATGAGTCTGGATGTGACGAGGATGGAAACTTCATTGCTTTCACTGCTACTATTGTAGTCAATGAAAGCATATTTGTTGAAGAGAACCCTTCTGATGGGGAACTCTTTGAGGATGTAGATCTTCAAGAGGCCTATAATAAATTTTGCAAAGTTGCTATAAAGGATGCTATGAATGTTGAACTTGGCCTAAAGAAAATTGAATCTCTTGAGCTTGATAAGAAGAATTTGCTTGTTAAATTGTTTGATGCTAATGATCTTTTGAACAATGTGAAAACTGAGAATATGTTGTTGATTAATAAGGTTAAGAAATTAGAACTTGATTTATCTGTTGCTAGATTTGCTAGTTCTAAACTTAATCAAATGTTGAGTGTTCAAAAGTATCTTTCTGACAAATCTGGTTTAGGTTTTGTTGAGAGCATCTTTGTGTTTGCACCACAATCCATAAATTTTGTTCCTTCATCTTCTTCTGAACCTTCTGTGAGTGAGGTTGTGAGTGAAACTGTCAAACCCCCTGTCAGTGAGGTTGTTAAACCCATAGAAGTTTTATCACCTAGGAAGATTAGTGTTGATCTAAAAGAGTATAAACCTAAGGAGTCTACCCTTTCTAAGGACAAGATGCATGGTAAACCTGCTTGGGTTTGTCATTATTGTGGGAAGTTTGGACATATACGTCCTAACTATTACAAGCTTCAAGCTGCTAAGAGAGCAAGCAAACTAAAAGTGTCTGTGCCTCAAGCACAAGATCCTATGGCACTTATTGGGCAATTGGTAAAGACGTTAAACCTTTATTCCAATCTTGGAGTTGGGAATCACTCGAATGTGAATAAGAACTCCAATGCTTGTGGTGCATCTAAAAGGTTTTGGATACAAAAGACTCGACCTAATTGAGTCTTTTTGACATGGTCCTTATGCTTCATTGCCCCATCTTTTGTGACCATTGTTCTTTGATTTTTTGTTCTTTTGTTCTAGGATTTGCATTGCATAACATTCATGCATTTCATTCTAGGAGTTATTGTGTTTTCTCTTTTATTATAATTATAAAATAAAATAAAATAAAATAAAAAAGGAAGAGGAAGCAAAATATGTTTGACATTATTTTTCTTGGTTTTTGAAAAAAAGGTTGGTCAATTTATTTACACATAACATGTCTTGTGTACCTTGTTTAGCTTTGATGAGCTTTCTTATTGCACTTTTCTAGTTAAAGCTTGGAAGTGCATGTTGTGTGGGAAAGATGTTTGTGGTTTTTAGATCACTTTGTCTTAATCTTGAAGTCACATGTTATTTGACTGTCGGACTTGATCCTTTTGAGAAAGGCATAAATAACCATCTCACCACTGTTTACTAGCCAATCATGAACACCTTAGTGCATATCATAAGATTTTGTACTCCAGAAAGTGTAGCACATGCACAAAAAGAACATAAGATGTAGCCTCGGCTTTAATTGCTTAATGCTTAAAATCGGTGTATACTATTAGGCTTGATGTCAAATCACATAATTAAAATTGGTGTGTATATTATGAGGCAAATTCAAGAAACTTACATGATTGCAAGCTTTTGTTCTAGGAGATGTGAGAGTTATATGATGTAACTCTTTTGGTGATAGTCTCTTTCAAATTCTATGTGATGAATTTTGTAGAATTTGTATTTGATTGCTATTCACATATCACCTCACGTGTATCTCAAGTTTTTGCTAGTTGCACACACTACACAAGTTATTCTTTGCTAAATTTCGTACATGTTTTTGTGTGTGTTTTTGGTCTGACCAACCAAGTTTGAAAATATCTTGAGAACTATGCACAACATATTTGTTGTTTGAAAATTTAAAGAGAGAATGGTTGAAAATTAGTTTTTAAGAAATTGGGTTTAAAACTTGGGTTTTTGAAAAAGCATTTCATCTCATACTCATGCATTTTGTTTGTCAATCTTAATGCTTTGAGGAGTTTGTGCCAAAATGTGTTTATTCTTTCAAAAACTGTGTTTTTTTCTCAAAAATTTTGTGAGCCTCTGCCTAATTCGATCGATCCATTCTATTTTTCGAACGATCGAAAATGTGCTTAAAATGTCTTTATGAGTCTTGGGTTGATTTCGATCAATCGAAGATCGCGAATCAGGTTTTTAAGACTCAGTTTTGACTTGTTCAAAACTCTTTTCAAATAGTTTCAAAACCTTTTTCTCTCTCTCTCTCTCTCTGACTTGGCAAAGCACAATCATCCAATTTTTGTCATTTTCCTCCAAAATTTCTACAAGGTTTTTCTCTTCCATCACCGGTAAGACCTTTATACCCTTTCTTTTGCATTGATTTTCATGTTTTCATGCATTATTTCATGGTATTTGGGGAAATTTCTGGACTATGCATAAATTGGGATTTTTGTTTAATCAAGCCTTATTTTATGAATTTGATCAATGGGTTTTGTTGCTATATGGATGTATTCATGATCTATGTTGGTTAATTTGATCAATTTGGGGTTTTGTGAAAAATTAAAAATTCTAGGGCTTGTATTGAATCCGAATTGGGGATTTTGTTCAATTAGGTTGAAATTGATGAAATTGGCTTGTTGTTTTGAAGTAATTAAGCATTATACTCTGTATGTTATAGTATGTGATGCTCAAATCATCATTTTTGTTTAAAAATTCAACAAGTGGTTTTCAAATTTTTTAGGGTTTTTGTTAGAAACTTCGTTCTTAAGCCAATTTTGTTAATTTGAACTTAAAATTGAACTTAGTTTTACTGCATTAGAACATGCATCATGACATTTTGATTGTTCATGCATCATATAGATTTTTGTTTCTATTTTTTTGCTAACTTGTAGTCTGCCCTTCGTTTTTGTTTTTGTTTTGCTCTTTTGGTTCTTTTCTGTGTGTCTTTTCCTTAGCATCATGCTTAGGAAGACTAGAGCTCGCAGGTCTGTTCCCTCACCTTTTCCTCCCCCACCTTCCTTTGACCGCGAGAGGTTTCCGAGTGAAAAAAACCAAGAGACTTTTGAGAAGTTGAACCTTGCGAGAAAGATTTGGGCTGAGTGTTCTGTAGTGCTAGATGAGTTAGATCCTGCCATTAGGGCAAATTTTGAGCGTTGAGGCTGGTTACCTCTTTTGGATATTTCTGATCCTCCTCTTCCAGCTACCTTGATTAGAGAGTTCTTTTCGAACATCTCTATCTGTGTCTATGATTCCAACACTTTGGTTAAGAGTTGGATACGAGGCGTAGAGTATACCATTACTTCTACAGTAGTGGCTGATGCTCTAGGGGTACCGTTGGTCCAGCACCCTGTCTACCTATATGATGAGTCTCCACCTTTAGATGATGTCATGTCATACATCACTGGGTCTTCTATCCAGTAGGGTACTGATCCTTAGATCACTTCTGCTGAGCTTCTTGAGATCACGTATCTTTTTCTTAGGATAGCGTGTCATTCCCTCTGGCCTATCTCTCATCTTCACACCATTCCTCTTGAGCGGTGTGTCTTTTTGTACGCTTTCGTTACTGATGCTCCTATCAGTTTTTCCCACTTGTTCCTTCGTTTTTTGAACGAAGTTTATAGGAGTTCATCATCCGTTCATGCTCTTGTTCATCCTATCTTTATTCATAGGATTTTGTTATATCTTGGTTTAGACGATTTCCCCTCCTCTGACCCCATCCATGTTATAGCTTCCATAGGTGTGTCTTTTCTTAGACAGAGGGCTGCTCACCTTAAAGCTGGCTCTAAACACCCTAGGTTTGAGCACTCTAGTACCGCACCTCCTCTTTCTTCTTCTACAGGTCCTGCTGGTGAGGATGTTCCTGATCCTGATGCTCATGCTGATGTTGCTGCTGCTGCTGTTCCTCCACCTCCTTCGGATGACTTCGATGTACGTCGTACCTTGGAAACTGTCACGACCGTTCAGGCGGCTCATGGTCAGATTTTGGTGGACATGCTTGATGAGCTTCGTGCTTTGAGAGCAGATTTGGCGCGTTTACGACATCCACCCGCACCACCTCCTTTTGATGACTTGTGATTGTCCTTTGGCATTCCATCACAAAAAGGGGGAGTAGAGTTTTGATTCTTGTAGAGGAGTTTTTGTAGTTAGGGGGAGTTGCTTTCTGTTTTGAGGAGCTAGTGGAGATATTAGATTGTATCTAGGTGCTTCACCGTGTATACTTTCTTTTGATATCATTTTTTGGGCTATTTATGATAATGGAGATATATTTTTTGATATATATGATTCATGATTCATGATTCTTGTGTTCACTGCTTATTGATTTATATTTATGAGTTCTTCATTGATATATGTCTTTATTATTGTGTTGTGTGAACATACAAGAATGCTTTATTTGTGTTGTATCTAACTTAGGGGGAGAGTTAGTTTACATTCTTGTTGATTTACTGTTTTTCTATCACACATTCGTTTATGCATTTGTTGAGTGTTTCAGGAATATACAGATTGATTCAATTGAGCTGCTGTCTACACTTGCAACTGATGGATAGTAGTTAGATTGAATTTGTGTTTTTGAGCATTATGTTTTGTAAAGGGCTTTTATTTGTAAACTTTGAGCTTTTAGTTTGTGTTTTGTCACGGATTGCCAAAGGGGGAGTTTGTTAGGTTCTAAAGACTTAGGATTTTATGTATTTAGAACTCTAATGTGTAATGTTGGCAAACCATGATTAAAACAATGTGTTTAGTCTTGTTTAGGCTTGCTCAAAGTTGTATAATTCATGTAAAGTTAGAATCGAAAACTCGATCGATTAAAAGTTGGCCAGATTGCATTTTCTGCAGAATTTCCAACTCAGCCCTATCTCATTAAACGTTTAGGGTTTTATGTTTTTACCCTAGGTATATAAGCCAAAACCCTAGCCACGTTTTAGGGGTTGCTCCTGTTGTATTGTTGCTTATATTTTTCTATTTTGTGTAAATCTCTTGTGAGATCTAGAGGAGCTTTCCTTTACACAAAACTTAGGGTTTTCAAGGTAGAGATAACATCAACATCTTGATGATCAACTCAGTTGCTGCCATTGGAGCTTAAAGAATAACAAGCGTGGGTGCTTGTAGCTAATTGGAGAATCCAAAGAAAGAAAGAGTCCGTGGATTCGGAGCTTGCACGTAGTCATGTTAGTAAGTTCTACTGGTGGGTAGCATTAGGCAGTCAAGCGGGGAGCTTGTAAGTCGTTTTGTAAGAATTTCAATTCTTTCTTATAGTGGATTCAGTTTACTTTGAGGATAGCTAAGTTAAATCCTCCTCAGGTTTTTTTACCGGTTTGGTTTTCCTGGGTGATCATATTTTTGTGTTATTTACTTTTCCGCTGCTTTATTCTTGATATGATTGTTTCTTTGTTTTAACCTAGAACTGTATAATTTGACTAAGTTAATCACTTGGGTAATAAACTAGGTTAATCCAATTATTGTTTTTTAAGGGGTCTAAACCCAACAGTTTATATTGGTGGTTACAAAATTATTTGATGGCACTGTTATCATTTGGTCAATCAATGTGACACTGCTGGGCACTAGTCCTTTTACTGATTCAAACGACCTTATGGAATGGAATTTTTAAAGTCTCTGGAAAAGTTGTTTTAGTAATTAATAAGTGATGGTTAAGATTTAAACCTACGCATCTTGAAAATTCTACAAATGATATCACTTTTTGAAACATGTATTCCGAATCGAGTAACAAAAAGCAGGATATAGGCCTCACCAGCTTTGTACCCACTGGTCAAAGCAAGGTGAATGAAGTAGTCATTGATTGGAAATGTAGCATGTTGAATTCATGAACTGTGGTTTATAACCTGCATAATTGCTGGTGTTTTAGTCATTGATCTTATTTGATATATATATATATATATATATATGCGTGTGTTTTTTTACTTATGTTAATATTTCGCTATCATATAGGAATTGAACCCTGGACATTTGTCCAAAATCTTGGGGACGCTGTCTTCATTCCTGCTGGCTGTCCTCATCAAGTAAGAAACCTAAAGGTAAAGTAAATTTCTTTTATATTTTTTTCCCTCTGCCTCCATTTTTTAGTTTATGGATGTATGGGATACGAGTTTAAAGTACATATTGCACCAGTGATTTGTTATACACCTTTCATGAATTCCAAGCTGGAAAAATAGTGTGAATGTTTTTTTAAATATGAGAATTTTTGGAAGCACGTTGGTTTATCTTAGGGCTAAGGAAGACAAGTTGGAGGTATGTAATTGATATCTTTTTGGATACAAATGTTTTATGTGCTCAATTCACTGGCACCTACCTTATTGTTGTTCACTAGTGCCCAATAAATATAAATTGTAATAGAATTGCAGCATTCCCATATGGGTACATATGTCGATAGATATTAATTTAGATGGCCATTAAAATTAAATTTATTCTTGATGTGTGCTCAGTGTAGCATGGTTGGCTGAAAGTGTACAATGGTATGCATGTGATAATTAGATAATGTGTGAAATATAATGATTTCTATAGAAAGACTCAAGAGAATCATATCTCACTGACATTTATATTATCTGGATGGCTATCTTATTAGGGAAAAGATAGTACTAGTATATCTTTTTTTTTTTGCCTTCTGTAAGTGTGACAGCAAGATCAAAGCAGGTACTCCCAACCAGTTATATCATTTTTTTGCCTTCTCTTTGCTGATTTATTCCTCAAATATTTTTTATTTGAATGGCATTAGCCCATGAAGGACTGGAAGGTGCAGCTGCAGAGTAGCCTGTATGTGTTCCTTTTTGAGATAATTGACCAATTAATGTTGTAAGTAACAGCAATCGTAATGGAAAAATTGCATTGTCTAAAGTGGACGTGAAATGTCATGTTGCATTTACTCTTTCCTTCCTTATCTTATCAGCATCGCAGTCTGTAAAGAAAATCATTGAAATCAATCCTTACATGTGCAGGAGCTGCTGACTGTCAGTTTTGGCACAGAAATCTGGTAGACCCTATGCTTATGGTATCCTGGACAATGGAAGTAGGTAGTATTAATTTCCTTGAAATATCAGATATAACAGCAAACAATTAAAACATATATTACTAAGGAAAAAAAAAATATAAAATAAAGGACTGGGAAAATCCTTTCCTTTTTGGACTTGAATTTTGCTTTTGGGCACCCATACTTGCTCCTCCCAACTCCTCCTCCCTACTTTTTGCCCAGGTTTATGGATATATGGGAGGACTGAATTGAGGGCTAAGCATTGAAATTTGAAAGAGTTCCTAGAATTTTTTAATTGCAGGCAAGAATTTAGGTGCTTTGTTTTAAAATATTCTGCACTCCATCAATTTATATAGCATACAATGCACAAGATGCATGAGAATTGTGGTGTAAGTTTGTCAGGCCAGCCTCTATGGGGCTCTGCTGCTTACACCAGCTACCGGTGTGATATGTCAATTGAAGAAGCTGCAGAATTGGCTAGAAGGTCTATTTATCATGCTGTCACTGGCTAGAAGGTCTATTTACTGGCTAGAAGGGGAGCTATACTATAATCACTCCCTTGGCATGCGCTATAGTAAGGTGTGATGTTCAACAATTTTAAAACTCTATGCTCCTATTATATTTAAGAACTGTATACAGTTTATGCTATTAATTCATTCATATTGCTTCAATGCTATGCTTTGAAAGATAATTTAGTTCAGCACTTATGGTATGTTGTTAACTTTTTTGTTGTTGTTCATTTTGTTAGATTACAGAGCAGATATATGTGGGCTCATGTATTCAAACAGAAGCTGAGGTGGAGACTTTGTCAAATGTTGCTGTGAGTGCCACCTGTTTTAGCTGTATTGGAAGGAGATAGTGTTCATTGGGTCTACTTCCTACAATTAATTTGCATTTGTGGATGATTATCATGTTCATGAATGCTCTTTGAAAGGGGTCTTTGCCTATTCCCATTCCATGTCTCTCTTGTTACTATAACAGCTTTTGAATTTCTGCTTCAGGGAGTGACTGCTGTTCTAAATTTCCAAAGTGGTGTTGAAGTAGAAAATTGGGGAATCAATTCCAATTCAATCAACGAATCATGCCAAAGATATAATATTCTCATGATCAACTATCCTATAAGGTAATCAAAAGGTTCTATGGCATATCCTATCTTGAATAATAGAAGTTTCTAATATTAATGAAGTAATGCGTCTGTTATCAATCTTATGATGCTATGTGTGTACTTGTGGTAAAGTGTTTTCTGTAATGATTTTGCTGAATCTTAATTGGCTAGATATTTTGGATTTGTTGATTGAGTTGTTGAGAATATTTACTTAAAAAAAAAAAATTTGTTGAGACTTGAGGATATTCTATATTTGTCTTGTTCTCTGGACATTTTGTTCTTATATGTAAATGATGCCAGACATTTGATGCTTCAATATATATTCTACTTATGTAATAATTTTTCCTTGGTTTTCTTTTGCAGGGAAGGAGACTCTTTTGATATGAGGAAGAAGTTACCATTTTGCGTGGGACTTCTACTACGCTTGTTGAAAAAGAACCATCGTGTTTTTGTTACTTGTACTACTGGTTTTGATCGATCTCCAGCTTGTGTGATTGCATACCTGCATTGGATGACAGATACTTCCCTTCATGCAACTTATAATTTTGTCACAGGGGTTGCGTTTGTTTCTGTGTAAAATATTTTCCGGGTGTAAAATAATTTCAGGTGAAAATATTTTCTAGTGTTTGGTTGCATTTTAAAAATTATATTAGAAAAAAAATTTCAGTATTTGGTAACATTCTGAAAATGCTATTTTCCTACAAATTTTTCACATTTTCTCAGCTTGCAAACAAGTTTTATATCACAAAATTGTAATATGTAAACTTTTAAAGAAACAAAAATCAAAACAAAACCATTCTCAATACACAAAACCATTCGGTCAAACTCAGAGAGGGAGGAGGAAGAGAGAGTGATTGCAAATCCAGGGAAAGGGAGAGGTAGGTCAAGAAAGAAAGAGATCGGTCATGGGTGGGTCATGGGCGACGAGACCGGTCTAGCGGCGGCAAGCTCCAAGCAGCATCGAGATTGAGACGAAAAGAGTTCGATTTAGAGGGCGGCGGGACGATCTTACGATGCAATCTCACAGTGCGATCTAGAGGGGTGCGATCTCAGCGGGACAATCTCCCCAACGCGATCTCGACTGCGCGAGCTCAACGGCACGTTTGGGCTTAGGGTGGTGGGCTGAGCTCGACGGCGTGAGCTCGATCTCACTCTCTCCAGTCTGTCTTCATGCTCTTTCTTTCTCTCTCTCTCTCTTCGGCGTCTAAGTCCGTAAATGGTTTGAAGTGAAAATAAAAACGTATTGGGTCAAAGCCTAATATTTTACAGTCAATGAAATGTTTTTCCGAAAAATTCTATTTTCCATGCACAACCAAACACACAGTGAGGTGTAAAATGATTTAGCTGCTCTTGTGGCCAGTGGAAGACCTCATTTGGTTTGGGAGGTTCTAGTAACAAGAGACTTTATTTGGTTCAGTAACAGTGATATTGTAGAGTTGATACCCAAGGTTTATGCTAGTCTCTTTTGGGAAGGAAGGATTGAGTATATACTATATAGTATTTACCAATAAAATGGAACTTAAAGGAGATGAGGTATATACCATTGGCCACTAGTTAATTTAGGTAGCAATGCTTTAAATTCCATTTTGCACCAAATGCAAATTCCAGTACCAAAATAAAAAATAAATTAAAAAAAAAAAAAAAAAAAACTCTTTCCAAACTGGGATGTTCTGGGCATTTTGCTTATTTTGGCTCGAGCATTTTTATTATTTTTTACTCCCCATAATTAAGTAATGACCAATGGGTGAGATGATAAATAAACATAGATATATTTTGACAAACAGATGATAAATTATTACTTTTAGCCATAGCCAAGCCAAGCCAAGCCATACTCGAATTTAGTGGACCGAGTGCTACATCGTACTCGAGTCTACGAAGCTTGAGTATCAATCTACATGGTTCCACACATATTCTGTTAAGACCTAAGCCATACATGAGTATAGTGGACTCGGGTGCTTCTAACACAGTACTCGAGTCCCAGAAACTCGAGGACCAAGCGGGACACATTCCCACTTTTTGGTTAATACCCGAGCCATACCCAAGTTCAGTGGACTCAGGTACTTCATATGGTACTCAAGTTACTGAAACTCGAGTACGAATCTGCCTTACCATGTTTTCTTTTTTAAAAATGCCCTGAGCCGTACCCCAGTTCAGTGGACTCAGGTACTTCATATAGTACCCAAGTTACTGAAACTCAGGTACCAATCTGCCATACCACATTTAAAAAAAAAAAAAAAACCCCAAGCCATACCCGAGTTCAGTGGACTCGAGTACTTCATATAGTACTCGAGTTACTAAAACTCGGGTACCAATCTACCATACCATATTTTTTAAAAAAAGAATACCTCGAGCTATGCTCGAGTTCAGTGGACTCAGGTACTTCATGTAGTACTCGAGTTACTGAAACTCGGGTACTAATCTGCCATACCACATTTAAAAAAAAAAAAAAAAAAAAAATACCCCGAGCCATACTTGAGTTCGATGGACTCGGGTACTTCATATAGTACTTGAGTTACTGAAACTCGAGTACCAATCTGCCATACCACATTTTAAAAAAAAAAATACCTCGAGCCATACCCGAGTTCAGTGGACTCAGGTACTTCATATAGTACTTGAGTTACTGAAACTCGAGTACCAATATGCCATACCACATTTAAAAAAAAAAAAAAAAAAAAAAACAGTGGACTCAAATACTTCATGTAGTACTCGAGTTACTGAAACTCGGGTACCAATTTGCCATACCACATTTAAAAAAAAAAAAAAAATACCTTGAGCCATACTCAAGTTTGGTGGACTCGGGTACTTCATATAGTACTCGAGTCCTAGAAACTCGACTCGAGTACTAAGCCCCATACTTTTATTACAAACCTACTTTACTAGCGCCAACTACTGTAATGAATGCACAATGAATGGTACTCGAGTTCAGAGAACTCGAGTACTGCTTAACAAAAAACCTCACTAGCTTTTTAGCTATTTTCAGTATCCATAGGACCTGTTTTTCAGTCTTGCACTTTCCAAGTCCATGCGACAAGTCAGAATGCCCAAGTGAAAGCAAAAGCTGTACTGTTGGGTCACCATCTGCAAGCCTCAGTGTCAGTGTCTCCATCCAAGACAAAACCATTTTAACCTTTGGGTCAACTGTGTTGTCCATTAACCTTTGGGTCCTGCTTGCTGAGATCAGTAGATAGAGGTAATATAGTTAAAATGCTTTGTTAGATTGTGTTTACATGTGGTTCGTATGAGAGATTTTTATGCATGAGGTGAAATTCATGTAATGAGTTTTTTGCAATTTTAAAGTCCGTGTACAACTACTGATATATATATATACACATATGGAAAAAAAATATATATATATATATATATATATAAATACACACACACACACACATATATATATATATAAATTTTTTGTCAAAACAAATGGAGCACAAATATAAAAGAATCAAACTTGACCATGATAGCAAATAGCATGCATAAGATTATTTTGTAAGTTACACACATACACGTAGTGGGGTAAACGCAATAAAATTAAGAGAATCCTTTGAAAATATCCAATCCAACAATACCTTCAAAATAAGCAAGTGGAACTAGTTTATCATATGTTTGTTGAATTCCAAATTAGTGACAAGTATAGTTGACACAGTATATGTATAAAACTCATGGGTTGATAGATAAAGGTAATATGATATTTTGTTGACTTTTATAGTAATAAGGGTGTTCATAATAATATGAATTCATTACTCAACAAATGAATTGGCTTAATAAAGTCAAAATGGTTGACCTTTTATTATTTTATATGTGTATAAATATATATATATATATATATAGTTAAGTGCACATTGTGTCTATGTGCCTAGAAATTTTTTGAATAATTGAGATTCAATTATTTATATGTCTATACACAAATTTGAGGAGGTTGAGTTTGAATATAAATTGTTTTTATCATACGCCAAATTTATGTAAGTGGTTATAGATTATGACAACTTTTATATTGTTAATAACAGGTTAGTGATGGATTTTCACTTTTTCTGTGTACTATGATAGAGAGATGTATTATCATAAGTTGCATGGGTTGTCATACCAAGGCTCGAACCAAAAGCAAAAATATGTTAAGGTGAAGTGTGGGATAGGGCTTATGAACTTGCAACGAAGAATATTGAAGGCAATGGGGTTAGACCATTCTAGGCATAACATTTCCATCGTGTATCAAGCACCTCAACGGGTTGTAGACACCCAGGTTTTCTACAATTCACTACAGTTATCGGGTGGCGTCGAAGTGAAGATAATGTGGGAAGTTGTTGCACAAATGGTGGCCAGAGGATTCGTTGCTTCAGATCTCTATGTCACTATTGAGCCCACCACAGTAGAGGCTGGAGAGGGTTCATAACATACTGTTTTGGATGGAGGAGTAGATGAGCACATCGACTCAATACCATTACAATCTTATCAAGGGTGTGTAAAGAACACAGAAGGCGGGTATGGTAGTGAACTGTGGCAAACATTTCCCCATGTGAACTCGACTGAAGAGGAGGAAGGGCCCTAGCAAGTGCATGAAGGAGAGCATTTATCTCATGATGAGCTGCATGAGGGCACATTCGAAAATGAAGATGATCACGGACTTGGTGATGATGCAACCCATATCGATGTTACTAGGGATGACTTCATATCGATGTTACTAGGGATGACTTCGAGGAGCTCCTAGATACCATGGGTGAACATAAGGATGTTGATCATATCGAAGATGTGGTTGTAGAAGAGAATAGAGACACATGCCCTGGTCCTGATCCTATGCCAGAATGGTTCATCAAAACCACTTGGGATAATATGTTTGATCCATCACTAGTTATGCAAGCGAAAGTATCAAGTTGGATGCCTAGGGAGCAACCAATTAAAGTGATGTTATTTGCGACTAAATTGGCGGTGTGACATGCGTTGACTTGGTACGCAGTGCGAGAGAATTTTAGCTTCAAAACTGAGTATTCAGACTTAGAGAGGCTTATGGTGAGTTGCAAGGATGATTCTTGTCCATGGTCAGTCCATGCGATCTGTTGCAAGGTAGACAATGTCTGGAAGATCGCAAAATGCAAGGGCCCCCACACGTGCGACAAAATTCAGAATGCTCATGATGGTCGGATGATTGATTCGGCGTTCCTAGCATATGTACTTGAGCGCTACATACAAGAAGGCCCTGCGTATAAGATAAAGAACTTTTTTTTACGCCATGTTGCTTTGGCAAACTTAAAACACTAAGAGGCTGTTTGGTTAGCTTGTTTCCGTAACTCAATTCTCTGTTTCCATAACTCAATTCTCAAAAATTGTGGGACCCATACAAAAAGTTTGTTTGGCTACATTATTTTTTGTTTTCATAACTCTGTTTTCAGTTCTCAATTCTCACCTTTTTGAGTTATGAGTTGTAGAAACTGAAAACAACTTTTGGCTGTTTTCAATTTCCAATTTTCTGTTTTCAATGGCATTTTTGTAAATAACACTATATGAGGGACCCACTGCCATACTTTTAGCCAAAACTTTTGACCATCTTTTTTTTTTTTTTCTTCTTTCTTTACTGGGTTCACCGTCTCCCCATTATTTTTTTTTTCTTCTTCATTCACCTGGGTTCACGTCTCCTTCCTTTTTCTTCTTCTTTTTTTTTTTTTTTTTCTCTTTCCGCTCTTCACCTGGGTTCTTTTTTTTTTTTTTTTTTTTCTTTCCGCTCTTTACCTGGGTTCATGTCTTCCTGTTCTTCCTTCTTCTTCATTTTTTTTTTTCTGGGTTCACGTCTCCTTCCTTTTCTTTTTTTTTTTTTTTTTTTTTTCTGGGTTCGGGCTTCTGGGTACTCTTAAAAAAAAAAAAAAAGCTGCAGTGGTGACAGAAATGGGGCCCACAAATAGTGTGAAAAATATTGAGTGATGAGAAACAAGTGATGTGCCAAACGGGTATTAATTTTGAGTGATGGGTGATGAGTGATGAGTGATGGGTGATGAGTGATGAGTGATGAGTGATGGAAATTGAGTGACGGAAATTGAGTGAGCAAAAAAATGTGGCCAAACAGGCTCTAAGTATCTCACTACAAGGTATTCTTTAACTTGCATTCTTTTTTCAGTACAATGTAGAGACATTAGTCTTCTATGAAGTATAAGCATGATATTTTTTCCCAAAACCCATGAATACTTTATATTATTGAAATTGAAAAAGAAAAAGAGAAAGAAAAAAAGGAATAAAGAGAAAGAAATATTATCTTCATCTTATAGCCTTACAAGTCATGATTTGTTTTCTTTAACTATAATTATTTAACTTGTATTCATTTCTAACGTAATCATTGCGGTTTACATACAAGGTATGGGATGCCAAACAAAAGGCCGTTGCAGCTATATACGGGGATTTTAAGGAGTCTTATGCAGAGTTGCCGCATTTTTTGGCAGGACTTAAGGATGCAAGTCCGAGTACAAAGTATAAGTTAATAGTAGACAATAATTATGAACGGGAACTTGTACATTCAAGTCCGTATTTTGGGCGTTTCGTCCATGTATTGTTGGGTTCAAGAATTGTAGGCCTATGATTAGTATTGATGCAACCCACCTCTATGGAAAATATAAAGGAAAATTGATGATTGCAATGGCGACAGATGCTAATAATAATATTTATCCACTAGCCTTCGCCGTTGTCAAGAGCGAGAGCACAGAGACTTGGGGTTGGCTCTTGGCTTGTATAAGAAGGTATGTTACCGACCGAAGACACCTATGTGTCATATCTGACAGACACCCTGTGATACAAGCTATCTTCAAAGACACTAGTCGAGAATTTTCCCTGTGGCCTCCCATGACAGAACATCGTTACTGCCTTCGTCATCTATGCAGTAACGTCAACACTAGATGGAACAATGAAACTTTAAAAAATCTAGTATGGAGGTGTAAGGTTGAATTTAATCAACCAATCTTGTTGGCCTTATTCTGTGCCAATTTGCTTGTAATTTAAGCATTTAGTAACCCTGTATTTAGGTGGGTTTATTGTAAGGTTAGTGTATGAGAAGATGTGAAGAAAAACTCAAGATTATGCATGGAAGTAGAGTTTCGCGGCTAGGACTCGCGGGTGGCTTGCGACTGCAAGCCGCCAACTTCTGGCACGTGAGAAGCATGCGGGGAGCTAAAGGGTCGCGCCAGCTATCGCACTACAAGACAAAAGTCCCAGGCTGGCCAGGCCGTTATCTCGTGGCTTGAACTCGCGACTCAAACCAGTCGTGAGGCCAAGCCGCCAAAACACTCTGTTTGGCAAAAAACTGACTCTTCCTATTCCTTTCTCACCTCACTAGATATATACCCTTATACCCACCAAATTTAGTGAGCTTCCAGAGAGAATTTTAGAGAGAAACCCTAGAGAAAAACAAGATTGATTCATCCACAATCTTTACCTTAGAGACTCTTCAAATTCCTCTACTCTCTCCCTCTCCATTGTTGAATCCTTGAGAGGCCTTTTTACTAAATCCTTATCTCACCACACCCACGTCGTTGGAGCAAGAAACTTGGAGGGCTTAGGTACTTGGGTAGATTAGGCTTGGAGGGTCTTCTGCTGTTCATGTATCTCCAACTACATTCTTTAGTGGATTATTTGACCGCCTGGAGTTTTACGCCAAGGGCTTCAGTTTCCTCTTTGATAACACATCGTGTGTTGTCTGTGTGTTTGCATCTTCCTTTCCTTTATCTTTGCCTTATATTTACTGCTGTGGATGTGTTTATATTTAACTTAAATAGTTTATCAAGTCTGTGTTTAGCTTATATTCATGTTCCGCATTTTAATTGTTTGATATTAAGCTTGAATTGATATTTTATTATTTGGGGTCTAAACGTTCAAGGGTGTTTCATACCCATTTTTGAACATTCAATTGGTATCCGGGCATTTATGAACAGTGGTGGCGTCAAGCAATAAATGTCGCGAACACGCCCGTGGTTCTTGCCCCACGACCATCAGCGCATGTTGCTGAATGGGCGGCTAGATGGGCCTTTTCGAAAATGAAAAATGGGTGGGAAAGGAAAGGTCTCATCTGTCCTTGTCCTATCAGAACTCCAAGAAAAACTCCTCTTTCTCTTTTCTCTCCACCATTCCCTTCTCCAACGAACTTCAGGCGACCTTTAGTGACTCTCTTCCTCTTGCTTCTCCTTCCTGTTGTAAGTGCATCTCTTCCTTTATCTTAAAAATTTTACCTTCGCCTCATCGCCTTCTTTCCTAGCTTTTTCTGTTTCCTCCTTTTCTTTTCATTTCAACCCATAACGTAGAGCTTTCTTTAGTCTATTGGGAAGTTTAAGCCTATGGTAGATACTCCTAAGAGTTTAAGAGAGTTTAGAAGGAAGTACAACTTCTCCGAGGATGTTGAAGTGAGGTACCGTCGGAATCCGAGGCAATACTCTCTAGGGGAGGGCAGAGTGGTAATCCCACTCATTGCTATTGTGGAAGGAGGAGTTAGGATTCCCATGAGTGACCTACTCACGAATTTCCTACGCCACTTTAAAATGAGGGCATTTTTGTGTTCTATGGATGAAATCGTTTGGGATGCGGTGGATATTGGATGGACTAGGCTGAGGCTGCCAAATCCACATGCGATAAAGCAACCCTTGCGGCGTCTAATGCTAATAGCAAAGCACTTAACGCTATTTTTTGTGGTGCGTCTCCAGAAGAATTCCACAAGATATCGCACATTTCCATTGCCAAGGAAGCATGACAGATATTGGAGACCACGTACGAAGGAACAAAGAAAGTGAAGGATACCAAGCTACAGATGCTAACCACTCATTTCGAGGAGCTGAAAATGAGTGAGGACGAGTCCTTTGACTCTTTTTATAGCAAGCTGAATGAAATAGTAATCGGCAAATTCAACTTGGGGGAGAAAACAGAGCATTTTAAAGTTGTGAGGAAAATCTTTCACTCGCTGCTGGAGAGCTTTCGTGCCAATGTGACAGCGATTGAAAAGAGCAAGGACCTTAATGATATCAAAGTCCAAGAACTGATTGGTTCGCTTCAGACCTATGAATTGTCATTGTCCACACAAAGGAAGAGCAAATCTCTTGCTCTTAAGATGGTTGAGGAAAGGGTCGAAGTCCATGATTCATCAAATGAGGATGTTGTTGATAAAGATGTTACATACCTTGTGAAAAACTTTCGAAAATTCTTGAAATTCAACAACAAAGGAAAATTTGGTGATAGAGGGAAATTCCAAAGTTCAGGAAGGGAAAAAAAGGAATACAAAAAGAAAGATGGAAAGGAATCCCAATCAACACAAGGAATCACTTGCTTCGAGTGCAATGGACACGGACATTTCAAGAAAGAATGTCCCAACTATTTGAAATCGAAGGGCAAACATATGCCACAACTCTTAGTGACTCGAATTCATCCAATTCTGATTTTGAGGAAATCTGTGATGGAGAAGGGAACTACTCCGCATTTATGACCATTGCTCATGTTGAGTCTTCGGAGGACTTGAATTTGCTTGTACAAGAGCTTGGAGAGCTTAGTGATGAGGAATCAATGGGAATTGTCGAGGATTCAGATGGTGAAGAAGATGAAAGCATAGGGGGTCTTAAAGAAAATTTCAACTCACTCCTTGAGAAATCAAGAGAATATGCACATGTGGCCAAGGCAGTTGTGAAAAAGATGAAGAAGGCTAAGGAGGACTATAGAAGTCTCCTAGTGCGACATAAGGAGGCAAAGTTTGAGATAGAGATGCTGAATGGAGAGCTGACTGAAGCCTATTCTAAGATAAAGTTTCTTGAGCTTGAGGTAGTTCAAGCAAATGCCAAGGTAGAGAGAGTCTCCACCAAGAAGCTAGATGATGTCATTTCCTCTCAGAAGCATTCTTCAGATAAATCCGAGTTGGGATATACCGGAAAAGGTAGTTCAGCTGTCAAAAACACCAAGGAAGTGAAATTTGTGCAAGCCAAAGAACTCGTAGTGGTTGATTCTATACCTAAGAAAGGAGAGGATGAAAAGAAGAAGAATATGGTTGATCAAAGGATGCTGAACAAGCCTCGTAATCAATTAGTGATCAGACCTGAAGTTAGAGGAAGATCTCTTCCAAGATCACAAAAAGGTCCTAAAACGAATCATTTCTGTCACCATTGTGGATTGCAAGGACATATCAAACTGAACTGCCATAAGCTTAGAGCATTGAAGAATGCATCTGATCAAAGATCAAGAGGACCAAGAAATGACAAAAGGACTTGGTCTGTTGAGTCATCAAGAGGTCAAAATGGTGATTCCGGTGTAATGGACATGATGAAGATGATTGGTGCATTCACCACTTGCTTGGAGAGCTTCACTAGAAGGTTTGAAAGTTCTAACTCTCATACCCAATCCTATTGATCAGTGCAAAACTGCAAGTGCATAGTATCTTAGTTTTATAGTAAAGTGATGAGAAGAGTATCGTCCTCAGGGATTGGTAACTTACTTTTGAGAAATACCAAAATTATGCTAATCTCGATATTATCTAGAGAAGTCACTAAGGTTGTTGTAAGTGGAATTTAAAATAAAATCAAATTAAAGAAAATACGAAGGGGAAAAGAACGATAATGCTCAAAATCAAATTAATAGGAAGCAAACTTCTAGGAAATCGATTTCACCTAATTCCTCACTATGCTTTACTCCTCTAACTAATTAAATTTAATTCTCTCTGTTTGTTAGCAATCTCCCAACTAATCCAAAAGCCTCTTTCGACTGTCAATTGGAAATATTCTTGTTCATCATTTTTACATAAGAATATGCAATTTAATAAAGCAAGACAGCATTAAGACCAACGATTTTAATACTATATAAGTTCATACAAGTCTTTCAATCTCTATATTTACATATGCCTAAACATTCAAGATCTATCCTATAATTCCCTCTTTCAACAGCAAATCACAATATCAAAATCATCTAATTTGTAAGGTTGAAATTTATCAACCATCTTGTTGGCTTTATTCCGTGCCAATTTGCTTGTAATTTAGTACTTAGTAACCCTGTATTTAGGTGGGATTCATATAAGGGTAGTGTGTGAAGAAAAGCTCAAGTATGTACAAAGAAGCAGAGTTTCGCAGCTAGGACTCGTGACTGACTCACAACTGACTCACGACTAGCAAGCCGCCAACTGCAGGCACATGAAAAGCACACAGGGGAGCTAAAGGGTCGCGCCAGCTGTTGCACTACAAGACAAAAGTCCCAAACTAGTCAGGCACTTCGCGACTTGAACTCGTGACTTGGACAAGCCGCGAGACCAAGTCGCCAATCAGCCCTGTTTGGCAAAAAATGTCTCTTCGTATTCCAAACACACACCACTATATATAGACCCTTATACCCACGAAATGTAGAGAGCTTCCAGAGAGAATTTTGTGAGAGAAACCCTAGAGAAAAACAAGGTTGCCTCATCCCCAATCTTCACCAAGAGACTCTTCAAATTCCTCTACTCTCTTCCTCTCCATTGTCATACGCTTAAGAGGTTCTTTGCCAAATCCTTATCTCACCATACCCACGTCTGTGAGAAGATTTATTTGGTGCTTTTGGAAAGCAGTTAGGAAGGAACCAATGTACATTGGTTGATGCTATGGTCTAGTAGCGGAATTCGGAAAGCTAAAGAATAAATAGGTTCAGCATAACCTCGTTGGAGCAAGAAGCTTGGAGGGCTTAGGTACTTGGGTAGATTAGGCATGGAGGGTCTTCTGCTATTCATGTATCCCACTACATTCTTTAGTGGATTATTTCATCACTTGGAAGGCAGCGGTGAGGTTTTACGCCGAGGACGTCGGTTTCCTCTTCGATAACACATCGTGTGTTGTCTGTGTATTTGCATCTTCCTTCCCTTATATTTACTACTGTGGATGTGTTTATATTTGGCTTAGATTGGTTATCAATTCTGTGTTTAGCTTATGTTCATGTTCCGCACATTAATTGTTTGATTATAAGCCTAAATTGATATTTTGTAATTTGGGGTCTAAACGTTCAATGGTGTTTTATACACATATTGAACTTTCATAATTAATGGCCAGTTAATTAGAAGCAATAAACTCAGAATAAATCAGACAAACATGAAGAGAATTAATTCAAATTATCATAGAAAAGTAAGTATAGTTCGGAACTAGATTACATCGTTTTCCTAGAATAAATAAAATTTAGTTCATGCTAAAAATTAAACTCAACAGAAACGAATTCACCATAATGTTTTTGAGAAGATTTGAAGGAAAAAAATGAACGCAAAAAAATCTTCTTCAGCTTCCACAGCTTCTTCTCCTCTCTTTCAGCGTCAGCCCCCTCTTTTCTGCTTCAGTCTTCTTTTCTTTTTCAATTTCGGTGCCCCTACTTTTCAGTTCTCTGCTTATGCGTGCTTCCCCTTTTAGTTTCGACCTCTATAAAAACCCAGAGGGACCCGCTTTTCTTGCCAACTTCTAAGGCCAAAAAGAAATCTTCCTTTAGTTTCGCTTATCCAAGACCCAACATTCTCTCTAGCTGCTTTGTCTCTTTTATTTGAATAAATCTTCATTTTCTTCAAATCTGCAATAAAATTTAAATAACAATAATGAAATCTAAAATCAACAAAAATAAATAAAATTAGACTAAAGTTTAAAGTTGAGAAGTGATAAATTATGCCAAATTATGCAAGTCATCACCTATAGGGATATCACCCCAAATGCATGTGATGTGTGGGTGAAGAGGGGTACTCATGCATAAGCATTACAACATGTCCACGCATTAATTCTTCCTATGCTTTGTGAATATGCTTGGTTGTATGTTTTTGCTTGTTTGAGTTGAAAATTATTTGGTTGTTTATTTGTTTCCTTTTAAATCTTTTTACATTGGTGCTTTTGATCAATCTTTTCTTGCTTTTATGTCAAAAATCCAAAAACACATAAAAAATAGAAAATCCAAAAAGTTTGATCGAATTTGTTGAGTTTTGTCTCAAAACATGTTTTGCCTTGTACTTTTGTACTAATGGCTTAGTGCATTTACGAGCTTAGCTTGTCTCCTATGCACTCATATCATTGTGGAAGAAATTCTGAAATCTATGTGACTGTTGTAAATAAATTTTCAATCTTGTCATGAATGATTATTGAATGATTTTGTTGATCTTGAGACATGCATAGACTTGTGCCTATATATCTTCCCACCATTTTATTTTATTACTTTTAATTAAAGAGCTCACCAAATGTAAATCTCCAAATGAAAAGAGATATTGAGCTGTAAAAGCCTTTCGCACATACTAGTATTTGACTAGGAAAAAGGGAAAGCGACCACAAATAAAGTTATATGATGCCCAAAAAGCCAAAAGCTAACTCATCAAAGTGAAATATCAAAAATTTCAAGCATTGATCTCTCAATAAGATGTGTTGATTCAAAAAGATCAAATAATATGTTGAACAAGGAGCCAAATGAAAAGCTTCAAAGATATTGTACTCAAATTTATGTGGGAGGTCATATATGCATATTTTTATAATTGAGATGGGTCACATTATCTAGTGTTGGTTGTGTATGCCTTGATTGAATTGATCATTGAAACTTCACATTAGACTAAAGACTATCTCATTTGTGATATCCACACACATCACACATGTCTATGTTCAATGAATGCTATATTCATTTGTGTGATTGTACTTGATTAAATGTGTTTTCACATGCTCAATCTTTGTTGATCAAACACAAAATTTTTTTTTTTTAGTGTTTTAGATGTTTTTGGAAAGTATTTTGTTTTTCACAAAAGTTGTAAAAATTTCAAAAACAATGTTGCCCTGTTCTGGCGACTCAGTTGCGAGTTGGTCCAGCTGCATGCCTCAATCACGAACTTTACTCAGAGGGTTTTCGTAGCTCATTAGCGATTCACTGGCGAGTAAATGCCCTAGTCGTGAAAAATACTTAGAAGTTGTTTATGAACAATCATCATTTTTGGTCACCATTTAACTTCTCATATATTCATTGCATCAATGTTGCTTATTTACTTTGTAATGTCTTGGTTAATGGTCTGTGTTTGAGTAATATCGGTCTTTGAACTTTACTACTTATTCAAGTCTTCAACTAACTTGACTCTAATCAAATTGGGTTCCATGTTTTGGGTTTTTGCTCTTGGTTCTCTGCTGTGTGTCTTCTTTTCTGCAGATGTCACGCCGTTCTGCCAAAGAAAAAAACATTGTAATTAATGTTCCATCCCCTGTTGCTAAGCAAACTTGTCGCTCAACTCAGTTGTCTCAAGTCTTAAACAGTGAAAGATTCAAGACTCCTGTTGATTCACAGACCTATTCACAAATTTTTATAGATGCTCCTACAATTATGGAATGTATAGTACGGTTTGATTCCTTGGAAACAACATTTATCCCTAGGATTTTTGAATCAAGGGATTGGGCTGATTTGTTCAGGAATTTCGAAAACCCGATGGATGAACTGGTTAAGGAATTCTACTCTAATGCCAGATACACCGGAGTAGAGTTAAAGTGTTGGGTAAGAGGAACAGAATTCTCCATCAATCCAAACTACATTGCTAAGGTTCTTCGCATCACCAAACTAACGAATGTGGACCTCACTCCATATGATGACAGACTACTTCAAGTACAAGACATTCTTCAAGTTCTTGGGCCTGATCATGAAGTTAAAAGCAAGGGCTCCACTATAGGCACTGCACAATTTTCACCGGAACTGACTACTCTAAAATTGATCATGTTCTCCAATCTCTACCCGCTGTCTAACACTGCTTTTTATCAATCTTGGAAGAGCACAATTTCTCTGTGATCTCATTTCCGATGTATCGACTGACATCTGTGCCCACATCTTTCAAACCATTGGGAAAGCAGCAGCTCGATCAGCAACCCGAACATGTCTTCCTTTTTGCAGTCTCATCATGAAGATCTTGCTTCGTGAAGGTGTCCGTTCACCGACAGATGGAAAGATTATACCGTGTTCTCGACCAATATCTATGATGACTCTTCAAGCAAGCAAGAGTCATTCCTCTAGAACACCTAAGAGTGAGCCATCCACCCATGAAACTCCAACTGCTTATGCTTCAGTTACACCTGTGCAATCAACTAGCACTCCTTTTGTCCCCCTGGATTTCAAACAGCCAAGCAAAGTTACTTTATTGAAAATGTGCTTCATCTGATCTCCGATTTGGAACGGCTTCTCCACTCCATCAACAACCAAACTCAAATGCGTCTCACAACCATTGAGACACAATTGGATGCTATGCAGCAAAAGCTCGAAGATAGCCTTTAGCTATTTGTGCCAAAAAGGGGGAGAGCAGCACAAGAATGAGAAGGAGTATGCATATTGAAAGGGGGAGTTGTGTGCCCAAAAAGAGTTGATATAGTTGATATATACACTCACACATATATACCTATCTTGTTTATAGTTATTTGCTTTCTAATCTTTATATACTCCTGTGTTGATATGTTTATAATACTTTTGGGCAAACTTGTGGTTTACTGGTACATATATATATATATATTTTTATGATGCTTTCAGTTTCAAGTTTTTTGTTTGTACCTGTTGCTTTTGTAAGTTTTTAAGGTTTATGTACCCATGCTTTGTAGCTTTAGTACTTGATGTTAAATGTCATGCATTTTCTTTAAGTACATCACTCTTGTGCCCTTTGTTGGATTTTATATCCTTAATGCAATTTCCTAGTGTTATTGCATTGGTTGAGTGTTGGACATGCAAATGATTCTTTGTAATTGAGCTTATTAGCTTGCATGCCCGGATGTTCATTCCATGTGTGAATGAGCATTCTAATCACTTTTCATAGTGATTGTTCCTTTTTGGTTAAGCCTTGGTTTACTACTTGTTTCCATTCTACTTGATCGCATTGTGCTTGCTCCATATGCATCACAAGTTTTCTGCAAACAATGATCATAGTGTGTTGTTATGTTTTAGCAGATACTTGTTCTTATGGTTCAAGAGCTTCATAGATTCTAGAGTTAGGTGTGAATGAGTTTTGATCAACTGTTCTCAACTCACGCGTTAAGTCTAGAGTTTGTTGTAGGGTTTTGTCACGGAATAGCCAAAGGGGGAGATTGTAAGGTTAAATTTAATCAACCAATTGTATTGGCTTTATTCTGTGTCAAATTTGCTTGTAATTTAGCAACTAGTAATCCTGTATTTAGGTGGGAATCATATAAAGGTAGTGAGTGAAAGATTGTGAAGAAATACTCAAGATTGTGCAAGAATGCAAAGACTCGCAGCTGGGACTCGCAGGTGACTCGCAACTGATAAGTCACCAAATGTAGCACATGAGTGAAGCGTGCGAGAAGATGAACAATTACGCCAGCTGGAGCACTACAGGACAAAAAGTCTAGCCTGGCCATTCTATTATCTCATGGCTTGAACTCACGACTCAGTCAAGTCGCGAGGCCAAGCCGCCAAACCACCCTGTTTGGGAAAAACTGACTCTTCGCATTCCATTCTCACCCAAGTATAAATACCCTTTATACCCACGAAATGTAGAAAGCTTCCAAAGAGAATTTTAAGAGAGAAACCCTAGAGAAAAACAAGTTTGATTCATCAACAATCTTCACATGGAGACTCTTCTGTTAGGACATATGTGTTCACATGTTAAGAACATATGTCATATTTTATGTAAATTGCCTAATCCTTTGACAAAACGCACTCTACTTGTAATTGGGTAGTTCTAGGTGTTTTTAATATTTTAAGAAACAAGGTTTCAAGATCAAGTATTGAAGTCATCAAGTCTGTCCAAGAAAAAGCAAGTTGAAGTGTTCAGATTTTAAAGCTCGACACCTGCTCGACACCTACCTCGACACCTGCTATCTGTCGAGAATTAAAAAGTCAGATTTCTGTTCTGATTTTCTTAGGATCCGTGAATGTGTTTTTGGGCCTTCTTTTCTTCTAACCCTAAACATATTTAAGGAGTGTTTTAAGAGCCGTCAACATAGACACAAGTTGCATAAGCATTGAGCAATCCTTGTTCAAGCAAATTGTGATCTAAGATGAAGTTCTTAACCTAGTTCATCTTCTTCAAGAAGTTGCTGTGTATTTTGCACCGTAGGGTTTTGTGACCAAGCATCTTCCTGATCTTCATTGCATAGGATGATCTGAAGAACTTTGCAGCCAACCTCTCTTCCTAAAGTTGGTGTTTGAAGTCGTGTACTGGGATCCGTGCATCTGGTTAGTCACGTACTTGGGAGCCGTGCATCAAAAGGGGGAACTGTTGCTACAGATCAAGTCCAATTGGGTATTGGGGTAAGGGTTCAACTGTAGGTTGGTAAGGTACTTGGGATTCCTTATTTGTAACCGCTTGATTTGATAATAGTGGAGTTTCGGGAGTGGTGACCTGAAAATCACCCGGTGGGGTTTTTGCCATTAGGGTTTTCCCCATTCGTGAACAAATCACCGAGTTATTTATTTTTCTGCTGTATATTTAGTTTTGGTGATTTGTTTGTGCTGCCACGCAATTGCATGATAAATTGATTAATTAATAACTTGGCTAATTAATTAATTGGTTTAATCACAAGGGGTCATTCAGTTTGTGGCCTATCAAGTGGTCTCAGAGCAAGCACACTCTGATTAGGTTTTAATCTTTGTTGTGTGATCCATTGACCCCTGCTGTCATAGAAACTCTTGATTGTTTTGATTTGCATGATCTTCTGTTGAATGATGATGATGATATTCAAGATGCCTATTGCAAGCTTTATAATTTTTGTATGAAATCTCTTGAATGTTCTACAAAATTAAAGCTAAATTTAAAAAGGTCAAACTTGAAAAAGATGATTTGATTGCAAAATTGGATGAAGCCAATAATTTGAATGAAAATTTTAAAAATCAAATTTCATCTCAGGTGGACAAAATTAAAAGTTTGGAAGAGCAACTAGTTGAATTTAAAACTGAAGTTGAAAAATTAACTAGTACCAAACTTGTTGTTGAGCCTAACTCAAAAGAAAAAGATTTTTATATTCCCCCATTTAAAAGGAATAATGAAGAGTTGAAGGCTAATATTGCTAGGATAGACAAAGGTAAAAATTCTGATGTTAACGCTGAAGTTTTTAAACCTATGTCTAAAACTCCTCCTAAGTTGAATAAAAATTCTGAATTTGTCCTCACTTGTCATCATTGTCATATTGTTGGTCATATTAGGCCAAATTGTCCTAAGTTAAGGTCTTTGTCAACCTCTAAGGTTAGACCTCCTTCTTGGAAGCATAGTAGTTCAAAAACTACTCATGTTTGTCACCATTGTGGTGCTTCCGGTCACACTCGTCCTAATTGTTTCAAATTGTTTCCTCATAAGCGAGTGTTCAATAGGTCTCATCCTTTGTCTAAAGGCTCTGTACCTATTCTTGGTGAGTTATTAAAAGCTTTGAGCTTTTTGACTCAATTTCAGGGGAATTCTAATTCCTCTATGTCCTTTAGTAGTCATACTAGGACACGTGTCTTTTCATCTTCATGGCCAAAGACTCGTGCTGTGTGGGTGATAAAGGATTCTAAGACTTAATTGTCTTTTCTCTTTGTCCTCTGCTTTAATTCTTTCTATCTAAAGTAGGACTCTCTTTACTTGATTTCTTATCTGTTTTTGGAATCATGCTTTCATGCATCTGCACCCTTCTATCATGCATTCATGCATATGCATCTTTCTTTCTGCTTAACATGTTTTTGTGTGTTTACTTTCAGTTTTGTTTATTTTGTTTTTGATATAAATTTTTTTTTTTGAAAAATCAGAAAAATACAAAAACAGTGTGTGTTCTGTGTACTTTGGTACTTGTGTACCTTGGATGGCCAATGAAACAAAGTTTTCTAAACTTTGTATCTCTTGTAGCTTAGATGAGCATCTTTATGCACAACTAAGCAAGTGAGCTTTGTGGCTCTTGTTTGTGATGAGTAAGATTAGGTTATCTCTTAAAACTTAACACTCATATCACTCTTTTTGACGAGTAGGACTAGAAAATCCTAAGAGAAAGGCATAAATAACCATCTCACCACTGTTGTCCGCCAATCATTAATGACATCTGTATGCTTCGACATAGCAAAAGTGTGATGTCAATGACATTTGTGTGCTTAGGCATAGCAAAATTAAAATGTCAAATATCAATGGGTATTTCTTTTCTTTCTCATAAGCCCATGTATGATATGCTTAAAAAGAAAATTTGCAAAGAAATAAAAAGCAAAAAGATTAAAAATGCTTTAAAAATGGTTGCAAGCGTGTATTCTAGGAGATGTGGGAGTTATAGGATGTACCTCGAAGGTGATAGTCCCCATCAAACAGTTATGATTGTGTGTGAGTTAAAGTTATTTTCTCATATCTCAGATCGTCATAACATGTACACACATATGCAATCTTGCGATGTTTTTCACACACAACACGCAATATTCTTTGCTACTTTTGATACATGTGCAGGTACAATGTGATTTGGCCATCACAAAGGTTTTATATGTGCTTTTGTATGCTCACTAAACTGTCATGACTTATTTTTGAAATATAAAATTTGTTAGACTTGTTTAGTGTGTGTGTGTGTGTTTTTGGGAGATCCATGTGCTTAATTTTTCATTGAGAGATGATTTTGAGAGCTTTTTATGTTGATTGGATCATGGTTGAGGTGTTTGTCTTGATTGCATTTATGTCTGTGTTTTTCTCTTCTCGAAAAACTGTTTTTTCTCTGCTGGCTCGACACCTCCTCGATACCTCCTCGATACCTGATCATCTGTCGAGCTTCTCAAGCCTTTTTCTTATCGCAATCTCGACACATCCTCGACACCTGGTGGATCGATCGAGATCTTCTCTGTCTCCTCGATACCTTCTCGACACCTAGTCGATCGATCGAGCTTCAGGTATCAGTTCAGCTGTTTGGTACCTCGATACCTCCTCGACACCTCAGCTGTCGAAGGCAAAATTCTCGACACCTTCCTCGACAGCATCCTCGATACCTCTCGACACCTCAGCTGTCGAGATTTACTGAGGTGTCTATTTAAGCAGCGATCGCGATTTCTCTCTCATTTCTCGATCTCTCTTCAATCTGTCCGAGGCTGTTCAACTTCCAAACTACTTTTCTTCACTCCAATCTCCATCCCAAGTGATTTTCAGCCTTTCTTGCTTCAAATCAAGTGGTATGATCTTCTTTTCATTCCTTTTTCATGAATTTCATGGTTTAAATCTTAGGTTTTGGGATTTTTTTGAAAACTTTGGGGTTTTTCAAAATCAATGAGTTTTTATTAAAATTTTGGGTTGGTTTTTCAATGAAAAGTGTTTAAAATGTCATACATTGCATTCCATGTGCATTAGAATGATATTTTCATGCATCTAGTTATGTGATTCTTGTATGTGTGCTGCTAGGTTTGGATTGGGCTAAGCCCATGATGCTTTTTATGTTTGCATGTTACATGACCATGCATACGTACCTTTTGTTCAAGATATTGTCATATTTGAACTGTTTGGGACTTTTCTGATTGTCTCCCTCTCTATCTCTTTTCTCATTCTTTTACGTTAGTAGTGTCTATGGCACCCAAACGTAAATCCACTCCTGCTCGGAACCCTCTGCGTTCTAGAGCTTCCTCATCTTCTGATACTACTCCTCATATGCTTCGGTTCCATGATGTAGATGCCCAAAAGGCATTTATTGAGAACTTTTCTAGACGAGGTGTTCATTCGGAACGCCACGTCATTCTAGCGAACTTCGCCGACACTGACCTTCCCTCTGTCATTCACAGTAGGGGATGGGAGTCACTGTGTGACGTCCCGGTCACTTGTCCTCTCGTACTAATTCAGGAGTTTTACTCCAACATGTACGGGATTGATTGTTTAGTACCTCTCTTTCATACTCGCGTTCGAGGTATGCGCATTGCTGTCACACCGCAGCTGGTTGCGGATGTGCTTAGAGTCCCTAGGATAGAGTTTCCTGACTATCCTACCTGTGAGCGACTGAGGACTGTGTCCAAGGATGAGCTCATTTCTGCTTTTTGTGAGCGTCCTTCTGAGTGGGGTGAGCATCAGTACACATCATGTAGACCTTTTGCTAAAGGTCCTAGGTTCCTTAACATGGTGATGACTTTTGTACTTCATCCTCTCTCTCACTATAACTCTATCACAGAGCCTCGTGCTCGTTTCTTGCTATCTCTACTTGAGCATCTTACGATAGATTTTCCTTCTCACTTCATTTTCTCTATCATAGATGTTCATTTAGATGCGGCGTCCCGTGATAAGCTCATCTTTCCTTCCGCTATCACGAGGATACTATGCCATTTTTTAATCCCTTTCCCTGTGTCCGACCACTTCACACACATATCTGCCATAGATGCCGCTACCGTAAAACGTAGTGAGGCACAGTTCAGGTCGAGACAGCCGGATTCCACTCCGCCCTCGCGTTCGGCTCCATCCAGATCTGCTCCATCTACATCGACTCATCTTCCTTCTTCAGGCGATGTATCTCTTGGAGATATCATGGCGCAGCTGCAGCGCATGGATGCTCGCCTTGATACGCTCACCACTGAGTTGTATCAGGTGAACGTTCGTGTTGGTCGTATTGCATGACGGCAGGCGACCATGGGTGGTTTTGCTTCTGAGGCTTCTCCTCCACCACCTCCTCCAGCCGCTTCAGATTCTGATGCTGAGGATGATGGTGATGATGGTGATGACGATGATGCTTCAGATGATGATGATGGAGATGCTAGCTCTACTGATGAGATGTCTACATGACACTCTACCCTTTGTCACTCGTGACAAAAAGGGGGAGTAGTTTTGGATTATGAGAGTAGTCATCTTAGGGGGAGAGTTAGTATAGGACATTTTTGATAGGGGGAGTGTTCATATTTTTGAGGGATGTAGTGAGGCTTTTGATGTATCTTTTCTTTTCTAGTCTTATTAGATACATTGGTCTTGTATATCAGTTTTACATACATTGTACTTATCTTTCTATATATGTGGATGTATGTTTCTTATTCACCTATCTCTTCATGTGTTGTTTCTTTTCTTTCTTTATACACATGTTCTTTATACTTGTATGCAATCTATTTTATTTCTGTTTCACACAAGATGCCTTGATGAGTTTTGTTTAAAAGTGTTTCAGAAATACAGGTTGTCAAAGTCTACTTGCCATAAACTCTCTTCTTGCAAAGTTTTTCAAGGGTTTGTGTTAGGATAGATTTTATTGTATTTAACAAGTGAATATGAGTTGAGTGATTTATGACTTCTCTCATATGTTCATTTGTTTGTTGTAGTTTTGTCACGGATTGCCAAAGGGGGAGATTGTTAGGACATATGTGTTCACATGTTAAGAACATATGTCATATTTTATGTAAATTGGCTAAACCTTTGACAAAACGCACTCTACTTGTAATTGGGTAGTTCTAGGTGTTTTTAATATTTCAAGAAATAAGGTTTCAAGATCAAGTATTGAAGTCATCAAGTCTGTCCAAGAAAAAGCAAGTTGAAGTGTTCAGATTTTAAAGCTCGACACCTGCTCGACACCTACCTCGACACCTGCTATCTGTCGAGAATTAAAAAGTCAGATTTCTGTTCTGATTTTCTTAGGATCCGTGAATGTGTTTTTGGGCCTTCTTTTCTTCTAACCCTAAACATATTTAAGGAGTGTTTTAAGAGCCGTCAACATAGACACAAGTTGCATAAGTATTGAGCAATCCTTGTTCAAGAAAATTGTGATCTAAGACGAAGTTCTTAACCTAGTTCATCTTCTTCAAGAAGTTGCTGTGTATTTTGCACCGTAGGGTTTTGTGACCAAGCATCTTCCTGATCTTCATTGCATAGGATGATCTGAAGAACTTTGCAGCCAACCTCTCTTCCTAAAGTTGGTGTTTGAAGTCGCGTACTGGGATCCGCGCATCTGGTTAGTCACGTACTTGGGAGCCGTGCATTAAAAGGGGGAACTGTTGCTACAGATCAAGTCCAATTGGGTATTGGGGTAAGGGTTCAACTGTAGGTTGGTAAGGTACTTGGGATTCCTTATTTGTAACCGCTTGATTTGATAATAGTGGAGTTTCGGGAGTGGTGACCTGAAAATCACCCGGTGGGGTTTTTGCCATTAGGGTTTTCCCCATTCGTGAATAAATCACCGAGTTATTTATTTTTCCACTGTATATTTAGTTTTGGTGATTTGTTTGTGCTGCCACGCAATTGCATGATAAATTGATTAATTAATAACTTGGCTAATTAATTAATTGGTTTAATCACAAGAGGTCATTCAGTTTGTGGCCTATCATCTTCAAATTCCTCTACTCTCATCCTCTCTATTGTTACATCCTTAAGAGGTTTATACCCAAATCCTTTTCTCACCATACCCATATCTGTGAGAGAGCCATTTGGTGCTTTGGGAAGCAGTTAAGAAGGGACCAATGGTTGTTGGTTGATGCTATGGGTTATAGCGGAATTCAGTAAGATAGAAAAGACAAAGGTTCGGCGTAACCTCGTTGGTGCAAGAAGCTTTGAGGACTTAGGTACCTTGGTAGATTAGGCTTGGAAGGTTTATTGCTGTTCATGTATCCCAACTTCATTTTCTAGTGGATTATTGACTGCTTGGAGGGCGGCGGAGAGGTTTTACGCCGAGAGCTTCGGTTTCCTCTTCGATAACACATCGTTGTGTTATCCATGTGTTTGCATCTCTCTTCCCTTAATCTTTGCCATTTAATTTCTACTGTGAATGTGATTTTATTTGGTTTAGATTGTTTATCAATTCTGGTTTAAGCTTATTATTATTTTCCGCATATACATTGTTTGATATAAAGCTTGAATTGGTATTTTGTTTATTGGGGGTCTAAACGTTCATAGTGTTTTATACACTATTTGAACATTCAAGTTTGTTTCAACCGAGTTTTAAAAAAATTTAAGTTCATAGTGTTCAAAATTTTATTTTAAAGGGTCCAAAAAAAAATTATATAATATATATATATATATATATATATATATTGCCAATTTAAGGGATTCATTTGAACCCCTGGGCTTCGAGTGGAGCCACCCATGAATGAAGGCTATAGATTCAGTCAAGAATAGAAAAAAAAATTAAATGAAAAAATCGCTTATTCAGAAGCCCGCCAATTATGAAGTCCCTTCTTTATTCTCTCCTACTTCATGTTTTGAAATGTGTTGTTCTTAAAGCGAGCGGGGCCCAAAGCCAATCTTAAGGAATTGTGAAGCTTCATAGGATCTTTCTATCCGAGTATATTTTAATTTTTACTATATATATATATATATATATATATGAAATTCATTACTATGTACTCTAATTTTTTCTTTTACACTTGCTTTTAGTGATGAATTAGACACGGTAATTGACAATGTGAAATTCACTATTAATACTTAATTATTTTGTCATTACTTTCATCGCAAGGTTCATTTGTCAATAATACATGGCAGATTATTTACCAAAGAAACAATCCATGGTAAATTTTTCAATAAATAAGAAAGAGTGAGTTCAAATCAATTGTAATTTACTTATGAAGTCGGTTGACTCTTAGAGTCTTTTATTGTCAAAATACCTAACATTCAACCAACGGTGGCTCTAGGAATTTTCTCAGGGTAGTCATGAAGAAACATAAACTAAACAAAATCTAATAAAAAGATAAATTCATATTTTGACCCCAAAAAAAAAAAAATCAAAATACATAAAATCTTACAATTTCCTTCTACAAAATTTTTTATTTTGAAATCGTTGCATGATAATCTCATTATCAATGTTGCATACTACATCTTTTTCAAAATTTTAGTTAAATAAAATTTTTCTTTTTGTTTCTAAGAGCTCAATATATTGTTAAGAGGAACAAAGTTTGAGGAAAAAATTTGACTACAAACTTAGTTATAGCCTAAGACTACAACTTTCACTGTTAGGAACCCGGTGGTTCCTAATGGAGATGTATAGGAATTATAGGGGGATTGATGGGAATTATAGGAGAATAGATGGGGATTGTAGGGAAATTGACTTAATTCGAGGTAGTCACCCTCCATAGAGAAATAGAGAGATTAAGAGAAAGAGATAGAGAGATGCACTAATGCACTAACAAATTGGTTTATTCTTTATTGATATCTAATGTTGAATTACAATTACGTATTTATATTAGACTAGCTCTAATCTCATTGGCCCACATGGCTCAAGATAATTGGCTAATTAATTCAACATGTGCTCTATGAATTAAACCACATGTTAAATGAGCTACATGTGCTCAAATTCTAACTAACTCATCCTATTGGTTCTATTATTCCCCATGTGCATTAATAATTTCACATGTGCTAAATGTGATTAACATGTTTGGAATTGTAACTAATTAACTAAGTCTCAATAAAACAATTATTATCCATATGCTTATAGCATTCCTAACATTTCCCTCCCCTTGAAAACACCTTGCCCACAAGGTGTTGTTGTGAAGTAGCATCTTCATCAAAGGAGATCTTCCAATGGACCAATACCGTAGTGACATTTTGATCACCATATTCACGCATTTCTCTTTGACAAGTGGTCCTATGCACATGAAGGTTTCTTCTTCGTAGATCTTCAAACTTTGCTCAAATTCTTGAGCCTTCAATGGTTCTTCAATCTTCAAGGTCTCATTGGTTCTTTGAACCTTGAAATGTTCTTGTATTTTCAAGACCTTACCTGATTCTAGAACCATTAAAATTCTTGGAGCTTGTATCTCGAATTCTTGGATCACCGACACTTGGATTGCCAATTCTTGAATCATAGACTCTTGAATGGAAGCCTCCATTGGTGCATCAAGAATGGGTTCTTGGAAGATCATCGTCACCTTCTTTATTGGTTCTTTTGACTGAACTTCAAGGGCAACATGTGCATGTATATCATCATTCACTTTGAGACGAAAATCAACATCCCGACTTGAAACAACAGTAGTAGATTCTTGGAACTTGATTTGTCCTTCAAGTTTCATTGAATCAAGAGATTGTAACTCCTCTTCCGTCATGTTCTTGAGACCCTCTTGCAATCTTGAGAACTCTTCCTTCATGGCCATGTTAGATTCATCCAAGGCCTTAACCTTCTCCAAAATGGCATTGTGAGATTCGTACAAAGCCTTGAAATTCTATGAAACTTCATTCACCATTTTAAAGATTTCTTACTAGTCATATTCACCCGAATCAAGATCGACGGCTCTGATACCATTTGTTAGAAACCCGGTGGTTCCTAATGGAGATGGATAGGAATTATAGGGGGATTGATGAGAATTATAGGAGAATGGATGAGAATTGTAGGGAAATTGACTTAAGTCGAGGTAGTCACCCTTCATAGAGAAATAGAGAGATAAAGAGAAAGAGATAAAGAAATGCACTAATGCACTAACAAATTGGTTTATTCTTCATTGATATCTCAAATTGGATTACAATCATATATTTATCGGAGACTAGCTCGAATCTCATTGGCCCACATGGCCTCATCCTATTGGTTCTATTATTCCCCATGTGCATTAATAATTCCAACATGTGCTAAATGTGATTAACATGTCTCATCCTATTGGGTCTATTATTCCCCATGTGCATTAATAATTCCAACATATGCTAAATGTGATTAACATGTTTAGAATTGTAACTAACTAACTAAATCTTAATACACCAATTATTATTCATATGCTTATAGCATTCCTAACATTTCCCTTCCCTTGAAAACATCTTGCCCACAAGGTGTTGTGAAATAGCATTTTCATCAAAGGAGATCTTCCAATGGACCAATACTGTAGTGACATTTTGAACACCATATTCATGCATTTCTCTTTGACAAGCGGTCTCGTGCACATGAAGGTTTCTTCTTCATAGATCTTCAAACTTTGCTCGAATTCTTGAGCCTTCAATGGTTCTTTAATCTTCAAGGTCTCATTGTTTCTTTGAACCTTGGAATGTTCTTGTATCCTTAAAACTTCATTTGATTCTAGAACCATTAAAATTGTTGAAACTTGTATCTTGGATTCTTGGATCATCAACACTTGGATTACCAATTCTTGAATCATAGAATCTTGAATGGAAGCGTCCATTGGTGCACCATGAATTGGTTCTTGGAAAATCATCATCTTCTTCTTTGTTGTTTCTTCGAACTTAACTTTAAGGGTTGCGTCTTCATGTATATCATCATCTCCTTTGACACAAAAATTAACATCCTGGCTTACAACAACAGTAGTAAATTCTTGGAATTTGATTTGTTCTTCTAATTCCATTGAATCAAGAGATTGTAAGTCCTCTTCCGTCATGTTCTCAAGATCCTCTTGCAATCTTGAGAGCTCTTCGTTCATGGCCTTGTTAGATTCAACAAAGGCCTTGAATTTCTTTGAAATAGTCTCCTTAGATTCTGTCAAGGCCTTACCTTTTTCTAAAACTTCATTCACCATTTTCAAGATTTCTTGTCGGTCATATTCACTCGTCTCAAGATCAACAGC
Organism: Quercus glauca; assembly: GCA_023736055.1. Taxonomy (NCBI): domain Eukaryota; kingdom Viridiplantae; phylum Streptophyta; class Magnoliopsida; order Fagales; family Fagaceae; genus Quercus; species Quercus glauca. Next base: position 19,295,086 of record CM043325.1, on the reverse strand, counting down.
TCTGATACCATTGGTTAGGAACCCGGTGGTTCCTAATGGGGATGGATAGGAATTATAGGAGGATTGATGGGAATTATAGGAGAATGGATGGGGATTGTAGGGAAATTGACTTAATTCAAGGTAGTCACCCCCCATAGAGAAATAGAGAGATTAAGAGAAAGAGATAGAGAGATGCACTAATGCATTAACAAATTGGTTTATTCTTCATTGATATCTCATATTAGATTACAATCATATATTTATAGGAGACTAGCTCTAATCTCATTGGCCCACATGGCCTAATCCTGTTGATTCTATTATTCGCCATGTGCATTAATAATTCCAACATGTGTTAAATGTTGTTAGGAACCCAGTAATTCCTAATGGTGATGGATAGGAATTATAGGGGGATTAATGGGAATTATAGGAAAATGGATGGGGATTGTAGGGAAATTGATTTAATTCGAGGTAATCACCCTCCATAGAGAAATAGATAGATTAAGAGAAAGAGATAGAGAGATGCACTAACGCACAAACAAATTGGTTTATTCTTCATTGATATCTCATATTGGATTACAATCATATATTTATAGGAGAATAGCTCTAATCTCATTGGCCCACATGGCCTCATCCTATTGGTTCTATTATTCCCCATGTGCATTAATAATTCCAACATGTGGTAAATGTGATTAACATGTTTAGAATTGTAACTAACTAATTAAATCTCAATACATCAATTATTATCCATATGCTTATAGCATTCCTAACATTTCCCTTCCCTTGAAAACATCTTGCCCACAAGGTGTTGTGAAATAACATTTTCATCAAAGGAGATCTTCCAATGGACCAATACCGTAGTGACATTTTAATCACCATATTCATGCATTTCTCTTTGACAAGCGGTCTCATGCACATGAAAGTTTCTTCTTCGTAGATCTTCAGACTTTGCTCAAATTCTTAAGCCTTCAGTGGTTCTTTAATCTTCAAGGTCTCATTATTTCTTTGAACCTTGGAATGTTCTTGTATCCTTAAAACTTCATTTCGTTCATGAACCATTAAAATTGTCGGAACTTGTATCTTGGATTCTTGGATCATCGACACTTGGATTGCCAATTCTTAAACCATAGAATCTTGAATGGAAGCCTCCAATGGTGCATCAAGAATTGGTTCTTGGAAAATCATCATCTTCTTCTTTGTTGTTTCTTCAAACTTAACTTTAAGGGTTGCGTCTTCATGTATATCATCATCCCCTTTGACACAAAAATTAACATCCTGGCTTACAACGACAATAGTAAATTCTTGGAATTTGATTTGTTCTTCTAATTCCATTGAATCAAGAGATTGTAAGTCCTCTTCCGACATGTTCTCAAGATCCTCTTACAATCTTGAGAGCTCTTCGTTCATGGCCTTGTTAGATTCAACCAAGGCCTTAAATTTCTTTGAAATAGTCTCGTTAGATTCTATCAAGGCCTTAACTTTTTCTAAAACTTCATTCACCATTTTCAAGATTTCTTGTCGGTCATATTCACCCGTCTCAAGATCAACGGCTCTGATACCATTTGTTAGGAACCCGGTGATTCCTAATGGGGATGGATAGGAATTATAGGGGGATTGATGGGAATTATAGGAGAATAGATGGAGATTGTAAGGAAATTGACTTAATTCGAGGTAGTCACCCTCCATAGAGAAATAGAGAGATTAAGAGAAAGAGATAGAGAGATGCACTAATGCACTAACAAATTGGTTTATTCTTCATTGATATCTCATATTAGATTACAATTATATATTTATAGGAGACTAGCTCTAATCTCATTGGCCCACATGGCCTCATCCTATTGGTTCTATTATTCCCTATGTGCATTAACAATTCCAACATGTGCTAAATGTAATTAACATGCCAGTGTTAGGAACCCGGTAGTTCCTAATGGAGGTGGATAGGAATTATAGGGGGATTGATGGGAATTATTGGAGAATGGATGGGGATTGTAGGGAAATTGACTTAATTCGAGGTAATCACCCTCTGTAGAGAAATAGAGAGATTAAGAGAAAGAGATAGAGAGATGCACTAATGCACTAACAAATTGGTTTATTCTTCATTGATATCTCATATTGGATTACAATCATATATTTATAGGAGACTAGCTCTAATCTCATTAGTCCACATGGCCTCATCTTATTGGTTCTATTTTTCCCCATATGCATTAATAATTCTAACATGTGCTAAATGTGATTAACATGCCTCATCCTATTGATTCTATTATTCCCCATGTGCATTAATAATTCCAACATGTGCTAAATATGTTTAACATGTTTAGAATTGTAACTAACTAACCAAATCTCAATACACCAATTATTATCCATATGCTTATAGCATTCCTAACATTTCCCTTCCCTTGAAAACATCTTGCCCACAAGGTGTTGTGAAATAGCATTTTCATCAAACGAGATCTTCCAATGGACCAATACCGTAGTGACATTTTGATCACCATATTCATGCATTTCTCTTTGACAATCGGTCTCGTGCACATGAAGGTTTCTTCTTCGTAGATCTTCAAACTTTGCTCTTATTCTTAAGCCTTCAATGGTTCTTTAATCTTCATGGTCTCATTGTTTCTTTGCACCTTGGAATGTTCTTGTATCCTCAAAACTTCATTTGATTCTAGAACCATTAAAATTGTTGGAACTGTATCTTGGATTCTTGGATCATCGACACTTGGATTGCCAATTCTTGAATCATAAAATCTTGAATGGAAGCCTCCATTGGTGCATCAAGAATTGGTTCTTGGAAAATCATCATCTTCTTCTTTGTTGTTTCTTCGAACTTAACTTTAAGGGTTGCGTCTTCATGTATATCATCATCCCCTTTGACACAAAAATTAACATCCTGGCTTACAACAACAGTAGTAAATTCTTGGAATTTGATTTGTTCTTCTAATTCCATTGAATCAAGAGATTGTGAGTCCTCTTCTGTCATGTTCTCACGATTCTCTTACAATCTTGAGAGCTCTTTGTTCATGGCCTTGTTAGATTCAGCCAAGTTCTTGAATTTCTTTGAAATAGTCTCGTTAGATTCTGTCAAGGCCTTAACTTTTTCTAAAACTTCATTCACCATTTTCAAGATTTCTTGTCGGTCATATTCACCCGTTTCAATGGCTCTGATACCATTTGTTAGAAACCCGGTGGTTCCTAATGGGATGGATGGGAATTATAGGGGGATTGATGGGAATTATAGGAGAATGGATGGGGATTGTAGGGAAATTGACTTAATTCGAGGTAGTCACCCTCCATAGAGAAATAGAGAGATTAGGAGAAAGAGATAGAGAGATGCACTAATGCACTAACAAATTGGTTTATTCTTCATTGATATCTAATATTGAATTACAATTATGTATTTATATGAGACTAGCTCTAATCTCATTGGCCCACGTAGCTCAAGATAATTGGCTAATTAATTCAACATGTGCTCTATAAATTAAACCACATGTTAAATGAGCTACATGTGCTCAAATCCTAACTAGCTCATCCTATTGGTTCTATTATTCCCCATGTGCATTAATAATTCTACGTGTGCTAAATGTGATTAACATGTTTGGAATTGTAACTAATTAACTAAATCTCAGTACAACAATTATTATCCATATGCTTATAGCATTCCTATCATTCACTAAACAAATTAACATGATTACATATTTTAGAAATCTAACCATTGAATTGTATGTTCTTTATATTCTTAAAACATATGTCAAATTTCATGTAAATCGGATATTATTTACTATTTGATCCATGTTAGGGACGTTTTTACAACAAGGGTAAAAAATACGAGAACGACCTTAATCTCCCCTTAGGTTCTTTAGAGGTGTTTATTGTGGAGAATTAAGCCCAAAATTCCAAATGTATAACGAATAAAAGGCTAATGGTGCTTCGACAAGAGAGAATCAAAATGCTAATAACAAAAGTGCAGAGAAAGCATAAAAACATAACAGGTCTGAAACTTCGACCCACAATCATTTAGAAGAGGAAATTGAGAGAGGTTATGAGGAAGAGAAGGAAGATTTTCCTGTACCCATATTTCCACCTCTAAGGTTCAAAATTGTAAGAATGTTTCCTGGCTCTGTGGGTTTTTACTCTTAAGTTTCAGCTTTATGGGGAAAACGTGGTTCAACAGGTCTGAAACTTCAACCCTCAGTCAACGAGATGAGAAAATTGAGAGAGGTTGTGAGGAAGAGAGGGAACGTTCCCCTGTATCCATATTTCCACCCCTAAGCTTTGGAATTTTGAGATTGTTGACTAGCTGAATGGGCTTTTGCTTTAAAGTTTCAGGTATGTGGGTAGAACGTAGTTAGTTGATTTTGAATCTGATTGGGGCCTTTTGTGTTGAACTTGGGGTGCTCTAAGTGACTGTTTTTGGTCAATAGAAGATGCTTTGAACCCTAAGGTATGAATCAAAGAAGTTATGGTCAAATTTGACTTAGTTGGGTAAGAGGGATGCCTTGCGTTTTGCATAATTTGGGAAATAAAGTAGCCTAAATTCATGTGCTGATGTTTCCTAGACATGGAAGATCCTTGGAGATTGCATTTGGTTGTTGCAGCAGACCAGGCCAGCCACTTAGGGTCAGTTATGTGTTTTAGGCAAAAAATGGTATAACAGAAAAGTTAGGCCACAGTCACCCAGAGTATAAAAGCTGTTTTGGAGTGAAAATTTCGGGTACAAGACCTCCTTCATGAGCTTGAGGTGCTACCAGTGTCTCTTGCCCACTTGGTAGCACGTATGTGTTGGGCTCATGCAAAAGGTCCGAAAGGAACCGACCCATACCATCCAAACAACACTTCTTCAATTTCCCCCCAATAATTTGCATGGGCTTGGACTATGCTTAAAAGAATAAAATATAATATAATACATGAATTGAGCCCACAAGGAAGTCGGGCTTGGTCGAATCGGGCTTGTAGAAAATGTGTCACAAAAATAAGTATCAACAATCCAAAAACTTATTTTTTACGTATAATTTTAGACTGCAAAAACTCGAACTTTAAACATTTGATTGATGACATAAGATATTGATCTTTGATCTTTTTGAATTTTTACAAGCATGTAGGATATAAGAAAAAATATGTAATCTAATAGTACATTTGTCAAAATTCATATACAATAAAAAAAATATTGAGTGGAATTGTAGCCTTAGCCTACAACCAAGTTAATTTGTTGCTTAACATTGTCTAAAGTTTAATTATATTGGGCTTAAAAAATTTTAGGATGGTCACACATTTTTTTAAGGGGAAAAAAACATAAATTTTTTAAATTTTATATATAATAATGATTTCTTTTTCAGGTCAGAGTGGTCCTGTGACCATCCTGGCTATAACGTGGAGCCGCCAGTATATTCAACCATGTTTATTCATGGCTAAAATAATTATATATACTAGCCTCATCATACGTGCTCCATAAGTGCAATAAGACTCCTTTTTGTTAGGTTCTAAAGATTTAGGATTTTATGTATTTAGAACTTTAATGTGTAATGTTGGCAAACCATGATCAAAACAATATGTTTAGTCTTGTTTAGGCTTGCTCAAAGTTGATTAAATATTGTAAAGTTGGAATCGAGTGGCTGCAGAAGTATTAGTTACTTTCGGCTTGGCTCGATCGATCGAAAATTAGACTCGATCGATCGAAAGTCGGCCAGAACGTTTTTCTGCAGAATTTCAATTCAACCCAAACTCTATTTAAACGTCTTGAGGTTCAAGTAAAACACTCCTATATATAAGGGAAACCCTAGAACGTTTTTGAGACTTTTGTAGAGAGAGATTAGAGTGCCTCTTGTGCCTCCTTTTAGTTTTTAGGGTTTTGTACCCAAACCTCTCTAAGTCTTTGTTACTCATATTTGCTGTTTATGTGAATCTCTTGTGAGGTCCTTGAGGAGTTTTCCTTCACATAAACTTAGGGTTTTCAAGGTAGAGATTATTTCAACATCTTGATGATCAACAAGGTTGCAACCATTGGAACTTAAAGATAAACAAGCGGGGGTACTTGTACTTGATTGAAGAATTCAAAGAAAGAAGTAGTCCGTGGATTCGGAGCCTGCGCGTGGTCGTGTCAGGAAGTTTTACTGGTGGGTAGCATTAGGAAGTCAAGCGGGGAGCTTGTAAGTCCTTTTGTAAGAACTTCAATTCTTTCTTAGTGGATTCCGTTTTGCCTTAAGGATTGGTGGGTAAAATCCTCTCCAGGTTTTTCCGTGTGGTTTCCTGGGTGATCATATCTCTGTGTTATTTATTATTTCGCTGCATTATACTTTTGATATGATTGTTTGATTGCTTTAACCTAGAATTGCTTAATTTGACTAAGTAACAACTTGGCTAATTAACTAGGCTACGCAATCTGGTTGTTTTTAAGGGGTCTAAATTTCCTACAAGTGGTATCAAAGCGGGTAGCTCTCTTGTTGTAGATCTTTTGATCTCTGAGCTGATCCTTGACCCTTGTTGTCATGGATAATTTGAAGTGTCTTTCTACTCATACTTCTGTTGATTTTGTTGATGCCTGTGATGTTTTGAATAAAAAGGACACTACTGTTTCTGCTGATTTTTTTGATGCTTTTGAAACTCTTCGTAAGGAATTATCTAAATCTTTGAAAATTTCTAAGAAATTCAAGGAAGAGTTAAAATTGGCTAATCTTGAAAAAGAGGAATTACTTGTTAGATTAGATGAATCTAATAAAAAGAATGAATTTTTGAAAAATCAAATTTCCTCTCAACATGAGAAGATGAAAAGTTTGGAACAAGAGTTAGTTGAATTTAAAACTAAAATTGAAAATTTGACTAGTACCAAGCTTGCTGATGATAACAGAAGTGTTTCTGTTTCTCTTAAGCCTAAAACTGAGAAAGTTTATATCCCTCCTTTTAAGTGGAATAATAAAGAAAAGGCTTATTTTGCTAGTGAACGGTTTAGACCCCTTAAACTATAACCAGATTGCGTAGCCTAGATTAATTAGCCAAGTTGTTACTTAGTCAAATTATGCAATTCTAGGTTAAAATAATCACAAAATCATATCAAGCATATAAAAACATATAAAGCAGCGGAAAATAAATAACACATGATATGATCCCCAGGAAAACCAAACCGGAAAAACCTAGGGAGGATTTTACCCACCGATCCTCAAGGCAAAACGGAATCCACTAAGAAAGAATTGAAGTTCTTACAAAAGGACTTACAAGCTCCCCACTTGACTTCCTAATGCTACTCACCAGTAAAACTTCCTGACACGACCACGCGCAGGCTCCGAGTCCACGGACTACTTCTTTCTTTGTATTCCTTCAATCAGCTACAAGCACCCACGCTTGATTATCTTTAAGCTTCAAAGGCAGCAACCAAGTTGATCATCAAGATGTTGAAGTGATCTCAATCTTGAAAACCCTAAGCTTTGTGTAAAGGAAAGCTCCTCTAGATCTCACAAGAGATTTACACAAAACCGCAATGTATGAGCAACAATACAACTTGTGCAACACTGAAAAACGTGGCTAGGGTTTGCCTTATATACCTAGGGCAAAAACATAAAACCCTAAACGTTTAAAGAGTTAGGGCTGAGTTGGAATTCTGCAGAAAAACGCATCTGGGCCGACTTTCGATTGATCGAGTCTAACCTTCGATCGATCGAGCTAGGCCGAGAAGCCCCAATGCTTCTACAGTCACTCGATTCCAACTTTACAATATTTAACCAACTTTGAGCAAACTTAAACAAGACTAAATACATTGTTTTGATCATGGTTTGCCAACATTACAAATTAGAGTTCTAAATACATAAAATCCTAAGACCTTAGAACCTAACAAACTCCCCCTTTGGCAATCCGTGACAAAACAGATAATAAAAACTCAAAGTTTACAAGTAAATAGCCCTTTACATAATAATGCTCATAAACTAAAGTTCAACCTAACTACTATCCATCGGTTGCAAGTGTAGACAGCAGCTTTGTCGAATCAACCTGTATATTCCTGAAATACTCAACAAACACATAAACGCATGTGTGGCAGCAAATAGTATATAAACAGGTATAATATTCTTGTAAGATTCACACAACACAAAATAAAGAAATATATCAATGAATCAGCTCATAAATATAAATCAATAAGCAGTGAATCATAAAGACAACAAGAATCAAAAGAAACATGTATATCAATATATCAAATGTTACTCCCCCTAACATGAATATCCCCAAAAATGATATACAAAGTGAAGCACCTAGATACAATCTAAATAAACTCCATAAACTAACAAAACATATCCCATGCTAATCAAAAAATCTCCCCCTATCAACAAAATCTCCTAACAAAGTCTCTTGTAAAAGTCAAAAATCTCCTCTACAAGTCAAAAAACTCTACTCCCCCTTTTTGTGACAGAATGCCAAAGGGCATCATAGGCCATCATCAAAAGGAGGTGGTGAGGAAGAACGAAGATGCGCCAAATCCGCTCACAGAGCACGAATCTCATCGAACAGATCCACCAAAAGCTGACCATGAGCCGCCTGAACGGTCATGACAGTCTCCAACGTACGACGAACATCGAAGTCAACCGCAGGAGGTGGAGGAACAACAGCAGCACCTACAGGATTTGGAACAGCCTCACCAGCAGGACCTGTAGAAGAAGAAGGAGGAGGAGGAGCACTACTAGAGGGATCAGACCTAGGGTGTTTAGAACCAACTCGAAGATGAGCGGCCCTTTGTCTAAGAAAAGATGCACCTATAGGACCAATAACATGAACAAGCTCAGAAGCAGGGAAGTCCTCTAAACCTAGATAAAGTAAAATCTTATGAATGAAAATAGGATGGACAAGGGCATGTGCAGTAGATGAACTCCTATAAACTTCATTCAAAGAACGAAGAAAAAGATGAGGAAAACTAATAGGAGCATCTGTAACAAGAGCGTACAGAAAAACACACCTCTTAAGAGGAATGGTGTGCAGATGAGAAATGGGCCAGAGTGAATGACAGGCTATCCTAAAGAATAGATAGGTAATCTCAGGAAGCTCAGAACCCCACTGGATAGATGATCCAGTGATGTAAGACATGACATCGCTCAGCTCGGGTGACTCATCATAAGGATAGACAGGATGGCTAACCAACGGTACCTCTAGAGCATCAGCCACTACCTGAGGAGTAATGGTGTACTCTACACCTCGTATCCAACTCTTAACAAGAGTGTTGGAATCATAGATGTGGACAGAGAGGTTCGAGAAGAACTCTCTAATCAAGGTAGCCGGAGGTGGAGGGTCAGACACAGCTAACAAAGGTAACCAACCTCTACGCTCAAAATTTGCCCTAATGGCAGGATCAACCTCATCTAAAAGAACAGAACGCTCAGCCCAAACCTTTCTCTTAAGGTTTAAAGTCTCAAAGATCTCTTGGTTTTTCTCACGGGGGAACCTCTCACTATCAAAGGTAGGTGAGGGTGGAGTAGGAGTGGGGATGGTCCTACGTGCTCTAGTCTTCCTAGGCATTGTGCTAAGGAAAGGGACAGAGACACAAAGAGAAAACCAAAAAGAACAAAAAATAAAACCAAGGGCAGACTGCAAGTTAGTACAAAAAAAATATAGAATGAAAATCTATATGATGCATGAACATTAACAATGTTATGATGCATGAACTAATGCAGTAACCAGGATCAAATTAAGTTCAATTTTCACAAAATTGGCTTGAACATAGAGTTTCGTAACAAAAACCCTAAAAAATTTTAGAACCACTTGAAAATTTTTGCATCAAAATGATGAATCAATCATTACACACCATTAGAAACAGTTTATAATAATCAATTACATCAATTACACAAGCCAATTTCATCAATTAATCCCAATTTCACAAAAAGCCCCAATTCGGACCAATTATAAACCCTAGAAATTTAAGTTTTCCACAAAACACAAAATTGATCAAATTAATCAATCAAGAACATGTCTATAGGGTGTCCCCAACAAAACCCATTGATCAATTGCAAACAATTTGGACCGAATCAACAAAAATCCCAAAAAGAAAAGTTCCGAAAATCTCCTCTAAAATGCATGAAAAATGCATGAAATCATGAAAATAAATTGAAAAGGAAGGGTAAAATAGACATACCGGCTTGAGGAGAGAGAGATTATGCAAAAATTTCGGAAGAAAACGACAAAAAACTTGAAGATTTGGTCTTGCCTCGTCGGAGAGAGAAAAAGAAAAGTTTTTGAAAAAGTTTGAATACTTTGAAAAAGTCAGATTTCCCTTTTTTAAAAGCTTCTTCACGATGTTCGATCGATCGAAAATTACATTCGATCGATCGAATGTGACAGTCATTTTAGCACATTCTGAGGCACTTTTTCGATCGATCGAAAATCAGGTTGGATCGATCGAAATGGGCAGAGACACACTGAATTTTGGGGAAAAACACAGTTTTGAAAAATTGCAAACCAAATTTTGAAACAACTCCTCAAAGCATTTGATCAATGAATACAAAATGCATGAGTATGAGATGGAATGCATTTTCAAAAACCCAAAATTTTAAACCCAATTCTCTCAAACACAAGTTTCAATCATTCTTCCATTTAATTTTCTCAAGCAACAAATATGTTGTGCACAAATCTCAAGATATTTTCAAACTTGGTTGGTCAGACCAAGAACACACACACACTAGCATGTACAGTGTTTAACAAAGAGTAACTTGTGTAGTGTGTGAAACTAGTAAAGACTTGAGATACATATGAGGTGATATGTGAATGGCAATCAAGCACAAAGTCTACACAATTCATCACATAGAATTAAAAGAGACTATCACTTAAAGAATTACATCCTATAACTCCCACATCTCCTAGAACAAAAGCTTGCAATCATGTAAGTTTCTTTCATTTTTGCCTCTTATTTATGTGGAATGGCATTCAGCCTAATAGTACACACCGGTTTGAATTAAGTGAATTGGCATCAAGCCTAATAGTACACACTAGTTTTAATTTAATTGAGGCTACACCTTATGTTCTTTTTGTGCATGTGCTACACTTTCTCGAGCACAAAATCTTATGATATGCACTAAGGTATTCATGATTGGCTAGTGAACAGTGGTGAGATGGTTATTTATGCCTTTCTCAAAAGGATCAAGTCTGTCAGTCAAATAACATGTGACTTCAAGATCAAGACAAAGTGATTAAGAACCACACACATCTTTCCCACACAACATGCACTACAAAGTTTCAACTAGTTAAGTGCAATAAATTAGCTCATCAAAGTTAAACAAGGTACACAAGACATGACATGTGTAAAAAGAATGACCAACTTTGTTTTCAAAAGTCAAGAAAAATAGTGTTCAACAAAGATTTTGCTTTCTCCTTTTTTTTTTTTTTTTTATTTAAAAGAGAAAACAAATAAATCCTAGAATGAAATGCATGTATGTAATGCAATGCAAGTCCTAGAACAAAAGAAAAACACAAAAACAAAAAAAAACAGTGGTCACAACAGAATAGAGCAATGAAGCACAAGGACCAGGAAGCCAAAAACAGCTAGGGACAACGAAGCACACTAATCACTTGACGAAGTGTCTCAAACTTACTTCCATCAAGTGGTTTGGTAAAGATGTCAGCGTTTTGACGATCAGTAGGGATATATTCAAGAGCAACTATTTTCTTTTCAACCAAATCCCTAATGAAATGATACCTAAGCTCAATGTGCTTGGTCTTAGAATGTTGAACCGGATTCTTAGATATATCTATAGCACTAGAGTTATCACAATAGACAACCATGGTATCTTGAGGAATCCCATAATTACCCAAAAGTTTCTTCATCCAAAGGAGCTGTGAACAACAACTCCCGGCAGCAATATATTCTGCCTCAGCAGTGGATAGAGAAACAGAATTCTGCTTCTTACTCATCCAAGCCACAAGATTGGCTCCTACATAAAAACACCCTCCAGTGGTGCTTTTTCTGGCATCAGCATTCCCAGCCCAATCAGAATCAGAAAATCCAGCAAGAGACAAGTTTGACTCCTTACTATAAAATAAACCATAATCACAGGTTCCACTCACATATTTTATAATCCTTTTAACAGCATTTAAATGAGAAACCTTAGGATTAGACTGGAATCTAGAACACACACCAACACTAAAAGATATATCAGGACGACTAGCAGTTAAGTACAAAAGACAGCCTATCATGCTTCTATACAAAGTAACATCAACAGACTCACCTGATGGATCAATTGTCCACTTTGCATTAGCCGCCATCGGCGTTCTAGCATGAGTAGCCTTGTCAAGTCCGAATCTTTTAACCAAATTCCTTGCATATTTAGCTTGATTGATGTAGATTCCTGTCTCAGTTTGCTTTACCTGCAATCCCAAAAAATAGGTTAGTTCTCCAACCATGCTCATTTCAAAAATCGCCTTCATTTCATCTGCAAAAAAATGAGCAAGAGAATCATTAGTAGCACCAAAAACAATATCATCAACATAAATTTGAGCTACAACAAAACCATTCTTATCATTTCTTATGAAAAGTGTTGTATCTGCAGATCCCCTTTTAAATCCATGCTCAGTGAGATATGCAGTCAGTCTTTCATACCAAGCCCGAGGAGCTTGCTTCAACCCATAGAGAGCTCTCTTCAATTTGTAGACGTCATCCGGTCTATGAGGATCTACAAAGCCTTTAGGTTGTTCAACATACACTTCTTCTTGTATCATTCCATTTAAGAAAGCACTCTTGACATCCATCTGATATAGCTTGAAGTTTAGATGACTTGCTATAGCCAACAATATCCGGATGGATTCTAACCTTGCTACTGGTGCAAAAGTCTCATCAAAGTCAATTCCTTCCACCTGTGTGTATCCTTGTGCAACAAGTCTTGATTTGTTTCTGATCACAGTGCCATGTTCATCTGACTTGTTCTTAAAGATCCACTTAGTTCCAATCACATTTACATTCTTCGGTCTAGGAACTAGTTCCCACACATCATTTCGAACAAATTGATGAAGTTCTTCATGCATGGAATTTACCCAATCAACATCTTGAAGTGCTTCATCCACCTTCTTCGGTTCAAATTGGGACAAATAGCATGAGTGAGTGATCACATTCAATGCTTTTGATCTTAGCCTCATGTTATCATTCAGACTGCCCAATATATTTGTGGAGGGATGATTCAGTCTCACTCTAGAGGATGGACCTTTGACTAAAGAAGTGGAAGTTCTTTTCTGTGCAGATGAGGGACTGAGTTGACTTTGTGCCTGTCGAGTGTCACGAACTGGAGTGGATGGTTCTGAACTTGAAGGTACTGAGACAGTATCATTTAACACCAACAACTCTTCCTCACTATGTTTGACAACATCCTCATTAAGAAGAGTGTTATTTACTTCTAAAGGCTCATCTTGAGCAGGAACAGTGCTTTCTGAACACACTTCATCATTTATCACAACATTTGAGGATTCCATGACTGTTTTGGTTCTCAGATTGTACACTCTATAAGCTCTACTGGTGGAAGAATATCCTAGAAAGTATCCTTTGTCGCTTTTGGCATCAAATTTTTCTAGGTTCTCTCTATCACGTAGAATGTAACAGTCACTGCCAAATATCCTGAAGTATTTAACAACAGGTTTCTTCCCTCTCCAGAGTTCATAGGGAGTCTTCTTGGAGTCAGGTCTAAAATACACCCGATTGAGTGTATGGCAAGCAGTGTTGACTGCTTCTCCCCAGAAAGACTTTGGCAAATTTTTGTTGTGAAGCATGACTCGTGCCATCTCCTGAACAACCCTATTTTTCCTTTCCACAATCCCATTCTGTTGAGGAGTCTTGAGAGATGAGAATTCTTGGTGAGTGCCTTGCTCATTGCAGAAAGTAGCCAGCTTGGTATTTTCAAACTCTTTTCCATGATCACTTCTGATTCTAGCTATCACAGTATCTTTCTCAACTTGCAATTTCTTGCACAGATGGATCATCTTCTCAGGGGCTTCAGTTTTATCCTTCAAAAGTATAACCCAAGTATATCTAGTAAAGTCATCCACGACAACTAGAATATACTTCTTTCCACCCAGACTCTGAACTCTTGCAGGACCCATGAGATCAATGTGTAGTAACTCTAAAGGTCTTGACGTTTGAACACTAGTCACAGATGAATGCTTGGATTTTACTTGTTTACCTATCTGACATGGTCCACAAATGCACTTCTCTATTTTCTCAAATTTAGGTAAACCTATAACTGCCTCACATTTGGAAATCTTTTCTAACTGCTTATGACTGGCATGCCCCAACCGTTGATGCCACAAATCAACTTGATCTATCTTTGCACTAAAGCACTTGTTGTTTACACTTGGTGTTATTCCATAGCAGTTGTCAGCTGTTCTTACACCAACACACGTATAGTCACCACCTCCATCAAGTATTTCACACTCATACTTGGTGAAAAGAACATTTAAACCATTGTCGCAAATCTGACTAATGCTGAGCAGATTGGCCTTCAATCCATCAACGTACCAAACATCTTCAAACACTGGCAATCCTGGAATATTCACAGTACCAATGCCTCTGATTACAGATTTACTTCCATCTCCAAAAGTGACTGTCCCAATCTTCCCTTCAAATAGTGATTTGAATAGATCTTTATTTCCTGTCATGTGCCTGGAACAACCACTATCCAAATACCAAAGACAAGAATCACGTGCCCTTAAGGCGGTTAAAGCAGTATAACAAACATAATTCTTATCACATGTGATTATTCCAAGATACTTAAGAAGATATTTAATACAAGCAACAAATGGTAATGACAGCAAGTAGATAAGTTGACCAATAAGCAACAAAATTTTCAAAGAATCCATGACAACAGGGGTCAAGGATCAGCTCAGAGATAAAGATCTCAAACAAGAAGAGCTACCAGCTCTAATACCACTTGAACGGTTTAGACCCCTTAAACTATAACCAGATTGCGCAGCCTAGATTAATTAGCCAAGTTGTTACTTAGTCAAATTATGCAATTCTAAGTTAAAACAATCACAAAATCATATCAAGCATATAAAAACATATAAAGAAGCGGAAAATAAATAACACATGATATGATCACCCAGGAAAACCAAACCGGAAAAACCTGGGGAGGATTTTACCCACCAATCCTCAAGGCAAAACGGAATCCACTAAGAAAGAATTGAAGTTCTTACAAAAGGACTTACAAGCTCCCCGCTTGACTTCCTAATGCTACCCACCAGTAAAACTTCCTGGCACGACCACGCGCAGGCTCCGAGTCCACGGACTACTTCTTTCTTTGTATTCCTTTAATCAGCTACAAGCACCCACGCTTGATTATCTTTAAGCTTCAAAGGCAGCAACCAAGTTGATCATCAAGATGTTGAAGTGATCTCAATCTTGAAAACCCTAAGCTTTGTGTAAAGGAAAGCTCCTCTAGATCTCACAAGAGATTTACACAAAACCGCAATGTATGAGCAACAATACAACTTGTGCAACACTGAAAAACGTGGCTAGGGTTTGCCTTATATACCTAGGGCAAAAACCTTAAACCCTAAACGTTTAAAGAGTTAGGGCTGAGTTGGAATTCTGCAGAAAAACGCATCTGGGCCGACTTTCGATCGATCGAGTCTAACCTTCGATCGATCGAGCCAGGCCGAGAAGCCCCAATGCTTCTGCAGTCACTCGATTTCAACTTTACAATATTTAACCAACTTTGAGCAAACTTAAACAAGACTAAATACATTGTTTTGATCATGGTTTGCCAACATTACAAATTAGAGTTCTAAATACATAAAATCCTAAGACCTTAGAACCTAACAGCTAGGTTAGACAAAGGTAAAAGTTTTGATGTAGACGCTGATGTTTCTAAACCTAAGTCTAAACTTACTATTAGAGAGCATAATAAATCTGTTTTTGTGCCTACTTGTCACCATTGTGGTGTTGTTGGTCATATTAGACCAAATTGTTCTTTGTTGAGGCAAAAACAGAAATCTAAGACTAGACTTGCTGTTAGGAATACTGATATTCCTAAATTTGTTCCTGTTTGTCACTTTTGTGGTGTCCGTGGCCACATTCGTCCTAATTGTCATAAATTGAAATTTAAGCATTCTGTATGTCAATCTAGGATATGTGATGATATTTCTCCTGCCATAAGTCCATATAAATTGTTTCATATTCTTTTGAAAAATTTGAGCTTGTTGGCTTGTGAAAGGAATTTGCAGGATTTTAGTATTTCTCAGAAGATTAGTGTAATTCCTCAAATACACTCTACTTCTCATGGATTTTCACCTACAAAGCCGAAGACTCGTGCTATATGGGTGAGAAAAGATCCTTTAAGGTGAGTGTTGCTGACTTGTCCCTATTTTAATTCTTTCTATTGTTTGTGGACATGTCTTGTTTCTGTTTTTGGTTGTTTTGTTTTTTTTTCTAGTTTTTTTTTTATTTAAAAAAAATCCAAAAACATTGAAAAATTTCAAAAAGACAAAAATATTTTATTTTCTGTCTTGTTTTATTTTTCTTGAGGATTACATGAGTTTTGATATCTCTCTTGATTTAGAACATACTTGACATTGTGGTGAAACTTGAATAGCATGTGTTATAAATGTACTAAGCTATTTTTGACTTTATGTACTAGTTTGTACATGTACTCATGGGTTAATTAAGAAATTAATACTTCTTGTTTGTGTACCCTCTATAGCTTAGTTAAGCACTGTCATGCATTGCATTTGCATTGATCATTTAGCAGAATGTGTGTTTTTTGTTTTTGGTCATAAATTTTTTTTCAAAATCTCAACAAGTGGTTATAACGTTTGTTAAAACCAAAAAGATTTTTGTGCTTTGTATTATAGATCTTGGATTTATAATCAAGGATTGGCCATTTTATCTTTACATAACTTGTTTATGTACCCTGTTTAACTTGGATGAGCTTATTTTATTGCACTTTACTAGTTTGAGCTGTGTAGTGCATGTTGTGTGGGAAAGATGTGTGTGGTTTTTAATTACTTTGTCTTGATCTTGAAGTCATATGTTCTTTGACTGTCGGACTTGATCCTTTTGAGAAAGGCATAAATAACCATCTTACCACTGTTCACTAGCCAATCATGAACACCTTAGTGCATATCATAAGATTTTGTGCTCGAGAAAGTGTAGCACATGCACAAAAAGAACATAAGGTGTAGCCTCAATTAAATTAAAACTGGTGTGTACTATTAGGCTTGATGCCAATTCACTTAATTCAAACTGGTGTGTACTATTAGGCTGAATGCCAATTCATATAAATAAGAGGCAAAAATTCAAGAAACTTACATGATTGCAAGTTTTTGTTCTAGGAGATGTGAGAGTTATAGGATGTAACTCTTTTGGTGATAGTCTCTTTTAAATTCTGTGTGATGAATTTTGTAGACTTTGTGATTGATTACTATTCACATATCACCTCATATGTATCTTAAGCTTTTGCTAGTTGCACACACTACACAAGTTACTCTTTGTTAAACTTGGTACATTTTATTGTGTGTGACTTTGTTGTGGCCATCCAAGATTAAAAGTTCCTTGATTTTAATGCAAAATGTGTTTTAAGTTTGAAAATTTTGAAAATATCTTGAGATTTGTGCACAACATATTTGTTGCTTAAGAAAATTCAATGGGAGAATGATTGAAACTTGTTTTTTGAGAAAATTGGGTTTAAAATTTGGGTTTTTAAAAAAGCATTCCATCTCATACTCATGCATTTTGTTTTCGTTGTTTAATGCTTTGAGGAGTTGTTTTCAAAATTAGGTTTGTATTTTTCAAAACTGTGTTTTTTTTTTTTTTTTCTCAAAAATTTTGTGAGCCTCTGCCCACTTTGATCGATCCATTCTGATTTTCGATCGATTGAAAAAGTGCTTTAATTTGTTTAAAAATGACTGTTTCATTCGATCGATCAAATGTATTTTTTGATCAATCGAAAGTCGCGAATCAGGTTTTTAAAAAGGGTTTGTTCTTGATCCGAATTGGGGCTTTTGTGAAATTGAGTTGAATTTGATGAAATTGGCTTGTTGTTTTGATGTAATTAAGCATTATACTCTGTGTGTTGTATTATTTGATGCTCAATTCATCAATTTGTTTAAAAATTCAACAATTGGTTTTCAATTTTGGGGTTTTTGTTAGAAACCCTATGCTCAAGCCGATTTTGTCAATTTGAACTTAAATTGAACTTAATTTTTACTCCATTAGTACATGCATCATGTCATTGTATTTGTTCATGCATCATATAGATTTTTATTCTATATTGTTTTTGTGCTAATTTGCAGTCTGCCCTTGGTTTGTGTTTAAGATTCACATGCATTGCATTGATTTCTGTATCCACCTTGCAGTTTTGCAGTCATATCTCTCATTGTTTTCACACATAGCATGCATATACTTTGCTACATTGGGTACTCAACTTGATCAAAAAATTGATTGATTAATTTTTGAGCGATGTACTTTCTAGTATATGCCTTTTTTTTTATGTGTGAACTGTAGAAAATATTTTTCTTAAGAGATATGATGGATAATCAATGTGCAAATATTTTCTCTACTCATGCAACTGTTTATGGGTCACATAATGCCATGTTTGCATTTTATTGAAAGAGATAATATTTTTTCTTCATGTGTATCCTCACCTTAGTTTTTAACTTTGGTTTGTGTGTTTTTAACTTTGGTCCTGTTGGTGAGGATGTTCCTGATCCTGCTGGTGCTGGTGCTGCTGCTGTTCCCCACCCCTTTATTTTCCCCAAATCTGTTTTCCCAAAGCATATTTTATTTTTCCTATTTTTATAGGAGGGAATTTTTTTTTAACCTTTGTGATTCTTAGGGGGAATTGTTACTCTTCATAGGGGGAGTTGTCTCTATTTTCTATAGAGCTGATTTTTTTGTTCCCTTGATTCTTTGTTTTCTCTTATCCTTTGTTACGTGTGTTGACTGTTTACTCTTTGTATGAGTTGTCTTTGTCAATGCGTGACAAAAAGGGGGAGAAATTGTTGATTTATGAGAATCTTGTTTGTCTTGTTTAGGGGGAGTTGAAATTATTTTTGAAAGGAAAGAAAATAAAAACTTTTTGTTGTATCTAACTTAGGGGGAGAGTTAGTTTACTTATGTTTTTATTTCTGTTTCTTGTTCACTGCTCATTGATTTATATTTATGAGTTATTTATGATATATGTCTTTGTTTTGTGTTTTGTGAAGTCAAGAATTTATTTGTTGATTTACTGTTTTTCTGTCACAGATGCGTTTATGCGTTTGTTGAGTGTTTCAGGAAATATACAGGTTGATTCAATTGAGCTACTGTCTATACTTGCAACTGATGGATAGTAGTTAGGTTGAATTTGAGTTTATGAGCATTATTTTGTAAAGGGTTTTTTACTTGTAAACTTTGAGCTTTTAATTTGTGTTTTGTCACGGATTGCCAAAGGGGGAGTTTGTTAGGTTCTAAAGATTTAGGATTTTATGTATTTAGAACTCTAATGTGTAATGTTGGCAAACCATGATTAAAACAATATGTTTAGTCTTGTTTAGGCTTGCTCAAAGTTGATTAAATATTGTAAAGTTGGAATCGAGTGGCTGCAGAAGTATTAGTTACTTTCGGCCTGGCTCGATCGATCGAAAATTAGACTCGATCGATTGAAAGTCGGCCAGAACGTTTTTCTGCAGAATTTCAATTCAACCCAAACTCTATTTAAACGTCTTGGGGTTCAAGTAAAACACTCATATATATAAGGGAAACCCTAGAACGTTTTTGAGACTTTTGTAGAGAGAGATTAGAGTGCCTCTTGTGCCTCCTTTTAGTTTTTAGGGTTTTGTACCCAAACCTCTTTAAGTCTTTGTTACTCATATTTGCTGTTTATGTGAATCTCTTGTGAGGTCCTTGAGGAGTTTTCCTTCACATAAACTTAGGGTTTTCAAGGTAGAGATTATTTCAACATCTTGATGATCAACAAGGTTGCAACCATTGGAACTTAAAGATAAACAAGCGGGGGTGCTTGTACTTGATTGAAGAATTCAAAGAAAGAAGTAGTCCGTGGATTTGGAGCCTGTGCGTGGTCGTGTCAGGAAGTTTTACTGGTGGGTAGCATTAGGAAGTCAAGCGGGGAGCTTGTAAGTCCTTTTGTAAGAACTTCAATTCTTTCTTAGTGGATTCCGTTTTGCCTTGAGGATCGGTGGGTAAAATCCTCTCCAGGTTTTTCCGGGTGGTTTCCTGGGTGATCATATCTCTGTGTTATTTATTATTCCGCTGCATTATACTTTTGATATGATTGTTTGATTGCTTTAACCTAGAATTGCTTAATTTGACTAAGTAACAACTTGGCTAATTAACTAGGCTACGCAATCTGGTTGTTTTTAAGGGGTCTAAATTTCCTACACTTTTTTCTGAGTTAATATAATTTTTCAATTTGAATTTGTATATTGTTAGTGAGGTTGCATAGGAAGAGATTTTTAATAAGCTAAAATTTAAGATTTGAAAAGGATTAAACTATTGGGTTTAGTGTGTGCTAGTTTTTAGGAAAAAATATATCAAACATGTGTGAGATATATATATATATGTATATATTTAAATAGAGAGTGTGCTGATTTTCAGGAAAAAAGTTTCTTAGGTAGTTTTTTTTTTTTTTTAATTATGTTGTACAACTTTAACCCTATTTTTTATTTTTTAGGAATAATGATTATCAAATTAAATTAGGGGTATTTTTGACATTTTTTTGAAGCCATAACTAAATTTCTGAATGTTTTAATATATAGAAATAAATGTGGTGCAAAGACTGTTTAACCCTCAACTGGTGACTACTCTAGGGCAGGTGCAGATGGGAGGGTTTCAATGGCGGCTCCAAAAAAAATTTTCAGGGTAGTTATTAAAAAAATAATAACAAAAATAGAACCTGAATATATTAACATCACCAAAAAAAAAAAAAAAAAAAGCGCAAGTACAAAAGGTTTTAAAATTTCCTTTACAAGTTTTTATATTTTAAAATCGCTATATGATATGATAGCTCCACTATTAATGTTATGACTACCTTTTTTTCAATATACACAATTAAGCAATCATTAAACTACTGATCTCCCTTTCAATTACCAACATTTTGCCTAAATAAGTAACAATATAAACAAAATGCATTACCTTTTTGAAAAAATCTATCACATAAGTCCAACAAATTTGGCTAAAGACTAAAGCAAGTACTAATAGACTAGCTATTTAAAAAGTGTGCATTTTTTTAAAAAATAGCAATTTTAAAATATGCCCTTTGAAAACACAATTTAAACGTTTGATTTGGGCTTTAAAGCTAATTTGTTTGTTTGGAAAATTTTTGAAAGTGCTACATCCACAACATTTTTGCAACACTTACACAACAAAGCCTAAGTGGTAAGTTTGTACTAGTTCTAGTTTGGACATACTACTGAAATTATTTTTTTGTCCACTAGTAACAACTTGTTGCTTAAGATTTATTACGAAAGTTTTGCGAAAATGTTATGAACATAGCATTTCTCGCAATTTTTGTGTTCAACATTCAATCGACCAAAATTTTGGAGAAGTTGAATTTAATTTTTAATGGGCTCAAATTGTTGTTTAAGGTGTTCAAATTTTTTTAGTGTGGTCAAGCTTTTTTTTTTTTTTTTTTTTTTTTTTCTACGGTGGTCAACAACCCATATTTATTTAAAATTCAATTTTTTTAAGGTATATTAAAAAAAAAAAATTCAAGTTAGGGTGGTCATATGACCACCTTGAACTACACTTGGTGCCACCACTAAGGGTATATTTGGTACACTGAATGGGGATTATAACAAGAATTGTAATCTTTATTACTAATAATAAAGTTTGCTGTAATGTAATAAATAAATCTATTCATTAGTTTGGTTGTGAGTTATAACATTAGAATAAAACTTAACATTTATTTTAGGAAATATCTTACTCATACAATTATATCACCTTAAAAATTGTTATTTTTAAATTTAAGAGAGATATGTGTTATTTTTTATGATTTTTTATTTTTATAATTGTTATATTTATATAGAAAGTTTGTTTATTTGGAAATATATTAAGTTTTGAAATTATTGCACTTACTAAGGAATAGCTAATACAACCTTTTAAAGAGGAATAATTACTCCTCATTTTGAAGAATAGCTATTCATAAGGAATGACTATTTCTTGTAATAAAAACATAACCAAACTAAAGAATAACTAAACTATAAGAATAACTATTACATTACAGCACTTATTACAGTCTACCAAACATGCCCTAAGAGTTTGGAAGGCAGTGTGGTTGCTCAACATTCCTCCAAAGGTAAGGAACTTTTTGCGGAGGGCATGCTCTAATATCTTGCCAACTCGGGACAACCTACGCCAGAAGAAGGAGCAAGTGGAGCCTCTCTATGCTATGTGTCGCCAACAAAGAGAAAATGTTTGCCATATTCTGTGGGATTGCCCTTTTGCTCATAATGTGTGGGCCCTGGTTAGAGGAAAGATTCAAAAAAGCAATG
Source organism: Quercus glauca (assembly GCA_023736055.1). Taxonomy (NCBI): domain Eukaryota; kingdom Viridiplantae; phylum Streptophyta; class Magnoliopsida; order Fagales; family Fagaceae; genus Quercus; species Quercus glauca. The sequence goes on along the minus strand of CM043325.1, from coordinate 19,272,685 downwards.
TCCATGCCTTAGATTTTTTTTTTCCCGTTGATGCGAAGAGGCTACCTATTAAAGAAATGGTGCTTTGGGCAGTGCTTGCATGGGCCATATGGAATGCATGTAACAAAATCTACTTTGACGACAATTAATCTCGACTTGATCACTACAAAAAAGATTGCTATTTGCAACAAAACTCTTTTAACGACTACAAAAAGTTGTTGGAAAAACTAGCTTTTTTGATGACAAGTCTCTTTCATCGACAATTACTTGTCAAATATTAAAACATTTGTGACGGCAAAATGAGTTTGTCAAAAACGCCTATTATTTTTGTCGAAAATATGATTTGTTTTGGAGGGAGTGTTCCTATCTTACTTTTTACAACGGCATAAAAATGTTCCACTAATAAAGTATTATTTACGATGTCTGAAGAAAAACTGTTGGAACTATTAGCATTTGTGACGGCTTGTGTTTTGAAAATACAAATTTTTATTTTTTATTTTTATGGTGGTAGTATTTGTGACAAACATTCTTCCATAATGGGGAGAAATGGAATTTTTCCCAAGTTTTTGTGTGCATAAAACAATATATATATATATATATATATATATATATATAAAACTTAAAGTGGTGCATAAAAAATAAAAAATAAAAGACACAAAACAAAACAATACCAAAAAAAAAAAAAAAACACACACACACACACACACACATACACAGAGTCTAGGAAAATTGTGCATAAAATAGTGAATTTTGGCTCACCAAAATTGACTAAGCCAAAAAAGAAGTCTAAGAATACAACAAAATGCACAACAATTTCACAATACATTTATTTTTAGTTGTGGTTGCAATTGATCTAATGTTTTATTTTATATTTATTTTGACTTATAAGGAACTTACATCTCAGTAGTTATGAAAATATTTTGACATATACAAAATTACCCAACATTTTCACAATACCTTTATTTTCAGTTGTGGTGGGTTTTTTATGCGGGATGTAGAAACATCAAGAAGCAGAACACATCTATTTCTAGAAAACAAGAAACAAAACACGTTTTCTTCTGAAAATAATCTCAAATTCACGAAAGTTTCTTGAATCTACAAGAAGAAAGTGTTCTAGAATCCACCAAAGAGACAATAGACAAAAGTCTGAATTATAATTAATATCAATAATACTAAAATTTTTTATAGCCTTAAAGGCCTATTTACGGGCTCTGTAAAACTTGACAGACAAGAAAATATGTTAGGTTCTAAAAGTTTAGAACAATTGGCAAATCGTGAACACATAAGAACATACAAGCTGCAGAAAGAAGATTTCAGAATCTGCCTAGTTTGATCGATCGAGAAACAGGCTCGACCGATCGAAAATCATATCTGCAGAATTTTAAGTTGGCCCAAACAGTAGTTCAAGCCCTTTAAGGATTAAGGTTTCAGATCTACTTCTCCTACTATATAAAGGAAACCCTAAGCACGTTTTTATGAGGCTTTTCAGTGAGAGAAGAGTGTGTCTCTTTTGTATTTAGGGTTTTGTACCTAAAAAGCTTTCTTATATTTTCTACCGATGTTATTACTTGAAGAATCTCAAGATCTAGTGTTGTAAAAGTTGCTGCCTTCTCTAGTCATCAAAGGTGCTGATGATCTATGAAAGTTCAAATAGCATTGAAAACACTATGAACGTTTAGACCCCCAATTACAAAATTACCAATTCAAGCTTAATATCAAACAATGTAAGTGCGGAAAATGATAACAAGCTTATAACAGAATTGATAAACAATCTAAACCATAAATAATCACAATCATAGCAATAATTAAATGGTAAAGATAAAGGGAAGAGAGATGCAAACACAAGGACAACACGCGATGTGTTATCGAAGAGGAAACCGAAGCCCTCGGTGTAAAACCTCTCTACCGCCCTCCAAGCGGTCAATAATTCACTAGAAAATGTAGTTGAAATACATGAACAACAATAGACCCTCCAAGCCTAATCTACCTAGGCTCCTAAGCCCTCCAAGCTTCCTGCTCTAACGAGGTTATGCCAAACCTTTTTCTTTTCTAGCTTATTGGATTCCGCTACTAAACCATAGCATCAACCAATGAATATTGGTTCCTTCCAAACTGCTTCCCTTAGCACCAAATGTACCTTCTCACAGACGTGGGTGTGATGAGAAAAGGATTTGGTCAATGACCTCTCAAGGATGTAACAATGGAGAGGAAGAGAGTAGAGGAATTTGAAGAGTCTCTTAGTGAAGATTGAGAATGAGGCAATCTTGTTTTCTCTAGGGTTTCTCTCTCAAAATTCTCTTTGGAAGCTCTCTACATTTTGTGGGTATAAGGGTCTATATATAGTGGTGTGTGTTTGGAATACGAAGAGTCAATTTTTCCCAAACAGGGCTGGTTGGCGGCTTGGCCTCGCGACTGGTCCAAGTCCAGAGTTCAAGTCGCGAGATAACAGTCTAGCCAGCCTGGGACTTTTGTCCTATAGTGCGACAGCTGGTGTGACCCTTTACCTCCCTGCATGCTTTTCACATGCACGGCAGTTGGCGACTTGCAAGCCGTGAGTCAGTTGCGAGTCCCTGCTTCTTGGCACAAAGTTGAGCAATTCTTCACACTCTCTTCACACACTACCCTTACATGAATCCTACCTAAATACAGGGTTACTAAGTGCTAAATTACAAGCAAATTGGCACGGAATAAAGCCAACAAGATGGTTGATAAATTTCAACCTTACAATCTAGACCTTCAAGGGTGGTCTTGGAGTCACAAACAGGAGAGTTTATGTTGCTAAACCTTTGAGTAGGATCTCAAAGTTACAAATGTGGGTGTTTGTGTTTTGCAAAGGCCAAAGAAAGAAGTATTCCATGGACTCGAAGCTATCATGGGGTCGTAGTAGTAAGTTTTCTACTTGAGGTAGTAATAGGATGTTAGTGGTCTAAGTCGTTATTGTACAAACTTCAATTCTTTCATAATGGTTTTGATATTTTATCTTGAGGATAGTTAGGTTAAATCCTTCTCGGGTTTTTTACCGGTTTGGTTTTCCTGGGTTATCATATCTTTATGTTCTTTGTTTTTCGTACTTTACATTGATATGATATATTTGTGTTAACCTAGATCTGATAATTTGACTTAATAATCACTTGGCTAATTAACTAGGTTAATCTGGTTGTGTTTTACAAGGGTCTAAAAACGTATAAAATATATTCTAAAATAACTCCTAATTAATACCTAACCATTACGGGAACCAAATTTGACCTAAAAAGCATTAAAAGCGCCTAAAAATAAGGAAATAAATCACCTAAACCTAAAATAACTTCTTCTTTTTTATGAAAAAATATCAAAATTAAATTGTAAATTCTGTCATACATCAGACCCCTTCACTTGAAACAAACTTGTCCTCGAGTCTATCTTTGAAACCTAAAATCTTCCACTCCAAATAAACAAATACTTTGAATGCTTGAGTCCCTTGATCTTCTTTCTATACTTACAACTCATTAATGGGGTAGAAAAATCAACTTGAATTTCTTTTTCTTTGGTCTTCATGTAATTGTAGAGATTTACCAAATAAGAACTGATAATTGAATAAAATCTATCAACCCCAATAAAATCAATAAACTTCAGTGTATCACTTACCATCAAAATAAAAGGATCTTGAGATTGACAATCATATGATTTGATTTCATTGAGATCTTTGAAACTTTCATCTTTAATTTCTTCTTCAATTATCTCTATCATCACGACTTCAAGATCTTTCTCTATAATAGGGTCTTCATTAATCTCCTACGCAATCTTAATTTTAGATTCTCCTTCTATAACAATGTCTTCATTAATTTCCTCAGAAAATTCTATATTTTCTTCATGAAAAATATGCTGTTCAACATACAGTTCTTCTCTTAATGGTGGAATATATGGTTCTTCAAAATAATTCAAGTGTGAACTTTTTTGCCAATAATAATCTTGTTTTGTATACGAAAAAAGTTCATCACAATCCTAAGGATAATATTTGATAGCAAGCATCTTTTTCATCCTTGGCCATGAATGAACTTTGTCTTTATATTGTTGGATTATATCAGTTTGCATTCGTTCTCACAAACGCAATGCATACTCTCTAAGTTTATACAAAGAAAGTTTGACTTTTTCTCATCACAAATATTCTCATAGTCAAATAAATCCTATAGATCAAGTAACCAATCAAGAAAATCTACTTTATAAAAATAACCATTATAACTTGTAATTCTTCTATAAAGCCTATATAAAATTTGCTTACCAATAAGTTGCTTGTGATTTATGTTTCCACAATAGTTATCCCTATTGTTTCCATGCTTTAACGATGGCATCCTAGCAAAAATATTTGTGAGTGCTAGTTGTACGTCATGACGGGAAAGTTGGACCCCGGTTGATAGAATTAACAAGTTTTAAACCCAAGTTGTTAATTAGATTTATTATGAATAAAACTTGTTAAAACAAACAAACATCAATATTATGTCAAAATCATGCAACGGAAAAATAAATAAGACAAGATATGATGACCCAGGAAAACCAATGAAACAAACTAGTTTCACAGTAAAAAACCTGGGGGAAAACCTTCTTGAAAAGCAATCCACTATAGTAAAAAGAAGTTTCAGATCTAGTACAAAACTTTTGTCCCTAAACTCTACAATCCTCGTAGATGAACTCACAGCAGAAATTTTCTATCGCTTTAGAACCTCTGAATTCTTCAATATATGAACGCCACCCTTTTGATGCATGAATCCTAGTACGTGACTAACCAATTGCGTGGATCCTAGTACTCGACTTAATCACCAACTAGAAGAAGATTGTTGGCTACAAAGTTCTTCACTTCATCAACAATGAAGATCAAGAAGCAATTGGTTACAAAACCCTAAGGCGCAAAGATGCAGTAGCTTCTTTTAGAGAGAATAAGGCATCGATCACCTTTTGCATATTTTCTCCTTGTATTCTCTCATGTGACGGCCTCTAAAATAAGCCTTATATAGGTATAGGGTTGTGAGAAAAGAAACCCTACACAAATACATAAGCTTGGGCCGAAAATCAGATTTGAAAATATAAATTCCCGTAACCTTGATCGATTGAAAGGTGTCAAGATGGTGTCGAGCTTTAAACTTCGACAAATACAGCTATCGAGAAGCTATCGAGGAGCTATCGAGGAGACAGGAGATTTCTCTATCAATCCACCTAGCTATCGAGAGGTATCGAGATTGCGATAACAAGAAGTTGAAGATCTCGATAGATAGCCTAGCTGTCGAGAGGTGTCAAGCAGCTATCGAGCTTTAAAAAATCAGTACATTCTCACTTGATTCTTCGATAGACTTGCATGGCTTCAATACTAGACTTGAACTCTTGTTCCTTGAAGTATTAAACACATACTAGATCTACCCAAATACAAGTAAAGTGCGTTTTGTCAAATGATTAGCTAATTACATAAAATAATGACATATGTTCCTAACAAGTGAATCACATATGTCCTAACACGTCACAGAATACTTGCTAAGTTTTTTGTCATCGGAATTGTTACCATCACATTTGTTAGCCATTAAACCAAGATAAGTCAAGGTTCTGATACCAACTGATGTAGGATACAGAAGTGTTAAGAGGAAAAACATGTCGTCTTCTAGGAAAAAAAAAAAAAAAAAACGTTCACTTCTGAAAATAACCTTGAATCCATAAGGGTCTTTGAATTCACAAGAAAAAAGGGTTTTGGAATCCACCAGATAGAGAACAGACAAAAGTCTAAATTTTTATTAATATCAATAATACTGAAAAATATTTACAAACTTGGTGGCCTATTTACAAGAAAATATATTTTAAATAATTCATAATTAATACCTAACCATACGGTAACCAAATTTGATCTAAAAAATATTAAAAGCACCTAAAAATAAGGAAATAAATCACCTAAGCCTAGAATAACATTTTTTTTTTTTTTACATAAAAATATCAAAATTAAATAATTACAAAAATTAAATTATAGATTCTATCCTACATCAGTTTTGGTCCGATATTTTATTGTTTAATTTTAACTTATAAGGAATTGAGACCTCAGTAATTGTGAAATATTGTGACACAATAAAATATCACAATATTTTCACAATAAAATATGATTATTTTATTTTATTTTGACCTATATAGAACTAAAAAAATCAATAATTATGAAAATATAGTGACAATTTGTTGTGTCAATATAACTATTCCTAGACCAAAATAATGTGTCAATGCATAAATATATATTTTTTAAAGTGAGCTCAAACCAATGTTAATACATCTATACTATCTATAATAGGATTCTCCTCTTTGGACTAGACTTTTATGTGGTTCAGAAATTCCCCTAGACCCTACAATTAATAGGAACAAAACTTGAGGAAAATTCGGTAAAAACATATCTCCAACTCCATGTAAAATGCCTATAAAATATAACACTCTCCTACTAGTCCATGTCTTCAAAACAAACTTATCCAAAAATTTAAAAAAAAAAAAAAAAAACTTCTCAGTCCACTTTGATATTTCCCTCAAGACCACGTTCCAACTTTTTTTTTTTTTAATCAACTCACCAAGTTCTTTTATTTAGTTTTTTTTTTTTTTGAATTTCCAATTTCCTTAATTCCTAATCTCATGTACTCTGGACTAAATAAGTAAAAAAAAGCCTCATCGTACACGCAAAGTGCATGTGATGAGGCTAGTATGATATATTAGAATACAAAAAATAAATTTAAAAAAAGAAAAAGAAAAAGAAAAAAAGGCTAGCTGAAATGGTGAGTTTCATCTAACCAATTGACTAATCACTAAACCAAAAAGGGATCTCCCCCTTCTTATTCTGGGTTTTTTTTTTTTTTTTTTTTTTTTTTTTGGTCTTTTAAACTTGATTTCTCTTTATTTTAAGGCTTTTAAGTAATAGTATTAAATAATAAGTGTTGTGTCTACCACATATTTACAATACTTTTATAACAAATCTTCAATGGTAAGTTATGATTCTTATGTAAGCCCACCACTGAAATTATTTTTTCCCCACCAATAATAAGCAATAATAACTTGCCACTTAAAATTTATTGTGAAAATATTGTAGACATAACATTTTTAATATAAAAAATCTTTCTTTCTCACCGATTAGGACATATGTAAATCATGTTAGAAACATATATCAATATAAAATTGGTTAATCCTTTGACAAAATGCACTTTACTTGTAATTGGGTAGATCTAGGATATGTTTAATGCTTCAAGGAACAAGGTTTCAAGTTCAAGTATTAAAACTATGCAAGTCTGTCCAAGACTCAAGTGAAGAAGTGTTGGATTTTAAAACTCAACAGTTAGTATCTAGAGAGGTTTAAAAGGCTGTTTAAGCCTAATGCTCGATAGCTGCTCAATAGATAGGGTATGTATCAAGATTTAAGAAAATTAGATTTTCATTTCTGATTTTCATCCAATCTGTGCATAGGTGTTTGGGCTTTCTTTTCTCACAACCCTAAACATATATAAGGATTGTTTTAAGGGCCGTCACAACTGATGCAAGTGAGTGCAACTTAATGCAAAGGTTTTTCACAATTTCCTGGTTCATCTTTTTCTTCAAGAAGCTACTGTGTTTGTACACTCTAGGGTTTTGTAACCAATGAGTTTCGTGATCTTCATCGTGTGGATGAATTAAAGAACTTTGCAGCTAACATCCTTCTCAAGTTGGTGAATAAGCCGCGTATTGGGATCCGCACATCGAATTGGTCAGTCACGTACTAGGAGCTGTGCATTGAAATGAGAGATTGTCACTACAAAACAAGTCCAATTGGGTATTGGGGTAAGAATTCAACTATGGGTTGGTATAAGATACTAGGATTCCTTTACTTATAACTGCTTGTTGTGATAATAGTGGATTCTCGAGAGTGGTGACCTTAAAATCACTCAGTGGGGTTTTTGCCATATAGGTTTTCCCCATTCGTAAACAAATCACCGTGTCAATTTATTTTCCGTTGCATATTAACTTAGTTAGTGATTTATTTGTGCTACCATGCTTATTGCATGCAAATTGAATTAATTAATTAACTTGACTAATTAATTGGTTAATTCATCACAAGAGGTCAATATATTCTTGACCTATCATCACCTAAACTCACCATTTTGGCTTGTTACAAAACACAAAAGTTGAACAAACCAAATGCTGGATAGTTAGGGCCATTGGCTCTTTTTATATAGTTAATAGATATATATTAGAAACAAAAAATAAAAAATGGGATATAACCTATGTTGTAACTTTTAATAAGAGTGTTATGTAAAATAAATAAGGAGAAAATACTTTTCTAGTCCCGACATTTTAGGCAAGTTTCCATTTTGTCCCTTCCTTTTTTTTTTTTTTTTTTTTTTTAAGCTCCTATGTTGGTCCTCATATTTTTTTTCAAATTTTTCTCAATGTAGTTCCTACTTCCTATCATCGTCTCAGTAATGAAAATCGCCTCAATGTTAGTGCGTAGTTGATATACTAAATGTTGATGTGACTATTAAAATAATAGAAGTAAAAGAAACCAAAACAAATAAGAGAAAATAAAACGATAAAAATAACCAAAAAATAATAATAAAGTAGAAAAAAAAAAAAAAAAAACATATGGGGTTGCACACCAGATAATCTTGAAGAAATAGAGGCAGAAGAAAAAATCAAGGAAGTCAATACCGTACTGGAGGTTGTACCGGTTTGGCTAGCGGTACGATATATTTACTGGTCAATACCAGTGTATTGTTTCAAATTTACTGCTATAGTTTTTTTTTTTTTTTTTTTTGTACTGCTCGAATTTCAATTTTCGACCTAAATGTCCGATTTTCGCCGATACAGCCGATATAATCCAGTACTGCCCGGTATTTAGAATGGTACGATACAAGCATATTTCTGTACCGATTGAGTGACCAGTAAGAGAAATACCAGCCGGTACAGTATGGTAGTAACTACCCTGGAAAAAACACGAAACAGACAAAAGGCAAAAGAAAAAAACAGAACGTTGCATAGGAACAAATTTGTCCAAAATGAAAGAGACAAAAGTCATATGAGGTTGCATAGGGGACAATCTTGAAGAAATAGAAGTAGAAGAAAAAAATTGAAAGAGATAAAGGGTCCATTTGGATACAACTTATTGTTGCTGAAAATACTGTAGTAAAATAATTTTTAAATGTATAAATAGTGTCGTAGGACTCATTTTTTAAGATATTTTTTTAATAAAGTGGCTGTGGGTCCCATAAATCGCACGTGAACAATACCGAAATAGTGCGTAAACAGTGTTTTTGTCACCTGCACAGTAACCTCTGCCTCCCTGAAACGCGTGAAAGCAACAAAAAAAAAAAAAAAGGGAAAACACAACATAAGAAAATGCAACGCAGGAAACATTTGTATCCAAACCAACACAAAAGGTCAAAGAAAAAAAGAAGCATGTTGTATACTGTATAGGGACAAGAGTAGTATTTTTTTTCAAACACTGCAATAAAATTATGCTTATATTTTATGTATAGTTTTAAATTAGAAAAATTTGTAATTTAAATAATTAATTAATAACGTAGTTATTAATTTTTTATTTTTTAGAAATTTTACAAGCATGAAAAATATAAGAAGAAAATGTAATTCAATGGTGAATATGTCAAAATTCATCTTCAATAAAAATATATTAAGTAAGATTGTACCCTTGTAATTCAATGGTATCAACCTAATTTGTTTATATTAGAATACTTGTAATTTCTTTAAAATGTTAAGGACATATTAATCATTTTATAGTTTAAATTGGTGGACTTCATATAATTAATTCTCTCCCTTCTTTCCATTTCCACACAAATTAGGTTGATACCAAAACAGTAGTTCTCATGGAAATATCATAATTCCATCTCATTCACTTTTCTCTTCTTTTGTACAACCAAACAAAGGAAACGATATCCTTCCGTACTTTTCCTTTCTTTTCTCATTCCCTTCTCCCATTTCCAAACATATTGTTAGTCTTTGAGTTTGAGTTTGCTGACTTAGCATTGTCTCTTGTTGGCTGCAACTTATCATTATCCGTATTCAACCACCAAAAAAAAAAAAAAAAAAATTTATCATTATCCGTAACTGTTCCCAACCCGTGCATGCATGAATATAACTAAATTTGAATAAAATATTATTATACTAGTTATAGGCTCGTCCGTTACACGGTTTTATGAAAAAACTTATAAAATAAATGTATAAATAATTATATATTTTAATAGATTCAATAAAGATAAAAGAAAAAAATTATCAAGTGTAAATAATTATCTCACTAAAATAAGGGGTAAGATTTCTTCCTAAAACTAAATTAAATTGATAATTCCAAATTGAATTTTCAATTGATAATTATTTTAAAAAAACTACTAAACAATGGATAAATCTAAAATTAATATAATCTTGATAATATTATAAATTAAAATTAAAGTTGATAATTTAGGTATACACGTGTAGAACATCTTGATACTTTGGTGTAACATAAAAATCAAATAAGAAAATTGTTAAAATAAATCTATTAATTATAACCATATTTAATCATTAATTCTAAGACCCAAACCCTAAGCATATAAATTAGATCAAAACTAAGAAAATTAGTTTAAACAAAAGGCAACCAATACACAAACCCTAATCAATTTAATTAAAAAAAAATTACAAAAACAAAGAAAGAGCCTTTAGAAACTTGACAATATTTTCGAATGTTTTGAATTCATTAATTAAAATCACATGAAGACAAAAAACCAATAATAACACTAAAGAAAACAAACAAAATGAAAATAATAATAATAAAAGAAGAAAGAATGCATACCTGCATTGTCATGGGATTTAGGCATTCACATATTAAAATAAACTTCACTTCAAAAAGGATATATAGGCTTATATATATTGGTAGAGTTTCCTTTGAAATATAATTCATTTAAATCTTATTGAAATTAAAGATATCTAATCAATGCATTTGTTTTTATGCCATAAAAATTGGAATTAAAAAAAGGACATATGAATAGAATGAAAAAAAAAATTTGAGAATGATAAAAAAAGAAAAGAAAGAGTTAATTCAACATAACATAACATATAAAAAATTGAAAAAAAAAAAAGAGTAAGAGAACATGGTTGATAGCTGTGGGGCCTCAAATATCTAACAACCCCGGTCCATTCCATATCGGGCCCAAGGTACGCGTCGAGGAGAAGCAGAGCCTGAGGATAGGCATACGAAGCCCAAATCAGCAGGGGACCTCGCTGAGAATACTCACGTCCTCGGCAAACCGACATTTATGGTGGGAAGCTGTCACTCACCCATTAAACGTACGCCACCAACACTCTGGCCGCTTTAATGGTGAAGTGACCAGCAAACCCAAATGCCTTGGTCACTTCAACAAATAGAAAGCCTGTAAAGGCAGCTGAGAACTAACAGAAAATCTGCAAAGGCAGATGATGAAACAAACCCTTAGACACAGAGTTCGAATAACCGACAAGTGGACGACAGAGGATTAACCAAGGGAGAATATATAACAGATAGAACCCCCAAGAGAGGGATGTGAGAGACCGCGCCCCCGGCCCCCTTTTTTATAGGAATGTTGGGCCAAACCCACGTGAATGGGTGGAGTCGTATTATTACCTCTCAAAATGGAGGTTCGACTAGTTATATTTTTCCCTTTAAATTAAGGGTCTAATGTTGTGAAATTTTAAAATACTCGCAAGTGTACGAACCGTACCGAAGTATAGTTTGACAAGAACGAGGTCGAACCCACAGGGACTTGAATAAACGTAGGAAAATTAAATCAAATCTTAACCAAATTAATCCTAATCTAGTTTAATAAAAATTGGTTGTTTTGAAATTAAATAAACTAAGCAAATAATAATAAAATTAAGCAAATAGTTAAACTAAGCAAGAGATATAAAACAATAAAAAGATGTAAACAATCAAGGAAAAGGAATTAAGGTTTTGGAATCCGCCTTGTTAATTCATATCAACATATATTTATGATCATTAATTTTTCCCAACTCACTACATGATAATCTAGAAATCAATCTTGCTATCATGGAAAATATTCTCATTAAAATCCTTATTTTAAAAATCAAAAGCATGTTCTTCTTCGCTTCTTAAGTATAAAACCAAATCATCAATTGTATCCATAGCCAAACAAATCACAAGATATATCCAATTCTAAAAATCAAATCATAAATTGTATCCATTGACAAACAAATCACAAGCGATATCCAATTTTATAATCAAGAATTAATAAACCAAGCATTCAATTAATTAAGACAAATCCTAAATCATGAGAAAAACGTGATTGAACTCATATCTAGAATCTCATCTTAGTCAATTGATAAGAAGCAAGAACAATTTAAATCATTAAAGAACTATTATTGTGGGAAAAATCAAATCACATAAATATTACTAATAATCCTTAACAAGGTTTCATCCTCAACCCTAATTATAAATTTAGCTACTCATGATAATTGAAAGAAAACACAAAAATAAAATACTAAACATTAAACTAGAAAAATAAAATAAAACTAACTGTCATGGAAGAAAACCAAAGAGGTAGCCACAGCCGCAGCTCTCTCTACGTTCAGCCCTCAGCCCTAGCACTAGCCTCCCTAAATTTTGCCCTAAAAAGCCTTTAAATAAGTCAAGGAATCCTATTACAAGTTGAATTCCCGTTTGGAGAAAATCCCAGATATTTAGGCTTCACTTAACCGACTATTTTGGCCCATTTAACGTCAGAATTCGGGCTTTTGGTAAACTACAAAGTTGTAGCCCTTCAAGTTAACTTTCCAGGCCAACTTGAATCATCTCGATTGGACATCTGAGCCGAAAGTTATGCTGAAAATACTAACTGATGTCCATGCTGGAATCCTAATCCGAATTGGACTTGGATTTGGTGCAAATTTCCTTTGATTCCTTGCTCCAATTGGACTTAAATTTGATTGGGTTGGCCTTCCCTTGAATTCATGCCTAGCTGGATGTAAGTTGGCTTGATTCAATTGGCTTAGCTCCACTTTGCATGTAAAGACCTTGTTACCTGCAACACAAAGATATTATATAATCAGTCACAAAATAATATAAAAGTAAGGCCAAATATATAGATATGTGAGTACTTTATTGTTTATATTTCATGCACATCATCTAACAATGGAGTCGCCACTTATTTAATTATTGGAAAAATAAGAAAATCATAATTAAAAAAAATTCCTCATTTTATTAATTTGAAATTTACATTGATCATAGGAAAATTACATGGCTTTGGTCCTAGATACAATTTAAGATAAAGTACATGACTTTGTTTCTTAATTACAATCTAAAAATCGAAAATTACATGGATAAGCACTTGATCTACTAACCCTTGATCTAAGTTCGGAGGCTATGTTACAAAGTAGGAAGGTATTAGGCACCCACCTTGCCCAGTGAAACCGGTCTTCTAGACTATGGTGGCCAACATTCATATCATATCATCCAATATGTCAATTAATTTACATGTTGAATTAATGTGTGTACATGTGATAAACCCTAATTCAATTAATTAGACATTGCATTTGGATTGAAAAATAAATTCTAGTGAATGTGTGTGGATGGTGATATCCTAGATTCAAGAATTTGAAAGAATTATGAAACAAACATGTTTTTCATATTTTTTATGTGGATTTAAGATCAAAACTAGTGATATGCATGAACATGTGATGAACAACCAAGAACATGTGAAGAACACATAAGAACATATACGAACATTCAAACATATTCAAGGGAATTTAAATAATTACTATCATGCTTTAATCCTAAATTCTCATTATGGAAACATAAACAACTAGTTAGGGAAAGAGATTCTACCTTCATGCAAGATCTATATGGTGGAGAAGGAGACTCTTGGTAGAGGTCCTAAGGGAGGAGGAAAAAAGAAGAACTAGGAGAGGGAGAGTGAGTCTCACTCAATACCTTGAGTCTCAGGAAGACCAAGATATGACAAGACTACTCTACTTCACTAGAACTCAAGAGAGGAGAAGAGAGGGAGTTTTTTGTGTTCTAGAATGAATGAGAGGGAGGGTTTATATAGTAGTAGTGGAGGGAATATGAATGGAAGGCCATTTAATGAGGGTTGACAAGGATTATGAACCTAGACCTCATTTTAGCCTTGGGAAAAATCTGGTGCATTAAATGAAGAGATTGGTGGAAGTGGGGAGCAAGCCAAAATTCGGTTTTCCCGTAACTGCTGTAACAGCCTGTGGAGCCAACATAAAAAAATCATATCTAACTCAATTCTGATTGGAATTGTCTCATTCTTGTACTCAAATTGAAGCCCCGAATGTCTAGTTTCTGGGAAAATTAACCTCATTCACAGATTCAAAATATTCTGAGAGATATTGATGAAATAGTGAGCAAAGATCATTTGTTAGAAAATGGTTTCAGCACAATTAACATTAATAGGTCCCAAATTAGTCCCCAATTAACATTAAATGGCTCTAATCACTCTAATTTCAGACTTAATTGGTTCCAAATTTACACTAATTAAAAGATAATTGCATAAATTACTCATTGAAGAATTAATGTTTAACTATCTAATTAATTAGGTGTATGCAACCTCACCATAAAATGTAGTCCTAACCAATTAAATTATGACACATCATTGATCTCCAATTGATTACACTTATAACCAATTAAAATCAATTGTTCATAATCACATATAGTCGGACTCAATTTGTGATAGTGCATCTTAGCCATTAAAACTTGACTTGATGATAACTTTCAATCTAGTGGTCCAATTAGGGCTTATGACCAGTTGATTTGATCGTTACAACATCAAGATCATTTTGGTGAAATGAAATTAAGGATCTAATGGTCATAATCAAGATGCATATTTATAAGGTGAAAGAACCCCTTTTACCCTCCATGTGAGGTTAAATGCGGGTTGCAAAATGGGGTATCAACAGAATGCCCCTCATTGGCAGAGCTTGAAAAGCGAATGTCAATGTATGAAAGAGACACCTAACTTTGCAATCAATATTTAACCGTGGTGAATGTATGATGCATGTAGATGAAAATGCAGAAAGTCATGTTATGGATCAAAATATGGACCGAATCTCGAGGGAGATTGCCTACGTACCTCTTGGTGGGAGGATCAGGTCTAAACGTAGTTCATGCATGAATTTTTTTTTTTTTTTTTTTTTTTTGAATAAGTACAAGACATGCTTACCTGAGGTCAAAAAAGGAAAAAAAATGGAAGACCAAGGATCCTGGCTCATGTTTTCAGAGACCTAGGATTTTTGGGTCTTGGCTCGTGTTTTCAGAGGACCAAGGGTTTTTTGGGCTTTGGCTCATGTTTTCAGAAGACCAAAGGTTCTAGATCCTGGCTCATGTTTTCAGAGACCTAGGATTTTTGGATCTTGGCTCATGTTTTCCAGAGGACCAAGGGTTTTTGGGCTTTGGCTCATGTTTTCAGAGGACCAAAGGTTCTGGATCCTGGCTCATGTTTTCAGAGGCCTAGGATTCTTGGATCTTGGCTCATGTTTTCAGAGGACCAAGGGTTTTTGGGCTTTAGCTCATGTTTTCAGAGGACCAAAGGTTTTGGATCCTGGCTCATGTTTTCAGAGACCTAGGATTTTTTGATCTTGGCTCATGTTTTCCAGAGGACCAAGGGTTTTTGGGCTTTGGCTCATGTTTTCAAAGGACTAAAGGTTCTGGATCCTGGCTCATGTTTTCAGAGACCTAGGATTCTTGGATCTTGGCTCATGTTTTCAGAGGACCACGGGTTTTTGGGCTTTGGCTCATGTTTTCAAAAGACCAAAGGTTCTAGATCCTGGCACATGTTTTCAGAGACCTAGAATTTTTGGATCTTGGCTCATGTTTTCCAGAGGACCAAGGGTTTTTTGGGCTTTGGCTCATGTTTTCAGAGGACCAAAGATTTTTGGGCTTTGGCTCATGTTTTCAGAGGACCAAAGGTTCTGGATCCTGGCTCATGTTTTCAGAGACCTAGGATTTTTGGATCTTTTGACTCATGCCGATGTGTATGGGCCTTTTACCCTAGTACCTGCAAAATAAACATTTTCAATTAGTAACAGAGTTATTCATTAAAAAGAATTCGGCATACCTGGTGAATGCCCCTAGTTTAGGACATATTCCATGCTTCGATGAATGCTGAGAGTAGACTGTCGACTTGATGTTGCACCACTGGAGAATGTGGAAAAGGATCATAGCTTTCTGTTCCTGAAGAAGAATTTAATGAAGTTTTTTTTTTTTTTTTTTTTTTTTTTTTTTTTTTGGACTTTTGAATTTTTTTCGTTTTGAAAAATTTGGAAATCCTGAATTTTTTTGAAGGAATTTGATTGATGAATTTTTTTTTTTTTTTTTTTTTGAAAAAAATTTGGAAATCTTGAAATTTTTTTTTTTTTTTTAATTTTGATTAATGAATTTTTATTTTTTATTTTTGGAAAGCAACCTAAGAAGTACAAGCCTAATGGCCCTAGTCCCAAGGCCCTTTTTTTTTTGAAAATTTTGTCTTTTGTCTTTTTTTTCTTTTTGAAAAACCTATCCTTTGAATGAGAACAACTTTGGCTGGAAGTTGATGTGGATTGCTAGATAAGTCCTTGTTTAATTCCTGCAAAAAGATAATTTCAATTAGCCATGGATTTATTCATTGAAATGAATTGGAAGTACTTACCCAATGCCCCTAGTTTCGAGCATATTCCATGCTTAGATTGAAACTGAATTCATTTGATGTTGTGACCATTGGGGAACATGAAAGAAGATCATGGTCCACTATCCTTGAATCCTGTAAAAATGGCTTTCTTTCTCTAACTCGTTAGAAACCAATTATCAAGAAAACATTTTTGGCCAATGCCCCTAGTGTGGACATGCTTGCCAAAAAAATGGATTGGTGCCTTAAATAAAAACATGGTTTCGTGCCATAAGAACAAATCTGTACACAATATAAATAGGCCAATGCCCCAAGTTTGAGCATGCTTGATGCAAAACAAATGAGCTTAGCCTAACATGCACCCAAACAATTTTGTCACATTGTTTTGACTTTGTTCTCTAAGGTTGTTTGGGTGATTGGGACCGATCCTTTGAAAGGCTGCCTACGTACCTTTCTCATAGAGGATCAGGTCAAGACGTAGTTCAAGAAAACTGGATTTTGAAAAAGAATGATTTTTTTTTTTTTTTTAATGAACAAGAGGTGATCCTTTGAACAGCCATTTTGGCAAATCAAAATGTTTAAGAATCAAACAAATCTCTTTAATTGGGAAGGATCTAGATCATTAAACTCCTGTAATCAAATTTGCTTCATCCTTTTGAACATCATCAGATTAAGTCCCCAAAGGCAATCAAGAAATGAAATGAATCTCATTGTTGGGTGCAAACAAGGAGAATGCTCCAGGTTTGGAAGTTCTTTTGAGTCATTTTAAGGATTTGAGGATTTGAGAAATTTTGTCCTCGGACATATCATCCTGTGGGGTTTGACAATTTTAAGCATTTTTTCTTTTTAATTCAAGAGAAAAATATTGTTAGAGTTCAAGATATGCCTACAATTAGCAAGACTTTAAGGAAGTCTTATTCATAGGTTGTAATGTAGGCTGGGTTTAGGTTATGAAATGAATGATATAAAAGGCTCAAAATTCCCTATGATGTTTCCCCCAAGTATACATTACTCAAAAATCAAATATTGGAGGAGTTTTCCCATTTCTTCTTTGTCATCTTCTCACTAGCCTTCATTGGTCACTTGTATCAACAATCATTTTTATGCTCATTCCTCTTGAATCATACCTCTAGACTTGCATCTTTAAGTTTGCAACTTGGTAGGATCCACCAATTTTTTCTTTTCTTTAGACCTAACTTTTGCCTAGACCGCCCTTTTGGGTTTTCAGCCTAGCGGGCTTCTTCTTTTTTTTCTTTTTTTCTTTTTTTCTTTTTTTTTGGCCCTAGCTTTTGCCTAGACTGCCCTTTTGGGTTTTCAGTCTAGCAGGCTCTTTTTTTTTCTTTGGCCCTAACTTTTGCCTAGACCGCCTTTTTGGGTTTTCAGCCTAGCGGGCTCCCTTTTTTTTTTTTAATCTTTCATCCCTTGATTGAATGAACTTTTTTTTTTTTGGGATCTTTTTCCTTCATTGTTTTCCTCAGCTTAAGTCATTTTGATACACTCTCTAGACTTCTTTCTTGCCTCGATGTGCTTGCACATTTCTATGCTTGATGAACCTTTTCCTTTTTTGGTGAACTCTCTTTTAGATGAACCTTCTACACTTCTTGGCATGATGAATTTTAGGTTCTTCAAACTTGATGCACATTTTGTTTTCTCTCACATTGATGAAATTTCATTTCTCCTTCCTTGATTGAGTGAAAGCTCATTTTTCTTTGATGATCTCTTATCTTTAGCTTAATGAATTCTCTACTTGTTTTTCATGTTTTCTAGGAGAGCTTTATCAATTAGCTTCAAAACTACAAGGTCGACTCCTCCTTAACATGAGATTTAAGCATGCATACTTTGAATTTTTCCCACCCCAAGTTTAGATTTTAGTGGGTTTATGCAAAAAAAGGCTAAATGTTTGAAGGCTCAAATGGGCTAGCAATGGATGATGAACATTCTAGGTAATAGGAAATAATTTGGTTTAACCAAAGATGGCCTCCTATCCTTAGTAATGCTTGCTTGTAGGCACAGTGACTTGAGCTCTTTTAATAAATTCCTCTTAAAAGAAAAAGTATGAATGCTTTAATGTTGTGAAACAAAAGATCTTTGAAGATTGGTTTGAGTGCATGATTTCTTGGGATTTTTCGATGGATGGATTCTTTTTTATTGCCTTTTAAGACCATTTCTTCTTATATTCTAAGTCAAGTAGCAAAAGTCTTTACATGGATTAAATGAAATTAATCATTCCTTAGTACAATTTGATTACTCAAGCCTTTAAACATCAAGATATAGAAAATGTTTTGTCCAAAGGATCCTCATGTAACATTTTGAAAAGGAGACTTCTTCTTCTTTTTTTTTATTTTTTTTAATCTTGAAAAAAAAAATTTGGGTTTTTTTTTTTGGAAAAGTCACTAGGAAGTTCAACGGTCCTAGTTCAACGAAATTTTTTTTTAAATGACTTAAGGGCTCAATGCCCCTAGTCCAAAGACCTTTTTTTTTTTTTTGAAAATTTTTCTCTATTTTTGGGAAAGATTTAGAAATCTTGAAAAAAAAATTTTGAATTAAAAAAAAAAAATATATATATATATATATATACATGAACAAAGTACATCAAATGCTACATGGATTTTTAGAATTCAAAGAAACATAGAAACATGGAATAAACTAACAAACTTTAAGCTTAACCATGATGTTGCAAACCAAATGTGGAGTGAGGCAAAGTTAGGCCACTTGCTTCTTCTTGGTCCATTTAGGATGCTTGAACCTTGATTGTGATGAAATGGCTTGGGCTTGCACTTGAAAGGCTTGAACCTTGATTTTGATCTTTTGGTATTTGCTTGAAATGGCTTGGGCTTACACTTGAAAGGCATGCATCTTGTAAGCTTTTGGCCTTCAATGTTGATCATGTCTATACACCTTCGATGGGCTCAAGTGTTGGGCTTAGACTCATTCAAGAAACAATTTTGAGATTCACTACCAAGTAGAGTTCAATCATAGGCTTTTGGGCTTGAGTTAATTCATAACATACAAGGTTCAAACAATCGTGATGAGCTCAAGCGTTGGACTTAAGTCATCATGGTTCAAACAACGGCCAAACAAATGTGTAATGAAATGCAATTTACATGGACCGACCTAAAGGTAGGTTCTATGGATCATTACAACATGGGTAGAAGGTAGGTTAAAGGTTCCCATAAGCTAGGACGTCGTACCTCCCAACTTGTGACGCCAGGAGCGTCGCGTTAGTCCGAACGGTACAATTTGTCCCTATGAACCACCATGGCATAACCATAATGATCCTTGTCGCGGTGGGTGGTAGGTTCACCGCTGGGTATGTGAGTCTCAGGAAGACCACAATCCACGGTTAATACTACCGGGCTTCCAGGCTAGCACACAAATAAAATAAATTTTATTCAAGCAAATGATGCATGACATACAATATAATGACATATTAGACATATTATATACAAAAAAGAATAAACAAGCAATGACATGGTTGGCCACCATAACCTAATTGAAGTCTAGCCCTCAATATCCCTAGTGGAGTCGCCACTGTGAGAGACCGCGCCCCCGGCCCCTTTTTTTATAGGAATGTTGGGCCGAACCCACGTGAATCGGTGGAGTCGTGTTATTACCTCTCAAAATGGAGGTTCGACTAATTATATTTTCCCCTTTAGATTAAGGGTCTAACAATGGAGTTGCCACTTATTTAATTATTGGAAAAATAAGAAAATCATAATTAAAAAAAATTCCTCATTTTATTAATTTGAAATTTACATTGATCATAGGAAAATTACATGGCTTTGGTCATAGATACAATCTAAGATAAAGTACATGGCTTTGTTTCCTAATTACAATCTAAAAATCGAAAATTACATAGATAAGCACTTGATTTACTAACCCTTGATCTAAGTTCGGAGGCTATGTTACAAAGTGGGAAGGTGTTAGGCACCCACCTTACCCGGTGAAATCGGTCTTCTAGACTATGGTGGCCAACATTCATATCATATCATCCAATATGTCAATTAATTTACATGTTGAATTAATGTGTGTGCATGTGATAAACCCTAATTCAATTAATTAGACATTGCATTTGGATTGAAAAATAAATTCTAGTGAATGTGTGTGAATGGTGATATCCTAGATTCAAGAATTTGAAAGAATTATGAAACAAATATGTTTTTCATATTTTTTATGTGGATTTAATATCAAAGCTAGTGATATGCATGAACATGTGATGAACAACCAAGAACATGTGAAGAACACATAAGAACATATACGTACATTCAAACATATTCAAGGGAATTTAAATAATTACTATCATGCTTTAATCCTAAATTCTCATTATAGCAACATAAACAACTAGTTAGGGAAAGAGATTCTACCTTCATGCAAGATCCATATGGTGGAGGAGGAGACTCTTGGTAGAGGTCCTAAGGGAGGAGGAAAAAAGAAGAACTAGGAGAGGGAGAGTGAGTCTCACTCATGACCTTGAGTCTCAAGAAGACCAAGATATGATAAGACTACTCTATTTCACTAGAACTCAAGAGAGGAGAAGAGAGAGAGTTTTTTGTGTTCTAGAATGAATGAGAGGGAGGGTTTATATAGTAGTAGTGGAGGGAATATGAATGGAAGGTCATTTAATGAGGGTTGATAAGGATTATGAACCTAGACCTCATTTTAGCCTTGGGAAAAATCTGGTGCATTAAATGGAGAGATTGGTAGAAGTGGGGAGCAAGCCAAAATTCGGTTTTCCCGTAACTGCTATAACAGCTGTGGAGCCAAATTAAAAAAATCATATCTAACTCAATTATGATCGGAATTGTCTCATTCTTATGCTCAAATTGAAGCCCTGAATGTCTAGTTTCTAGGAAAATTAACCTCATTCACAGATTCAAAAAATTCTGAGAGATATCGATGAAATAGTGAGCAGAGGTCATTTGTTAGAAAATGGTTTTAGCACAATTAACATTAATAGTTCCCAAATTAGTCCCCAATTAACATTAAATGGCTCTAATCACTCCAATTTCAGACTTAATTGGTTCCAAATTTACACTAATTAAAAGATAATTGCACAAATTACTCATTGAAGAATTAATGTTTAACTATCTAATTAATTAGGTGTATGCAACCTCACCATAAAATGTAGTCCTAACCAATTAAATTATGACACATCATTGATCTCCAATTGATTACACTTATAACCAATTAAAATCAATTGTTCATAATCACATATAGTCGGACTCAATTTGTGATAGTGCATCTTAGCCATTAAAACTTGACTTGATGATAACTTTCAATCTAGTGGTCCGATTAGGGCTTATGACCAGTTGATTTGATCGTTACAACATCAAGATCATTTTGGTGAAATGAGATTAAGGATCTAATGGCCAGAATCAAGATGCATATTTATAAGGTGAAAGAACCCTTTTTACCCTCCATGTGAGGTTAAATGCGGGTTGCAAAATGGGGTGTCAACAAGGGAGGATCTGGAAAGGCGTCTGAGAACAACCTTTGTGTTTGTCAGTTCTAAGGGAAGGTACTCTCGGACCGAGCCGAGGATGATCGTGCTTCACAAACACTTAGCCAAAATCATTATAAAGATCCTCACAAACACTTAACCAAAGTCATGGTGATTATCCTCAAAAACACTTAGTCAAATTCCTTTGCTATTATTCCTATGAATTTCATGTCATCCATTGCTTGCTTTGCTGGTGCCTAACCCTTCTACCCACACTCTACAAATTTTATTGTTTAGGGTCTATTACAAGTTGAGTCCCTACAATTGGCGCCCACCGTGGGGCGGACTTGTGTACTAACAAGTGCGATGGTTGATGTGAGGAGATTAAGAGCAACACTTCTAAAAAAAAAAACCCAAAAACCATACAGTTTGTAGCAACAACATTCACTCAGAATGCAACAATTACAAAAAAAAAAAAAAAAAAAAAAAAAAAAAGAGTATGCGAAAAAAAAAAAGAAACGAAACAGGTCTACTTCTTTATTAATATATGAAGAAAAAATTACATCTTACAATTGATGCCCATGGGACTTGTTCTAGAGCTAACTACATAGAGAAGCGCTTAAAAAGGCTGGTTGTGAAGCAAGAGAAGAGGAAATGAAGGACGGAAGGCTAGTTGAGGAGCAAAAGAGGAGGGGAGAGGCGGAAAAGAAGGAAGGAAGGCAACTTTGAGGGAGGAAGAGGCCGTGGCATCGAGCGGTTCCACCTCCTGGTTCCGCCTGGTTTCCCTCCCAACCCCATCGCTACCAGCTTAGAGAGTTCATAGACCCATATCCAAGGGAAGGAGGTTACGTTCTTTCTGGATCCTCCTCCAAACAGCAAGGAAGGTTCCACCACTGGTTAGGTTGAAAAGAAGGAGAATCTTCGGCCTTCTCCTATCCCAACCCCAACATGACGTCCAGGGTCAGGGTGCCATCCTCGACTCCTGAGAGGGGCTAGGCATCCTCGGGACCGCCCTATCCAAGGGCCAATTCATTTGGGGGGGCTCAAGCTGCTATTTTTTGCAGAACCCCTGGGCAATGTCTTTGGGAGAAGTTTAAGACGAATGTTTGTTGAGTGTGAAGGAAAAGGTTGCCCCGAAAACGCTTTATATAGAAGGCGAAAAATTGGTGAGAGCTAATCCGTATTAAATCCTAGGGAGAGATTTCCGGAGGCAATAACTCCGCTCAAATTCCAAAGGGTTTATCCGCCGCTAGATCCTCGTAAATCCACAACTGACATTAATGAAGAGGCGCCTCATTAACGAGGAGGTACCAAAGCGTCAAAATGCGTTACTTGAACAACCCAAGAGACGCCTCGTAATCAGAAGAGTCGTGCCAAACAAAGAGGCAGAACAGAGCAGGGTCTTCTCCTCGGCACAACAACTTAAAATCAGAAAACTAGGTACTAGACAGAACCAATACATTACATGGTCCTTGGACTCAAGCCTCTGGGGAAACCAGCTACTTCAGATGAAAAAACTAAGTGTTAGACAGAACCTATGCATTGTATGGTCCTCGGACACCAGCCTCTGGGGAAACTAACCACTTAAAATCAGAAAACTAGGTATTGGACAGAATCAAGGCATTGCATGGTCCTCGGACTTAAGCCTCTGGGGAAACCAGCTACTTCAGATGAAAAAACTAAGTGTTAGACAGAACCTAAGCATTGTATGGTCCTCAGACACCGACCTCTGGGGAAACTAACCACTTAAAATCAGAAAACTAAGTGTTAGACAGAATCTAGGCATTGTATGGTTCTCGGACACCAGCCTCTGGGGAAACTAACCACTTAAAATCAAAAAATTAAGTGTTAGACAGAATCTAGGCATTGCATGGTCCTCGGACTCAAGTCTCTGGGGAAACCAGCTACTTCAGATAAAAAAACTAAGTGTTAGACAGAACCTAGGCATTGTATGGTCCTCGGACACCAGCCTCTGGGGAAACTAACCACTTAAAATCAGAAAACTAGTTATTGGATAGAACCAAGGTATTGTATGGTCCAAGGACTCAAGCCTATGGAGAAACCAGATACTTCAGATAAGAAAACTAAATGTTAGACAAAACATAGACATTGCATGGTCCAAGGACTCAGGCCAACAGAAAAACCATTTCCGCATGAAACACTAAGTGCTAGGAAAAACCAAGGTCTTGCATGGTCTTCGGACTCAAACCTATGGGAAAACTAGTCACTATACGACGATATAAGCACTAGGCAGAAATAGGCATTTACACTAACCATAGGCCCAAACCTACGGCAAAGCCGATCCTTTGGGTGCCAAGCGATGAATCCTGCTAGGGACGAAAACCAAGCGAAAACGAGCGCTAAAAGCATAACAAACTTAAACCTACATTTCCTGGAAGAACTAGCAAGGAACTCAGGCGGTAAATTATAGATTAAGAAAAAAAGAAAACTTACAGAAGTAAGGAAAAACTCCTCGGGCGAGCCCTTTGTGCTAAAGAAAGTTGCAGGGACAGTTGAAAGAAGGGGTACACTAACAGAAAAGGCAAGGCTCGACAGGCTAAAATGGTAAGCCCGAGAATGTCAAAATCCTCATCCCCGTCCGAGAGGTCAGACAGCAGAATTTTGAGGGGCTATTGTGGGGCCTCAAATATCTAATAACCCCGGCCTATTCCATATCGGGCCCAAGGTACGCGTCAAGGAGAAGCAGAGCCTGAGGATAGGCATACGAAGCCCAAATCATCAGGGGACCTCGCCGAGGATACTCACGTCCTCGGCAAACCGACATTTATGGTGGGAAGCTGTCACTCACCCATTAAACATACGCCACCAACACTCTGGCCACTTTAATGGTGAAGTGACCAACAAACCCAGATGCCTTGGTCACTTCAACTAACAAAGAGCTTGCAAAAGCGGCTGGGAACTAACAGAAAGCCTGCAAAGGCAAATGATGGGACAAACCCTTAGACACAGAGTTCGGATAACTGACAAGTGGATGGCCGAGGATTAACCAAAGGAGAATATATAACAGATAGAACCCCCAAGAGAGGGAGGATCTGGAAGGGCATCTGAGAACAACCCTTGTGTTTGTCAGTTCTAAGGGAAGATACCCTCGGACCGAGCCGAGGATGATCATGCTTCACAAACATTTAGCCAAAATCATTATAAAGATCCTCACAAACACTTAACCAAAGTCATGGTGATTATCCTAAAAAACACTTAGTCAAATTCCTTTGCTATTATTCCTATGAATTTCATGTCATCCATTGCTTGCTTTGCTGGTGCCTAGCCCTTCTACCCACACTCTACAAATTTTATTGTTTAGGGCCCATTACAAGTTGAATCCCTACAATAGCTATAAGGAATTTTGATATATATATATATATATATATTTTAAATGTCATCAATGTAGAAATTATCAAATTAATGAAGATATATACTATTTTTTGGAATAGATAGAGATTATCAAATTATTGGAGATATATATTGTTTCTTGGGATAGATTTATATTAATCACCTCTTGAAGAATTTGGATTGTGCTTATCCCTTAATAATCTAGTTTTATAGCTTGATATTCTGATAAAATAATATTAATTTAATAATATTAAAATTTTGAAAATTTTGAAAATTTAGATGATAAATACTATCTAAATTAAATTTTTGTAAGTTAAATAGTATCCCCTAATTTAAGAAATATATTCTAACAAATAAAAAAATAATGTTAATTAGATGATAAATATTATTTAAATTAAATTTTTGTATGTTAAATATTATTCCTTAATTTAAGAAATATATCCTAACAAATAAAAAAATAATGTTAATCTAATATTATTTAATGATAAGAATGAATTAGAGTCCTGTTAGTATACTATTCATTTTTAGTTCTTTAAAAATCTAAAAATTTAATAAAATTTCTGCACTAAACCTATCAACAACATCTAAATTGTGAGCAAAAAAATAAACAATGAATCAAAGTGCACTAACAAAGCATTAAGCAACTTCTCAAATTCCATAAAGGAGGAATTTATGAAAATCAAATAGTGGAAGAATAATTCATCTCAAATAAATTAAGAACCTGCAAAAATGGTTGAAGCAGGGGAGACCCAGATATGCTAAGATTCCAGGTGGCTTAATAATAGCTATTACAACCACAGAGTTTATATATAAAAAATAAAAAAAATTAAAGATTGTTTATGACTCGCACTGCTTTCTTTCTTCTTTTTTTTCTATGTGTTAAATGTATTCCAAAAAAAAAAAAAAAAAACCAAACAAAAAACAGCCTTTCATTGATCTTTTTAACATGTAGAGGGAATTCTCGCAAAAAAAAAAAAAAAAATTTTAATAATAATAAATTATTTGTTTGAAACTTATAATCACGTCTGATTTAGCTGCCTTAAGTGAGTGAAAACTTGTGTTGACAGAATTTCAATATCTTTTTTTCCCCCAAAAACTACAAATACTATCCCTTTAAACAAATAGAGAAATAGGGAATTAATTAGAAATAGGTGCATATAAAATTAAATCAATCTAAGGCATCATATACGGTTAACAGAAGTACACAATTAAGTAAGACAATAAGCAAGAAACTTGTACATTTGATAATCAAAATCAGAAACATGTCTCATTAAAAAAACAAAACTAAAAAAAAGGCGAAAATTCACTTTTGGTGCCTACATTTTGGGCCTATTCACAATTTGGTCTCTAAATTGATTTAGCTCTTAGGTCAGTTCCTGATTTTCAAAAATCATTTTTAAAATAGCCCCTACCGTCAACCCAGTGACAGAAAATGCTGAGGTGGCAAACGGAGGTCCTAGCTGTTAAACCCATTTATTAAAATAATAATTAAAAAGCCACGTGACACTGCCACCTCATCCATGTCAGCATTTTAATAAATAAAATAAGCCACGTCAGAAAATTAATCAATTAAAAACACATTTCAGCACTAAAATAAATCAAAAATCATATATATTTTTTTTGAAAAAGAGAGCTTTACATTAAAATTAAAATAGATACAAAAACTGGAATTTGTTTTTCATAAATCGATCAATAAAATTAAAATTATAATGCATAGATAAATAAAAAATTAAAAAATATGAAAACAAACGGATCAAGAGGCTTACTTTAGTTTTCATGGTATTGCTGAAGAAACTCTAGCTAGAGAGAGAGAGAGAGAGAGAGAGAGAGAGAGGACCTAGAGGATGCAGATCTCGGTGTTGAGGAGACGATATGCACAAACGATGTCATCAGTGTTGCCATCCTCGAATCTTCGAAGCTCGGATCTTCAACCATCGCTATTGATCATCCTCGAAGCTCGAATCTTCAACCATTGCTGTTGCAATCAACAGGTTACTCTCTCTTGTTTGATCGGCAATGGTGGTAATGGGTTTGATTGGGTTTTTATGGGTTTTCGTTGGGGTGGTTTGTGGCCGTGGAGATCGGTGTGGTTGTGGAAATCGGTGTGGCCATGGGTCTTGGATTGTGGGTTTTGGATTGGTGTTTACAGGTTTTGTTGGAGGTGGCTGGGTTTTTTTGAGTTTCTGTGGGGGTGGGTGGTCTGTAATAGAGGTGGAGATCGGTATGGCTGTGGGGAAGATGGGTTTCTGCCATGAAGAATAGGGAAGAACAAAAAAAGGTATGTTTATTGGGTTTTTTGTGTTTGTTTCCCAAGAAAATTTATAGGTTTATGGGTTCGTTGGAGATTGGTTTGTTTACTGGGTTTATGGGTTTGATTTGCTAGAGAATTCGGTGTTGATTGTGTTAAAATTTGGGAAAGAACATGAAGAATTCAATGGTCTTGATTTGTAGTAGATCTGACGGTGTTAGGTTTGATGATCTCTGAAGTGTTGAATTTGGGTTTTTTCTTGTTATTGTCATTTATGTCTTAGTGATCTGGGTTTGAGATGTTGGTTGCTGGGTTTGTGTTCTTGTGGCAGGTTTGAGTTCTTGTTGCTGGGTTTGATTTGGGAAGAACACGAACAACATGTTGAAGAACATAAAGAACCTGAAGAATTTTTTTTTTAATTAAATATATATGATTTTTGATTTATTTTAGTGTTGGAATGTGTTTTTAATTGATTAATTTTCTTTCATAAAAAAATATTTGATTAATTTTCTAACGTGGCTTATTTAATTTAATAAAATGCTGACATGGATGAGGTGGCAGTGTCACGTGGCTTTTTAGTTATTATTTTAATAAATGGGTTTGACAGCTAGGACCTCCGTTTGCCACCTCAGCATTTTCTGTCACTGGGTTGACGGTAGGGATTATTTTAAAAACGATTTTTGAAAATTAGGAACTGACCTAGGAGTTAAATCAATTTAGGGACCAAATTGCGAATAGGCCCAAAATGTAGGGACCAAAAGTGCATTTTCGCCTAAAAAAAATCATAAACATGTTATCACATGTTAGCTTTCCTAGTCCATTATTACTTGTCACCGAAAGTTCGTTTAATCAAAGCCCCTTTTTCAGTTTGGCTCATGAAGATGAACAACGATCGAAGCCTACTGCTTTATTTATTTCAACCACACCAGGCACCAGAAGGAAGGAAAAGAAAAACAAACAAACAATGATCAGTCAAACAAAAGCATAGTTCTCCATTGCAAGATTCAAAATATTTTTTCTTAAAATAATAATTCCTTACTTTGACTTTTCCGCAGCCAAAGTGAGAAGGGTGAAAGAAAAAGAACAAAAACAAAACAAATCAAATTCAAAGAAAGAGGGAGAGGGGAAAAGCAAGTACCAATAAGAAGAACGGGGCAATGGTGGAAATTGTGGCTTTTGAATCAAACCCAAACAAAGTCATTATTTTAATTTAATGATAAGAATGAATTAGAGTCCTGGTAGTATATTATTCTTTTTTTAGTTCTTTAAAAATTTAAAAATTTAATAAAATTTCTGTAATTTGGTGAAGTCGCGTGGCGCAACCACGGCATCTAACCTCAACTTTTATTATATATAATATATATAATAATAGGTGAAGTAAAGAGAAAATCCAATTAGATTCTCAATTTTGTGCCACTTGTCCTAACCAAAACTAAAAAAAAAAAATCTAATTAGATTATAAATTTGACTCCAATTTTGTGTCATGTATCTTATCTAAATTTTATAATTTTTGTACCCAAATAAATGATGCATTAACATTTAACATGGAAACCAAGAAAACCACAATGATAATGCTCATTAGCCTAAGCAAGAATATCTTATCTGCACACTTTTATGAAGATTATAAATTGGATTCTAATTTTGTGTCATGTATCTTATCTAAATTTTTTAATTTTTGTGCCCAAATAAATGATGCATTAACATTTAATATGGAAGCCAAGAAAACCACAATGATAACACTCATTGGCCTAAGCAAGAACATCTCATCTGCACACTTTTATGGGTGATCTCAATAGAGTCTAGAGCTCTTCTAATCCCACAACCAGAACCAAGGAGTCCAACGAGAAAGACTTTAAAAGTAAAACATCATCTCCTCCTAATTTCATATCATCATCCCATGTCTCCTCCTCTCTCAACCTCTACCAACAAGATCCACACACTACCCTTTCCTCCTCACGGATTTCTCAGAGCAAGGCCGGGTTCAAACACAATGTTCAATCCCACTCTTCCTTACTTCACACTCTCATATATTAGCGTTTCATTGGCGCCTCCAAAAAGATTCCAAGCTCAATTATCAGTTTTTATTTTTTAATGTCCCTTTATATATTTTAAATAATAAAATGCAATATTCTCTTTTTTCTTCACTGTAGCATCACTTAAATAATAAAATGCAATATTCTTTTTTTTTTATTCATTGTTTTATTTAATGCTATCCTATGTATGATAAACCAAAATAAAAAACCAATAGCATTACTTAAATAATAAAATGAAATATATATTTTTTATTATTTGATTTAATTCTATCATCCGTGTGATAAACCCAAAAAGACAAAAACGAAACAAAAACAAAAAAATTGGCCGCTAGTATCATTACAATTAACCAATCATGTGCGGTAGCACGGAATTACGTACTAATATGATATAATATGATTTGATTTGAAGTAGGAGAGAGTGTTTGTCTTTTCTTTTTCTTTTCCTTTTTTTAATATATTTTAATTTTTAAATAATATTATACATATTTTTATATAATTTTCTTTTATCTCTACATATTTTTAAAAAATATAAATAACATTAATAGAACAATGTTACTAAAGGACCTAGTGTTAAGCGTGGTTTTTTTTCCCCCGATTGATGAGAGCGTCAAAACTGAGAAGTTTATAGGGAAACAACACGTATTCTACCAGCCAACCCCACTCATAGAGCGTTCAGTGTCAGAATCTTTGAAATAAATAACCCATAAAGGATTTGTCTTTGTCATTTCGAAAGACGTGTATATTATGCCGTAGCCTTTAGCCGTGGTGTTTTTTGCTTTTAACCATGAAGTTGGTTACTCCATAGTATGCCACCTTCACTTCACCTAGCTAGGTTCAATTCATCAATTGTGGTGTTAATGGAATCCGTATCTTTTTGACTTCTCATGCGGAGTTGCGGATGTCCATGCATGTATAATAATATTTACTAGTTTTGATTTCTTTTTAAAGTGAATAAATATTGATTTAAGTTTTATGTTTTTTAGCCATGAAGTAAGTGGACGACGTGACTCCACAGCACTTTCCCTTCACCAAACTACTATATCTTCAATGCTTTTACATCGCTTTTCTTGACATATTTGTGGTGTTAAAAGCATTCACAGTTGAAAATGTCATTCCTATTTGATCATTTTAAAAAGACGTAAATGTATTTTTAGTTCTTATATTTTGACTCGATTTTTATTTTAGTCCTTACATTTTATTTTTACTACTTTTAGTCTCTAAATCAATTAACGCGTGATATTTATATCCTTACCGTCACCCAACTAACAGAAAATGCTGACGTGGCTAACGGCACAGTAAAATAATAATTAAAACATTTATTTTAGTATTAAAAAATTGTCATGTCAAAATTTAAATTTAAAAAATTAATTTATTAAAAAAAAAAAAAAAAAAACTCAGGAAGAACATGATGAAAACAAGAACTCCAACCCAAATCCAACCCAGATCAAAGAACTCAAAAATACAAACCTAAACACAGAATTTTTTTTCTTGATCCGTGACTGCCGTCAAATCACAACCACAAATCCACCAGAATCTGCCACAAAACCATCAACTATCCACCACAAATCCAAAACAGTAAACCCATCCACTACCCACACAAACCCATCAGAGTAAACTACCCCACCTAAATCTGATTAAGAAAAAAAAAAAACTCAGCTAGTTCAGGCGCCATTCCTCTTCGATCTGAGGACAAAACCCATCACCAAACTCCAATTTGTGAATGAATCCCACCACCAAACTCCGATTTGTGCCATCACCGAAACTCATCACCAAACTTCAATCCAGCCATTGGAACCCACCACCAAACTTCAATCCAGCCACTAACCATTACCGATCCAGCCTCCAAACAATCACCAAAACTCCACCACAGACACTGATCACCACAAACCCACACCCTCCACCACGTTGATCTACAAACTCAAACCTCCACCATGCCGATCCCTACAAACCCATGCCCTCCACCTCACCACGGCAAGTCGACAACATCATATGCATAGAAACCCACCAAAAAAAAAAAAAATGCCAAAGAGAGAGACCCATTGATTTGAGAGAGGAGCTTGAGGCATATGGGTTTGGGTTTGGGTTTGAGCAAAATCAAGAGATAAAGAAAGTTCAAGAAGGCTAAGCACCAAGATAGAGGGAGAAAGAAGAAAAAGAAGAAGAAAGAAAGAATGGAGGCGAAGAAACTGAGAGAGAGATTGCTCTGGGGAAGAAAAAGAAATAGAAAGAAGAAAACAAAAAAGAAAAAGAAACCACAAGCACCGTTAAGATAGGATTGTGGTGTTTTGATCTGTATTGGGGTTGATTTTTTGTTTTTAATTTTTTTATTTAGTTAAAATTAATAAATTAATTTTTTTAATTTAAATTCTGACGTGGCAATTTTTTAATGCTAAAATAGATTTTTTAATTATTATTTTACTGTGCCGTCAACCACGTCAGCATTTTCTGTTAGTTGGGTGACGGTAAGGACTTAAATGTCACGCGTTAATTGGTTTAGAGACTAAAAGTGGTAAAAATAAAATGTAGGGACCAAAATAGAAATCGGGTCAAAATGTAGGGACTAAAAGTGCATTTACACCTTTTAAAAATTTACTTTATTAATTATATCATACCATTTTACAACACACTTAAAAGCACTTACAACAATGGAGCTATATAGCTATATAGCTCTTTTAGCTCCACCAAAACACCAAAAAAAACCATATAACAGTAGAGTTAAAACTATTTTTTTTAGCTTCATTACTATAGTGCACAGCTATCTATGGCTGTGCACTGTAGCTAAGACCTAAAAAAAAAATTAATTTTTTAATCCTAGCCCAGATTAAAATAATACAAGTTGGATCATCTCTCTCTCTCTCTCTCTCTCTCTCAGTCACTCTCATCTCATCTGAAGCTCTCATCTCTCAAAACTCTCTCAAGCTCACACTTTCACCGCCGCCGGCCCGACTCATCCTTGATGTCCCTGCCACCAAAACTTGACGTCACTGACCCACCAACCGTCCTAAGTCACCGATCAGCCTTAGA
The DNA here is from genome assembly GCA_023736055.1 of Quercus glauca. Taxonomy (NCBI): domain Eukaryota; kingdom Viridiplantae; phylum Streptophyta; class Magnoliopsida; order Fagales; family Fagaceae; genus Quercus; species Quercus glauca. The sequence goes on along the minus strand of CM043325.1, from coordinate 19,239,994 downwards.
CCCACACCGCCATCTGCCTCAGACCCCTGTTTCTTCCTTTTCACACACACTCTCTCTTTCTATGTCATTTTCGATACGTTTCGTTCTCTCTCTCTCTCTCTCTCCATTTTGCTCCAATCGGGTCTCACATTACCCGACTAACCTCAAATCGAAGCATTCTATTTCGCTTTGCACTCATCATCACTGTCTATGATCATTGATTGATGATTGGCGCAGGTCTTGTCGACCGGTATCGAATTGGACAGAGTGTCGGGCATGGGTTTCGGTTTGGCTATGTTGATTTTTTTGGGTTTTTGTTTTGTTCTTCTTCATTGGTTTTGATGGGCATAGTGGGGTTGTGGCTGTGCAGTGATTTTTATGGGTTTGATGGTAGTTGTGGTTGTGTGTTGGTGGTTGAATGAAATATTATTTTATTGTAGTGTTTATATTATTTTATTATGTTAAAAGCTAAAATAGCTCCATTGCTGTAAGATGTGATAAGGTAAAATAGATAAAGTGACTTTTTGTAAAACTAAAAAGCTAAAAATTTAGCTCCACTGCTGTGGATGCTCTAACATCTCAAATTTTATTTTCTTATTCTACTCATTAAAATAATATATCTATACAATAAAATATATTTCCCAAAATAATATATCTCATTTCTCTAATTTTTGTCTCTCTTCCTTCCCTCTCTCTCACCGCCGTGAACAAACCCAATACCCCACACAATCACCATCCAAACCACACCACCCCACCACTCCTGCACCCACAAAAAAAAAACCTGCAAAAAAAGCACCAAACCCACGACTCTAATCAAACCGAGCAAACCATATCCACAAGAAAACCCACAACTCAGATCACCAAATCCACCACCAACCACAACCACAACCCAGAACTCAGAACCCACATAACCTAGACCTCCAAACTCGCCAATCCACCACGATCCTCAGCCCCAGAGCCACCACAACCCACTACGACCCGCCACAATCCATACCGATTCAAAACCTAACCAACACCACCGAACTTGAGAGACCCACAAACTCATCAAAGCCATGTCGGACTTGAGAAACCCACAACCCACGACCCACACTGGACTTGAGAGAGCCACAACCCATAACCCATTTTAGCCATACCCACCTCTTTCTTTAAGCGCCGATCACAAAAAAAAATAAAAATAAAAAATAAAGAAAAACCCAAAACTCCAAACTTGCCGATCCACCACGATCCTCAGCCCCAGAGCCACCATGACTTTCCATGATCCGCACTGATTCAAAATCCAACCAACACAACCGGACTTGAGAGACCTACAAACTCATCAAACCCACGCCGGACTTGAAAGAGCCACAACCTACGACCCACACTGGACTTGAGAGAGCCACGACCTATCTCTTCCTTTAAGCATTGGTCAAAAAAAAAAAAAAAAAAAACACATAACTCCAAACCCACTGATCCATCAATCCACTAACCCACAACCCACACACCAGTGTAGAGGCCCAGCCACCGGCACAAAGAGAGAGAGTGAGAGTTGAGAGTAATTCACAGAGAGAGAGGGAGAGGAAATACTAAGATGAGGAAAGAGAGAGAGTTGAGAGAAAATGAGTCTGACATAGAGGAGAGAGAAAGAATAAAAACAAATTAAAAAAAAATACAATAGTCTACAATGCCATCATAAAAGTAGGATGGCACTATAGCAGTATTCGAAATTTTTTTACAATTCTAAGTTTTTACAATTTTGGATGGTGAAGGCTTTTGAGAGACAAATGCTAAATAGAGGCAACATATGGCATTTAGCATTCCCATTGTGAATGCTCTAATAGAACGCAAGAAAAATCCTAAACATGCTCTTGATTATTATTATTATTATTATTATTATTATTATTATTATTTTGGTTGAGAATCAACATATGTTCTTGATTTTGAAAACACAAAAAATTATTATTATCATTTAAAAAAAATATATTCATAGAAACAAATTTTGGACAAAAAGCAAAAATAGTTATCTAACATATCCTAAGGTTTTTCTCTTTCAAAATTTCAAAACTTAATAAAAATTATTTTTAGAAATATTCTACGGGAGGTTAAACATGGCTGTCTTGGGCTGAATTGTTTATACAATTATACTTTCAGGCTCCTTTTATGGTTTGGTTAGTAGGTCTTCCACTTATTTATTTTGTTTTTTCTTTTGGTTTTATCCATACAATGTACAACTTAATTAAAAATTATATGTAAATTATATATATATATATATATATATACAGACAAATTTAATACATTGAGTGAGTGATTATATGCGAATACTATTTTTTTTTTTTTATAAAATACAAAAAATTAGAATAGAATAACTAATCATATGTGGGTAACCAATTATCAAATATAGTAATTAACAATTTTCATGTTTTATTGGTTCCTAAAACATGCAGGCATGAAAATATCATCATATTTTGGCTGGAATATTAAATGCATAAAATAGAATTTATCCAATAAACGTGAGAAATGTTTATCAGAATTCTATCCAATAAACACTGCAATCAATAAAAGAAAAAGTGTAATTATAAATGTAGTAACACTTTAATTATAACTAAAAAAATACTAAAAATATTATTAAGTTTTATAAACTGACGTGGTTTCACAAATTAACGTGACAAGAAATAAACTAAACAAAATTTGATTGCTTATTACATGTTAACACGTCACTAAATCACAAAACAGTAAAAGCTTTTGTTATGGGGAAAAAAACCTTTGTATTCCAGCGCTCAGTTTTGTCAAGAGGGAAGAGTCAAGAGTCAAGCGTTCAATTCATGAGCTTTGTCCTTTCCTGTCAAAAAAGTGTTTTGCTTCAGAAAATTGGTGTTGAGCTGTCTCAGTTTTTTATTTATGACTCAGTCTCAGAGTGTGAAAACTACAAATTTAATGGGGGTGTACGTGCTCCTTCCCATAGTGTACAACAACAGAGAAAATTCATGTGGTAGAATGAAATGTGTGGCCGAGAACAAAAGAGTTAAAAATATCTGACCTCTCACCTCTCCATCCTAACGTCAACACAAATTGGTGTTGAGCTCTCTCAGTTTTTTATTTATGACTCAGTCTCAGAGTGTGAAAACTGGAAATTTAATGGGGGTGTACGTGCTCCTTCCCATATATAGTATGCAACAACAGAGAAACTTCATGTGGTTGAATGAAATGTGTGGCCGAGATCAAAAGAGTTAAAAATATCTGACCTCTCACCTCACCATGCTAACGTCAACACAAATTATTGCTATATTCATTATGGAGTCTACAGCATATTTTCAGAATCTTTGAAGTATTTTTTGTTTTTTTGTTAACGTGTATAGTGTTATGAACTTTAGGCTCAACTAGATTACTTGTATAGTACATAGGTGAAAGATGAATAGGTTGAAGACGAGCTACCTAACCCTAACCCTAACCCTGAGCTTGGGTCCCTTACTCCTACTCCGCCTGAAGATCTTGCATAAGACATTCCATCTCGTCACTCAATTCGGGTAAGATCTATTCTTGCACATTTACTTGACTATTATTGTTACACTGCCCTTACTACACTACACGAGCCTCACACCTATCGTGAGGCTTCCACTGACCCTTTATGGCAGATTGCAATAAAAGAGAAACTTGATGCATTATCTAAAAACCATACTTGGGATTTGGTGACACTGTCCCTTGGGAAATATGTTGTTGGTTGCAAGTGGATCTACGAGATTAAGACTCACAGTGATGAGTCCATTGGCTGGACACTCTCAGTGTTAGCAGTAGTAGCAGCAGAAATCGAAACAGCTGATTTGTTGCGAAGGTAACAAGTCTCAATATTGTGGCCCACAACACTATACACGTTAACAGCTCCCCTCAAACTCAAGGTGGATGCGAGACCAACTTGAGGTTGTCAACCAAAATACGAAGGCGTCCCTTAGAATGTGACTTGGTGAAGATATCTGCAAGTTGATTTTTAGAGGAGATTGAGATTAGCTTGAGAGCACCATGGACAAGATGATAACGAATAAAATGACAATCGATCTCGATGTGTTTAGTCCGTTTATGAAAGACATCATTGTGAGTAATATGAATGGCACTCTGGTTGTCACAATAAAGAGGAGTAGTAGAGGATGTAGACACATCTAAGTTTTTGAGAAGCCATCATAGCCAAAGGAGCTCAGATGTGGTATTAGCAAGGGCACAATATTTTGCTTAAGTACTGGAGCGAGCCACATGAATTTGTTTCTTACTTTGCCAAGAAATCAAAGAAGAACCAAGAAGAAAGTAATAACCAGTAGTGGACCTGCGATCAGTAGGATCTCCTGCCTAATCAGTATCAGAAAATGCATAGAGAATAAGAGAAGACTGAGTAGAATAGAAAAGACCATGGAATAGAGTACCCTTTAAGTATCAAAGAATGCGCAGAACAGTAGCATAGTGAGTCGACCGTGGAGCAGGTAGATACTGGCTCACCTGATGAACAGAATAGGAAATGTCTGGATGAGTGACAATGAGATAAACTAGCCTGCCAACCAAGCGTCTGTAAAGAGAGGGATTAGACAATGGTTTCCCTCCTAAGGGAGTCAAATGTGCATTAAGCTCAACTGAAGTTTCAACAGTCTTGCTATCAGTGAATCCAGCTCGAGACAAGAGTTCAGAGGCATACTTGACTTGAGTAATATAAAGTCCATCTGTAGAATGAGTGATTTCAAGACCTAAGAAGTAGCTGAGATGTCCAAGATCTTTCATCTCAAACTGCTGACTGAGAAAATCCTTGAGTTCTTGAATGCCACTGAAGTCATCACTAGTTATGATCATATCATCCACATACAAAAGAAGTAAAATAGTGTCTTTGTCAGTGTGACGAAGAAATAAGGCAGAATCATAATGATTGGCCATGTAACCCAAGCGAGAGATGGTAGAGCTAAATTTGGCAAACCAAGCTCGTGGAGCTTATTTAAGGCCATAAAGTGCACGTCGAATGTGACAAACATTGTTTGAGTCAACAGAGAGACCAGGAGGAGGTCGCATATACACTTTTTCACTTAAATCCCCATTAAGGAATGTATTTTTGACATCCATTTGAAAAATGTCTCGTTTACTAGCAACAGCAACAGCTAAAAGGGCACGAACAGATGAGATACGAGCAACTGGAGCAAAGGTCTCTTCATAATCAATCCCATAATCCTATGTAAATATTTTTGCAACAAGACGAGCTTTTTAGCGCTCAATGGACCCATCACTGCGAGTTTTAATCTTGTAGATCCACTTACAACCAACCACAAATTTCCCAAGGGGGAGTGTCACCAAATCCTGTCTTAATCTTGTTGCTCCTGTTTCTATTGCTACAGTTGCTATAGTTTCTTCAATTCCTTCCCTTGCACTTTGGCATGCTCGTCTTAGTCACACATCTTCCTCTCGAGTACAACAATTAGCTTCTAAAGGTTTGTTAGGTTTAGTGTCAACAGAAAATTTTGATTGTGTTTTATGTCAGTTAGAAAAACAACCAGTTTTGCCTTTCAATACTAGTGAATCAATATCCATTGATATCTTTGACCTTATTCATTCTAATGTTTGGGGACCTTCCTCTGTCTCTAGTATTGGTGGATCTCGATATTTTGTTGTCTTTGTTGATGATTACTCTCGCTATAGCTAGATTTTTAATATGAAATGTTGTTCTGAATTATTGGAAGTATATTATAATTTTGCAAAAATGGTGAAACTCAGTTTTCCAGATGCATCAAAATTTTTCGATCTGATAATGCTCTTGAATACATTCAATATGCTTTCCAAGCAGTTTTGCATTCCTATGGCACTGTCCATCAACTAACTTGTCCAAGTACCTCTCAGCAAAATGGTAGAGCCGAATGAAAATTTCATCATATTCTTGACACTGTTCGTGTTCTCCTTCTCTCTGCCAAGTTCCTGCTCCTTTTTTAGGTGAAGCTGCTCTTCATGCTATTCATACTATTAATCGCATTCCAAGTCCTGTTATCCAAAATCAAACTCCATATGAGTGCCTTTTTAGGTCACCTCCAAACTACCATCACCTTCGCTCCTTCGGTTCTGCTTGTTTTGTTCTTCTTCAGCCACATGAGCATAACAAGCTTGAGCCTCGGTCAAGATTTTGTTGTTTTCTTGGCTATGGCGAAACTCAAAAGGGGTATCGGTATTATGATCCTATCTCTCATCGTCTTTGTATCTCCCGCAATGTTGTCTTTTGGGAACGTCGCCTCTTTGTCGAGCTCTCTCACTTCCATGTTTCAGTGTCTTCCTCTTCTGTTTTAGATCTTTTTCCAGATGAGGCACATATTCTTTTTGTAGCTGCTCTTGATCCTCCTATAGTTGCTCCTAATTCTCCTGTAGACTTCTCTATCCAACCACCAGATATTACTAATCTCTTTCCTAGTTCACCCTTTAATGAACAGGTGGAAGATGAACAGGTTGAAGACGAGCTACCGAACCCTAACTCTAAGCTTGGGTCCCTTGCTCCTGCTCCACCTGAAGATCTTGTACAAGACATTCCACCTCGTCACTCAACTCGGGTAAAATCTTTTCCTACACATTTACTTGACTATCATTGTTACACTGCCCTTGCTACACTAAACAAGTCTCACACCTATCGTGAGACTTCCACTAACCCTTTATGGCAGATTGTAATGAAAGAGGAACTTGATGCATTATCTAAAAACCATACTTGGGATTTGGCGACATTCCCCCCTGGGAAATCTGTGGTTGGTTGTAAGTGGATCTATAAGATTAAGACTCGTAGTGATGGGTCCATTGAGCGCTACGAAGCTCGTCTTGTTGCAAAAGGTTTTACACAAGAGTCTGGGATTAATTATGAAGATACCTTTACTCCGATTGCTCGTATCTCATCTATTCATGCCCTCTTAGCTATTACTGCTGCTAGTAAATGGGACATTTTTCAGATGGATGTCAAAAATGCATTTCTTAATGGGGATTTAAGTGAAGAAGTGTATATGCAACCTCCTCCTGATCTTTCTGTTGACTCAGATAAGGTTTGTTACATTCGACGTGCACTTTATGGCCCTAAACAAGGTCCACGAGCTTGGTTTGCCAAATTCAGCTCTACCATCACTCGCTTGGGTTACATGGTCAGTCATTATGATTCTGCCTTATTTCTTCATTGCACTAACAAAGACACTATTTTACTTCTCCTGTATGTGGATGATATGATCATAACTGGTGATGACCTCAGTGGCATTCAAGAACTCAAGGATTTTCTCAGTCAGCAGTTTGAGATGAAAGATCTTGGACATCTTAGCTACTTCTTGGGTCTTGAAATCACTCATTCTACAGATGGACTTTATATTACTCAAGCCAAATATGCCTATAAACTCTTGTCTCGAGCTGGACTCACTGATAGCAAGACTGTTGACACTCCAGTTGAGCTTAATGCGCATCTGACTCCCTTAGGAGGGAAACCATTGTCTAATCCCTCTCTTTACAGACGCTTGGTTGGCAGCCTAGTTTATCTCATTGTCACTCATCCAGACATTTCCTATGTTGTTCATCAGGTGAGCCAATATCTGTCTGCTCCACGGTCGACTCACTATGCTGCTGTTCTGCACATTCTTCGATACCTGAAGGGCACTTTCTTCCATGGTCTTTTCTACTCTGCTCAGTCTCCTCTTATTCTCTGTGCATTTTCTGATACTGACTAGGCAGGAGATCCTACTGATCGCAGGTCCACTACTGATTATTACTTTCTTCTTGGTTCTTCTTTGATTTCTTGGCGAAGTAAGAAACAAACTCATGTGGCCCGCTCTAGTGCTGAAGCAGAATATCGTGCCTTTGCTAATACCACATCTGAGCTTCTTTGGCTACAATGGCTTCTCAAAGACTTAGGTGTGTCTACATCCTCTATTTCTCCTCTTTATTGTGACAACTAGAGTGCCATTCATATTGCTCACAATGATGTCTTCCATGAACGGACTAAACACATCGAGATCGATTGTCATTTTATTCGTTATCATCTTATCCATGGTGCTCTCAAGCTGATCTCAGTCTCCTCTAAAGATCAACTTGCACATATCTTCACCAAGTCACATCCTAAGGGATGCTTTCGTACTTTGGTTGACAATCTCAAGTTGGTCTCGCATCCACCTTAAGTTTGAGGGGGCCTGTTAACGTGTATAGTGTTGTGGCCTTTAAGCCCAACTAGATTACTTGTATAGCACATATTCTTGTATTACACTCTTACTTGTACTATACTCATATGCCTCATATATAAAGACACTCATGTATATTCTTTCACTATGAAATACAATACTATTACATTCAATATTTTTAACATTTTTTAACCAAGAAGTCGACTCCATAGTCCATATCACTTTCACTTCACCTACTTGGCTTCAATTGTGGTGCTAATCGAATCCGTTCATTTTGTCTTCTCATGTGGATGTAAATGCATCTATAAATAACATATTTACTAGTTTATATATTTTTTATTTAATGAATAAGGGCTTGTTTGGTATAAGTGTTTAAAAATGGAAAATTATTATTTGAAAATATTCGTAGAAATGCGTGTGAGTGAAAAAGTGTGTGAAAATACATGTAATATTATTTAAAAACTGAAAATTGTTGTTTGAAAACACAAACTAAATAACCCCTAAGTATTGCTGATTCATTGCTAAGAGCATTTGTATTTACTAGTTTTGATTTTTTTTTTTTTTTTTTTAAGTATGTGTTTGGCTCTAAATTAAAAAGTCAGCTTATTTTACTATTCAGCTTATTTTTGTTACTATTTATGGGTCTCACTGCACTTTTTGGTATTATTCATGGATTCCACTGTACTATTTCAACTAACTTTTACCTTTATCTACAATATTTTTAGTAAAAAATTTTCAGTTTCAGCAAAATAAGCAGATCTCAAACACAGTGCCGGCTTAATGGGTGAGCCAAATAGGCAACCGCATAAGGTTTCCAATGAGAAAAGACACCTAAATTTTTACTAATAGAGATATTCTTGTATCAATAGAAGTATTAATTAAGCCCTAAATATTCATTTTTAAATAAAAAGTAATTGATTTTTATCAGCAAAGAAAAACCAGTTAAAGAAAAATGTTTTCATTGGATGGGTCAATCATTTAATCTCTCACAGATAAATGTTAATAGAACTCATCAATCTTACACTAATAAATAAATTTATACTCAAATTTTATTTAGAAATATCAAATATATAACTTTATTAAAATTTTCAATCATAATTTTTTATTATTTGATTACTTCATTCAATAAATAGTGTTTATTTTAGTTGTATAGTCATTGAATAATGTGATGGGTTCATTTTAATTTGTAATTTTTTTCTAAAAAAATAGATTTTAAATGGAAAAAAAAAACCAAAAGTTAAATAAATATTCCATTAATATTCAAAGAATAAGAATAAAACTCACTTAAAGTAGTCACCTTAGGCTCCACAATACCTTGAGCCGGCCCTGCCCAAACAGACCTTAAATGAATAAATATTGATTTAAGTTTTTTGTTATTTAGCTATGAAGCAAGTTGACGACTTGACTTCATAGCACCTTCCCCTTCACCTAGCTACTAGCTTCAATGTTTTTGCTTCACTTTCTTGACATATTTGTGGTGTTAATTGAAACTATCATTAGTCTCTACACGTTTTTTTAATGTAGAAATTTAATTTATTTATTCATTTTTCTATTAAAACAACTTATCATTATTTTGAAAATAAATTAGAAAAGATATTTAATAAATTGATTGTCCTTATACTAGAGATATTAAATTAAAGGGAAATAGTAACCGAAAAATTTTGTTTGACTAGAGCTTATAAACTTAGCTTTTAACTTTTAACTTTATGTATAACTTTTTAAAATCTTTTTTTTTCCTCAAATTTTCTTAATTTTTTTGTTTCACTTTTTTCAAAGTGCAAATATACTTTAAAACATTTTTAATACAAAATTTTCAGCAAAAGAGTTAAATATGTCGTTCTCAAATAGACACAAATTAATGTGTAGTTGAATCACTTTTAAATCAAATGTGTGGCCAAAAACAAAGGAATAAAAGACATCTGATCTGATCTGACCCCTCCATCGATCCCAATGTCATATTAATACATAATAAAATTATTGGGCATTTTGGGAATATATTTCCTTCAACTCACTTAGAGGTGGGCTCTATGATGGGTGAGATATCACCAAAAAAAAAAAAAAAATCACACAAATAACATTACAACCAAAAAAAATAAAAATACACAATCAGTATCAAACACAGATTCACACATATATGGTATAAATTTATAACAAAGAAAGTGACACTCAAGACTCAAAACACTCACTTTGTATTCTCAAAGTCAGAAATATCAAGATAATCAGATAAAGAAGAGAGATGAGATGAAATTTATAAGAGCGAGAGAGAGAGAGATTTGTGATTTATGCTGTTGTTTGGTTTTGGGTTAGGATGATATTTGATCTCAGTGTGTAAGATTTTAAGATAGAGTGTGCACAAATATTTTTAAGGCTAAATTAAACATATATAAAGTGAACCCTTGAACATAAAGTGACGCCCCTTTAATATATATATTTTGTATAATAATAGATAAGTAGTTAATATTAGGTAAGTGTGGTTAACAACAGTGACATAGCTAAGATTTAACTTTAGAAGTAAATTTGGGAACTAGGGTTGTCCATGGGTTGATTTGGGTTGGGTTTGTGCCCAACTCGGAATTGACTCGACAACTTCTGGTGACAGGGCAACTGATTCACTGCCGACTGTTGGAAATCACAGGTGGGGTCGGTTTCAGTTTGGGTGGGCAGTGATTGGTTTCAATCAAAACTGATGGAGCAACAATGTTGGTAGAGATTTGGCCAAATCTTGACATCTCGGTCGAGATTTGGCCGGATCTAGTCGAGAACTAGCTGGATCTCAATGAATCTCGTTAAGATTGTGCCGATTCTTAACAAATCTCGTCGGATCCGCATTTGAGAGAGGGGGGAGGGTGATGAGCGGTGAGCTTTGGAGGTGAGGTTGGTCAAGTCAGTTGGATTCAATTTTTCATGTGAATACCTGCCAACTAACCATGAGTTTTGGAAATAAATATTATAAATGTTGTGATATAAGATAAATAGTGACAATGGGTTCTTATATAAATTCCTTGGGTTTATAATATGGTATGAAATATATCAATGTCATGGGTTTAAGATAAATAATCATAACTTTTCATGGGCTTTTATATTTATAATACAAATTTATAATCCTCCACGGGCTTGATATATGTTTGCCATGAGTTTTGGAAAAATGAATAGTGTTACGTAATATAAATATTTACCATAGGTTTTATAATAAGGTATGAAATAAATAAATGTCTGGTTTAAGATAAATAATCATAACTTTCCATGATCTTTTATATTAGTGACACAAATTCATAATTCTCCATGGGCTTGATATATGTTTGCCATGGGTTTTGAAAAAATGAATAGTGTTACATAAAATAAATAGTTACCATGGATTTTATAAGATAGATTCCATGGGATTGTAATATTATAATAATAAGTTTAAGAAATTAAAACATTGTTCATCATTAGACTTTAAGTGAAATACTTATCATTTCTCAAAAAAAAAAAAAAAAATGAAATACTTATGATATAGTATTTTGCCAAGTATTGATAACCTTGGATTTTTTACTAAATAGTGTCAAGTAGCAAGCTTGGGCTTTTAATATTACCAACGTAAACTAGGTTTTTTATATTGAAAGCTCAGATTTGTGTGAGAACACACGAGTTTGTTTAGACCTCAAATAAAAAATTACGGTTAGAATGCTTTTACTCTAACTTAAACAAAGTACAGAACAAGTGTAAATATGCGCAATGAACCTATTACACTACTCTAAGCCATATCCATCCACAATTAACAATAAAATGAAAGCTTAAAGAGTAGGCAAGAGAGATGCAAACATAAGATAAAACCAAAACGTGTTATCAAAAAGGAAACCAAAGAACTTGGAGAAAAATTTCTCTGTGACCCTCTAAATCGAAATTGATCCACTAGAAAATAAAGTTGGAGTACACGAATAACAAAAGATCTTCCAAGCCTAGCCTACCCCATGTACTTGAGCCCTCTAAGCTCTTTGATGGAACAAGAATGTATTAATCCCTTGTGATGAATTAACCAATTAATTAGCCAAGTTAATTAATTAATTCAATTTGCATGCAATAAACGTAGTAGCACAACAAATCACCAAGTAAGTTAAAATGCAGCGAAAAATAAATTGACACATGTTAGGACATATGTGTTTACATGTTAGGAACATATGTCATATTTTATGTAAATTGGCTAATCCTTTGACAAAACGCACTCTTCTTGTAATTGGGTAGTTCTAGGTGTTTTGAATACTTCAAGAAACTATGTTTCAAGATCAAGTGTTGAAGTCATCAAGTCTGTCCAAGAAAAAGCAAGTTGAAGTGCTGAAGTTTTAAAGCTCGACACCTTCTCGACACCTACCTCGACACCTGCTAGCTGTCGAGACTTAAAAAGTCAGAATTCTAATCTGATTTTCTTGGGATCCGTGAATGTGTTTTTGGGCCTTCTTTTCTTCTAACCCTAAACATATTTAAGGAGTGTTTTAAGAGCCAGCAATGTTTTATTCTAAAAGGCTATTTATTTATGGGTTTGTATAATCCTTATTGGACAAGGAAAAGCCCAAGGTTTGTGTAAACCTATTTGGAATAGGAGAGTCCATTAAGCTCCTATTTAAAGGAGGTGGAAAAAGAAAAACCTAACCCTAGAGAGCTTCATAAGGTTTTCTTTTTGAGACCCTAGCCTCCTCCTACAGAAGAAAGAGTTCTTGCTGCGTTTCTTGTACGCCTTTGGGTTTTGTAACCAAGCAAAGTCTCTTGCACCAACATTGAAGATCTTATTGGTGTTTCTCTGTGAAGCTGCTGCAAATCAACTACAACAATCAAGGGGTTGCTGTGGAGTTAGTCACGTACTTGGATTCGTGCAAAGGAGTAAGCCGCGTACTGGGATCCGCGCATCAAATTGGTTAGTCACGTACTTGGGAGCCGTGCATCAAAGGTGGGAACTGTCGCTACAGATCAAGTCCAATTGGGTATTGGGGTAAGGGTTCAACTGTAGGTTGGTAAGGTACTTGGGATTCCTTATTTGTAACCGCTTGATTTGATAATAGTGGAGTTTCGGGAGTGGTGACCTGAAATCACCCGGTGGGGTTTTTGCCGTTAGGGTTTTTCCCCATTCGTGAACAAATCACCGCGTCTTTTATTTTCCGCTGCATATTTTGTTATTCGGTGATTTGTTTGTGCTGCCACGTATTTGCATGTTAAATTGATTAATTAATAACTTGGCTAAATTAATTAATTAGTTTAAATCACAAGGGGTCATTCAGTTTGTGGCCTATCAAGTGGTATCAGAGCAGGCACACTCTGATTAGGTTTTAATCTTTGCTGTGTGATCCATTGACCCCTGTTGTCATGGAAACTCTTGATTGTTTTGATTTGCATGATCTTGTGTTGAATGATGATGATGATATTCAAGATGCCTATTGCAAGCTTTATAATTTTTGTATGAAATCTCTTGAATGTTCTACAAAATTAAAAGCAAAATTTAAAAAGGTCAAGCTTGAAAAAGATGATTTGATTGCAAAATTAGATGAAGCCAATAATTTGAATGAGAATTTTAAAAATCAAATTTCATCTCAGGTGGACAAAATTAAAAGTTTGGAAGAGCAACTAGTTGAATCTAAAACTGAAGTTGAAAAATTAACTAGTGCCAAACTTGTTGTTGAGCCTAACTCAAAAGAAAAAGATTTTTATATTCCCCCATTTAAAAGGAATAATGAAGAGTTGAAGGCTAATATTGCTAGGATAGACAAAGGTAAAAATTCTGATGTTAACGCTGAAGTTTCTAAACCTATGTCTAAAACTCCTCCTAGGTTGAATAAAAATTCTGAATTTGTCCCCACTTGTCATCATTGTCATATTGTTGGTCATATTAGGCCAAATTGTCCTAAATTAAGGTCTTTGTCAACCTCTAAGGGTAGACCTCCTTCTAGGAAGCATGGTAGTTTGAAAACTACTCATGTTTGTCACCATTGTGGTGCTTCCGGTCACACTCGTCCTAATTGTTTCAATTTGTTTCCTCATAAACGAGTGTCCAATAGGTCTCATCCTTTGTCTAAAGGCTCTGTACCTATTCTTGGTGAGTTATTAAAAGCTTTGAGCTTTTTGACTCAATTTCAGGGGAATTCTAATTCCTCTATGTCCTTTAGTAGTCATACTAGGACACGTGCCTTTTCATCTTCACGGCCAAAAACTCGTGCTGTGTGGGTGATAAAGGATTCTAAGACTTAATTGTCTTTTCTGTTTGTCCTCTGCTTTAATTCTTTCTATCTAAAGTAGGACACTTTTTGCTTGATTTCTTATCTGCTTTTGGAATCATGCTTTCATGCATCTGCATTTTTCTATCATGCCTTCTTGCATATGCATTGTTTTTGCTTTGTTTAACATGTTTTTGTGTGTTTTCTTTCATTTTTGTTTATTTTGTTTTTCATATAAAATTAAAAAAAAAAATTGAAAAATTGAAAAATACAAAAACAGTGTGTGTTTTGTGTACTTTGGTACTTGTGTACCTTAGATGGCCAATGAAACAAAGTTCTCTAAACTTTGTATCTTTTGTAGCTTAGATGAGCATCCTTATGCACAACTAAGCAAGTGAGCTTTGTGGCTCGTGTTTGTGATGAGTAAGATTAGGTTATTTCTTAGACTTAACACTCATATCACTCTTTTTGACGGGTAGGACTAGAAAATCCTAAGAGAAAGGCATTAATAACCATCTCACCACTGTTGCCCGCCAATCATTAATGACATCTGTATGCTTCGGCATAGCAAAAGTGTGATGTCAATGACATTTGTGTGCTTAGGCATAGCAAAATTGAAATGTCAAAATATCAATGGGTATTTCTTTTCTTTCTCATAAGCCCGTGTATGATATGCTTAAAAAGAAAATATGCAAAGAAATAAAAAGCAAAAAGATTAAAATGCTTTAATATGGTTGCAAGCGTGTATTCTAGGAGATGTGGGAGTTATAGGATGTACCTCAAAGGTGATAGTCCCCATCAAACGGTTATGATTGTGTGTGAGTTAAAGTTATTTTCTCATATCTCAGATCGTCATAACATGTATACACTTATGCAATCTTGCGATGTTTTTCACACACAACACGCAATATTCTTTGCTACTTTTGATACATGTGCAGGTACAATGTGATTTGGCCATCACAAAGGTTTTACATGTGCTTTTGTATGCTCACTAAACTGTCATGACTTATTTTTGAAATATAAAATTTGTTAGACTTGTTTAGTGTGTGTGTGTGTTTTGGGAGATCCATGTGCTTAAATTTTCATTGAGAGATGATTTTTGAGAGAATTATATGTTGATTGGATCATGGTTGAGGTGCATGTCTTGATTGCATTCATGTCTGTGTTTTTCAATTCTCGAAAAACTGCATTTCAAAGCTGGCTCGACACCTTCTCGATACCTCCTCGATACCTGGTCAGCTGTCGAGCCTCTAAAGCTTTTTCTTATCGCAATCTCGACACTTCCTCGACACCTGGTGGATCGATCGAGAACTCTCTGTCTGGTCGATACCTTCTCGACACCTCTTCGATCGATCGAGCTTCTGATGATGGTTGAGCTGTTTGGTACCTCGATACCTCCTCGATACCTCAGCTGTCGAAGGCATTTTCTCTCGATACCTTCCTCGACAGCATCTCGATACCTCTCGACACCTCTGCTGTCGAGATTTACTGGAGATCCTATATAAGCTTCGATCGCGATTTCTCCTTCATTTCTCGATCTCTCTTCGATCTGTCCGAGGCGGTTCAACTTCCAGAGCTTTTTTCTTCAATCCAATCTCGTTCTCAAGTGATTTTTCAGCCTTTCTTGCATCAAATCACTTGGTATGATCTTGTTTTCCTTTGTTTTTCATGCATATCATGTTTTAAAACTTAGGTTTTGGATTTTTTTGAAAACTTTGGGTTTTTCAAAATCTTTGAGTTTTTGTTGAAATCTTGGGTTGGGATTTCAATAAAAAGTGTTTAAAATGTCATACATTGCATTCCATGTGCATTAGAATGATATTTTCATGCATATAGTTGTGTGATTCTTGAATGCGTGCTGCTAGGATTGGATTGGGCTGAGCCCATGATGTTTTTATTGTTTAGCATGTCACATGATCATGCATTCCCATGCATACGTCCATTTTGTTCATTATTGTCATATTTGAACTGTTTGGGACTTTTCTGATTGTCTCCCTCTCTATCTCTTTTCTTTTTCTTTTACGATTAGTTGCATCTATGGCACCTAAACGTAAATCTACTCCGGCTCGGAACCCTCTGCGTTCTGGAGCCTCTTCATCTTCTGATCATGCTCCTCATAATCTTCGGTTCCGTGATGGAGATGCCTACAAGGCATTTACTGAGAACTTCTCTAAACGAGGTGTTCATTCGGAACGCCACGTTGTTCTGGCGGACTTCGCCGACACTGACCTTCCCTCTGTCATTCACAGTAGGGGATGGGAGTCACTGTGTGACGTCCCGGTCACTTGTCCTCTCGTGCTGATTC
The DNA here is from genome assembly GCA_023736055.1 of Quercus glauca. Taxonomy (NCBI): domain Eukaryota; kingdom Viridiplantae; phylum Streptophyta; class Magnoliopsida; order Fagales; family Fagaceae; genus Quercus; species Quercus glauca. The sequence goes on along the minus strand of CM043325.1, from coordinate 19,223,411 downwards.
AGGAGTTTTACTCCAACATGCACGGGATTGATCGTTCAGTACCTCTCTTTTTCACTCGCGTTCGAGGTACGCGCATTGCTGTCACATCGCAGCTGGTTGCGAATGTGCTTCATGTCCCTAGGATAGAGTTTCCTGACTATCCTACTTGTGAGCGACTGAGGACTGTGTCCAGGGATGAGCTCATTTCTGCTTTCTGTGAGCGCCCTTCTGAGTGGGGTGAGCATATGTACACATCATGTAGACCTTTTGCTAAAGGTCCTAGATTCCTTAACATGGTGATGACATTTGTACTTCATCCTCTCTCCCATTATAACTCTATCACAGAGCCTCGTGCTCGTTTCTTGCTTTCTCTACTTGAGCATCTCACGATAGATTTTCCCTCTCACTTCATTTTTTTTATCATAGATGTTCATTTAGATGCGGCGTCCCGTGATAAGCTTGTCTTTCCTTCCGCTATCACGAGGATACTACGCCATTTTTCCATCCCTTTCCCTGTCTCCGACCACTTCACACACATCTCTGCCATAGATGCCGCTACCGTAAAACGTAGCCAGGCACAGTTCAGGGCGAGACAGCCGGATTTCACTCCGCCCTCCCGTTCGGCTCCATCCAGATCTGCTCCATCTACATCGACTTCTCTTCCTTCCTCCAGCGATGTATCCCTTGGAGATATTATGGCGCAGCTGCAGCGCATGGATGCTCGCCTTGATACACTCACCACTGAGTTGTATCAGGTGAACGTTCGTGTTGGTCGTATTGCACGACGGCAGGCGACCATGGGTGGTTTTGCTTCTGAGGCTTCTCCTCCACCACCTCCAGTTGCTTCAGATTCTGATGCTGAGGATGATGATGATGATGGTGATGACGATGATGCTTCAGATGATGATGGAGATGCTAGCTCTACTGATGAGATGTCTACATGACACTCTACCATTTGTCACTCGTGACAAAAAGGGGGAGTAGTTTTGGATTATGAGAGTAGTCATCTTAGGGGGAGAGTTAGTATAGGACATTTTTGACAGGGGGAGTGTTCATATTTTTTTTGAGGGATGTAGTGAGGCTTTAGATGTATCTTTTTTCTTTTCTTTCTTTATAGATACATTGGTCTTGTATATCAGTTTTACATACATTGTACTTATCTTTCTATATATGTGGATGTATGTTTTTCTTATTCACCTATCTCTTCATGTGTTGTTTCTTTTCTTTCTATATACACATGTTCTTTATATTTGTATGCAATCTAATTATTTCTGTTTCACACAAGATGCCTTGATGAGTTTTGTTTATAAGTGTTTCAGAAATACAGGTTGTCAAAGTCTACTTGCCATAAACTCTCTTTTTGCAAAGTTCTTCAAGAGTTTGTGTTAGGATAGATTTTATTGTATGTAACAAGTGAATATGAGTTGAGTGATTTATGACTTCTCTCATATGTTCATTTGTTTGTTGTGGTTTTGTCACGGATTGCCAAAGGGGGAGATTGTTAGGACATATGTGTTTACATGTTAGGAACATATGTCATATTTTATGTAAATTGGCTAATCCTTTGACAAAACGCACTCTTCTTGTAATTGGGTAGTTCTAGGTGTTTTGAATACTTCAAGAAACTATGTTTCAAGATCAAGTGTTGAAGTCATCAAGTCTGTCCAAGAAAAAGCAAGTTGAAGTGCTGAAGTTTTAAAGCTCGACACCTTCTCGACACCTACCTCGACACCTGCTAGCTGTCGAGACTTAAAAAGTCAGAATTCTAATCTGATTTTCTTGGGATCCGTGAATGTGTTTTTGGGCCTTCTTTTCTTCTAACCCTAAACATATTTAAGGAGTGTTTTAAGAGCCAGCAATGTTTTATCCTAAAAGGCTATTTATTTATGGGTTTGTATAATCCTTATTGGACAAGGAAAAGCCCAAGGTTTGTGTAAACCTATTTGGAATAGGAGAGTCCATTAAGCTCCTATTTAAAGGAGGTGGAAAAAGAAAAACCTAACCCTAGAGAGCTTCATAAGGTTTTCTTTTTGAGACCCTAGCCTCCTCCTATAGAAGAAAGAGTTCTTGCTGCGTTTCTTGTACGCCTTTGGGTTTTGTAACCAAGCAAAGTCTCTTGCACCAACATTGAAGATCTTATTGGTGTTTCTCTGTGAAGCTGCTGCAAATCAACTACAACAATCAAGGGGTTGCTGTGGAGTTAGTCACGTACTTGGATTCGTGCAAAGGAGTAAGCCGCGTACTGGGATCCGCGCATCAAATTGGTTAGTCACGTACTTGGGAGCCGTGCATCAAAGGTGGGAACTGTCGCTACAGATCAAGTCCAATTGGGTATTGGGGTAAGGGTTCAACTGTAGGTTGGTAAGGTACTTGGGATTCCTTATTTGTAACCGCTTGATTTGATAATAGTGGAGTTTCGGGAGTGGTGACCTGAAATCACCCGGTGGGGTTTTTGCCGTTAGGGTTTTTCCCCATTCGTGAACAAATCACCGCGTCTTTTATTTTCCGCTGCATATTTTGTTATTCGGTGATTTGTTTGTGCTGCCACGTATTTGCATGTTAAATTGATTAATTAATAACTTGGCTAAATTAATTAATTAGTTTAAATCACAAGGGGTCATTCAGTTTGTGGCCTATCAACACAGTAATTTATTTACGAATGAAAAAAAAACCTACACAGCAAAAGCCTCAACGAGTGATTTTAAGGTCACCACTCTCGAGAATTCATTATTATCACAACAAGCGATTACAAGTAAAGTAATCCCAGTACCTTATACCAACCTACAGTTGAACCTTTACCCTAATACCCAATTGAACTTGTTCTGTAGTGACAATCTTTCATTTCAATGCACGACTCCCAGTATGTGACTAACCAGTTTTATTTCAATCTTTCATTTCAATGCACCGGGTGATTTTAAGGTCACCACTCCCGAGAATTCACTATTATCACAACAAGCAGTTACAAGTAAAGTAATCCCAATACCTTATACCAACCTATAGTTGAACCCCTTACCCTAATACCCAATTGGACTTGTTCTGTAGTGACAATCTTTCATTTCAATGCACGGCTCCCAGTATATGACTAACCAATTTAATGCATAGATCCCAGTACGCGACTTACTCACCAACTTGAGAAAGATGTTGACTGCACAATTATTCAGTTCATCAGTTCATCAACACGATGAAGATTACGAAACTCCTTGGTTATAAAATCTTATGGTGTACAAACACAGCAGCTTCTTGAATAGAAAGATAAACTATGGCCTATGTCTTCGGTTCACAATATGCTTGTGAAAAACTTTTGCATTGAGTTGCATCCTTTGTAACGGCTCTTAAAACAATCATTATATATGTTTAAGGTTGTGAGAAAAAAAGCAGAAACATATATTCACGGATTGGAGTGAAATCAGATTTGAAAAGTTGATTTTCATAAACCTCAACAGATACCTTATCTATCGAGCAACTGTCGAGCATCGTGCTTAAACAGCCTTTTAAACCTCGATAGATACTAGTTGTCGAGCTTTAAAATCCAGCACTTCTTCACTTGTTTCGTGGACAGATTTGCATGGCTTTAATACTTGAACTTGAAACCTTGTTCTTTGAAGTATTAAACACATCCTAGATCTACCCAATTACAAGTAAAATATATTTTGTCAATGGATTAGCCAATTCTATATTGACATATGTTCTTAACAATGATTCACATATGTCCTAACACTCTTGCTACTAACGAACTTCTTAGAATCTTGTCTTCTTTACATTTTCGGATCTCGCAATTTAGCCCAGTTGCATCTGCCAGTAAATGACTCCTTCCAATACTTTCCAATAGCACCAAAACCTCACTTAACACTCAGATCTGGTGTGGTAAGTGCTTGGACTTTCAACCTCTCAAGGATGTAAAGATGGAGTGGTAGGAGTTGAGAAAAACCACAAGAAAATGTGTAGATGATTGTGGGTATAACAATCTCTAACTCTCAAGTGTATTTATTAAGGTTTTCTCTCTGAAAAGTCCCCTTTACTTTTATGAGTAACGAGGGTATATATAGTATGGGTGAAGGGTAAGAAAGTCACACTTAAAATCGTCCAGGCAATGAATTTCGTGGGTACCTCGTGAAATGGCCTATCTCGCGAAGTACTCATGAAATACAGCCTGACACTTGACTCTTCAGCATCTAACATGTGCTTCTTACGTGGCCTTTTTGCAAAAACTTTCACTCGCAAACTTCTTATGAGCTAGTCACGAAATTGCATTGATTTTCATTGCATGCTTAATTCTTCACCAACTTAATACTAAACCTAATACAATAAAATCCCATAAAATACAAAGAAATAAATTAATGCAATTACAACATTTTTTGTCATAGAATAAAGCCAAATAAATAGTTATTCTTTAAAATAAGAAATAATTATTCATCTCTAAAAAGGTTGTAATAGCTATTTCTTAGTAGATGTATTAATTTCTAGAATTAATATATTTCCAAATAAACAAAATTTCTATATGCACATAAAAATTATGAAAATAAAAAATCATAAAAAATAACTAATCTCTCTTTCAAATTTAAAAAATATTATTTTTTACGACATATAATTGTATGAGTAAGATATTTCCTAAAATATATCTTAAGTTTGATTTAAAATGTTTTCATTCCATTATCTTCAAGGTTCTATTATTGTGTTATCACCAAACAAATGAATAATAATAAGTATTACATTACAGTATCTTGTATTTCTTGTAATACATATTCCTATTTTTATGTAATTGCCGTTATAGTCTGTTGGAGCACTTTAATTGATGTAATTACTGTTATAGTTTGTTGGAGCATTTTAATTTTAATCAATTAAAATGAATAAATATTACAACATAAATGTAAAGATATGGGAGTGAATATAGAAGATGAGGAGTTAGTGAAATTGTTTAATCCCACATTGAAAAGAAGATATACTATTTTATTCTTTTTAATTGTGTGATTAATGGGTTAATGTGAATTGACTCAAATATTAGGCTTAGTACGTGCGTTAGGGGGAGGTGAAGGGTGGAGATGTCCATTCAGAATAATTACCATATCCGTTGGTACCGCGCCTCAGTAAGTTAATAATATTCAGAAGTATTATTTAGTTTTTCATTGTATATTTTTCATTATTATTGTGTTTGCAGCAACACAGTCTACTAAATGTGCACATAAAGTTTCTCAATTTACCTTTCACCTCTTCGGCGTTTACACTCAGTTAATCTCTCACACGCTCAGGAATAGTGATGCAGCTGGGCCAATAAAATGAGATGTAAATAGGAGTAATTATAGAATAGTTTGGTGGACCACGTCACTTGTCTACCATTCCACTAAAAAACTTCCACTTATTTAAAATTGCTGAGTTAGTAATTAATTTCTGTTTAAAAAATTTTTTAACTAACAATTTTAAACAAGTGGCAGTTTTTTAGTGGAATGGTAGACCACGTCACTTGTCCACCATGTAAATCTTATAATTTCTCTGTAAATAGAGATAAACATGCAGAGAGTGCAAGTTGTGTGAAGTGGAAAAAAAAAAAAAAAAAAAAAAAAAAAAAAAAAAAAAAAAAACAAAACGTTGCGTTGTTCAGAGCAGAGATCATGTTGCAATATTGGTTTTACTGGGTATCTAGAAAGGTATTATTGTGTTTTTCAAATTTTATTGTGAAATTAATTTTTAGACATAAACTTAGAGCATTGCATTCTCTATTTTATTATAGTCCCTCTATATTACAAGGATTTCCACGTAATGTGTTCTCGTGTGATTAATTTTCTTAGTGCTTGCGTGATTTCTATTATTTATTTTTTGCTTCAAGTTATATTTAAATTTCATTAACACAGATGGAGATTTATCACAACAAATTTATGGCAGATGTCCTCTTTGTGAAGTATCTCAAAACTTTCATAATGTTAAACAGATTGCATAAACAAAACCAAGAAATACTTCGTGTTCAAACTCCTATATTGCAGCCATCAAGCCATAAAAAAGTTGTATCATTGACCACATTCTTCACATTTTTACAGGATTTGAAAGAACAACCATACTCTCAAACTTCAGGGAGATGTTTGCATCATTGGCACCGTTTTTCACTTTCAGGGAGATGTTTGCATCATTGGCACCGTTTTTCAATTTCAGGGAGATGTTTACATCATTGGCACCATTTTTCACTGCTGCTGTTGTGATTGTACTGAGTCCCTTTGTAAAAGAACACATACCTTCTGCAGTCAGCAATTATCTCGTCTCCATGTATCAAAAGTGGCTCTCTAGATTCTCTACGCCTCAAGTCACTGTCGTCATTGAAGAGAAAGGTAATCTCAAAATTCGCAACCAAATCTATGAAATTAGCAACCAAATCTATGAAGCTGCTAGAGCCTACCTACGTACCCTGATTTCTAATTCAACAAAACCAAAACGTTTCAAGGTAGACAAAGAAGACTGGCAAAATGAATCAACCATTGATATCGTCGAGAAGGAAGAGGTTATTGATAACTTTGGGGAATTAGACTCAAGGGGAAGTTATATACTGACCGTTTCCATGATATTAATAGATATTTTGAGCTTTCCTTTGATAAGGGATTCGAAAACGAAGTGCTAGAGTCTTATTTACCTGATATGGTAGATAGTTATAAGAGAATTCAAAACGACAACAACGTGGTAAAGCTTTATACCCGTGATAATAATGGCTTACGTGGTTCCGTACGTCATTCTCGAGATGAACCTTGGGTTTATGTTATTCTTAAACATCCAATTACGTTTGAGAAGTTGGCAAAGGACCGCAATTACCTCAAGTTTAATATCTATGATTTGAACCTTGTTGATTTTATACGAGCTCCGAAGGTTCATCAATGAAGGAGTGTGAACAGATTAAGAGAGAAAGGAATTGAACAACACGAAACTTGTATGAAATGAATTCAGTGTATTAAGCTTAACATACTCTGTTCTTTATATAGTGAGAACAGAGGCAAGAAAAGGAAAACAGAAATAACTAATTGACTATCCAATACCTGTTGTACACGTGTAATAAACTTGTAACTAACTCTCCTATCTGTAGACTATAAACGGCAGTCATTTCATGACTACTTATTCTAAGCTACATCTATGCAATTGTAGTTTTACTTCTACATATACAAAACTACAAGTAACAAATACAAAGCTCATACAAAACACTAACACTATACAAATCAATTACAAAATATCTCAATACTCCCCCTCAAGATGAACCATAGATGTTGATGAGATTCATCTTGGACAAAAGGAAGTAAAATTGTTTGTATCCGAGTGCCTTTGTGAAGCAATCAGCAATCTGGTGTCTAATAGGAACATGAAAGGTTTTGATCACTCCATCTTGAAGCTTACTTCGAATAAAATGACAGTCCACCTCTATATGTTTTGTGCGTTCATGAAACACTGGATTTGCAGCAATATAAAGAGCTGCCTTGCTATCACAGTACAATGAGGCAGGCTGAGTGTGATTAAAACCAAAAGTCTTAAGCAATGCCAATAACCAAACAACTTCACTTGTGACAGTAGCCATTGCTCGATACTTTGATTCTGCAGATGATTTGGACACCACTTGTTGCTTCTTGCATTTCCAGGATATAAGAGAGTCACCAAGGAAGACATAGAAGCCTGAGACTGACCTTCTGGTATCCGGACAAGCTGCCCAGTCAGCATCACAGTAGGCCTTTAATCTCAATTCAGAACTTGCTGATAAGAATAAGCCTTGTCCTGGTGTCTTCTTAAGATACTTAAGTACCTTATAAGCTGCTTGGAGGTGTGGAGTTTTAGGGGAATTCATAAACTGACTCAACTTGTGCACTGAGTAGCAAATATCAGGCCTAGTTAGAGTCAAATAGAGCAGCTTGCCAATAAGTCTTCTGTATAAGGATGGATCAGGAACATCTTCCCCCATTAAGCTCCTATACTTAGCTGATTGATCCACGGGCACATTAGCAGGTTTGCTTGCTAGCATACCAGCATCAGAAAGTAACTCTAAAATGAACTTTCTCTAACATAAGTTGATTCCTTTTTCAGTCCTTGCAACTTCAAGACCCAAGAAATACTTCAGGGTACCAAGATCTTTGAGTTTAAACTTGGTATCTAGAAAAACCTTGAAAGTGTTGACTGCCTCCACATCATTGCTTGCTATTAGGATGTCATCCACATAAACTAACAAGATGAGAATTGAACACTTGCTGACCTTAGTGAAGACAGAATAGTCTGACTTAGATTGGAGAAAACCATGATCAAGAAGAGTGGATGAAAGCTTAGCAAACCACTGTCTACTTGCCTGCTTCAAACCATAATGTGATTTAGTGAGTTTGCACACCTCCCCCTTGCTGCCAAAACCAGGAGGAGGAACCATATACACTTCCTCATATAACTCTCCATGCAAAAAAGCATTATTGACATCTAATTGAGACAAGTGCCAACCAAACACAGTAGCCATAGCCAAGAGTGTCCTAACTATCACAAACTTCACCATAGGAGAGAAAGTCTCATAGTAATCAATCCCCTCAATTTGAGTAAAACCTTTAGCAACCATTCTAGCCTTGTACCTTCTCTACAGACCCATCAGCTTTAAGTTTGATTTTATAGACCCACTTGCACCCAATTGGCACTTTACCAGGAGGCAGCTTGGTCAAGACCCAAGTTCTATTAGCCTGAAGAGCATCAATCTCAGCCTTCATGGCAGCTTGCCACAATGGATCAGGGAAGGCTTCAACATAAGAAGTAGGTTCTTTGGTAATGGACAATGCAACAGAGAAAGCTTTGTGGGCAATAGACAACTTAGAGTAAGAAAGAGTTGAGGAAATGGGGTAGAGAATAGCTGGACTGGCAGTGGAATCATGAGAAGGTATGAGTGGAGCTAAGACCAAATTGCAGTGATGATTAAGAGTAGTGGTGGAAGCCAAGTGACAGTGATAATCATGGAGATATGAGGGAGGTTTATGAGACCTATTGGACCTCAGGAATGTCCAGTGGAGCAGAAAGAGCAGGTGAAGAAGGAGCTAAATCAGAATGGACAAGATCAGGGAATTCATCAGGAGGTACAGCAGTGTCAATATGGTTGAAAGGAAGAGAAAATTCAGCAAAAATAGAAGAAGTGGGTTCTGGAATTGAAGGTTGAGATGGAAAAATATTGTGAGAAGTGGAAGAAAAGAGAGGAATAGGTTTAGGCAGCCAATTTTTAAAAGGAAAGATTGACTCTTTGAAGATAACATCTCTAGAGATAAAAACAGTTTTGGTGGACAAATCATACAACTTATAAACCTTGGTACCAAAAGGATATCCAAGGAGTATGCATGCCTTTGCCCTAGGATCAAACTTGGACCTATTCCTAGTTAAGGTAGAGGCATAACAAAGACAACCAAAAGATCTAAGGTGTTGATATGATGGAGAATGACCTAAAAGTTTCTGATAAGGAGTAAGATTACCTAGAAGAGGGCTAGGAAGCCTATTGATAAGGTATGTGGCTGTAAGAACACAATCTCCCCAGAATTTCAAAGGTAAGTTGGCATGAAATCTTAAGGCCCTAGCAACATTCAACAAATGCTGATGTTTTCTTTCAACAACAGCATTTTGTTATGGGGTTTCAACACAAGAAAGCTGATGTAGAATGCCATTAGATGCATAAAAGGAAGAAAGAGCAAACTCAGGATCATTGTCACTCCTAAGCACCTTAATGGACACCTTAAATTGATTAAGAACCATTTGAAAAAAAGGTTTGAATCAGTGAAGAAGCATCAGATTTAAGTTTCATTAAATAAACCCAAGTACATCTACTATGATCATCAACCAAAGTAAGAAAGTATCTTGAGCCATTTAATGATGAAGTGGAATAAGGGCCCCAAATATTAGCATGAACCAAGTCAAAACAAGAAGAAGAAACACTTGTTGATTTAGGAAAAGGTAATTTGTGTTGTTTAGCTAGTGGGCAAACAAAACAGTCAAAAGAATTGTTATTATTGCAAGGAATCAAATCAGGTACAAGGTGTTTCAACAAAGCTAATCTTTGTGAAGATGGGTGACCCAATCTATAATGCCACAATCTAACAGCATTATTTGAAGTATCAACAACATGAGAAGAGTCAAGATTACATAGATTGACTCTTTTATTACAAAGGAAAGAAGACAAACTGGATAGAACCTCTAAAACAGAAGTAGGCAATGTGAAAGAATCAGTGCACTGCAAGATGTATAAACCTCCATGTCTCTTACCCAACCCAATCATCTTCCAATGCAGTAAGTCCTAAAGAAAGCAATAATGAGAAAGAAAAATACAGCAGCAAGAAGGATTCTGGGTTAGCTTACTGATGGAGATAAGATTGAAAGTAAAGTTTGGAATACAAAGAACATGTTCTAAAGTTAAAGTGTCAGAGACTTTGACAGTTCCAATGTGAGTAACTTTAACCATATCACCATTTGGAAGTCTAACTGAAATCTGAACAGAGGAAGTGATAAAAGTAAAGAAATGGATAGAATGTACCATGTGGTCTGTTGCACCATTGTCAAGAATCCAGTCAGATGGACTGATGTGAGAAGTGTTGACACTAGAAGAAAAAACTGAGTGTTCAAGGGAAGGAGAGAAACAGATACCTGAAATGTTTTGGGCTTGGAGATCCAATGAAGTATGAGAAGGCTGAGTAATGATGGTGGCAGCTTGGTGAGCATTGTCCAAACACATTTCTGGTGGTGCTTGAGTGCCAAAATGACATTGGGAGTTCAACAACCCAATCAGCTGCTGATATTGAACCTTGGTGAGAGTGACAGGTTCACTAGTATGATCTTCAGCAGTGATTACATTGTTTGCAAAGGGCTGACCAGGTTGACTACCTTTGTTCTTGAACTTATACCCAGGGGGGTATCCATGCAGCTTATAACATTTATCAATTACATGTCCCATGGCTCCACAATTAGTACATTGTGGTCTGCCATTCTTGTATTTAACAAAGTTCTTGATGTTCCTAGACTTTGACCCAAAAGCTGCTAAAGCTGATGAGGCATCAACCAAGATTTTCCTCCCAACACCCACCTTTCTCTGCTTCTCATCTTGAAGCAAAAGAGAGAACACTTTGCTAAGGGGAGGCAAAGGTTCCAAAAGAAGAATTTGGCCTCTGACAGCTGCATATGTCTTATTCAGCCCCATCAGAAAAGACATAGTACAATCCTCAACTTGATGACCACATGTACATGTTATATAATCTGAAAATTCATCCCAAAGTCCCTTGAATTTTGTGTAGTAAGCATTGATGGTTAAGTCTTCCTGTGTCAAAGAACTAATTTCTTTCCTTAAGTCAAAGATTGTAGGTCCATTCCTTTGCCCAAACCTGTATTGTAAGTCAAGCCATACATCCCTGGCAGTCTTGAAGTAAACAATGCTTGATTGCAAATCCTTAGAAACTGAATTAAACAACCAGGCTAGCACAGTGCTGTTGCATTTACACCAGGCTATGTAATGTGGGTGATCAGATTGAGGTTTAGGGATAGAACCATCAACAAATCCCAATTTTGTTTTGGCATCTAAAGAGATGAGAATGACCCTACTCCAGGTGTTATAGTTCTCTTCAGTGAGAAGTTGAACCACCAAAGAAACTCCTGGATTATCTCCATTAGACAGAAAATAAGGACTAGATGTGCTTTCCCAAGGCTGTGTAGTGGGAGCAGTAGCACTACCTGTACTCTCAGTCATACTAAATGCAGATTATTGAAGAAAAAGATGAAAACTCAAAGTTCCTAATCAAAGAAAATCAAGAATTGATTCTCTAAAGAATCTTTCAAGAAACAAGAAATGGATTCTAAGATCTTTTATATGCAATTCACAATTTTGTTGAAATTTCAACAGGAAATTGCATATTAAGAATGAAGAGACTTTAAATTCGGAGAAGAAATTGAAACCCTAAAAAAATTGAAGATTTCAATTTCAACTATGAACCGGAGAATGAAGATCAAGATTTCAACAAATTAAGAAAATCAAGACCTAGATGATATGATTTTAATGCAAGAATCAACAGAAATAATGAGAAAAATTTCTAGTTGATCTGGAAAAGCACTAAAATCAAGAAGAAAACACAATTGAACTAGTAAGAATCAGAGAATACCAGAACGAAATGGTCTCTGAACTAGTTCTTGCTCTGATACCATGTTGATTTTATACAAGTTCCGAAGGTTCATCAATGGAGGAGTGTGAACAAATTAAGAGAGAAAGGAATTGAACAACACGAAACTTGTATGAAATGAATTCAGTGTATTAAGCTTAACATACTCTGTTCTTTATATAGTGAGAACAGAGGCAAGAAAAGGAAAACAAAAATAACTAATTGACTATCCAATACCTGCTGTACACGTGTAATAAACTTGTAACTAACTCTCCTATCTGTAGACTATAAACGGCAGTCGTTTCATGACTACTTATTCTAAGCTATAGCTATGCAATTGTAGTTTTACTTCTACATATACAAAACTACAAGTAACAGATACAAAGCTCATACAAAACACTAACACTATACAAATCAATTACAAAATATCTCAATAAACCTTTCCGGTCGGTATTCAGATGAAGACTTGAGAAGTATATTGCTCTTAACAACTAATCGCTCAATATTGGTAATTGAGGATATAGATTACGGTGCAGAGTTGGATGATGATAAAAGGAGACAGTTTTACTCGGTTAGCATTCTTTATTCTCATAAAATCTTGTTTTAATCACCTCTATATATTTAGAGTCAACTATTGTCGTGCTAGTTAGATTATTATACACTTTAGGCAGTTTTTGTGTTAATCTTACGTGGATTTAATCGGATAAGTGTGTGATTTTTGTGAATATGTACTGACTTTGACATTCGATATTTATTAAATTGAAATGGACTATAAATGAGTGCAGTGAGTTTCAATATCAACCTTTTTTTAAGTAAGCGATGCGGTTACCGTTAGATTTGGCAATAATTTTAATGAGATATTTTGCTCAATGAGTCCAATTAGATTTTTATCCTGGTTGAAGATTTTTCCTATTATTGGATACAAGAATGTTTGGGTTTGAGTCCGAGAACTAGTATTTTTCAACATAAATTAGAAAAGAAATGGGAATAAGACGGCCTACTAATCATCTTTCCTAAACCCCTATGGAAGTGAGTTTTGTGTATTGTTAATAACTTTTACCTAGTACATATGTGCACTATGTCCACAACAGTTACCAGTATTACACTAGGAGATGTAAATGACATTATCTAATGCACTTCATCTAACAATATTACTTTCATGTTTTGTTTTGTTTGGGTTTTTTTTTTTTTTTTTTTTTTTTTTTTTTTTTCTTCAGTTCACACTATCGGGTTTATTGAACATCATAGATGGATTATGGTAGAGTTGTGGAGAACAGCGAATTATCGTGTTCACCACCAATGATAAGGACAAGCTTGATCCGGCTTTGTTGCGCCCAGGCCGCATGGATGTACACGTGCACATGTCATATTGCACCAAAGATGGGTTCAAGTTGTTGGCTACTAATTATCTTAAAATCGAAGGTGACCACCAACTCTATATGCAGATTGAAGGTTTGTTGAAGAATGTAGAGGTTACCCCAGCTGAAATTGCAGAGGAACTTTTGAAGAGAGGTGGTATTGATGTTGTTCTCTAAGGAGTTGTCAAATTTCTCGAGAAAAAAGAACGTGAGAAAGCAAAGGCTGCAGAGTTAAAGGAACGTTTAAAGGAACGTTTGAAGAGTGCTGATATAGGTGTTGACGCTGAAGGACTCGTCAAATTTCTCAAGCAGAAAAAACTTGAGAATGCAAAGGCCACAGAGGCAGAGCGACTTTTGAACAGTGGTGATACTGATGTTGATGTTGAAGGACTTGTCAAATTTTTCAAGCAAAAAACAATTGAGGATGCAAAGGCTGCAGACGCAAAGCTTATAAATCCGAACAAATCTTAACTGATGGGTAATTTCAAAAGAGATGGTTCGTGTTCTCAAGGAATTAGTAATGTTCTCATGCCATTCTAGCACTTGTCAACTAGCATTTGAGTTTTTCGTCTTGGTGACCCTGAGTGACTTCCTGCTGGTGGTGATCCTTGTCTGTTCCTCCCCTCATTTTTGAGTTTTTCTTCTCTTTGTGAAATAATATGTATCGTATCAATGTGTGGGTGTGCACTGCTGTGAATCTGATTATGTACTTGTGCAAATTGTGTGACTGTTTGTGTGAGATGTTGGTGTTTTAAAAAAGAATTACATGTTTGTTGAAGGGATATTTTGCATTACGCTTTTTATGGGTGCTGCTATTTGCTTCTGATCACTTTATTTTTATTGTTGGTAATGTTGACTCCTACTCTTAATCTCCTATCCCTGCCTTTGCTGTGTGGTACCTGTGATTGTTTTCGTTTTTGTGGTCAAGTTTTTGAAAGTGTTGCTGTGTGTAGAGAGGGAAAATTCCCGATCTATCACAAGCTAACACATCACACTATCAAGTCCACAAAATACAGCCAATTACAAAGCGCCACGTATTGCTGCTAGGTTTTACTATCACTACTCAGAAACCAACAGAAATTTGGCAAGTGTCATGCAAAAAACCAATCACGCATCAGCGCATGTAAGCGATGACATAAGCAGCCTCGCACGTGTAAACGATGACATAATTAGCCTCGCACGTGTAAGCAATGACATAAGCGGACCAATTAGGCTATGACATGTGTCACCAATCAGACTCCGCCATGTGTCACTCATCCATCTCCAAACTCCTATAAATATAAGTCTTCCTAAGACATTTAGGAGGACACCAAGCCATCTGAAGCACTCAGAAGTCCAGAAGCTCTACCGGAATCAAGGCCTAAAGCCTCCAAGAACTTCAAGAACTCTAACTTCGAATACGAAGAACATTCGAAGAGAAATCATCCAAATCATCTTCCTAGATCCTAAAGTTTGCTGGAATCAAGCTCAAAAGCCTCTAGAAACATCAACAAATCACAAATCAGTGAAGCTCTACGGATTCAAACCCCTAAGGCCCCGAATAACTTCCACCACAAACCTTCAAAGACGAAGAACATGAAGAACGTGAAGAACAAATGATTTCTAACAAGCTCATAGCCAAAGATTCATTGTAATTCCATTTCAACAATCTTCGATCCATTCCTCAACCAAATTAAAGGATATTTTGTGTTTAAGGTCAAAATCACAATACCACAATTCCAATCAATAAAGTCTTGCAAGGAGATCGAATCAGAGGATCACTCTTTTGTAATCACAGAGAATTGAACCACACAATCATCAATACAAATCCGCATTTGTGAAACTATTTTACTTGTTTGATTTATTTCAAACTAGAAATTTAGTCGTCTACACTGTGAGTTTCTTATTCTCTATGGGTTTTCTGTGTTCGAGATCTGTGGGACTTCTTTCTATTATTGGTTTTGAAGGATGATGAGGGAGAGGGCAGAGGGTGGTTTTTACAAAAATGGAGGATATATAGTTTTAGTTTGTGTAACAGCCCTACTCTTATTCTGTTACGGCCATACCACCATTGAGTGTTCATATTTAATTGATACTAAAGCATTTAATGCTTTCGCAAATTTCTGCCACCTTTGAGTGTTGGTGGCATCGGAGATGCTTTGGTACTTAATTTCAGTCTTTGGAGGTTATTTTCCGTTCTTTGAAAAAAGCTATGTAAAGCTAAATATGTATATCAGTTATTTGATTAATGTACTGTGAGAGAAGGAGCTTCTCTCGCAGTACATTGATCAAATAACTGATATTCTCCTTCTCTCACAGTACATTAATCAAATAACTGATATAGGTGCTGATGACATCATTTGTTGTGATATGACTCCCACGCTTTCACTTCTCCCTTCTTATGTCTTTTATTTGTTTGACGATCCTGAAGTTTGTGGTTTTTTTAAGTAACAACACGAGGTGGAGTAATCACCAACAATGAATGAAAGTTTTGGACTAAAATCTAAGTGCTTCTCCAACAAACTAGCCTTCTCTAAATTTTGGAGAGCAAAAGCCACTGTTTACGCAAAATCACCCCTCCAACAGACTTGGCATCTCCATTATTTATTTTTAGATTTGCTACATTAGCTCTCCAGGCCTGGAGAGCACTGTAGCAATTACTATAGCTTATGCAAAGAATATTTTCCCTTAAAATAATAACGGATGAATTAAAAAAATACTTTTTTCTCTTTCCTTCCTTTCTCTCTCCTTTCACGGCTACAAACACAACCATGTTTCTCTCAAACATCACTAAACTCAAGCATAATCAAAATACAAACTCAAAAACATAATCTTAAAATTAACCAAACCATAACAATAAAAGCAAAAAAAAAAAAAAAAAAAAAGGAAAAAAAAAAAAGAAGAAGTAGCGGCACATCTCCCATCTAGGCTGCGTTGAGGAGCAAGACAACCGGTGGCAGCGGAGCGGAACACAACGACACAAAGGACGGAGCAAAGGTGAGCAGAACACAGCGGCACATTTGGTCTTTCTCCACCCTTTAACCCATCCGGTCTTTTTCTTCGCCCTCTAACCTATCTGGTCTTTCTCTGCCCTCTAACCCATCTGGTCTAACACAGCGGCACATCTAGTCTTTCTTCGCTCTGCCTTCTAACCCATCTAGTCTTTCTCTCTCTAGCACTTTCTCCTTTTCTTATCACAAAGAGAGCTGGATAATGTTTTGGCATCAAGTAGAAAAGAAAAAAAAAAGTGTAGAGAAAGAAAGCTAGAGAAAGAAAGAGAGAGGGTGGTTCTAGAATGAGTGGAAAGTAGAGAAAAATAAAGGGGAGGATGGAGAGAAAAGCCATACGTGTGTGGCGGAGAAAAATCAAGAAAAAAAAAAAAAAAAAAAAAAAAAAAAAACAACAACAACAACAACAACAACAACAACAACAACAACGTATGGAGGATAGAAAGAAAGGAAAAATACAATTTAGAAATGCTGCCACAATATTTTCACAATAAATTTTAAGTAACATATTGTTATTAGCTAATATTGGTATGTAAAAATATAATTTCAGCGGTGGATTCAAATTAAAACTAGTAACAACTTTCCATATAAGATTTTGATGTGATTCTTGTAAAAGTATTGCAAAAAATATTGTGAATATTACATTTTTTATTGAAAAATATAATTATTAGGAATGAATATAGAAAGAATAAATGATGATAAAAAAAAAAAAAAAAGAATAAAGAATGAATAAAGAAATAATATTTAAATGAGATGGAGAAAATGATAGAGAGTCTGTTGGAAAGTGTATTTGAAAAAGTAAGTAAGCAAAAACTGTTCACTCTCCAAACAGGTAAAAATTTGAAGAGGCGGCTGGAGATGCTCCAACTATAAACAAGAATCTAACATCTCAATAAGAAACTCTTAATAGAATGAATTACGACACTGCATCGTTCAGGTTAGATATTTTGTTATTATTATTTTATACATTTTTTTGCTCTCAGCCCCCACATTTGAATCTTACTCAACGACATGAAGTTTCTCATCAATTGTCTTAGCCTTGTGAGACAAGCTCAGGAATACAGTGATGCAGCTGGGTCTACAAACAGGGATGTAATAAAGAGAAACGTGCAGATCTAGGAGGAAAAAAAAAGGTGCTTTGTTCAGAGCGGAGATCTGGTTGCAATCTTGGTTTCACTGAGTTTCTAGAGAGGTATTATTGTACTTTTAAAATTTATTGTGAACTTGAAGTCTTGGACATATACTTGGGCATTGCATTCCTATTTTATTGTAGTAGATTGGTCCCTCTATATTAGATTGTTTTTCACTTAATGTTTTCTTGTGTTATTAATTTTCTTGGTGCTTACGTGAATTTTTTTTTTCTTTTTTGTGCTTAAGGTTCTATTTAATTTATTAACACAGATGGTGATTTATCCCAACAAATTTATGGCCGTTGTCCTCTTTGTGAAGTGACTCATAACTTTCATAATTTTAACCAGATTGCATAAACAAAACCAAGAAATTTAATACTAGGTGTCCAAACTCCTATACTGTAGCCCTCAAGTATCAGAATGGTAGTAAAGATAATCACAAGGAAGCAAGAGCAGAGCATGATACCGTGGAGCTTGATCTGAGTAAAAGGCAATGTACTGCATAAACGACATCAGCCTTATGTTTGAGTATTATGTACAAACGACAAGTAGCTTAGTCTCTGTTTTTAGTTGTGTAAGTCTCCACACGTGGGAGAGTTAGTTTCTGTATGCATTCACGAGTAAGAGTTAGTTATCTGAGTCTGTTAGCATCAGTTATTTGGTTAGAGCAGTTTTCTAGCTTAGATCAATCTATATATAGCCTTGTACTCTCACTTTTGGTAATTAATGAAATACAGAAATTCATTCATTTTTCTGATATCAAGCCATAAAAAAGGTTGTATCATTAACCACATTGTTCTCATTTTTAAGGATTTGGAAGAGGTGATTGGTAAACATAGATATCCTCAAGCCATGTTTTCTTTCATGGAGCTGCTTTCATCATTAAAACCATTGTTCACAGCTGCTATTGTGATTGTACTAAGTACCATAGGACAAGAACTCATACCTTCTGTAGTAAAAAATTATCTCGTCTCCATCTTTGGAAAATATTTCTTTTCGCCTCAACTCACTCTCTTAATTGAAGAGAAATGTGGTATCAGTAGCAATCAAATCTTTAAAGCTGCCGCAACCTACCTACGTTCCAAACTTTGGCGATTCATCAAACTTAAACCATCTCATAAGTAAGCAAAACCAGTAGGCAACAGGGACTAACCGCTGATATTGTAATCGGTCAATCGATTATGGATTCCTTTCAAGACATTAATTGACTCATATGGAAGTTATGTGCCAAAAAAAAACAAGGATGGCGATGTTCTTTTGACATATTTTGAGCTTTCATTTGAAAAGAAATTCAAAGAGGTTATGCTAAACTCTTATTTACCTCATGTAATATCTTGTTCCAAGGTTATACAAGAAGCACGAAGGGTGGTAAAGCTTTATAGCTGTGATATTGATGGTGTTCAAACTGGTCGTGAATGGAATTCTATTATTCTTGAACATCCAGCTACATTTGAGAAGTTGGCAATGGACCCAGAGCCGGAGAGAAGGCTCATAGATGATCTTGACAGATTTGTTAAAAGGAAGGAGTGGTATAAGAAAGTTGGCAGAGCATGGAAGCGAGAGTATAATTTGGACATTTCAAGTTTGATATCTATAATACCGTGAGACCCATTTTTAATGAAAAAAGTATTGAAAAGTAAAATTTGTGGGTCCGTAAACAGTACACACTGTGCACTGTTTACAGAAAAAGTCAAAACTTTCGGCTCAAATAAAAAAATTAAAAAAAAAAGATCTGAAATGCAAAACGAGCGTTTGGGAAGCGTGTTTGCGCTTCCCAAACGCGCTTCCCAAACGCATACTCAGACTTGAAAAGAATATTGCCTTCAATATCTAATCATTCAATGATGGTTATTGAGGATATAGATTGTGCACTGTTGGAAAAAAGAGGCGAAGAAAAGAAGGATAATTACGCTGAGGTTTGCATTCTTCACATAAAAACTAGTTGCAAATAGTCCATTATATATAAAGTTAACTGTATAGTATATTATTTGCTTCACCAGTACTATCACGCTAACCTTTGCAAACAGGGACGGACCCACTAAGGGCAGGGGGCCGCCCATTCCCCACCCCCCCCCCCCCCCTCTTCTTAAATTAGCTATTTTATTTCTCCATCTTCAAATTAGCTATTTTATTTGCATGCCTATATTTTAGAGTTTATAGTTGGCCTCCCTCAAATTTTTGGATTAGTCCAAATAGCTCAAAAGAAATTAATCATTTAACCCTTTTTTTGGACCCATGGCCCCTCCATATTCCAAATACAACACAACAAAAAATCTACAAATCACCAATATCATAATTCAATAACTCATAACCAAAAAAATCTCATAGAAAAAAAAATTCCTTTACGGGGGTGACAATAATTTATATAACTTTTTAATTGATTTATAAATTATGGGAAAGTTAATTACAATATTTAAAATTTTTTTCAAAAGATAAAATGCAAAATTCTTTTAGAAGCCAATATTAATGATGTAGCATTTCCAACTCTTAATATTAATATCCCACTTTTTAAAATCCTCAAAAAAAAATTTTGAAAACTTCATTAGTGTGATTTTTAGTTGCATCCAAAAGTATGGGTTTATCATATTGGTGAATTGGTCAATGTGATAAAATCAACATATTAATTCCAATTATCCAAAATTTGGAGATCCGAAGTCGTCTTCTTTTTTTATTCTTCTTCAAAAAGGTTTGAATATCATATTGTAACTTTCAACTTTTTTGGTTCATATTATTTCCTTCTTGACTTAAATATTTATGATAATAAAGTGCAATTGTTTTGTCTACCATGATTTTTTTTTTTTTTTTAATAAACCATGTCACTTGAAATTTTTTTGGTTCATACTTTCGCCCCCCCTAGGTTCAAATCCCGGTTCCGTCCCTGTTTGCAAATGACATTATCTTATGATTTCATCTAACAATATTTACTATCATGTAATTTTTTTCAATTCACACTATCGGGTTTATTGAACGTCATAGATGGATTATGGTCGAACAATGGAGATGAGCAAATTATTGTATTCACCACCAATCATAAGGACCAACTTGATCAGCTTGAACATGTCATATTGCACCATGTATGGGTTCAAGCAGTTGGCTTCTACTTATCTTGATATCAATGGTGACCACCAACTCTATGGACAGGTTGAACCATTGTTTGAGAAAGCAGAGGTTATCCCAGCAATTGCTGAGGAACTTTCAAGGACTGAAGATACCGATGTTGCTTTTAGAGGAGTTGTCGAACTTCTCGAGGAAAAAACAAACGAACTTGAGAATGCAATAAGCCTGTGATGGGTTTATGGATGAATTTTATGCAATAAGTATGGCTACGTATTAAATATTATACTTCTCTATTATGTATTACAACCACAAAGACTCTCTATCATGTAGTACGTACAATCTCTCTCTTCGTGACGAATAAATACATGTATTTTCAAAAATTGGGTGAACATGCTTAAGAAATAAGAATGTATGATGAACATGCATTATATATATATATTGGAATTATTGGATGAGAAAACATTTGGTCAGTAGCTAGAGTAAAGCCTCTGATTTACGCCAATTAATGGACGCTACGTTATATATTTAATGAAACACACATACACTAGCACACACAATTATTACTCAATTAAACCTAAAATCCTCAAACACGTTCACTTGGAGAAAATGTAACAGCACCAACGCAACTGGAGCTCCACTTTCTCTTCTCCTCTTAGCACTGAGTTCCACCCCGCCGTTAGTACTGCCACACATCGGTCAGGAGCTAGCGCCACCACACCAAACCTCAAGGTTTGTTCTTTTGTGTTTATTGTTTGATTAGTTATATTTCCCTAAACTTGAGGTTTTGAAATTTTGATGGGTTTAGGTTATTTTTTGGATATCAATATGTTCATATTGGTATGGGTTTTGTTGATTTGGTATGGATTTTGCTGTTTTTTGGTACTTTTATGGGTTTGGATTGGAATCTTAAGTGGTAGGTGAAATTTTTTTTTTTAACAGAAACGATAGTAGACTTTATTTATAAAATCACATTGTACAATGGGAAGGAGAAAAGAATGACATTCTTCTAACCAAACAATGACCTCTTTCTCTTTTTCAGCACTAACCAAGGCTAGTGCAGCATGATTACATTATAAAGGTATGCTAACAAAAGAAATAAAAACAAAACTATCCTTAAGCAAAGTAATGTCTTCAAGGATCCAGGAAACCTCAAGAGCACAAAATTCTATCCGACTTCAATAGGTCTACCAACTTAGTAAAATTTCATTCCATTGTCACCAAGTAAGAGCTAAGGAAGAGAAAACAATGTATTTAAATGGCACAATAAATCCCAAGATTCACCTCTCCTTGAAGTTTCATGATGTCCATAGAAACCAATAAAACACCAAACAACACCATCTTGGTTAACCAGGGTATTAATGTGATTTGGAGAGGAGGTTTGGGCATCAATATCCAAATTATCCAACCATAATAGAGCCAATCTACCACCAAACCCAATTCTTGGGACTGCAAAACCCTTATTCAATCGTAATTCCTTCATTAATCTAGTTAACCCATCTCTATCCAAACGAGTTTCAAATTATTAAAAAAAAAAAAAAATCTTTGGGACCTTCTTCACTTGCCAAACAGCAAAGTTCTTTAACTGCCTCTGGGATCCCAATCCCTTGACAGTTAAGGCTTAGGATTTTCATGTTGGAGATAGGGGGTGACAAGGACCCCCACAAACAGGTTTCGAAATTTTCCGTGTCCTTCCTGATGACTTGCTTTTTATATGAAGGTAAATAAGAGGTGGTAGCAGTTATGGGAGGACGTTTTCCAGGATGAGCTTGGCTAGCCGAGACCTCACTAGAAGACTTCAAGTTGGGATATCATAGAATCCGTTTCCCAGATCGTAGGGATGTTGTGTTGATCCCTAATAAATTCTCAAGTAAATCCGTGATTATCTCCATCTCTATAACAGTATTTGAAAAATCCTCATTTAGGCTATGTTTGATAACTTTTTTTTTCCCCTCAATTGGTGTTAGGATTTTAAATACTTTGAAGCAAAAGTGTTTTTGAATTAGAATAAATATATTTAAAAAAAAATAACCAAACAAAAAAAAAAAAATTCAACTTTTTCAAAAACAACTACCAAACAAATTTTCTGATTTTTTTTTTTTTGGGGGAAAATGTGTTTTTTCTTTCAGCTAACCCCCCCCCCCCCCCCCCCCCCCTTAAAAACAAGAAAACGAAAATAAAAAATAAAAACAATTATCAAACATGACCTTAACTTTTGATTATCCATATCTTGGAGCTGCTTTCAAATTTCCTTCAAAAGCTTTCGACTGATCCTTTTCTCGTATGAGAGTTTGCCCAGGATTCAAAGATTTAGTCATATCTTTCCTATCAACCGTTGGAGTTTTTGTATTTAAATACTTTCCTCCAAATTCAGACTTGACTTATCAAAATAAGAAACCACATGATCTTTGGGGATATTTAGCTTTGAATTATCAGATATGAAAATCTTATCTGATAAGGGAACCTGATTTTCAGCTAATGTAGGTAAAGATAGAATACTACCCGCTCAGAATTTGAATTAAGCATCGGATCCGAAAAATTTGAAAATTCCCGCTCAACTGGGTTTTCCTTGTGCTCAGTCAGTTGGAGACGGACTGTCCTTGCACCTGCTTTGCCGATCAACTGAACATCAGCTTGTTGTTGTCGGACTTGGGAGTAATTAAGTGGACCACCAATCCCTTCAGATGCCTGAATTTCTTAATCATCATCTACGCTAGGATTGGTCTGATTGACATTACCTTTCTTTTTATTTACTTTTGGGGCTATGGTGCGAAGCCATGGACCGAATTGGGGTTCATCCTCATCCAATGAGAGGCAGCCTTTTTTGATTGTCTGACTCGCGATCTTGAGATTAATAGTATGTAATTCATTTGAACTTACTTTTTTCACTGCCATTATTTCCTCATATAGCATAGTTTATTTTCTTTGCAAAATGTCGGGGCATATGGTTTACATGCTAACTTCTCAGGTTGTAGTTTAAAATTCAATTACCACATATCAAGGCTTGATTCAAAAGTATTTTCAAAATAATTTTCAACTAGCTTGTTTTCAAAAAGTGTTTTACAAGATTTTATAGAAATTTTTACCCCCAAACATTTTTTACATGGAAATTTTTTTCTCATAAAAAAGCATTTACAAAAATCCATGAAAATATTGTCCATTAAAAAAAAAATTACTTTTTCTAAAATTCCTTTGAACTTTTCCCCTCTCTTTTTTTTTTAAAGGGAATTTTCACCTCTTTGAAAAGGATTTCCTTATTCAAAATTATAAACTTCACTTTCCCAAAATAACTGTGGAACTTCCCCCTTTCAAGAATGGATCTTCAAAAATTAGTTTCCCTCGAAAATAAATCCAAAGGAACTATTTTCATTAACCAAAAATCCTCTTTTTCCAAAAATGGCAAAATGTTAAATAAAATGTTTAATTTTCATCTAAAAACTCCATTCAAAATATGTTTTTGATAAAACGAAAGAGAAATGAATCAAACATCTTTTTGAAAATAGTACTATTTCCAAAAATTTGTTCTCCATTAAAAAATACATTTGCAAAATGATTTTCAAAATATTGCGCGTAGTCTATGGCTTAAGCTTAAACTAACTGGGCCCATGGACTCCAAAATCAAGCTAACAAGATCCCCCCAAATTTGTTATCCTTTGTTTTTTTTCCCTGTCCTTTTTGCATGAGAAAATACATTGGAAAATTTATTGAAAAAGTAAGGTCATATTTGGTAATTGATTTTGTTTTCTTGTTTTTAAAGAGAAAAGAAATAAAAAAATTGGTGTTTTCAAAATGAAAAACATGTTTGGTTAGAAGAAAAGAAAAAAAAATATTTTCCAAAAATAAAAATAAAAATAAAAAACCGAAAATTTGTTTGGTAATTCTTTTTGAAAAAATTGAAATTTTATTTTGTGTGAAGTAATTACAACATTTTGTCTCTTCATTATTTGCTTCAAAGTATTTAATTAAAATCAATACACCTAGAGAAATTATAAAATTAAATGTTTTGTATATAACATTCAAGTCATAGCTTGAAACTTAGATTTTTTTTTTTTTTTTTTTTTTGACTCTCAATCTTCTCTTTTTCTCTTTCAGCGTATTTGAGATTCCCTGCAATAGCACATTAATAGTTGAAATTAAAAGTTATTTTTAACTTCAGCCCTTAAATCCCCCTAAAAAAAATTTTCAACCCTTAATTAATAAAAAAAAATTTAACTTTCAACTTTTATCATTTTACTTTTATATTTTATTTTGTAACTTCTTTCTCACATCCAATGATTTTTTTTTTTTTTTTTTTTTTTTTTTTGATAAGGAATGCATAAACTTTTCATTACTAAGAAACCATAATCTTTACATCATGGATGAGGGCCTACTTAGCAAAACAAGGATCCTCTTCAATCTAGACGATGTCATTTACAATTCCATAAGCATTTTTTGCTACTAGGTGAGCAGGCACATTCCCCTGCCTTTTAACATGTGAAAACTGAAACTGAGAAAACCCCTTACAAAGCTCAATAATGCCATCAAGAACAGAGACCACAACAGAGGGAGCGAGGGAAGAACCCAACAAAGCATTAATCAGGACTTGCGAATCACCTTCCAACACCACAGCAGAACAGCTCCGATCCAGAGCAAACAAAATTCCAGCTTCAAGGGCCTTAGATTCAGCCACAATAGGTTCGAGAGGGGCATCAAACTTTCTGCATAAAGTCGCAACCACCAAGCCTAAGCTGTTACGGATCACAACTCCAAACCCCGTTGTATGAGTATCCTTGAAAGTGGCTGCATCTACATTCACTTTGTAGAAGCCCGAAGGGGGAGGAGACCAATACACAGCTTGGACAGCTGAGCCAGAACATGATTCACTTCCATTTGCTGCTAGGAACTCAGCCCACAGTTGCAAAGCCCCAAACGTCAACTGAGAACCAGACCTGGAGACACCACCAAGGCAACGTTCATTACGGCTCTGCCAAATCTTCCAAGCAATCATTACCAGCCGAGCAACATGATCCAGATTCACGTTGACACCTAACAGCAGCTGCCACATGATGTCCATAAAAGAGGAATTCTCACTACTATCTAAGTTTAGCACTAACTTAGAGCTCTCCCACACCTCCCTAGCTTTTGGACAGCCCCACAAAGCGTGGCCAACGGTTTCGGGCTTCTCTTTACACTAGTCACACAAATCCTCCGTTAGCACCTTCCTTCTCTTAAGGTTCACTTTTGTGGGAAGAGCCTCTCTACAAGCCCTCCATGCAAAATGCTTGATCTTGTGGGGAATAGGGAGCCTCCAAAGACTTTTCCAAAACCTCCTTAAAAGGCTACAATCCGAGACACTACCACAATTGCCTACTGAAGAGCTACTCAACGCCAAATGGTAGGCGCTTCTGACAGTGAACAAACCATTTGCTGTTTCAGCCCACACCAATTTGTCTGGAGGGAGGCAGACACTTAAAGGGATACATTTGATAGCTTCCGCTTCATGTGGTAGAAAGATAGAGTCCAATACCGAGGAATTCCAACATTTATGTACAGTGTCTATCAACTCTCCAACCCGAGTATCCTCATGCAAGAACAACTGAGGAGAAATTACCCCACTAGATGAAGGACAAGGCAGCCACCTATCACCCCAAACCCTCACATCCTTCCCATTACCCACGCGCCACATAACGCCTTTCTTCACAATATCTTGCGCTGCCATGATGCTCCTCCAAGTGTAGGAATGGTTATGGCCTAGAGAGGCGTGAATAAAATCACATCTAGGGAAATATTTAGCTTTCAACACTTGGACAACCAACGAGTCATGAGCAAGTTGCAATCTCCACCCTTGTTTGGCTAGTAAGGCCAAATTGAAACATTTCAAATTCTTAAAACCCAACCCCCGTCCGCTTTGGGCATACACATCTTATCCCAAGACACCCATGGAATTTTCTTCTCCTCGGATTTTTGGCCCCACCAAAAATTCCTAATCATGCTCGTTAGATTATCACAAAGAGAGTCAGGGATTTTGAAGCAGCCCATGGTATATGTTGGAATAGCCAAAGCCACAGCTTTAATAAGGATTTCTTTACCCGCCTTTGATAACAACTTCTCCTTCCAACCCGCCAGTTTTTTACCGAGCTTCTCCTTGATGTCATTAAAAGAATTCCGCTTGTTTTTCCCCACAAGTGATGGTAAGCCAAGATACTTCTCATGTTGTTTTATGACTTGAGCCCCAAACCTTCTTTGGATAACACCTTGGATTACCCTTGGAGTGTTTTTGCTAAAGAAGAGAGAAGTTTTTGCCTGGTTTAGTTGTTGGCCCGAGGCTCTTTCATAGACATCCAACACCCTTTGAAGCTCGGCACAATCCTCCATAGATGCTCTACAGAATATAAGGCTATCATCTGCAAAGAAAAGGTGGGAAAGAACGGGACCCCCCCTGCAAACAGAAATCCCATGCAAAACACCGTTGGCCACAGAAGCCTTAATAAGAGATGATAAGCCCTCTGCACATAGGAGAAATAAGTATGGCAACAATGGATCACCCTGGCGGATACCCCTAGTGGGGTTTATGCAACCGTAGGGGCACCCATTGACCTTAATTGCATAGTTAACAGAGGAAACACACTTCATAACGAGACTTCTCCACCTTTCAGCGAACCCTAGCTTCTCCATGATTTTTTCCAACCAGCCCCACTCCACCCTATCGTATGCTTTACTCATATCAAGCTTTAGAGCCATTTCCCCCACTTTCCCCCTCTTCTTATTACTAATATGATGCATAGTTTCAAAAGCTATCAACACATTATCAATTATAAGTCTACCATGCACAAAAGCACTTTGAGAATCATTCACATGTTTTGGCTCTCTAACTTTAGGAACAAGCACGATATGAGTAAGATTAAAGTTAGGAGGAGATATACCATGGTTCAGGAAATCCAATACTGTTTTGCACACCACATGTCCGCATGTACTCCAAAATTGTTGATAGAATAAAGGTGGCATTCCATCCGGACCGGGAGCCTTCAGAGGATATGTTTGCTTTAGAGCATTACGGACCTCCCCCTCGTGAAACACACGAGCCAAATCATCATTCATCTCCCTTGAAACTTTCGGCCCAACTGCATGGAGAATCTCTTCAAAATCCTCGGGGAGGGAGGAAGAGAAAAGATTCGTGTAGTGATCTACAAAAATACCAGCCACCTCGACTTCATCCACGTGCCACACCCCATTTTCATCGAAAATACCCTCAATATGGTTCTTGCTTTGACGGTCTGAAGCCTTAGCATGAAAAAACTTCGTATTCCTATCGCCCCCTTGGAACCAATTTTGCCTAGCCCTTTGCCTCCACATCTCATCCTCCCTATCCAACCAACAATTCAGTTCAATTCTCGTGTTTTTCAACTCATGGATTTGATAAGGAGACGTAGGTTGGTTTTCCAAGTAAGCCAACCTAGCTTGTAGACCGGCCACCTTTGTCCCCACATTACCAAACTCATCTCTATTCCACCTCAATAATTTATCTTTGCATATCTCCAAGCAGTTCAAGATGGACCAACCTGAACCAACCAACTCCCCATCCGCCCAAGCCTCCCTAACAACCTCCTCACAACGAGCATCTTTGAGCCACATAGATTCAAACCGAAAAGACCTTCTTTTACCTCTCTTACTAGGCCGGCTTTTCAAGTGTAAGGATAGAGGAGAATGGTCAGAAACTGATGTGGAAAGATGGTGCAACGAAGCCCTTGGGAAAAGGGCCAACCAATCCGAATTACCCAATGCTCTATCTAATCTTTCTCTAATCTGAAAACCATCTTTTTGTTGAAAAAGCCAAGTAAACTTAGGCCCCACAAACCCCAAGTCCCTAAGAGCACAAAAATTAATCACCTCCAAAAACAACTCCATTTGCCTATTTGGCCTTGTACGACCCCCTTCCTTTTCCGATAATCCGATAATTTCGTTGAAATCCCCTATCACCAACCAAGGGAGAGAAGAAGAGTTCTTAAGGAACCTCAATTTAGCCCACAACTCCGGCCTCCTATCTGTTTCCGGATTGCCATAGAATCCTGTAAAGTGCCACCAACCAAAATCCGAACCCCCATCAATCCAAGCATCGATATGGTCGTAGGCGTAAGAATGCACATCATTAATTGCACGTTTCCGTTACACCGGATCTCAATTCGTGCATTTGTATGCCAATTTTCCAAATGTAAATGACTTCGGCTGGAAAGGACAAGCTCATAATTGAGCATTTGACAAAACTAAATGCATTTATATATATAAAAGTAATAAAGTTCAAATAATAATAGGAATAGAACCAGAATTTTGATTGAGGGGTGCTGGAATATGAATAATTTCTTTTTTAATGAAAATGCAAATTATTGTCCATTTGGCACTAACAAACTATCAACAAACTAATATGCAATTAGAAAAATGCTAAAACTACTAGAAAATTTTTAACAAAAAATTTACAAATTGATATGATAATTAATGTAATTAGTGTCATTTCAACAAATAATAAATTAGTATTTATGTTATTTTTGTAATTAATGACACATCAATTTATAAGACTTATGTAATAAAATCTATATTATACTTAATATCACTCATTCAATTAGGAGAATGAATGAGATTTGAGAGAGGGTAGAGAGCTCTTGACTAAGAGAGAATGGTTTAAAAACAAAAAATGAGTCAATTTCGTATGGTGGTGACCGTTTCAGTTTGATTAAGGGAATAATATGTTTGGATATCAATCAAATACCATTTCGGGTTTATTTATAACAATAGTTTGGTATAAACTTAATTTTTTTTTAAAATTATATAAATTTGTAAGACTTTTAAGAGTCTTTAAAAATGATATATCTTATCAATAAAAACAAATGATATGACCAATAATAACAATATATATATATATATATATATATGAAAACAATTATTATATTATAATAACATGTTCCTTTTTAATCGTGTATGCATAGATATATTGAATAAAATTATATGCAAAAAGGTACAGGTTAAAAGCTTAGCACGTGTCCTGAAGGTGGTGGAATCAAAGCTGTAAAAAACAATGTGTGAAGGGTTATAGAAATTACTTTCATCATTGAATTTTTTTTCTAAATAACAATAAATATTAAAAATTTTAGTTAGTTGTCACGTTGCAAAAGAATGTAGAAAACTAGCATCTCGAGTGTCTAAAACTCGAGTTTCAAGATAAAAATCGAGTTTTTAAGTCTCGATTTGTAAGCGGATAGGCGTGATGTGGAAAAATATCCACGTGGAAATCGAGTTTTAAATACTCGAGTTCCATAAACGCCACTTTAGGGCTTAAAAACGTCACTATAGGGCTTAAAAATGGAGTTATAAAAAAATTTTGCAAAAAAAACGCCACTATAGGGGTTAAAAACGCCACTATAGGGCTCCCTAAACCTGGTATTAACACTTATAAAAAAAAAATTTGCAAGAAAACGCCGCTGTAGAGCTTTAAAAAGTCACCATATGACTTAAAAACGCCACTATAGGGGCGATCAAACTAAAATTTTTTTTGCATGGAACTCGAGTTTCTAAAACTCGAGATCCATGTGGCATTTTCAGTCCAAGAACACTCGCAAAGTGAGTCTCTAAGACTCGAGTTTTAATATGGATCTCGAGTTTCTAAAACTCGAGATGCTATTTTTCTTAATTCTTCAAAACGTTGCCTAACTTACTACATTCTTTCCCTTTACATTGTCAGTCCGCCCATTCCCCCTTCATCATTTATTACTCTCACATGAGCTAAGCGGATAAAACAAGAAATGAAAATTAAGAGAACCAAACCAGATCAATTGAACAAACAAAGAAAAGGACACAGAAGAAAAGAAGCCGAAGCAAAAGACAAAAAGAAGATGATAAAATTTTGAAGAAGGCAGCTCGGTAAGGGGTGGTCTGATGAATTTTTGTATACTAAAGGTTTTTTTTTCAAAGGTTGGGGGGGGGGGGGGGGGGGGAGGCATGGCCCCCCTTAGCCCCAAGATAGTTCCGTCTCTGAATAATAAGCTTGTTCTTTCATAGTTCTATCAATGAAACTGCCATTACATGGGGAAAAAAAAACTAATGTTTTGATTTGCAGCTAGAAGGAGTCTTTTGGCTTAATAGTAGAAAATGAAGTTTATTTGTAATATGGGTAGAAAATGAAATTTATTTGTAATATGGGCACTGTTCAAACTCAATGAGGAGAGAGTTATGATGCGATGGGGGAGGAGAGAAAAAAGTAATTTCAGTATTGATGTTGCCAAAAAAAAAAAAACAAGTATTTCTATAATTGTATTACCGAAATACTTTCCTCATGGCCCACAAAAATCTGCCCAATAGTTTCATTTTCTAACTGCTAGTTTCTTTTTGAAAAAATGGTGTTAATTTCAATTTCTAATTGTTAGTTTCTTTTTGAGAAAGGGGTAAAAATTAAGTTAAAAACCTTTTCCTCTAAGGTTCAATCACTAGTAATAAATTGAAGCAACTATTTTTTTTTTTTTTTTACCCTCTTTTACCCTTTTTTAGATGTCAAAAGTCAAAACTCAGAAAGAAACTAAAAGTAGAAAGAAATTGAAACTAATGGACAACGGTCAAATTTAAGTGAGCCAAGGAAAGTATTTCGATAATACAATTACCGAAATACTTGTCAAAATTTTTTTTTTCTTTTGGGTATCTCGGCAACACCAATACCGAAATTAATTTTTCTCTCTCCATCATTTCTCTTTTCTCTATCCTATTTTTTCTCAGAATTTTGGCAATGGTATTTCATTTCCTTAAATAAGCTTGAACAATGCCCATATCACAAATAAACTTCATTTTCAACAATATGCAGCCAAAAGACCAGCCAGAACATTCTTTTGCTTTTGAAAATTGGTGTTAAGCATGTTCTTTTTTTATTGGCTGATAGGAAATTAGGTTGAAGAGTGGAATTGAGATCATATACAATACCCAGGTATTACACCTGATGTAATTACTATATATGGTTAAAATTGTTAGTTACAAAAAAAAAACTTTCAATCTCAACCACTAATTCAAAAAAATTAAAAAATAAAATGTAAAAGTTTAAAAAGGTAAAAATTGAAAAAAAAAATTTGTGAGAAGGCATGGGTGAATTGCATCTAGTGGGTATTGTATTGGATCCTAATCTCACAGCCCTCCCCTCTCTCGTTTAGTTACATCACTACCACCATTGAGTGTTCATATTTAATTAGTATTTAATCATTTAATGCTTTAGTAACGGTGAGAAATCACATAAAAGTCTTTGGAGGTTATTTTCTATTGTTTGAAAAAAACTATGTATACAAGTCAAAGATATATCAGTCCAAAAAAAAAGTCAAAGATGTACATCAGTGTTATTTGATAACTGTAGTGACAGAACAGGAACTGATCGCATAATATGTTGTGATATGACTAAGCATAATATGTTGTGATATGACTAATGGCTCTCACCCATTCACTTCTCCCTTCTTTTGTCTTTTATTTGTTTGATGATCCTGAAGTTAAATAAAAAATGGTGGTTTTTTGTAATATATAATAACTTAATTTCTTTCATGTTTACACTAGTATTACTCAAGGATATGCGTGTAATCAGATTTAAAAAGACTGATTTCATAATTCTCGACAGATACAACTTGTGCCGAGCTTGTGTCAAGCTTCAACAGTAATTCTCAATAGAAATTATTCTGTCGAGACTTTTATCGAGTTTTAATGAACAACACTTCTTCAATTGTTTCTTGATCAAACTTGCATGACTTTAATACTTAACTTGAACACTTGTTTCTTGAAGTACTAAACCCATCATAGATCTACCCAAATACAAGTAAAGTGCGTTTTGTCAAAAGATTAGCTAACTACATACAATATGTCCCTAACAATCTCCCCCTTTGGCAATCCGTGAAAAAAAACCACAACAAACAAATGAATCATGAGAAGAGTCTTAAATCACTAAACTCATAATCACTTATTAAAATACAAAACAAATCTAATCCTAACATAAACTCTTGAAAAACTTTGCAAGAAGAGAGTTCATGGCATGGTAGACTTTCACAACCTGTCTTTCTGAAACACTTAAACAATACTCATCAAGGCATCATGTGTGAAACAGAAATAAAGATTACATACATAAAGAAACATGTGTATAAAGAGAGAAAAAAAACAACACATGTAGAGATAGGTGAAGAAATATACATCATCATCATATATATGTAAAAAGTAAAGTACAATGTATGTTAATAAATGGTCACAAGACCGGTATACAAGATGTAAAAGAAAGAAAAGAAAAGTATATAAGAACCTCACTACATCCCTCAAAAAGTATACACACTCCCCCTATCAAAAATTGTCCTATACTAACTCTGCCCCTAAATACAAGACTACTCTCATCCAAAATTACTCCCTCTTTTTGTCACAAATGACAAAGGGCAAGTCACCGAGAGGTTGTCATCTCGTCATCACCAGAAGAGCTAGCATCATCATCAACTAAAGCCTCTAAAGAAGGAGATGGAGAAGGAGCAAAACCACAAAGGCGAGCCTATCGACAGGCAATGCGACCAAAGTGGGTGTCCATTTGACACATCTCATCAGTGAGATAGTCAAGACGAGCATCCATCCTCTAATGCTGCGCCATGATGGCCTCCAGGGTCACACTAGCTACTGAAGAAGAAAGAGCAGAAGTGGAAGGAGCCGAGAAGGAAGGTAGAATAGTAGTAGCAGCAGAATCATCCGTCTCCACTCGTGGTCACTTAGGTCGAAGCTGGGCCTCGCTCTGCCAAACAGAATTGGCGTTGATGGCACCTATGATGGTGAAATAAGGAGAGTCAAGAATAGGGATGGAGAAGTGTCGGAGGATACGTGTGATAGACGAAGGGAAAATGAGCTTATCATGTGTAGCCGTATCCAAATACACATCAGGAATAGATGTGATGTGTAAGGTTGAATTTAATCAACCATCTTGTTAGCTTTATTCCATGCCAAATTTGCTTGTAATTTAGCAATTAGTAACTCTGTATTTAAGTGGGAATCATGTAAGGGTAGTGAGTGAGAGAGTGTGAAGAAATGCTCAAGATTGTGCAAGAATGCAGAAACTCGCCGGTGACTCGCGACTAGCAAGCCACCAAATGCAGCACATGAGTGAAGCGTACGAGAAGATGAACAGTTGCGCCAGCTGAAGCACTACAGGACAAAAATTCTAGCCTGGCCGTTCTGTTATCTCGCGGTTTGAACTCGCGACTCAATCAAGTCATGAGGCCAAGCCGCCAGACCACCCTGTTTGGGAAAAACTGACTCTTCGCATTTCTTTCTCACCCAAGTATAAATACCCCTTAAACCCACAAAATGTAGTGAGCTTTGAGAGAGAATTTTGAGAGAGAAACCCTAGAGAAAAACAAGATTGATTCATCCACAATCTTCACATAGAGACTCTTCAAATTCCTCTACTCTCACTCTCTCCATTGTTACATCCTTGAGAGGTTCTTACTCAAATCATTTTCTCACCATACCCACATCTGTGAGAAGGCTATTTGGTGCTTTAGAAAGCAGTTAGGAAGGGACCAATGACTATTGGTTGATGATATGGGCTATAGCGGAATTCGGTAAGCTAAAGAAGAAATAGGTTTGGCGTAACCTTGTTGGAGCAAGAAGCTTGGAGGGCTTAGGTACACTGGGTAGATTAGGCTTGAAGGGTCTATTGCTGTTCATGTATCCCAACTACATTCTTTAGTGGATTATTTACCACTTGGAGAGCGGCGGAGAGGTTTTATGCCGAGGGCTTTGGTTTCCTCTTCAATAACACATCGTTGTGTTGTCCTTGTATTTGCATCTCTCTTTCCTTAATCTTTGCCACTTAATTTCTGCTGTGGATGTGATTTTATTTGGTTTAGATTGTTTATCAATTCTGTCATTAGCTTATGTTCATGTTCCGTACATTTACTGTTTGATAATAAGCTTGAATTTGTAATTTGTATTTGGGGGTCTAAACATTCATAGTATTTTCAACGCTATTTGAACATTCAATTGGTATCAAAACGAGTGCACTCTTTGTGGTTTAAACACTTTAGTGCAATCCTTGACCCCGTATTGAGATGGACTGGTCTCAATCTCTAAATGTTCCACCATTTTTTAATGGTAACAACAATGCTTTTTGGAAAGTTTGAATGAGGGCATTCTTGTGTTCTATTGATGATAATGTTTGGGATGCTGTAGAAGTAGGTTTAAATGTGTTTAAATGTGTTTAAATGGGATGTTTGGCATTCTAGTGTTCTAAAAATGGTGGATCCATCTAAGAAGCAACGAAATAGGAAGTCTTTAAATGTGAATGCAAAGCTCATCTAACTATTGTATTGCAAAAGTCAATGGATGTTTTTCCAAAAGAATGGCATTTTTGTTGTAGATCACAATCATGAATTGTTGTCTCCTTTGAGAGTACAATTTCTTTTAGCCAATCGAGTTATCACCGAAGATGATAAAAATTGCATTCTCTTATACAAAGAAGTTGGACTTTTAGTTAGAGAAATAATACATGTTATCTTAAGAAAAATGTGAAACATGGACATCTTCCATTTTTTCAATGGGATATTTGTAATTTTTATGTGAAAATGAGAAAGATGCATGTTGTGAATGATGCCATGGATCTCTTACAATTTTGTAAAGTTGCTAAAAAAAGGAATTCTAAGTTTCAATATACATTCACAACCAATGAAGAGAAAAGATTAGAGCATATTTTTTGGTCACACCCTCATAATTTTGATTGGTACCAAAAATATGATGATGTGGTTTTTTTTTATACTACTTATAAGGTAAATGCTTATGATATGCCTTTTGGTATTTTTGTTGGTGTCAATAATCATGGAAAAATGATTCTCATTGGTTGTGCACTTTTTTGAAATGAAACAACTAGTGCTTTTCGATGGTTAATGAAAGTTTATCTTATAAATTTGTACAACTATTTTTCCATTTTATTTATTTAATTAGTGTTATAATATTAGTACATATCATTCAAAATGTTTACATATTCTAATAAATTTTTGTTTAATTAGCAGAATTTTGCATGTTTAATAAACAACCTAAGGCAATTTTGACAGATCAAGATCCATGGATTACGAAGGCAATATCAAAAGAATTATTACTTACAAAACATGTCTTTTGTATATGGCATATTACCGCTCAATTTAGTGGTTGGTTTACATCCATTCTTTGTAATCAATATTTAAATTGGTGCACAAAGTTCTAAAAGTTAGACTCATGTGAAGAATTTGAAGGTCAATGGACTCAAGTTATGGAAAAGTATGACATTCTTACTAGAAAGCATGTAATTGGTTTATATCAAATCAAGCACTTTTGGGTACCATGTTACCTTTATGGACATTTTTTTGGTGGAATAACAACAACTGGAAGATCGGAAAGTATAAATGCCTTTATTAAACAGATTGTTAGTTCTCACATAAACTTGATCCAACTCATTAAACAAGTAAGTCCATACTTACCATTGATTTCTTTTGTTGTATAATTTTTTTTTATTTGTTAATATTTGTAGTCTTTATGTGTCATATAAAAGTTTTTAATTTATTTTATTATTTATAATCTTAGGTTGATCTTGCCATTGAAGATATTGAGCAAACACAATCACATGATACAATGTTAGAGATATTTAGAGGTTCTTCTTTAAGAACATTATCACAGTTAAAAGACCAAGCACACAATGTTTTGACACCTTATGCTTTCAAAAAATTTCAAAAGGAGTTTGAAAGAGCAACACAATATTCAGTTCATCAAGAAAACCGTATTGAATTTGTGCTACAGTATTATAAAGATGAAAATAGTCAAAAGCACAATGTCTTATGAGATGGTGAGATGACTAGTTGTAGTTGCAAGCATTTTGAATTTTGGGCTATACTTTGTCGTCACATTCTTAGTGTATTCCTTCACAAAGATTGTTACCATATTTCACCATTGTATTTACCATCATATTGGTGTTGTGAAGCCTCATTAAGTGAAAAAGAATTGCTAGTGTTGGATGATGAAAATTTAGTAGGCAAGGAAAATGTGGTTGATGCCAATGTTAATGGTGTGATTGATGGAGATTGTTTCATTAATTTTCCTCCACTATCAGACACAAAAGGTTGTCCAAAGCAAAAACGAATGAAAGACGGAAGAAAATTAGGAAAGCAAAAGAAGACTTGTGGGCTTTGCAAGCATGTTGGTCATAACATCTTTACGTGTCCGGAGAAAGAGATATGTACTCCTCAAATGGTGCAAAAAAAAAAAAAAAAAAAAAAAAGGAAAACATTTACTTCAAGTGAAATGGGATTGAATCCAATATTTTGTTTGAAATGTTAGGTAGAAGCTCTTGAACTTGTATAACAAAAATTGTGACAATATTATTTTTGACAATCTTATGCCATTGCTTCTTCCCTCGCTATGACAATATTATGCCATTGTTAATTGATGCTTCTATTGTCTTCTTCTTTTTTTTTTTTTCTTTTTTTTTTGGGTGTTATATTTTCATTTTGACAATATTATGTCATTGTACTTAAATGTTTTGGTTAGCTAAGTACTCTTATTAATTTTGACCAGTTGTGATCATGATATTTTAAATTGTACTAATTATGATTAAATAATCTTGTAAAATGAGCAACAAAATTTTTTTTTTTAAATTTGTAAGACTACAATTGCAAATTAACCCTTAAATTTTATATCAAATCAACAACAATGAAAGAAACAAGGGAATTTTAATAAATAAGAA
Source organism: Quercus glauca (assembly GCA_023736055.1). NCBI lineage: Eukaryota > Viridiplantae > Streptophyta > Magnoliopsida > Fagales > Fagaceae > Quercus > Quercus glauca. The sequence continues at coordinate 19,186,073 of CM043325.1, read as the reverse complement.
AGCATGTATGATAAAGTTACTATCTTCAAGGAATATATGCCCCTTGCACAAAATTGTCAAGGATAGAATGAAATTTTCCAGCTCTTAGTGTTCATGGCTTGTATTTGGTTTTAGATAACAAAGGCCATTCATTATGTGAAATGTAAAATTACTTTTTAAGCTTTGATTCCTATCACACTTTACAAAATTTAAATTACATTGAATAAGTACAAGTTTGTTCCTGATGATTGCTCTTTATCTTTTGGCTAAAACACTAATCGATTTTTTGAGTAGACAAGAAACGATCCATAAATCTATTTATCATTAATAGATGAAGTTTAAAGATTAATTTTCCAACAAAGAAATTTGGACCTTAGATTACTACTATAAAAGATAATCTTATTTTTTAAGCTGGTGGAATTAGAAATTTCCCCCCCTTAACCCCTAACATCGTCCATGGTCCACGTCTAATTCTATTAATTTTATAGAATCGCCCCTCTTCATATTAGAAAAAAAAATTAAATAAACACCCATTCAAGTATTAATGTCTTTTTTTTCTTTTAATATTTAATTTTTCCTCATATATATAATTCATTAATTTAATATTTTCTTTGCCTAATTGAATTTAGAACATCTAATGACTACTTTAAATATTATAAAATTTGTTGTAAAAATATTGTTTTTATAATATTTTTGTTTTAAAAATATTAGCATTACTTTAAAAAAGAATAAGAAAAAAAGAAACGGAACCTAGCATCACTGAAAGGAAGGAAAAGATGTTAAAACCAAAAAACCTACAAGTTAGAAGACTCAACTCTCAAGACTCAAGATAAAGTTGTTTTAGGTGAGGCTTAAGTATTGGTCAAAATTAAACGGCATTTTGGTCTAGTTGTAAAATAATTTGACTTTTTTCATCTAAACTGACACATGCCTAAATGCATATTCAACCTTTTCCAACTCTCTAAAAAAAATATGAATTGTTTATTCTAATTTTTATCATATTAATTGGTGCTATACAGCACCACTTAACAACACCCTTAATATGTATGAGAAAATTTTTTATTCTCGTTCTCTAAATTTATCATACCTCATACTTGAAAACATGAATAAAAATACCATGAAATTACCTATATTAATTTTTTTATTAAAAAAACTCATAAATATTAAGGGTTTTAAAGTTATAAGAAATATATAATTTTTAAGGCCAAATATCAGTTCAATAATAGTAATAATAGTAACAGGTATCAATTCAATCATTTATAGAATATAATAAGATTAATAATATGAAGAAAAAAAAATGTAAAATTAAAAAAAAGGCAAAGGAAAATGATTTACAAACCATGGAAAACAGTGGAATGGAAGAAGTCAATAGAATTGACAAGACAAACTTGAATCAGCTTTCCTTTTTAATATTGTTATATTAGTTTTTGTTAGTAACGCGGGGCTCACAAAAACAAAACAAAGAAAAAAACAATTTAAAACACGAAAGAGAGAAGTGAACGACAGGAGAAGAGAGCATAGAAGGAAGGACAACACGACACACAAGAATAAAAGACTCTGGCTGCAGTGGCAGAAGCAGAGGACGCGAAAGTGCGAAACCCAGAAGAAGAAGAAAATAGCAGAAGAAGGGGCGAGTGGGTAGCTTTCTTCACGAGACCAGTCACCGGCAACATCGTGAGCGACGAGGTACAAAACCTATGTTTTTTTTTTTTTTTTTTTTTCAAGAGCCAAAATATGGTACCGGCCGAAATTGGTCGGAACACCCCGAAATTAATAATATTAGTGCAAAAGCTTTGTCCAAACGGACTCCAAGTAGTAGTAGGAGTCGAAGTTTGTTTTTGTTTAGGATTAGGAAATCAGTTCTAACCGAACTTTTTAACCGACCTTTGTCTCATATGTAATATATAACCCCAAAAACCCACTCAGACACACACACACACACACACAACTATAATCGAGTTGTGAAAAACAAAGCCTAATATTATGTATTAATTCCCTTCTTGTTTTTGTCGTTGCAGCTGCCATGGACTCCGAGGATTATATGTACGACAGTGGCGCCGAGGAGACAACCTACGACGATGACGACCCCTACTATTACAGCGACAAAGAAGAGGAGAACATAGCTGTTGGTGACGACGACGATGAGTCGAGAAGGAACAAGAAGGCAAAGCAAAGTTACGTTGTATTGAAAGAATCAGATATCCAACAACGTCAAGAGAACGATATCACCGAGGTATCCAATGTTCTTTCCATATCAAAAGCTGCCGCGACGGTGCTTCTCCTAAATTACAATTGGAGAGCGTGTGACGTTAAAGATGAGTGGTTTGCTGATGAAGAGAGAAATAGAAAAAAAGTAGGTTTGTTTGAAAAACCGGTTTTTTTGTTGCCCAATAAACTTGGAAAAGTTGAACTAACTTGTTCTATATGTTATGAGAATGTCCGTGTTTCTATGATGGGTTGGGTTAGTTGTGGTCATCCCTTTTGTAGGGAGTGTTGGGAGAAGTATGTGAGTGTGGCGATTGAGGATGGGGTTGGATGTTTGACATTGAGATGTCCTGAACTGCGCTGTAACGCGGTGGTGGATCGTGATTCGATTGATTTGTTTGCTAAAAAGGAAGATAAGGAGAGGTATTCGCAGTATTTGATAAGGTCTTATATTGAGAGTAATAAGAAGTATAAGTGGTGTCCAGGTGCAGATTGTGAGTATGCGATAGAGTTGTGTGAAGGAGGTAATGATGAGTGCTATGATGTTTGTTGCCATTGTAACAATGGGTTTTGTTGGAATTGTATGGATGAAGCGCATAGGCCAGTGGATTGTGAGACTGTGGCTAAGTGGCAATTGAAGAATAGTTCTGAGGCTCAGAATACAGCATGGGTGCTAATCAATACAAAGCCATGTCCAAAGTGTGGAAAACCCATTGAGAAGAACCAAGGGTGCATGCACATGACATGCATGAAACCTTGTAGACATGAGTTTTGTTGGCTGTGCCTTGGACCATGGAAGGAGCATGGTGAGACATCAGGTGGGTACTATGCTTGTAATACATTCCAGAGGAATAAGGAAGAGGGAATGTATAATGAGGCTGAAGATATCAGAAAAAGAGCTAAGAAGCATTTGGAAAAGTATACTCATTATTATGAGAGATGGGCAGGCAATGAATCATCAAGGCAACAAGCTGTTAAGGATTTAAAGCAAATGCAAAAGAACTACATGGGAAGACTTGGCGACATACAGTGGGCAACTGAGGCTGAGCTTAAGTTCATTACAGAGGCTTGGTTGCAAATAATTGATTGTAGGAGAGTGCTTAAGTGGACATATGCATATGGGTATTACCTCCCTGAGGATGGAAACAAGAAAGCAAAATCAAAAAGGGGGTTCTTTGAGTACTTGCAAGGTGAGGCAGAGTCTAATTTGGAAAGGCTTCATAATTGTACAGAGAAAAATATGCATGACTACCTCAACAAAAAGTGTTCAGACAAAGAATTCAACAATTTCAGAGCAAAGCTATCCGGACTTACCACAGTGACAAGGAATTACTTTGAGAATCTGGTTAAGGCATTGGAGAATGGCCTAGAAGATGCTAGCTCTCAAGAGGCTTGCAGCACGATAAGGAGTAGGAAACCAAGAAAGGGGGAAAGGACTAAGGGTAAGAGGAGACCTTAGTCAAAAATATCAAATAGAATATGTTTCTTTGAAGAAAGCATTCCATAGTAAAAAACAGTACTAAGCAATTTTCATATGACTTTAGATATATGTTAAGTATTTTTTGTGCTTTTGTAATCGATCAAGCACATTCTAGATTGGTTTATTGTTATTTTTATTACATATTTATCATTTTTATGTCATCTGTAGTGTAATTTGTCTTATATCACTTGATTATTATGTTCAAGATCATTGGCATTGCTAGATAAGTTTTCAATTTTCACATCTTGATCATATACAATGTGAACTTGCGGAATGGGCATCCATCCTTTTTTAGTTACCTTAAATTCTATATTTGCTTGATAGTTGTATAGGAAGTTGAATATTTTTCTTCTTTCTTTTCAAAATATACATACATTTAAACATATATAACTGGAAACTCTACCAAAAAAATAGTTGAGACTGTTAAACAAATACACATAAATGTGGCTTTGTCAAAGTCCTTTAATAGTATAGGTTGAAAGTCAGTTTTCGAGCATTCTCAACTATTAGCGGTAGGTTGTACTTCATGAAATAATGCTGTAAAAGACAAGTCTTTACTTAGCTTATTTATTTGTGTTAGGACATATGTGTTTACGTGTTAGGAACATATGTCATATTTTATGTAAATTGGCTAATCCTTTGACAAAACGCACTCTACTTGTAATTGGGTAGTTCTAGGTGTTTTTAATACTTCAAGAAACAATGTTTCAAGATCAAGTGTTGAAGTCATCAAGTCTGTCCAAGAAAAAGCAAGTTGAAGTGCAGAATTTTTAAAGCTCGACACCTTCTCGACACCTACCTCGACACCTGCTAGCTGTCGAGAATTACGAATGTCAGAATTCTGATCTGATTTTCTTGGGATCCGTGAATGTGTTTTTGGGCCTTCTTTTCTTCTAACCCTAAACATATTTAAGGAGTGTTTTAAGAGCCAGCAATGTTTTATTCTAAAAGGCTATTTATTTATGGGTTTGTATAATCCTTATTGGACAAGGAAAAGCCCAAGGTTTGTGTAAACCTATTTGGAATAGGAGAGCCCATTAAGCTCCTATTTAAAGGAGGTGGAAAAAGAAAAACCTAACCCTAGAGAGCTTCATAAGGTTTTCTTTTTGAAACCCTAGCCTCCTCCTACAGAAGAAAGAGTTCTTGCTGCGTTTCTTGTACGCCTTTGGGTTTTGTAACCAAGCAAAGTCTCTTGCACCAACATTGAAGATCTTATTGGTGTTTCTCTGTGAAGCTGCTGCAAATCAACTACAACAATCAAGGGGTTGCTGTGGAGTTAGTCACGTACTTGGATTCGTGCAAAGGAGTAAGCCGCGTACTGGGATCCGCGCATCAAATTGGTTAGTCACGTACTTGGGAGCCGTGCATCAAAAGGGGGAACTGTCGCTACAGATCAAGTCCAATTGGGTATTGGGGTAAGGGTTCAACTGTAGGTTGGTAAGGTACTTGGGATTCCTTTACTTGTAACCGCTTGATTTGATAATAGTGGAGTTTCGGGAGTGGTGACCTGAAAATCACCCGGTGGGGTTTTTGCCGTTAGGGTTTTTCCCCATTCGTGAACAAATCACCGTGTCTTTTATTTTCCGCTGCATATTTTGTTATTCGGTGATTTGTTTGTGCTGCCACGTATTTGCATGTTAAATTGATTAATTAATAACTTGACTTAATTAATTAATTAGTTTAAAATCACAAGGGGTCATTCAGTTTGTGGCCTATCAATTTGGAACAATGAAATAAGATGCAAGCAAAGCATTAAAATGCATGATTGATTACACCCTCTTGGTTGTGAGATTGTGTTAGAATTCACTTAAAACTTCATTTTGACAGAATTACCGATCTGGAATAACACTCAAATCAACAAACTTGGCATAAAATCACTTGTATGTTGTGTATACACAGAAGCAATATTCTGGATGATGTTGCAACATTGGCAGAAAATTGGGTTTATCAAGGAGGAAGTATATTGCTTAATTCCATAATTTTACTGCCACATCTGTAACAATACCTAGTAGACCAGTTGTGCAATGTTCTTATGATAACTTCTACAGCAAAGTTGGAACATACATATGGACAGAATCAGAAACAGGTTTTAGAGATATCTGAACAAAAGATCAAGAAAGAAGAATAAAGAAATTTCTTTAAGATCCCCTCATCATTATTATTGCAGTATGATACAAAGTCCAAAAACAGAGTACCAAAAAAAAAACTAATTATAAAAGAAAAAGGAATCTTACATGTTGAATGAGATTACAGAGAGTAATATGCTGACTGTACTGGATATGAAATCCCTTTCTTTATGTGTGGCTTTTAATACTCTCGCAATCCAAAAGTCAGATTGTAAACTGACTTGTCCGGCCTCTCTACAGTTTCTGAAGCTTCTTTAATCATCATCTTAAGTCTAAACCAAGAAAATCCAAATTGTTTGTTTCATACCAATGTGACACATACAGGCCTTTCTCAGCTTTCAACTGGCTTTCCAACCAATCTCTTCCCATCTTTTCTTTAAGGAGCTATGCCTAGAACTTGAGGCATAGCTGGCTTAGGCTTCTTTATTTTTTCCACCAACACAGCTTGAGTGGTTAGAACTTAGAACTACACCAGCAATTGACACTGCAGTTTGAAGTGCACACCTTGAAACCCAACAAGGATCTGCAACTCCAGACTGAAAAGGCCTTCGTTTCTGATTGTCATTGCATTGTATCCAGTTTGCCAATTACAAGTTCTAGTCTTCTCTACAACAATTTCTCCATCGACACCTGCCTTAGACGCAATTGATTCTGCAGGTGCAAGGAGAGCCTGCTATTCAACATTGGCAATAGTTTCTATGATCAGAGCAGTACATGTCCACAAATAAGGTCCTAAAAGACGTTTAAAAACCAAAAGATGAAAAATGAAAATTGATAATTTCAAATTTAAAACATAATAATCTAAATTTTACATTACCTGACTGAATTCTGAACTAAGAAACAATTTAAGAAAAGGGGAGGCCTCATATGAGGGACAGGATCTTTCACTCACTGTCATTCACAATAGCAAATGTGCTTACTATTTCTTACCAATTGCTGGTTGTATAACCACTGCTAGTTTGTTGTTGACACATGCAGACCCAATCATTAGGATTAAACACTTGTTCTGACAATTTTATCAGGCAGTCTCTGTTCTGGGCCATGTCCAATTTATGTATCATGGCACCAGCCATCTTTAAAAACATTTTAATTGATTACTCCTCACAAAAAAAAATATCAGTATGGTGATATGGGATCTTGTCTGTTATAACAAATGAGGAAAATCTGATTGTATATACATCATAGATTTAAGGGTTTACTGGTTCAGAATCTAAATAAAATAATCAATGAGCCTAACATTCTTAAGGCATCTCTTATATTATTGTTGATGATTTGATGCAATTACAACAATGCAGGATTTAAAAAAAAAAAAAAAATTCCATAGTAATTAAAAAATATAGAGAAAATTTCTCAAGAAGAAAATTTTATTAAAAAGTAATTAGCTTAAAAAAAAAAAAAAAAAAAATCACCGGTAGCCTTTTTACAGAGCTTCAAAAATAAAAGATCATGTCCCATAAAATTCTAAGCTAGAGCCTAGAGATGAGATAAAGGAAAGTCTAAACTAATCCAATAAATTCCATAGTAATTTGGTTGTGCTCCCAGCATCAGGTTTTTTTTGGTTTTTTGGTGTGGGTTGGCTTCATCTCTCTTGAATCCCATCCCCACTCCCTGTTTTTTGGACGGACTACATCCGCTCTCCCAAAACCCACTCCACCTGTTTTTAACTAATTATTATTGTTATTAGCATTTTTTGTTTTTTTTTGGTGGACTGGGCAACTAATTGTTTTTTATAAAGGCATTTTTGGGCAACCCTTGATGAATTTTGTTTCGTTTGAAGAGGTTTGGATGTTGTGAAAATGTGCTTGGCTGTGAAAAAAATAGTATTTTTAATATTTGTTTAGTGAAAACTGATAACTTCTACAACTTTGTTTGAATTTTATAGGGCATTGTATAAAATGTTAGGTTTAATTTTTATATGATTAGCTCTGATAAAAAAAAAAAAATTATATGATTGGCATTTCAATTGATAGTCATATTGTTTGATTTTTAAAATTTACAATATTAATTTTTGCATAATGCGTTTTACTTCTATAAGGTGCAAGGCATCGGAGCAATGTTTTAAATTCTGTTCCATTCCGGCCAGAATATTTCGTTTCAGTCCTTAATCCAGTGCACATAACCCCTTGTTCCGTTTCGGTCTAAATTCCAAGTTGTTCAGGACTATTCCGGTGTATCAGGCAAATTCCAGTTATTATGGTCTCTAAATTCCAGCCTATTATGAGATATTCCGGATTTGTGTAGGATTTTTTCAAACCCTTGAAGAACAAAAGTCATCATTTGACCTATTTTATTCCCATATTATATTTTAAATTTTGCTTTGGTTAATTAGATATAATGAAATTTGAAGTTATAAATTTATAAATTTATAAATTATGTACATGTGTGTGTATATATATCCAGTGGGTAATCATGAAACATTGCACTGAAACACACCGGTACTAGAATATTCCGTTCCAATTGTCAATCTAGAACGGTCTCTAGAACGGAATTCAAAACATTGCTTTGGAGGCCTTTGCACTCAAGTACACCTCATTATTTGATTAACACTGATCTCACTCTGACTATAAACAAAGGAAAAATCAGACACAGAGAGAAGGGGAGGAGGGAGGATACGACACCTTTGCTACAATATCTGCACCACTCTGCTCATGTAGATCTTCCATCGAATTCTACGTAGCACCACCACCAGGGACTATTCCTTCATCCATGGCAGCAAATGTGGCATTTTTTGCATCTTCAATTCTGAGTTTCTGATCTTCAAGCTCCACCTCAGTGTGTGCTCCTACCTAAAATAATAGAAAGATAAATAAAAGGAAAGGTAAAACAATTATGACCAAAGGTTTTGAATATCAGTCATGATCACCAAAAAAATTCTAGTTTCAAAATTTACATAAAAAACAAAGATAAGTCCTTGTCTTTCTTTCTCTCTCTTTCTGTGGCTGGAAAAGCCTAATTCGCTTTTGACAAGATAGATATTGATTGAAGCCAGCATCCAGGAAGAAGAAAGCTGTTATACAAGATTTCATTAACAATCATTAAGAAATAGGACTTTTTTAAATTGCAGACCTTAATCACAGCCACACCACCAGAGAATTTAGCAATTCTTTCAGAGAGCTTTCTTGACAAGGATGCATTATCTGTTTCAGCCAGATCCTTCTTGATTTGCAAAATTCTGGCCTGTATATCAGCTTTAGTAGTAGGGTCAGCAACAATTGTCGTTGTATTGCTGGTTATGGTAACTTTTCCGTTCAATGCCAAGCTGATCTGAAGTTGCAGTTTCAAGCATCAGACCCAAATCTCCAGAGAGAAAATCAGCGCCTAATGACAATAAAATTATCTCAATGAGAAACTGAAGCTGAAATAGCAATCTCATCATAAAGAAATACAATTATACGAAAAATGCAATACGGCCCCCAGAAACATAAATGATTATGATATTTATATTTCCAAAGATCAGAAAAATGCAGATCGTGATGTTTGAGATATGTTTCTATCCACAGCTTAGAGTCACATAAAGAAAAAGATGTAGTGACAGAGAGGGCATGTGTAGTGTTTACATGTAATATGTACAGATGTATTGTCCTTTTGAATGTTATTTAGAAGATGCACCAAATGATCAAACCTATAAAAGTTATTGAACCCAACAGGGCTGGAAAAGAAAGTCACATTTTCTGAAATCTCTGTATGCCCTTTTTCACCAAAAAATACAAGGTAAGAAAAGTGTTTTGAAAATCTGAATGTACTAAGATTTTGTCTCCATTCTCTCATTCCCAACAAGCATCAGAGATTAACAGTTGATAACAAATAGGTTAAATAAATGCACTTGAACAACATTTTGGCACAAAAGTTCCCACAACTTAGGGCCACAAAATAGCTTGAGTTTTACCAAATTGTGTATTTAACAGGAAAAGCAAATCCATAGAAGGGGCCTACATTGAGATCCTGAAAAAAAGAAACATCACAATAGTAACCACTTTACATTTTTTTTTTTTTTTTTATATGAATTCCAAAAATTCACTACTTTTCTACGTCAATTATTAGATACTTGAGAGCTCAATTTGAATTAACCACTATCATAACTCGCACTGAGGTTCTTTACACGACTATGAGGGCCAGCAAACTAGGAAATAAAAAATGTGAGTGGACATCTGGCTGCAAAGCAAACTATCTCATCATTTTGAGATGTAAAGATATTAATATAATGCTAGGTGGGAATGAGTTGAAATGTGTCGTAAAGTAACAGATTAATAAATTTAGTGAATGAAAAGCAGGTCATAGTCATGATAGATTCTTAACATCAAAACAACCACTGATTCAGAATAAACATTATCTTATTATTGACATATGTCATGGAAAAATTAAATAATTAAGCAAATAAAGTTTGACATGCAGTGCATAATTTGACCTGTCATAAGTGCAATATCTTGCAAAAGAGCTTTCTTTCCTTCTGAAAATCCTGGACATTTGACAACGGCAACATTTAATAAACCTTGCATTTTGTTCACTACTAGTGTTTCCAGTACTTGCCTGGAGATATCCTCTGCAGTGACTAGCAGTGGGACACTCAGTTGAGTAGTCTTTTCTAGTAAAGGAACAATTTCTTTGACAGTTGAAATCTTCGGATCAGTTACTTGGACTTTGGCATTTTCAAACTCCACTATAGATTTGTCATGGTTTGTAATGAAATGGGGTGACATGTAACCCTTGTCAATCTGTCCAGAAATATCTAATAGAATTAAAAGAAAGGGAATAGAGGAAAAAAAAAAACTAGGAATCAGAGATAAAGGGAAAAAAATGCAAAAAGACCCCTCCATCTTTAGGTCAAAATTAAACAGACCTCTGATGTTCTAATATCAAGTTTTAACTACAGAAGTTTGGGAAACTGTCAAATTGTTCCTTCCGTCTTTCTTCCGATGGCTCAATGGAAGGAAAATGTTGTCAAGTGCTTCACACATTATTCTTCTTAAAGTAAAATTTATTATAAAAAAACATTTTATTTTTTATTCGATATTTATTTTCTTTTTCTTTTCTACCTTATCTTCTTCTGCTTCTTCCTCTCTCACTCCTGCCAACACACAACCACACCACACCACCACCATTTGCCACTACAAAAACTGGCACACAAGGGCAAAGATTTGACAAAAAATAGGAGGGATTTGGATTAGAAAAAAAGTGGCGGCCAAAGGGTGGTGTTTTGGGGTTGTGGAGGTGGCAAATCCGAGGCTATAGGTGTCAGATCTAAGCCAGAGGTAGTGGTTTAGGGCTTGTTGTGGAAGTTTGGGGTTGTGTTAGGCCTTGGTTTTGATGGTGGCCAAAGGGTGGTGTTAGTTATTTGCACCTAGTCCTTGTTCAGTTTATGATACATTCTGTTGCTAAGAAAATGTAGAAATGAAAATAAATACTAATTAACATGATTAAAAGTAGTAGTATCTACTTGTCAGCTGAGGAATGAATACAACAATTTTTCAATTGCATCTATTTGTGTCATGACTGCACAGAATTGGGAGCTTTCTGAACTGGGTATAACCTTTTATAAGTTTTATCTATCTGTGCCTTAAGAAGGAATGAACTTTCAATAGATTGATACTACAACCTCAATGCTGGTTTTCTTTAGTCCGTTTATTTTCAAAAAAAAAAAAAAACAGTGGGTTAATTAGTTCATTGCTGGTTTATTAAGTTTATTTTCATTCTAAAATTATGGTTCAATTCAAATTACATTCTAACCGATTTTCTTTCCTTTCTAATTAAGTTTTCCTTTCTTTGAGATGGTCATGAATCTTTTCAATTAAAAATCATCTTTAATGACCTACCTTCACTCCTTCTTCTATTATTACAGAGGTCTCAAATGATGAAGATGACTCAATAGAGATGACTCATCGGGGCCAATCTTTTCTATAGCTTCAGCAATTAAGTTCCCAAAAAATTCATCATTTCCAGAAGAAATTGTGGCCACAGCTGCAATGTGGCAAAATACAGTTTCAAGATTTTGTTTTTGACAAGTAATTATATATTTTTTTAATTAAAAAAAGTGCAAAGAGGGGCACAAACCTAATTCACAAGACATGCTCTAAATATTTCTGACTTTGCTTTTAATTAACAAAATGCAAAGGAAAGAAATACCTTTTATATCATCTCTTCCTTTTACTGGCACACTTTTCTTCTTCAACACCTTGACCAATTCTTTCAGTCTTATCCATTCCTTTCTTCAAAGAAACCAGGTTAGCCCCAAAAGCAACTGCCAGCATCCCAGATTTGATCATTGCTTGAGCCAAAACAGTTGCAGTAGTTGTACCGTCACCAGCCAAATTATTCATTTTAGTTGCAACCTGCAAGCAGGATATGAAGATTTACATATCTATGATTGCTTTTGTCTTGAGAAACATCAATACAACAACAGGGGAGAGAATTATCTAGCAACCATGAATGACCTCTTGGATTAGCATTGCTCCTCCATTCTCAATTGCATCTGAAAGCTCTATGGATTGAGCAATTGTAACGCCATCATTAATTACTTGAAGCGATCCAGACTCAGAAAGAATAACGTTACGGCCTGCATATTCTCAGTTAAAATTAATACCTCTATCAAATTAGCAGCATGAAATTAAATAATTTAATTAAAAAAAATACTTATATTCTCTTCTGAGTATTTCAGTATGTGTTACATCTAGCATATTATAGCTTTTTTAAAGTGTCAGAATAGTCACAAAGACTTATGCCGTAACAAAACCAACCCCATAAATTGAAAAATAGAAGTTCTCATGTATAACTATTTTACATGGCCAAAGTGAGGCTACCCTAACTGGCTGAAGCTTATTAAGAAAATAAGCAAATAAATATCACTTCAAGCAAAGCTTCAGTTACAACTTACAAGCCTTCAAGGCTTCAACTGATCTTATGCCATATTCATAACGAACAGAGCTAGCTTCCCCTTCAACAGCCTTTTTTAATAAACATGCTACTGACACCATGAAAAGCCAAGACCTCATACCTACAATCTTACTATCTTAGGCTTCAACCAGTCGCCATCGATGGCATTAACACAAGTTACACAATTAATGGCATTTTTTGGGTTTCATTCTTATAGTTATGGTGTTAGAAGCAGTTGCAAATAATCTCAATACACCATCTGGCTCACTTGAGAAGAATATAATCAGGATTACACTTAAAAATTATCTTCTCTATTTGAGACTTCAAAATATTCTCTTTGGGCCTGCTTTAACAGCAATACTCCTCACAGAATTTGTACTTCTCCACAACCCAGTTGCCCTTTGGTTCCAATAAAGGTTCTGCAACAATAACCCATTACTTCAAAACCAAAATAATACTGTTAACGTATATAATGTTGTGGGCTTTAGGCCCAGTTAAGATACTTGTACTACACACATATGCCTCCTATATAAAGGCACCTATGTACATTCTTTTATTATGAAATATAATACAATCACATTCAGTATTTCTAACATGGTATCAGAGCCACTGCTCTAATCCTTTGGTGTGTCACTCTTAAGCAGTCTTGTCTTCTTGGGTGTCATCTGCAGCCGTTATTGTGAGCAGCACCTCTGCCTCCACCGCGACTCCAGTACATCAAAGACCACTGCCTTGCCGCCACCATCGCTTCCGCCTCTCCGATCAGACCACAGATAGTACCATCGGAAAGCAATATCTCCAATCTACTTCTCTGTGAAATTTCGTCTTCATCAGACCAAACACGCGCCCCCACGCGCCACTTCAATTCTCGGCATCACAGCCACACGCCTCCACGCGCCGCCAGTATTCTTCACGCGCCTCCACTCTTCACACGCGCCAGACACACGCCGGCACGCGCATCACGCGCCAGACACGGTTTTACTGACGTCATCATATTGCCACGTCAGCCCTAGTGACGTCATCATTGCTTATGTCAGCAATACGTCAGCTTGATTACGTCAGCATCAGACCGTTGACCACGTTGACTTTTACCGTTGACTTTGACCGTTGACCGGGGTTGACTTTGACCGTTGACTTTTGCAGTTCAGGTGCTCCTTACCCAGTTTTTCGCGTAGATTTCATTTTTGCAGTCTGTTTTTGCATATTTTGCTTCTAAATAAAGAATAAGGACTGGTCTTCTTCTTATTGCAACAATCGTCGCTGCCAATCCATCAAACGGTTTTGCAATTTTTGCAAACGTTTTGGCCACAATATTGAGACTTGCTATCATCGTAACAAATCAGCTATGTCCATTTCTGCTGCTACTGTTGCTAACACTGAGAGTGTCCAACCAATGGCTCCTATCTCTGCACAGTCTAGGTCTACTGGATCCACTTTCTCCATTTCTAGAGATGACCTTATTAATATTATCACCAATGTCATTCGTATGGTTGGTAATGCATCTTATTCCTCTTCTCTCTCAACTTTATCTGGTATGTCTCCTACCTTTTGGCTTATGGATTCTGCTTGTTGCAATCACATGACACCTTACTCATCCTTATTTTCTGACCTCACACCTGCATCGCATCCTCTTACTATTCGCATAGCAAATGGTTCCACAATGTCTGGTCATAATATAGGTTCAGTTTCAACCTCCAACCTCTCGGTTCCTAGAGTCTTTAATGTTCTTGACCTTTCTTATAATTTATTTTCTGTGGGACAATTAGCTGAGTTGGATTATCGCATTACCTTTGATTATTCTGGGTGCATTGTGCAGGATCCTAAGACGGGACAGGAGCTTGGGACCGGTCCCAGAGTTGGGCGTATGTTTCCCGTGGACAACCTTCGTCTTCCACTTGTTGCTCCTGTTTCTATTGCTGCAGCTGCTGCAGTTTCTTCCACTCCTTCCCTTACACTTTGGCATGCTCGCCTTAGTCATGCATCTTCCTCTCGGGTACAACAATTGGCTTCTAGAGGTTTGTTAGGTTCAATGTCTACAGAAAATTTTAATTGTGTTTCATGTCAGTTAGGAAAACAACCAACTTTGCCTTTTAATACTAGTGAATCCATATCCACTGATATCTTTGATCTTATTCATTCTGATGTTTGGGGGCCTTCCTTTGTCTCTAGTATTAGTGGGTCTAGATATTTTGTTATCTTTGTTGATGACTACTCTCGCTATAGTTGGATTTTTAATATGAAACATCGTTCTGAATTATTGGAAATATATTCTAATTTTGCAAAAATAGTTGAAACTCAGTTTTCCAGACGCATCAAAATTTTTCGATCTGATAATGCTCTTGAATACACTCAATATGCTTTCCAAGCTGTTTTGCATTCCTATGGCACTGTTCATCAACTAACTTGTCCAGGTACCTCTCAGCAAAATGGTAGAGCCGAACGAAAACTTCGTCATATTCTTGACACTGTTCGTGCTCTCCTTCTTTCTGCTAAAGTTCCTGCTCCTTTTTGGGGTGAAGCTGCTCTTCATGCTGTTCATACTATTAATCGCATTCCGAGTCTTGTTATCCAAAATCAAACTCCATATGAGCGCCTTTTTGGGTCACCTCCAGACTATCACCACCTTTGCTCCTTTGGTTCTACTTGTTTCGTTCTTCTTCAGCCACATGAGCATAACAAACTTGAGCCTTGGTCAAGACTTTGTTGTTTTCTTGGCTATGGCGAAACTCAAAAGGGGTATAGGTGTTATGATCTTGTCTCTCATCGTCTTCGTATCTCCCGTAATGTTGTTTTTTGGGAACATCGCCTCTTTGTCGAGCTCTTTCATTTTAGTGCTTCCTTGTCTTCCTCCTCTGTCTTAGATCTTTTTCTAGATGAGGCACATATTCCTTCTGTAGCTGCTCCTGATCCTCCTGTAGTTGCTCCTGATTCTGTTGCTGTAGACTTCTCTGTCCAACCACCAGATATCACTGATCCCTTTCCTAGTTCACCTTTTAATGAACAGGTGAAAGATGAATAGGTTGAAGACGAGCTACCCAACCCCAATCCTGAGCTTGGATCTCCTACTCCTACTCCGCCTGAAGATCTTGCACAAGACATTCCACCTCGTCACTCAACTCGAGTAAGATCTATTCCTGCACATTTACTTGACTATCATTGTTACACTGCTCTTGCTACACTACACGAGCCTCACACCTATCGTGAGGCTTCCACTGACCCTTTATGGCAGATTGCAATGAAAGAGGAATTTGATGCATTTTCTAAAAACCATACTTGGGATTTGGTGACACTTCCTCCTGGGAAATCTGTGGTTGGTTGTAAGTAGATCTACAAGATTAAGACTCGCTCTGATGGGTCCATTGAGTGCTACAAAGCTCGTCTTGTTGCAAAAAGTTTTACACAAGAGTATGGGATTTATTATGAAGAGGCCTTTGCTCCGGTTGCTCGTATCTCATCTGTTCGTGCCCTCTTAGCTGTTGCTGCTGCCAGTAAATGGGACCTTTTTCAGATGGATGTCAACAATGCATTCCTTAATGGGGATTTAAGTGAAGAAGTGTATATGCAACCTCCTCCTGGTCTCTCTGTTGACTCAAACAAGGTTTGTCACCTTCAACGTGCACTTTATGGCCTTAAACAAGCTCCACGAGCTTGGTTTGCCAAATTCAGCTCTACCATCTCTCACTTGAGTTACATGGCCAGTCACTATGATTCTGCCTTATTTCTTCGTCGCCCTGACAAAGGCACTATTTTACTTCTCTTATATGTGGATGATATGATCATAACTGGTGATGACCTCAGTGGCATTCAAGAACTCAAGGCTTTTCTCAGTCAGCAATTTGAAATGAAAGATCTTGGACATCTCAGCTACTTCTTGGGTCTTGAAATCACTCATTCTACAGATGGACTTTATATTAATCAAGCCAAGTATGCCTCTGAACTCTTGTCTCGCGCTGGACTCACTGATAGCAAAATTGTTGACACTCTAGTTGAGCTTAATGCGCATCTGACTCCCTTAGGGGGGAAACCATTGTCTAATCCCTCTCTTTACAGATGCTTGGTTGGCAGCTTGGTTTATCTCACTGTCACTCGTCCAGACATTTCCTATGCTGTTCACCAGGTCAGCCAATATCTGTCTGCTCCACGATCGACTCACTATGTTGCTGTTCTGCGCATTCTTCGATACCTAAAAGGCACTCTCTTCCATGGTCTTTTTTACTCTGCTCAGTCTCCTCTTACTCCCCGTGCATTTTCTGATGCTGATTGGGCAGGAGACCCCACTGATCACAAGTCCACCACTGGTTATTGCTTTCTTCTTGGTTCTTCTCTGATTTCTTGGCGAAGCAAGAAACAAACTCATGTGGCCCGCTCCAGTACTGAAGCAGAATATCGTGCCCTTGCTGATACCACATCTGAGCTCCTTTAGCTACGCTGGCTTCTCAAATATTTAGGTGTGTCTACATCCTCTGCTACTCTTCTTTATTGTGACAACCAGAGTGCTATTCATATTGCTCACAATAATGTCTTCCATGAACGGGCTAAACACATCGAGATTGATTGTCATTTTATCTGTTTTCATTTTGTCCATGGTGCTCTCAAGCTAATCTCAGTCTCCTCTAAAGATCAACTTGCAAATATCTTCACCAAGTCACATCCTAAGGGACGCCTTCGTACTTTGGTTGACAACCTCAAGTTGGTCTCACATCCACCTTGAGTTTGAGGGGGGCTGTTAACGTATATAGTGTTGTGGGCTTTAGGCCCAGTTAGGTTACTTGTATATCACACATATATACTTGTACTACACACATATGTCTCCTATATAAAGGCACCTATGTACATTCTTTTATTATGAAATACAATACAATCACATTCAGTATTTCTAACAAATACAAAGAGAAAGACATACAGAGAGAGAGAGAAGAAGACTACAGAAAAGAGAATTTTTTGAGGTAAGAGAAGGAAACAGACATATCCCTATAATAGTTGAAGAAGAAGAAGAAATGGTTTTGCTTTGGGGCTTTGGTTTTGGAATTGGAAGCAGAACAATGACAGCCAGGTTTCTGAGGATTTTCAAAGGTTTTGGGTTTGAGGGGTTTTGGTACGACGACTCGGACCAGTTAACGTGACTCAACTCAACTGAGTCAACTCATGAACTATCTGCATCATTGGAGCGGTTTTGGGCTCATAGACCCAATTACCTTTTTGGGCCATCCTACAAAACCTAGCGCAAACCAGCCTTTCACTTTTCCTCCAAATTATGGAGTTATTTTTTTTAATCTCATTCCCAACAAAGTATAAAATTCAGCAATCAACCTCAATATCGATTGGTAATATACAAATTAGTGAATGGCTTTCTATCCATCTCAATCGATATCTAATTTTCTAGCAAATAAATCTTATTTTCTTAAATATATATCTTATTTAATGTATTTCAATTAATTTAATTGATAAAATTTTACGTTTTCAAATAAAGAATTTTGGAATGAATTCCACCTAAACTGAAAAGAATTTCATTAGTATGTTGACTAACAATAAAAAGTAAGCATTATGATTTAGTTATCATATATTCTAATCATATTGCCTCTATTTATAATATATATATATATATATATAAATTATTCACCATACAGTTACCAGAAAAAGCCAAATAAAAACCGATCTAGAAAACGAAAAAAAAAAAAAAAAAAAGTACAAGACTGAATTTTAAACAATATGCTAAAAGACTAGTGTTGAGATGGCCAAAACTTTGATACCTATTTGTTGCATGTGCCACCAAATAATTATGAGACATATTCTCAAGACTGGGCAAGTATTTTGTTATATCGCGTTACACACATTTTCAATAAATAATCAAAATTAGGTACTAATTATGGCTGAGTGCCTAACGCCTTAGCTCATAAATGAACCCCTCAAACTTCTTCTTTTTTTAGATTCCAAACACAGTTTTATTTAATTTAGTCATAGAGGAACCAAATTAAAAATTTAAGAAAAAAAAAAAAAAAAAACCCATCATTTATAAAAAAAATTACATTTCCAAATAAGAAAGGTTAGCCATATTTAATTCACAATTGAACAAATATGTGATCGGAGCATGTTTACTTTCAAAATAGCTTCACAATAAACCTTTTTCAAAAATCCAAATGTCAAATGTTTAAGTTGCTTTTCAAATAGTGAGTTATAGGATTGTATTCAAAATAAGGTACTATCAAAAGATGGGCATTGTGGGGGTGTCTAACACCTTATCCACATGTAACTGAACTTTTGGGTCTATATCTTTGGGTTGAAGACATCTTTTTATTTTCCATTTTAGCTTATGATCTCTTAGGACTTTCTTAGCTAAATTTGGGGGAAAAAACATTAAACCTACAGGTAACTAATCACAACTTAGAAAACCAATTGGCCATGGTTAGTGGCAACTCCCTAAAATGAATGAGAAACTAAAAGCACATTCATACACAAACATCACCCTAGTGTCACACACAAGTCATCGTATACACATGTCACCAAGACTTCAAATTGTGGATGTCACTGTCTAAATTCGATTTCAATGTGATAAATAAATATTCGATTACTATATGGTTCAAATTTGTTATACTTTGATTATTTTATGAACTTAACAAAAACCAATATAAGTTGTACTTATACTTGACGTTGACCTAATTACCAAAAATCATTATATGAGAATCATAAATGAAATCTTGACTATGAAAGGTTACAACACAACTTATTCAAATGATTAAAAAGGATTATAAAAACCCAAGCCGCACCAACCCAATCATACAATGGACCTAAAAGTGCAAACAATTCAGCCCAAGCCTAGACCAACTCCTTAATTTTAGCTGGACAGGGACACAATACAAATTACAAGGCAAGGCAAGAGAAATAAATGCGGGCCTGACATTTTTGCTTTTAAATTATAGCAATTTCTTGAGGATAAAAAAACTTGAAAATGCAAAGAGCAAAGTGTAAAACAGATTTATTGTTTTTTCTTAAAATTAACAAAAAAGAGCATCGCACCATTGAGTTATTGAAATATATAATTCTGGAACTGATAAAAAATTTAACAAAGAGGAGCATTGACAAGTCATTTTATTGAAAAAAATTTCTTCCTAAAATTTTTTTTAAGAGTATTAGTAACCTTGAAAAGTTGAAATTTTCATTTGAGATTATAGCGTAATAATTTTGAGTATAAATCTTTTCTTAGAAGCCTTAAAAATAAATAATATAAATAAAAACCTAACTAACCGATGTCCACGTAACGCATGGTGCATTTTGAAATATTTTGTAGAAATTTAAAAATTATAATCTTTAAGAAATTAACTTAAATTATATTACTTGTAATTAAAAAGATAAAATATAAATTATTAATTTATTACGGTTAATGTAGTTGAGAATAGGAACTTATTGCTTGAGTGATTGACAAATACTTAACTATTTTCACTAATTTAAGAGTATAATTTTCTTTTTCTTTTTCTTTTTCTTTTTCTTTTTTATAATTTTTGATTGCGCATGCTATTAAGTTTTCTTTTATCTTTCACAGATCTCTCATTTAATTATCAAAAACTTTACCAGTTAAGCTAACTGAAACCCACTGTTAGTGCGTAGTTGATACACTCAATATTGATGTGGCTATTAAAATAATAGAAGTAAAAGAAACCAAAACAAATAAGAGAAAATAAAAGGATAAAAATAACCAAAAAATAATAATAATAAAGTAGATGAACAGGAAAAAAAAGACAATTGCCCAGGGGACAATTTTTTCCAAAAAAAAAACCATATGCGGTTGCACACCGGACAATCTTGAAGAAATAGAGGTAGAAGGAAAAACACGAAACGGACTAAAGGCAAAAGAAAAAAACAGAACGTTTCATAGGGACAAATTTGTCCAAAACGAAAGAGACAAAAGTCATACGTGGTTGCATAATGGACAATCTTGAAGAAATAGAAGTAGAAGAAAAAAATTGAAAGAGACAAAAGGCCAAAACAAGAAGGTTGTACAGGGACAAGAGTAGTATTTTCTTTCAAACACTCTGCTATAAAATTATTCTTGTATTTTATGCATAGTTCTAAATTAGAAAAACTTACAATTTAAATAATTTATTAATGATGTTGTCATTGATCTTTAATTTTCTAAAAGTTTTGCAAGTATAGAAGATATAAGAAGAAGATATAATCTAATGGCAAATTTGTAAAAATTCATCTAAAAAAAAATATATTAAGTAAAGTTATAACTTAAAGTTACAATCAATTTTGTAACTAAACTTTGTTCATATCAAAATACTTGTAATTTCTTAAAAATGTTAAGGACATATTAATCATTTTACAATATAAAGTGGTGGACTTCATGTAATTAATTCTCTCCCTACTTTTCATTTCCAAACAAATTAGGCTGACACCAAAACAGTGGTCCTCATGGAAATATCATTACTCTACCTCATTCACTTTTCTCTTCTCATGTACAACCAAATGGAGGAAATAATCCTTCTCAAAAAATAAAAAAATAATACCCCTTCCTTACTTTTTCTTTCTTTTCTCATTCCCATCTCCCATTTCCAAACATATTGTTAGTCTTTGAGTTTGAGTTTGCTGGCTTAGCATTGTCTCTTGTTGGCTGCAACCTATCATTAATTATCCGTAACTGTTCCTAACCCGTGCATGCATGAATATAACTGAATTCGAAGAAAATGTCATTATATTTGATTTGGAATTGTAAAGAGTGTTTGTCCTTTCCTGTCACAAAAGTATTTTGCTTTTGGAAATTGGTGTTAAGCGTGTTTTTTTTTTTTTTTTTTTCCCGATTGATGACAGTGAAAACTGAGAAGTTTAAAGGGAAACAACAGAGAAACTTCATCATATTCAATAATTCAAATGCCCACTTCACCATCCCAACGTCATATTGAAATACAAACTATTGCCATCTTCTCGGATTCTACCAGTCAACCTCACTCATATAGCGTTTTTAGTGTCAAAATCTTTGAAATAAATAACCCATAATAATGCATTTGTCTTTGTCATTTCGAAAGACGTGTATATAATGCCGTAGCCATCAGCCACGATGTTTTTTTTTGTTTTTAACCATGAAGTTGACTACTCCATAGTATGCCACCTTCACTTCACCTTGCTAGGTTCAATTCATCAATTGTGGTGTTAATGGAATCCGTACCTTTTTGTCTTCTCATGTGGAATTGTGGTTAGTACGTCTTCACTTATTTATTTTGTTTTTTCTTTTGGTTTTATCCATACAATGTACAACTTAATTAAAAATTATATGTAAATCTTATATATAAAGACAAATTTAATACATTGAGTGAGTGATTATATGCGAATAATATATTTTTCTATGAAATACAAAAAATTAGAATAGAATAACTAATCCTATGTGGGCAACCAATACTCATTATAGTAATTGACAATTTTCATGTTTTATTGGTTCCTAAAACATGCATGAATGAAAATATCATCATATTTGAGCTGGAATATTAAATGCATAAAATAGAATTTATCCGATAAACGTGAGAAATGTTTATTAGAATTCTATCAAATAAACACTGCAATCAAAAAGAAAAATTGTAATCATAATTGTAGTAACACTTTAATTATAACTAAAAAATGCTAAAAATATTATTAAGTTTTACAAACTTACGTGGTATCACAAATGAACGTGACAAGAAATAAACTAAACAAATGTGATTACTTACTACATGTTAACACGTCACTAAATCACAAAACAGTAAAAGCTATCGTTATGGGGAAAAAAAGAATAATGCTTGTGCCGTATAATAGAGCGTGAAAACTGGATTTTTTTTTCCATGGTATCCAACAATAGAGAAACTTCATGTGGTTGAATCAAATGTGTGGCCGAGAGCAAAAGAGTTAAAAATATCTGACCTGACCATCCTAACGTCAACACAAATTATTACCATATTCATGATGGATTCTACAGCATATTTTCAGAAGCTTTGCAGTGTTTTTTGTTTTTTAACCATGAAGTCGACTCCATAGTCCATAGCACTTTCACTTCACCCACCTGGCTTCAATTGTGGTGCTAATCGAATCCGTTCTTTTTGTCTTCTCATGCGGATGTAAACGCATCTATAAATAATGTATTTACTAGTTTTGATTTTTTTTTTTAAAAATGAATAAGTATTGCTGATTCATTGCTAAGAGCATTTGTATTTATTAGTTTTGATTTTTTTTTTTTAAATAAATAAATATTGATTTAAGTTTTTATTCTTATTTGGCTATGAAGTAAGTTGACGACTTGACTCCATAGCACTTTCCCTTCACCTAGCGACTAGCTTCAATGTTTTTACTTCACTTTTCTTGACATATTTGTGGTGTTAATGGAACCTCTCATTAGCCTAAACTCGTTTTTTTAATGTAGAAATTTAAGTTACCATTGCTCCTCCCTCCCTTAAAATGATCCCCAAGAAAAGGAAAAAGAAAAAGAAAAATTGTAACTAAATATTTAAGCATTTAGGTTTTTTTTTTTTTTTTTTTTTTTTGAGAAACATTTAAGTTTATTTTGGTCGCTCTATTTTTGACAATTGACATTTATGGCGTTTTATGGTGATTTTTAACGTGGTGACTACATGCTTTAAAAAAAAGTTGGGGTAAACAAAAAAAAGCCTCTTTAAGAATTTGGTTTTGTAAATGGGCCACAAGGATACCAGGTGTCAGGTGTGCTTTGTCGCCTTTGATTGTATAGAGGAGCAAACTTTGTGTCATATCATATGCGAGACGTGAGATGTGCGGAAATTAAAGCGTCTTTAGAGTGAAGGGATAAAGTTGGGTGTTACACTAAAAATTGAGTAAAAATTGAGGGTAATTTTAGGAGAAGTGAACATTTTTCCTATGATAATATTTAGTTTCAGCTCATGCAATTCTTGCTTTTTGCAATTGTACTTCAGCAGGTGTAATGCAAAAACGTGAGAAACCACATTTTAGAGACTAAAATATGCGTTTAAAATTTTTACCAAGCACAATTTTGCTCTTTGGGCCCAAAAAGCTAAACCAAGCGAGAACTTAGTAATAATTAAGAAAAATTATTACTAATCAAGAGATATTGATTAGTTACCAAATGTATTAATAAATTACTTATGAATTTTGACTCCTTATGCCTACACTTAGGACCTTGGTATGACTTGCAAGTCATTATCTCAAATTTGAAAATTTTGCTTTGTTTTCTTAGAAGCACGGGTTTGTCTTGTTAGAGTAATTGAAATATGGACTAATGGTTAGTTTATTCTTTCATGATATTGTGCTATAGGTATTTATTGTGTAAATTTATTCTATAGCTATGGACAAGAGTTGGATGGACATTAGAGATAGGACATCTGTGGAATATAGAACTGGAGTTGCACAATTCTTGACTTTTGCATCTCAACATGCACAACGAGATGGTACGATTGTTTGTCTATGTCGAAAATGTGCACATTCAACAATGTTGACTATAGATGTTGTACGAATTCATCTAGTATCACATGGGATTTGTAGGGGTTATCGACGTTGGACTTTTCACGGGGAATCATCATCTAGAAAGACTTCTGTTAGAACTCCTAGTACTTCTATCCAAGAAAACTCAAATGAAAATAGTAATATGTGTGAAATGTTGCATCACATGTTCCCTATGCATGATATGGTGCCCGAACCAATGGAAGAAGATATGGCATCAGATCCTGTAGTAGGAGGCCCTAGTGTGGAACAACCTACACAAGGTCCTAATAAAGAGTCACTCCAATTTCTCAAATTGCTCAAAGATGTTAAGGAACCTTGTTATGAAGGTTGTACAAAGTTTAGCAAATTGTCAGTTATTGTGTATTTGTACCACTTGAAGTGTTTACTTGGTTGGAGTAACAAATCAGTCACCTTCTTGCTTGAATTTTTGCAAGAGCTATTACCTTCAAGTGCGAAGTTGCCAAAAGACTGTTATGAGGCAAAAAAATTTATTAAGGATCTAGGTTTGAGTTATGAGAAGATTGATGCTTGCCCCAATGATTGTATGTTGTTTTGGAAGGAAAATTCCAACCTCGAAGCTTGCTCAAATTGTAACCATTCAAGGTGGGCAAGCAACGAGGTTGGAGTTCCAAAAAATACGAATGCTCCTTCCAAGAAGGTAAAGAAGAAAGCCGCTAAGATCTTAAGGTGGTTCCCTTTGAAGCCAAGGTTGAAACAATTGTTTATGTCTCCCGAAGTAGCTCCCCACATGAAATGGCATGTTGATGGTCGTACAAATGACGGGTTAATGAGGCATCCTGCTGACTCTGAAGCTTGGAAGTCATTTGACTCTAAGTATGTAGAATTCTCATCTAAGCCTCGTAATGTTAGACTTGGACTAGCAGCTGATGGATTCAACCCATTCTCCAGTATGAGTATTGCTCATAGTACTTAGCCTGTCATGTTGGTCCCATACAATCTTCCTTCTTGGATGTGTATGAAAAAGTCTTATTTCATGTTATCACTATTGATTCCTGGTCCAACCTCTCCTGAGAACGATATAGATGTGTACTTACAACCCTTAGTACAAGAACTCAAGGAATTATGGGATGTTGGAGTAGAAACGTTTGATGTGTCTTCCAATAGCTCATTTCAAATGCATGCAGCATTGTTGTGGACTATAAATGATTTTCGAGCATATGGTGATATTTCAGGTTGGAGTACTAAAGGTGCTCTTGCATGTCCTTCTTGTAACTACGATCCTCAATCTCATTGGTTAAAACATGGAAGAAAATTCAGCTATATTGGACATAGGCGATTCTTGGATAGTGATCATGAATTTCGTAATCATGATACGTCATTTGATGGGCGTAAAGATTTTAGTCTAGCTCCTGTTGTAGTGCCAGGAAGTGAAATCATTGCGCAATCAGAAGTTGTGGTTGATGTTGTTTTTGGGAAGAAAAAAGTTAATTTGACGAATAAGAGAAAAAGAGGGGAGGAAGCCTTGTGTATATGGAAGAAAAGAAGTATATTTTTTAGCTTGCCTTATTGGGAGAGCCACAAGTTACGTCACAATCTTGACGTGATGCATATAAAAAAAATGTGGTTGACAATGTAATTGGCACAGTGTTGAACATGGATGGAAAGACGAAGGATAACTTAAAGGCGTGCCTTGACTTAGAAGAAATGGGTATAAGAAGTGAACTTTATCTTGAGGAGCTTGGTAGTGATAAGACATATAAGCCACGTGCTTGCTTTGAAATGACTACTACTGAAAAAGATAGTTTTTTGCAAGTTTTGAAGGGTGTAAGTGTGCCAGATGGCTATGCTTCAAATGTATCCCGTTGTGCTAAACTTAAAGAACGCAAGATTTTTGGGATGAAGAGCCATGATAGTCATATCTTGATGCAACAACTTTTTCCAATAGCTATACGTGGATCTTTGCCAGATGAAGTGAGCAAACATTTGATTGAGTTATCTTGTTTTTTTAGGGAAATATGTTCCAAAGTATTGAGTTTGGAAGATCTTGAGAGTCTTCAGAAGAGAATTGCAGTGACGTTGTGTGAATTGAAAAGGATATTCCCTCCTTCTTTCTTTATAGTTATGGTACATCTACTCATTCATTTGACTGACGAAGCCAAGATTGCTGGCCCAGTTCATTATCGTTGGATGTATCCCGTAGAGCAGTAAGACATATATAGTAAGTCTGCCCATTCGCTTTCATTCAAATTCAATGTTCCATTGTTGATCTTCTTTATTCATATAGGTACTTGTCACGATTGAAGTCCTATGTTCGAAATAAGGCTTGTCCAGAAGGTTGTATTGCAGAAGGGTACTTGGCAGAGGAGTGCTTAACATTCTATTCACGATATTTCAAAAATGTCGAAACTGTCTTCACTTGGCCCATAAGGAATGTTGAAGAATCTATAGGTGCAGTGTTGAGCATCACACTAGATTCAAAATCATGGACCCAAGCACATCGTTATGTGCTATTTAGTTGTGATGAAATTACCCCATTTCGCACGTAAGTAATTAAGACATCATTCGGTACTGCTTAATGTTATAACATAAATCAAGTTTATGATACTAACACACATTTTCCTACACAGTATGCACAGAGATCATTTAAAGGAACTTCACCCAAATGTAGCTAATAATGTTATTGAAAAGAAACACATGGAGAGATTTTGTCACTGGTTTAAGTATCATGTAAGTGTATGACATATAAAAGTATTTTTTGCTGTAACTTTCTTGAGATTATATTTTTAATAGAACACATCGTTTATATTAGGTGTTGTCAATGGATGTTGATCAGAGGGAGAAACTTCTTGAAAAAGTTATATGGCTTGCTCGATATCCAGATAATGAAGTTAAACAGTTCAAGCGTTATGTTCTAAATGGATTGAAGTTTCGCACCAAAGATTCTGAGGCAAATAGGAAAACTCAGAATAGTGGAGTTAGTGTCGCCACTGAAGGTGACATTACTTACTATGGTGTCTTAATTGACATTATTGAGTTAAACTATTTTGAGAAGTTACGATATGTATTATTTAAATGTGAATGGGTTGATGTGGATAGTGGAAGGAGATATAAGACAGACAAGTTTGGTTTCCCTCTTGTCAATTTTACAAGATTGATACATAAAGGTGATCGATTGATTGATGAGCCATATGTCTTAGCTTCTCAAGCTTCACAAGTCTTTTATGTGGAAGATTCAAGACATAAAGATTGGAAGGTCGTTGTTAAAACAAAAGCTAGGGATGTTTTTGATGTTGGAACTGGTGCTTCATCTGATGATGATGTAGATAACTTTTGTGAGAATGTTCCTTATAATATAACCATTGATAATACACATGATGTAAATGATAACCTTGCATGGACTCGTAGAGATGTAGAAGAGACCATTTATGAAACACCGTTATTTGTTGAGCGTGAATTGGTTGAAGATGACAATATAGATGATGACGAGTTCATTGATGACATGTATGAGTCCAATGATGAGTCTATTGATGATGAGAATGAAGATGGTGAAAAACTCAATGATGGGTCAAATGATGAGTCGACTGATGATGAGAGTTAATATGTTATTTATCTTTCATGTGTATTTTTATTTGCTTTGCTTGTGAAGAGTTTTAAAATTATCTTGTGTAATCTTATTTGCATGTTTATGAAACTAAGTGGTTATGAAGTTATTGTGTACTATAGGACAAGTTTATTTGTAATCCTCTTTAGATGGTTGTTGCTTATTTCTTAAGAGGTTAAAGACTTAAGATGGTTTAAAGGACAAGTTTATTTGTAATTCTCTTTAGATGGTTTTTGCTTAAGTTTGTAGAGATTCAAGACTTAGTCCATTTGTGTGAATGAGGATATTGATAGACTTGATATGATTTGTTTAGTATATTTAAGATTATGTGTAATCCTATTTGCATATTGGAAGTGTTTATTAAATTTGGAAATTTGGATAGATATGGTTGAGTTATGGTTGTTGATTATGACTTGTTTTCTTAGAAATTTGGATGGAAATTTGACTCTTTATGTCTACACTTAGGACCTTGGTGTGACTTGCAAGACTTAGTCCATTTGTGTGAATGAGGATATAGATAGACTTGATATGATTTGTTTAGTATATTTAAGATTATGTGTAATCTTATTTGCATGTTTATGAAACTATGTGGTTTTGAATATGTTGTGAACTATATTTAAGTGTATGTGCAATTCTACTTCCATGGTTTTTGCTTAAATTTGTAGAGATATAAGACTTAGTCCATTTGTGTGAATAAGGATATAAATAGATTTGATATGGTTTGTTTATTATAATATAAAATTATGTATAATTTTATTTGTATATATATGAAACTAAGTGGTTTTGAATTTGTTGTGTAAATGAAGATATGGATAGAAATGGATATAAATCTTCTTTGTTTCTTTTAGTTCTTAAAGGTATAAACAAAAATGCAAGATTTAGTTATACATGACGTTTCGGTAAGGTCGTCACAACAAGCCTCTAATGAAGATGTGGATCATGAGTCACAACAAGAAATTGGCCAATCATCCACAACTAATCCATCAAATGCACCAAATCCAGGTATTTTATATATTTCTAAGATCATGTTTGTGATTATGGTTAATATTGTTTGACAAACATCTCATATTGCACGACAATGGCTTTTATTGTTTTATTCTCATTACAGTTGTGCCACTACCAGTACGTGCTACTTGCGGTGCTAGCAAGTACTCACTCATTTGGAATCTTCCTGAAAATCACAAGATCGAATTGCCATTAACTAGTTCAAATCAGCCACTTAAAAAGGCAGGGAGGCACTTCACAGGTTGGTTGGGTACAATTGCACGAAAACCCCATATGTGCCCAATTAAGTATAAGAATTGGACAAGAATGCCAGATGAATTTAAGGAAGAAATATGGGATACTGTTCAGGTATTCAGGAAGTTATAGACTATATGTGTATTATTCTATCTTCTATTGAGTTTTACACAAGTGTTTAGCTTGATATGGATTTTGCTAACTAAGCTATTGCATGTAGTCAAAATGGATTTTTCCTGAAGAACCTGCTAGGTTGGAGGCAATTAAAAATATGACATTGTCCACAATTGCGAAATGTTGGAGGAACCACAAGTCATCTTTGAAGAAGAAGTATTTCCTAGGAAGAGGAAATAGAGCACAAGAACCAGCAAATGTAATTCTTGAAGATTATGAAGACATTGTTCAGCATTGGAATTTACAAAAAACGAAGGTATTATTCTATATTGATATGCTTTAATTGTTCTACATCATCATCAAAACAAGAACATTCATATGGATATCCTTATTTTACATTGAATATCTACCATGAAAAATATATTCAAATAATACTTTGTTTAAATATGTAATTTTTTTGAATGTAGGATCTTGCTTTGGTAAACAAGAACAGTCGTTCCAAGCAAAAAAATGTGCATACTGGTGGTTCAAAAAACTTTGCTTCGTACGCAGAAGAAATGGTAATGACTCAATAATTATTTTGTAAATGACTTATTAGATTGTTCTTAAGTTTGTATGAAACCATTATTCCTAATTAAATAAATGTAATGACCATAATTTAGGTAACAACACTTGGGCATCCTGTAGAGCGTGCAGAGGTATATGTAAAACTCCATCTTAGTAAAGATGGTACTCCTGTTAACACTGAAGCAGAAAACAACATTGTAAGTATATAATATCATGATTTGCTAAGTGTAATATTGAATCTATTAACATTATTAATTTCTAATGTGTTATTGTGTTCAACTTTTGAATATTAGGCAAAAATCAACGAACTGTTGAGTGAGTCCTCAAATCGTGTGCAGTCATCCGACCTTACTGGAAGTATTGCATGGGCACCAGATGATGTATATGCTCAAGTTTTTGGTAATGAGCGCAATGGTCGTGTTCGAGGTGTGGGATTTGGCCCAACCCCAAGTATGCATCCTGCCAAGAGCACTCCTACAATTGCTCAAGTAAGAATCCAAGAAAGGGATGCTAAAGTGACTCAATTGGAGAATCAAGTGGCTTCTTTGACGGAGAAAGTGAATCGTTATGAAAACTTGGAGGAGTGAATGACTCAATTGATGCAACTAGTGCAAAATCAGCAAAATCATTCTTCAGAAGCTAGTCAGGTATTAAATTTTAATGTTTTAAGATTGTATTTGGTTTTTTAATTTTTTAAGTATAGCAACTATTATTTTATTACTCGAAATGATTTCTTTATGAACTTATTAGATACTTTAATTTGTATTCAGGATGGTTTTGGTTTAGATCATCAATCTCCAACTCCTTACAGATCACATGCTTCATCCCATCAAGAAACTACCATATAGCGGTACATGCAGTGTTTTAAGGACTCCATGGGCTATGACATAGTTGTTTTGAATAACCACAATTATTTTGGAACTATTGTACTTTGTTTATAATATTGCCATAGTTTGGGTGGTTGTTTTTTTTTTGGTATAGGTAGACAAGTGTTCTATTACAACCACATTTATTTTGGAAGTATTGTACTTTGTTTAATATTGTCATAGTTTAGATGGTTGTTTTTTTTTTTTGGTAGATAGACAAGTATTTTGTTCAATTCAAGATGATACATGTATTGGTATTAAACATATATATATATATATATATATATTGAATCTATGGTTAATGTGTTATTGTGGAATATTGATGATCAATAGGTATATTTGATCTATTACAAGCTTGTGTTAGTTATTGTTGAATTTTAAGCAGGTTTATATTGCATTAAAAAAAAAAAAAAAAAACAGGTTTTTGCGACGTTTTAAAAACGTCGCTAACAAGAAAAAGGAAATCCTTTTTAGCGACGCCTTTAAAACGTTGCAAATAATTAATCCTATAGCAACGTTTTAAAAATGTCACTATAAAACAAGAGGATAAATGCTTTTGCGACGTTTTTTGAAACGTCGCTATAGTTGTGACTATTTGCGGCGTTTTTAAAACGTCGCTAAATGTATTTTCCTACATTATATACGAAAATGGTATATTATTTAGTGACGTTTTATAAAACGTCACTAAAAGTTTTTGAACGCCACTAAAGAGTAACATATGGCGATGTTTTTCGAAACGTCGCAATAGATCTATAGTGACCGCTATATTGCAACGTTTTTTAACGTCGCAAAAAAAACGTCGCTATATGTTATAGTGACGTTTTTAAAACGTCGCCTAAACCCATATTTCTTGTAGTTTTAGCTTTTAACTTTTAGCTTTTATATATAACTTTTTTTAAAATCTCTTCTTCGTTTTTTCTCAAATTTTCTTAATTTTTTTTGTTTCACTTTTTTCAAATTACAAATATACTTTAAATACACTTTTGATAAAAAGTTTTTAACAAAATAGTTAAATATGTCACTCTCAAAAAGACACAAATTAACGTGCAGTTGAATCACATTCAAATCAAATGTGTGGCCAAAAGCAAAGGAGTAAAAGACATCTGACTTGATTTGACCCCTCCATCGATCCCAACGTCAAATTAATACATAAGAAAATTATTGAGTATTTTGAGAATATATTCCCTTCATCTCGCTTAGAGGTGGGCTCTATGGTAGGTGAGATATTACCCCAAAAAAAAAAAAAATTCACACAAGTAACATTATAACAAAAAAAAAAAAAACATACGTATTAGACAGATTCGCAAATATATAGTATAAATTTATAATAAAGAGAGTGACACTCAAGACTCAAAACACTCACTTTGTATTCTCAGAGTCAGAGATACCGAGATAGTCAAATAAAGAAGAGAGATGAGATGAAATTTATATAAGAGAGAGAGAGAGAGAGAGAGAGAGAGAGAGATTTGTGATTTATGTTGTTGCTTGGTTTTGGGTTGGGATGATATTTAATCTCGATGTACAAGATTTTAAGTTAGAATGTGCACAAATATTTTTAAGGGTAAATTAAACATATATAAAGTGAACCCCTAAACATAAAGTGACGCCCCTTTAATATATATATATATATATATATATATATTTATAGATATATATATATATATATATATTAATAATAGATAAGTGGTTAAGAATAGGTAAGTGTGATTAAAGACAGTGACATAACTAAGATTTGACTTTAGAGGTAAATTTTGGGAACTAGGGTTGTCCATGGGTTGGGTTTGTGCCCAACTTGGAATTGATTCAATAACTTTTGGTGATAGGGCAACTGACTCACCACCAACTATCGAAAACCACAGGTGGAATCGGTTTCAGTTTGGGTAGGCAGTGATCAATTTCAGTCAAAACCAATGGAGCAGCAACGTTGATGGAGATTTGGCCAAATCTTGACATCTCTGGTCGAGATCTAGCTGGATCTAGTCAAGAAATAGCTGGATCTCAACGAATCTCTTCCAAATCGCACCGATTCTCAACAAATCTCGCTGGATCTGCATCTGAGAGAGAGGGGAGGGTGATGAACAGTGAGATTTGGAGGTGAGGTCGGTCAGGTCAGTTGTGGTCATTTTTTCATGTGAATACCTGCCGACTAACCATGAGTTTTGGAAATAAACATTATGAATGTTGTGATATAAGATAAATAGTAACAATGGGTTAAATAAATTCCATGGGTTTATAATATGGTATGAAATATATAAATGTTATGGGTTTAAGATAAATAATCTAACTTTCCATGGACTTTTATATTAGTAACACAAATTCATAATTCTCCATGGGCTTGATATATGTTTGCTATGAATTTTGGAAAAATGAATAGTGTTACGTAATATAAATAGTTACCATAGGTTTTATAATAAGGTATGAAATAAATAAATGTCATGGTTTAAGATAAATAATCATAACTTTCCATGATCTTTTATATTAGTAACACAAATTCATAATTCTCCATGGGCTTGATATATGTTTGTCATGGGTTTTGGAAAAATGAATAGTGTTACATAAAATAAAGAGTTACCATGGATTTTATAAGATAGATTCCATGGGCTTGTAATATTATAATAATAGGTTTAAGAAATTAAAGCATTGTTCATCGTTAGACTTTAAGTGAAATACTTATCATTTCTAAAAAAAACAAAAGTGAAATACTTATGATATAGTATTTTGCCAAGTATTGATAACCTTGGACTTTATACTAAATAGTGTCAAGTAGCAAGCTTGAGCTTTTAATAGCGCCAACATAAACTGGGCTTTTGATATTGCCAATGAGAATTGGACTTTTGAAATATTGTCAAGCATAAGTAGCCTAGGGCTTTAAAAAAAATGGTATGTGTGCATTGGACTCGTAGGACCAGTTTTGGGCTTAACTAAATAATGACAGTAAAATTGGATAAGATATGAATTTTTGGGCTTTTTGTGATAGTTTATATCCTGGCCCAATTTAGATAATGAGATATGAAATATTTATAGGCCAATGGAAAGAGAAATATTCATGGAGATCCAAAATAAATTATGGGTGATATTTTTGTATTTTTTGGTGAATAAATCTATGTGATTAAATAAGATTGGGGCATGTGGTATGAGTGAAAAAATTGTACCTCAACATATAGCAAGCTAAATATTTGTATCATTGTTTGTTGTTGACATCAATATTTTCTTGTTGATTTAATTTTTTGTGGGTTTTTTTTTTTTTTTTTTTTTTGGTGCTTTGTTCCATTTT
Source organism: Quercus glauca (assembly GCA_023736055.1). Lineage (NCBI taxonomy): Eukaryota > Viridiplantae > Streptophyta > Magnoliopsida > Fagales > Fagaceae > Quercus > Quercus glauca. The sequence goes on along the minus strand of CM043325.1, from coordinate 19,152,340 downwards.
ATATATCTTCTTTAAATGCAAAATTTACTGCCAACATGAAATTGGATACAAGAGAAAAAGAATGATCTAAAAAGGTTCTTCCATGTGGGCTAGCTTATAATATTTTGCTAAATTAGATTTAGCAATCCAATTCTTATGTAAGTTTTCTTAACTTAACTCCCCCTTTTTTTTTCTTTTTTTTCTTTTTTTTTTTTTATGTTCAGAAATGAAAAACTAAGCCAAAATCTGAATTCATTATTTTTTTCATGTGTAATATTAATATGTATTCTTAATATATGTGTTAGGTTCTATGTACTTAGGAACTAATAAATTAGAACTCTAATTTATATTGTTGGCAAACCATGATCAAAACAGGTGTTTAGTCTTTTTTTAGACTTGCTCAAAGTATTTCTTTTATGTAAAGTTGGAATCGAGTTAACTGCAGAATTGAGTGTGTAATTCTGACTAGCTCGATCAATCGAAAGATAGGCTCGATTGATCGAAAGTCGGGCAGAATGTTTTTCTGCAGAATTTTCCAACTCAGCCCTAAGCCCATATGACGTGTAGGTTTTTATGTTTTGCCCTAGGTATAAAAGGCAAACCCTAGCCACGTTTTTGAGGTTGCTCTACTTGCTGTGTGTGTGAATCTCTTGTGAGATCTGAGAGGTGGTTGCCTTCACACATGCTTAGGATTACCAAGAAGGAGATTTGATTAGGAGCTTGATGATCATTCAATTGCTACACTAAAGAGCTTAAAGATACACAAGTGGGTGTGCTTGTATTTGCTAGAGAATCCAAGAAAGAAGGAGTCTGTTGTCTCGGAGCTTACTCGTGGTCCTGTCAGTAAGTTTTCTACTGGTGGGTAGCATTAGGATGTTAGTGGTCTAAGTCGCTATTGTAAAACTTCGATTATTTCATTAGTAGATTCAGGTTTACCTTGAGGATAGCTAGGCTAAATCCTCCCCAGGTTTTTTACCAGTTTGGTTTTCCTGGGTCATCATATCTTTGTGTTCTTTATATTCTGCACTTTACATTGATATAATTATATGATTGTGTTAACCTAGAACTGAAATTTGGACTAAGTAATAGCTTGGCTAATTAACTAGGTTAATCCAATTGTGTTTTAAGGGGTCTAAAAACAAACAATATGTATTCTTAGAACTCATTTCTTCTCCCATATTAGGAGGTAGGGTAACGCTGTAGTCCATAATTTAGCTAAGAGAGCTAGGTTATCTTTCCCTTTGTTATTCTAGATAAAGGATATTCCATCAGGCATTTTTTATTTTGTTGTTGTTGATTTTCCATTTGATTGAATACTATTGATTAGTCTTTTTCCTCCAAAATATATATATATATATATATATCTTAAAGGCTAAAGCACAATACAATTAGAGACATTACTCTAGTTGTATAAGTTAGGGTGTTATATATATATATATATATATATATAATGATTATTGGCGATCTCATATTTAACTCATATTTTTTTTAATGTTCTATAGGTCTCTCTGCTACTAGGTGAGTGAGCTCTCTCTTTTTCCCAACAGCAGTAGAAGTGTTTTGTTCCTTTTAAGAAGGAGAGTTTTGTTCTCTAAGGCAATAAGTTTGTCATTGGAGCTTGTGGGTGATGATGCCGAAAAAACCACCAGTGAGTCGCATGATACTTGCTCGCTCGAAATAACACCTGTACAACAGAAAGTAAAGACCTAACAGAGAGCACCGATATGGTGCCGGCCAAATACCCTCCGAATGTCAAATTAGAACTTCTCACAACTCTAGAGTGCTAGAGAGAGGAAAATTATGTGTACCTTAATTTGTGAGGGTATTGGATCTTTTATAGTAGTAGAAGGTTGACATTTCTTCCTTGGTGTAGAAGTCTTTTCCTTATAGGAATCCTCTTGAGTAATCCCAAATGTGATGGATAAGATATTTCCATATATAGAAGATCTTCATTAATGCACGTATTTTCCAGAATCCTCTTTGTGCAGGATTCCATTCACCATGGGATTCTATGGTGACTAAATGTGTGTCACAAGTATTTCCCATCTAGGGCTTTTATCTACCACATAGGAGCTCGATCCGTCCCTATTTCATCTGTTCATGCAAGATCCATTTATAACAGACCTTGCCTGTGATGAACCCGTCCTCTATCGGCCCACGGATATGGAACCGTCAGGCCAATTTCATGCAGATCTGTCAACCTAGATTTTTATCCTCTTCAGTTGCCCCCTCACTCCACGGGTCCGTCACCTTTGAGAAGGACATGTGGGGTGACGGTTTTGAGATTCAGCGGATGACGGTTCAAAGGCCTGTAAGTCGACGGTTTCAATATGGGTTCCGCGAACTGTGCCTATCCCTGATAGGTTGTCCGGAAACCATTTATGACGCATGACACGTGTCGCTCATCCATTGGATATTGTCTTGGATCAAAGCATCGCTTTGGCTTCTGTGCACTTCCTCTATAAATATCACATCCTTCTTTTGTCATTTCTCTACTTTCTACTGAAAAACACAATCAGAGCGCATCTGTCATCCTCGTTAGAGATCACTCCGTCTAGTTGCTATGCTCGTCATCAACGCCCTTCATCTGTTCACTTACTTACTTGGTAAGTACTCTTTTTATCAAGTCTCTTTGTCCTTCATATACTCTTACTTTCCTAGACTTTATACACCCATCACCCATTCTAGACCTGTCAGAGTTTTAGGTTCTGTCATCACGTGTAGGGAATGTCTAGTGCATCAAGTAACCAATCAATTGTCTGTGACGGGGCGGACTACAAGGAAATATACTCATCAGGTCATAAAGACCAAGAGAGTCCATTCGAGAGGAGTCCATTCGCCTCTTCCCCGTCCTCAACAAATAAGGATATGGAAATGGCTGACCTAGAGGGGAGTTTTGATGACGGCGAGTAACAACCAATCAAGTCCGTCGTAGGTGTTGATGGGCTTAGGGAGTTCATCATGCTACTGGAGTGAACGATGAATGACTTTAGGTCCACCATCAAGAAGAAACACTTCAACACTCTTAGGGCCAACTACCAAATTCCAGATAACATCCCCATCTGTCTACCCTATAAGTCGGAGAAATGCTACTATGAAAGGGTAGACGGTGTTGGAGTATACGAACAGATGCTAAAGGCAGGACTTAGGTTTCCATTAAGCTTCCTTCACCGTGAGCTTCTTAAGTACCTAGGCCTGTCCGTCAACCAAGTATCCCCAAATGCCTAAAGGTTCTTCATAGCAATAAAGGTCCTGTACGATGCTATGTCAAAGGGTGCTAGGAGGTTGATGGTGCGGGAATTCCTTCACTGCTACCGTCCAGATGAAATAGACAAATCAAGGGGGATATATAGCTTTGTGCCTAGGAGTCCATTGTTGAAGGTTATATTTGAAATCCCAGACTCCAATAGAAACTGGAAGAACCGTTACTTCTTCCTAGAGGGTGACGAGTGGATGTACCGTCCAGGGGACACGGAACACATGCTTGTTGACACGACTTGGGGCATATTGTCTCCATCTGGTATTCACCCGTCCTTGTGTTAACTTTTTACATAACCGTTCAGCTTATTATAAGTTTTTCAGTACTTTTAACCGTCTTCTTATTTGCGGTTCAATAGTGTCCACAGATTGAACTTAAGGAGTTCAACTTTCTTGAGAAATTTTTTTGCAAAGATCAAGCCAGAGGAAAGGATTTAGGCCAAGCTAGTCACACTTGATACCATCAATTGGTATTGTGATGGACCAGAACCAACTCCAGTGGCCAAAAAATACGACGCCAGAATTTGCCAACGTAAGTGTTGTTGGAAATATGTATATACGCAGCGGAAAATAAACGGATCTTCTTCATTCAGAATTGATAACATGCATAATGTAAGTTTCAGAATATAGAACAAGAGAGTGTACCTTGGTGCAGCGAATTTCAAAACCAAAGATAAAAAGTTCTCAAGAACACTTTCAATCTTCACTCCAATTCTATTAACGCCTAAGATGTGTAGTCTCTCAATCAGTTATTTCTTAAAGAGAATGATAGAGTGTCCAACACTCACATACATGTATTTTCATAAACTTGTTGTGTGTCTCAAATTCTGTATGTTTCTCTTTTAATAGCTGGTTATCTAATTGGCCTTGCCATTTAGGCCTTTCCAATTGGGTTCTAATATGTGGTTTGGAGTGGGACCAAAAGGGAACAAATAAGACACTAGCTCCAATGGGCATTGGGCTTTTCTATCAACTCTTGACAAGTCCAAAGTTACCATTAATTATATTTAATACCATTATATAAATATAATTGCACTCTAGGCCTTGTTAATAAATTATATCCTAAAACTTTATTATAAATGCAACCCCTTCATAAAATATTCGTAGTAATACAAAGTTGTAAAAGTAGACTGCCACTTTGTAAATTACTACATTTTAATCCTTGAGTACCCGGTTTAATCCTTGAGTACCCGGTTTAATCTTTTAAGTTATTCATCATATATTTATGAAATCCAATTTCATAAATATATACTTTAGTAACTATTTACTAAAGTAGTTAGACCTAACATTCTGAATAACAAACCCATTAAACTTATCTCAATGAAATATTTTGTATCTCCGTTAAGAGATTATGAATTCCATCTTGAGAATATATGTTCCATCAACACTAAGTGTAGTTGCCCAATATACTGAGGTTTTGACCATTACTTTAGATCTCACTCCTGATATATCAAAGCAACCTACACTTCTTGATCATGTCCATTATTCTCTCAGGATTAAGAGTTCGTGCAAATATAAGTCGTGAGATTTATTATTCAATTGACAGTCATTAAGAGAATAATAAATCTCATAGCGGTCCAGTTCAATATGTCTTAACTCTTAAAACATATCAACATATCAACTCGAAGTCACCACTTCTATGATCAAGACAAATCATCTTAGTTGACATGTTATAGTCTTCGCAGATGAAATACCCAATTTCATCACCGACTACGAACCAAATTCTGAGTTTACAAAGAACTTGTGACTTATATTTTCTGTGACTAAATCACATAAATCACATACTATGCATCTCATGGACTATATGATAATGTCCAAATATTCATGTTATCATTATTTCAGATAATAATAATAAAACAACTTTATTAATAACAATATTAAGTCATACATCATGTCATACATAATATAGTACATAGCATCATACAATACGATTCTAGGGCACAAATCCTAACAAGTCCATCGTCTTCACTACTTTTGAACGATTTTGGTTTTTATCATAATAATTAATTTCATCCGTCCACCTATACAGAAATGGATGACGCCAAGAGGAGGGCAATGATAAAGGCACAGGCTGCAAAGAATAAGGATCCCAAGGGGGAGGGTTCAAGCCACCCGTCCACAAAAAGGAAGTAGCCGTCCAAGGGGCACTGTCTTCCAAAGAAGCCAAAGGTGCCTTTGGAGCCCATTGTAAGGCTAATGGCTAAGGGTGCAAGGACGGTCACCTCAGCGAAACATGGGGTAGATAAAGGCCTTATGAAAGGTCTATCCACCCACCAGGAGAAGCCACCCATCCTCCTTCGTGAAGATTCCAAACATGCTCTGGAGAGGCTTTCGTCCATCATAACCGTTGAGGATTATGAGGACCTAAACAACCACTCGACGGAGGCGATGGGGGAGACGGAGCTCTTTAGCATTGCTCAAGTAAAACTTACCATCCTATATTCGTCCGTCTACCTTTTCGCTAGTTTGAAACCAACTCTTTTTTATCTTCAGGCCATGGTCATGATGAAGGGGCTCATGGGACGGTGTCTTAACTACGAGACGTCTTTGGATCGTATTCGTGACAAGGCAAAGGTGGCGAAGGAGGAACTGGACGAGCTGAGGGCTTGGAAGGTCGTCCAGGATAAAAAATTTGTCATGGTGGAAAAAGCCAGGGATGAGTACTTCAGCCAGATGGAGCAGCTGAGAAAGGTCCTTGAAGACAGAGAAGTAGAGATCAAAGAAGCAAAGGATCAACTCCGTCAAGCCAAAGAAGCAGCAATTCGTGAGTATCATGACTCTGAAGCCCTCATCAAGGAGCTCGCTAGATCTTACGCAGACGGATTCGATGATGCTGTCCGTCAGGCAAGGGGAGCTTATCCTGACCTTGACTTCTCCATGATAAACATTGGTGACCAAGCCCAAACCACCATACAGCAAGTTGCTTCTGACAGTACGGTGAGCTGATTTGCTGATAATGCAGCTGGTGACGATTAGGCCGTTCCTCCAGATGGTCAAGATCAGACTGTTGATGTTGATGCCCGTCCCCAAGAAAATTTTGAAAATGACGACCCCAAAAACTAGTAGTACTTTTTTATTTTATTTTATTTTTATAAGAATATTTGGAGAACAATTTACAATTCATCCGTCGTATCTTTGGATTATGTACACCTTTCCTTATAAGGGCTTATTATTTTTCTGTTAAACTCTTTTTATCTTAATCCATGGACTTGGTTTGTCCATGGATTAGATTTGATAGTAAGTTTCACTCTTTAGGTGACCTCATCCACTTTGTGAACTACTTTTTAAGGACTTAGAATTTCCAAGCCTTTTTGGATGATTCGTCCACTTTGTGGATTTTAGTTTATACTAGCACTTATCTTGGACGGTAAAATTTTTTACCCTTATTGGATGATCCATCCACTTTGTGGACTTGTTTATATCTGTCCACTTTTTGGACTGAATTTTCATCCTCTTGGGATGATCTGTCCACTTTGTGGACTTGTTTATATCCGTCCACTTTTTGAACTTTTAGAATTTTCATCCTCCTGGGATGGTCCGTCCACTTTGTGGACTTGTTCATATCTTTCCAATACTTAGACTTTAGAATTTTCATCCTTCTAGAATGGTCCGTCCACTTTGTGGACTTGTTTATATCTATCCAATACTTGGACTTGGAATTTTCATCCTCTTGGGATGATCCGTCCACTTTGTGGACTTATTTGTATCCGTCCACTTTTTGGACTTATAATTTTCATCCTCCTGGGATAATCCGTCCACTTTTGGACTTGTTTATATCTATCCAATATTTGGACTTGGAATTTTCATTCTCCTGGGATGATCCGTCCACTTTGTGGATTTGTTCATAATTCATGTAGAAAAACATAGTTGTGTCTGAATATTCCTCTTATTAATTATAAAATGTAGAAAAGTGCCTACCCCCATGGCTTAAAAAGATACTTATTGTAGCAAAAAATTTGTCCAAGTAAAACTAATAATTATGATAAAGCTAAATGATTTGGGAAATTGGGAAGCGTTGTTGTTCTACTGGTAGTATTTCTGTAGGTGCTCCGTGTTCCAAAGGTGCTGTAGCTTTCGCCCATCCAGAGTCTCGAGGTGGTAGGTTCCCTTCCTCTGCCATGATGTGATCCTGTAGGGTCCTTCCCAATTAAGGTCGAGCTTTCCCTGCGAAGGATCTCTAGTAGCGCCCATTACCTTCCAAAGTACAAGATCTCCAACTTGAAAGTCTCTATGCCTGAGATTGGAGTTGTAGTGTTTAGCCATGAGATTATGATACTGTGCCAATCTTTGCTCCGCTGCTGCTCGGACTTCATCCACCAGGTCGAGCTGAAGGTGCATGGCCTTTTCATTCTCATCCTCGTCGTAACTTTTCACACGATAGCTTGTGAGCCCTACTTTTGCTGGGATGATAACTATCACTCCCATAGGCTAGTCGAAACGGTGTTTCTCCAGTGGGTGTTCTTGCTGTGGTTCGATATGCCCACAGAACACTTGGTAGTTCATCCGGCCAGATACCCTTTGCCCTCTTGAGCTGGGTCTTGATAATCTTAAGCAAGGAACGGTTCTTGACTTCAACTTGCCTATTGGCTTGTGGATGTGCTAGTAATGAGTAGTGATTCTTGATACCTAGCTCTGAACAGAAGTCCCTAAATGCTCTGTTGTCGAATTGCTTTCCATTGTCGGAGACAAGCACTCTAGATATGCCGTACCTACAGATGATATTTCTCCAAACGAAGCTTCGAATGTTCTACTCCATGATAGTGGCTAGGGCTTCTGCTTCCACCCACTTAGTGAAGTAGTCGATGCCAACTACTAGAAACTTCAACTACCTTATTGCCGTCGGAAAAGGGCCCATAATATCTAGTCCCTATTAAGCGAATGGCCAAGAGGCCGTCATAGGGGTCAGCTCTTCGGACGGTTGCCTGATGAAGTCGCTGAACTTTTGGCACTTGTCGCAGGCCTTGACATAAGCTAGTGTGTTCTTCTGCATTGTAGGCCAATAGTGTCCCGCTCGGATCAATTTATGCACTAATGATCGTGCCCCCGAGTGGTTTCCGCAGATACCCTCGTGGACTTCTCTCATTACGTAATCTGCTTCCTCGTGGCTTAAACACCTTAGGTACGGTCGAGAGAATCCTCTCTTATATAAGATATCTTTTATCAGCACAAACCGTGATGCTTGTACCTTCAGCTTCCTAGTAGCATCTTTCCCGTCTGGCAACATGCAGACCTTCAAGTAGGATACTATGGGCATAGTCCAATTGCTTATAGAATCTACTTCCTGCACATTCAACCCGTTATCGATAAAGGGGGAGACTTGAACAAATGATAATACCTATTCGAGGACAAGCATAAATTCTGCTGAGGCAACCTTTGCTAGACGGTCAGCGCATTCGTTTTCCTCCAGGGGGATTTGAATGAGTTTAACTTTGAGGTTACTGATTCGCTTCTTCATCTCTTACAGATACCTCTTCATCCTTTTATTTTTGCATTCTAGCCGCCATTAACCTGATTTGTTACCACCTGGGAATCACAATGTACGACCACGTTTTCTGCACCAGCTGCTTTTGTGAGATCTAGCCCTACCACCAATGCTTCATACTCAGCTTCATTGTTGGTCGTGGGGAAGTCTAGTCGGATCATGCACTTGATCTTATCCCCCTCTGGGGTTTGAATTACCACGCTGGCTCCTCCTGTCCGTCTATTGGAAGATCCGTCTATGTGGATGCTCCACTTTTGGGCGTTTTCTGCTTCCTTGCCTTCGGATTGAGAAATTTGGCTATGAAGTCGGCCATAACTTGTCCTTTAATCGCGGTTTGTGGGCGGTATTGTATATCAAATTCACTCAGCTCCACTGCCTATAAAGCCATCCGTCCGGCAGCCTTCGGGCTACTTATGGCTCTTCTTAGTGGTTGGTTTGTCAATACTATGATGGTATGTGCCTGGACGATTTAAGCTTTCATGCCGCAGTTACTAGCGCGAAGGCAAATTTCTCTATTTGAGGGTACCTCTGTTTTGCTCCTCAGAACACTCGACTTATAAAGTAAACGGGCCTTTGAGATCCATCTTCCTCTCTTACTAAGGCTGCGCTGACTGTTGCTTATGAAATTGCTAAGTAGAGGTAAAGTTTTTCCCCTGGTTTGGACAGGCTGAGCAATGGCAGAGATGAAGGGTATTTCTTCAAATCTTCAAAGACCTTCTGGCATTTGTCCGTCCACTCGAATGATTTTCTCAAAGTGCGGAAGAAGGGTAGACATTTGTTCGTCACTTTCGAGACGAACCTATTCAGGGCTACAATTTTGCCATTCAAGCTTTACACCTCCTTGACCGTCTTTGGTGGTTCTAACTCCATTATGGCCCGTATCTTCTTCGAATTAACTTTTATACCTCTTTGGGAAACCATGAAGCCAAGAATTTCCCCGCCGTCACTCTAAACGTGCACTTATTTGGATTCAGCTTCATGTTATATGACCGAAGTGTGTCGAATGTCTCCCAGAGGTCGTCTAGGTGATCATCTTCATGTATACTCTCCACTAACATGTCATCAACGTAGACTTGTACGTTCCTCCCAATCTGGTGCGTGAACATTTTTTCATCAATCTCTGGTACGTTGCCCCCGCGTTCTTGAGCCTAAATGGCATCACCTTGTAGCAAAAGAGTCATTGGCTGGTGATAAAGGAAGTTTTCTCTTGATCAGCCTCATCCATCTTGATTTGATTATAGCCTAAAAAGGCATCGATAAAGCTCAGGAGCTAGTTTCTTATCGTCGAGTTACCAAGGTATCTATCCGAGGGAGTGGGTAGCTGTCCTTTAGGCATGCCCTGTTGAGGTCCGTGAAATCGACACACATTTGCCACTTCCCATTAGCCTTCTTGACCATAATTACGTTAGCTAACCAGTCAGGGTAGTACACTTCTCGAATGAAATCTACTTCCAGTAGCTTCCTGACCTCTTCTGCTATCGCTTTGTCTCGCTCCTGAGCGAACACTCGCTATTTCTGTCAGACGAGCGAGGATGCGGGGTTCACATTCAACCTATGAACTATGACTGAGAGATCAATCCCGGGCATATCCTCGTGGCTCCACGTGAACACATCCTGATTCATCCTAAGGAATGTTGCGAGGGCTCGTCGTATTGGCTGGCTAGCCAACGTCCCCATTCTAGTCGTTCGTTCAGGTCTTGATTCGTTAAGGGTTATTTCTTCTAGTTCTTCAACCGGTTCCACTATGATTCGTTGCTCTTCTATGCACAAGGTCTGCTGGTGATCTTCCATCTCTAACATGGCAATGTAGCATTCTCGTGCGACCACCTGATTTCCTCGTAGCTTTCCAACCCCGTACTCCGTAGGAAACTTGATCATTAGGTGGTATGTTGACGTTACCGCCTTCCACGAGTTAAAGGTGGGTCGTCCGAGGATAGCATTGTAAGCGGACGAGCAGTCGACCACAAGGAATGTTACATCCTTTGTGATCTGTTAAGGATAATCACCTACTTTTATCGAAACCACGACCGCGCCCAATGAGAATACCCTTGTACCTCCAAAGCCAACCAACGGAGCATTTGTCAGTATTAACCGTTCTTTATCAATCCTCATCTGTTGGAATGCTGGGTAGTATAGGATGTCTGCCAAGCTACCATTGTCGACCAGCACCCGGTGTATGTTGACGCCTCCCACTTGTAAGGTCATGAAAAGCGCGTCATCATGAAGGTGGTGAAGGCGTCGAGCATCCTCTTCCGAGAACCTTATGATGGGGCTCTCTATCCGTGCTATCTTTGGTATAAAGCCCGTCAGCTGGACATTGTGAACCATCCTGAGGTATGTCTTTCGAGCCTTTTTAGACGACCTCGCATTTGTTGTGCCCCATATGATCATTCTTATATCCTCTATAGGTGGCCTGGGGTGCTCATTATCCCGACGGGGGGGCTGCTCCTGATGTTGCTGATCCGCCCTTTCCTTACTGACGAACTTTTGCAATTTTCCTTGTCAAATAAAGGCTTTGATCTGCTGTTTTAAGTCGTAGCAATCCGTCGTATCATGCCCGTGATCACGATGGAAATGACAATACTTGTCCCTAGATCGCCTATTTGGATCTCCTTTCAGCTTTCCGGGAAAGGTTAGGGTTCCTTCGTCCTTGATCTGCATTAGTACTTGGTCAATTGGGGCAATCAACGGGGTGAAACTCGTGAATCTCCCTGTGGGGGGCTTGGAGCGTCTGTCATCCTTTCGGTCTCCCGTCCTCACCATCTTGTAAGCTCGGTCCTGTCGGGTATCTTCCTGCCTTTCCCTTTTTCTTGGCTTTTCGTCTTGAGCCAAAAGCGCGTCTTCAACATTCATGTACTTTGTAGCTCAGTAGAGGACCTCCGACATTGTTTTTGGGTCATTTTTGTATAGAGAGAAAAGGAACTTACCCTTTCACAACTCATTGGTAAAGGCCGCCACAAGTGTCTTATCGTTGGCCTCATCAATCGAGAGCGCTTCCTTGTTGAAACGGGTTATGTAGGATCTTAACATCTCCTCTTCTCGCTACCTAATGTTCATTAAGCATGCGATAGACTTCTTGTACTTGTGTACTCCAATAAAATGCGAGGTGAACTAGGCGCTTAACTTCTTGGAAGTGCTGATGGAGTTGGGCATCAATCGGCTGAACCAAATCCTTGCGGCTCCCCTCAGTGTTGTAGGGAAGCCCCTACACATGATCTCATCTGCTACCCCTTGAAGGTGCATCAAGGTTTTGAAGGTTTCCAGTTGGTCCAAAGGGTCCTTTGCTCCGTCATAGCTGTCGATCTGTGACATGTGAAACTTATGTGGTAGAGGGAAGGAGTTGACAGCCGTAGTGAACGGCGAGTCGGTGCGGTTAACCAAATCGTCAAGGTCGCTAGACACTTGCCCCTTGAAAGCGTTCATCATAACCTCTATTTGCTCCTTCATTGCCTGCATCTCTATGACAATATGTGGCGGAGTTGCATCTGTGAGGGATGGCATGCTCAAATTTTGTCGCTCTGTTCTACTTTGAGCGTTACTGCCCTCTGGCCCCTCTCGTTCTCTTCTATTGGCATTGGTGCTTTCTTGGTCCTGCTCTTGAATGCTGTGACCTGCGTATTTCTGACGTTATTGCTCCTCCAAATCGTGGTTCTGCTTAGTGAGGCACTCCACGGTGGCAGCTAAGGTCTGAACTTGCCTCTCGAGGGCCGCTGCGCAAGTTTCGTCTCCTTGAATGTTGTTTGTGGTAGCCATCGAGCGAGTCAGCACCATGCAGCTCTTTTGTCCTGGAAGCGTTTGCTATGGCTTATTAATCGCGTTTCCCATAGACGGTGCCAACTGATGATGCTTAAAAAACCACCAATGAGTCGAACGATACTTGCACGCTTAAAATAACACCTGCACAACATAATGTAAAGACCTAACAAAGAGCACCGGTATGGTGCCGGCCAAATACCCTCCAAAGGTCAAGTTAGAACTTCTTATAACTTTAGAGTGCTAGAGAGGGGTAAATTATGTGTACCTTGATTTGTGAGGGTATTGAGGCTTTTATAGTTGTAGAAGGTTAATATCTCTTCCTTGGTGTAGAAGTCTTTTCCTTGTAGGAATCCTCTTGAGTAATCCCAAACGTGATGGACAAGATATTTCCATATGTAGAAGATCTTCATTAATGCACGTATTTTCCAGAATCCTCTTTGTGCTAGGATTCCATTCACCATGGGATTCTATGGTGACTAAGTGTGTGTTGCAAGTATTTCCCATCTAGGGCTTCTATCTGCCACATAGGAGCTCGATTCGTCCCTATTTCATCTGTTCATGCAAGATCCATTTATAACAGACCTTGCCTATGATGAGCCCGTCCTCTATCGGCCCACGAATATGGAACCGTCAGGCCCATTTCATGCAGATCCATTAACCTAGATTTTTATCCTCTTCAGTGGGTTTTTTCTTTTGGGGGTTAAAGGAAACACTAATTAGGCTGTCTTCTCTCAAAATTGTAACATGGAGGATCTGGCTGCAAAGTGGAGCACTTTCTCCTTGTCAGAGAGGGAGACAACAGGTTTTGTTCTTCAACGTGACCAACGATCGGGGGAATTTCTTTTAGCAGCACATTTCTTAACCCCTCAATTTTTGAATATGGAAGCAATGTCGAGGACCTTCAAACAACTTTGGAGGTCTACTAATGGTTTTAAAATTCAAAATCACAAGGAGCAAAGATTTTTATTATTGAAAATCTGGGTGGTGTGGATAGGATTTTGCAAAATCAACCATGGAGTTTTAACAAGCACTTAGTCATGTTGCAAAGATACAATTTTGACACTCCTGTTCATGACTTGATAAGAATTGTGAATTATGGATTGATAGCAAAGGTACGCTTAAACCAGAGCAATGTCAATTTGATTTATCGTTGAAGGCAGCCTCATATACGTCAACAAGTAGGGACGTAATTTATGTCCCTAGATATTATGAGCAAAATAAGACCAGAGTTCATGCCACGGCTTAGGTCTTCAACACACAACCAGGTGCAGCGGAGAGGCAGGCGGGTAGTGGTGGTCCGATGGAGGTGAATCATTCATCCTTGGCAACGGGTAGAAGAAGTGATGAGGGCATTGATGGCATGACATAAGAGGATATTAATGTGGCTGAGACGTTACACGATGTTTCAGTGGTTGAGCTGAATATGGAGTCTATCCCAATCATTACTGATCCTATTAATGCTCCTAACATTATGGAGGAAGGTAATGGTGCCATGAAGTCTATTCCAAATCAGATACCAATGTTAGAACTGTTTGAAATTCCAATAAAGGGGCTTAATGAAGGTGTAATGGGAATTAACTACAATTATTCTGATTTAAGTCAAAATAAGGAGGTAGCAGTTAATGAGGATATTCCTTTCCATGTTCAGCATGCCACCTCAGCTGAGAAGCAAGCAACATGGCCAGCTGGAATTAGGGCAACATGAAAAAAAATTCCCTTATCCAATTTGAAGTTTGCTACTAGCAGCAACTTGAGAACCAAAAGATTAATCCCTAGTGTGAACTACTCAGAATCCGTGGGCCATACAGAAGAGGGGAGGAAAATTTATGGGAAGAGGAGTGGTGATGTTCATCTAGAGTTACCTTGCAAGCACAGGCGGGTTTCGAAAGATGAGAGTAACAAACTTTTTTCAATCTCCAAAGCTCTGGATCTTGAAACCATTCTTGGCTCTCCATAGTGTGTTAAACGTCTTCGCTATGACCTCCAAGTTAAGCCAACTCCATGACTGTGCCAATTCGTCCACCCTCACACTCGTTCAAATTGTTTCCCACACCCCCAAAAAAGAACCCAACAAGCCTAGAAGCAATAGTGTTACTCCCAGGATACTCAACACCTTCGTTGAAGGGACACAAGAATTCTACAGTGAAAAAAGAGTTAGAGAGAAAACCGAACTTCTCTTCACAGAGAAACTTTTTTTTTAAATTTTTTATATGCTTTATAGTTGGTCACCATTTAGGCCAAACTGTGTCCTATTTTCCTCTGTTCGAAAGAGTGAAAAATGATTCATACACGTTAATATGTAATAAGTAATCAAATTTGTAATATTTTTTTATTATCTACAACTTTTTTATCATGTTAATCAAGTTTATTTCTTATCACATTAGTTTAATGCCATGTCAGTTTATAAAATTTTATAGTATTTTTAGCATTTTTTAGTTATAAAGTTTTAGTACGTTTATGATTACAAATTTTCTTTTAATTAATGATTGCAATGTTTATTAGATAGAATTCTATTTTATACATTTACTATTCCTTTTTTTTAGGAACTACCTATTCCATTTACTATTCTAGCTCAATATAATGATATTTTCTTCAAATTCAGTTATTTTCATGCACGCATAGGTTAGGAACCAGTAAAACATGAAAATTGTTAATGAAGTCACTCTATGTATTGCTTTATATATATTGGTTATTGGTTACCCATGTATGATTAGTTATACCATTTTAACTATTTGTATTTTTAAAAATTTAATTGTTATTCATGTATAATCATGAACTCAATGTATTAAATTTGCCTTTAATTAGTACATATAATTCTTGTTTAAGTGGTGTATCGTATGGGTATAATACCAGTATATTTTTTAAATTAGATAAATACGATTAAAATGAATAAAAGCAAAAGGAATAACATAAATAAATAAATAAAAATCACCAACCAAAATCACATAATGAGCCTAAAAGTATAAACAATTCAACCCAAGCCAACCATGTTTATTCATGCCGAAAAAAGAATTATATATATACATATGCCCAATTATCTTTCTATTTATAGAATATTCTAAAAACTGTTTTTATTAAGTTTTAAAAATTTAAAAGAAAAACTATTTTAATTTCTTATGTTATTAAACACTAAAAACTCAAAAAATAAATAATTAAAATTTTTTTTTCTATAAAACTATTTTAATTTCTTATGTTATTAAACATTGAAAAACTCAAAAAATTATCTTCTCATAAGATTTTAAATAAAAACAAGCGAGATAAATTCCTAAAACTTTGATTTGATAACATTTACTGCTCTCAAATCTCAACAATAAAAAATTAAATTTTTTTAAAAAAAATTTTAATTAAGAATCTTTTAATATAATTTCTTTTTCATAGGTGGAAGAATTATCCATATCAATCACTTATTTTATAAATTTTGTTGTGGGTGCATATATGGACCAAGTCCAGCCCCGTAATGTTTCTCAAAAAAAAAAAAAAAAAGTCCAGCCCCGTAATTTGTGCTATAGTGGATAATGAGCGTGCTGCATAAGTAATCAGATCACATACCATTCGATCTTTTGCTCTCTGCCCCACGTTTGAATCTCTCGCTAAATTGCCGGTCTGCCAACGCAATTTAAACTTCTGTGCCTCTCTTTGTCGTTTCACGTGACTCACTATTGAGTATTTGTGTAGACTTATGCTGTAGCTATATATTATTTTATAACATTTTTATAAATGGTTAACGTGAGAAACTTCTTATTAATTTTTATCCGCATCTACTATTAACCATCATTTTTTTTTTATTTCCTAGTCATCTTTGTAAAAATTTCTGTAAAAAAAGTTTCATTACTCATTTGTCTAATATGTTTATTTCTGCTCCCAGTTTTCCACTACCTATTTTCAGATTTCTCTCTAACGTGAGATACTATTTCTCTTTCCATCAGTCAACACACATTTTCAGATCTGATCTCTCTTTCAGATCAGGCATTCAACCATGTTTTGCTGCCACAATGAACGCCGGTCACCGCCAGACCACTGTGAGGCCAAGATGAAGATTCCCCAGATCGGTGTGAAGAGGAGAACGTTGAATGTTAATCGACAGCGTTTCTGGGTTACTGCCTGCGTTAAGATCGATAGCATTTTGTTCCGGCCCGGTATCTAATTTCCGGCCGAAACCCGGTATACATCCCCGGAACGACCGGTATTTAAGCCGACACAAAACACCAACGTGTCTGTACTCTGTACCGGTCTTCTTCCTTGCTAACTAGTCCAGCCCAGACTGGATTTGTGCTCATATCAATGAGCCTGATGCACAAATAATCAGATGACTGATTTTGTTGTAACATTGGCAGTGGGTATTATTTATGTTAAAAAGATCTTTTGCTCTTTTTCATTTCCTAATCCATTGTCTTGTTTTACCCTTCTTCTCCAGCAAGCTTTGATTTGGGTGCCTATGATGGTCAGGTGGCGGTGGTGATGGAGAAGAAGAGAGAGGCAAAGAAGAGAAGAAAGGCTTGTTGGGAGAGAAAAAGAAAGAGTGTGGTCAGACTTTTTAGGTGAGACGTGTCCTTCATCAGTTTTAAAATGGGAGAGAATGGGAGACTTCAAAGACTGGAGGGGAGCCGGACCCAATAATCAGGTCAAATATTGTTTTGCTCTTGGCTTCGCATTTCATTTGAATGTGACTCAAAACTACATGCAGTTTCTGTTATTTCCTTTGAACTTCCCAGTTTTCACACTCTTCCTAAAAAAGAGTCAACTTTGTGGTCACCCGACACCAGTTCTCATTTCTTTGTTAATCACCAACTATTAACAGTAATTATATCTCATTTTCTTAACTATTAATTACATGTCAATGCATTGGCCGCTCTAGAAATTTTTTTAAGGGTGATCATTAAAAACTTAAATTATATAAAATTTAATAAAAAGAAAACTTCTTAAGAAAAAAAATATACACATGCAAATATATAAAATCTTACAATTTCTTTCTATAATTTTTATTATTTTGAAATTGTTATATGTAGGCTCATTATTAATGTTGCAAACTACGTTTCTTCAAAAGTTTTGTTAAATAAAATTTTTCTTGGACTTTTTCTTTTAATTTGTAAGAATCTAATATATTATTAAGGAGATCAAAGTTTAGGAACAAAATTTAGCTGCAAACTTAGTTGTAGTCACTCGAATTAACATTATTACATATTTTTAAAATCTAATTGATGAATTACATGTTTTTTATATTCTTAAAATACGTCAAAATTTCATGTCAATCAGATGTTATTTACTATTTGATTTATAAAATTATTTTTTATGTATAATTGTAGATGAATTTTACTAATGTGTGCCCTAATAATTAATCATTTTTGGAAATATTTTCTTAAAAATTGAAAAAGTATTGACAGCTTTTTTAATTCTCGAGAAAATGTTTCTAAAAATAGATGGCTTAATGTTTCTAAGGGCACACATTAACCGGACCCATTTTAGATTGCAAAAACTTAAAATTTAAATTTTTGATTGATGACATAACTATTGATCTTTTATCTTCTTGAAATTTTGCAAGTATAGAGTATTTAAGAAGAAAATGTAATTAAATTAACAAATTCACATTTAATAAAAAAATATTGAATAGAGTTGTAGGCTTAGTTTATAACCAAACTTATTGCTAAATTTTGTTCAAAATTTAATTATGTTGGGCCTAAAAAAAAATTTAGAGTGGTCAACATTTTTTTAAGAATAAAAAAATCATAAATTTTTAAAATTTATACGTAATAAATTTTTTTCCAAGTAGGATGGTCCTGTGATGACCCTGTACTTTAGGTAGAGCCGCCCCTATGTCACCGCTACTTAACTACTAATTATTCTCTACCAGATTTTTTGCTCTCAGCCACACATTTGAATCTTATTCAACCACGCGAAGTTTCTCATCAATTGCCTTGGCATTGTGAGAAAATCTCAGGAATAGTGACGCAGCTGGGTTTATAAAAAGGGGTGTAATAGAGAGAAACGTGCAGAGAGTGAAATTAAGCTGTGTGAAGATCTAAAAAAAAAAAAAAAAAAACCAGAGCTTTGTTCAGAGTGAAGATCTTGTTGCAACCTTGGTTTCACTGGGTTTCTAGAGGTATTTTTCAAATTTATTGTGAACTTAAGTTTTGGGCATAAACTTGAGCATTGCATTCTCTATTCTATTATAGTAAATTGTTCCCTATATATTAATTAGAGGGTTTTCAATCAGTGGCAGCTTCAGGATTTTTTTCTAGGGGGTCAATAACAAGATAAGTCTTAGATAGAAAATGAATTTTGTGGTCTACAATGTTTCTTTATTACAAATTTGTCTATAATACTAGCAAAAAAATAAAATATAAACTATTAGTTTATTTGGCATATAGTTTCATAATACAATGAACATAGTAATTATTATTACTAAGATTTTTTTTTTTTTTTTTGAGAAACTATTGTTAGTAAGATGAAATCTTGAAAATCATCCATAGTTTTCAAATACAATAGAATTATTAATTATTATTGCTAAGTGAACTTTAATTATCATTGCTCAGAATACTTTTATCTATTAGTTTGTTTTAACTCTGTACAATTCTTGTATTTAACAATTCAACTCAATTTTAACAACTATTGTTCTTTGTAATTGTATTAACTATGTTTGGGTCTTGATTATAAGCCAACTTATTGCTTCATCTTTTTTCCTACTATTTGCAGGTCTCTTGTGATTTTTTACTTATTTTATACTTTAAGCAAAAAGTTAGATAAACTGTTCTCAAATAGCTGCTAAGAAAATTTTTGTTGTGTTAACACTTGCTTTTGTCTTTATTCAATCACTCTTGGCCTGTCCCACACCCCTAATCCCTACTCAACAAATAACAAATTAAAAGCATTTCAAATTCAGTAACTAATTTTTATTTTCAAGGTTTTAGATTAAATTAGCCTGTTGTTGGACTCTTTTTTTGTTTTTTGTTTAAAAATGCCAAAATATTAGTAAAAGGACTATATTTAAGGTTATTTTAGTTGTGATTAAAAAAAATTAGGGTGAAAGTGTTCCAATTTTTATTTTAGAGGGTCAAAACAAAATAAATATTTTATATTTTATATATTCTTTCTTGCCAAGTCAGGGGGTTCATTTGAACCCCCTGGAACATGGCTAGCGCCACCCATGTTTTCAATCTTGTGTGATTAATTTTCTTGCTGCTCTTGCGTGATTATTTATTTATTTATTTGCTTCAGTTTATATTTAAATTTTATTTACATATATAGATGGAGATTTATTTCAACAAATTTATGGCAGATGTCCTCTTCGTGAGACTTTCATAATTTTAACCAGATTGCATAAACAAAACCAAGAAATACTTGGCGTCCAAACTCCTATATTGCAGCCCTCCAGCCATCAAAAAGTTGTATCATTGACCACACTCTTCTCATTTTTACAGGATTTTGGAAGAGGTGATTGGTGGACACCCATACCCTCAAACCATGTTTAGTTTCATGGAGATGCTTAAATCATTGGCACCAGTTTTCACTGCCGCTGTTGTGATTGTACTAAGTCCCTTTGTAAAAGAACGCATACCTTCTGCAGTCAGCAATTTTCTCGTCTCCACCTTTCAAATGTGGCTCGCTAGATTCTGTACGCCTCACATCACTGTCGTCATTGAAGAGAAAGGTGAACTCAAAAGCAACCAAATCTATGAAGCTGCCAAAGCCCACCTGCATACCCTGATTTCTGATTCAACAAAACCAAAACGCTTCAAGGTAAGCAAAGAAGATAGGCAAACGGAATCAACCATTGATATCATAAAGGATGTAGAGGTTATTGACTACTTTAGAGAAATTAAACTCAAATGGAAGTTACGTATAGAAAGAGAACAGCGTCATTACAGTCCTACTAAGAAATATTTTGAGCTTTCCTTTGACAAGGGATACGAAATGGATGTGCTAGACTCTTATTTAGATGATATAGTAGACCGTTATGAGAGAATTCAAAAAGAAGAAAAGGTGGTAAAGATTTATACCTGTAAAGAAAAAAATCGTGATCGTGCGGTTTATCCTGAACAAGATCGTGATCGTAATGTAAATTGGAGTTATGTTAATCTTGAACATTCAGCTACGTTTGAGAAGTTGGCAATGAACCCAGAGCAGAAGGAGATGCTCAAGGATGATTTGGACAGGTTTCTTGGAGGGAAGGATTTATATAAGAAAGTTGGCAAGTCATGGAAGCGAGGGTATTTGCTTTACGGCCCACCGGGTACTGGTAAATCAAGCTTGATTGCTGCCATGGCTAATTACCTCAAGTTTAATATCTATGATTTGAACCTTAACGCTGCGCTTTCAAATGAAGACTTGAGAAGTATATTGCTCTCAACAACTGATCGCTCAATACTGGTAATCGAGGATGTAGATTGTTGTACAAAGTTCTATGATAAAGAGAAGAAGGTTTACACGGTTAGCATTCTTTATTCTCACAAAATTTAGTTGCAGTTACTCCTATATATGTGTGTATATATATATATATATATGTATGTATGTATTTAGTCAACTATTATACACTTCAGACAGTTTTTCTGCGAATGGATTTAGTTGGATGTATATTGAGTCTTACAGTTGATGTTTATTAGATTGAAATGGACTATAAATGAGTACAATGCGTTTCAATATAAACTATTTTTTCAATACAAAAAATTGTTATAATGATTTTAAGTGTGTGAGCGTCTTTTTGTTAGACTTGGCTATAATTTTAACGAGATATTTAGTTCAATGAGTCTAATTAGTTTTTATCCTGGTAGAAAATTTTTCCTACTATTGGATGCATGTATTGTTGGGTTTGAGTCTGAGAATCGAATTAGTAGTATATTTTAACAGAGAAATAGAATAGAAATGGGAATAAAAATTGCATACCAATCATATCTCTTAAACCCCTGGAAGTTAGAGTTTTGTGTATTGATTATAACTTTTAACGAGTACATATGCTATGCACTATGTCAACAACCATTACAATTATCATCCTAGCTGATACAAACGACATTATCTAATTATTTCATTTAATAGTATTTAGTTATTTTTTCAGTTCACACAATCGGGTTTATTGAACATAATGGATGGATTATGGTCAAGCTGTGGAGATGAACGAATTATTGTGTTCACCACCAATCATAAGGACCGGCTTGATCCTGCTATATTGCGCCCAGGCCGCATGGATGTGCACGTGCACATGTCATATTGCACCAGGGATGGGTTCAAGCTTTTGGCTTCTAATTATCTTAATATTGAAGCTGACCACCAACTCTATAGACAGATTGAAGGATTGTTGGAGAATGTAGAGGTTACCCCAGCTGAAATTGCAGGGGAACTTTTAAAGAGTGGTGGTACTGATGTTGTTCTCAGAGGACTTGTCAAATTTCTCGAGCAAAAAACACTTCAGAAAGCAAAGGCTGCAGAGTTGAAGGAACTTTTGAAGAGTGATGATGATGCAGATGTTGATGTTGAAGGATTTGTGAAATTTCTCAAGCGGGAAAAACTTAAGAATGCAAAGGCTGCAGAGGCAGAGCAACTTTTGAAGATTGATCATACTTATGTTGATGTTGATGTCGATGTTGAAGGACTTGTTAAACTTTTCAAGCAAAAAAAACTTGAGGATGCAAAGGCTGCAGAGGTAGTGCAAGTAAATATCCAAAAGAATCATAACTGATGGGTAATTTCAAAAGAGATGGTTCGTGTTCTCAAGGAATTAGTAATGTTCCGAAGCCATTCTAGCACTTGTCAAATCACGTTTAAGTTTTTCATCTGGGTGACCATGAGTGACTCCTTGCTGGTGGTGATCCTTATTTGTTCCTCCCCTCATTTCTGTGTTTTTCTTCTCTTTGTGAAATAATATGCATCGTGTCAATGTGTGGGTTTGCACTGCTGTGAATCTGGTTATGTACTTGTGCAAATTGTGTGACCATGCATGTGTGTGAGATTTTGGTGATTTAGAAAAGAATTACATGTTTGTTGAATGGATATTTTGCATTAAGCTTTTTATGTGTGCTGCTATATGCCTCTGATCACTTTACTTTTATTGCTGGTAATGTTGACTCTCACTCTTTTTATGTGAAACACTGAAACAGCCCTCCCCTCTCTCGTCTCAGCCCTACCACCATTGAATGTTCATATTTAATTAGTATTTAATCATTTAATGCTTTGGTGAGAAAGCATATAAAAGTCTTTGGAGGTTATTTTCTGTTCTTTGAAAAAAACTGCATGCAAATCAAAGATGTAAATCAGTGTTATTTGATAACTGTACTTTGAGAGAATAGGAACTATCACATAATATGTTGTGATATGACTCTTTCCCTTTCACTTCTCCTTTCTTTTGTCTTTTAAAAATTGGTGGTTTTTTGTAATATAATAACTTAATTTCTTTCATGTTTACACTGGCATTACTCAAATATGTAAAGTAAGATTAGAATTCAAATTCGTTTTGTCTGTAGACTTTACAGTATCAATGGATGTCATGTCAAAAAAGGCAACACATGCCATGTCTTTTTCAATGTTCCATTTGGATTATAGTTTTTAGAAGTGCGTGTTTAAAAAGAATAAAAATAATAGACGAGATTCTAGAATGATGTTTAGGTAAAGTTTTGAAAATCCTTTATTTTTTTATGATGGTGTAATAGTGTTTTGGGTCTAACTATGGTGGATAGGATATTTAATCTTAAGGAGTCACCATTATCAGACCTTGCAGGTATCAAAGTGGCCTAAGTTCAACTTTGTCTTTTTCTTAAAGCCTTCTAAGTATTTAAATTCATTTAGATTAATTTGTCTTTAATGCAGTTACCCATTTGTTTTATCTCTATTACTATAAATATATGTGATTTTAAATTTAAATATCTTGTGCATTGCAGGGTTAGCGACTAGTAATATGTATGAGAAAATTTTTTATTCTAGTTCTATAAATTTATCATCCCTCCTACTCGAAAATATGAATAAAAATACCATCAAATTACCTACATTAATTTTTTATTAAAAAAAACCCATATAAATTATTAAGGGTTTTAAAGTTATAAATACATATTGTTGAAATATGTAATTTTTAAGCCCAAATATTAGTTCAATAATAGTAATAGTAGTAACAAGTATCAATTCAATCATTTATAGAATATAATAAGAGTAATAATATGAAAAAAAAAATTTGAAAAAAATTAGAAAAAAAAAAAAAGCAAAGGAAAAAAGAAAATATTGTTAGTCAGTTGGGGCTCACAAAAACAAAACAAAGAAAATAAAATTACAGAGAAAGCATAGAAGGACAACACGGTGAAAATACCCAAATACCACGTTTTGGCAAAGTTTGTGGCAATCTAGCACTGTTTCGGAAATATTTAGCAATCTACCACTTTTTTAATACTCGAGTTTCACAAAATCGAGTTTTGAATAGTACTCGAGTTCAGTGAACACAAGTTCCTAGTGAGTCTGCCAGTGTGTTATTGCCAGAAGGAACTCTAAGGACCCAGAGAAGCTGCCATGCTCTGTAAATTGGAAAGCTATTAAGATGGGGTTCCCTATCTTCTCCAAAGGCATATGCTGGAATGTAGGCAATGGCATGACCATTAACTTTTGGACAGATAGATGGCTAAGAGGTTGTGCTCCTAGAGAGCTAATTGAAGGCCCAATTAACAAGATGGAGTGCAAACTAACAGTGGCAGATGTGCTTCAAGGGAGCGAATGGAACTGGGCTGCATTGTCATTTAATCTTCCTACTAACATCATGGATAGGATTAAAGCCATTCCCATCCAATTGTTTGGGAGGAAAGAGGACACGTTAAGTTGGAGGCAATCTAAGGATGGGGAGTTCAGCACAGCATTAGCATACATGTTAGCCATTATTGATGAAAATCAAGACAATCCTTTCACTGGGGAATGGATTTGGAAACTGGACACCTTGCTTAGAATCCAATCATTCCTCTAGCTATGTCATCACAGCAGTGTCCCAGTGAGAAAGATGTTAGCTAACAAAGGAATTGAATGTGATATCACATGCCCTCTTTGCAGAAATGCCAACAAATCAGTCTTGCACCTCTTTAGAGAGTGCCTTTATGCAGTGCAGCTTCGGAGAAAGGTTGGAATCCTAGCCCCACTCGAAGCCTCATACAACCAGGAGCTGTTACAATGGCTTAAAGTAAAATGCTTAAGCAATCTGGACATCCTATCCAATAGTGTTCCTTGGAAAATTCTCTTCACATTCACTATGTGGAACCTCTGGAAGCACAGAAAATAGGGTAGTTTTCGAAAATACTATCCTAAATCCTAGCCTACACAGTATTTTCACAAAGCAAGCCATAGAAAATTTTTACTGCATTGGAAAATCAATTCAAATCAAAAGGTGGAGAATAATTCAGATCCAGTGATAAAACCATGTGCAGGCTAGTGTAAGCTGAATACAAATGGTGCGTCATTAGGGAATTTGGGGAAAGCAGGTGGAGGAGGATTAATCCGTCATCATAGGGGAGAATGGTTGAAAGGATTTAGTCGTGGCATAGGCAGTAGCACCAGTGTGATTGCTGAATTTTGGGCTCTAAGGGATGGTCTCCTTTTAGCATCCCTAATGGGAATCTCATACCTAGAAGTTGAGAGTAATGGCAAGATAGTGATAGACCTTTTGCTCTCTAACTCACTGCCTAATAGAACGTACACATCCCCATTACTTGATTGCAGATCCCTCCTCAACAGGTTTCAACAAGTCAAGGTGATCCATACCTTTCGGGAAGCGAATAGGATGCTATGGCTAGATTGGGGTTCTTGCAATAGGAACATTTTGTAGTGTTTAACAGTCGTCCATCGCCTGAATAGGATGCCAATGGTGTGTACTATGTGTAGACACTCAATTTTGCACCCATGATTTAATGTGACTTGAATGACCAATTCATGTAACCCAGAAATCATAATTGCATTACATGCATCAATTTGTTCTTGCATTACATGCATCATTTTGTCTTTGCATTACATGCATTAGTTCATTCATTGCATATCAAAAAAATGATCTTGAGATTCTAACAGTCGCAACGGTGTTTTCAGTTTTCAAATCGGATAATCGGATCGAAAGATATCACATGATCAAGTTTGCACGATTAACATGCATTGTGTCTAGGTGGAGTTGACCACACATGATCAATTTAAATTAATTTTGATTGGTCAAACAATTAAAATTAATTAAATAATTTTGTGATTGATTGATAATTAGTATTTAAAAAAGGGATGCATGCATGGGAATAAAAAGGATGATTGGATAACAATAAAATTGTGGATAATCTGAACCTTATCAAGATTTATTTTAAGGGATTTATCCACAAGATAATTGTTCTTAAAAAAGCCTGAATTATCTAGAAAAGAGATAAAAAAAGAATCATAAACAGAGGATGAAAACATGTCTAGGTACAAGGATCGGCCAAAAAACCCTAAAAAATTAGTCCAAATGGCACCTGAACACGAAAGTGCGTTTGGCTTCCAAAAGCCAATTCAACACATTTGGAGTGCTAAACGGCACTCTAAAAGTGTCAAATTGCCATTATGTGGGCTTTGGCCCAACGGCCTTCGGGTGACAATAAGGCACACCCTTTTCGACATTTTCGCAAAAAGATGCGTCCGGATTCAAACCCTAATCGTTCGTACCTATTTTTTAGAGTCCTCAGGCCTTTATAAATAGAGACTGAACCTCATAATTTAGCACCTTTTTTCTATGCTCTAAGAGGCACATGTTTTAGGCTCCCAAACAGCTCATATTTTCTGATATCTTCTCTGATTTTCTGTGGAAGCTAGGGTTTTTGGGTTTCAAAGATAACTGAATAAGTTTCTTTGAACCCTAAAACATCCTCTCAAGTAGAAGAGTTCTCATGCAAGAGGTTGCTTTCTAAACCCTTTTATTTCTATGCTTTTCTTATCATGATAATGTATGTTTAATTGTTTCAAATATTCTTATTCTTCCTTGTTAATCTTGTAAAAACATGTTCTTGATTTCTTTATTATTGATATAATTTGTTTCTTAATTTTAAAGATTTGCATGTAGTCAACTTTTCTTCAAATAAAACGGATCTGCATCTTTCTTAGATGTAGATCTGAATTTTTCTTCAAATAAAATGGATCTACATCTAAGAATTTTTCTTCAAATAAAACAGATCTGCATCTTTCTTAAATGCAGATCTAAATTTTTCTTCAAAACAAAATCGATCTACATCTTTTTAGATGTAGATTTTAATTTTTCTTCAAAATAAAACGGATCTGCATCTTTCTTAGATGTAGATCTGAATTTTTCTTAAGATGAAAATGGATTTTGTATCTTTTAAGATATAGATCTAATTTTTTTAATGCATGCAGATTTCTAAAACAAAGAAAGAGATCATGAATTGTTGTTTTGTTGTTTGTTTTGTTTGAGTCATGTAGCATGAAATTATTTTGTGAATGAGATCCTATTCACATAAACATATCTTTTTCAAATATAAAAACAGATCTGGTTTTTTTGTTATAAAAACCCATTTTTTTTATCATCACAAAACATATCTGAATTTCTCATCAAAAAACCAATTTTTTTTACACATAAAAACATATCTGAATTTTTTATAAGCCAAAATCAATTTTTTCTAATCATCAAAACAGATCTAAATTTTTCTAAATAAAAGGAGGATACGTTCATAAATGATTTTGTGTTGTTTATTTCACATGTTCAACATATCATACATAACATGCATAAAATGGTACATTGGTCACAAGAGTCTAGAAGACCAGACTCTGTTTGGGCGGAATGGGTGCCTAACACCTTCCTATTCCGTAACCTAGCCTTCGGATTTAGGTCTTTGGTTAAGTAGATCTAGTCTTATCTTTACTTTTTGTTTTTGGGTAGATTGTAACTAGGACAAAAAGCCATGTATATCTGGTAGATTGTAACTAGGACCCAAAGTCGTGTAAAGTTCAAATTTTCAAATATGTAATTTTATTCAATCAATGAATGGAACAATTCAGTCATTATTATTATTATTTTTTTTTAGTTTTTCTTATTTTTTTGTACATAAAAAATAGGTGGCGACTCCATACCACTTACCCAAAAAAGAAAGGTGTCTTAAAAGGTACCCGAATATCTTTTTTGAGGGACACCGTCTCTCACAGTGGTGACTCCGCTGGGGATGTTGAGGGCTAAGTTTTGTATTAGACTTAAGTGACCAAATATCTGCCATTATTTTGCATGGTCTTGCATGATATAGTTATTATTTGTTTATTTATGATTATTGAGATGTTGTATAATATTTTTGTTGATGATATTTTGTTGTTGGTATTGTTTGTTAAAATCTTTCCCTAACTGTCATAGTGTGTGCCATCCAAACAATATGTATGCACCCCTTTTCAACAATTTGTGGTGGTAGTAACAATGGATCACCAGTCTTCATTAGATTCGAGTACCCAATGGCAAACTCACCAACTCATAGCCCAAGTCACTGGATCATTTCCTGCTGACTGTAATGGACACCATGCCGTTTGGACCAACGTAGTGTTCATTACATTACAAGTTGGGATGTGTAATGTCCTAGCTATGGGAAACAATGAAACAACAAATCCACCCTACAACGTAATGACTTAGAACCTACCCTTAGGTCGGTCCCAATTAAAACTACATTGCACATTGTGTGTGTTTGTCTCGCTTGGTTGTTTGATGCAGATGGCCTAGCTTTAATTGACCCAAGAGAGCTTGTTCTAGAGAGAGAGAGAAAGAGAGAGAGAGAGAGAGAGAGAGAGAGAGAGAGAGAAAGCAAAAGGGAAGAATTTGGTCAAGATTTGAAGGAAGGCTACAGAGAGAACCTAAGGCCAAACCTTAAGCCAGTAGCTCTAGTTCCAAGCCCACCACTCCCATCACGGTACAGAAGCCCGTGAGCATAGAGGACACTCCGCTGCTGCAACATCACAATCCCATATCCGACGTGCAAGATATTTCGAATCCTAACTAAATCACCCAACATCTACAAATGGGGGGAGACACTTCAAACCCTAGCCAAGTAACTCAACATCCATAAATGGGGGGAGACACTTTAAACCCCAAGATATCGATCCTAATGACTTGACAAAAATTGCCCACATTACAATGGGGGAAGACACTTCAAACCCCTACATTGGGAGACAAACAACCCAAAGTCAAAGTCCACCAAGATTTCAACCTTTGGGGTCATAAGTTCAAGCCCATCAAGCCCAAGGAAGGTTCAACCCTAATGAGCCAAGAAAGAATTGAAGATGTTCTTAACTCCATCCTAGAAGATCAAGAGAGGATAAATAAAGAGCTAGCCCAAATCTCCTAGATAGCCAACTCTGCATTACAAGTCAGCTTAGCCAATCAATCTAAGCTCTCTACCCTGTGCAAGGATAATTCACCAGAGCCTGAAGAGATCCCACACTTCCAATTTCTAAAGAAAAGAACCAGGGATTTCAACAAGTTGTCTTTCCAACTATCCTCTCCAATTAACAAGAACATGTCAATGGATTCAATCCCCAAGGAGGTAGTGCCTTATCACATCAATAATGGTGCAGACAAACAATCAACTGGCAATTGTAGGCTTCGAAGAAATTTTTCAGAACTACACATGACTTTGAGTGAAGCCTTGGAGAAACTACAAGCTAAGTGATTACTGAAGCCATTGGATCCCACGCCAATACCACATCCCATGCCTAGAAGATACAATCTGTTGGGAAATTTAGACCCCGGTTGATAGAATTAACAAGTTTTAAATATAAGTTGTTAATTAGATTTATTATCAATAAAACTTATTAAAACAAATAAACATCAATATCATGTCAATAATGAATGCAGCGAAAAAGTAAATAAGACAAGATATGATGACCCAGGAAAACCAATGAAACCAACCAGTTTCATAGTAAAAAACTCGGGGGGAAACCTTCTTGAAAAGCAATTCACTATAGTAAAGAGAAGTTTTAGATCTAGTACAAAACCTTTGTCCCTAGACTCTACAATCCCTGTAGATGAACTCATAGTAGAAACCTTTTACCGCTTCAGAACCTCTAAACTCTTCAATATATGAACGCCACCCTTTTGTTGCACGAATCCTAGTACGTGACTAACCAATTGCGCAAATCCTAATATGCAACTTAAATCACCAATTAGAAGAAGATGTTGGCTGCAAAGTTCTTCACTTCATCAACAATGAAGATCAAGAAGCACTTGGTTACAAAACGCGAAGGCACAAAGACGCAGTAGCTTCTTTCAGAGAGAATAAGGTATCGGTCACCTTTTGCATATGTTCTTCTTGTATTCTCTTATGTGACGACCTCTAAAATAAGCTTTATATAGGTCTAAAGTTGTGACCCTACACAAATACAAAAGCCTGGCCCAAAAATAAGATCTGAAAATCTGAATTCCCGTAACCTCGATAGATACCTCGATCGATTGGGAGGTGTCGAGCTTTAAACCTCGATAGATAGTTAGGTGTCGAGGAGGTGTCGAGAAGACAGAAGATTTCTCGATCGATCCACCAGTTGTCAAGAAGGTGTCGAGATTGCGATAAGAAAACACCTTAAAAGTTCGATAGATAGCCAACTGTCGAGAAGGTGTCGAGAAGCTGTCAAGCTATCTGTCCACAGGTGTTGAGCTATCTGTCCAGCTTTATTGAACACATTTTCTTCACTTGTTTCTTGGTTCAATCTTCATGACTTTAATACTAGACTTGAACAACATGTTCCTTGACGTATTAAACACATCCTAGATCTACCCAAATACAAGTAAAGTGCGGATTAGCCAACTACATAAAATATGTCCTTAACACAATCTTAATCCTCATTGTAGATATCATCAAAGGGAAGGCCATACAACTAATGGATGTCATAGCTTAAGGCACGCCATTCAAGATCTGATTGATCAACAAGTCATCACTCCACCTTCATCAACCAGTAATCCTGACTTTGTTTGAATTTTATTTTACAAGTTATTTTTTTTAGATAGGCTCTTTGATTTTATTGTTTATTTAGGATTTGCTTTCTAGTTGGTTATTTGCTCAATAAAGTTCATGTCATGTTTGATGCATTCATCATGTTGTTTATATGTACATAAAAAATTCTTTAAAAAAAAAAAAAAATTTGCACTAGGGGCATTGGGCCTTCTTAGTAACCTTTTTCTAAAAACCCTTTTTCTTGTTCCTTCAAAGAGTCCAAAATTTTTCAAAAGTCTTCTTTTCAAGAGAACACAAGAAGATCCATTTGACAAATCTTCTTCCAGATCATGATGAATAATTGCTCTACCAATCAAATTGTTCCAAAAAGGGATTTGACTTCATTAAATCCATTAAAGGACTTTTGCTAAACATTCAAAATATGATAAGAAAAGGTCCTAAAAGGCAATCAAAGAAATAAATCCATTCACCCAGATTTCTCTAACCCCATACACTCAATCCATTGTTGGAGCATTTGAACTCTTATTCCAAGAATAATTTATTAAAAGAGTTTAAGTCGTTGTGCTTACAAGAAAGCATCACTAGGGATAGGAGGCCGCCTTGAATAACCAACATTATTCCTTGACACCTATTACAATAATTATCCATTGCTAGCCAACTTGAGCCTTTAAACAGTTAGCTTGTTTTTCGATGAACCCACTAAAAACTTGAACCTTGGGTAGGGAAATTATGTATGCATGCTTAAATCTCAAGATGAGGAAGTGTTGACCTTATGGATCAGCACCACTTGGTAAGGTCCTCAATGAAGACAATATGACAAGTTAGAAGGGAAGATTCATCAAGTTCAGAAAAGAGAGTTCATCAAAGTTAGGTAGAAAGGAAATCCATCAAGGAGAGATAAGATTTTGAGAAAGCATCAAACTGTGAAAAAAAATAGAAGGCCATCAATCTAGAAAAGACTTCAACCAAAAAAAAAGAGAGAGAAAGAGAGAAGTAAATGCAAGAATTTTCATCAAGTTATGAGAGAATGCTAATTCATCAAAAGACACCAAAGATATGAGACTCCATGAAAGATCATTCAAGTTGAGAGGGATGAGCAAAAATGAAGACTCATCAAGAGAAGAAAATCCAATCAAATTGAGGAAGATGAGGAAGAAAAAAAAAAAAAACAAGACACATTTCATCAAAACATTAAAAAAAAAAATTCTAAAAAAAAAAAAAAGCTCGCTAGGCTGAAAACCCGAAAGGGCAGTCTAGGAAAAACTTAAAGCCAAAAAAAGAGGTAGGTTGAAAACCCGAAAGGGCAATCTACGCAAAAAGAGAGCGGAAAAAAAAAAAAAAAGTGAGAAAGCCTACTAGGTCTGAAACCCAAAAGGGTGGCCTAGGAAAAAATTAAGGCAAATAAAAAAAAAATCAATGAACTACGTGATGACTTGATCCTTCTATCAAAAGGGGTACATAGGCAACCATGCTTTGGTTCGGTCACAATTTCCCAAAACCCACCATTTGCCCATTAGCTGAAAATTTCCGAAAACAAAACAAAAAATCAAAGAATTCTTTCACAAAAATGAGAGTGAGTGATCTGACCGTAAGATAGGATGCTAAGAAGACCAAAAAGAGGAAGTTGTCAAGTTATAAAAATCAAGACCAAATAAAAGGAATCAATGAAGACCAATGAGAAGATGATGAACATGACAAGGATTTTAGCACAAGATTCAATGATGGGAGTTGTGAAAAAATCTTCCAATGCTTAAATTTAAAGTATTGCATACTTGGGGAAACATCATAAGGGTTGTTCTCAAAAATTTTCAAATCTTCAAACTTGGGATTTTTCCCTTTCTTGCTTGTTCCCAACATATGTGATTCCCAAGCCTTTCATTTCTTTGATTGTCTTTAAAGGGTTCTTAATCTAAAAAAATTTCAGAATGAAGAAGCAAATTTGATTATATGTTTTTAATGATTTCAAATCCTTTCTAGCCAATGAGATCGAGTTAACAATTGAGCATTATGATTGGTCAAAGAGGTTGTTCAAAGGATCTCCTTTTGTTCATTTGAAAAAGATAAAATTTCAAAAAATCTCATTCTAATTAAATTGTTGTTTTAAAAAAAAAAAGATTTTTCAAAACTTCATTTTTCAAAACTTTTTTTGAACTACGTCTGGACCTGATCCTCTATGAGAAGAGGTACGTAGGCAACCTTTTCAAAGGCCTGGTCACAATCACCCAAAAAGAAATTTCATTTTTCAAAACTTCATTTTTTTCAAAAAAAAAAAAAATTTCGAACTATGTCTAGACTTGATCCTCTATGAGAGAGGTACGTAGTCAGCCTTTTCAAAAGGCCCAGTCACAATCACTCAAAAGAAACTTTCTTTTTTCAAAGGCTCAAAATCAAAAAATTTCTTTGTGTGAATTTAGGCTAGTAGCATTTGTTTTGCATTAAGCATATCATCAATTTTATGTGCGAGCATATATAAACTAGGGGCATTGGCCCAAAACATTTTTATAATAACTGAGTACTAACAAGTTCATGAGAAGAATCTTTTGCAGGAGGTGGACATGGATCTTTCATCTACTCAACAATCACCATCAACCTTCTATTTAGATGTGCCAATTGGCACTCTAACCGAGCCCATAGGCCCATCATCTCAGCAGTCCTTGTTTTGCACAGTTTTGTGATTTTAATCTCGTTTTACTCAAATTTTTCTTTATTGAGGTCCTTACACTATAAGATTTTCAAAATTCACATTGATTTTTGAACTAGGGGCATTCGGCCATGCCTCATCCATTTTCAAAAAAAAATCATCATCATCATCTTTTCATAAGAAATCAAGAATTTCAAAAATCATGCATCCATTTTTAAACTAGGGGCATTCGGCCATGCCTCATTCATTTTCAAAAAATGGGGACCATCATCATCATCTTTTCATGAAAATCAAGATTTCAAGATTTCAAAAATAAATAATTATTATGCATTCATTCTAAACTAGGGGCATTTGGCTCCGTCTCATTCAAGTAAGTGCAGATTCTAGTAGAGCTAATCAAGATAAGTCTAAATTAGCATTACAAGACATCATTAGGTGAATTCTAAACTTGTTGTCTTAGTTAAAGTCTCTACATGATCCAAAGGGCAAGGAGCTAAAACATGAAAACTAATACAGGATTGTCTAGGGAACACTTCCTTCTGTTTTGTAGGAAAAATAAAAACACGTCATACATCATTGGGACTACGAGTCCATCTGTGTGAGGATCTTCTTAATCCGCCTCTAGAGGAGCCACCTTCGGTATTTCCTTCTTGACTTGCAAAAAAGCGGGGATCGTACTGACGATTTTCAAATTCAAGGCTCCTGATCCTTTCCTCCAAAGCTCTCTGGGTAGAGTCAGTAGTTTCCATTCTATGTGTCTGAAAAGTCAGCAAAATTAGGTGTTAATTTCACCATCCAGCATAGCTCAAGCCAAAGATGCTCAGGAAGCAACGTGGCATACCCAGTTTGAATCATTCAACACATATTGGGAGGATTAAGTGAGAGCCAATGATTGCAAGCCTCTAATCATCCACATACTTTCTTCCACAAGATCCATATCAACCTAAAGCACAACTCTACCAAGTTAGAATCCATTCAAGAAATAAGGACAAAGAACTAAACATTCAAGAACACACCAGATCGGGCCAAGGAACATTTGGTACATGTTCTGGCCTAGTCAAAGGCATGGAGCTATACGTTCCATCAGGATTCATCACATTATACTGCCATGTTGGAAAATGAGGATAAGTCTTCGCAAAGGAACTAGAAGAACTACCAGTATGGTGAGGAGAGGGAATCTCTTCCTCTTCCTCTCCCCCTTCCTCTTCTTCAGAAGATGGAGGCTGAAAATACAACATGCTAGTATCATTACCAAGCAGAAACATGAAAAGGAATTTGTAAAGTAAAAGGGAAGAAAAATACAGTTTTGCTAACCAAGCAGCCTTGCTGATGATCCCGAACAAATTCAGAGTAATTTCCTTCTACTTCTGCAACAATATAGCCATCATGGGCCAGAGCAATCTCTTCATTAGCTAGGAGTTCAACTAATCGAACATTAAGACAAGGAGCAGTTGGAATTGTGGTAGGAGGATAGACATGTTCAACTTGGGGCAACACCTTATCGCCAAGATACCAATACTTTCCATGCCCACATTCAAACAATACTTGGTAGCCATTCAGTTCTAGAGCCCGCTCGCACTCAGCATACCCATCACACCCAACCCAAGGAACTTAGAAAGAGAAGAGGTTGAATCATAACCAAGTGCCAAAGATTTAAAAAGAGAAGGAAGAAAGAACTCACATTATCAATGGTCAGGTTGTCAATCACCGAGCACCAAATCTCCAAAGAACGTCTGGGGAGTATAGACAAACGATGTTTGGGCAACCAACGGAGAAATCTAGGAAAAATGCCAGCAACTTCCTCCTGAATTTCTAGACCAACCCCAAAATATTCATACATCCAAACCTAAAAAATTCACAACATCATTACCACATAGCCAAAATAATTTTCCACAACCTACACATAGCCAAATAAATACCAAACCTCACTTGCCATACAAATGGAGCTCCACCTAAGCTTAAAAGGCTTTGCCTTGAGAGTTGGGTCATGAATTGCATTAGAGTAGCATAGGCCATGCCACCCCAATCATAATGCTAGATTTGTTCAATTTTTCTCAAGCTCCCCAAGTAGTGTAGATTCACAATACCTCCTAAATCCAGACACAAGAAGGTCCCAATAAAAAGAAGCATAAACATGCGGGCACTCTTTGCCACAATTTTACATTGGGAATATTCTCACATAGCCAAGACAAAGGAATATTGTTACTCTTCATTCTAGAAGGTGTTACATCTAGAAGTTTTTTGAGTTCAGCTGAAGTAAAGGACTCATGGACAAGAATTCTTTTACCACCCAACCTCAGACCGGTTATAACAGAGAAGTCATAAGGTGTCAACATTACCTCCCCAATATCTAGAAAATGGAAGGTGCAAGTAGTGTCCCAGAAGCACTTTGCCCAAGCAAGAAGTAACTGAAGATCTTTGTATTCATGTATCTCATGGTTTAATAGAGCTTCAAAGAAAGTATCAAAGCCTGCTTCATTGATGATGATTTTGATGCTAGGAGACAAGGATGCCCATGCACTTTTCAAAATTTGGAGACTACCTTGACTCTTGAGACTCTACAACATAAAAGTTTAGCTCCTTAATTCCCATGACCAAAACCACATGTCCAAAAAAAATTTCTCATGACCAAAATCGTGTGCCCAAAAAATTCCTATGCCCAAAATCACGTGTCCAAAAAAATTCTCATAACCAAAACCACATGATCAAACATTTCCCATGACAAAAAGTTTTCCATAACCAAAACCCACATGTCCAAAAATTCCTATGAACCCAAAAAGTCAATGTCCCACAACAAAAAAACCAATGCCCCCAACAAAATTTCACCTTAATCAAAATATTTCACATATCTATACACAACTACCAAGTTTTTTCCATAGCCATGCAAAAAGAAAAAATTCCCATATGGCCAAGATGAAAATTCCCACAAGTTCATGCACAAATAAATTCTCACACAGCTAAAATGATAATCACACAAATTCTCCAAGAATCAACATCACACACCCAACAAAATTCTTTTTCCACAAGTCAAAACTTCATACACAAAAATTTTTTTCCATAAAAACAAAGTTTACATATACCAATAAACTTTTCCCACAAACACCATGAACACATTCATATAAGCCTAGCACAAAATTTCCACAATGCAATACTCTCAAAGTCCAAAACCAAAGTTTATCCAACAACATCACAATCTACCTACATTGTCAAAATTCTAAGAGCCGCCAACATTGTCCAAAATGCACCATGAAAAAAAACAACACTTCAAGAATGCTCCAAAGCCAACATTTTCAAACATGATCAATCACACAATGCCCCCCAAAATTTTAAAATAACCCAATGACAATATCTCACCATGAAACTTTCAATAAAACATGCAATATCATTTTTTCCAGGCCAAGAAACCAAAGAAAAACTCACCTTGGTGTCTACATGGCAATATGGAGCATAGGTCTTAGGGTCTTGAAGAAGTCCATTATTCATTCCAATCAAATGTTGGACCATATTCCTTATCATGAGAAGCTAGAAAAGAAGATCCCTTGGAGGAAGAAGCCATTTTAATGCAAAGAAAATAGGTTTTGGAAAATGGGTTTCACCAAAATGGGTATATGATGACAATGCTCAAAACACAAGGATCTAAAGAAATATTGATAGAGATGGAGGAAGGAAGCTTGAGAGGTTTAAAAAGTCTTTTTTGTGAGAAGAAATGGTGAGATGAAGAAGAAAATCCAAGGGGAAAAATAGAGTGAATAGTGACAATGGAGAAAGAGAGGTGGAGGAGGATGAAAGAAAAAAAGAAAAAAAGAGAGACAAAGGGAAGTGGGGGGCCAAAAATTCGGCCCCCACACTTAAAACTCAGCAAAAGCTGAGTCAACCCAGTCAAACTGAGTTGGCTAAGTCAACCCTAAAAAAAAAATCACATTTTTTTTAATACCAACTCTTTTCCTAAATCCAAACCTATAGCATTCAAAGAGGAAAAATTTAAACCCTTGATTTCATGATCAAAATTTCAAGTCTTAATTTTTAAAACTCCAAATCTTAAAATTTCAGATTTCAATTTCCAAATTTCAAATCAAAATCTCAAAGTTTTAAATTTCAATTTTAAAACTTCCAAGCTTCCAAAAGAATAAAATCTTTTTCAAAAATAAAATCTTTCTCAAACAAAGCTTATCTTGATAAAATTCAAATTAATAAGGAACAAATGAAAATCACACATCTCAGAAACAGCGGGACCACGAAGCACCTATCAGTTACAGGCAAACTCTAAATTTTGATTTTTTTGCAGAAAGCAAATCCAGGTCGAGATAAAGGAGATCCCCATGATCATCACTGTAGAAAGAAAATCTAGAGTAAAGTAGAGGAGATCCCCTTGACCGTCACTATAGAAAGAAGATCTAGAGTAAAGTAAAGGAGATCCCCTTGATCATCATTGCAAAAAGTAAATCTAGGTTGAGGTAGAGGAGATCCCCTTGACCATCATTGCAGAAAGCAAATCCAGGTCGACGTAGAAGAGATCCCCTTGATCATTATTGCAGAAAGCAAATCCAGGTCAAGGTAAAGGAGATCCCTTTAATCATCATTGCAGAAAGCAAATCCAGAGCGAGGTAGAGGAGATCCCCTTGATCATTATTGTAGAAAGCAAATCCAGATCGAAGTAAGGGAGATCCTTGAGGTAGAGGAGGTCCCCTTGATCATCATTGCAGAAAGAAAATCTAGATCATCATTGTAAAAAGCAAATCCAGATCGAGGTAGAAGAGATACCCTTGATCATCATTGCAGAAAGCAAATCCAAGTTGAGGTAGAGGAAAACCCCATGATCATCATTACAGAAAGAAAATCCAGAGCGAAGTAGAGGGGATCCCCTTGATCATCATTGTAGAAAGCAAATCCAGGTTGAGGTAGAGGAGATCCCCTTAATTATCATTACAGAAAGCAAATCCAGAGCGAGGTAGAGGAGATCCCCTTGATTAACATTATAGAAAGCAAATCCAGATCGAAGTAGAAGAGATCCCCGAGGTAGAGGAGATCCTTTTGATCATCATTGCAAAAAGCAAATCCAGATCATCATTGCAGAAAGCAAATCCAAGTCGAAGTAAAAGAGATCCCCTTGATCATCATTGCAGAAAGCAAATCCAGGTTGAGGTAGAGGAAATCCCCTTGATCATCATTGTAGAAAGAAAATCCAGAGTGAAGTAGAAGGGATCCCCTTGATCATCATTGCAGAAAGTAAATCTAGATCAAAGTAGAGGAGGTCCCCTTGATCATCATTGCAGAAAGCAAATCCAGATCTAGGCAGAGGAGATACCCTTGATTATTATTGCAGAAAGCAAATCCAGAGCGAGGTAGAGGAGATCCCCTTAATCATCATTGCAGAAAGCAAATCCAGATCATCATTGCAGAAAGCAAATCCAAGTCGAGGTAGAGAAGATCCGCTTGATCATCATTGCAGAAAGAAAATCCAGAGCGAGGTAAAGGAGATCCTGTTGATCATCATTGCAGAAAGCAAATCCAGATCGAGGTAGAGGAGATCCCCTTGATCATCATTGTAGAAAGCAAATCCAGGTCGAAGTAGAGGAGATCCCCTTGACCATCATTACAGAAAACAAATCCAGAGCGAGGTAAAAGAGATACCCTTGATCATTATTGTAGAAAGCAAATCCAAAGCGAGGTAGAGGAGATCCCCTTGATCATCATTGCAGAAAGCAAATCTAGATCATCATTGCCGAAAGCAAATCCAAGTCGAAGTAGAGGAGATCCCTTTGACCATCATTGCAGAAAGCAAATCCAGAGTGAGGCAGAAGAGATCCCCTAGATCATCATTGCCGATAGTAAATCCAGATAGAGGTAGAGGAGATCCTCTTGATCATCATTGTAGAAAACAAATCCAGGTCAAAGTAGAGGAGATCCCCTTGACCATCATTACAGAAAACAAATCCAGAGCGAGGCAGAAGAGATCCTCTTGATCATCATTGCAGATAGTAAATCCAGATCGAGGTAGAGGAGGTCCCTTTGATCATCATTGTAGAAAGCAATTCCAGATCGAAGTAAAGGAGATCCCCGAGGTAAAAGAGATCCTTTTGATCATCATTGTAGAAAGCAAATCTAGATCATCATTACAGAAAGCAAATCCAGGTCGAGGTAGAGGAGATCCCTTTGATCATCATTACAGAAAGAAAATCTAGAGCAAAGTAGAGGGGATCCCCTTGATCATCATTCCAGAAAGCAAATACAGGTCGAGGTAGAGGAGATTCCCTTAATCATCATTACAGAAAGCAAATCCAGAGCGAGGTAGAGGAGATCCCCTTGATCATCATTGCAAAAAGTAAATCTAGGTTGAGGTAGAGGAGATCCCCTTGACCATCATTGCAGAAAGCAAATCCAGGTCGACGTAGAAGAGATCCCCTTGATCATTATTGCAGAAAGCAAATCCAGGTCAAGGTAAAGGAGATCCCTTTAATCATCATTGCAGAAAGCAAATCCAGAGCGAGGTAGAGGAGATCCCCTTGATCATTATTGTAGAAAGCAAATCCAGATCGAAGTAAGGGAGATCCTTGAGGTAGAGGAGGTCCCCTTGATCATCATTGCAGAAAGAAAATCTAGATCATCATTGTAAAAAGCAAATCCAGATCGAGGTAGAAGAGATACCCTTAATCATCATTGCAGAAAGCAAATCCAAGTTGAGGTAGAGGAAAACCCCATGATCATCATTACAGAAAGAAAATCCAGAGCGAAGTAGAGGGGATCCCCTTGATCATCATTGTAGAAAGCAAATCCAGGTTGAGGTAGAGGAGATCCCCTTAATTATCATTACAGAAAGCAAATCCAGAGCGAGGTAGAGGAGATCCCCTTGATTAACATTATAGAAAGCAAATCCAGATCGAAGTAGAAGAGATCCCCGAGGTAGAGGAGATCCTTTTGATCATCATTGCAAAAAGCAAATCCAGATCATCATTGCAGAAAGCAAATCCAAGTCGAAGTAAAAGAGATCCTCTTGATCATCATTGCAGAAAGCAAATCCAGGTTGAGGTAGAGGAAATCCCCTTGATCATCATTGTAGAAAGAAAATCCAGAGTGAAGTAGAAGGGATCCCCTTGATCATCATTGCAGAAAGTAAATCTAGATCAAAGTAGAGGAGGTCCCCTTGATCATCATTGCAGAAAGGAAATCCAGATCTAGGCAGAGGAGATACCCTTGATTATTATTGCAGAAAGCAAATCCAGAGCGAGGTAGAGGAGATCCCCTTAATCATCATTGCAGAAAGCAAATCCAGATCATCATTGCAGAAAGCAAATCCAAGTCGAGGTAGAGAAGATCTGCTTGATCATCATTGCAGAAAGAAAATCCAGGGCGAGGTAAAGGAGATCCTGTTGATCATCATTGCAGAAAGCAAATCCAGATCGAGGTAGAGGAGATCCCCTTGATCATCATTGTAGAAAGCAAATCCAGGTCGAAGTAGAGGAGATCCCCTTGACCATCATTACAGAAAACAAATCCAGAGCGAGGTAAAAGAGATACCCTTGATCATTATTGTAGAAAGCAAATCCAAAGCGAGGTAGAGGAGATCCCCTTGATCATCATTGCAGAAAGCAAATCTAGATCATCATTGCCGAAAGCAAATCCAAGTCGAAGTAGAGGAGATCCCTTTGACCATCATTGCAGAAAGCAAATCCAGAGTGAGGCAGAAGAGATCCCCTAGATCATCATTGCCGATAGTAAATCCAGATAGAGGTAGAGGAGATCCTCTTGATCATCATTGTAGAAAACAAATCCAGGTCAAAGTAGAGGAGATCCCCTTGACCATCATTACAGAAAACAAATCCAGAGCGAGGCAGAAGAGATCCTCTTGATCATCATTGCAGATAGTAAATCCAGATCGAGGTAGAGGAGGTCCCTTTGATCATCATTGTAGAAAGCAATTCCAGATCGAAGTAAAGGAGATCCCCGAGGTAAAAGAGATCCTTTTGATCATCATTGTAGAAAGCAAATCTAGATCATCATTACAGAAAGCAAATCCAGGTCGAGGTAGAGGAGATCCCTTTAATCATCATTACGGAAAGAAAATCTAGAGCAAAGTAGAGGGGATCCCCTTGATCATCATTCCAGAAAGCAAATACAGGTCGAGGTAGAGGAGATTCCCTTAATCATCATTACAGAAAGCAAATCCAGAGCGAGGTAGAGGAGATCCCCTTGATCATCATTGTAGAAAGTAAATCCAGATCGAAGTGGAGGAGATCCTCGAGGTAGAGGAGATCCTTTTGATCATCATTGCAAAAAGCAAATCCATATCATCATTGCAGAAAGCAAATCCAGGTCGAAGTAAAAAAGATCCCCTTGATCATCATTGCAAAAAGCAAATCCAGGTCGAGGTAGAGGAAATCCCCTTGATCATCATTGCAGAAAGAAAGTCTAGAGCGAAGTAGAGGGGATCCCCTTGATCATCATTGCAGAAAGTAAATCTAGATCAACGTAGAGGAGGTCACCTTGATCATCATTGTAGAAAGTAAATCCAGATCAAAGTAAAGGAGGTCCCCTTGATCATCATTGCAAAAAGAAAATCCAGATCATCATTGCAAAGAGCAAATCCAAACGAGGTAGAAGAGATACCCTTGATCATTATTGCAAAAAGCAAATCCAGAGCGAGGTAGAGGAGATCCCCTTAATCATCATTGCAGAAAGCAAATCCAGGTCAAAGTAGAGGAGATCCCCTTGACCATCATTGCAGAAAGCAAATGCAGAGCGAGGCAGAGGAGATCCCCTTGATCATCATTATTGATAGTAAATCCAAATCGAGGTAGAGGAGATCCCCTTGATCATCATTGTAGAAAGCAAATCTAGGTTGAAGTAGAGGAAATCCCCTTGACCATCATTACAGAAAACAAATCCAGAGCGAGGCAGAAGAGATCCTCTTGATCATCATTGCAGATAGTAAATCCAGATCGAGGTAGAAGAGGTCCCCTTAATCATCATTGTAGAAAGCAAATCTAGATCAAAGTAAAGGAGATCCCCGAGGTAGAGGAGATCCTTTTGATCATCATTGTAGAAAGCAAATCCAGATCATCATTACAGAAAGCAAATCCAGGTTGAGGTAGAGGAGATCCCTTTAATCATCATTGCAGAAAGCAAATCCAAGTCGAGGTAAAGGAAATCCCCTTGATCATCATTGTAGAAAGAAAATCCAGAGCGAAGTAGAGGGGATCCCCTTGATTATCATTGCAGAAAGCAAATCCAGGTTGAGGTAGAGGAGATCCCCTTAATCATCGTTACAGAAAGCAAATCCAGAGCGAGGTAGAGGAGATCCCCTTGATCATCATTGTAGAAAGCAAATCCAGATCGAAGTAGAGGAGATCCTTTTTATCATCATTACAAAAAGCTAATCCAGATCATAATTGCAGAAAGCTAATACAGGTTGAAGTGAAAGAGATCCCTTTGATCATCATTGCAGAAAGCAAATCCAGGTCGAGGTAGAGGAAATCCTCTTGATCATCATTGCAGAAAGAAAATCCAAAGTGAAGTAGAAGGGATCCCCTTGATCATCATTACAGAAAGTAAATCCAGATCAAAGTAGAGGAGGTCCCCTTGATCATCATTGCAAAAAGCAAATCCAGATCATCATTGCAGAAAGCAAATCCAAGTCGAGGTAGAGAAGATCCGCTTGATCATCATTACAGAAAGAAAATCCAGAGCGAGGTAGAGGAGATCCTGTTGATCATCATTGCAGAAAGCAAATCTAGATCGAGGTAGAGGAGATCCCTTTGATCATCATTTCAGCTCCAGATCGAGATCGAAGTAGAGGAGACCCCTTTGATCGTCATCCCAAACAACTCCATTTTCAAGATTAG
The DNA here is from genome assembly GCA_023736055.1 of Quercus glauca. Lineage (NCBI taxonomy): Eukaryota > Viridiplantae > Streptophyta > Magnoliopsida > Fagales > Fagaceae > Quercus > Quercus glauca. The sequence goes on along the minus strand of CM043325.1, from coordinate 19,109,494 downwards.
GATAGGAAATTTTCTGGTCACCCTAATTGCTAAGAATCATTTACAAAGTCATCAACTACCAACTAAGTCTGGTATTTTCATTTTTTTTTTTTTTTTTTTTTTTTTTGTCAAAAGATAAGGCTAGTTCTTTGTTCTAAGGTTTTAGGTTTGAGGGCTAGGTAATCTTTGAAGATTCAACCTTAATTAAATCATGGTTGCTAAAATTAGTGTCTTTGTTTTACATTGATATTCGCTTTTCAAGCTCCGTCAATGAGGGGCATTCTGTAGACACTTAATTTTGCACCTATGGTTTAATCAAGGAGAATGACTTGAATGACTAATTCATGTACCCCAAAAATCATAATTGTATTACATGCATCAATTTGTTCTTGCATTAAATGCATCATTTTGTCTTTGCATTACATGCATCAGTTCATTCATTACATATCATAAAAATGATCTTGAGATTCTAATCGTCACAATGGTATTTTCGGTTTTCAAATCGGACCATTGGATCGAAAGATATCGCATGATCAAGTTTGCACGATCAATATGCATTATGTCTAGGTGGAGTCGACCACACATGATCAATTTAAATTAATTCTAATTGGTCAAACAATTAAAATTAATTAAATAATTTTGTGATTGGTTGATAATTAGTGTTTAAAATAGGGATGCATGCAAGGGAATAAAATGGATGATTGGATAACAATAAAATTGTGGATAATTTGAACCTTATCAAGATTTATTTTAAGGGATTTATCCACATGATAATTGTTCAAGATAATTGTTCTTAAAAAAGCTTGAATTATCTAGAAAAGAGATTAAAAAAAAAAAAATCATAAATGGGGGATGAAAACATGTCTAGGTATAAGGACCGGTCAAAAAAACCCTAGAAGAAGAGTTCAAATGGAACCCAAATATGAAAGTGCGTTCAGCCTCCAAGAGCCAATTCGGCACATTTGGAGTGCCGAACAACACTCTAAAAGTGCCAAATTGCCATCATGTGGGCTTTGGCCCAACGGCCTTCGGGTGACGATAAGCACACTCTTTTTGACCTTTTCGCAAAAGGATGCGTCCGGATTCAAACCCTAATCGTTCATACCTATTTTTTAGAGTCCTTAGGCTTTTATAAATAGAGACTAAACCTCATAATACAACACCTTTTTTCTACGCTCTAAGAGGCACACGTTTTGGGTTCCCAAACAGCTCATATTTTCTGATCTCCTCTCTAATTTTCTGTGGAAGCTAGGGTTTTTAGGTTTCAAAGATAACTGAATAGGTTTCTTTGAATCCTAAAACATCCTCTCAAGTAAAAGAGTGCTCATGCTAGAGGTTGCTTTCTAAACCCTTTTATTTCTATGCTTTTCTTATCATGATAATGTATGTTTAATTATTTCAAATATTCTTATTCCTCCTTGTTAATTTTGTTTATAAAAACATGTTCTTGATTTTTTTATTGTTAATATAATCTGTTTCTTAATTTTAAAGATCTGCATGTAGTCAACTATTTTTCTTCTAATAAAACGGATCTGCATCTTTCTTAGATGCAAATTTGAATTTTTCTTCAAATAAAACGAATTTGCATCTAAGAATTTTTCTTCAAATAAAACAGATCTACATCTTTCTTAGATGCAAATCTGAATTTTTCTTCAAAACAAAATGGATCTACATCTTTTTAGATGTAGATCTGAATTTTTCTTCAAAATAAAACGAATCTACATCTTTCTTAGATGTAGATCTAAATTTTTCTTAAGATGAAAATGGATTTTGTATCTTTTAAGATACAGATCTAATTTTTTTAATGCATGCAAATTTCTAAAACAAAGAAAGAGATCATGAATTGTTGTTTTGTTGTTTGTTTTGTTTGAGTCTTGTAGCATGAAATTATTTTGTGAATGAGATCCTCTTCACATAAACATATCTTTTTCAAATATAAAAAACATATTTGGTTTTTCTGTTATAAAAACCCTTTTTTTTTTTTTTATCATCTCAAAACAGATCTAAATTTTCTCTTCAAAAAACCAATTTTTTTACACGTAAAAACAGATCTGAATTTTTTATAAGCCAAAATCAATTTTTTCTAATCATCAAAACAGATCTGAATTTTTTTAAATAAAGGAGGATATGTTCATAAATGATTTTGTGTTGTTTATTTCACATATTCAACATATCATACATAACATGCATAAAATGGTACATTGTTCACAAGAGTCTAGAAGGCCGGACTTTGTCTGGGCGGAATGGGTGCCTAACACCTTCCCATTCTGTAACTTAGCCTCCAGATGTAGGTCTTTGGTTAAGTAGATCTATTCTTATCTTTACTTTTTATTTTTGGGTAGATTGTAACTAGAACAAAAAGCCATGTATATTTAGTAGATTTTAACTAGGACTCAAAGCCGTGTAAAGTTCAACTTTCAAATATGTAATTTTTATTCAATCAATGAATAGAACAACTCAGTCATTATTATTTTTTATTTAGTTTTTCTTATTTTTTGTACATAAAAAATAAGTGAAGACTCCATACCATTTACCCAAAAAAAGGTGTGCCCTAAAAGGTACCCGAATTTCTTTTTTGAGGAACACTGTCTCTCACACTATGTAAAGAGGTATACCAATACAATGCCTAATCTGGCTATGTAGCTTTGTTGTTAATAAATTTCATTTTAACAAAATGGAAAAAAAGAAAAAAAGAAAAAATAAAAGAAGAATCAGCACCCTATTGACAGTCAATCATGATGGAGATGACATTTAGGGCATGTTTGGTAGACTGTAATAGGCACTGTAATGTAGTAGTTATTCCTATGGTTTAGTTATTCTTTAGTTTGTTATATTTTTATTACAAGGAATAACCATTCCTTATGAATAGCTATTCTTCAAAATGAGGAATAATTATTCCTTTCTAAAAGGTTGTATTAGCTATTTCTTAGTAAGTGTAATAATTTCAAAACTTAATATATTTCCAAGTAAACAAACTTTCCATATGTATCTAACAATTATAAAAATAAAAAATCATAAAAAAAATAACACATATCTCTCTTAAATTTAAAAATAACAATTTTTAAAGAAATATAATTGTATGAGTAAGAAATTTCTTAAAATAAATGTTAAGTTTCATTCTAATGTTATAACTCACAACCAAACTAATGAATATGTTTAGTTATTATATTACAACACATTTTATTCCTAGTAATAAAGATTACAATTCCTGTTGTAATCCCCATTCAGTGTACCAAACGTACCCACTGTTGCATGACTAACACGCAACAATCTTCATGTTGAGGTTGAAAATTGAAATCCCTCACAATTAAAGTCATCACCTAATTTCTTAGCCAAAAAAAAGAAAAAAAAGAAAAAAAAAGTCATCACCTAATTAATACTACATATTTTAGGAAAAATTCTCTTTACATTACAATTCATTGCATATAGTTGAATACTTTTGTTTTATTTTATCTATTACATCAACATCACCCAATTAAGCCACCAACAAACTTTCAAATTATCCATGCCACTTCACTTCCAAACTGTTCTAGATTTCCCAAGTTAGACAAATCTGTAAGTTCCTCTTTTTCCTCTAGAAGAACCTAGTTATCACACTAACACAGTACTTGAGTTCACAGAACTCGAGTTCAGAACACACAATACTCCACGTTATCAACTAGGTGGCATTTTTTAATACCCAAAATCCAACATGGCACCTGGCAGACTTACAAAGAACTCAAGTTCACTAAACTCGAGTACTATTAGAACTCAATTTTGTGAAACTTGAGTACTAAAAAGTGGTAGATTGCTAAATATTTTCGCCCAAAATCCAATGTGGCACTTGGCAGACTCACTAAGAACTCTAGTTCACTGAACTCAAGTACTATTTAGAATTCAATTTTGTGAAACTTGAGTACTAAAAAGTGGTAGATTATTAAATATTTTCAAAACAGTGCTAGATTGCCACAAACTTTGTCAAAACATGGTATTTGGCTGTTTTCACAAGGACAACACAACACACAAAAATAATAACATTGATCCAAAGTCCAAACGGACTCCTAGTAGTACTAGGAGCCGAAGTTTGTTTTTGTTTAGGATTAGGAAATCAGTTCTAACCGAACTTCTAAGCCGACCTCTCTCTCTCATATATATATATATATATGACCCCAATAACCCACCCAGAGACTCACACAACAATAATCGAGTTGTGAAAAACAAAACCTAATATTATATATTAATTCCCTTCTAGTTTTTGTTGCTGCAGCTGACATGGACTCCGAGGATTACCTGTACGACAGTGACGCCGAGGAGACAACCGTCGACGACGACCACTACTATTACAGCGACAAAGAAGAAGAGAAAAAAAATGCAGAACATAGCTGTTGAAGACGGTGACGATGAGTCAAGAAGTAACAGGAAGGCAAAGCAAAGTTACATTTTATTGAAAGAATCAGATATTCAACAACGTCAAGAGAACGAGATCACCGAGGTATCCAATGATCTTTTCATATCAAAAGCTGCAGCAACAGTGCTTCTCCTTTATTACAACTGGAGAGTGTGTGACGTTCAGGATGAGTGGTTTGCTGATGAAGAGAGGATTAGGAAAAAAGTAGGTTTGTTTGAAAAACCGTTTTTCTTGCTGCCTAAGAAACTTAGAAAAGTTGAACTAACTTGTTCTATATGTTACGAGAATTTTCGTGTCTCTATGATGGGTTGGGTTAGTTGTGGTTATCCCTTTTGTAGGGATTGTTGGGAGAAGTATGTGAGTGTGGCAATTGAGGATGGGGTTGGATGTTTGACATTGAGATGTCTCAAGCCGCGCTGTAACGCAGTAGTGGATCATGATTCGATTGATTTGTTTGCTAAAAAGGAAGATAAGGAGAGTTATTCACAGTATTTGATAAGGTCTTATATTGAGAGTAATAAGAAGTATAAATGGTGTCCAGATGCAGATTGTGAGTACGCGATAGAGTTTTGTGAAGGAGGTGACGAAGAGTGCTATGATGTTTGTTGCCATTGTAACAATGGGCTTTGTTGGAATTGTGTGGATGATGCGCATAGGCCAGTGGATTGTGAGACTGTGGCTAAGTGGCAATTGAAGAATAGTTGTGAGACTCAGAATACAGCATGGATGCTAATCAATACAAAGCCATGTCCAAAGTGTGGAAAACCCATTGAGAAGAACCAAGGGTGCATGCACATGACATGCATGAAACCTTGTAGACATGAGTTTTGTTGGCTGTGCCTTGGACCATGGAAGGATCATGGTGAGACATCAGGCGGGTACTATGCTTGTAATACATTCCAGAGGAATAAGGAAAAGGGAATATGAGGCTGAAGATATCAGGAAAAGAGCTAAGAAGCATTTGGAAAAGTATACTCATTATTATGAGAGATGGGCAGGCAATGAATCATCAAGGCAACAAGCTGTTAAGGATTTAAAGCAAATGCAAAAGAACTACATGGGAAGACCTAGTGACATACAGTGGGCAACTAAGGCTGAGCTTAAGTTCATTACAGAGGCTTGGTTGCAAATAATTGATTGTAGGAGAGTGCTTAAGTGGACATATGCATATGGGTATTACCTCCTTGAGGATGGAAACAAGAAAGCAAAATAAAAAAAGGAGTTCTTTGAGTACTTGCAAGGTGAGGCAGAGTCTAATTTGGAAAGGCTTCATCATGTAAAGAGAAGGATATGCATGACTACCTCAACAGAAAGTGTTCAGACAAAGAATTCAACAATTTCAGAGCAAAGCTATCTGGGCTTACCACTGTGACAAGGAATTACTTTGAGAATCTGGTTAAGACATTTGAGAATGGCCTAGAAGATGCTAGCTCTCAAGAGGCACGATAAGGAGTAGGAAACCAAGAAAGGGGGAAAGGACTAAGGGTAAGAGGAGACCTTAGTCAAAAATATCAAATAGAATATGTTTCTTTGAACAAAGAATTCCATAGCAAAAAACAATTCTAAGCAATTTTCGTATGACTTTAGATATATGTTAAGTATTTTTTGTGGTTTTGTAATCGATCGAACACATTCTAGATAAGTTGTCTTACATCACTTGATTATTATGTTCAAGATCATTGGCATTGCAAGATAAGTTTTCAATTTTCACATCTTGATCATATATACAATGTGAACTTGCGGAATGGGCATCCATCCTTTTTTAGTTACCTTAAATTCTATATTTGCTTGATATTTGTATAGGAAGTTGAATATTTTTCTTCTTTCTTTTCAAAATATACATACAATTTAAACATATATAACTGGAAACTCTACCAAAAAAGTAGTTGAGACTGTTAAACAAATACACATAAATGTGGCTTTGTCAAAGTCCTTTAATAGCAGTTTTCGAGCAGTCTCAACTATTAGTGGTAGGTTGTACTTCATGAAATAATGCTGTGAAAGACAAGTCTTTACTTAGCTTATTTATTTGGAACAATGAAATAAGATGCAAGCAAAGCATTAAAATGCATGATTCATTACACCCTCTTGGTTGTGAGATTGTGTTAGAATTCACTTAAAACTTCATTTTGACAGAATTACCGAACTGGAATAACACTCAAATCAACAAACTTGGCATAAAATCACTTGTATGTTGTGTATACACAGAAGCAATATTCTGGATGATGTTGCAACATTGGCAGAAAATTGGGTTTATCAAGGAGGAAGTATATTGCTTTTATTCCATAATTTTACTGCCACATCTGTAACAATACCTAGTAGACCAGTTGTGCAATGTTCTTAGTGATAACTTCTCACTTCTACAGCAAAGTTGGAACATACATATGGACAGAATCAGAAACAGGTTTTGGATATATCTGAACAAAAGATCAAGAAAGAAGAATAAAGAAGTTTCTTTAAGATACCCTCATCATTATTATTGCAGTATAATACAAAGTCCAAAAACAGAGTACCCAAAAAAAAAAAAAACTGAAAAAAAAAAAAAAAAAACCCTAATTATAAAAGAAAAAGGAAAATTACGTGTTGAATAAGATTACAGAGACTAATATGCTGACTGTACTGGATATGAAATCCCTTTCTTTATGTATGGCTTTTAATACTCTCGCAATCCGAAAGTCAGATTGTAAACTGACTTGTCTGGCCTCTCTACAGTTTCTGAAGCTTCTTTAATCATCATCTTAAATCTAAACCAAGAAAATTCAAATTGTTTGTTTCATACCAATGTGACACATACAGGCCTTTCTCAGCTTTCAACTGGCTTTCCAACCAATCTCTTCCCATCTTTTCTTTAAGGAGCTATGCCTAGAACTTGAGGGATAGCTGGCTTAGGCTTCTTTATTTTTTCCACCAACACAGCTTGAGTGGTTAGAACTTAGAACTACACCAGCAATTGACACTGCAGTTTTAAGTGCACGCCTTGAAACCCAACAAGGATCTGCAACTCCAGACTGAAAAGACCTTCGTATCTGATTGTCATTGCATTGTATCCGGTTTGCCAATTACAAGTTCTAGTCTTCTCTACAACAATTTCTCCATCGACACCTGCCTTAGACGCAATTGATTCTGCAGGTGCAAGGAGAGCCTGCAATTCAACATTGGCAATAGTTTCTATGATCAGAGCAGTACATGTCCACAAATAAGGTCCTAAAAGACGTTCAAAAACCAAAAGATGAAAAATGAAAATTGACAGTTTCAATTTTAAAGCATAATAATCTAAATTTTACATTACCTGACTGAATTCTGAACTAAGAAACAATTTAAGAAAAGGGGGGCCTCAGATGAGGGACAGGATCTTTCACTCACTGTCATTCACAATAGCAAATATGCTTACTATTTCTTACCAAATGCTGGTAGTATAACCACTGCCAGTTTGTTGTTGACACATGCAGACCCAATCATTAGGATTAAACACTTGTTATGACAATTTTATCAGGCAGTCTCTGTTCTGGGCCATGTCCAATTTCTGTATCATGGCACCAGCCATCTTTAAAAACATTTTAATTGATTACTACTGACAAAAAAAAATATCAGTATGGTGATATGGGATCTTGTCTGTTATAACAAATGAGGAAAATCTGATTGTATATACATCATAGATTTAAAGGTTTACTGGTTCAGAATCTAAATAAAATAATCAATGAGCCTAACATTCTTAAGGCATCTCTTATATTATTGTTGATGATTTGATGCAATTACAATAATGCAAGGATTTAAAAAAAAAAAAAATTCCATAGTAACTAAAAAATATAGAGAAAATTTCCCAAGTTGAAAATTTTATTAAAAAGTAATTAGCTTAAAAAATAAAATAAAAAATCATCAGTAGCCTTTTTACAGAGCTTCAAAAATAAAAGATCATGTCCCATAAAATTCTAAGCTAGAGCCTAGAGATGAGATAAAGGAAAGTCTAAACTAATCTAATAAATTCCATAGTAATTTGGTTGTGCTCCTAGCATCAGGTTTTTTTTTGGTTTTTTGGTGTGGGTTGGCTTCAACTCTCTTGAATCCCATCCCCACTCCCTTTTTTTTGGACAGACTACATCCGCTCTCCCAAAACCCACTCCACCTATTTTTAACTAATTATTATTGTTATTAGCATTTTTGTTTTTTTTTGGTGGACTGGGCAACTAATTGTTTTTTATAAAGGCATTTTTGGGCAACCCTTGATGAATTTTGTTTCGTTTGAAGAGGTTTGGATGCTGTGAAAATGTGCTTGGCTGTGAAAAAATAGTATTTTTAATATTTGTTTAGTGACAACTGATAACTTCTATAGCTTTGTTTGAATTTTATAGGGCATTGTATAAAATGCTAGGTTTAATTTTTATATGGTTAGCTCTGATAAAAAAAAAATTATATGATTGGCATATCAATTGATAGTCATATTGTTTGATTTTTAAAATTTACAATATTAATTTTTACATAATGCGTTTTACTTCTATAAGGTGCAAGGCATCGGAGCAATGTTTTAAATTCTGTTCCGTTCCGGCCGGAATATTTTGTTTCGGTCCTTAGTCCAGTGCACATAACCCCTTGTTCCGTTTCGGTCTAAATTCCAGGTTGTTTAGGACTATTCCGGTGTATCGGGCAAATTCCAATTATTACAGTCTCTAAATTCCAGCCTATTCTGAGATATTCCGGATTGTGTAGGATTTTTTCAAACCCTTGAAGCACAAAAGTCATCATTTGACCTATTTTATTCCCATATCATATTTTAAATTTTGTTTTGGTTAATTAGATATAATGAAATTTGAAGTTATAAATATATAAATTATGTACATGTGTGTGTATATATATCCAGTGGGTAATCACGAAACATTGCACTGAAACACACCGATACTAGAATATTCCATTCCAATTGTCAATCTAGAGATCGGTATTCAAAACATTGCTTTGGAGGCCTTTGCACTCAAGTACACCTCATTATTTGATTAACACTGATCTCACTCTGACTATAAACAAAGGAAAAATCAGACACTGAGAGAAGGGGAGGAGGGAGGATACGACACCTTTGCTACAATATCTGCACCACTCTGCTCATGTAGATCTTCCATCGAATTCTACGTAGCACCACCACCAGGGACTATTCCTTCATCCATGGCAGCAAATGTGGCATTTTTTGCATCTTCAATTCTGAGTTTCCGATCTTCAAGTTCCACCTCAGTGTGTGCTCCTACCTAAAATAATAGAAAGATAAATAAAAGGAAAGGTAAAACAATTATGACCAAAGGTTTTGAATATCAGTCATGATCACCAAAAAAATTCTAGTTTCAAAATTTACATAAAAAACAAAGATAAGTCCTTGTTCACTTTTTCTTTTCTTCTCTCTCTCTCTCTCTCTCTCTCTCTCTCTCTCTCTGTGTGGCTGGAAAAGCCTTGTTCACTTTTGACAAGATAGATATTGATTGAAGCCAGCATCCAGGAAGAAGAAAGCTGTTATACAAGATTTCATTAACAATCATTAAGAAATAGGACTTTTTTAAATTGCAGACCTTAATCACAGCCACACCACCAGAGAATTTAGCAATTCTTTCAGAGAGCTTTCTTGACAAGGATGCATTATCTGTTTCAGCCAGATCCTTCTTGATTTGCAAAATTCTTGCCTGTATATCAGCTTTAGTAGTAGGGTCATCAACAATGGTCGTTGTATTGCTGGTTATGGTAACTTTTCGTTCAATGCCAAGCTGATCTCAAGTTGCAGTTTCAAGCATCAGACCCAAATCTCCAGAGAGAAAATCAGCGCCTAATGACAATAAAATTATCTCAATGAGAAACTGAAGCTGAAATAGCAATCTCATCATAAAGAAATACAATTATACGAAAAATGCAATACGGCCCCCGGAAACATAAATGATTATGATATTTATATTTCCAAAGATCAGAAAAATGCAGATCGTGATGTTTGAGATATGTTTCTATCCACAGCTTACAGTCACATAAAGAAAAAGATGTAGTGATAGAGAGGGCATGTGTAGTGTTTACATGTAATATGTACAGATGTATTGTCCTTTTGAATGTTATTTAGAAGATGCACCAAATGATCAAACCTATAAAAGTTATTGAACCCAACAGGGCTGGAAAAGAAAGTCACATTTTCTGAAATCTCTGTATTCCCTTTTTCACCAAAAAATACAGGGTAAGAAAAGTGTTTTGAAAATCTGAATGTACTTAGATTTTGTCTCCATTCTCTCATTCCCAACAAGCATCAGAGATTAACAGTTGATAACAAATAGGTTAAATAAATGCATTTGAACAACATTTTGGCACAAAAGTTCCCACAACTTAGGGCCACAAAATAGCTTGAGTTTTACCAAATTGTGTATTTAACAGGAAAAGCAAATCCATAGAAGGGGCCTACATTGAGATCCTGAAAAAAAGAAACATCATAATAGTACCCACTTTACATTTTTTTTTTTTATATGAATTCCAAAAATTCACTACTTTTCTACATCAATTATTAGATACTTGAGAGCTCAATTTGAATTAACCACTATCATAACTCACACTGAGGTTCTTTACACGACTATGAGGGCCAGCAAACTAGGAAATAAAAAATGTGAGTGGACATCTGGCTGCAAAGCGAACTATCTCATCATTTTGAGACGTAAAGATATTAATATAATGCTAGTGGGAATGAGTTGAAATGTGTCGCAAAGTAACAAATTAATAAATTTAGTGAATGAAAAGCAGGTCATAGTCATGATAGATTCTTAATATCAAAACAACCACTGATTCAGAATAAACATTATCTTATTATTGACATATGTCATGGAAAAATTAAATAATTAAGCAAATAAAGTTTGACATGCAGTACATAATTTGACCTGTCATAAGTGCAACATCTTGCAAAAGAGCTTTCTTTCCTTCTGAAAATCCTGGACATTTGACAACAGCAACATTTAATAAACCTTGCATTTTGTTCACTACTAGTGTTTCCAGTACTTGCCTGGAGATATCCTCTGCAATGACTAGCAGTGGGACACTCAGTTGAGTAGTCTTTTCTAGTAAAGGAACAATTTCTTTGACAGTTGAAATCTTCTGATCAGTTGCTTGGACTTTGGCATTTTCAAACTCCACTATAGATTTGTCATGGTTTGTAATGAAATGGGGTGACATGTAACCCTTGTCAATCTGTCCAGAAATATCTAATAGAATTAAAAGAAAGCGAATAGAGGAAAAAAAAAACTAGGAATCAGAGATAAAGGGAAAAAAATGCAAAAAGACCCCTCCAACTTTAGGTCAAAATTAAACAGACCTCTGATGTTCTAATATCAAGTTTTAACTACAGAAGTTTGGGAAACTGTCAAATTGTTCCTTCCGTCTTTCTTCCGATGGCTCAATGGAAGGAAAATGTTGTCAAGTGCTTCACACATTATTCTTCTTAAAGTAAAATTTATTATAAAAAAACATTTTATTTTTTATTTGATATTTATTTTCTTTTTCTTTTCTACCTTATCTTCTTCTGCTTCTTCCTCTCTCACTCCTGCCAACACACAACCACACCACACCACCATCTCCAGCAGCCAAGAACCACCACAATTTGCCACTACAAAAACTGGCACACAAGGGCAAAGATTTGACAAAAAATAGGAGGGATTTGGATTAGAAAAAAAGTGGTGGCCAAAGGGTGGTGTTTTGGGGTTGTGGAGGTGGCAAATCCGAGGCTGTAGGTCTCAGATCTAAGCCAGAGGTAGTGGTTTAGGGCTTGTTGTGGAAGTTTGGGGTATTGTTAGGCCTTGGTTTTGATGGTGGCCAAAGGGCAGTGTTAGTTATTTGCACCTAGTCCTTGTTCAGTTTATGATACATTCTGTTGCTAAGAAAATGTAGAAATGAAAATAAATACTAATTAACATGATTAAAAGTAGTAGTATCTACTTGTCAGCTGAGGAATGAATACAACAATTTTTCAATTGCATCTATTTGTGTCATGACTGCACAGAATTGGGAACTTTCTGAACTGGGTATAACCTTTTATAAGTTTTATCTATCTATGCCTTAAGAAGGAATGAACTTTTAATAGATTGATACTATAACCTCAATGCTGGTTTTCTTTAGTCCGTTTATTTTCAAAAATAAAAAATAAAAAAACATTGGGTTAATTAGTTCATTGCTGGTTTATAAAGTTTATTTTCATTCTAAAATTATGGTTCAATTCAAATTACATTCTGACCGATTTTCTTTCCTTTCTAATTAAGTTTTCCTTTCTTTGAGATGGTCATGAATCTTTTCAATTAAAAATCATCTTTAATGACCTACCTTCACTCCTTCTATTATTAGAGAGGTCTCAAATGATGAAGATTACTCAATAGAGATGACTCATCGGGGCCAATCTTTTCTATAGCTTCAGCAATTAAGTTCCCAAAAAATTCATCATTTCCAGAAGAAATTGTGGCCACAGCTGCAATGTGGCAAAATACAGTTTCAAGATTTTGTTTTTGACAAGTAATTATATATTTTTTTTAATTAAAAAAAGTGCAAAGAGGGGCACAAACCTAATTCCCAAGACATGCTCTAAATATTTCTGACTCTGCTTTTAATTAAGAAAATGCAAAGGAAAGAAATATCTTTTATATCATCTCTTCCTTTTACTGGCACACTTTTCTTCTTCAACACCTTGACCAATTCTTTCAGTCTTATCCATTCCTTTCTTCAAAGAAACCCGGTTAGCCTCGAAAGCAACTGCCAGCATCCCAGATTTGATCATTGCTTGAGCCAAAACAGTTGCAGTAGTTGTACCGTCAACAGCCAAATTATTCATTTTAGTTGCAACCTGCAAGCAGGATATGAAGATTTACATATCTATGATTGCTTTTGTCTTGAGAAACATCAATACAACAACAGGGGAGAGAATTATCTAGCAACCATGAATGACCTCTTGGATTAGCATTGCTCCTCCATTCTCAATTGCATCTGAAAGCTCTATGGATCAAGCAATTGTAACGCCATCATTAATTACTTGAAGCGATCCAGACTCAGAAAGAATAACGTTACGGCCTGCATATTCTCAGTTAAAATCAATACCTCTATCAAATTAGCAGCATGAAATTAAATAATTTAATTATAAAAAATACTTATATTCTCTTCTGAGTATTTCAGTATGTGTTACATCTAGCACATTATAGCTTTTTTAAAGTGTCAGAAAAGTCACAAAGACTTATGCCATAACAAAACCAACCCCATAAATTGAAAAATAGAAGTTCTCATGTATAACTATTTTACATGGCCAAAGTGAGGCCACCCTAACTGGCTGAAGCTTATTAAGAAAATAAGCAAATAAATATCACTTCAAGCAAAGCTTCAGTTACAACTTACAAGCCTTCAAGGCTTCAACTGATCTTATGCCATATTCATAACGAACAGGGGTAGCTTCCCCTTCAACAGCCTTTTTTAATAAACATGCTACTGACACCATGAAAAGCCAAGACCTCATACCTACAATCTTACTATCTTAGGCTTCAACCAGTCCCCATCGATGGCATTAACACAAGTTTCACAATTAGTGGCATTTTTTTGGGTTTCATTCTTATAATTATGGTGTTAGAAGCAGTTGCAAATAATCTCAATATACCATCTGGCTCGCTTGAGAAGAATATAATCAGGATTACACTTACAAATTACCTTCTCTATTTGAGACTTCAAAATATTCTCTTTGGGCCTGCTCTAACAGCAATACTCCTCACAGAATTTGTACTTCTCCACAACCCAGTTGCCCTTTGGTTCCAATAAAGGTTCTGCAACAATAACCCATTACTTCAAAACCAAAATAATACAAAGAGAAAGACATACAGAGAGAGAGAAGAAGACTACAGAAAAGAGAATTTTTTGAGGGAAGAGAAGGAAACAGACATATCCCTATAATAGTTGAAGAAGAAGAAGAAGAAATGGTTTTGCTCTGGGGCTTTGGTTTTGGAATTGGAAGCAGAACAACGACAGACAGATTTCTGAGGATTTTCAAAGGTTTTCGGTTTGAGGGGTTTTAGTACAACGACTCGGACCAGTTAACGTGACTCAACTCAACTGAGTCAACTCATGAACTATCTGCATCATTGGAGCGGTTTTGGGCTCATAGACCCGATTACCTTTTCGGCCTAGCATACAAAACCTGGCGCAAAGCAGCCTTTCACTTTTCCTCCAAATTATGGAGTTATTTTTTTTAATCTCATTCCCAACAAAGTATAAAATTCAGCAATCAACCTCACTATCGATTGGTAATATACAAATTAGTGAATGGTTTTCTATCCATCTCGATCGATATCTAATTTTCCAGCAAATAAATCTTATTTTCTTATATATATATATATATATATCCTATATAATGTATTCCAATTAGTTTAATTGATAAAATTTCATGTTTTCAAATAAAGAATTTTAGAATAAATTCCACCTAAACCGAAAATAAACTTATTAGTATGTTGATTTAAAGATAAAAAGTAAGCATTATGATTTAGTTATCACATATTCTAATCCTATTGGATCTATTTATAATATATATATATATATATATATATATATATATAAATTATTCACCATACAGTTACTAGAAAATGCCAAATAATTCACTCTAAAAAAAAAAAAAAAATGTCAAATGAAAACCGACCTAGAAAACGAAAAAAAAAAAAAAAAAAAAAAAATTAAGTACAAGACTGAATTTTAAACAATATGCTAGAAGACTAAGTGTTGAGATAGCCAAAACTTTGATACCTATTTGTTGCATGTGCCACCAAATAATTATGAGACATATTCTCAAGAGTGGGCAAGTATTTTGTTATATCGCATTACACACCTTTTCAATAAATAATCAAAATTAGGAACTAATTATGGCCAAGTGCCTAACACCTTAGCTCATAAATGAACCCCTCAAACTTCTTCTATTTTTAGATTCCAAACACAGTTTTATATAATTTAGCCATAGAGGAACCAAATTATAAAATAAAATAAAATAAAAGCCATCATTTAAAAAAAAATTATATTTCCAAAGTGATTTATGAAAATGGTGCTGGTTCATGGCTTAAACAAAACGGGCTCATGGACTCCCAAATTTATCCTTTGTTTTTTTCTTTTTGTCGTTTTTGTATGACAAATTACATTGGAAATTTTATTGTAAAACTAAGCTTGCAATTCTTTCTAAATAAGAAAGGTTAGCCGTATTTAATTCAAAATTAAACAAATATGTGATTGGAGCATGTTTACTTTCAAAAAGCTTCACAATAAACCTTTTTCAAAAATCCAAATGCCAAATGTTTAAGTTACTTTTCAAATAGTGAGTCATAGGATTGTATTCAAAATAAGGTACTATTAAAAAATGGGCATTGTGGGGGGTGTCTAACACCTTAAGCAAATGTAACCGAACTTTTGGGTCTGTATCTTTTGGTTGAAGACATCTTTTTATTTTCCATTTTAGCTTATGAGCTCTTAGGACTTTCTTAGCTAAATTTTGGGAAAAAAACATTGAACCTACAGGTAACTAATCACAACTTAGAAAACCAACTGGCCATGGTTGGTGGCAACTCCCTAAAATGAATGAGAAACAAAAAGCACATTCATACACCAACATCACCTTAGTGTCACACACAAGTCATCATATACACGTCACCAAGAATTCAAATTGTGGATGTCACTGTCTAAATTCGATTTCAATGTGATGTATAAATATTCGATTACTATATGGTTCAAATTTGTTATACTTTGATTATTTTATGAACTTAACTAAAACCAATATAAGTTGTACCTATACTTGACGTTGACCTAATTACCAAAAATCATTATATGAGAATTATAAATGAAATCTTGACTATGAAAAGTTACAACACAACTTATTCAAATGTTTAAAAAATCCACTTAATATTCAGATGAGTGGCATTTAATTATCGTACATATTAGTCTGATATATATATATATATATATATATATATATATATGTATGTATGTATGTTAGTAAAATTATTTTTAACTCTAAAGTAAAATAATAAAATAAAAAAATCTTAGCTCTACCACTAGTTTTATACCACATTTATATAGTCTCAACAGTTCATCTACTGTTTTAACATATGTATTAACTAGTGCAATATCCCTTTTTTTATAAAAAAAAATTTCACTATCATATTTCATATTTCATATTTACAGTTTTTTTTTTAAAAAATAATTTCATATTAACCATTAAACTTAAGTAGGAATTTTATTTGTACATATAATAAAAAGAAAAAGTGTGCAGCATAGATTTTTTTTTTTTTTTTTTAATTTTTTGAGAAAGGACACTGTAATTTTATTGAAGATAAGCCGAATCGGCTTGAATTACAAAAAAAATGTGTGAATAAACATTCTCCATCTACACTGAAAACTCGCTAACATGTCTCGCATGTCTAACAATGTTTGTGGGCTGACTTGTTGACCTGTTTTTGTACGTAACTGAACTCAACAACTTCCAGTTGAGCTGCTATCTCCTTGGCTTCACCTAGCAGATGTCCATGCTCGGCCAGCGAAATTTCTTCGCTCTTCAAACCATCAATAGCAATCTTCGAGTCACCTTTAAGAATAATCGATGATAGTCCGAGGTCTTTGGCGAACTGAAGTGCCTTCTTTGTTTCTATCACCTCCACGACAGTAACTGAAAAAGGCAAATGAAAGCTCTCTGCCATGGAAGCTACCACACTGCCCTCCCCATTTCGGACAATGACTCCTGCACCAGCAAGTTTACTCTCTCTAAACATTGACCCATCAAAATTAACTTTGAGTTTCGACCATGGAGGTGGCTTCCATATAGGCTGAGGCGCACTCCAAGATGTTAAATCTGGTGGGCGCGGAGGAATGGTTCGAACAAAAGATGCTCTGGCTTTCTGCACTTCCATAAAAACATGTTGGATTGGTAGTTGCTTGTTCTAATGGCGTTTCTGCGATACCAGATTGCATAAACCATTGTGGCGAAGAGGTTCAAATCGGTCCTTGTCTCTATGATGTTCTCTACCAAGTCTTGGAAAATCGAGAATTGCGGTCTGGTATTATAATTCCACATGCTATCCTGGGACCAGACCTGAGATAAACATGGGCATGACTACAATGCATGGAGCACATCTTCGATTTTGCCGTAACAATTTTCACAGCGATCATCTATCAGAATCATTCAGCGCCTGAGATTGTGCTTGGTTGGTATAGAGTTCTTAATGGTCCTCCACAAAAAGTTTCGGACCTTTGGCTGAATCTGTAATCCCCATATTTTCTTCCATAGAGTGTTGTCCTCTGGTTGGTACTCATTATTGTCCAAGCTCCTTGACTTATAAAGGAACCTATATCCTAACTTCACTATGTATGAACCCATTGGAGTGAAAGGCCGCACAAGAACATCTTCTGCCGGTTTACCACTCAAAGGAATTGATTGAATCAAGTCCACGTCTCTTGGACTGAATATCAATTGAAGCGTGCCTAGATTCCATATGTTAACATGTATAGTGTTGCGAGCTTTAGGCCCACTTAGATTACTTGTATAACACACATACTTGTACTACACTCTTACCTGTACTGCACACATATGCCTTCTATATAAAGGCTCTCATGTACATTCTTTAACTATGAAATACAATACTATTGAATTTAATATTTCTAACATGGTATTAGAGTCATCACTCTGACTTTTTCTTTGCAGTCTTGTCTCTCATTGGTGTTATTCCAAACTCACAACTGCTTTTGCCATTACAACTACTACTGTAGTCATTCGCAATCAAACCTTTGACGCATCTCAATCATCGTCTCTAGTTTTGGACCTGTAGCCGCTACTGTTTAGAGTCTCAAGACTACTGCCATACCGTTGCTGTCATGTTCCTTGCCCCAATTGTGTTTTTGCAAATACCACTGACATCGTCCTCCGTTGATCTACTGCTTGGTGGAAACTTGACTGTCATAGAACGCCTCACATGGCCTCACGCACTGCACAAATTTTCGGCGTGACTGATCCACGTCCTGCTGGGTTACCTGCTGACGTCATCATTCCACGTCATTGCTTACGTCATCAGCCCATGTCATCACTAGTCAACTGCTTACATCATCTTGCTGACGTCATCACCAGTCAGCCGCTTACATCAGCTTCTTATGTCATCTTGTTGACGTCATCATAATGAGTTGACTGCGCCGTTGAATGTTGACTTTGACTTTGACCGTTGACCGTTGACTTTTTCCTAGAGTTGGCTTTTTGCAGTCCAAGTGCTCCTTACCCAGTTTTTCGCGTAGATTTCATTTTTGCAGTCCTTTTTTGCATATTTTGCATCTAAATGAAGAATAAGGACAGGTCTTCTTCTTGTTGCAATAATTGTCGCAGACAATTCAGCAAACGTTTTTGCAATTTTCGCAAACGTTTTGGCCACAATATTGAGACTTGCTATTATCGCAACAAATTAACTATTTTAATAAGTTTTCAGGACGCACTTTCACCATGTCCACAAATGACCTTAAAAACATCATCGCTAATGCCATTTGTATGATTGGTAATGCATCTTATTCCTCTTCTCTCTCAGCTTTATCTGGTATGTCTCCTTCCTCTTGGCTTATGGATTCTACTTGTTGCAATCACGACACCTCACTCGTCCTTGTTTTTTGAACTTAAACCTGCACCACACCCTCTTAATATTCATACAACAAATGGTTCCACAATGTCTGGTCATAATATAGATTCCGTTTCGACCTCTAACCTCTCGGTTCCCGGGGTCTTTAATGTTCCTGACCTTTCTTACAATTTATTTTCTCTGGGACAATTAGCTGAGTTGGGTTATCGCATTATCTTTGATTATTCTAGGTGTATTGTGCAGGATCCAAGGACGGGATAGGAGCTTGGGATCAGTCTTAAAGTTGGGCATATGTTTCCCGTGGATAACCTTCGTCTTCCATTTGTTGCTCCTGTTTCTATTACTGCAGCTACTGCAGTTTCTTTTATCCCTTCCCTTGCACTTTGGCATGCTCGACTTGGTCACACATCTTCCTCTCGAGTACAACAATTGCCTTCTAGAGGTTTGTTAGGTTCAGTGTCTATAGAAAATTTTGATTGTGTTTCATGTCAGTTAGGAAAGTAACCAGCTTTGCCTTTCAATACTAGTGAATCAATATCCACTGATATATTTGACCTTATTCATTCTGATGTTTGAGGGCCTTCCTCTGTCTCTAGTATTGGTAAATCTCAATATTTTGTTGTCTTTGCTGATGATTACTCTTGTTATATCTGGATTTTTCATATGAAACATCGTTCTGAATTATTGCAAATATATTCTAATTTTGCAAAAATAGTTGAAACTGAATTTTCCAAACGTATCAAAATTCTTCGATCTGATAATGCTCTTGAGTATACTCAATATGCTTTCCAAGTTGTTTTGCATTCATATGGCACTGTTCATCAACTAAGTTGTCCAGGTACCTCTCAACAAAATCTTAGAGTCAAACGAAAATGTCATCATATTCTTGACATTGTTCATGCTTTCCTTCTCTCTGCCAAAGTTCCTGCTCCTTTTTGGGGCGAAGTTGCTGTTCATGCTATTAATCGCATTCTAAGTCTTATTATCCAAAATAAAACTCCATATGAGCGCCTTTTTGGGTCACCTCTAAATTATTACCACCTTTGCTCCTTCGGTTTTTCTTGTTTCATTCTTCTTTAGCCACATGAACATAACAAACTTGAGCCTCAGTCAAGGCTTTGTTGTTTTCTTGGCTATGGCGAAACTCAAAAGGAGTATCGGTGTTATGATCCTGTCTCTCATCGTCTCCGTATCTCCTGCAATGTTGTCTTTTGGGAACATCGCTCTTTTGTCTAGCTCTCTCACTTTCGTGCCTCCTTATCTTCCTCTTCTGTCTTAGATATTTTTTCAGATGAGGCACATATTCCTTCTGTAGCTGTTCCTGATCCTTCTATAGCTGCTTCTGATTCTCCTGTAGACTTCTCTGTCCAACCACCTGATATCCTTGATCCCTTTCCTACTTCACCTTTTAATGAACAAGTGGAAGATGAACAAGTCGAAAACGAGCTACCTAACCCTGAACTTGGGTCCCCTGCTCCTGCTCCACCTAAAGATCTTGCACAAGACATTCCACCTTGTCACTTAACTCGGGTAAGATCCATTCCTGCACATTTACTTGACTATCATTGTTACACTGCCCTTGCTACATTACACAAGCCTCACACCTATCGCGAGGCTTGCACTGACCCTTTATGGAAGATTGCAAAGAAAGAGAAACTTGATGCATTATCTAAAAACCATACTTGGGATTTGGTGACTCTCCCCCCTGGAAAATCTGTTGTTGGTTGTAAGTGGATCTACAAGATTAAGACTCGCTCTGATGGGTCCATTGAGCGCTATAAAGCTCGTCTTGTTACAAAATGTTTTACACAGGAGTATGGGATTGATTATGAAGAGACCTTTGCTCCGGTTGCTCGTATCTCATCTGTTTGTGCCCTCTTAGTTGTTGCTGCTGCCAATAAATGGAACCTTTTTCAGATGGATGTCAAAAATGCATTTCTTAATGGGGATTTAAGTGAGGAAGTTTATATGCAACCTCCTCCTGGTCTCTCTGTTGAATCAAACAAGGTTTGTCACCTTTGACGTGGACTTTATGGCCTTAAACAAGCTCCACGAGCTTGGTTTGCCAAATTCAGCTCCACCATCTCTCGCTTGGGTTACATGGCAAGTCATTATGATTCTGCCTTATTTCTTCATCACACTGACAAAGGCACTATTTTACTTCTCTTGTATGTGGATGATATGATCATAGCTGGCAATGACCTCAGTGGCATTTAAGAACTCAAGGATTTTCTTAGTCAACAGTTTGAGATGAAAGATCTTGGACATCTCAGCTACTTCTTGAGTCTTGAAATCACTCATTTTACAGATGAACTTTATATTACTCAAGCAAAGTATGCCTCTGAACTCTTGTTTCAAGCTAAACTTACTGATAGCAAGACTGTTGACACTCCAATTGAGCTTAATGTGCATCTAACTCACTTGGGAGGGAAACCATTGTCTAACCCCTCTCTTTATAGATGCTTGGTTGGCAGTCTAGTTTATCTCACTGTCACTCATCCAGACATTTCCTATGCTGTTCACCAGGTAAGCCAGTATTTGTTTGCTCCACGATTGACTCACTATGTTGTTGTTCTGCGTATTCTTCGATACCTAAAGGGCACGCTCTTCCATGGTCTTTTCTACTTTGCTCAGTCTCCTTTTATTTTTCATGCATTTTTTTATGCTGATTGGGCAGGAGATCCCACTGGTCGTAGGTCCATCACTGGTTATTGTTTTCTTCTTGGTTCTTCTCTGATTTCTTGGCAAAGCAAGAAACAAACTCATGTGGCCCACTCCAGTACTGAAGCAGAATATCGTGCCCTTGCTGATACTACATCTAAGATCCTTTGGCTACAATGGCTTCTCAAAGACTTGGTGTGTCCACATCCTCTGCTACTCCTCTTTATTGTGACAACCAAAGTGCCATTCATATTGCACTGGTCGCAAGTCCACCAAAGTGCCATTCATATTACTCAAAATGATGTCTTCCTTGAACGAACTAAACACATTGAGATTGATTGTCATTTTATCCATTATCATTTTGTCCATGGTGCTCTCAAGCTCTTCTCAGTCTCCTCCAAAGATCAACTTGCAAATATCTTTACCAAGTCCCATCCTAAAGGACGCCTTCGTGATTTGGTTGACAACCTCAAGTCGGTCTTACACCCACCTTAAGTTTAAGGGGGGCTGTTAACGTGTATAGTGTTGTGGGCTTTAGGCCCACCTAGATTACTTGTATAGCACACATGCTTGTACTACACTCTTACTTGTACTGCACACATATGCCTCTTATATAAAGGCTCTCATGTACATTCTTTAACTATGAAATACAATACTATTGAATTCAGTATTTCTAACACCATGCTTGATGGGAAGTTGTTGAGGACCGTTTTTTTGGCCCACGTGGCATTACTTCATTGGCAACCCATGCCACATCAACATATTATTTATTTTTTGGGTAAATCTATTTAAAGCTCAAAGTAAACTCATATCTCATTCAACTACATGGATTGGGCTCACATGGCCCACAAGATCCTTATTTCAAGAGGCGGATTCATGGTCCACATTTCCTTTTCATCAATTGGGATCATAACCCCACGACATCATCAACATCAACATATGGATCGGGTTTAAGCAATGAATCAAAGCTCACGGCCCATGTTACCTCTCTTACATTCATGGCAAGCGGCTTCTTCAACAAGAGCCCATATTTACACAAAATGACAACAAAAACCGAGGTACGTCATCTCACCTTCGGCTTATGATCCAAGCTCATAAGTCTCTTTGGGGAAACTTTGGGAGTCGTGGTTTGGAGGGCCAAGATGTATGTTCAGTAAAACTCCATCGATTTAAAGTTGATAAAAGAAACATGTTGCTGGTGTTTCTTCTTCAACTCCCTAAAATCTGACAAGTCTGTGTGTAACGGGTAACATATGGTAAGCATCTCTTATCACGTAGCACTTAAAATGATAAAATTCTCCATTTCTCTTTTCCTAATGCTTAAAATTCATCATGTGACAAATACTCAATATCCCCAGCCATCTAACTGCAGGGCGGATAACTGTTCATTCAATCCCCAGCTATTGTTATACAAATTTAGAAACTTCATTATATTATTCTACATAAATCTCATTACTTCTTTCAGCTAAAATCCAACTCAAACACATGGCCTAATCTAATTGGCTATCTTTTATCTCTCTCTATACAAAATATTCATGATATCTCTGATACCCAGCTGGTGTCTACCACAATCTGACCATATATTTCTCTGCCAGCTGCCAGAGCAAAGCTTTAAATACTCTTCTTGCTCACCAAGTTTATGTCACAACACAATGAGACCTTGACTAAATCTCTAAGGCTTCATTGGCTTTCAACCAATCCTTTTATTACTTGCTAGAAATGTGTTGTAATGGAACTTTGCACCAAAAATACAAACATCATTCAACGAAAACATTTCCAGCTGAACCCCAAAAATATATTCAGCACTTGACACCTGGCTGGGAGCAACATCATCAGCCATTTAATGCTGAAATCCCAGCAGCCAGCTATTATACCTAAAATAGCAAGATACCCTTCAAAGAAATCTCACCATCTGACCTCATTGGCTTCTGCCCAAAGCAAACAGCTTTTTCATGATAGTTGTCACACTTTTCCTGACAGCTGGGACAGCCTTTTCAGAATAGCTACAGCTGACCTAGCAGACTGAGCATTACTGATTTTTCCTCATTTGGCTAAAACCAAAACCAACTATTGAAACTACATTTCTCTTGCTAAAATACTTTCCCTTTGTGCTACTTTTTTCCTAGCAACTCTTACCCGAAATAGCAAGAATACCTTAAAGCTAAGCATCTAATTTTTTGGCCAAAATCTTAAGATGGATTCTCTGAAGATTCATTACTGTTTGGACAGATTTTGACTGAGATTATTTGCTAAAATATCCCCTTAAACTCAGCTATAAAGAGGACCTTTTGATCAACAACTCAAGGGAGGACACTAATGGAGAACTCTCTCATAAACTTCTCTCTCCCTCTAATTATCTTCTGAAACTCTTAATGAAGTACTGAACTTCTGAGTTTTTAGTTTCCAAATTAGGAACTAAACTCTCTAGCCCTTAGCTCACAAATGCCCTTCATAAGCCCTTATACATCCTCCAGCAGAAAGTCCCAGCAGTAAATCTCAGCAGCTTTGCTAGACACACTACAATACTATTACTCTCACATACTCATTATCTCACTCTCTATATTCTGAAAATACATATATCTTGCTGCCTATATCTCTAAACATCTTTTTATTCACTTCTCTTACACAATCTCATACACACTAACTACACCATTACATATAACACACCACAACTCTTCTAAGCTCCACTCTCATACTCTCTCACTCCGAAATTCTACTATTTTGCTGCTTATAAACACATCCATGTCTTTACCATCTCCACACTTTTCAAGAGATGTCAAACACTCATATTAAAAGCCCTTCTCATGGAAGGCATGAATTTCTATTACTAAAGCCCTTCTCTTAGAAGGCACCATGATCTCATATTAAAGCCCTTCTCTTAGAAGGCACAACTATTTCATATCAAAACCCTTCTCTTAGAAGGCATAACTACTTCTTTAAAAAGCCCTTCTCTTAGAAGGCACAACTACTTCTTGCAAAAGCTCTTCTTTTAGAAGGCACAACTATTTATTACATAAAACTTTTCTCTTAGAAGGCATAAATACTCCATGTAAAAGCCCTTCTCATTAAAGGCAACACTATTCATAACTTCACAACAACTAAAAGAACATTGTCAAAGAGGAAACTCATTTAAGTGCATGATAAGAGGGGCAAGTTTAACCAGCCCCTACACACAGCTAGGCATACTCTCTCTCTCTCCAATTGCACCCATTTTTTACCGTCAATCTTGAAGATATCATAGAAAACTGTCTTTCTATCGCTGGGATCACTCTGCTGGAATATTATCAGCTCACAGAAAATGTACAGCTGGGGCTGCAAATCATCAAAGATAAGTGACTCTACTTCCATATCTCTAAATATACATCACCAAATACATGATTACTTCACATTTAAATACATATTACTTTATTCCAACTACTATTACAACTATTAATTAAGGCTTAAACTCATTTATATGCATGATAAGAGGAACAATTTTAACTAGCCTCTACCGCTGGCATTCTGCTGGAATCCTATCAGCTCACTGATACTACACAACTGGGCTACAAACCATACAAAGATAAGTGACTTTACTTTCTTATCTTTAAATCTACATCATTGACTCCATGCTTACTTCACTTTTAAATACAAATTACTCTATTTCAACTACAATTACAACTATTAATCAAAACTATAATATCAAGCACATATTACATATTTACTCAACCATTATCGTGATTCTTAGACTAAGGCTTTAATGGTATTGTAGGCTTAAAAATACGCCGATAGCCGTTGGACCACGTGGCCCAATGTTGATTTCCGGACGCAAGTCCCCAAAAAGAACCCGGGCCTAGTAAAGTCATCCCTACAACGAACCACACGTGGCCGAGGAACCAAAAAAATGGCCCCGAACAGAAGTATCAAAGAGTGAAGCTACTCTTGCATTCTCCCAACCTGGTGCTACTGGAAAGGAAATAAGAGGTAGGAATTCTGAGGGCAGCCATGGGTCTGACCAAATTCGGATTGAAGAACCATCACCTACCCTCCATCACATTCCTTCTTTTAACACTTCTCTACCTTTTAAAATGCTTCGTCATGCATAAGACACTGCTTGTGATTCTGTTGCCTCCATAATTGAGCAATGGGGAAAATTTTTTTATTTGAACACCCTATAGAGTAGAGAATTTTATTTTGGAGCAACCTCCAAGCTTATTTTGCTAGGAGCGCATCCTTGAATAATGCTAGGTCTTTGAAGCCCATTCCCCCTTCACTCTTTGGCTTACATAATTCTTCCCATCAAACCTAATGTATTTTCCTTCGGTCTCCTCTTTATCCCTACCAAAACTTCTGTATGAGCCCCTCCAATTCATTGCATAAGCCAATAGATAATTTGAAACAATTCATAGTATATGTAGGGATGGTTTGGACCATCGCTTTAATGAAGAATTCTCTACCTGCTTGAGAGAGTAGTTGTTCTTCCCACCCTTGTAATTTCCTCCAAACTTGCTCCTTAATATAGTTGAAGCTTTTTTCCTTATTCTTCCCCACTAGAGATGGCAAGCCCAAGTACCTCTCATAGCTCCTTATTTTCTCTACCCCCAAAGTGTTTTTAATCATCATCCTCCGTTCTTCGGAAGTTGAGTGGCTAAAAAAGATTGTGGTTTTTGCCTTATTTATTTGTTGACCTGAGCTCAATTCATAAGTTTGCAAAATTTCCAATATTTTTTTGGCAATCCTCAGTATTAGACTTGCGAAAAAGCAAACTATTGTCTGTAAATAAAAGGTGGGTTAGTGGGGGACTTCTCTTAGATAGGGAAAAGCCATGAATGTCTCCTCTAGAGGCTGATTGAGTTAGTAAACCATGGAGCCCTTCTGTGCATAAGAGAAATAAAAATAAAAAAATAAAAAAGGGATAGAGGGTCCCATTGTCTGATCCCTCTAAATGGCCTTATAAATCCTTGTGGAGCACCATTGATGAGAATAGAGTACGAGACACTGGACACAGAGCATCATGAGGGTGATCCATCTTTCATTAAAACCCAATTTTTTCATCACGCACTTTAGAAAATACCATTCTACTCTATTGTAGGCCTTGCTCATGTCAAGCTTAATGGTCATATAACCCTTCTTGGTGGATTTATGGTTATGCATACTGTGAAGGGACTCAAAGGCAGTTACAATATTATCAGAAATAAGATGATCTTTTGTGAATGCACTTTGGTGTTCAGTATTAATGTGGGGCAGAATTTTCTCTGGTCTGTTTGCTAACACCTTTGAAAAAATCTTGTACAACACATTACTTAAATTGATGGGATGAAATTTAGAAACTAGTTCTGGATTTTTAACCTTAGGAATCAATGTGATAAAGGTGTGATTTAGGTGCTCTTGTAGTGTGGCTGAATTTAAGAAAGATAAGACATATGTTGTGATATCCTTACCAACCAAATCCCAATAATATTGATAGAACAAGGGTGGCATGCCATCGGGACTGGGTGCTTTGAGTGGTGCCATTTGATTGAGGGCCTCCTTGACTTTATTCTTAGTAAACTCTACTAGCAACTCCTTGTTCATATCCTCGGTGACTAAACATTGAACTGTCTCCAAAGCCAACTCGAGTTGACATGCACGGGTTAAGGAAAATAAGTTTCTGAAAAAATTTAGCATCTCTATAGCAATCTGCTAGGGTCTGGGCACCATTACCCTGATGCATTCCTTAATCCTTCGATTTTATTTTTCCTATATCTTTAGGTGGCACTGCTATGAAAGTATTTTGAATTTTTGTTGCCATGAGTAGCCCATAGTGCATGCGATCTCCCAAAATTCTTACTACTCCAATGCTTCAGTGCCTTCCCACAATTTTCAATCTTTGGTACAATACCCAAAGCAATATTCCTGCTGCATTGCTTACTCCATTCTTGTTTTACTATGTCCGAACAACCCTTCTCAGCCAACCACATCTCTTCAAAGCAAAAAGGCTTCTCAGGATTGGTTGGTTTCACCATTTCAAGTATAATGAGTAAAGGGCAATGATCCGATGTACTACAAGTTAAATGATGGACTGTTGATCCACCAAATCTCAATAGCCACTCATTTTTTGCCAAACTTCTATCCAGCCTCTCCCATATGATTTGCCCATCTCTGAAATATTTTTTCCATGTAAATGGATTGCCATTAAACCCCATATCTATGTAACTACATTTATCCATGGTATCTCTGAACAATTGCATTTGAGCATGACTTCGATTTGAACCTCCTTGCTTCTCTGCCCCCCTCAAAATTTCTATGAAATCCCTAGCACATAGCCAAGGAATGTTGAATTGAGAATGTAGTTACAAGAGTAATTCCCATGATTCATGGCATTTGTGTGTTATAGGCTCACCATAAAAACCTGTGAATCTCCAAAACAATACAAGCCCCCCCTCCTCTATTGACGTGTGGGACATTGAACATGTGATCAAATTTCAAACTCCGTTTAATAATTTTTATCCTAGTTTCATCCGTCCATGTTTCGGCAATGAACACGATGGTGGGATCTTTTGCCCAAGAAAAATCTTCAATCTCTCTCTTTGTCACCTGATTCCCAAGCCCACGATAGTTCCACACCAAAAGACTTATGGCTCCTGGCAAGGCTGCACAGTAGCCTCCACCATTGCGCTTGTGAAATTTTCAGATTCATGAGGAACCTGAATACGTTTGTTTGGGGGGTTTGTGCCATCTACTGAATTGAAGCTTGACTTTCTCTTCTTCTTTGGTTCGGATTGAGTTTCAGAAACACCTGGGTTGCACTGTCTCAGTAAGCTCTTCCATGTTTTGAGACTATTTGACTGCCTTGAGATCCCAACCGTTGATTGAGAAGATCGATCAACATCATGATCGTAAAAAATGTGTACCACCGTTACATAAGATGAGGCAGCTAAGGTTTTTTCCTTTGATGATGCCAGGCGTTGATTAATTGATGAGGGAATTGAATTTTCATTGAAGTGTGAGTCTCCATCCATTATTTCCGTGATCATGGAAGTATCTTTTTCCTTATCTGTTATTTCCTTTTCTGAGCTGGATGTATTCGAATTCTGAACCAAGACAGAACTTGAGGCAAAGGCTGAATCATTATGGTGCATTAAATTTGGCTTACAGCTTATAATTTGAGTGTTGTCCTACTGTAAACCATCAGTAACGTACTCCCTCTCCTCATTGACTTTCACATTCAATTCCAAAGAAATGGAATTAATGCTTTCCCCCATCTCTTCGGCTTCTTTCTCGAATTCCGCTAGACCTAATGGCGGTGCAATTGAAACCGCCCTTACCGCCATATAAGCAGCCAACTCAGCTTTTTTCTCCCTAGCCTTGCTGCTTTTCTCCTCGTAATATCCCAGAATGTAAATCACATCGCTTCCGGACGATTTGTATGGAGGTGCTCAAAGGAAAGAACCAAATTGTTGCTGGTCCGCCTTCAACGATCCATTGCTCTGAATCCATAAATCATAGTCCCTATCGTTGTGATCCAAACACCCACACCAACAACATACACTTGGCAAGCATTCATACTTGAACTTTATCCAATGTTTATTCCCATTTGGTAGTGTGATTACCCTACCTCTACACAAAGGACTTGTTACGTCTACCACCACTCTTACCCAAAAAAAAAAAAAAAAACTACCCCTGTCATCATCCGTTGCTCCATTTGATCTTTGAATTTCTCCCATTGTTTCAGATAGCTTCTCTGCCACCTTCCTTGTTAAAAAGATAATTGGAATGTCATGCACCTGCACCTATAAAGAGACTTTATCAAAAGCAAGGTCCTTAACTGGAACATCGTTTGCATAGCGCTGCATAACAATCAAGTTTTTATCCAAACTCCACAATTGACTCTTCAGAATATTGTCCCCTTCCGCTAGACTATTGAACACGAATAGGACCAGGTTATTGCCCTGATTTCGGATTTTAAATCCACCGTCAGTCCTTCACAATTGTGTGTAAGTTCTTGCAACTGCCTCCATTTGAAGAAAACGAGAAGTTAAGAATTTTTCTGCAATAACGAACTCTCACTTCCTATGGTCTTCAAGAAGGATAAAGTCGATTTGTTCTTTTTCTGACAGAGACATATTGTTCCAACTCTTTGTTAACTACTCTATCACAAAACAAACAAAATATATTGCATGTTCCTACGTGAAGGAGAGTAAAGAAATTGTTGTTTCCCATGAAAAACCCCCCACAAAAAAATACCACTAGCTTTAAGAGTATGCTTGATACTCCTAAAGGATACAAAACTAGGAAAAACTCTCCTTCGAAGAAGGGACTAAACTTCTGTAGGGAATTCAACCCAATTCCCAACCTGTGAGAAACAAAAAAAAAAAAAAAAATAGACAAAACACACGCCAAAGAAAATAATCACACACACAAGACAGTATTTACGTGGTTCGGCAATTTGCCTACGTCCACGGAGTTGCAGGGATTTCACTATTATTAGGGAAAAATACAAAGTGCGGCTACAGTGTTTCTCTCACTCTCTCTGAAACACAACAACAAGACTAAACAAACCCTAATTATAAAAGCGGCTTTTATATCCTGCTTACAGGGTTACAATAGGCTACAAAACGGGCCAAAAAATAAACTAGGCTCCACAAAGCCCAACAAATCTCCCACTTGGAGACTAGTTCAATCACCAACATCAGCCGCTATCCTCCAAAAGCAATCCCTCATCCTTGCAACTCATCCTCCTGTCCTCAAGCTAGAAGGCTAACTGAAGCTGCACACAGCTTCAGCTTCTCAATAGTGACACCTTTAGTCAACATATCTGCCAGGTTCTTAGATCCACAAATCTTCTCAAGTATTACCAGTTTATCTTCAACAAGGTACCGGATAAAGTGGTATTTTGTCTGTATATGTTTCGATTTTGAATGAAAAGCCGAATTTTTGGCAAGAAAGATTGCACTCTGACTGTCACTGTGTAGAATGCCCATCTTATGTTTCTTACCCAATTCATCTAAGAAACCATGTAGCCAAATCATCTGCTTTCCAGCTTCAGTTGCTGCAACATACTCAGCTTCTGTAGTAGACAAAGTAACAATTTTTTGCAGATTTGAAACCCATGATATAGCTGTACCACCTAGAGTAAATACAAACCCAGTAGTACTCTTTCTACTATCAATATCACCAGCAAAATCAGCATCTACATAACCTTGCAGTTTCAAACTTGCACCTGTGAAGCAAAGACATGCATCTGATGAACCCTTCAGATATCTCAGAATCCACTTAACTGCCTCCCAATGCTGCTTTCCAGGCCTACTCATGAATCTGCTCACAACTCCCACTGCATGTGCAATATCTGGCCTTGTACACACCATAGCATACATCAAGCTGCCAATAGCTGAGGCATAGGGCACCTTGCTCATATGGTCCCTTTCTTCTTCTGTCTTTGGCGACTGTTCCTTGCTCAGTTTGAAATGACTACCCAAGGGTGTGCTCACTGGTTTGGCTTCATTCATATTGAATCTGCTGAGAACTTTCTTCACATACTCTGACTGTGAAAGTTTCAATGTACCATTAGCCTTGTCTCTAATGATTCTCATACCAAGGATTTGCTTTGCAGCTCCCAAATCTTTCATTGCAAACTGTTTTGACAATTGCTTCTTCAGATTATTAATCTCCTCAATGCTAGACCCTGCAATGAGCATATCATCCACATACAACAGTAAAATGATATAAGAATTGTCAAAGAATTTGACATAGCAACAATGATCAGCTTCACATCTCTTGAACCCAATTTTATGCATAAAACTGTCAAATTTCTTGTACCACTGTCTTGGAGCTTGTTTTAGGCCATACAAGCTCTTTCTCAGTTTGCAGACTAGATTCTCTTGTCCCTGAACAATGAACCCTTCTGGCTGAATCATGTAAAGGTCTTCCTCCAAATCATCATGAAGGAATGCCGTCTTCACATCTAACTGCTCAAGATGTAAATTTTCTGCAGCCACCATTCCCAGCACCAGTCTAATTGTTGACATCTTCACAACTGGAGAAAATATATCTGTGTAATCAATGCCCTCCTTCTGCTGGAACCCTTTAACAACTAATCTGGCCTTGTAACGTTTGCTACCATCATGCTCATTCTTTATTCTGTATACCCACTTGTTGTGCAAAGCCTTCTTTCCCACTGGCAATTCAGTCAGTTCCCATGTCTGATTCCCCAACAAGGAATCCATCTCATCCTTCATGGCTAACTCCCACTTGCTTGAATTCTCATCTTGCAAGGCTTCTTTATAACACTCTGGCTCACCACCATCAGTCAACAGGAGATAATTTAGAGCGGGTGAATAACGCTGTAGAGGTCTAATATTTCTGGAAGATCTATGGACTTCAGCTACAGGTGTACTCTGATCTACCTGTGAATTTACATTCTCCTTATCTTCTTCACCCTCTTTCTGGACAGTACTTTCAGTCAATTCATCTAAGTTGACAAACTCAGATTTCTTTTGATCTATCTCTATAACACCTGACACTACAGTTGACCTGTCCTTGTACATAACCTGTTCATTAAATATCACATTTCTACTTCTGATGATTTTCCTATTTTGTTCATCCCAAAACCTATAGCCAAATTTCTCATCACCATAGCCAATGAAAAAACATATTTTAGACTTTGCATCAGGTTTACTACGAGCATCAGAATCAATATGAACATAAGAAACACAACCAAAAACTTTTAAGTGTGAAAACTTTACCTCTTTACCGCTCCAAACCTCCTCAGGAAGTCTGAACTCCATGGGAACTGATGGCCCTCGGTTTATCAGGTAAGCTGCAGTGCTAACAGCATCAGCCCAGAAAGTTTTTGGTAGTCCAGCATGCAATCTCATACTCCTAGCACGCTCATTGAGTGTTCTGTTCATGCGCTCAGCCACACCATTCTGCTGTGGTGTTCCGAGAATGGTCTTCTCCATCCTAATTCCCTGTGCAGCACAATACTCACTGAACCCTCCATCTATGTACTCTCCTCCATTATCTGACCTCAAACATTTTACTTTCAAACCTGTTTCTGTCTCAACCATGGCCTTCCACTTCTTAAAAGTTTCAAATACATCAGATTTATTTTTCAGAAAATAAACCCATACCTTTCTGCTTGAGTCATCAATAAAGGTAATGTAATACCTTGAACCTCCAAGGGATGCAACCGGAGAAGGCCCCCACAAATCAGTGTGTACTAACTCCAATTTTTCAGCCTTCGGTATCCTGCCCGTTTTCAAGAAGCTCACCTTTTTCTGCTTTCCTAAGATGCAGCTTTCACACATGTCAAAATCAATGGACTTCAATTTTGGTAGCTTTCCTTTTGACAACAGCATCTTCATCCCTTTCTCACTCATGTGACCAAGCCTGCGATGCCATAAGCTTGTATCAGTACTTGCATCAGCAACTGCAATTGTGTCTCTTGGACTTGAGGTCATATATAGAGTACCAGTCTTCTTTCCACGAGCCAATACCCTAGCTCCCTTTGTAACCTTCCAAGTACCACCAACAAATAATATTGCATGTCCTTCATCATCAAGTTGTCCAACAGAAATCAGATTCCTCCTTAGGTCAGGAATATGTCGAACCTTCTCCAGTAACCAAACAGACCCATTGGGCAACAATATCCGGACGTCTCCCATACCCACAACATCCAAGGCTGAACCATCAGCTAAATACACCTTACCAAAATCACCTACAACATAATTCTGTATGATTTCTCGGTGTGGAGTTGTATGAAACGAAGCTCCTGAATCCAAAACCCAATCATCAAGTGGACTGTCTACTGCAAGAAGCAATGCATCCTGTACCTCTTCTGTTACAGCATTAGCAGAATCATCTTCATTATTCTTCTTAGGACTTTTGCATTGGTTCCTAAAGTGACCTATTTTCCCACAATTCTAACATTGTACTTGTTGGCTTGATCTAGATTTACTTCTATTCCGATTAGAATTTCTGGATTTTGATTTGCCCCGATTTGAATTTCTGTTATTACCTCTACCTCTTGTCTCAAGGTTTAGGGCAAAACTAGATCCTGAGGTTTCACCTGCATCTCTTCTGCGAATCTCCTCAGCCAGAATTAAATCTCGTATATCATTGTACTTGAGCTTTTCCTTTCCTGTAGAATTGCTTACTGCCATCCTCATTGCCTCCCAACTGTTTGGCAAAGAAGCCAAAACGATCAGAGCACGAATCTCATCATCAAAATCAATTTCTACAGATGACAATTGATTTGTGATAGTGTTAAATTCGTTCAGATGTTGTGCTACTGATGCATTCTCTGCCATCTTCAAATTAAACAGTTTCTTCATCAGATGCACCTTGTTGTTTGCCGACGGCTTTTCATACATTCCAGACAAAGCCTTCATCAGATCTGCTGTGGTCTTCTCCTTCACAACATTGTGTGCAACAGACCTAGACAGAGTTAACCTGATAACTCCTAATACTTGTCTGTCAAGAAAAGCCCATTCCTCAGCCTTCATCGCCTCAGGTTTTGTCCCTAAAAGAGGCAGATGCAATTTCCTCCCATAAAGATAATCTTCAATCTGCATCCTCCAATACGCAAAGTCTGTGCCATCGAACTTTTCTATTCCAGACGCCTTTCCTGCTTCCTCTGCCATTGCTCCCACTCAAACCTAACCCTAGGCTCTGATACCAGTTGTAGGGAATTCAACCCGATTCCCAACCTGTGAGAAACAAAAAAAAAAATAGAGAAAACACACGCCAAAGAAAATAATCACACACACAAGACAGTATTTACGTGGTTCGGCAATTTGCCTACGTCCACGGAATTACAGGGATTTCACTATTATCAGGGAAAAATACAAAGTGCGGCTACAGTGTTTCTCTCACTCTCTCTGAAACACAACAACAAGACTAAACAAACCCTAATTATAAAAGCGGCTTTTATATCCTGCTTACAGGGTTACAATAGGCTACAAAACGGGCCAAAAAATAAACTAGGCTCCACAAAACCCAACAACTTCTATAGCCTTAGTGACTGAGAGACAATTGAGGTAGAGACTGTTTGTTACATTATAACAAAATATTTGTGCAACATATATAGAATTAGTAATTTTATTATAGTTGTAGGTGACTAAACCACCATGAGAAGCCTATATATAGATTAATTAGTAAACTAATAAATGAAATTGACATTACTATAATTTAATTATGGAAAATGCTAACAAATGCCCCTAGGGCATTGGTTAATAATCTATTTAAAGAAAATTTTTACGAGAAATGAAAAAAACTGTCAAAATATTAAACTTCTCATCATGAGAATGAGATTGATTAATTCACCCTATTTGCCAGGCCAGCACAAACGGCCAAGATGCTATTGTTATTCCTATGCTAAAAATGTTGATGATTGATTGATTCTCCCTATTTGCCAGGCCAGCACAAACGGCCAAGATGCTACTGTTCTATACCATACTAAAGTACTCATGCTACAGAAAAAGGAGATTTTATCTATAGTATTATGCATTTCCACTCATAAATTTTATCAGCAGAAACAGAAAACTGAGTTTGAAAAGCTCTTTCTTCAAACTGCATATCAGGAGGAGTAGGTTTTGAATACCAATTCCTAGTAAGAAACATGGGTTTGGAACAATAATAAGGCGGTAGAAAATATTAATGATTTCATTGCTAAAAAACTCAGTTATTTGCATATTGGTTTGGTTCAAGTTGCTGTTAAACCACTTACCCGAAAGGGTATTAATGCTTCTATTCTCATGTGTTTACGAGATGCTAGATTTAAGATCTTTAAAGATAGCATTCTTGGTATGATCACTGCTTCTTTGTATGATGGTCCTGTTTACTTTAACTGTTATCCTGATATTACTCTTGCTTTGGATGATCCTAATATTGTTAAAGCATTGACCTTGAATATTGCTTCTTCTGGTTATATCATGGACGAAGGTAGTAAACCTTTTGCTTTGATTTATCATATTTATTACAGACTTTTGGGTACTCAGTTAAATCCTTGTTGTTTGAATCCTAGAGAACCCTCTGGGAAAACAATGTTAATTACATGTTCAACTCCTGATGCTAAAGTTCAAGTTCCAAAAATGATTCAATGGCAAGATATTAAACTTCCTACTGAATGGTTGTTGAATCAAGAATCCCCTGTTCCTAAACCTGTTTTGATGAACTAGATCTTACAAATATTCAACAATATCTTGATGGTACGGTTAAAATATGTTTTCAAAACAATCAACCCTTGCGGATCAACGAAGGAAGGCATTCCTTTGCTGGATCTGAAAGTATTTCAAAAAGAGACCATGATGTCAATGAGTTTTTGCAAAAGAATTTTGAAAAACCCACTGATTTAAAGTTGAAAGGTGTTTCTAGTGACAAATCCCAAATCAGCTCTGTTTACTATTCTACTAGGCCTGAATCTTCTTCTCTGTATGGCAAACCTGCTACCGAAGAAGAAGATGATGCTAATTCTATTTGTCCATCTGATTCTGATTTCCTTCCTATTGAAAATCCTGTTAACCACTTAAGAGTTTTGAATGTTTTGAATGAAAATTTTGAGGTTGATCTAGTTCCATTGTTTGATGAATTTATGCTTTCTAAAAATAGAACAAAAAGAAAAATTTACCAAAATAAATTTGCTCAGTCTGAGAAAAATCGTGTTAAAAGAAAATTGTTAGAAAAAATGAACCAGTTGAAAAGACATATTTTGTTCTTCGATTTTCTTGAAAACTATTATGTTTCAAAAGATGAAGTTTCCAAAAATTATTTGAATGTGATAAAGAAATCTAATTTTGTTAAAAATGACAAAACCATTGTTAGATCTAGTCATCCACCTCTTGAGACTATTTTGGTGACTACTGACAAAATTGATGTTAAAGCTACTCCTTTCAAAATAGCTGATGATCAAACTCCTGTTGTTAGCCTTATTGAACAAAACAATTTTACTAATGAATCTTTGCATGTTATTGGTCAACA
Source organism: Quercus glauca (assembly GCA_023736055.1). NCBI lineage: Eukaryota > Viridiplantae > Streptophyta > Magnoliopsida > Fagales > Fagaceae > Quercus > Quercus glauca. The sequence goes on along the minus strand of CM043325.1, from coordinate 19,072,930 downwards.
ACTTGACCGTATTGAAGAAAGAATTGTTGAAAAAACTGTTTCTGTTGGAAAACCTGCTTCTGTTCAAAAACTTGTTTCTATCAAGACTGAGGAACCTTTGATTAATTTACCCAGTCATGATAACAAATTCAAGTTTAGAACTTCTCAGTCTAAACTTCTTGAAACTGTTGACAAAATGCTTGCTGATTTGAAAGTTAAAACTGAAGGTACTTCTTCAAGTACTCCTGCTGCTCGAACTATTTCAAACAATGAAATTGTTTCTGATGAAAATACAGATTCTGATACTGTTTCTTCTGTTTCTGTAAAAAATGTTTTTGATGATGGTTTACCCAAAATTAACAGATTTGTTGGAAATTCCAAACCCATGTTTCTTACTAGGAATTGGTATTCAAAACCTACTCCTCCTGACATGCAGTTTGAAGAAAGAGTTTTTCAAACTCAGTTTTCTGTTTCTGTTGAAAAGATTTATGAATGGAATATTGATGGTTTTTCTGAGCAAGAAATTATTAACAAAATGGGGCATATGTCCATGGTTGGTACCGCTTACCAAAATAATCATGATTTTGAACAATCTGAAATTGTTGACCTTTTTACTACTGGCTTTTCTGGTACTCTTCGTGGATGGTGGGATTCATATCTCACAGAAGAATCCAGAGATTCTATTAAACATGCTGTTAAAAAGAATGATGAAGGCTTGCCTATTTTTGATGATCGTATTGGTCGAGGTGTTCCTGATGGTGTTAATACCTTGATTTATACTATTATCAAACATTTTGTTGGTACTCCATCTAATGTTTCATCTCGAATTTCTGAATTGTTGAATAATTTGAGATGCCCTACTATGTCTGATTATAGATGGTACCAAGATGTTTTCCTTTCCAGAGTGATGCAGCGGAAGGACTGTTTCAAGCCTTATTGGAAAGAAAAGTTTATTGACGGTCTGCCTCCTATCTTTGCTCATAAGGTAAAACAAGAATTAATTGGTAAAAATGATTCTATTGACTATGATAATTTAACTTATGGTGATATTTTAAGCACTATTAAAAAACTTGGAATTAATATGTGCAATGATGAAAAACTATTAAAATACCAACTAAAAAATAAAAGAAAAGCTAAATATGAAATGGGTAATTTTTGTGAACAATATGGTTTGCCCTCTATTGCTCCTTCTAAGCAAAAGGGTAAAAAACATGATAAAAGTTACAAAAATTATAACCATAAAAAACATAAAACTAATTTTAATGATTTCTATGCTAAAAAGAAAAATGTTTCTAAAAAACATGTTAACCAGCGATTAGGGAAAGGTAAATGTTTCAATTGTGGAAAACCTGGTCATTTTAGTAAAGATTGTAAACAAAAACCTGGTAAGTTGAAAAACAAGTTTAACATGTTGAAAATTGATGATAATGATCAAGAAGAATTATTCAGAATCCTTGAATCAAACAATTCGTCTAATTCTTTGGAAGATGATTTTTCTTCTTCTGATTCTTGTTATCATTCTGCTGATGATTCATCTGATTCTCCTAATATTAAAATTAGTTGTAGAGATTCATGTTGTAATGTTGTTAAGTCTATTAATGTTCTCACTAAAGGTGAAGAAAATGAAAGTTTGTTGATTAAATTGATTGGTCAAATTGAGAATCCTGACCTACAAAAAGAATATTTGGATAAGTTTAAGAAAAATTTGCTAAAAGATGAAACTAGTAAAAAACTTAAATCAAGAATAAGTTTTGAAGAAACTTTGGAAAGATTTAATAAGAAGAAATCCAAAGATTTAACTGTTAATGATCTCCAATGTGAAATTAATACTGTTAAACAAGAGATAAGTGAATTAAAACTTGAACTTAAAAATATTAAAAGTGATAATCATAATCTCAAACAAGAATTGTTAATGTTGAAAATTGATCAAAATGAGTCTGATAATGAACAAGATGAGCACAAGAATGGAGATGAATCCAGTCAACAGGCTCTTCTTTCTGATGAAGGTATTGCTGATGTTCAACCTAGTCTTGTTAGTATTAACAAAATTCTTCCCCCAAAATGGTTCACAAAAGTGAAGATTTTTGTTTCCCATGATTATCATTTCACTGTTATTGCTATGATTGACTCTGGTGCTGATAAGAATTGTATTCAGGAAGGATTGATTCCTTCGAAATATTTTGAAAAATCAACTGAAAGATTGGTTTCTGCTACTGGTTCTCAAATGAAAATCAAATATGAATTGAATAATGCTCATATTTGCCATGATGATGTCTGTTTCAAGATTCCTTCTGTTCTTGTTAAAAATATGACTGATAAAGTGATTCTTGGTTTGCCATTTATAAATGCTTTGTATCCTTTCCTTGTTGATAATGATGGTATTACTACTGATCCTTTTGGACAGAAAGTAAAATTTAAATTTTTTTCAAAACTTGAAATTGATATTAACGATGCTTTAGACCTGTCTTATGATTCTCCTGCTACATGCTTCACAGACAGTTTTGAAGGTAATCCTAGTAGTGCCAAATTATCTACTATTACCAATGACTCTAATATTCCTAATGATTCTTTACAGGAATCGAGCACTGATGCAAGGATAAATACCACTACTAAGTGGGATAATATTAGTATTTATACCACTAATAAGTGGATTATTATGGCTCCCTCGAATGAGAGGAAAAACAAAGGAAAAGCTCCTGCACAGGACTTTTTCCAAAATGAAATGCGTGAAGGTGCATCTTCTAGGGTAAAATCCAGTGGATCAACATCCCTTCAAGGGTATGTACTGGCACCGGTGTCATACTCCAGTGGAGATATGGTTATTGCTTTGCAGGAAGTTTTATCTAGAAATCTGCAATTTCATAATGGAGTCTATAGTGAACTGCCTGATTCCATTAAATTTATTCTTGATAACCTCCATTATGCTTTTTCCCACAATCATCACAAATTGTTTGAAAAAACCCTCCAAGCTCTTGAAATCCACCTTGTTAACCTTACTGCTCAGAATGAGGCTTATCTAAGCCACTATGCTAACCTTATTTCAGAAAACCCTCTTGCTTCAGAAAATGATCTTGCTGCAAACCTTGTTTCAGAAATTGGGGCTTTTAGAAGCCAACTTGTTAACCACCCAAACCCTACATTTGATCCCTACACTAGTCAATTCTTTGGCAAAAAGGATATCCATTCAAGGATAAAATGACTATAATGGGCACTGATTATTCTAGATTGAGCCTTAAGTCCCAATCTATGTTAAGAAGTACTTTTGCCAACTTGCCATCAGATATACAATCACGTATACTGAAAAGCAAGGCTATGTTTAAGTCTTTCGACCTATGGTTCAAATGTTTCAAGAAACTTGTTACAACCACTATTCCTAATCCTGATGAACTTGACGAAGGTGATAATGTGTTTATTCAGTTGGAATGGGAAGAACACTTTGGGAGTACTCTCAGAGTGTATGAAAAAACACACCCATTTCTTGGTCTCCTAATTAATTATGATGATGGTTACTTTGTTGCTGATGATGATGATGATAGGGATCCTAACTGGCTTTCCCATATGTTTGAATATGGCTTTATCAGATTTCTGAAATTAACAAGCCATTATCAAGCCAGTCAACTTCCTCAAATTATTCAAGATGCCATTAAAAAATTCACTAGTCCTTCTATTTCCATCAGATGTTGGAGTACTTTGCCGAGATGGGAAAGAGATAACTGGATGAATGTCCAGCCCTCAAAACATCTCATTCTCATCAATGGTCACACTCATCAGGGGCAATGGCTTGAAGGAAATTCTCATTTGTCCTTTAAAGATCCTTATGCTCTTGCAAAATGTTGGGGAGACTATTTTAATAATCAAATTATTCAAGTTGCTCAGAACCTGTGGAAGGATTATCATTTCATGGGAAGCACTAATAGAATTTCTGTTTTTGGTCCCAGACCACATGTTGACGCTATTGCTCATTTGCGTATTACAGATCATTGTAATCCAAAGAGCCTTCTCATCCCAGGGAGAAGACCAATGGGTCAGCCTATTTTATATTGTGGATTTTGCAACCAATATGCTATTTACCATGAGCACGAATGTGATTCTCCACAAGGTCCTTTTGATCCATTTGATGGTTATCCATCTGATGCTCCTTCTACTGATTAATTGTGGGGTCCTCAGATTATTGTTGCTACTGTTCTCTATTTGTCAAGCCAGCATAATGGCCACTATTCAACTACATGCGTACATAGTGATGTTCAAAGAAATATTCCTATTGACCTTTGTCAGAGATTTTGCTGATCTTATGCCTAGTGATGCTCAAAGAAATATTCCTATTGACCTTTGTTAGAGATTTTGCTGATCTTATGCCTCAAATGTTGGAAGTTTCATTGCATGCTCCTGAAGATTCCCATCATGGTGCAAATGGCTTCTTTAAGGACAATAATGATGTGGCCTAGACCTAAAAATGAAGGCCTACAGATGCTTCTGAACATTTCATATGACTTGGAGTCAAAAAAGAAAAAGACTCACTTTTCACTATTCATCTGACACTATTCACCTGTCACTATTCACCTGTCACTATTCATCTGTTACTATTCACCTGTTACTATTCATGACACTGTTCACTCCGAATTTTGCCTATTTAAAGGGGGTTGTCCCTTATGTTAAACTCAGAACTTCTAAGAGCTTTTAAGTACTTTTTAGAAGTTTATTGTTAGAACTTCCTCTTGAGAGAGTTTTCTTCCCTAGAAGCCTTCTTTGAGAGAGTTCTCCTATTATCTTGTTGACTACTACCTTGTTCACCATAACCTTGTTCATACAAACCTTGTAACTAGGACTAGTTCAAGCTTTGTAACTGTTAACCTCTACTGTTGAGATCTTGTATTGACTTCTACTACTGTAAGTGTTTACCTATTTTCAATAAACAAGTATTTTCAGTTAATGTTCATTATACTACTTGTTGCTACCGCCACCTTGGACGGATTACCGCTATACTGGACGGTTCTAAATTGCTTTTGTTAATTGCACTCAATTATTTTGAATTATTTTGATATATACTGCTTGGCTGGTTCTACCGCCTTATTATTGCTCTTACATTACTTGCTTATATTTACTTTCACTATATTATTACTGTGCTTCCGTCTCTCCCTCTTCATGGGTGTATCCCCTTCCCCCTTTATGGTATCAGAGCCACTCTTTTCTGGCCGGTGATAGTGTGTGTTGTGTTCTCTGTGCCTTGTCCGTGTCTGTCCGAACCTTTGGTGCTCCGTTGTTGTGTTCCCTTCTTGCCATCGTTGGCGCCACCCTAGGTGTAAAGTGAATTCTCAGAACCTGACTGTAAGGCCCGCTTGAGCTAGGAGGGCGTGTAGGGCATGTGTGTGGTATAGGGTTGCTTAGGGTATGTGTTACGAAATGCAACGGTTGTGAGAAAAACATGATAATTGAGTGTTAAAACTAGGATAATATGGATAAGTTGTGGAGATCCAACTCCTCTGTCAACTCCAGGACTGGTTGTCCTCCTGATATTGTGAATAGAGAAGATCACACTGTTGAACAAACATTTTCTACAGTTTATTCTTGCTTGTTTTCTAAAAATGTTAATGATGAAAAAGATGACATTAAATTTGTTTGTCTATCTGATTCTCCTCTTGCTAAAAAATCTGTTTACCAAAATCAATTGAAAGTGTTGACTGTTTTGAATGAAAATTTTGAAGTTGATATGGCTCCATTGTTTGATGAATTTATGCTTTCTAAGAACAGACCTAAAAGAAAGTATTACCAAAATAATTTTGCTCAGTCTGAAAAAGACCGTATTAAAAGAAAATGGAAAGAAAAAATGAATCAGCTAAAAAGACTTATTTTTTTCTTTGATTTTCTTGAAAATTATTATGTTTTAAAAGATGAAGTTTCAAAAAATCATTTGAATGTGATAAAGAAATCCAATTTTGTTAAAAATGACAAAACCATTGTCAGATCTAGTCATCCACCTCTTGAGACTATTTTGGTGACTACTGACAAAATTGGTGTTAAAGCTACTCCTTTCAAAATTGCTGATGATCAAACTCCTGTTGATAGCCTTATTGAACAAAACAATTTTACTAATGAATCTTTGCATGTTATTGGTCAACAGCTTGACCGTATTGAAGAAAAAATTGTTGAAAAAACTGTTGACAAATCTGTTTCTGTTCAAAAACCTGTTTCTATCGAGACTGAGGAACCTTTGATTAATTTACCCAGTCATGATAACAAATTCAAGTTTAGAACTTCTCAGTCTAAACTTCTTGAAACTGTTGACAAAATGCTTGCTGATTTAAAAGTTAAAACTGAAGGTACTTCTACAAGTACTCCTGCTGCTCGAACTATTTCAAAAAATGAAATTGTTTCTGATGAAAATACAGATTCTGATACTGTTTCTTCTGTTCCTGCCAAAAAGGTTTTTGATGATGGTTTACCCGAAATTAAAAGATTTGTTGGAAATTCCAAACCCATGTTTCTTACTAGGAATTGGTATTCAAAACCTACTCCTCCTGGTATGCAGTTTGAAGAAAGAGCTTTTCAAACTCAGTTTTCTGTTTCTGCTGATAAGATTTATGAGTGGAATATTGATGGGGTTTCTGAACAAGAAATTATTAACAAAATGGGACATATGTCCATGGTTGGTCTTGCTTATCAAAATAATCATGATTTTGAACAGTCTGAAATTGTTGACCTTCTTACTACTGGCTTTTCTGGTACTCTTCGTGGATGGTGGAATTCATATCTCACAGAAGAATCCAGAGATTCTATTAAACATGCTGTTAAAAAGAATGATGAAGGCTTGCCTATTTTTGATGATCGTATTGGTCGAGGTGTTCCTGATGGTGTTAATACCTTGATTTATACTATTATCAAACATTTTATTGGTACTCCATCTAATGTTTCATTTCGAATTTCTGATTTGTTGAATAATTTGAGATGCCCTACTATGTCTGATTATAGATGGTATCAAGATGTTTCTCTTTCCAGAGTGATGCAGCGGAAAGACTGTTTCAAGCCTTATTGGAAAGAAAAGTTTATTGACGGTCTGCCTCCTATCTTTGCTCATAAGGTAAAACAAGAATTAATTGGTAAAAATGATTCTATTGACTATGATAATTTAACTTATGGTGATATTTTAAACACTATTAAAAAACTTGGAATTAATATGTGCAATGATGAAAAACTGTTAAAACACCAACTGAAAAATAAAAGAAAAGCTAAATATGAAATGGGTAATTTTTGTGAACAATATTGTTTACCCCCTATTGCTCCTTCCAGGCAAAAGGATAAAAAACATGATAAAAGCCACAAAAATTATAACCATAAAAAACATAAAACCAATTTTAATGATTTCTATGCTAAACAGAAAAATGTTTCTAAAAAACATGTTAACCAGCGGTCAGGTAAAGGTAAATGTTTCAATTGTGGAAAACCTGGTCATTTTAGTAAAGATTGTAAACAAAAACCTGGTAAGTTAAAAAACAAGTTTAACATGTTAAAAATTGATGATAATGATCAAGAAGAATTATACAGAATCCTTGAATCAAACAATTCGTCTAGTTCTTTGGAAGATGATTTTTCTTCAACTGATTCCTGCTATCATTCTACTGATGATTCATCTGAAATTAAAATTGGTTGTAGAAATTCATGTTGTAATGTTATTACTAAAAGTGAAGAAAATGAAAACTTGTTAAAAGATGAAACTAGTAAAAAACTCAAACCAGCGATAAGCTTTGAAGAAACTTTGGAAAGATTCAATAAAAAGAAATCCAAAGATTTAACTGTTAACGATTTGCAACATGAAATTAATACTGTTAAACAAGAGATAAGTGAATTAAAACATGAATTTAAAAATATTAAAAGTGATAATCATAATCCTACTCAAAAAATGTTAATGTTTAAAATTGTTAAAAAACTTGACAAAACTGATGATGAACAAAATGAGCTCAAAGATGAAGGAGAATCTAGTCAACAGGCTCTTCTTTCTGATAAAGGTATTGTTAATGCTCAACTTGCTCTTGTGAACAAAATACTTCCTCCAAAATGGTTTACAAAAGTTAAAATTGTTGTTTCTCATGATTACCATTTCACTGTGATTGCTATGATTGATTCTGGTGCGGATATGAATTGTATTCAAGAAGGATTGATTCCTTCGAAATATTTTGAAAAATCAACTGAAAGACTAGTTTCTGCTAATGGTTCCCAAATGAAGATTAAATATGAATTGAATAATGCTCATGTTTGTCATGATAACATATGTTTCAAGATTCCTTCTGTTTTGGTCAAAAATATGACTGATAAAGTGATTCTTGGTTTGCCTTTCATAAATGCTTTGTATCCTTTTCTTGTTGAACATGATGGTATTACTACTGATCCTTTTGGTCAAAAAGTAAAGTTCAAATTTGTTTCAAATCTTGAGATTGATATTGATAATGCTTCCAACCTGATTCATGCAAAAATCAAACATCTTAGCTTTCTTCAGCAAGAAGTCAGATATAAGAAAATTGCTGAACAGCTTTCTAATAAACTGTTGCTATCAAAGATTGACAGTTTTCAAAAAATGTTAATTGATGATGTTTGCTCTAATGTTCCTAATGCTTTTTGGCATAGGAAGAAACATATTGTTGATTTGCCTTATGTTAAAGATTTTGATGAGAAAAACATTCCCACTAAAGCTCGTCCTATTCAAATGAATGCTGAAACTGTTGAATTCTGCAAAAAAGAAATCCATGATTTGCTTGAGAAAAAACTGATTAGGAATAGTAAGTCCCCTTGGTCTTGCTCTGCTTTATATGTTCAAAAGAATGCTGAAATTGAGAGAGGAACTCCTCGCCTGGTTATCAACTATAAACCGTTGAATAAGGTTTTAGAATGGATTAGGTACCGTATTCCCAATAAGAATGACTTGGTCCATAGGTTGTGTGAGGCTGTAGTGTTTTCCAAGTTTGATATGAAATCTGGGTTCTGGCAAATCCAGATTAATGAGAAGGATAGGTACAAAACTGCTTTTACCATTCCTTTTGGTCATTACGAGTGGAATGTGATGCCTTTTGGTCTTAAAAATGCTCCTAGTGAATTCCAAAACATCATGAATGATGTTTTGAACTGCTTCAGTCACTTCACCATTGTTTATATTGATGATGTTCTTGTTTACTCCAGCTCTATTGATGAACACTGGAAACATTTGTATTCGTTTCTAGAAACTATCAAAAGAAATGGTCTTGTTGTTTCTGCTAAGAAAATTAAACTGTTTCAAACAAAAGTTCGTTTCCTTGGCTATGACATCTCTGAAGGACAAATTCGTCCTATCGATAGAGCCATCCAATTTGCTGATAAATTTCCTAGTGTTATCACTGATAAAACTCAGCTCCAAAGATTTCTTGGGTCATTGAATTATGTTGCTGATTTTTACAAAGATATGAGAAAACAATGTAAACCTCTTTTTGATCGATTAAAGAGTAATCCTCCATCCTGGTCCGATGTTCATACATCCCTTGTTAAACAAATCAAATCTCATGTTAAGACATTGCCCTGTCTTGGTATTCCCACTGTTGGTGCGTTCAAAATTGTTGAAACCGATGCCTCTAACATTGGTTATGGTGGTATTCTGAAACAAAGAGTTTCTCCTGAGTCATTTGAACAAATTGTCCGTTTCTATTCTGGAATTTGGAATAATGCACAGTTAAACTATAGTACTATTAAAAAGGAGATTTTATCTATAGTATTATGCATTTCAAAATTTCAAAGTGATTTATTAAACCAAAAGTTTTTATTACGTATTGATTGTAAAAGTGCTAAATATGTTATTGAAAAAGATGTTGAAAATATTGCTTCAAAACATATTTTTGCCAGATGGCAAGCTATTTTAAGTGTTTTTGACTTTGATATTGAATATATTAAAGGATCTCAAAACTCCATCCCTGATTTCCTTACCCGTGAATTTTTGCAGTGTCCCAATGGCAAGTAGAAGGTCGAAAGACAAGACACCTACCACTGATAACCCAGTTGTTAAACCTGTTTCCTCTATTAACCCAGTTATTAAACCTGTTTCTTCTATGGACATTGTTAACCGGTTTACCCCGCTAGGTACTATTCCCAAACCCAACTATTCTTCTGTTCTTGCCTCATCCTATGATCCTTATGCTATAACCCCTGTTAACCGACCAATCAAAACTGTTTATCCCAAAAACCCTAGTGTTCCTCAATATGCCAAAAAACAATATTTCCAAACCCTGTTTTATATTGAACCCAACAGAGCCTCCATTTCTGACCCCCTCACACTTGCTAAAAGCTATTTTCCTCCACTATTTCATTGGATTCCTGAGCATAGAGAAAAGAAGTTACAGTACTATTCTGGTCTCTTGAGTCATGAAAAATCTATTATTATTAAAACCATTAATGATAGAGTTGATACCTCCAAAATCATCTACCATGGTGTTTACATAGTCAATGTTATTACTGAAGAAAAGTGGGGTCCTTCTCCTAGTTTTACCAAAACAATGCCCGGATCCCCCATCCCCTATTCTTACTATGATTACATCACTGCTTGGACAAGATTTATGCTTCACCAAAATGAAGACATGTCTCATTCTTGGTTTGTTAACTTTGATAGTAATTTCCATGGCTCCCTGCCTCTTTGGTTCAACCATTGGTGGACTCAATTTGGCCCTATTAATGACATACTTCCTGAACCATTGCTTGAGGCTTTTGAATGTTTCAAGAAGTTCTATAAAGTTGATGCTTATGGTGCCAAGTTCCCTCCTTTACTCCACTTTGTTAAACGATACAAAATATCCTGGATTCTAAAATGGCAGTATGAAAAAGAAGGTGATATGCTCCAACGACATTGGTATGTAAAGTGGTGGGGTAAATTCCCTCATACTCCGAGGATTATTGCTAGTGTTTCTAGGGAATCTTCTTCCGTTGCTACTCTCCCCATTGCTAATTGTTCACTTAGTCGATCCCCTGTCACTACTGATGCATCCGCTTCCTCTTCTAAATCTGCTAAGCCATCTGTTAAACAAAGTGAGTTCTCATTTGGATGATATCCGTAAAGACCCTAAAGCACTAAATGCTCTTATTGAAATGTTAAAAAGGGAAAAGGCTGATTTAGATGATGAACGATCTTCTGAAGCCTCTGTTGCAAAGGATCCTTACTACCCCTACAATGAGGAGTGGTAATACCATGGTGTTTACATAGTCAATGTTATTACTGAAGAAAAGTGGGGTCCTTCTCCTAGTTTTACCAAAACAATGCCCGGATCCCCCATCCCCTATTCTTACTATGATTACATCACTGCTTGGACAAGATTTATGCTTCACCAAAATGAAGACATGTCTCATTCTTGGTTTGTTAACTTTGATAGTAATTTCCATGGCTCCCTGCCTCTTTGGTTCAACCGTTGGTAGACTCAATTTGGCCCTATTAATGACCGCTGGTTAACATGTTTTTTAGAAACATTTTTCTGTTTAGCATAGAAATCATTAAAATTGGTTTTATGTTTTTTATGGTTATAATTTTTGTGGCTTTTATCATGTTTTTTATCCTTTTGCCTGGAAGGAGCAATAGGGGGTAAACCATATTGTTCACAAAAATTACCCATTTCATATTTAGCTTTTCTTTTATTTTTCAGTTGGTGTTTTAACAGTTTTTCATCATTGCACATATTAATTCCAAGTTTTTTAATAGTGCTTAAAATATCACCATAAGTTAAATTATCATAGTCAATAGAATCATTTTTACCAATTAATTCTTGTTTTACCTTATGAGCAAAGATAGGAGGCAGACCGTCAATAAACTTTTCTTTCTAATAAGGCTTGAAACAGTCTTTTCGCTGCATCACTCTGGAAAGAAAAACATCTTGATACCATCTATAATCAGACATAGTAGGGCATCTCAAATTATTCAACAAATCAGAAATTCGAGATGAAACATTAGATAGAGTACCAATAAAATGTTTGATAATAGTATAAATCAAGGTATTAACACCATCAGGAACACCTCGACCAATACGATCATCAAAAATAGGCAAGCCTTCATCATTCTTTTTAACAGCATGTTTAATAGAATCTCTGGATTCTTCTGTGAGATATGAATCCCACCATCCACGAAGAGTACCAGAAAAGCCAGTAGTAAGAAGGTCAACAATTTCAGACTGTTCAAAATCATGATTATTTTGATAAGCAATACCAACCATGGACATATGTCCCATTTTGTTAATAATTTCTTGTTCAGAAAAACCATCAATATTCCACTCATAAATTTTATCGGCAGAAACAGAAAACTGAGTTTGAAAAGCTCTTTCTTCAAACTTCATATCAGGAGGAGTAGGTTTTGAATACCAATTCCTAGTAAGAAACATGGGTTTGGAATTTCCAACAAATCTTTTAATTTCGGGTAAACCATCATCAAAAACCTTTTTGGCAGGAACAGAAGAAACAATATCAGAATCTGTATTTTCATCAGAAACAATTTCATTTTTTGAAATAGTTCGAGCAGCAAGAGTACTTGTAGAAGTACCTTCAGTTTTAACTTTTAAATCAGCAAGCATTTTGTCAACAGCTTCAAGAAGTTTAGACTGAGAAGTTCTAAACTTGAATTTGTTATCATGACTGGGTAAATTAATCAAAGGTTCCTCAGTCTCGATAGAAACAGGTTTTTGAACAAAAACAGATTTGTCAACAGTTTTTTCAACAATTTTTTCTTCAATACGGTCAAGCTGTTGACCAATAACATGCAAAGATTCATTAGTAAAATTGTTTTGTTCAATAAGGCTATCAACAGGAGTTTGATCATCAGCAATTTTGAAAGGAGTAGCTTTAACACCAATTTTGTCAGTAGTCACCAAAATAGTCTCAAGAGGTGGATGACTAGATCTGACAATGGTTTTGTCATTTTTAACAAAATTGGATTTCTTTATCACATTCAAATGATTTTTTGAAACTTCATCTTTTGAAACATAATAATTTTCAAGAAAATCAAAGAAAAAAATAAGTCTTTTTAGCTGATTCATTTTTTCTTTCCATTTTCTTTTAATACGGTCTTTTTCAGACTGAGCAAAATTATTTTGGTAATACTTTCTTTTAGGTCTGTTCTTAGAAAGCATAAATTCATCAAACAATGGAGCCATATCAACTTCAAAATTTTCATTCAAAACGGTCAACACTCTCAATTGATTTTGGTAAACAGATTTTTTAGCAAGAGGAGAATCAGATAGACAAACAAATTTAATGTCATCTTTTTCATCATTAACATTTTTAGAAAACAAGCAAGAATAAACTGTAGAAAATGTTTGTTCAACAGTGTGATCTTCTCTATTCACAATATCAGGAGGACAACCAGTCCTGGAGCTGACAGAGGAGTTGGATCTCCACAACTTATCCATATTATCCTAGTTTTAACACTCAATTATCATGTTTTTCTCACAACCGTTGCATTTCGTAACACATACCCTAAGCAACCCTATACCACACACATGCCCTACACGCCCTCCTGGTTCAAACGGGCCTTACAGTCAGGGTCTGGGAATTCACTTTACACCTAGGGTGGCGCCAACGACGGCGAGAAGGGAACACAACAACGGAGCACCAAAGGTTCGGACAGACACGGACAAGGCACAGAGAACACAACACACACTATCACTGGCCAGAAAAGAGTGGCTCTGATACCATAAAGGGGGAAGGGGACACACAGATGAAGGGAAGAGACGGAAGCACAATAATAATATAGTGAAAGAAGAATGTAAACAAGTAATGTAAGAACAATAATAAGGCGGTAGAACCAGCCAAGCAGTATATATCAAAATAATTTAAAGTAAATGAAAGCAGTTTAATGAAAGCAATTTAGAACCGTCCAGTATGGCGGTAATCCACAATATTAAGGCGGTAGAACCAGCCAAGCAGTATATATCAAAATAATTCAAAGTAAACAAGAGCAATTAACAAAAGCAATTTAGAACCGTCCAGTATGGCGGTAATCCGTCCAAGGTGGCGGTAGCAACAAGTAGTATAATGAACATTAACTGAAAATACTTGTTTATTGAAAGTAAGTAAACACTTACAATAGTAGTAGTCAATACAAGATTTCAACAGTAGAGATTAACAGTTACAAAGCTTGAACTAGTCCTAGTTACAAGGTTTGTAGGAACAAGGTAATAGTCAACAAGGTAGTAGTGAATACAGGTTAACAACGAGAACTCTCTCAAAGAAGGCTTCTAGGGAAGAAAACTCTCTCTAGAGGTTCTAACAATAAAGTCCTTGAAAACTCATTAAAAGTTCTGAGTTTAACATAAGGGACAACCTCCCTTAAATAGGCAAAATTCGGAGTGAACAGTGTCATGAATAGTAACAGGTGAATAGTAACAGATGAATAGTGACAGGTGAATACTGACAGGTGAATAGTGTCAGATGAATAGTGAAAAAGTGAGTCTTTTTCTTTTTTGACTCCAAGTCATTTGAAGTGTTCAGAAGCATCTCAAAGGTCTAGGCCTTCATTTTTAGGTCTAGGCCACATCATTATTGTCCTTAAAGAAGCCATTTGCACTTTGATGGGAATCTTCCAGAGCATGCAATGAAACTTCCAACATATGAGGCATAAGATCAGCAATATCTCTGACAAAGGTCAATAGGAATATTTCTTTTGAACATCACTATGTACGCATGTGGTTGAATAGTGCCGCAGAAGCTTTATCAAGGAGTAGACATTTGAATATTGTAACACTTTTTGCCATTATGTTGGCTAGACAAATAGAGAACAGTAGCAACAATAATCTGAGGACCACAAAATTGATCAATAGAAGAAGCATCAACAGTAGCAATAATAATCTGAGGACCACACAATTAATCAATAGAAGAAGCATCGGATGGATAATCATCATCAGGATCCCATGGAGGATCATCATTACATCCATGCTCCTGGTAAATAACATACTGATTGCAGGATCCGCAATATAGCAGTGGCTCAAATTCTAGAGTTTTCTCTGGAACAATAAAACTCCTTGGATTACAGTGATCTGCTATGTGCATATGAGTGATGGTAGGAGCATAAGGTCTGGGACCAAAGACAAAAATTCTATCTGTGCCTCCTATGAAATGATAATGTTTCCACAGGCTTTGAATAACTTCAAGAATTTGATTATTGAAATAATTCCTTCAGCATTCTGTAAGGGCATGGGGATTTTGGAAGGATAAGTGAGAATCTCCTTCATACCATTGTCCTTGGTGAGTGTGCCCATTAATGAGAATGAGATGTTTTGATGGTTGGACATTCATCCAGTTATCTCTTTCCCACATTGACAAGGTGCTCCAACATCTGATGGAAACAAAAGGACTTTCAAAATTGTTAATAGCAGTCTGAATGATTTATGGAAGTTGGCTGGCTTGGCCAAGACTGGTTAATTTTATGAGTCTGATAAAGCCATACTCAAACATTTGGGAAAGCCAGTTAGGATCCCGATCATTATCACCTTCTAGATCATCAGCAACAAATGAACTATCATAATTAATTAAGAGACCAGGAAATGGGTGTCTCTTTTCATACACTCTGAGACTGACTCCAAAGTGTTTTTTCCAATCAGTTTGTTCAAGGATATCACCATTATCATCTGAATTAGCAGGATCAGGAACAGCAGTTGTAACAAGTGTTTTGAAGTATTCGAACCATAGGCCAAAAGACCTAAACATAGCCTCGCTTCTCAGTATACATGATTGTATATCTGATGGCAAGTTGGCAAAAGCACTTCTTAATATAGATTGGGACTTAAGGCTCAATCTAGAATAATCAGTGCCCATTATAGTCATTTTATCCTTTGAATGGATATCCTCTCTGCCAAAGAGTTGACTAGTGTGGGGAGAATTTGGATAGTTAACAAGTTGGCTTCTAAAAGCCTCAATTTTTGAAACAAGGTTTGAAGCAAGGTCATTTTCTGAAGCAAGAGGATTTTTTGAAATAAGGTTAGCATAGTGGCTTAGATAAGCCTCATTTTGAGCAGTAAGGTTAACAAGATGGATTTCGAGGGCTCTAAGGGTGCTTTTGAAAAGATCATGGTGGTTTTTAATAAAAGCAGCTTGAAGGTTATCAAGAATAAATTTGATAGAATATGGAAGTTTAGAATAGATTCCATTGTGGAATTGTAAATTGTTTGACAAAACTTCCTGCAAAGCAATTATTATATCACTACTGGAATATGTCACTGTTGCCGGTACATACCCTTGAAGGGATGTTGATCCACTAGGTTTTACCCCAGAAGATGCGCCTTCATGCATTTTGTTTAGGGAATAGTCTTGTGCAGGAGCTTTTCTCTTGTTTTTCCTCTCAGTCGAGGGAGCCATAATAATCCACTTATTAGTGGTATAAATACTAATATTATCCCACTTAGTAGTGGTATTTATCCTTGCATCAGTGCTCGATTCCTATAAAGAATCATTAGGAATATTAGAGTCATTGGTAATAGTAGATAATTTGGCACTACTAGGATTACTTTCAAAATTGTCTGTGAAGCATGTAGCAGGAGAATCTAAAGCATCATTAATATCAATTTCAAGTTTTGAAACAAATTTAAATTTTACTTTCTGTCCAAAAGGATCAGTAGTAATACCATCATTATCAACAAGGAAAGGATACAAAGCATTTATAAATGGCAAACCAAGAATCACTTTATCAGTCATATTTTTAACAAGAGCAGAAGGAATCTTGAAACAGACATCATCATGGCAAATATGAGCATTATTCAATTCATATTTGATTTTCATTTGAGAACCAGTAGCAGAAACCAATTTTTCAGTTGATTTTTCAAAATATTTCGAAGGAATCAATCCTTCTTGAATACAATTCTTATCAGCACCAGAATCAATCATAGCAATAACAGTGAAATGATAATCATGGGAAACAAAAATCTTTACTTTTGTGAACCATTTTGGGGGAAGAATTTTGTTAATACTAACAAGACTAGGTTGAGCATCAGCAATACCTTCATCAGAAAGAAGAGCCTGTTGACTGGATTCATCTCCATCCTTGTGCTCATCTTGTTCATTTTCAGACTTATTTTGATCAATTTTTAACATGAACAATTCTTGTTTGAGATTATGATTATCACTTTTAATATTTTTAAGTTCAAGTTTTAATTCACTTATTTCTTGTTTAACAGTATTAATTTCACATTGGAGATCATTAACAGTTAAATCTTTGGATTTCTTCTTATTAAATCTTTCCAAAGTTTCTTCAAAACTTATTGTTGATTTAAGTTTTTTACTAGTTTCATCTTTTAACAAGTTTTTCTTGAACTTATCCAAATATTCTTTTTGTAATTCAGGATTTTCAATTTGACCAATCAATTTTATTAACAGGCTTTCATTTTCTTCACCTTTAGTGAGAGCATTAACAGATTTAACAACATTGCAACAAGAATCTCTACAACCAAGTTTAATATTAGGAGAATCAGAAGAATCATCAGCAGAATGATAACAAGAATCAGAAGAAGAAAAATCATCTTCCAGAGAATCAGACGAATTGTTTGATTCAAGGATTCTGAATAGTTCTTCTTAATCATTATCATCAATTTTCAACATGTTAAACTTGTTTTTCAACTTACCAGGTTTTTGTTTACAATCTTTACTAAAATGACCAGGTTTTCCACAATTGAAACATTTACCTTTCCCTGATCGCTGGTTAACATGTTTTTTAGAAACATTTTTCTTTTTAGCATAGAAATCATTAAAATTAGTTTTATGTTTTTTATGGTTATAATTTTTGTAACTTTTATCATGTTTTTTACTCTTTTGCTTAGAAGGAGCAATAGAGGGTAAACCATATTGTTCACAAAAATTACCCATTTCATATTTAACTTTTCTTTTGTTTTTTAATTAGTGTTTTAACAGTTTTTCATCATTGCACATATTAATTCCAAGTTTTTTAATAGTGCTTAAAATATCACCATAAGTTAAATTATCATAGTCAATAGAATCATTTTTACTAATTAATTCTTGTTTTACCTTATGAGCAAAGATAGGAGGCAGACCGTCAATAAACTTTTCTTTCCAATAAGGCTTGAAACAGTCCTTTCGCTACATCACTCTGGAAAGGAAAACATCTTGGTACCATCTATAATCAGACATAGTAGGGCATCTCAAATTATTCAACAAATCAGAAATTCGAGATGAAACATTGGATGGGGTACCAACAAAATGTTTGATAATAGTATAAATCAAGGTATTAACACTATCAGGAACACCTCGACCAATAAGATCATCAAAAATAGGCAAGCCTTCATCATTCTTTTTAACAGCATGTTTAATAGAATCTCTGGATTCTTCTGTGAGATATGAATCCCACCATCCACGAAGAGTACCAGAAAAGCCAGTAGTAAGAAGGTCAACAATTTCAGATTGTTCAAAATCATGATTATTTTGATAAGCAATACCAACCATGGACATATGTCCCATTTTGTTAATAATTTCTTGTTCAGAAAAACCATCAATATTCCATTCATAAATCTTATCAACAGAAACAGAAAACTGAGTTTGAAAAGCTCTTTCTTCAAACTGCATATCAGGAGGAGTAGGTTTTGAATACTAATTCCTAGTAAGAAACATGGGTTTGGAATTTCCAACAAATCTTTTAATTTCAGGTAAACAATCATCAAAAACCTTTTTGGCAGGAACAGAAGAAACAGTATCAGAATCTGTATTTACATCATCAGAAACAATTTCATTTTTTGAAATAGTTCGAGCAACAGGAGTATTTGAAGAAGTACCTTCAGTTTTAACTTTTAAATCAGCAAGCATTTTGTCAACAGTTTCAAGAAGTTTAGACTGAGAAGTTCTAAACTTGAATTTGTTATCATGACTGGGTAAATTAATCAAAGGTTCCTCAGTCTTGATAGAAACAGGTTTTTGAACAGGAGCAGGTTTTTCAACAGAAACAGTTTTTTCAACAATTCTTTCTTCAATACGGTCAAGTTGTTGACCAATAACATGCAAAGATTCATTAGTAAAATTGTTTTGTTCAATAAGGCTAACAACAGGAGTTTGATCATCAGCTATTTTGAAAGGAGTAGCGTTAACATCAATTTTGTTAGTAGTCACCAAAATAATCTCAAGAGGTGGATGACTAGATCTGACAATGGTTTTTTCATTTTTAACAAAATTAGATTTCTTTATCACATTCAAATAATTTTTGGTAACCTCATCTTTTGAAACATAATAGTTTTCAAGAAAATCAAAGAACAAAATATGTCTTTTCAACTGATTCATTTTTTCTAACCATTTTCTTTTAACACGATTTTTCTCAGACTGAGCAAAATTATTTTGGTAAATTTTTGTTTTTGTCCTATTTTTAGGAAGCATAAATTCATCAAACAATGGAGTCATGTCAACTTAAAAATTTTCATTTAAAACTGTCAAAACTCTTAAATGGTTAACAGGATTTTCAATAGGAGGGAAATCAGAATCAGAAGGACAAATAGAATTAGCATCATCTTCTTCTTCGGTAGCAGGTTTGCCATACGGAGAGGAAGATTCAACTTTAGTAGAGTAGAAAACAGAGCTGATTTGGGATTTGTCACTAGAAACACCTTTCAACTTTAAATCAATGGGTTTTTCAAAATTCTTTTGCAAAAACTCATTGACATCATGGTCTCTTTTTGAAATACTTTTAGATCCAGCAAAGGAATGTCTTCCTTCGTTGATCCTCAAGGGTTGATTATTTTGAAAACATATTTTAACAGTACCATCAAGATATTGTTGAATATTTGTGAGATCTAGCTTATCAAAACAGGTTTAGGAACAGGGGATTCTTGATTCAACAACCATTCAGTAGGAAGCTGAATATCTTGCCATTGAATCATTTTTGGAACTTGAATTTTAACATCAGAAGTCGAACATGTGATTAACATAGTTTTACCAGAGGGTTCTCTATGGTTCAAACAACCAGGATTTAACTGAGTACCCAAGAGTCTGTAATAAATACGGTAAATCAAAGCAAAAGGTTTACTATCTTCATCCATGATATAACCAGAAGAAGCAATATTCAAAGTCAAAGCTTTAACAATATTAGGATCATCCAAAGCAAGAGTAATATCAGGATAACAATTGAAGTAAACAGGACCATCATACAAAGAAGCAGTGATCATACCAAGAATGCTATCTTTAAAGACCTTAAATCTAGCATCTCGTAAACACATGAGAATAGAAGCATTAATACCCTTTCGGGTGAGAGGTTTAACAGCAACTTGAACCAAACCAATATGCAAATAACTGAGTTTTTTGGCAATGAAATCATTAATATTTTTCTTGGAAAACAAACAACATTTTTCATGCATTTTTGAAATAGAAAATGTTTGTTCAACAGTTCTAACTTTGTAAACATGATGAAAAGTGTTTTCAGCCCAACTAGTTTTGTAAACAGTTTTAGTGTCAACTTTGGGAATGTTCCATTTTCGGAAATTAGGGATCTCATTATCTTCAACAGTGTGATCTTCTTCATTCACAATATCAGGAGGACAACCAGTCCTGGAGCTGACAGAGGAGTTGGATCTCCACAACTTATCCATATTATCCTAGGTTCAACACTCAATTATCATGTTTTTCTCACAACCGTTGCATTTCGTAACACATACCCTAAGCAACTCTATACCTCACACATGCCCTACACGCCCTCCTAGCTCAAATGGGCCTTACAGTCAGGTTCTGGGAATTCACTTTACACCTAGGGTGGCGCCAACGACGGCAAGAAGGAAACACAACAACGGAGCACCAAAGGTTCGGACAGACACGGACAAAGCACAAAGAGCACAACACACACTACCACCGGCCAGAAAAGAGTGGCTCTGATACCATAAAGGGGGAAGGGGACACACAGATGAAGGGAAGAGACGGAAGCACAATAATAATATAGTGAAAGAAGAATGTAAACAAGTAATGTAAGAACAATAATAAGGCGGTAGAACCAGCTAAGCAGTATATATCAAAATAATTCAAAGCAAATGAAAGCAGTTTAATGAAAGCAATTTAGAACCGTCCAGTATGGCGGTAATCCGTCCAAGGTGGCGGTAGCAACAAGTAGTAAAATGAACATTAACTGAAAATACTTGTTTATTGAAAGTAGGTAAACACTTACAGTAGTAATAGTCGATACAAGATCTCAACAGTGGAGGTTAACAGTTACAAAGCTTGAACTAGTCCTAGTTACAAGGTTTGTATGAACAAGGTTATGGTGAACAAGGTTGTAGTCAACAAGATAATAGGAGAACTCTCTCAAAGAAGGCTTCTAGGAAAGAAAACTCTCTAGAGGAAGTTCTAACAAAAAAGTTCTTGAAAACTCATTAAAAGTTCTGAGTTTAAAATAAGGGACAACCCCCCTTAAATAGGCAAAGATCTGGATGAACAGTAACACATGAATAGTAAAAGCAAATAGTGTTCAAAATATTCTTTGACCAAGCATAGTGAAAGTGGTCTTAGAATTTTTGAAAGTAGTCTTGGAAACATAAGGAATCTCCTTTTCAGTAGCATGAATATTTGAAAGCAGTCTTGGAAACATAAGGAATCTCCTTTTTATGTAGCATGAGTACTTTAGTATGGTATAGAACAGTAGCATCTTGGCCGTTTGTGCTGGCCTGGCAAATAGGGAGAATCAATCAATCATCAACATTTTTAGCATAGGAATAACAATAGCATCTTGGCCGTTTGTGCTGGCCTGGCAAATAGGGTGAATTAATCAATCTTTTGCTAATTCATCAGCTTCATCTTCATCATGACCAAACCACTCCTCATTGTAGGGGTAGTAAGGATCCTTTGCAACAGAGGCTTCAGAAGATCGTTCATCATCTAAATCAGCCTTTTCCCTTTTTAACATTTCAATAAGAGCATTTAGTGCTTCAGGGTCTTTGCGGATATCATCCAAATAAGAACTCACTTTATTGGGTTTAACAGATGGCTTAGCAGATTTAGAAGAGGAAGCGGATGCATCAGTAGTGATAGGGGATCGACTAAGTGAACAATTAGCAATGGGGAGAGTAGCAACGGAAGAAGATTCCCTGGAAACACTAGCAATAATCCTCGGAGTATGAGGGAATTTACCCTACCACTTTACATACCAATGTCGTTGGAGCACATCACCTTCTTTTTCATACTGCCATTTTAGAATCCAGGATATTTTGTATCGTTTAACAAAGTGGAGTAAAGGAGGGAACTTGGCACCATAAGCATCAACTTTATAGAACTTCTTGAAACATTCAAAAGCCTCAAGCAATGGTTCAGGAATTTGGTGCTCCGTTGTTGTGTTCCCTTCTTGCCGTCGTTGGCGCCACCCTAGGTGTAAAGTGAATTCCCAGAACCTGACTGTAAGGCCCGTTTGAGCCAGGAGGGCGCGTAGGGCATGTGTGTGGTATAGGGTTGCTTAGGGTATGTGTTACGAAGTGCAACGGTTGTGAGAAAAACATGATAATTGAGTGTTAAACTTAGGATAATATGGATAAGTTGTGGAGATCCAACTCCTCTGTCAGCTCCAGGACTGGTTGTCCTCCTGGTATTGAATCCTAGAAAACCCTCTGGTAAAACAATGTTAATCACATGTTCAACTCCTGATACTAAAATTCAAGTTCCAAAAATGATTCAATGGTAAGATATTCAGCTTCCTACTGAATGGTTGTTGAATCAAGAATCCCCTGTTCCTAAACTTGTTTTTGATGAGCTAGATCTCACAAATATTCAACAATATCTTGATGGTACTGTTAAAATATGTTTTCAAAACAATCAACCCTTGAGGATCAACGAAGGAAGACATTCCTTTGCTGGATCTGAAAGTATTTCAAAAAGAGATCAAGATCTCAATGAGTTTTTGCAAAAGAATTTTGAAAAACCCACTGATCTGAAATTAAAAGGTGTTTCAAGTGATAAATCCCAAATCAGCTCTGTTTACTATTCTACTAAGCCTGAATCTTCCTCTCCCAATGTCAAAATTTTCTTAAAATAAATTGTTAACCAATGCTCTAAGGGCACTTAGCATGACCCTTTAATTATTTAAAAATATATATTATAAAAACCCAAGTCGCACCAACCCAATCATACAATGTGTAAAGTTGTAATTTACAACTATGTTTTGTTGGCTTGTATTCCGTGCCAAATTTGATTGTAATTTTGTTCAATCGTTTAAAACCCTGTATTTGTTGTGGGACTTGATGTAAGGGGTGTGTGAGAGAAAGAGTGTTGAAGACTCAAGCATTTGAAGATGAAAAGGATTCTCGCGGGTACCTCGCGGGTATGTCGCGACCAAGCTTCCCGCGAAGTGAGACATGTGCCAGGCACATGATGGAATGCGAAGAGTCATGCCAGGTGGAGACAACTGTGTCTCGCGAGTATCTCGCGGGTAAGGCCTTCTCGCGAGACACCCGCGAGACTAGCTGTTCTGCCAGCCTGTATTCTTTGAGTCACACCTTTTGCACCCCTCCTATATATAACATCATTACCCACATTTGTTGAGGAATGCTTCAGAGAGAAAACCCTAGCCAAACACCTTGGTAATTAGAGATTGTCTTCCCCA
Source organism: Quercus glauca (assembly GCA_023736055.1). Taxonomy (NCBI): domain Eukaryota; kingdom Viridiplantae; phylum Streptophyta; class Magnoliopsida; order Fagales; family Fagaceae; genus Quercus; species Quercus glauca. The sequence goes on along the minus strand of CM043325.1, from coordinate 19,049,412 downwards.
CCTTCTCTAAACATTTTGCTTGTGGTATCTCCTCAACCCTTCCCTCTCCATTGTCCATATCTTTGAGAGGTTGATAGCCCAAACACTTGACACACCTTTGAGAGTGCTGAGTGACGTTTTGGTGCTGCTGGGAAGCATAGGAAGGAGCCTTTAATGGCAGATGCAACATGGAGCTTGTTGCGGGATCCGGATAACTAGGACAAGACACGGTTCCGAGAAGCCTTGTTGGAGTAGGAGCTTGGAGGGCTTAGGTACATCGGGTAGACTAGGCTTGGAGGGTCTTTTGCTAATCCATGTATCCCAACTGATTGTCTAGTGGATCGATTTCCGCTTGGAGGGCGGCGGAGAGGTTTTTCGCCGAGTTCTTCGGTTTCCTCTTCGATAACACGTCTCGGTGTTATTTGTGTTTGCATCCTTCTTCCCTACTCTTGTTCATTTCATTTTTACTGCTGAGTTGCTTTAAATTATGGATTAGAGTAGTTGTTTGTTTATATGCTTGTGTTTACACTATTCCGCACTTGTTAGTAAGTTAGTGTAAAATCAACCAAGCCGTAATTTGAACTTGGGGGTCTAAACCGCTCGTGTGTTTTCAACACATTTTCGAGCTTTCAATTGGTATCAGAGCAGGTACACTTGCTGAGGTTTAATTACCTAAGTGTGATCCTTGACCCTTCTTGAGATGGACCGGTCTCAATCGCTCAATGTTCCACCATTTTTTGATGGGAACAATTATGCATTTTGGAAAGTTAGAATGAGAGCATTCTTATGCTCTATCGATGATACCGTTTGGGATGCGGTTGAGATAGGTTGGGCCAAACCGGTGACTCCTAAGTCCACTTGGGATAAGGCAGCCCTTGCGGCAGCAAATGCTAACAGTAAAGCTTTAAATGCTATCTTTTGTGGTGTGTCCCCTGATGAATTCCACAGGATATCTCATATGACAGTAGCCAAGGAAGCTTGGGAGATTTTGGAGACTACCTATGAGGGTACAAAGAAAGTCAAGGACACAAAGCTCCAAATGCTCACCACCAAATTTGAAGAACTCAAGATGAGTGATGATGAACCATTTGACTCATTCTATGGGAAGCTCAATGAAATTGTCATTGCTAAACTCAATCTTGGGGAGAAGATTGAAGACACTAAGGTAGTGAGAAAAATATTGAGGTCCTTGCCTGAAAGTTTTAAAGCAAAGGTTACAGCCATAGAAGAAAGCAAAGACTTGGACGAGATTAAGATTCAAGAGCTGATCGGGTCTCTCCAAACCTATGAGCTGGGACTGCCTTCCCACAAGACAAGCAAATCGCTTGCTCTTAAAACCATCAACGAAAGATTGAATGATTCCTCCGAAGAAGACGGAGTGGAGAAAGAAGTAGCATATCTTGCAAAGAACTTCCGCAAGTTTCTGAAAATGAAGAACAGGGAGAAACCGTTCAATAGAGAAAAGTTCTCTCCTTCAAGAGGTGATAAGAAAGAGTTTAAGAGAAAAGAAGGAAAGGACTATCAACCCTCTCCAGACATTGTGTGCTATGAGTGCAACGGTCATGGACATCTCAAGAAGGAGTGTCCAAATTTTCTGAGGGGAAAAGGAAAAGCATATGCTACAACGCTCAATGACTCTGAATCTTCTGATTCTGACTCGGAAGAGAGCTGTGACGGTGAGGGAAACTACTCCGCTTTCATGACTATTGCTCATGAAGATTCCTCGGATGACTTGGGTGCACTTGAGAAGGAACTTGGTGAACATTCTGATTCAGAATCTGCTGGAGTTGTGGAAGAATCAGACGCTGAAGAGGAAGAGAATATAGCTAATCTTCAAGAGAATTACTCCTCACTTCTTGAGAAGTCAGGGGAATATGCAAGAATAGCCAAGGCAGCTGTGAGAAAAATGAAGAAAGCAGAGGAAGACTACCGAAGTCTCATGATCAGACATAAGGAGGCCAAATGCGAAATAGAAGGGCTGAATGGTGAGCTGTCAGAAGCATACTTGAAGATCAGATTTCTTGAGCAAGAGGTGGTGCAAGCGCAAGCCAAGATAGAGAGGGTCTCCTCCAGAAAGTTGGATGATGTTATCTCATCCCAAAAACATTCTTCAGACAAGTCCGGATTGGGATATACCGGAGGAAGTAGCTCATCAGTCAAAGCTACCAAAGAAGTGAAATTTGTGAAGGCCGTAGAGCAAATTGTAGAGGAGGCCGTTCCTGAGAATGTTAAGGTTGAAAAGAAGAATGTAAATGAGCAACGGATGATGAATAAGCCTCGAAATCAAGCTGGAGGTAGACACGAAACCAGAGCAAGATCTCTCTCAAGACCTCAACGGGGTCCTAGAACGGATTATGTGTGTCACTATTGCGGATTGCAAGGACACACCAGACCCAACTGTCAAAAATTGAGAGCAGACAATAATGCAAGCATTCCTCGATCACGTGGAAGAAGGAATGACAATAGAGCTTGGGGTGGTGAGAACTCAAGAAGCCAAACTCGTGATGCCGGAGTGACAGACGTGATGAAGATGATCGGTGCCTTCACCACTTGCTTGGAGAGTTTCACCAGGAGGTTTGAAAGTCCCAACTCTCGTACCCAATCCGTCAAGGATATCACCCCAAACGCACGTGACGTGTGGGTGAAAAGGGGTACTCATGCATAAGCACTATAACATGTCCATGCATTAATTCTTTCCATTTTTAGGGACATTTGTTGTTGCATTGCATCTTGCATTACTTTCATGGTTTGCATTTGTTATTGTTGATCTTTCCTTTCTTGTTCTGTTTTGGGTGTGTTTCAAAAAAAAAAAAAAAAAAAAAAAAATTTCAAAAACCCATAAAAATTATAAAATCTAAAAGGTTTGATCACTTTGTTGAGTTTTGTCTCAAATCATGTTTTGCCTTGTACCTTTGTACTTATGGCTTTGTGCATTTAACGAGCTTAGCTTGTCCCTCATGCACTCATATCATAGTGGAAGAAATTCTGAAATCTATGTGACGGTTGTAAATAGATCTTCAACCTTGTCATGAATGATTAGTGAATGGTTGTGATGATCTTGATACATGCATAGACTCATGCCTATATATCTTCCCACTTTTATTTTTCTTGCTTAAAAGAGCTCTCTAAATGTAAATCTCCAAATGAAAAGAGATATAGAGCTGCAAAAGCCTGTCGCACAAACTAGTATTCGACTAGGAAAAAGGGAAAGCAACCAAAATAAAATGTATGATGCCCAAAAAGCCAAAGGCTAACTCATCAATTGAAATATCAAAAATTTCAGGCATCTTTCTCTAAATGAGACTCTCTTTGCCAAAAAGTTGCAAATGATTTGTTAAGAATGGAGCCAAATGAAAAGCTTCACTGAATTATTATCAAGTTCGTGTGGGAGGTCATATATGCATGTTTCCATAATTGAGATAGGTCACATAATCTAGTACTAGTTGTGTATGCCTTGATTGAATTGATCATTGAAGCCTCACATTGGACTAAGGACTATCTCATTTTTGATATCCACACACAACACACAAGTCTATGTTCTATGAATGTCATAATCATTTGTGTGATTGTACTTGATTAAATGTGTTTCACATGCTCAATCTTTGTTGATCAAATCCAAAAAGATTTTTGTGAGTTTTATTTGTTTTTGAGAGTGATTTTAGACTTTCTTGTGTTTCTTTTTGGTCAAAATACATTTTGTGTGTCTTTCATCAGAAAACTGGTTCAGGGGTTATTTCGCGACTGTCTCGCGACTGTCTCGCGACCAACAGCTTCTCGCGAAATGCGGTTTGGCAAAAACTGAGATTTTCTTGAAATCAGACAGAGAATCTCGCGACTGTCTCGCGACTGCGTCGCGACTTAGAGCTTCTCGCGAAAATTTTGTGCTTCAGTGGCACCTTTCGCGGTTGTCTCGCGACTGTTTCGCGACTCCCTTACCCGCGAAAATCGCGTGTTTTCAGTTTTATAGGGCTGATGTGATAGTTGTTTCAAAACATAAAAACTTCCCTCCCTAAAAACTATTTTCGAACCTCTCTCAACCCAACTCACTATTTCATCATATCCCCGTCCAAATCAAGCGTTTTTCTGCATTTTCTTCTTCAAGGTATGTTGATTAACCATTTCCTTCTAAGTTTTTACTTAGATTTTGCAGAATTTGTGGTTAGGGTTTTAATAATTGGGTATTTTCGATTCTTTGGGTTGTTTTACAAAATTGAGTGACGTTTGCGTCATATTTTTGATTGGGTTCTATTGCATTTGATCCTGTTGCATCTGTGTTGGCCCCCTGTGGCATTTTATCATGTATTTAGGCAAGAGTTTACCATGTTCATGCATTGCTCACATTGAGAGTGTTCTTATGCACATTAGGTGTTTGATAAAATGTCCGAATGACATTTTTGTGCCTATTTGAAATCAAGTGAGTTAAATCTGTGGATTCTTACTCCATTTGGTCATTGAGTGTGTGTTTCTATTACTTTACTCATTCTCGCACATTGAGACACTCCCCATGCATATCACCTACACACACATGCCCAGTTACTTAAATTTATGCACTGTGTGTCTGTTAATCATCATTCACGGCACTACATTTGTCTTGAAACTAACTTGAATCTAATCAAACTCTGTGCTATGGTTTGTGTGCTGTGCACATGTTTCCTGGTATATTTGGGTGCTCTTTTGCACAGATGTCTCCGTTCAAGACTTCAGCTGTGAAAGGTGGCAGCAACAAAGGGAAAGAACCAATCATCGATGTTGATGAAGACTCCCCGAGACTAAAGAGAGCTCGTGCTTCAACTGAAATCTTTGATCCTAGCCTGTTTCGCTCTCATGCTGCTTTTGAATCCTATAAAAATCTCTTCCGAGATGCTCCTTTGTTGGTTGAAAGAGCTGTGGATCAGTCATCTCTGTTAGATACTCAAATTCCCACTTGGTTCGCCACCAAAGACTGGAATTTTCTTCTCTCCGATCTTGAAGATGCCTATGAGAACATGGTGAAAGAGTTCTATGCAAATGCTGTAGTTGAAGGAGAAGTGATCAAGTGCTGGGTTAGAGGAAAGCGGTTCTCAATCACCCCGGTTTATCTCTCCGAGATTCTTCACATCAACCGGCCCATACTTCCAATCCCACCCGTATATGATGAGCTGGTTCCATCTGAGGGCACGCTTCGGAGAGCATTAGGAGATACTTTGGAGTTCTCCTCCAGCAGATCATCAATCAATGTGGCCTCACTTTCTCCAGAATTAAGGCTTCTGTCAATGATCATGTGCAACAATCTCTATCCGTTGTCAAGCACAGGTTATATTAACCTTGGTCGAGCATTATTTCTTCATGATCTGATATTTGATGAGGAAATTGATGTATGTTCCCACATCTTCCACATACTGGCTAAAACGGTGAACCGAACTGCCTCAAGGAATTGCATTCCCTTTGGTCGTCTCATTTCTCGAATTTTAAAACTCAAAGGTGTGCGTCCCTCTGCTGATGAGCGCACTTTTCCTAGGCCAAGTCCAATTAATGGTCGTACTCTTCAAGCAAGTATGAGCCATACAAAGAAGAATGTCAAGCAAGAACATCATGCTCCCGCAGGAAGCTCGAGTTCTACCTCTCATTCCTATGATGAAAAGTTTGACACCATCATGGTTGCACTTCAGGATCTTAGCACCAAACTTTCAGGACTTACTCAGATCATGTACTCCCAACACTCCCGTCTTGATAAGCAATTGACCTCTCTTGAAACTCAAATGGATGAAATTCAGAGGAAGCTAGAAGAGAATGAAGACTAGCTATTCCATGACAAAAAGGGGGAGATGATGTCAGTGACAGGGGGAGTAGTGATAGGGGGAGAAGCAGCTGCAAGAAGTCTAGTTGTCATGTCTTCTCTATGTTTATGTTTACTTACTGCTCTCACCTGGCCTTTTGGTTTAAAGCTTTGCCACTATATGTCTAAATCGTATTATACTTAGTAGTGTTTCTTTTCAGTATATGTTTGTGTTAGTTCTATGCTTTGTGGCATATATGCTATGTGGCATATATGCTATGTGGCATTTTTTTTGTACCCATGTTGCTTATGTAAGCTTTAAGGGTTTGTTGCATGCATTGTTTGTAGGTCTTTGTGGTTTGTGCCATGCATTTGCTATACCATGCTTATGCAACCTTTATGCATGTTTGCTTGTTGTTCAATGTCATGCATTTTTCTTCTAGTACATCACTCTTGTGCCCTTGTAGGATTGTTCCTAGATGCATATACGTTTTATGCATTGGTGAGTGATGAACACTCTTGTGCCCTAGTAGGATTGTTCCTAGATGCAAATACTTCGAGTATTTCGCATTGGTTGAGTGTTGGAGTTGCAAATGATTCTCTTCATATGAGCTTATCATCCTGCATATCCGGATGTTCATTTCATGTGTAAATGAGCATAGTAATTGCTTGTGTATAGTAATTACTTGTTTGATCTTGCCATGATCTAGTGTTTCTATTTCATTTAGCTTGATCATGTTATTATTGCTCCATATGCATTTCAAGTTTTTCTACATGCAATGATATTAGTGTGTTGTTGTATTTCAGGAGATACTTGTTCATATGTTCAAGAGCGTATCAGAATCTAGATCTAGGTGTGAGTGAGTTTTGCCTTTGTTCCCAAACTCACGTTTAAGTCTAGAGTCTGTTTTAGGGTTTTGTCACGGAATAGCCAAAGGGGGAGATTGTAAAGTTGTAATTTACAACTATGTTTTGTTGGCTTGTATTCCATGCCAAATTTGATTGTAATTTTGTTCAATCGTTTAAAACCCTGTATTTGTTGTGGGACTTGATGTAAGGGGTGTGTGAGAGAAAGAGTGTTGAAGACTCAAGCATTTGAAGATGAAAAGGATTCTCGCGGGTACCTCGCGGGTATGTCGCGACCAAGCTTCCCGCGAAGTGAGACATGTGCCAGGCACATGATGGAATGCGAAGAGTCATGCCAGGTGGAGACAACTGTGTCTCGCGAGTATCTCGCGGGTAAGGCCTTCCCGCGAGACACCCGCGAGACTAGCTGTTCTGCCAGCCTGTATTCTTTGAGTCACACCTTTTGCACCCCTCCTATATATAACATCATTACCCACATTTGTTGAAGAATGCTTCAGAGAGAAAACCCTAGCCAAACACCTTGGTAATTAGAGATTGTCTTCCCCACCTTCTCTAAACATTTTGCTTGTGGTATCTCCTCAACCCTTCCCTCTCCATTGTCCATATCTTTGAGAGGTTGATAGCCCAAACACTTGACACACCTTTGAGAGTGCTGAGTGACGTTTTGGTGCTGCTGGGAAGCATAGGAAGGAGCCTTTAATGGCAGATGCAACATGGAGCTTGTTGCGGGATCCGGATAACTAGGACAAGACACGGTTCCGAGAAGCCTTGTTGGAGTAGGAGCTTGGAGGGCTTAGGTACATCGGGTAGACTAGGCTTGGAGGGTCTTTTGCTAATCCATGTATCCCAACTGATTGTCTAGTGGATCGATTTCCGCTTGGAGGGCGGCGGAGAGGTTTTTCGCCGAGTTCTTCGGTTTCCTCTTCGATAACACGTCTCGGTGTTATTTGTGTTTGCATCCTTCTTCCCTACTCTTGTTCATTTCATTTTTACTGCTGAGTTGCTTTAAATTATGGATTAGAGTAGTTGTTTGTTTATATGCTTGTGTTTACACTATTCCGCACTTGTTAGTAAGTTAGTGTAAAATCAACCAAGCCGTAATTTGAACTTGGGGGTCTAAACCGCTCGTGTGTTTTCAACACATTTTCGAGCTTTCACAATGGACCTAAAAGTTCAAACAATTCAGCCCAAGCCTACACCAACTCCTTAATTTTAGCTGGAAAGGGATACAATACAAGGCAAGGCAAGAGAAATAAATGCGGGCCTGAAATTTTTGCTTTTAAATTATAGCAATTTCTTGAGGATTAAAAAAAAATTTGAAAATGCAAAGAGCAAAGTGTAAAATTCAAAACAGATTTATTGTTTTTTCTTAAAATTAACAAAGAAGAGCATCGCTCCATTGGGTTTTTGAAATATATAATTCTGGAAGTGATAAAAAATTTAACAAAGAGGAGCATTACACGTCATTTTATTGAAAAAATTTCTCCCTAAATTTTTTTAAAGAGTATTAGCAACCTTGGAAGTTGAAATTTTCATTTGAGATTATAAGGTAATAAGTTTGAGCATAAATCTTTTCTTAGAAGCCTTAAAGATAAATAATATAAATAAAAACCTAACTAACCGATGTCCACATAATGCAGGGTGCATTTTGAAACATTTTGTAGAAATTTAAAAATTATAATCTTTGGGAAATTAATTTAAATTATATTACTTGTAATTAAAAAGATAAAATACTAATCATTAGTTTATTACGGTTAATGTAGTTGAGAATAGAAACTTATTACTTGAGTGATTGACAAATACTTAACTATTTTCACTAATTTAAGAGTACACTTTTCATTTTCATTTTCATTTTTATTTTTATAATTTTTGATTGCGCATGCTATTAAGTTTTCTTTTATCTTTCATGGCAGTTTATTCCAATTGTTGCTCAGACAATTCAATTTGAGTAAGAATATGTAATAATCCAAATAATTTTTTTATATAAATCTTAGAAAAATAATCATTAAAAATCATTTTACATAAAGAATTAGTGTACTTATAAGATATTTTGTTTAAGGGTATTTATAAATATTTAACACTTGAAAATTTGCATTTGCCCTGCCTATTAATACTTTGTTTAGTTACATAGTATGACTTTAGGTTATTACAATATTATATATAATACAGTAATAACCATAATTTATGTTTTATAATTAAGCAAATCCCAATAAGATTAGAAAGGGATAAGAAAAAACTTTGAAAAATCTCTTGATTTTAGCACACATCCCTAATTTGAGTTTTTTTTTAATCTCTTAAAATGTTAATGTCTCAAAGTAAATTAGCTACAATAATTAATTATCTTTTTGATGTTGAATAACAATCTTGTTAATATAAGGTGGAGGATTTTTTTTTCCTCTCATATGATTTTGTCCAACAATGTTTTAGAGTACTGTATTATAATCGTTTTATATTACCTAGGGTTAACCTTTTTGTCCTTTAACAGTATGTATAAACATGTGTTTATACATTTATTTATTATATATTTAAGTATTATTACTATCGGATTTTGAAAATACAAACTTATTTATTTTTTTAGGGTAATTCTACAGTACCCTCTCTTTTTTTTGGGGGGGGGGGGGGGGGGGGGGTATCCACTAATAGGCAACCTACTATATCAAGTTACCAAAACATCATATTTGATGGTTCCATCCTCATATTGTGTAGTACTAACATCACATGTGATTGTACTTTTATCACATTCGATGGTTCCCTTATTTTTTCTCACATTTGATGGTACCATCTTCACATTATGCAGTACTAACATCACATGTGACTGGACTTTTATCACATTCAGTGGTTCCTTTATTTTTTTCCTCACATTTGATGGTACTATCCTCACATTGTGTAGTACTAACATCACATGTGATTGTACTTTTGTCACATTCGGTAATTCCCTTATTTTTCTCACATTTGATAGTACTATCCTCACATTGTGTAATATTAACATCATATGTGACTATACTTTTATCACATTTAGTGGTTCTTTTATTTTTTTTTTCTCACATTTGATGGTACCATCCTCATATTGTGTAGCACTAACATCATATGTGATTGTACTTTTATCACATTCAGTGATTCACTTATTTTTTTCTCACATTTGATGGTACAATCTTCACATTGTGCAACACCAACATCACATGTGACTATACTTTTGTCACATTCGGTGGTTCCTTTATTTTTTTCTCACATTTGATGGTACCATCCTCACATTGCACAAAACCAACATCACATGTGACTGTACTTTTGTCACATTCAATAGTTCCCTTATTTTTTTTCACATTTTATGGTACTATGCTCACATTGCGTAGTACTAACATTACATATGACTGTACTTTTGTTACATTAGTGGTTTTCTTATTTTTTTTCCTCACATTTTATGGTACCAGTCTCACAAAGCGCAGTGCTAACATCACATGTAATTGTACTTTTGTCACATTCGGTGGTTCCCTTATTTTTTTTCCTCACATTTTATGGCACCAGCCTCACATTGCACAATACTAACATCACATGTAACTGTACTTTTGTCACATTCGATGGTTTCCTTTTTTTTTTTCCCTCACATTTTATGGTACCATCCTCACGTTGCGCAGTATCAACATTACATGTGACTGTAATTTTGGAATAGGTGGTTCAAATTGTTGTTCTTCAATTTTAGTAAAATTCATGATATCGATCTCCTATGAGTTTCGAAATATCAAGAATGACTAAAATAGCCTCATTAACGTATAGAACTGACTAAAATTCCCCACAAAAATTTGAAAAGTACCTAAATATCCATGAAACCTCAAAATAACTGAAATATCTATAAAACATTAAAATTTGAAAATAACTAAAATAGATTTTTAAACTTCCAAAATTAATATAAAGAAGCACTTTAAAATGAACAAAATAGCTTTAAAACACCACAAATGACTTATACATCCTTGACACTTTCAAAATGATTAAAACACTTACAAACTTTGAAAATTACCATAATGCATCAAAATCAATAAATTTGGTTATGTTAGATTGATATTTTGTTTGTCTGTTTGTTTGTTTGTTTTTTTTTTTTTTTAAATGATTGCAAGGATAGCATCATATTTTTCAATGAAACAAATTGTTCCTTAGTCACATTGGTATCATGAAGACATCATATTGGATGATAGCAAAGTTCCAAATAAAAATACCAACGTCCAGTAAGCAAGTGTGTCTATAATTTGATAGTCTTAGACAAAATTTCTCCTAGTCTTACCTTTTTTAATTAATGCTTACTAAGGAATTTATCATCTTAACGTCCCCTAGTATTCCCATGCTATAGAATTTATCATCTTAACTTCCTAAGGATAGTAAATCCCATGATTTAAATGTCATTTATGCATGCATCGTTTAGATTTGTAAACTAATATATTTAGGACAATTACATAATTTAGATACATCGTATAGCTAAGATTGCATACATCATATGTCTGATTGGTTTTCCATAATTTCTGGTAGCTTATTGTGTGTGTGTGTGTATATATATATATATATCTTTTTATTTTTCATTTTTTATTTTATCAAAAGACATAGTTTTGATAGCTTATATTAAATATGTGAATTAGTTGGAAGCTACTATCTCCACCCACAGACCGGAGTGACAGAAAGACAGAGAATTAGATAAAGAAGATATCAACTTGGGAGAAGAAAAAATAACAACTTTTTAAAGCATTGATTTAAAGTATCTCTACTTACTAAAAAATGATGCTATGAACTTATTTATAATAATTAAACAAATAAATTAAAAAATCTATTAGCCTGATGGATGCTAAACTACAATGGTATTTACAATATTCATCATATAAAAGAAAGTTTCCATCCCAGCTTTAATCAAGGTTTGCAAAAGCTTTTAGTTCAAAGAGAGAGGGGGGGGGGGGGGGGGGGGTTGGTGGGGGCAGCATTCCCTTCTTGCAACTTTATCAATTACAGGTCTTTCATCATTTGCAACTCCTCTCTCTAGACCCAATATGACCATAAGCACTGCTTATCTTCTGGTCAGCAATATGAAAAAGCCGAGTCCTTTAGCACCACTTCAATGCATTAACTCCCAATGGATTGTCCTTGCTCTATTTCATAGAATGGTATTATCAAATCAGAACTGAAGGGGGAAAATATCAAGGAGGTGATAACAACATTATGAATCATAATAAAATAGTTCAATTATAATTACTAAAAGGAAAGTTCTAGCGTCAAGATCACAGATGGGGATTCTCATAGACAAGTAAGATGAGAGAAGTTTAGCATTACAACCTGTAGACCAAATAAGAGAAAGGACAAGTATTTCAACACTATAAAGGGAAGGAAACCATCTTAATGGAAACTTCTCTCTTGCCACTCTTTGAAGTTTGAACTTTAATGTATTAGTTTCAAACACCTTCATATAATTTTTAAAATTTATATTCAAATCTTATCAATATATGCTCTATTTCTTTAAAAAAAAAAAAAAAAAAAAAAACTGTACTTCAAAGCTGCACCAACTAATGCTTGCTAAAAAAAAAAAAAACCCCTAGTGGAGTTCATCATCTCTCTATTAATTACAAAGATAATTGATACAAGCCCATAAATCTATAATATTCCATCTTCATTGGGGTTGGAGACTTTGGCATAAAATATACATGATATCATTGTTAAAACTCTCTTATCAAAATTTAGAACTATAAATCAGATTCTTCATAACTACCTAAGAGAAACAAAGGATGACACCCATAAATTATAAGGAAATGAGCATGTAATGGAAACTAAGTACTTTCTCCAAGCTTAACTTGTGCCAAATTGCTTACAATCCGACAATTTCATGCACACTGCACTTTTTACTAGTAATAAAATGACAAAAAAAAAAAATGTTGTAATGGAAGTATAAACCTGAAATCAATGAAATACTAAAAAAGCTTCCCTTTGGTACAGAACATAATCAACACGGTATTTTTTCAAGCTCTCACCTCCTATTTCTCCTTCAATCTCATCTCATCATCTAATTTCACCATTCCCAAATCCTATTGATGCAAAGTAATAAGGTTCCCAATACCTAAAAACAATTCAATTTTTCGGACAACAGCAAAAAAAAAAAAAAAAAAAAAAAAAAAAAAAAAAAAAAAAAGCAGAAGAAGATAAATAAAATTTCAATTACAGAGAGTCAGACTAACTAATTTTTGGCACTTCTGACTTTTGTGAAAGAGAGGTCAAGCTACATGTTATGAATCACCAATTGACAACTATATGATGTATCCACCTAAAGAGAGCAACCCTTTAGCATTGTAATTCTCGTAACAAATAAAGAGGACCTGTATTGTTTAAATATAGCAATATGAGCTATCTAATACAGAGGACCTGAGAGGTCCAACCTGTATTGTTTAAATAGCAATATGAGCTATCTAATACATACCTTAAGTCATAGGTGCTTAGCTAAAAAGAGTAGGAACTAAATTAGCCAAGGTTACTCTTACAATACACTTCATAAAATTCTGTTAAACAAGATGGAGTGCAATGTTCAACATAGACTATTTATAGCCATAAACTTTAATGCAGTAAGCTACGCAAAGCTTACTGTCAAATAAGCACATGGAGAAGTTCCATATGTCAAAAAGAGTGTGTTTTTGAACGCCACAGGACATGCTACTGAAAAAGGCAAGAAAAAACATTATAATACATCCCTCACATAAAAGAAATTCAAAAACTAATACATCCCTCCCCTGAATTGGATCCTTATTTTCTGTGAGTAGGAAGTGAAGGGAATTAGCCAATTTAGAGAGCAGCCTGGTGCATTTCTCAATCTAACAAATTACCCTCAAGACTGCACAACATGCATAAAAAATAGCTTAACGTCACTTCAAAGTTTGTAATAGACAATTTCACAAATATCTCCTATGCATTACCAAAATTAGTATTAAAATAAAATATATTTATGTATCTAATGTATATAGATCAATGCTAAGATTATACGCACACCAAAGTTAAACAAAAATCAGGATTTGAGAGCTTCGCAACAAGTGCACAAAATTCTACAAAACAACGTTACTTTGCTTTTACAAATAATTTTTTTGAAAACTCAACAATACAAATTTAAATAAAAGGAATGTGCAGAGCTAACAATCAACATGTCCACTAGCAGGTTAAAAAATAATTAATAGTATAATTACATGAATGACTTAATGAAATAATCAAGCAGCTTCTGGGCATAAAACAAAGCCAAACGATAATTTTGTAAAAAACAAAAACAAAAGAGAATCCGTTACCAGTTAAGAAAAAAAAAATTGTAAGAAAAACTTACTAGTTAAGAATTGCTCCTAATTTTCCTGTAAATTTTCTTTTTCATTCTTGGTTATCTTGCCTAATTAAAATTAAAATACAAATCATCCATCCAGTGCTTTGACCTCAGAGTACTAAATGAAAAGAAAAGAAAATTTAGTATGTATCTTTCAAGTTCTATAATTTATTTGTGTATCAACTCGCTGGACTAAGCACAAAACATAACTAATGGCATTAGAAATGTTCTCAACAGCATTTGCCTGGGGATCCTGCTCTCTTTATTTCATATGAACAAATTTTCAAGAAATAAATAAGCATCTGTTGATATGAAGATATGAATATGATACAACTCAATTTACCTAGCGAGACAGTCATAAAGAAAACCTTGCCATTAAGTAAGCACTAGCATCAAAAGTAGCAGTCCATTTTACCCTAGTTAGCCATCCGAGAATGCTATTGACTGATTCAACATGTCAATATAAAATTACAGGATGTTTAAAAAATTTTCGTTATTTTCATCTACAATCTCATTAAAAAAAATTTGACAAATCAGAAAATTTTATTAGCACAGACACCTGAAACAACCTGAGACGCTATTCTTAAAACAAGACAAATAACAAACAAAAGTACAAAAAACCAAATTCTGTACTAGCAAAAATGCAACACAAAATCTCTCAAACTTTAAAACTAGAAAACACTCAAAATTTGATTCCAAGATGCTGCAACAGCTACAGAATTACAGCTTAGATGTACATCAAATAGAAACAAAGAAATAGCAACTCTATAACCGTGTCCTCCCTAGGACATAAAAGAAAAAAACGCATTTCTTTATAAAAACCCTTCCACCTTGAATACACAGGTGTTGCCTTTTTCCTCTACTAACCAATAAAATAAAAAATAAAAATAAAAAATAAAATAAAATTTCAACACCACACTAAGAAGAACCCACACCCCCCCAATGAGCAGAACAGAGCCACAACAAGAAGTTTTGGAAAAACTGAATCCCTAAGAAGCATTTCAACAAATACTTTATGTGCCACTTATAAGAAAGAACAAAATTGGTACCTCACCAGCGCAGAAGTGTGCCAACGTTACAGTGAAATGAAATTGAAGAGCGAAATTCCAAAATTCTTTCAACAATTTAAAAAGAAAAAGGGGAACAAAAAAAATGACAGAGAAATTAGGGATTTGCTTGATACTTACCTTAAAAAAAAAAAAAAAATTGATCCTTTAAGAAACCCTCAGCGGTGAGTAAATGAGGGACGCCGATGGGATGAAGTGAAGAAATTGACGGACATGGGAGAGAAGCAATCTGAGTTTTTTTAAGGGAAGGAGCACACACGAGAGAGAGAGAGAGAGGATATGAAGTTGAGAGAGACCCACTTGTTTTTCGTTTCTTGTTCTGGCTTTTATATACTGACCTAGCTTACCGGTAACAGGTTTCAATCTAAACTTAAATCAAGGGTCACTATTAAAATAACACTAATCAATGGTTTAGATTTGGGTGGGTACCGTACCCACTAAAAAATATATAGGGTACAGTAGAATGACCCATTTTTCTACACAATGTGGCTGTAATAGTGAAATAAGGTTTGCAATTTCGATTTACTAAAATAGTTAACTTGAGAAATTAAGTATTTAAATATTATAAAATTATCCAAAATATTTATTGCTAATTACTTAAATATTATATGCTTTTTTTTTCATTTTAAAAAATTAATTAATTGAGACTATATTCGCTATGCTTCTTGATAAAAAAGATGAATTTAAGAAGAGCATACTTCATCTTAAATTGAAGAAGACAAACACACACACACATACAAATTAATCTTTTATTGTAGAGTTGCATATTCTTCCAAAGTAATGATAATCAAAAAGAGCAAACAAAAAATAATAATGAGATAAATATTTATCTTATAAACATAAGTTTAGACATTTGTTTTGGTTACTGCATTATTGGCAAATGACGGTCAATAATAAAAATGTATACTTAATTTTTTCTCTATTATGTGTTTCCAATAATTTAATATTGGGTAGCAATTTTGGTTCCTTAATGAGGTTAGCTTGGATGTTGTAACAAAATATTTATAATAAAAAAAATGTTAAATATTGGAAAATTTTGAAAAAATCAATGGTCAAATTGGAGTGATATGATATGAGGAGCTAGAAAATGGGCATCATAAGCTTTCTAACAACACTTGATTTGAGTTAAACAATGGTCAGAAGGCCAAAAAATAAGTTCACATAAGTGGAAAGAATCATGCAAAACCTTGGGGTGAATGGTTCAAAATAAACTCGACGTGCTTGCTTTGCACATATATTTGTCACAAATTACTCATGGTGACCCAAAAAGTTGGTACTAATTAAACTAAGCACGCTTCTTTAATTACTACGCTCTGAAACAAAAAGCTTCGTTGGATGTTCCCCAGATTGTTGAAAAATTCTTGCAACAAGGATAAAGAGAAAAAAAAAATACATTGAAAATTTCACATTTGAACCACCCCACTTCTCAATTGAATAACTTTTTTATTGTAGCACAAAATAATAAAAAGTTTGTACCTTTAAAAAGAATGTTACACAACCTTTCCAATGGTATCAAGAACAAGCAAAATGGAGATCATTAAAGCCTTGAACCAAGTACACAAAATTGGTACCAAAAACTATATATAAGGACAAGAATTTGGACTAGAATGCCTCTAAGAGAGCTAATTCCTCACTTCTAAATGACTGCAAATTCCTTCTCAGCCAATTTCAGCGAATCAAGGTAAACCATGTATATTGGAAACTGAATAGGTGTGCAAACACCCTCGCTAAAGAGGGGTGCTCATTATCTGCAAATTTTGTTTTTTTAAATCCCCCCCCCCCCCCCCCCCCCTTCCTCTGCTAAACTCCATGTTATTTTGAAATCTTATGCCTTTGGTTTGTACTCTTTAAGGCTTTTAGCCATAACAATTCCTATTTTGGCTAGTTAATTTATAATGCATTATCCTTTTGCCACCCCCCCCCCCCCCCCCCCAAAAAAAAAAAAAAAAAAAGAGAACCAAAGCACATGCTCACCCATATCATTTGCTTTTGCCCTAATGCAAATTTTTTATTCTGGTTCTATAAATTTATCACTCCTACTCAAAAATATTAAAATTAAAATACCAAGAAAATACCTAAATTCTCTCCCAGCCTGTGATGGGTTTATGGATATCATGTTTAGGTGGGTATGGTTATGTATGAATTAATTGACTTCTTTCTAGCATGTAGTTTATCTCTTTGTGACAAAATATGCACATATATATATATATATATATACTAGTATTATACCCGCGTGATGCACGATTTAATTAAGAATCATATGTAACTTAAACAAAAGATAACAACAACTAAGTTTTTGTATTTATCTAAAAATTGATAGAGATGTATAGAAAAAATCAATAAGAACAATTATAATTTTGTGTCTATCCATGAGGTGTTTAAAAAAAATAAAAAATAGAATTAAAGGTTGATATCAGTAGTTGTATACGTGTACTATGATTGTTTTTTTTTTTTTTTTTAATTAATGTTGATATGAACAATTAGTGTGAAACCAAAATTCTAATCCCCTGGAATGCTAGAACTCATAAATCATAAATGAAGTAGATCTCCTTAAATAAATCACTTAGAGTGGGTTCCAATTAACTCAATTGGTAAAATTTCTGATGATTGTATAAGAGATCTGAGGCAAGGTTTTCAAAACCAAACAGGACTGGGAGGTCGGACTGTGAAAACCGAGAACCGAGATGAAAACCGATTTTTTAAGCCTGAAGAACCGGATTTTTAGTTAATTCCATAAACCCCTAAAACCGAGGTTGGACCGCATGAGCCGGTGGCAAGAACCGTGCGGTCCAACCCCTTAGCAATTTTTTATTTTATTTTATTTTTATAAAAACAACTTAACACAATTTTATTCTACTTAATTAAATTATTCATCTCTTATAAGAAATAAAAAAAATTATAATTAAAATCCTTCAAAGATATTCAACTTTACTTCAAAAATTAATCATAAATTTTAATGTTTTCATAGTTATTATTTTATTTTATTAACTTTATTATTTAATTATTAAATATATGCTTGAAAATCATTAAATTTCCCTCACATATATAGATATATTAGTCAATTTTGCTAGTTTTATAAATTTAATATCTATATTTAGGTTTTAATTAATTATTAAATTAATTATGACGTCATCACGGTTCGACCCCGGTTTAACCTCAAAAATCTTGCACCTCTCCCTTTTACGGTTCAATGAACGGTCCGGGTTTGAAAACCTTGATCTGGGGTTCAATCTCCGCCTACACTAAAAAGTTGATTGGTGTCTTGGTCTGATGATAAAGAGCAATCATCGGGAGCGAACGCCGTAAGTTGAAATTCTCTCAAAAAAAAAACCACTTAGAAATTATAGATAAATTATTAATAAAAAGATTAGATGAAGAATTTGGATTGTATTCAAATTGAAATTTTTATCAACTTAGAAATTATAGGAGAAGATAAGAAAAAAAAATTATACATATTTTAAAAAATCTAACAAAATTTCTACAATTTGGTAAAACCACGTGATACAGCCACGGCTTCTAAGCCTAACTTTTATTTTATATATATATATATATACACACACGTGTGTGCGTTTAATCTAGATAAATATGCTTAAGAATGTATTAAAATAAAAAATAAATAAAAAACACCACCAAGCTGCACCAACCAAATCACATAGTGGGCCTAAAAGTATAAACATCTCAGTCCAAGCCCACACCAATTCCTTAACAAAACAAGGCATTAAAATGTGGGCCTGGAAATTTTGCATTTAAATTAAAGCAAATTTTTTCTTCTTTCCACATGCGCACATCGGCACATGTCATATTGCACCATGAATTGATTCAAGATGTTGGTACTTGGTATTAAAAAAAAAAAAAAAAACAGTGCTTTGTTCAGAGCGGAGATTTTGTTGCAATCTTGGTTTCATTATTGTATTTTTAAAATTTATTGTGAACTTGAAGTCTTGGACATATACTTGGGCATTGCATTCCTATTTTATTGCAGTAGATTGGTCCCTCTATATTAGATTGGTTTCACTGAATTTAAAATGATTTTTTTTTTTTTCAAAAAAAGATGATTTTTAAAAAATTGTGCCTAGTCTATGGCTTTAGAGCATTAGTAGCAATGAAGCTAAATAGCTATATAGCTATTTTAGCTTTACCAAAACACAAAAATGTATGTTACAATAGTGGAGCCATAGCAAAATTTTTCTAACTTCTTGTTACAGCGCACAGCTATTTATGGCTGTGCATTGTAGCAAGAAGATATTATATATATATATATATATTATTAAACTTCTCTCTCTGCTCTCATCAAAATAATATTTTCTCTTTTTCTTTCTTTCTCTCTCTCTCTGGCATCCCGCATCTCCTCTCTGCTTCGCCGGCCAGCTTGTTGGCGGTGGTGCTCATAAAATCCCTATAAAACCCACCGAATCAGACACCCAGCCACTAGAAAAACACCAAATCGGACCACTGCCGCTGAAGCAACGCCGATCCACTAAACCCACATCACAAAACACCACAAAACACAAAACACAAACCCACGAAGATAGAGTAGAGAGAAAGATCGAAGCAATGCCGGTCCAAATTCCATACAACCACCACAAAACACAAACCCGCATCACAAATCACAAACCCATGGCACAACCCACAAACTTGCACTGGCACAACCCACAACCCACAGGATCCTCGAGAGCTTTGACGATTTCGTCTCCGGCACCGATGAGGAAGGCTTCGGGATGGTGATGGGTGGGAAGGAGAGAGCGGGAAGAGATAGAGAGAAGTGAGAGTGGAGAGTGGAGAGGAGAGAAATGAGAAGTTTTTTTTTTAGAGTGGAGAGTGAGGCACGACACGCACAGAGATAGAGAGAAAGAAAGAATTATTTTTTTTTGAGAAAGAGAAAGAAAGAAATTAATAAAATAATATAGTAGATATATTATTTTATTGTAATGTTTATATTATTTTATTGTGTTAAAAGTTAAAATAGATTCACTACTGCTGAATGTTTTGTAAAGTGAGTTGGTAAAATAGATAAAGTAACTTTTTGTGGTGCATAATAACTAAATTTTTAGCTCTACTGCTGTGGATGCTCTTAGCTTAAACTAACTGGGCTCATGGACCCCAAAATCAAGCTAACAAGATCCCCCCAAATTTTATCCTTTGTTTTTTTTCCCTGTCCTTTTTGCTTGAGAAAATACATTAGAAAATTTATTGAAAAACTAAGGTCATATTTGGTAATTGTTTTGTTTTCTAGTTTTTAAAGAGAGAAAAAAAAAAAAAACAATTTTTTGGTGTTTTCAAAATGAAAAACATGTTTGGTTAAAAGAAAAAAAAATATTTTCCAAAATAAAAAAACAGAAAATTTGATTGGTAATTCTTTTTGAAAAAATTGAAATTTTTGTGTGTGACGTAATTACAACATTTTGTCTATTCATCATTTGCTTCAAAGTATTTAAAATCAATACACATAGAGGAATTATAAAATCAAATGTTTTGTATATAACATTCAAGTCATAGACTAAAACTTTAATTTTTCCTTTTTTTGACTCTCAGCCTTCTCTTTTTCTTTTTCAATGTGTTTGAAATTTTCTGTAATAACAATAGTTGAGATTAAAAATTTCATAAGTCATTTTTAACTTCAGTCCTTTTATCATTTTACTTTTATATTTTATTTTGTAATTTGTCCGTCACATCCGATGATTAATCACGTTTCTATTGCCAGATCCCCTGATCTCAATCCATGTGTTTGTATGCTATTTTTTTTTTTTTTTAATACAAAATAGAATTTCTACTCTAACTTAATCTAAGTGTACATGTGCGTGAAGTTTCTTCCTAGAAACTTGAACCCCGACCCTTGCCCTCAACACCCTACAAGCATTTATACTTGTAGAATGACCACCGCACTAAGGGTGTGTGGTGGTATGCCAATTTTCCAAAAGCAAAAGACTTTGGCTGGAAAGGACAAGCTCATAATTGAGCATTTGATAGAACTGAATGCGTTTATATATATAAAAGTAATAAGGGTGTATTTGGATACCGCTTATTTTGCTAAAACTGAAAAATTATTGCTGAAAGTACTGTAAATAAAAGTAAAAGATAGTTGAAATAGTACAGTAGGGCTCATGAATAGTGTCAAAAAGTGTAGTGGGGGCCATAAATAGTAGTAAAAATAAGCTGAATAGTGAAATAATTTTCATTTTTCATTCCTATCTAAACGCACACTAAAGTTCAAATAATATTATAATAAGCTTGTTCTTTTGTAGTTCTTTCAATGAAATTGCGGAGCATCCACAACAATAAAGCCAACTTTTTAGCTTTTTAACATCACAAAAAATCACTTTATTTATTTTATCTTCTCACATCCAACAGCAGTGGTTTTATTTTAACTTTTAACATAATAAAATAATATAAACACTACAATAAAATAATATTTCATTAAACCACCAAAATGCAACCACAACCAAAAGTAGTGTGAATGCATGGTGGACATTGGGAGAGACAGAGAGATAATAAGGAGAGAGACAAAAGCAGTGTAAACGCAAAATTTTTTTAAAAAAAAATTACCTTTCAATTTTTGGCTGAACTATAGCTGTGGAGCCAAAAAAATATAAATTTAGCTCTACTATTATAGGACATTTTGATATTTAATAGTACTAAAAATAACTGTATAGCCATTTAGCATCCCTATTGATAGTAGTTTACAATGTTTACATGAGAAAAGAAAGAAGAAAAAAAGCTGAGCTTTTGATTTGCAGCTAGAACATTCTTTTGCTTTTGAAAATTGGTGTTAAGCATGTTCTTTTTTGACTGGCTGAGAGGAAATTATGGTGAAGACAAAAGATTGAAGACTGATGTTGTTTAAGCGCGTCTTTTCTTGATGACTGAGAAAGGGAAAGTTTTCTTTTTATTTTCTAACTTATATTACCCGTCATCATATTATTCTATTTTATTTTATTATATTATAATATTTAAAAATTAAAATATAATATTTATTATTACTATACTTTAATTGAGTCACATTAGTATTTATGTCATTATCATTTTTCTTTTTAATTTTTTTTATAATTGAACATTTGACAGCACTAAATGTGTTTATATATAAAAGTAATAAAGTTCAAATAATAAGCTTGTTCTTTCGTAGTTCTTTTAAAGAAACTGCTGTTACATGAAAAAAAAAAAAAAAAAAAAAAAAGAAAAAGATTTTGATTTGCAGCCAGAACATTCTTTTGCTTTTGAAAATTGGTGTTAAGCATGTTCTTTTTTGACTGGCTGATAGGAAATTAGGGTGAAGACTGAAGACCGATGGTGTTTAAGCGCGCTTTTTCTCGGTGACTGAGAAAGGGGAAGTTTTCTTTTTATTTTCTAACTTATATTACCCGACATCATATTATTATTAATTTATTTCGTTCTATTTCATTTTATTATAATATTTTGAGCATCTTTTAGTTATAAACTATTACTTTTACAATATTTCACAACAAATCATATATGATTAGTATTATTAGTTCAAATTTGAATTTATTATTGAGATTACTTTTTTATCTCAATAATGACAACCAAAATAACTTATCACTTAAGATTTATTGAGAAAATATTATGAACATAGCATTTTTCTAATATTTATGATTACAATTTTTTTTTTCAATGATTGCTATGTTTATTGGATAGAAATCTATTTTATGCATTTTTTTTTATTCCAGACCAAATAAAATGACATTTTCTTCAAATTCAGTTATTTTCATGCATGCATTGGGTTATAGTTTTTTTGATGAAACATTGGGTTATAATGTCCGTTTGGATAACACTTTTTTTGCTAAAAACTGAAAACGGAAAACATAGTAGCAAAATAATTTTTAAATATGTAAATAGTATCGTGTGACTCATTTTTAATATTTTCAAATGTGTGAATGGTGCATGAACAATATTTTTTTTACACAGTAAATTTATGTGAGTTTACTGTTTACACACTGACAAAAAAAAAATTATTATGATGACCTTTTTTTGTTAGACCTCTTTCTTTTGTTTGATAAAGCTCTAGTACATAGCCTAGTAAAAAAACGTCTTGACGGTCTTGCCTATCGTGTACCACAAACGTCAGATCACATAACTATTGATACATTTATTTATTCATTTTTTATGAGATTGATATATTTATTATGTAATTAGTTTTTAGTTTTGTTGATATTCTATTCATGCATTTGGTTGGGATTGGTTTGGTTTTGTTGATATTCTAAAAAGTTTATAAACTATTGTGTCAATATGATTTTTTTTCCTATTTAAATAACTTAATAGATTAAATTTGAAAAAAAAATTGGTGACACATCAATTATGTAATAAAATTTGTAATATTCCTATTATTACTTATTTATTTATTATGTTAAGTTTAGTTCTTGCCACATTAGTTATGTAATAAATTTTGTAGTATTTAAAAAAAATTTAGTTGTAAAGTGTTTAGTTTTATCACATTTATGATTACCTTTTTTTTTGATAGCAATGATTACCTATTTATTATTACAACTAGCTTGTAACTCCATGTATATGCATGGATATACTTAAAGATTTACAATAAGATGCATAATATAATTCATATATATATATATATATATATATAATTTAAATAATATTGATAGTTATTTTTATATTTTGTTAACTCTTAAAAAAAATTATTGTAAGGATATTATTAGGTACAAAATGTAAATTGTTTATGTTTTTTTTTTTAAATTATTGTGAAGCATTTTTTTTTTTTTTTTACGATTCATTTATTTTAGACTCTTTAGTTTTTGTACTTAATAACTCACTTGGATGAATATTTATGATGTGGTCTCACATTTGATTCTAAAATTAAAAAAATTAAAACTCTTTAAGAATAAATAACTTAGAACACATGGTGCAAAATTAGAACTCTAATTTGGAATTCTAATTTGAGTTTGTCTCAGCTACACCTATTATTATATATATAGATATATAGATTGGTATGTTTTTTTAAAAAAAAAATTACTGTAGGGTCCAAATTTGTTGGGCCAGGTTCCAGCTCTCTGTACTGTGAGCCCAACAAATTCCCAACAATAAATTTGTAGAGAATGGGTTGAACAACTGGGCTGGTTATGGATTTAGCAACGGTTCATACAAGCAAAACCAATGTAAAAAGGGGTTGAGACTAGCGTTTAATAGGAAATCTCTTTGGTCTGAAGAGGCTTAATATTTAAAAGCTTAGTGAATACAATTTTTCTCCCCCCCCCCCCTCTTCGTGAGGCCTGTTTCCCTTATATATACACCTTTCTCCCATCTTCACCGCACACTTGTCATCCATCTAGGCGTCCACTTGAGTACTAGTCACATCAGAAGTTTGCTTTAACCTGCAGTGAGTGGTGGTGGGTGAGGATGCACTGTTCAGGTGTCTTCTCCACATAAATGCGGCCAGGGAAGTTGCTGCAATGCATTGAATACGGTGGTGGCAGCTTTATTTGCAAGATATTTCATGATAGCCACGCAGTTAGACATGCCCAAAGCTCAGCCCTTACAGGGGAATCTTCAGCGTATCTACTCGATCAAGTTCTGGGGAGATCCGTTGGATAGGATCCCTTCGGACCGACCAAGTTGTCTTTGGGCGAAGCATTTGTCTCTTATGGGTTGCACTCTCACCAAGATGGCAAAGCATTGATACTTTTAACCTCTTCGGACAGATAGTTGTATTCGAACTGGGCCTCAGGCCCAACATATGGCGTTGGGCTTTCTCACCCACAATTACAATTACTCTTTTAATAATTACAATGATTATTATTTTTTTACAATGTTAATTGGATAGTATTCTATTCTATGCATTTACTGTTCCAAATCAAATATAATACTCTCTGGTCTCATTTTGATAGACTTGTTTGGAAAATCTATCTTAGAAAAAGAAGGGTATTTAACTTTTAAATAAAGTGCAAAATATGTTAAGAAATGTATTTATTAACTTTTCAAAGAGGACTTTATAATTCATATTAGTACATCCCAAAATAGAATAGATGCCAGAAAATTTTTGGACAGGTGTAATATTTTCTTTCAAACTCAAGTATTTATTTTCTCAGTACATGTAGCAACAATAAGCAATACATGTTGCTACCAGGGGCGGCTTAATGTATTTGGGGGCCTAAGGTGAATACTGAAATTAAGGCCTTGTATATTTAAATATGATTTTAAAAAAATTAAATATTACTTATATTATCTTGTTTTAGATGCAAAATTACTACTAATTAACATGAACAATGTAGATTTTTTTTTTGAAATTCTATAGACAAAAAATTTGACAAAACTTTTCAAACCTGTTGATGTGGCAGATTAATAGTGATAAGTAAAAAAATAATATTAGTGATGGATTTAGATAAAAACTAGTAAAAGTTTGTCAATTCAACTTGTGAAAAATGTTGTGATTTTTTTTTTTTTTTGGTATTGCCTTTTTTTTTTTTTTTTTTTTAGAAGTGCTACATTCATAATATTTTTATAACAAATCCTAAGTGTTAATTTGTTACTGGTTCTAATTTGAACCCATCGCCGACATTAATTTTTTGTCATCAATAATACCCTGTAACAACCTACCAATTAGGATTTATTCTGAAAGTGTTGTGAAAAATGTTGTGGACGTAACATTTTTTTTTTTTCATTTGATAAAAAAATATTATTTTATTTATTGGCTAATATTTGGATTTAATTAATACTATTTTAATATTTTAAAAAATCCTATTAGTTAAAATTTGGGGGCCTTTTTTTTACTTGGGACATTAGGCGGCCGCATAAGTTTCTTCACATGTAGAGCCGGCACTGGTTGCTACAAAAATATTTAAATATAAAAAAATATTGCAGCATCATGAATAATGTTGCCTTACATATACAAACAATTTGACATCTTTTGGAAATATTTAGAAACACATAATTTTTCAGAACTTCTTACTATAACTGTGACGTGACAGAATGTGATTGATGAAGAAAAAATGGAGGGTCCATATGAAAGTGATGGTTAACTATTCACAGTTTACCACGTCAGAATTGTAGCAAAAAAGTTGTGAAATAATTTGTGATCCTAAAACCATTCCATCTTTTTCGCATTTGGCAAGCTTTCATTAGTTATCATTTTAGTCCATTATTGATATTATTTTTTAACTACTATTAACATTTTGTCAAATCTATCAAATTATTTGGGTCTCAATATTTTATATAAAAAAAATGTCAGTACTACAACAAAATACACAACATCTCCCACCACTCACAACATATCTACGTACTCTCGCTCGCTCTTCTTGTCTCACAGTCAGATCTCTTCATAAAGTGTGTTGTTGAAGTGATAATGTAAAATATATAAAGTGGTTTTGTGATGGAAAATGCATGTATTTTTTTAAGAAGCCAATGAGAATGCTACACATTTGAATCTCACTCAAGTCTCAACTACATAAAGTTTCTCAAGTACCTTTCTCTTCTCAGTTCTCATCCTCTAGGATAGAGTGAATTAAGAACACTCTCCAAGCTAGAGAGAGAAAAAAAAAAGGTTTTTTTTTTTTTTTGGTCAAGACACATACAACAAGAAAAGTTGGGATTTTCTTTAGGATGGATATTTTAGTGCAACTACCATGACTACCACAAAGATTTGAAGTATTCAGACCAGCAAAGGGTTCAAGACTTGAAATATTCAAAAAGGAGATCCTCTTATATATATGTTCTTGCTTTCTCTTGGTTTCTAGAGAGGTATTATTATATTGTTCAAATTTATTGCTAAATCAAGTTTTGGGCATAAACTTAGGCATTGAATTCTCTATTTTATTATGGCGGATCGTTGAATTTGCTTTCTGGATTTTTCTCCTCTACACTAGAGGGTTTTTTCACTTAAATTTTGTGTGTTCTTGTGTAATTGATTTTCTTGGTGCCTGTGTGAATTTTGTTAATTTGCCTTAAATTTTCTTTACACATAGATGGAGATTTATCCCAACAAATTTATGGCAGGTGTTTTCTTTGTGAAGTGACTCAAAACTTTTATAATTTTAATCATACTGCATAAACAAAACCCAGAAATACTTGGTATCCAAGCTCCTATGTTGCAACCCTCAAGCCATAAAAAAGTTGAGTCATTGACGACGTTGTTTTCATTTTTACAGGGTTACCCTCAAACCATGGTTTCTCTAAAAGCGATGCTTAGATCATTGATAACATTTTTCTCAGCTGCTTTTGTGATTCTAGGAAATGAATTCATACCTCCTGCAGTCCGCTCTCTCTTCTCCATCGTTGTACATTATTTCTTTACGCCTCAATTCACTCTCATCATTGAAGAGAATGCTGGTCTCAGTAACAATCAAATCTATGCAGCTACCACAACCTACCTACGTACCAAGATTAGTTATTCATCAAAATCAAAACATATCAAAGTAAGCAAAACCGATAGGCAAGAGAAACTAACCATTGATATTGTAGTGGGTGAAGTGGTTATTGATCACTTTGAAAACATTGAGCTCAAGTGGAAGCTAAATGAAGAGAAAGAAGAGAAGAAAGATGCTAAAGTGACTAAGCCTCATATGTATTTTACGCTTGCCTTTGATAAGAGATACGAAAAAAATGTGCTAGAGACTTATTTACCTCATGTAATAACTCGTTTTGAGGAAATACAAAAAGAAGAAAAAGAAAAGATGCATACGATAAAGCTTTATAGCCGTGATTATGGCCGTGTTGGACCTGGTGTTGAATGGGCTTCTATTAATCTAGAACATCCAGCTACATTTGAGAAGTTGGCAATGGACCCAGGGCAGAAGAGGAACCTCATAGATGATCTTGACAGGTTTGTTAAAAGAAAGGAGCTGTATAAGAAAGTTGGCGAGGTATGGAAGCGTGGGTATTTGCTTTCTGGCCCTCCGGGTACCGGTAAATCAAGCTTGATTGCTGCCATAGCTAATTACCTTAAGTTTAATATCTATGATTTGAATCTTTCCGGCGGAAGGTACTCAGATTCAGAATTGAGAAAGACATTGCTTTCAACATCTAAACGTTCAATACTGGTAATTGAGGTTATAGATTGCGAGAACTCACATACTATTAAGGTTACCATTCTTTATCCTATTGATTTTTTTTTCTTTATCCTATTGTAATGGACTATAAATTTTTACAATAAATTTAAATTATAACTCTCTCTTAGGAAAAAGTGTTATAATTGAAATTTCTTGTAATAATTTGACTTTTTCTTTTGTTGTTTTATAATTATACTACAAAAATGAGTAACACTTTCATTATATCAATATCTTTATCTAGCTATATAATTGATTGCCGCTCATTTTACTTGTTGATTTAGGTGTCACAGAATCAGTTTATGACATATTATTCATTTTTCAATGACTCAAGTATGTGGGCTGGTTTTTATTAGATTTGGCTATAATTTGTATGAGATATTTAGCTCAATGAGTCTAATAAATTTCTAGCCTGTTGGAAAATTTTCCTACCATTGGATAGTACTGTGTTAGTTTTGAATCCGAGAATTAGTATTTTTTTCAAATAAAAAAGAAATAGGAATAAGGTTACTTACTAATCATCTCTTTAAATCCCATGGAAAAGTAGTGTATGTACAACTTTTACTAAATACATATGCTATGAACTATGTTAACAACTAATACCACTGTCACACTAGCTAATGCAAATGACATAAGGAATCTTATGATTTCATCTAACAATATTTACTTTCATGTTATTATTATTTTTTAGTTCACACTATCGGGTTTATTGAACATCATCGATGGATTATGGTCAATCTGTGGAGATGAGCGAATTATTGTGTTCAAGACCAATCATAAGAAGAAGCTTGATCCAGCTTTGTTGCGCCCAGGCCTCATGGACGTGCACGTGCACATGTCGTATTGCACCATGGATGGGTTCAAGGTGTTGGCTTCTAATTTTCTTAATATCGAAAGTGACCACCAACTCTACAGAGAGATTGAAGGATTGTTGAAGAAAGTAGAGGTTACCCCAGCTGAAATTGCAGAGGAACTTTTGAAGAGAGATAATCTCGATGTTTCTCTTAGTCTTAGAGGAATTATCGAGTTTCTCGAGGAAAAAAGACTTGAGAATTTCACCCATAGACTTTTTGATTTATGAATTTTATTGATGTGAGTAGTGCCTATTTAAGATAGTGTATCTCTTAATTACAATTCCTTATTTCAAGGGAAGACCTTTTGATTCCAATCACATCGTCTTTGTACATAAGTTTATTTATTTTCATGTTGAAGGGGATATATGTTTTTATTTATTTGTTGTTGCACCTAATAATTTATTTAGGTTGCCTACGTACCCTTAACAGGGATCAAGCCAATTCACAGTTCTTAATTTGAGGTTTTAGATTTAAAATCCTCAAAAATGGTTTTGTCCAATTTTAAATGATGGACATTTAAGTCAAACATTTTATATTTAATTAAGCATCAACTTAATTTTGTTTTTGGGTGAGATAATTGATTTTAATCTCAAGGATAAGTCAAGAACCATGTTTTTATGGAAATTGAAACAAGGATTCTTTCTTTGAGAAGTTGAGAGGCTGTTTGGTTGCTTTTTTTTCGTCACTCAATTTCCGTCACTCAATTTCCATCACCTATCACTCATCACTCATCACTTTAAATAACACACTTGTTTGGACACCATCACCCAACTCCCATCACTCAATATTTTTCACGCTATTTGTGAACCTCGTACCTGTCTCTTGTCATACCAAAGCTATTTTGTTACCCGCGGATTGTTTTCATCCCTATCAGCCTTCTCTTTTCTCATTTCCCCTTCCCCCCTTTAGCCCTGTCACTCTCCCAAAGCATAAACCCGAACCCATAAAAATTTCTCAAGCTCCCTCACCTCGTCAAGACCGTCACCAGTGAACAGCACCCATCTCTCCGACATGTACAGTGGCGCGATCTCCTCCATCGTGACCCAGCGGCGCCGACGAGCATAAAGAAACGTGACCCATTTCCCCATTTTGTCACGGACATCTCCTCTGACCCAAGACGGTGCTACCTCATCCCTTTCTGTACTCTCTCACCTTGTTTATTTATCTAATTTGTGTGTTTTGCATTTGGATTTTGAGAAAAATGTTAGGTTTTAGCTTGAACTTTGTTTTCCAGGTAGTTTGGTTGGTGAGAAAATAATAAAGGAGAAGCTTTTTTGGTTTTTTTTTTTTTTTTGTTTATATGATATTATTGTGCTTACCCATTTCTGGTTTGCTTCAATGGTTTGAAGTATGCAAAAGGGTTTTACTCTAAATAACCCATTTTCCCACTATCTTTCTTTTCTGCTCTCTATCTCTCTCTCTCTTTGCTTGGTTGTAAATAAAAATTTGAACTTGATAATTCTTTCTACAATTTTCTCAGTGACCCAAGAGTTTGTTTGCTCTTTTCTTCCATTTCCTCTGGTTTTGGACTGCCCAGAAGTGGGATTTGTGTTTTTTCTATGAATTGAGATTGTGCATGATCAATGTTGTTCTCCGTATTTTAGTTTTATTTCTGGGATACTTTTAAAGTTTTATGCTTGTTAACTTTTATTTTTGTTCTGCAATGCTTCTTTTGAATGATATGTGGATGTGTTTGTTTATGTCTCTCTAATGTGTTAATGTTTATGTTGTATGCACCATATAATAATTGTTTTTGGTTGTGTGTGTTTATTTTTCCAGCCTTATGATTTTTACATAAAAGAATGGAATTTGGCTTCTGGGTTGAAGTGTAGAAGGGTGATGTATGTGTTTTCTTTTCCTGAATGTTTTTAAAACTTAACAATTTAATTAAAACTCCATACCTTTAGTGTTTGGTGGCCTTGTTGTGCTGCTGTACCTTTGGACTCATTTTGTTATTACAGACCCAATACACAATTGTGCTTGCTATTCTTCTTTGATACAATTTTTATAACATTAATATCTTGTCTAAGTAATGGACATCACAACTCTCAATAGCTTGTAATTTTATTGTTATTTCAGATACATATATAAAATTGTCCAGCATGCTTTATTTCTTTTATGTAATATGATTTTACAGCATATACTTATGCACTTGATACTTATAAAAAAAAAAAGTATATGCTAATAGGGAGTCAAATCTTGTCCTTCGCATTACTTTGATTTCAATCAAAGGTGGCAATGGAGAATGCTTTAATGAAATGTTCAAATTTGCTGTTCAACTTGGTCAAATTATAGATGGAGCTGGTTCTTGTCAAAAACTTTAGATTGTTGGGAATTTGCGACCATAATGTATCCCAGTGCTTAGCCACTATGTTAACAGTGTGCACATGCCTCATAGGTGTTAGATATGCAGATTGTAGGGATTTTGCTGTCCTTGGTGGTGAATTTCATATCCTAGCACTCTGATCATGTGATCAAAAGTGCGTGTAAATGTCTTTAGGCTTTGATTTTGTTGTCGAAAGAGTAGGTTATGCTCATCTTTATGGCTCAGCCACATTATAAAGGCAGTGTGATATATAGGCAGAAGGAAAAGCTAATAACTTATGAGCAGTTTTGGTCCAAATTTTTTATTGTCTCCACATTCATGGTGGATGTAGTTTCTAAAAGCCTCAATTATGGCCCTCACACATGGTTTAATCTTATTTTTTTATCCTGAAAAGATCCTGCGATTACCCTGTTGACTGGATTAAGTGGTTTGATTGTGTCTGTTTAGCTTTGCTCTTGGTTCTAACCCATGTTTTTAACTTTTTAAAATAAGTTGTCTGTTTTCTCAAGAAAAAAGAAAAAGAAAAAAAGTCTAGCCAGTTTTCAGTTAACTGAAAGAAACTAATGCCCTTCCGCACCCCCTTCCTCATTTCTAGGGTTGTGCATTCAATATGCCATTTGATGATTTAGGTTGGTCAGTCTGGGTTGGCAGTTGGCAAAATTTTCATTCTGGTTATAACCCAATCCAGCCGATGCTAATAATAGTTCAGAAAAATAGGTGTTTTAAATTTTTTAGTATTTATTTCGGATTTTGATACTCGGTTTATAGATGTTACGAACCTGATATGGCATGATCCAACCCAACGTTTCAGGTTGGTTTCTCGTTGATTTACGGGTTGGGTCATGTATATATTTGAAGCTTGGGTTCACATTGGCAAAAGTTTCAACTCAAATAACCTGACTCAAATACCAGTTGGGTTGGGTAGAAAGCATTCCAAATCCAATGTGATCCAAACCATGAACACCCGATTTTCATTATGTAAGATTGTTGCCATTTTTTTTAAGATTAAAATTGAAATTGCTTTTGGTTAGTATTCAGTTGATTAATAAAAATGGATGATGCCCTTTGCCATTCCCTTCCTCACTTTGTAAGTTCAATTTTAATATAGAACTCTGACTGCTAAATATTTGTGCCATATTGCTGGGATTTGCTTTCATTTTGGCTGTTAATTAGTATTTCTCTACACCAGTGGTCTTTGATACAAGGTCTTGAGGTCACGGGTTTGCTCGAGTCACAGTTGCCTATCAAGAGGAATCAATTAGTTCCCTGGCAAATTACTCATTTATTAGTGATGTTTTCTGTTCAGGACAACTTTTGCTTTTTAATATTATGAGAGTCATTTTTTGCTTACAACAAAGCTGGGAGGGAATTCAAACTTGACTTCTTTTTGTAGAAGAGTCGGAAAATACTATTAAGTTGCAGGACTCTTGGATTATATTATGTTAGTCAAATTAAACCCTGAAGATGTACTGGATTTGACAACTGGGCAATTAGTTCCCTGGCAAGAGGAATCAATTAGTTCCTTGGCAAATTACTCATTTATTAGTGATGTTTTCTGTTCAGGACAACTTTTGCTTTTTAATATTATGAGAGTCATTTTTTGCTTAAAACAAAGCTGAGAGGGAATTCAAACTTGACTTCGTTTTGTAGGAGAGTCGGAAAATACTATTAAGTTGCAGGACTCTTGGATTATATTATGTTAGTCAAATTAAACCCTGAAGATGTACTGGATTAGACAACTGGGCAGGCTATAATGATTTGTGAATATTCTGTTGGCATAAAACTTGGTTCCTCTTGATTGTTCCCTGTTCCATAATTTATTGACCATTTTATGATATACTCAGCAGCCAAATGTCTTCTGCCACTACTTATGAGTCCACTTCTAGTGGCCATATGTGCGATATGGATCAGTGTGTGGAAAGGACCTCCCTATCTATCCGTAATTTCGGTAGGAGGTTCTATGGATGTCAGCAGTGGTCGTCGGTTAGTATTACATGAATTTATCGTTGTTACATATTGGACTTGTCATTTTCTAACTATCTTTACTGACCATCTTATATATGCCTTCAATGTTGTATGTAGGACTCCGATCAGGCATGTAAGTTCTTCAAATGGTTGGAGAAGAACACATGCCCACGTGGCCGTGCAACAGCACCACTTGTCCATGAAAGGTTTACGAGATATAAGGCCGAGCCCGTAGCTGCAAGAAATGAAAGGGATGAGGCTCATGCAAGGGAAGCAGAAGCACGGGAGCTCCTAAGGATAGCAAAGCGCAAGGCTGAAAAAACTAAGCTCGCACTCCGGATTGCTGAAGACAAGGTCGAAAAGTATAGGCTGGCTTTATTTTTGTTTTGGACTATACTAGGGGTTTATTTTGTATTCTCTACTGTTTTGGGGGGCCATGGCCATACGCAACTGCATCTGCCATGACCCATTGATTAATACATTCTCAATTGCAAAGTGTCCAAGAACATGCTATTTGATTAATACATTGTCAATTGGTGAAGATGAGGACGTGTTAGAGGTTCCAGATATAAGTCTTTTCATTGTTAACAAAATCCATAGCAACACACAAGTTCTATTTTTTTTTTCTTTTTCCTGCCCGAATCCACCAAGTAACCATGTTGAGCCAACTTGTCCACTAAATGTAACAGTAATTCAGGTGTCATGCGGAACTTCTCGTAACACATAGCTGGATTACCGTTAGTGACCTCGTCCATATACACCTTGCCGGTCAACACACTTGTTTGCATTAGTTGTTTGTCATAATGCCGCTGCATGTATGCATACATCTCCCCAACTATAGGATTCACTAAATTAAACTCTGCTTCTTCTTCATGTTCGGACTCCGAATCGGTCCAATCATCATCATTTTCTTCACAGTCATTGCTGGAACCAACGTCGTTGAAGTATGCATCATTGAAGTCATATTCTTGGATCGCCTACCACCAGTCATTTCCAAATGCCATAAGTGACCTACACATTAGCACAAATACACTATTTAGGTAGGTTACGTAAAAAGAGATATAAAAGTAAATATGTTATTAAAACAAGTCCATCGCATAATATAAATGTATAATATAAACACCTAATTCAACGGTCACCATAATAAACGTATAAAAATCAACGAGCCCAAAATCCAAATCCTTCACATAATATATAACACAAACCATACAAACATCCCAAGTTCAACAATAACATAAACCATACAAACATCCCAAGTTCATAAATAACATAAACCATACAAACATCCCAAGTTCATAAATATCATCCATACGAAACATTAGCACACTAAATAGAACAACTCGAATCCATAGTACATAAAAACCAAATAGCTTAGACTTAATGCAATACTGCTCTCCCTTAATCCTCCTCTGGGTTTAGAATGTCCTTAATCCAAGACTTCCTCCTCTCCTTCGGCATACACATAAACACGACCCTATTATCCTTTTGCTGCAAAACCTTTGATATCTTGATATAGGCCTTGTTACTCAGATCCGCATACGAATTCAGCACCTCTATTGCCTTCGAAAGTGAACAAGGATCACCCTTACCACGGATTGAGCAAATTGGTCGGATGCACCAGTAGACCTGCCAAGTTTACTACTGTACCTATCCTTCGTCATTGCAGTGTACTCCTTTAGGGCCATAGTCATTTCACTTACCCTATCCGACTTCCTCGATGCCTTTTTACCCTTGCCACTTGCATCTTGAACAGGGTGTTTTCCCGCCCGTTGGGCTACCTCCTCAACCTCAACATCCTCCCCAGTTTAAGGGAAACTCTCAAAGTTAGGGGTGTAACAGTCATCGTCCAGATGGGTGGGTGCACTTGCATTGGCATTGGCATTGGCAAGCTCTTCCTCTAGGGCACGCTCCTCGTCACTATTCAAGGGAGTAGTGTTTGAGGAGATCTGCAGGTTCCAAGTCGCAGTACTAGGGGTGAACAACTGCTGCAGTGATGGGTAGTCTGGACATCCCGTTTTCCTTAAGTTAGCTGCACCACGATTGACCTGCAATGTCCTTGGAAACAGTAGCACACTAAACACAGCAATGAATATATTACCAACTTGGAGGCAAATTGCATAAATAAATAATTGCAAGAAATTATATAATTAATAAACAACAGTAAACATACCGCAATCACATTCTGCCACACCTGTTCAGAACAAGTCACTGTTTTGGTCTGCTCGTCCCACCCCAACCCTGTGTGTTTTAGCAACTAGCTCCACTTGCGTTGTTTGCTTCGGAGCCTATTGTGCTTCTGTAGAACTTGTTTACAGAGAAAGTCTTTCCCGGTCCTTTGGTTAAGTTCAGCCGTAATTGATGTCCACGTAGGACCCTTGAACACACCGTTTGGCATGTTATCCTTAAGTTGTTCCTCCAACATGATCTCAATAAAAATATGTTCTACATTGGCGGGCCACTTTTTGTCATCCTTTTCTTGTGATTCATGTGCCATCTAATTGAAACATCTCACGTGGTAAGCTCATGACAGATAATAATTTTAAGAATTGCTTAATAGGATTCTAGGATTCATGTGCCATGTAGGTTTAAGGGGTCCAAAAAATGAAAAATCTTCCACAATTAAATCAACAAGGATACGAAAAAGCATGCACTAAATGTAAGAAACAGTGGTAATATATAAGAAACAGTGGTAATATATAAATCCTTCATCGATGTTTACCACATATACAATGTGACCAGATATACAAAAGATGGAAGATCGAAGCAATGAGTTAGTAAACTGAATAAGTGGTCACAAATAAAACTAGGTTAGTGCATGGTTAAGTACATGGTAATCCATAAGAAAGTACGCTACTAAACATAATGGGAACAAAATATATCAGCAGTATATCAAAAGGGACATGCACTAAATTGCTTCGACTATGCATTTGCCTCTTACTGCGGCGGGTCATCTGACAATTGATCTGGAGAGGCCACAGGGGAAACGTTGGGCCGAAGAGATTTAGTATGGCCCACCATTGCTCTGCGATAATTCTGTCGAATATGCTTCCACCTCGTAATTACCCGCCTCACAGTAAAGGCCTTCCCCATGCGGGCATTAAGATTGTCTGTGATCTCCTCCCACACTTGCGCATTGGCATGATAAGGACGCAAATTCCCACAAACATAGTGTCCAAGTACAGAGTCACACAACACATCCTCACAATTGGCATCCCATGTTATCAACTCCGCAGCCATCTTAAAGAACAACACACACATTTCATACACAATCATAGCACAAGTACAATAAAGATATCCCAGTATTTTTAGCGGAACAAATATTGAGCATAGGATCCATATTAATATGTATATAGGATCAAAAGGTTTTGTGGGATCAGAAGCTTTAAGCTGCAATATTATGAAAATAATCCTATTGCACATGGTAGCGTGTATGTATAGTATATTTTGTAAGAATATCATGGGGACAAGTTTAGTATGTTAGTCAGAGACAAGGAATAGTGCATCATAAATTTGAAACAATTTGTATGAAGCTATTTAATTGTCGCCCTCTTTGCAAGTATCTTGCTAGCCATGAGGAGACAAGCTCATTATGGGGAACCATAATTAGGTAACACTAGAAGCATATTCTAAAATCAAGATACATTTAAAATTTTTTTAAAACAAAAAATGCATTGCCATTGAACTAAGGAGAATGCTACTAAACTTACTACATTAAGATTCATAATTCATAGCAAACAAAAGAATTAAAAAAGTTGCTTGATTGTATTCATATGATATTTTGGTAATTGAAGTATGGAACCTAGGTTACAGCTTGTCTCAGTGATGTTTATTTTTTAGGTACAACTTAAGATTGTCTACAAAGGCTAAAACCATCAATTTGTGGTAGAGGAAACCATATATATTTCTTTCACAGACCCCCTTCAACAAATAATGATGAACAACTTGGCCTAATACCGTTCCAAACAAAGTAAATAAAAAAATAAAAAATCAACATTAAGGTCACAGCAGGACAATAGACTACAAACCATACAACACTGAAATGGAAACAATCTTGGTCTAAGATTAGTAAAACTTTCACCATTCAAGATCGTATAAGAAACTGGACAACCTGTGACTTGAGGCAACAAAGAGTAGATACTAACTAAACTGCTCCTTTGATAGGACTGCTCATAAATGTTATTTGACATTACTCGAGTTGGTGACATGCTAAATAAAGATGCCTCAACACTCCTAAACGACACTGTCTTGCCAAATGTGGAAGAAAAGCAAGGCAAACTGGGCCAAATAAAAATGACTTCATTCTTAATTGATCCTATAATTATGACTTTGACAAAACAAGTTTACATTTTAAAATTTGTTTTATTCTAATTATATTATAAGTAGTGTTATTTTTTGTAAATATATTTTTAAATTAAATGTTTATTTGAAATTAAATATGAATTTGAATTGAATATCAAAAACTTAAAATTAAAGGATAATAGATAAATTAATTGAATTTGAAAAAAAAAAATCTCTAATTAATTTGTTATTAACAATAAGCAAAATATAACCTTCATTACTTAATTAGTAATTTTGCTAATAATGAGTAATTTTGCTAATAATTGTTGGGTTCTAAGAAATTAGGAATTAATGTATTAGAACTTCAATTTGTATTTTGTTGGCAAACCATGATCAAAACATTTAGTCTAGGTTTAGGCTTGCTCAAAGTATGTTTATTTGTAAAATTGGAATCGAGTGATTGCAGAATTTATTGGACTAAATCTGTAAGTCTCGATCGATCAAAAATTAGACTCGATCGATCGAACCACGTACAGATTTATTTTTCTGCAGAGTTCCAGTTCAGCCCAAACTCTATTTAAACGTCTTGGGGTTCAAGTAAAACTCTTATATATATAAGGGAAACTCTAGAACGTTTTTGTGACTTTTAGAGAGAGAGATTAGAGTGCCTCTTGTGCCTCATTTTATTTTTAGGGTTTTGTTCCCAAACCTCTCTAAGTCTTTGTTGCTCATATTTGCTGTTTATGTGAATCTCTTGTGAGATCTTTGAGGAGCTTTCCTTCACATAAACTTAGGGTTTTCAAGGTAGAGATTATTTCTACATCTTGATGATCAACAAGGTTGCTATCATTGGAGCTTAAAGAAAAACAAGCGGGGAGCTTGTACTTGATTGAAGAGTCCAAGAAAGAAGGAGTCCGTGGATTCGGAGCTTGCACGTGGTTGTGTCAGTAAGTTCTACTGGTAGGTAGCATTAGGAAGTCAAGCGGGGAGCTTGTAAGTCCTTTTGTATGAACTTTGATTCTTTCATAGTGGATTCAGGTTTACCTTGAGGATCGGTGGGTAAAATCCTCCCCAGGTTTTTTACCGGTTTGGTTTTCCTGGGTGATCATATCTTGTGTTCTTTATTATTTCCGCTGCTTTATATTTTTTATATACATGATATGATTATTTGATTGTTTTAACCTAGAATTGTTTAATTTGACTAAGTAATAACTTGGCTAATTAATTTAGGCTACGCAATCTAATTGTGGTTTAAGGGGTCTAAATTTCCAACAAGTGGTATCAGAGCGGGTAGCTATTCTTGTTTTAGATCTTTTGATCTAAGAGCTGATCCTTGACCCCTGTTGTCATGGATAATTTGAAGTGTCTTTCTGATCATGCTTCTGCTGATTTTGTTGATGCCTGTGATGTTTTGAATAAAAAGGACACTATTGTTTCTGCTGATTTTTTTGATGCTTTTGAAACTCTTCGTAAGGAATTATCTAAATCCTTGAAAATTGCTAAGAAATTTAAAGAAGAGTTAAAATTGGCTAATCTTGAAAAAGAGGAATTGCTTGTTAGATTGGTTGAATCTAATAAAAAGAATGAATTTTTGAGAAATCAAATTTCCTCTCAAGATGAGAAGATGAGAAGCTTGGAACAAGAGTTAGCTGAGTCTAAAACTAAACTTGAAAATTTGATTAATACCAAGCCTGCTGATGATAACAGAATTGTTTCTGTTTCTCTTAAGCCTAAAACTGAAAAAGTATATATCCCTCCTTTTAAGAGGAATAATAAAGAAAAGGCTTATTGTGCTAGGTTAGACAAAGGTAAAAGTTCTGATGTTAACGCTGAAGTTTCTAAACCTAAGTCTAAACCTACTGTTAGAGAGCATAATAAATCTGTTTTTGTGCCTGCTTGTCACCATTGTGGTGTTGTTGGTCATATTAGACCAAATTGTTATTTGTTGAGGCAAAAACCAAAATCTGAGACTAGATTTGCTGTTAGGAATACTGATGTTCCTAAATTTGTTCCTGTTTGTCACTTTTGTGGTATCTCCGGTCACATTCGTCCTAATTGTCATAAATTGAAATTTAAGCATTCTGTATGTCAATCTAGGATATGTGATGATGTTTCTCCTGCCATAAGTCCATATAAATTGTTTCATATGCTTTTGAAAAATTTGAGCTTGTTGGCTTGTGAAAGGAATTTGCAGGATTTTAGTCTGTCTCAAAAGATTGGTGTAATTCCTCAAATACACTCTGCTTCTCATGGATTTTCACCTACAAAGCCGAAGACTCGTGCTATATGGGTGAGAAAAGATCCTTTAAGGTGAGTGTTGCTGACTTGTCCCTGTTTTAATTCTTTCTATTGTTTGTGGACATGTGTTGTTTCTGTTTTTGGTTGTTTTGTTTTTTCTAGTTTTTTTTTTTTTAAAAAAAAAAATCCAAAAACATTGAAAAATTTCAAAAAGACAAAAATATTTTATTTTGTGTCTTGTTTTATTTTTCTTGAGGATTACATGAGTTTTGATATCTCTCTTGATTTAGAACATGCTTGACATTGTGGAGAAACTTGAATAGTTTGTGCTAAGCTATTTTTGATTTTGTGTGAGGATGTACTAGTTTGTACATGTACTCATGGGTTAATTAAGAAATTGATATTTCTTGTTTGTGTACCCTCTATAGCTTAGTTCAAGCA
The DNA here is from genome assembly GCA_023736055.1 of Quercus glauca. Lineage (NCBI taxonomy): Eukaryota > Viridiplantae > Streptophyta > Magnoliopsida > Fagales > Fagaceae > Quercus > Quercus glauca. The sequence goes on along the minus strand of CM043325.1, from coordinate 19,009,323 downwards.
CTGTCATGCATTGCATTTGCATTGATCATTTAGCACAATGTGTGTTTTTGTTTGGTCATAAATTTTTTTTCAAAATCTCAACAAGTGGTTATAACGTTTGTTAAAACCAAAAAGATTTTTGTGTTTTGTATTATAGATCTTGGATTTATAATCAAGGATTGGCCATATTATTTTTACATAACATGTTTATGTACTTTGTTTAGCTTGGATGAGCTTAATTTACTGCACTTGACTAGTTGAAACTTTGTAGTGCATGTTGTGTGGGAAAGATGTTTGTGGTTATTAATCACTTTGTCTTGATCTTGAAGTCACATGTTTTTGACTGACGGACTTGATCCTTTTGAGAAAGGCATAAATAACCATCTCACCACTGTTCACTAGTCAATCATGAACACCTTAGTGCATATCATAAGATTTTGTGCTCGAGAAAGTGTAGCACATGCACAAAAAGAACATAAGGTGTAGCCTCAAAATAAATTAAAACTGGTGTGTACTATTAGGCTTGATGCCAATTCACTTAATTCAAACCGGTGTGTACTATTAGGCTGAATGCCAATTCATATAAATAAGAGGCAAAAATGCAAGAAACTTACATGATTGCAAGCTTTTGTTCTAGGAGATGTGAGAGTTATATGATGTAACTCTTTAGGTGATAGTCTCTTTTAAATTTTATGTGATGAATTTTGTAGACTTTGTGATTGATTGCTATCCACATATCACCTCACATGTATCTCAAGCTTTTGCTAGTTGCACACACTACACAAGTTACTCTTTGTTAAACTTGGTACATTTTATTGTGTGTGATTTTGTTGTGGCCATCCAAGATTAAAAGTTCCTTGATTTTAATGCAAAATGTGTTTCAAGTTTGAAAATTTTGGAAATATCTTGAGATTTGTGCACAGCATATTTGTTGCTTAAGAAAATTCAATGGGAAAATGATTGAAACTTGTTTTTTTGAGAAAATTGGGTTTAAAATTTGGGTTTTTGAAAAAGCATTTCATTCCATCTCATACTCATGCATTTTGTATTCATTGTTCAAATGCTTTGAGGAGTTGTTTTCAAAACTGGGTTTGCATTTTTCAAAACTGTGATTTTTCTCAAAATTTAGTGAGCCTCTGCCCATTTCGATCGATCCAGTGTGTTTTTCGATCGATCGAAAAAGTGCTCTCAATTGTCTCAAAATGACTGTGTCATTCGATCGATCGAATGTAATTTTCGATCGATCGAAGATCGTGGAGAAGCTTTTTTAAAAAGGGTTTGTTCTTGATCCGAATTGGGGCTTTTGTGAAATTGAGTTGAATTTGATGAAATTGGCTTGTTGTTTTGATGAAATTAGGCATTATACTCTATGCTCAATTCATCAATTTGTTTAAAAATTTCAACAAGTGGTTTTCAATTTTTGGGGTTTTTGGTAGAAATTCCCTGCTCGAGCCAATTTTGTCAATTTGATCTCAATTGAACTTTGTTTACTGCATTAGAGCATGCATCATGACATATTTTGTCTTGCATCTTTTATGTTTAGGATTCACATGCATTGCATTGATTTCTGTATCCATCTTGCAGTTTTGCAGTCATATCTCTCATTGTTTTCACACATAGCATGCATACACTTTGCTACATTGGGTACTCAACTTGATCAAAAAAATTGATTGATTAATTTTTGAGCTATGTACTTTCTAGTATATGCCTTTTTTATGTGTGAACTGTAAAAAATATTTTTCTTAAGAGATATGATGGATAATCAATGTGCTAATATTTTCTCTACTCATGCAACTGTGATGTCACGGAAGCCTAAAGAAAGCACACACGATGCTCTCTTTGATGGACAGAAACTAAACTGTTAGTTTCTGGTAGTAAACCTCGAATCCACGAGGGGTTTCCCTGAATCCACAAGGAGATAAAACTGGAATCCACCAGAAGAAAATTTGACAATTGTCTGAAATTTTATTGATAATCAACTCCCTTGCCTCTGACGGCTACAAAACATACAAATACTAAGGAAAACGTCTAAAACCCTAATTCGCACTAATTACGCGATTAGGGGACAAAATTACCGAATTTTACCAAAAATAGCAAAATTGAGTTAAATGAAAAATCACAACCTACTGACCTTAAGGGTCGTCCCAAAACAGACGGGACCTTATTCTGACTTTTAAACTAAAAGTTATTAAGGAAAAACGAATAATACTATAAATAACAAAAACATTGTTTTCGGGGCCTTAATGAAGGAATTCGCCTAAATTTTGGCGACGTTCATGGCATCTGACATGAATCTGGATCAGAACGCCGTTTCCCTTCAACCTGCCAAATTTCATGCAATTCCGACACTGTTACCCCGACAGCCCCCTACTGGCACCCCCCTTTGATCCTGCCTTGTGACTTCCTACGCCCCTGCTGCTCTAGGAAGGCAAGTGCTGTCTGTTCTACATCAGTCCCTCCCACTTGAAAAGAACTCGACCCCGAGTTCCCACTATCTGGTTCATCAGGAGGATGATAATCATACAAGTCAGCAACGTTGAAGGTAGAAGAAATGTTCATGTCTGGAGGAAGGGCAACCACATAAGCATTGTTGTTGATCTTCTTAGTAATCTGAAATGGCCCATACTTCTTGTCCTTCAATTTGTTGTAGGTACCAACAGGACATCTTTCCTTTCTAAGATAGACCAGCACTAAATCCCCAACATTGAAGATCTTCTCACGCCTCTTCTTATCAGCAGCTTCCTTGTACTTGGCATTTGTAGCTTCAAGCTTCTGCCTCACCTCTTCTTGTATAGCCTGAATACGGTCAGCCATATTCTCTGCTGCTTGACTCACTCCTGGAAGCTCAGGTAAAGGTACCAAGTCCAAAGCGTGTTTTGGGGGCACGCAGTAGACGATGGCAAATGGAGACTTACCAGTGCTTCTATTGACTGAGCTATTGTATGCAAACTCAGCTTGGGACAATGCAAGATCCCACTGCTTGGGCTTCTCACCTGAGATACACCGAATCAGATTCCCCAAAGTGCGATTAACCACCTCTGTCTGGCCATCAGTCTGTGGATGACTAGTGCTGCTGTAATTCAAAGAAGTGTCAAAACGCTTCCACAAAGTCCGCCAGAAGTGACTAATGAACTTGGTATCCCGGTCAGAGGTGATGGACTTTGGCACTCCATGCAAACGCACAACTTCTTTAAAGAACAAATTGGCCACTCGAGTAGCATCTGAAGTCTTCTTGCATGCTATAAAATGGGACATCTTCGAGTACCTGTCAACCACAACAAAAACAGAATCCATACCTCGCTGGGTTCGAGGAAGACCCAATATAAAGTCCATAGACAGATCCTCCCATGGTGCTTGTGGAACTGGCAGAGGCATGTATAAACTAGTATTCTGAGATTGACCCTTAGCAGTTTGGCAAATTGGACACTTCCGCACATGATTGCCAACATCCCTCTTGAGTTGTGGCCAATAATACCTCTCTTCCACCAGTGCTATAGTCTTATCTCTGCCCATATGCCCACCTAAACCTCCACCATGCAGCTCCCTAATAATCTGCTCCCTTAATGAACTTTTAGGGATGCATAATTGGTTACCCCGAAAGAGGAAACCATCCTGGATGTATATACTATTGATAGCAGTATGAGTTTGTTGACACTTACCCAAAATATCACCAAAATCCTCATCATTCTCGTACAGCTCCTTGAGGCAATCAAACCCTACCCTACAACTTCAGTACGTAGGGTGGTCAACAAAGATGCTCGCCTGCTAAGTGTGTCAGCCACCTTATTAGTGACACCAGACTTGTGCTTCAATGTGAAATGGAAGCGCTGAATATAAGCTACCCACCGAGCATGCATCCTGTTAATGCTAACTTGACTGTTGATGTGCTTCAATGCCTGATGATCTGTATATAATACAAACTCCCTCTGAATTAGGTAGTGCTCCCAATGCTTAAGAGTCCGTACTACAGCAAAGAACTCCAGCTTATAGGCTGACCATTTACTTCGAGCTTCACAAACTTTCTCATTGAAGAATGCTACTGGTCTATTGTCTTGTGAAAGAACAGCGCCTATCCCGACCACAGATGCATCACACTCCACCTGAAACACCTTATCAAAGTTGGGCAATGCCAAAACTGGGGCTGTGCTCAACTTCTCCTTGATCAAGGCAAAGCTCAGTTCTGCCTCTTTTCCCCATGAGAACCTCCCCTTCTTCAGACACTCAGTGATAGGGACTACTATGCTACTGAAATCTTGAACAAACCTCCGATAGAAGGTTGCTAGCCCATGGAAGCTTCGCACATCACTCACTGTCTTTGGGGTTGGCCATTCTCTAACTACACGGACTTTGTCCTCATCAACATGAATCCCATCCGTACTGACCACATACCCTAAAAATAGCAACTTATCAGTCAAGAAGCTGCACTTCTTCAAGTTGATATACAACTCATTGGCCTGCAACACCATCAATACCTCCCGCACATGATTATAGTGGGCTGCTTCTGTCTTACTGTAAATCAGGATATCGTCAAAATAAACTACCACAAACCTTCCAATAAATGGTTTTAATACCTGATTCATAAGCCTCATGAAAGTGCTGGGAGCATTAGATAATCCGAAAGGCATAACCATCCACTCATACAACCCTTCCTTTGTCTTAAAAGCTGTCTTCCACTCATCTCCTAGTCGGATCCGAATCTGGTGATACCCACTCTTGAGATCCAGCTTGGTGTAACACTTGGACCCACTCAGCATATCAAACATGCCATCTAGTCGGGGAATAGGAAACCGATACCTGACTGTGATCTTGTTGATGGCTCGACTATCCACACACATACGCCAGCTCCCATCCTTCTTTGGTGTTAGCAGTGCCGGTACTGCACATGGACTCATACTCTCCCTGATCTGCCCCTTGCTCAAAAGCTCATCCACCTGTCCCTGTAGAATCTGACCCTCTTGAGGATTCATCCTGTAATGTGGCAGATTAGGTAGACTAGCTCCAGGAACTAAATCAATGCAATGCTGGATGTCCCGCATTGGTGGTAAACCTGCAGGCAGCTCTTCTGGAAAAAGCTCTTCAAACTCCTTGATCAATGGTTGAATTGCCTCAGGTACCTCAGTAACCTTCTTTGGCTCACCATCTGTCACCACTACAGCATATACCTGTTTCAACTCCTTACACTCCCTGTCAAACTCATCTTCATTGTTCACTATGAGGAGTGCTGGCTTCCCCTCCACTTTAGAAGCTTTGGGTATACTGCCTTCCTTAATAGGACCAAGGACAATTTTTCTGCCATTCTTAAAAAACACATACACATTATCTTTACACCTATGAGTAGCATCTACATCATATTGCCAAGGTCTACCCAGTATTAAATGACATGCATCCATTTCAACAACATCACAAACTACTTCATCTACATAGCATTTACCCATAGAAAAAGTAACACGACATTGTTGAGTAACAAGAGTTTCCGTACCTTTCTTGATCCAACCTATCTTGTACGGAGAGGGATGCTTTTCTGTTTTCAGTCCTAGCTTGGTAACCAAACTCTTCGACGCAATGTTCTCTACACTGCCACTGTCAATGATCAAATCACAGACCCTCTTACTGATGGTGCATCGTGCTCGGAAGATCTCATTCTGCTGATCACCGTATTCCACCCTTGGTGTGAGCAACAACCTCTGAATCACCAAAGACCGCCCTAGTGGCACGCCTTCCTCGTCCTCTTGGACCTCATTGGGGTCATAGGCATACGGATCTGCATCATTATACACCTCTTCACCCTCCTGTTCACCTTCTATCTCGCCCTCTTCTGCCACCACCAGATTCACTGCGGCTCGCTTAGGGCAAGTACTAGATTGATGTCCTGGTTCTCCGCATCTGTAGCACTTATTCCCAGTTGGCCTAGCATAAGGGTTGGCTTTCGCTATTTGCTGGGCTGCGGAACCTGCTACTGCCACTGTGGATTGGTTGACACCACTGTTCTCCCTAACCACGGGTTGTGATCGTGGTGTAAACATGGGCTGTTTACCTTTGTTGGCAGTGGAACTAGAGGACTCCGAATTGCGATTGGAAAACTTCGAACCTGCCCTGAGATGCTGATATTCTATTTTCTTGGATAAGGTTACAGCCTCATTCAAAGTATATAGGGTTTGTAAGGATACCTGATCTCGGATGGAAACTCGTAACCCGTGTACAAATCTGGATATCCGTTGATCTTCAGTTTCCTCCAAATCATTGCGATTCGCCAGCCTGTCAAACTCCTCCATGTACTCATTAACTGTCCGCGTACCCTGCCTGCAATCTTGGTACTGTCTGAACAACTCCTGCTGGTAATCTGGCGGTAAGAACCGATCCGCCATTAATCTTTTCATTCTCCTCCATGATCGTATTGGAAGCTTTCGTTCACGGGTACGGTTTAATTGAACACGATCCCACCAGGCAGATGCTCCTCCCTTCAATTTGTAAGCCACCAAACACACTTGTTTGTCATCTGCTGTACCCATATACTCGAAAAACTTTTCCACTTCACTGACCCAATCCAGATACTCTTCAATGGAGACATTACCATTAAAGGATGGTAATTCTACTTTCATTCGATAGTCCCTCTGCTCCTGATAATCTCGGCCATTATCCCTTGCGGGACCACGATGATTTCCAAGGACTCTCTCTGCATACTCCTCGTCTTCACTGTTTTCTTCATTGTAGTCCTGCTGCCTATTCCGGTTTGGACCACGATAGGGAGGACCACGCGCTCGATTATCACGTCGCTCTCCGTCATCGCGATTAGGGTTTCGGTTAAGCAAGGTGGCAAGTGCTTCCTGAATCTGGTCCAAAGTTTGCTGGGTTGAATCACGAAATTGTTGATGTTCATCACGAAATTGTTGATTTTCATCACGAAAATCAAGGAACTCAGCCCTAGTGAGGACTGGGTTATTGACGTCGTCACCGCCGTCATTGTTGTGGTGGTTACCGTCTCGCCGGTTAGCCATCAGACCAGGGTAAGTCAAGGCTCTGATACCAACTGATGTCGCGGAAGCCTAAAGAAAGCACACACGATGCTCTCTTTGATGGACAGAAACTAAACTGTTAGTTTCTGGTAGTAAACCTCGAATCCACGAGGGGTTTCCCTGAATCCACAAGGAGATAAAACTGGAATCCACCAGAAGAAAATTTGACAATTGTCTGAAATTTTATTGATAATCAACTCCCTTGCCTCTGACGGCTACAAAACATACAAATACTAAGGAAAACGTCTAAAACCCTAATTCGCACTAATTACGCGATTAGGGGACAAAATTACCGAATTTTACCAAAAATAGCAAAATTGAGTTAAATGAAAAATCACAACCTACTGACCTTAAGGGTCGTCCCAAAACAGACGGGACCTTATTCTGACTTTTAAACTAAAAGTTATTAAGGAAAAACGAATAATACTATAAATAGCAAAAACATTGTTTTCGGGGCCTTAATGAAGGAATTCGCCTAAATTTTGGCGACGTTCATGGCATGTCATGAATCTGGATCAGAACGCCGTTTCCCTTCAACCTGCCAAATTTCATGCAATTCCGACACTGTTACCCCGACAGCCCCCTACTGGCACCCCCCTTTGATCCTGCCTTGTGACTTCCTACGCCCCTGCTGCTCTAGGAAGGCAAGTGCTGTCTGTTCTACATCAAACTGTTTATGGGTCACATAATGCCATGTTTGCATTTTATTGAAAGAGAGAATATTTTTTCTTCATGTGTATCCTCATCTTAGTTTTTAACTTTGGTTTGTGTGTTTTTAACTTTGGTCTTGCTGGTGAGGATGTTTCTGATCCTGCTGGTGCTGCTACTGCTGCTGTTCCCCAAACCCCTTTATTTTTCCCCAAATCTGTTTTCCCAAAACATATTTTGTTTTTCCTATTTTTATATAGGAGGGAACTTTTTTTTACCTTTGTTGTTCATAGGGGGAGCTGTCTCTATTTTCTATAGAGTTGGATTGTTCTGTATCCCCTTGATTCTCTGTTTTCTCTTATCCTTTGTTGCGTGTGTTAACTGTTTACTCTTTGTATGAGTTGTCTTTGTCAATACGTGACAAAAAGGGGGAGAAATTATTGTTTTAAGGGAATCTTGGTTGTCTTGTTTGTCTTGTTTAGGGGGAGTTGAAATTATTTTTGAAAGGCAAGAAAATAAAAACTTTTTGTTGTATCTAACTTAGGGGGAGAGTTAGGTTACTTATGTTTTTATTTTTGTTTCTTGTTCACTGCTCATTGATTTATATTTATGAGTTTTTCATGATATATGTCTTTGTTTTGTGTTTTGTGAAGTCAAGAATTTATTTGTTGATTTACTGTTTTTCTATCACACATGCGTTTATGCGTTTGTTGAGTGTTTCAGGAATATACAGGTGCATTCGATTTGAGCTGCTGTCTACACTTGCAACTGATGGATAGAAGTTAAGATTGGATTTGTTGTTATGAGCATTATCTTTGTATTGAGCTATTTGTAACTTTGAGCATTTCATGTTTGTGATGTGTTTTGTCACGGATTGCCAAAGGGGGAGATTGTTGGGTTCTAAGAAATTAGGAATTAATGTATTAGAACTTCAATTTGTATTTTGTTGGCAAACCATGATCAAAACATTTAGTCTAGGTTTAGGCTTGCTCAAAGTATGTTTATTTGTAAAATTGGAATCGAGTGATTGCAGAATTTATTGGACTAAATCTGTAAGTCTCGATCGATCGAAAATTAGACTCGATCGATCGAACCACGTACAGATTTATTTTTCTGCAGAGTTCCAGTTCAGCCTAAACTCTATTTAAACGTCTTGGGGTTCAAGTAAAACTCTTATATATATAAGGGAAACTCTAGAACGTTTTTGTGACTTTTAGAGAGAGAGATTAGAGTGCCTCTTGTGCCTCCTTTTATTTTTAGGGTTTTGTTCCCAAACCTCTCTAAGTCTTTGTTGCTCATATTTGCTGTTTATGTGAATCTCTTGTGAGATCTTTGAGGAGCTTTCCTTCACATAAACTTAGGGTTTTCAAGGTAGAGATTATTTCTACATCTTGATGATCAACAAGGTTGCTATCATTGGAGCTTAAAGAAAAACAAGCGGGGAGCTTGTACTTGATTGAAGAGTCCAAGAAAGAAGGAGTCCGTGGATTCGGAGCTTGCACGTGGTCGTGTCAGTAAGTTCTACTGGTGGGTAGCATTAGGAAGTCAAGCGGGGAACTTGTAAGTCCTTTTGTATGAACTTCGATTCTTTCATAGTGGATTCAGGTTTGCCTTGAGGATCGGTGGGTAAAATCCTCCCCAGGTTTTTTACCGGTTTGGTTTTCCTGGGTGATCATATCTTGTGTTCTTTATTATTTCCGCTGCTTTATATTTTTTATATACATGATATGATTATTTGATTGTTTTAACCTAGAATTGTTTAATTTGACTAAGTAACAACTTGGCTAATTAATTTAGGCTACGCAATCTAATTGTGGTTTAAGGGGTCTAAATTTCCAACAATAATGTATTACTAAATTAGATAAATACTATATTACTTAAAGGAGTTATCGACTTTTGAACTCAAGTGTCAAGTGGGCAACTGTATTTTATAGCCTTTAAAAACTAGACTCATTTTTGTGGCAAATCACTTACAGAGAACAAGTGATTAACTTAACGATCAGGACGATAATATGAGCAAAATCTTAATGAAAATCACAATGATATCAAGTCTCAAACTGTCAAAAACTAATAATAAATATACAAAATGACTTCTTTTTTTTGCTTAAAAACCAAATTAACCTTCATTAACTAGCTAGCTGAAACAAACACAAAATCTTTCCTCCAAGCATCCCAAATATCAGTCAAGAGGGAGGAATTATTACGGCAAAAATATACTATTACATCACAATAATACTTAGCTAGATTATGAGCCACAAAGTTCTCTCTCTTTTATTAATCCAAGAGAGAGAAGGAACAACTAGAAAAAAAGGCTTTAAGCTCCAGCAAGTTATGCAGCAGATTATTAATACTATTGATGACTTTAATGCAGATTCAAGAATCTCCTTTAATAATATACCGTTCTTATATATATCAGGCAGCTTTTCTATTTAACTTTCTGCAACTCTTCAACAATAACGGAGTCTTAAGAGAAACAAAAATACAATGGTAGAACCATCATTGACAGAGCAATTGGTTGGTAACAAGAACAGGCAGCTTAATTGAAAAAAAAAATCAAAAGAGAAGCACCATAAATTAGTTCCATAAATTATTTTTTTTTTAAAAAAACCCATAACCACGGGAATCCAGTAGATCAAATCATGCTTACCCAAACATCAAACAAAGAAAAAAAAAGAAAAAACTGCAAAAAGAGAGAAGCACAGGTTCACCACGATTGAAAACCCATAACCACAGGTTTCAAAAGATCAAATCAAATGCCTAACCAAACATCAAACAAAGAAAAAAAAAGCAGAGAAGCATTTCATCACCACGGGTTGAAAACCCATTATCACGGGTTGATACAGTTAAATCAAATGCGAAAACCCAAACATCAAACAAAGAAAAAAAAGGAAAAAAAAAAAAAAAAAACAAAAAACAAAGAAGCAATACCTTCGAATTTCTGTGGAAAAAGCTGAGAAAGAGGTCGGTGGTTGGCTGAGCTCGGATCGGAGAAATAGTGTGTGAGGAGGTGAGGGCAGTGAGAGCTTCTTTGTGGTGGTATTGGAATGGAGATGAGAGAAATTTGAGATGAGAGACCTCTACCAATTGAAGAGAGAAGTCTAAGATGAAAGAGTTGAAGAGAACCATTGAGGACAACATCAAAAGGCGCACCTCATGTGAATGGCTTTGATTGTGGGACCGGGTGTGCAATGTTATTTACAAGTTTGCCATTGAAAACAGAAAATTAAAAACCGAAAACAGCCAAAAGTTGTTTTCAGTTTCCACAACTCATAACTCAAAAAGTAGAGAATTGAGAGATAAAAACAGAGTTATGGAAACAGAGTATTGTGAAGCCAAAAGAACTTCTTGCAATGGGTTCCACCATTTTTGAGTTATGAGTTATGGAAATAGGGAATTGAGTCATGAAAACTGGCAAACCAAACAACCTCTGAATGTCCAAGCAATTTTCCTTTTCCTTTATTTGCTTCTTTGTAGGAATTTTAATGATATTTTGATTGAGTTTTCCAAATTTAATTAAGGGAAAGAAAACTCCTTTGAAGCAATTTTATTTTTCATGAACATTAGGAATTAGAAAATTTCCTTAAATCAATTTTTATGGTCATTTTATTTTGAGAATTATTAACTCCAATCTTGATTAAGAAATTACGAATCCCAAAGAATTAGTCATGTTGGATTTTGAAGGAATTAGAATCCCTAGCTACTTTATTTAAAATGATATTGAGAGTCAAGAACTCAATTGAAATGTGGTAGAGTCAAGGACTCCATTAAAATGTGGTAGAGTTAAGGACTCCATTAATTGGGTAGAGTCAAGGACACCATTGATGTGGTAGAATTAAGGACTCCATTAATTTGGTAGAGTCAAGGACTCCATTAAAACATGGTAGAATCTAGGACTTCAATGAATTTGATTTGGTAGAATCAAGGACTCTAGTTGAGAAAACATTGCACCAATACTTGAGAGAATTTTTATTTGGTAATGTTCAAATAGGATTTACGAGTCAAGGACTCATATCTAAAGGTTCATGTATGGAGTTGGGAACTTTTTATGAAACCCAACCCTATTTGTTTTACCAAACAAAAATTCAGATTTGAAGAAGAGGGAGAGAGAGAGATTTTGGTAGAGTCAAGGACTTTAATTGAGAAAATATTGAATCAAAACTTGAAATAATCTTTATTTGGCAATTTTCAAATAGGATTTACGAGTCAGGGACTCGTATCTAAAGCTTCATGCACAGAGTTAGGAACTCCTCATGAAACCCAATCCTATTTGTTTTACCAAACAAAAATTCAGATTTGAAGAAGAGGGAGAATATTTAGAGAAGAAAGGGGTTGATAAAATCCCAATCTAATACTGATATTGTGTGTTCATTCTCTGTTTGTTGCTCTCTATCTCTAGTTGTGTCTCTCTCTTTCTTTCTTTTTTTCTGTGTTTTCTCTCTATCTGCGTGCTTCCTTCTTTCTGAAACGAGCTGAAGCCTCTTTAATTTAGAGAGGAATTGAGAAACCGTTTCCCTATTTTTTTCTCTTTACAGATCAATTCATGGAACAATTTGTGTCAATTTTTCTTCAGCAGTTCCTAATTTCATGTTCAGCCGTGCTCCACTATATCAACTTTTCAGGTAGTTGGCAGGTTCCTCCACTTCTTTTGAGGTGTGGGGTTTTATAGGTATTTTGTTTTAATATATATATTTTTTTCTTTTGGACTCATGTGATCTCTCCATTTATATATATATATATCAATCTGTTAGGATTAGTGCCCTTAAATCCTATTGAATGATGCTATGTATGATATTAAGTGTGACATTGTGTTAGACATTATGTATGACTTAATATTATGTTTAATAAATTTGTTTTATTATCATCTGAAATAATGGTAACATGAATATTCGGACATTATCATATAGTCCATGAGATGCATAGTATGTGATTTATGTGAAGAGTCACAGAAGATATAAATCACAAGTTCTTTGTAAACTCAGAATTATAGTTAGTAGTCGGTGATGAAATTGGGCATTTCATCTGCGAAGACTATAACATATCAACTACGATGATTTGTCTTGATCATGGAAGTGGAGACTTCTAGTTGATGTGTTAATATGTTTTAAAAGTTAAGACATATTGAATTGGACCGCCATGAGATTTATTATTTTCCTAAGGATTGTCAAATGAATAATAAATCTCATGACTTGTATTTGCATGAACTCTTAATCCTGAGAGAATAATGAACTTGATCATGAGATGTAGGTTGCTTTAATATATTAGGAGTGAGATCTAAAGTAATGGTCAAAACCTCAGTATGTTGGGCAGCCACATTAAGTGTTGATGGAACATGTATTCTCAAGATGGAATTCATAGTCTCTTAACGGAGATATAAAATATTCCCTTGAGATAAGTTTAATGGGTTTGTTATTCAGAGAGTTAGGCCTAACCGCTTTAGTAAGTAGTTACTAAAGTATATATTTATGGAATAGGATTTCATAAATATATAATGAATAACATTAAAGGATTAAATCGGGTACTCAAGGATCAAGATGTAGTAATTTACAAAGTGGCAGTCTATATTAATAACTTTGTATTACTACGAATATTTTATGAAGGGGTTGCATGTATAATAAAGTCTTAGGATATAATATATAGATAAGACCTAGAGTGCAACTATATTTATATAGTGGTATTAAATATAGTTAATGGTAACTTTGGACTTGTCAAGAGTTGACAGAAAAGCCCAAGGTCCATTAGAGCTAGTGTCTTATTGGTCCCTTTTGGTCCCACTCCAAGCCACACACTTAAGCCCAATTGGTAAGGCCCAAAAGGCCAGCCCAATTAGATATATTGGTTAGATACAAAGGGAAAAACGTACAGAAAAATATTGGTAAGAAAATCATCATTGTAATGGTGTGGAAGTGAGTGATAGTCACTCTCTATTAATCCCTTTGTTACCAATTGAGAGACCACACATCTTGGGTGTTAGTGGAATTGGAGTGAAGATTAAGAGTATTCCCAAGTGATTCAATCTTCGGTTTTGGAATTCACCGCTTCAAGGTACGATCTCTTGTTCTCAAATTCTGAAATTTACTTTATACATGTTAACAATATCGAATGAAGTAGATCCGTTCAAAACTTACTTTTCCGCTGCGTACATATTTAATTCCATCACAATCCTCTTATTTTTAGGTGATGTGTTGCAAGTGCAACTAACCATTTCCACGTTGCTTTCTTTCCTTCAATTTTTTATTGCGGTGGTACGTGTGGCCAGAGACATAATATTTAACTGCACGTCCCACTCTTCAACATCTTGTCATCACTACAACAAAAGTGGGCTATGGTGACGAAATCTAGTGAGGATAAACAATTTCGTCACCAAATGATAACATTTAGTGAGGAAAAGAAGAATTCGTCACCAAATATTATAAAAGTTTTAAAATTGGTAACGAAATCAATATTTCGTCACCAAAGATGTACCAATTGATGACGAAATATTTATTTCATCACTATAGTTCATGAAAAAAAGGAAAACCTAGGGTGACGAAATATTCCCGTCACCAAAGACTTACCAGAGGTGACGAAATTCTAAATTCGTCACCCAATATTAGGACGTAGGTGTTTTTGGTGACAAAATAAATTTTTGTCACCTATTGTTTAACCAAAGACTAACTGGAGGTGACGAAATTCCAAATTCATCATCCAATATTAAGATGGAGGTGTTTTTGGTGACGAAATAAGTGTTCGTCACCTATTGTTTACAAATAATTAAGAATGGTCATGGGCAGGGTATACCCATATATACCTAACTCAATTAATTTATCCATGGATATCCGATTGCCTTACCCAATTAGTATCCATATCCAATTGTTACCCGGTCTGTTTATCCATAGATATCCCAACCCTACCTAAAGCCGATTTTTATAAAATCACCAAATATGCTCAAAAACCACTAAAATGACCAATATATCCTCAAAATCTCTAAAATAAGCAAAATACCCATGAAGCCTTTAAAATGACCAAAATACTCCTACAATCTCTAAAATCACCAGTTATGCTAAAAAACCACTAAAATAACCAAAATCTCTAAAATGAGCAAAATACCCACGAAATAACCTCAAAAATGACCAAATATGCTCAAAAAACCACTACAAATTACCAAAATATCCCCTAAACTTAATAAATGACCGAAACACCCATATCCTAAAAAATGACCAAAGTACACACGAAACTTAAAAAATGACCAAAATAACCCCTAAACCTAAAAAATAACCGAAATACCTCCAAAACCTAAAAATTGACCGAAATAGCATTGATGCTTGAAAATTACCAAAATTCCCCTAATCCTAAAAAAAGACCAAAATACCCCCCAAAACCTAAAAAATGACTAAAATACCCCTGAAACATATAAAATGACAAAAATGGTCCTAAAACCTATATGATGATAAAAATACACCATAAACCTAAAAGATTATCGAAATACCCTCAAACCTAAAAATGACCAAAATACTCATTTTTATAATTTCGGGCTATTTTGGTCATTTTTTAGGTTTAGGGGGTATTTTGTTTATTTTATAAGTTTTAGGGGTATTTTGGTCATTTTTAAGGTTTCGAGGGTATTTTCGGTTTTTTTTTTTAGGTTTAGGGGGTATTTTGGTAATTTTTCATATTTCAAGGGTATTTTGGTCATTTTTAGGTTTTATGGGTATTTTGGTAATTTTTAGGTTTTGGGGAGTATTTTGGTCATTTCTTAGGTTTAGGACGTATTTTTGTCAGTATTTTTGTCATTTTTAAGTTTCGGGAGGTATTTTGGTCATTTTAAAGATTTCGGGGGTATTTCGGTTGTTTTTTAGGTTTAGGGGGTATTTTGGTTTTTTTTTTTTTTTTTTTTTTTAATTTCTGGGGATATTTTGGTAAAGTTTTAAGGTTTAGGGGTATTTTGGTAATTTTATGATTTTAAATGTATTTCGGTCATTTTTTAGGTTTAGGGTGCATTTCGGCAATTTTAGAGGATTTTAGGAGTACCTTGGTTATTTGCAAGTTTTAGGGGGTAATTGGGTAATTTTGATTATTGGGTAATTGGATGGGTTGGAGTTTACCCATAATAATTTGGTTGAGTTAGGTTTGGGTTTGATTTAATTAGTTAAATTGGTAATAATGGGTAAATGGGTAATATCCAAACCATATCCAAACTGTTTGCACCTAATAATGGGTAAATGGGTAAGAATTTTTTACGGACCCAAAAAGCTCTCTCAAAAAATATTAATTGTGATGGTAAAATAAAGCCCTTGCAAATACTTGGTAAAATGTGAAATATTTGTGATTCGCAATTATGTGTTATAACCGTCATAAATACTAATATTTTAGCGGGAACTAAAATATTAGTATTTTTCATGCTTGCATTATCTTCATATATTTTTCATGCTAACAAAATTTCAAGGTGATCAAAGATTAATAGGCATGTCATCAATCAATTGTCTAAATTCAAGTTTTTATAGTTTAAAATAATGCATAAAAGATAAGTTTAAAAATCAAATGATAAATTACATCCGACTGGCATGGAAATTGGCATGCATGTTAAAAACATATAGAACATGTCATCCAATGGATGGATTTTCAAAATATATATTCAATAATAAGTTATTCGGTGGTGTAACATTTTTTAGAGTTACATCAAATGTAACTTGAACCCAACCCTATATTTCTTAATTCAATGTGAATTTTGACAAATGTGCCATTAGATTACATTATCTTCATATATTTTTCATACTTACAAAATTTCAAGGTGATCAAAGATTAATAGGCATGTCATCAATCAATTATTTAAATTCAAGTTTTTATAGTTTAAAATAATGCATAAAAGATGAATTTAAAGATTAAATAGTAAATTACATCTGATTAGCATGAAAATTGGTATGCATGTTAAAAACATATAGAACATGTAATCTAACGGTTGGATTTTCAAAATATATATTCAATAATAAGTTATTAGGTGGTGTAACATTTTTTAGAGTTACATTAGATGTAACTTGAACCCAACCCTATATTTCTTAATTCAATGTGAATTTTGACAAATCTACCATTAGATTACATTATCTTCATATATTTTTCATCATTACAAAATTTCAAGGTGATCAAAGATTAATAGCCATGTCATCGATTAATTGTTTAAATTCAAGTTTTTGTAGTTTAAAATAATACATAAAAGATGAGTTTATAGATCAAACGGTAAATTACATCCAATTGGCATGAAAATTGGCATGCATGTTAAGACCACATAGATCATGTAATCCAATGGTTGGATTTTCAAAATATGAATTCAATAATAAGTTATTGGTGGTGTAACATTTTTTAGAGTTACAATAAGTGTAACTTGAACTCAATCCAATATTTCTTAATTCAATGTGAATTTTGACAAATCTACCGTTAGATTATATTATCTTCATATATTTTTCATGATTACGAAATTTCAAAGTTATCAAAGATTCATAGCCATGTCATCAATCAATTGTTTAAATTCAAGTTTTTGTAGTTTAAAATAATGCATAAAAGATGAGTTTAAAGATCAAATAGTAAATTACATCCGATTATCATGAAAATTGGCATGCATGTTAAGAACATATATAACATGTAATGTAACGGTCAGATTTTCAAAATATGAATTCAATAATAAGTTATTAGGTGGTGTAACATTTTTTAGAGTTATATCAGGTGTAACTTGAACCCAACACTATATTTCTTAATTCAATGTGAATTTTGACAAATGTATCGTTAGATTACATTATCTTCATATATTTTTCACGTTTACAAAATTTCAAGGTGATCAGATATTAATAGGCATGTCATCAATCAATTGTTTAAATTCAAGTTTTTGCAGTTTAAAATAATGCATAAAAATGAGTTTAAAGATAAAATAGTAAATTACATCCGATTATCATGAAAATTGGCATACATGTTGAAAACATATAAAACATGTAATCCAACAGTTAGATTTTCAAAATATAAATTCAATAATAAGTTATTGGGTGGTGTAACATTTTTTAGAGTTACATCAAGTGTAACTTGAACCCAACCCTATATTTCTTAATTCAATGCGAATTTTGACAAATTTACCGTTAGATTATAATATTTCATATATTTTTCATGATTACAAAATTTAAAGGTAATTAAAAATTAATAGTCATGTCATCAATCAGTTGTTTAAATTTAAGTTTTTGTAATTTAAAATAATGCATAAAAGATGAATTTAGAGATAAAATAGTAAATTACATCCGATTATCATGAAAATTGGCATGCATGTTAAGAACACATAGAATATGTAATCCAACGGTTTGATTTTTCAAATATGAATTCAATAATAAGTTATTAGGTGGTGTAAAATTTTTTAGAGTTACATTAGGTGTAACTTGAACCCAACCCTATATTTCTTAATTCAATGTGAATTTTGACAAATCTACCGTTAGATTACATTATCTTCATATATTTTTTATGATTACAAAATTTCAAGGTGATCAAAGATTAATAGCCATGTTATCAATCAATTATCTAAATTCAAGTTTTTGTAGTTTAAAATAATGTATAAAATATAAGTTTAAAGATCACATGGTAAATTACATCCGATTGGCATAAAAATTGGCATGCATGTTAAGAACATATAAAACGTGTAATCCAACGGTTTAATTTTCAAAATATGTATTCAATAATAAGTTATTGGGTGGAATATCATTTTTTAGAGTTACATCAGATGTAACTTGAACCCAACCCTATATTTCTTAATTCAATATGAATTTTGACAAATTTACCGTTAGATTACATTATCTTCATATATTTTTTACGATTACAAAATTTCAAGGTGATCAATAATTAATAGGCATGTTATCAATCAATTGTCTAAATTCAAGTTTTCGCAGTTTAAAATAATGCATAAAATATGAGTTTATAGATCACATGGTAAATTACATCCAATTGGTATGAAAATTAGCATGCGTGTTAAAAACTTATAGAACGTGTAATCCAACAGTTCAATTTTATAAATATGTATTCAATAATAAGTTATTGGGCTATGTATCATTTTTTAGAGTTACATTAGGTGTAACTTGAAACCAACCCTATATTTTTTAATTCAATGTAAATTTTGACAAATCTACCGTTAGATTACATTATCTTCATATATTTTTCATGATTAAAAAATTTCAAGGTGATCAAAAATTAATAGCCATGTCATCAATCAATTTTTTAAATTCAAGTTTTTATAGTTTAAAATAATGCATAAAAGATGAGTTTATAGATCAAATGGTAAATTACATCCGATTGGCATGAAAATTAGCATGTATGTTAAGACCATATAGATCGTGTAACCCAATGGTTGGATTGTCAAAATATGAATTCAATAATAAGTTATTGGGTGGTGTAACATTTTTTAGAGTTACATCATGTGTAACTTGAACCCAACCTTATATTTCTTAATTCAATGTGAATTTTGATAAATCTACCGTTAGATTACATTATCTTCATATATTTTTTATGATTATAAAATTTCAAGGTGATCGAAGATTAATAACCATGTCATCAATGAATTGTTTAAATTCAAGTTTTTATAATTTAAAATAATGCATAAAAGATGAGTTTATAAATCAAACGGTAAATTACATCTGATTGGCATGAAAATTGGCATGTATATTAAAACCATATAGATCGTGTAACCCAATGGTTGGATTGTCAAAATATGAATTCAATAATAAGTTATTGGTGGTGTAACATTTTTTAGAGTTACAATAAGTGTAACTTGAATCCAACCCAATATTTCTTAATTCAATATAAATTTTGCCTGTGCTAGGCCGTTATACATTTCTTCGAATGCCATATTCATCCCTTCCTAAGGCTGGGCTGACCTATTTGTGTACTCCGTCCCTTGGGCTACCAAGTTGGGCCTAACCTTGGGTCGTTGGATTGGGCCAGGTTAGCCTATGTACATACATAATCAAAATTGAATTTTGCTTTTGTTAGCCACACATATTTAATTTTTTTTTAATAACACATATATATTCAATTATTATTAGGCATCTGACCGTGGCTTTTAAAAAACAAAAGAATTGACCAAAATGTTAATGAAGTACTATTATCAAGGGAGTCAATTTCGTACCGAATGTTGTTTTGGTTTGGCCAAAGAACAACATAACTCAGTATCAGTGTGTATCGGTGTGCCGTTTCAGAGTTACACACCAAATACACACACACACACACACACATATGTATGTATATATATAGTGAATGATATAAAATTTTAATTAAAAAAAAAAGTACTGATTTGAATTAATGAATTTAGTATAGAGTTTTATAAAATTCCAATAAAATTATAAGCTTTGTTTGAAAAAAAAACTCAATTCTATTCCTTTTGTAAATAAACCATATTGTAGAGATATTTGTAAAGATAATCATTATTAAAAATGTATTACTTATCGTTTTCAAAAAAAAAAAAATATTACTTATTTGTTGTTGTTATTTTATTATTATTATTATTATTATTATTATTATTACTACTATTATTTAGTGTTTTATTTTATTTCTTCTTCCGCACAAACTCTATTTCATGGGACAGGATATTAGTGGCGGGAAGTTTTATTTGAGAAAAAAATTGGGGAGCGGGAAAGTTGAACTATTTTCCCATATCCTTTCAGTTCCGACTTTATCTCCATCCATGATTCCGTATCTCAAGTTTGAAGCTTATCTCTACTGGCTTAGAATTTGGTTTCTCTCACACAAACAACCAGAAACTATCAACAACAAAAAAAAGTTTTTTAAGAGAGAAAAAAAAAAGTGAGATGAGAAGGAGGCAAAGATTGTGATTGGAGGAGCAACAGAGGAGAAGTTTCGTCTCTTTTTCTAGCTTTTCTTTGAGGAATTTCAATCTCTCATTCCGATTGGTTTGAGAAATTTCTCTGACTTATAGGTATAATCTTTTGCTTCTCTTAAAATTTAATTTTTATTTATTTGTTTCTAGAGAAGGCTTAGCAAAAAAACAAAATTTTAGCTTTGGATTTTGAGCAGTGAAGTAGAATGAAATAGCCTGATTGCAAAACAAATTTCAAAGTATTTGAAGTGATTCATTGCAATTAATAGTGATTCCAGTGAATATGTAGTTGGAAAGGAAGATTAAAATCTATAAACATCTAAATTAAGGATTAACGTTGGGAAATTTCATTGAAAATTGAGTTAGGAGCTATAGTTTGTATTATTTTAAAATTAATTCATATAAACCCTTTACCAAAAAATATCCAACCCATTCATTGCCCAAACCCCGTCCAAAATTAAACAAACATCAACAAAAATTTCAACAAATTCCAAATCAGCAAATATTATCCCCCAGAAAGAAAAATCCTTTGTAAATTCAAATATCACCCATTTACTTAAAAAAAGAAAAAGAAAAAAAAGCCCACATCTTTGCTACTGCTGCTGTCTCTAACCTGGAATTGTTCATTTGCCTCTACAACTCGCCAATTTTCCACTCCCAATCACTGCCTAAGCCGAAGCCAGACTTCACTTAGGCTTCTAAGATCCTACCTTACTATGCAGACTGTAGAACTATCTATATCTCAATGTTTATGTTTGAGATATATGCGCGTTTTTGCTTGACCAATATAGAAATAACATGGAACTTTCGGCTGAAAGAACTATTGAGAAAAAGGGGAAAATATATGCGTGTTAGTCTAATAAATAGTCTCTTGAGTTTATGTTTTTGACTTTTAAATCTTCCACAACCTTCTATTTGTCTTGTTGTGGTTTACACTTTACAGCTTTGCACATATTATAATATTATTTTATTTTATTTTTAGTTTTAGTTTTTATAAATGATAATAGGACTATTTACAGACTACATGTAGTCTTGATAGTCACGTATGGGTTTATAAATCTTTCACAATTGTTATATTATTTTAACTTATATTAGTTTTGCCTTTTGACAGTAGCAGTTGATTGAACAATAGATACAATTGACGTAAATCTCAAATAAAAAAAGGCTCTAACTTATAAAAAAAAATTATATATATATATATCTATATATTTTAATTAAAAAATAAAAATTTTTATTTTTTTTATTAGTCAATAAAATGCATTAAAATTGTCTTATGCACAGTTGGCTCACTGTCACACTCTACAATGACAATGTACACTGCACAAAGCTTGATAGAATGATAGCCTGATAGTACTCAACTGTTGAGTATATAATATTTTTTAATCTAAAAAAGTTGAGAAAAATGTCATCACTACTGCGCAAGTGCAAGAGATCTCTGCATATAGCTATTAGCTAGCCCCCACCCACAGCTACATTGCCTACACATTCACTATCCCAGTAACCCACCCACACAGGCCACACCCACACCCACACCCACCCAATGTATACCCACTCAAATTAATATATATATATATATATATATTTTTTTTTTGCAAGCTTTTACTTTATTTTATTTTTTTTGCTGAATTTTTTTTTTTAATTTTTTTGCTGAATGCAAGCTTTTACTTTATGAATTATTATATATTATCACACTAACTAATAATTTGATGTATATCATATCAACTCAATTGTATTATAGTGATACTAATTTATTGAACCATGTAATATATTAATTTTTATTTATGCAGATTTAGACTTTAAAGTATAAAGTGGTTACAGTTTTAGAAAATTTGCAATAATCAATTAGTAATTTTGCATCTTAAAAAGCAAGGAAAATATATTTTAAATAAAATTTTTTAATAAATATTATTTAAGAAATATTTAAATATTAAAAAGACCCCACTTAAAATGTTTGGCTAAGGCTGCCAAAGTTGTTGAGCTGGCCCTGGATAGTGGTTTGAGTAACCAAACTAAGTTATTATTATAGTTAAATTAAAAAAAAAGGTCATTATTTTTAATTGTTGTTTAAGATATATTATATTTGAAATAGTAATATGTGTACTTATTTATAAATAATTTTGGTAATATGAAAGAAGGTAGGGTATAACCTTTTTTTTTTTAATTTTTTTTTTATTTTATAAATACTTACTAAAAGTGGTGTCATGACTTTTGATAAAACTATTTCATTTCATACCTATGAGACATTCTAAAATTCTATGGATCAATAATGTGGTAATTATGAAATGAAGACCCTTACTTTTTTTTAGTCATCAATTTTATTTTTTGGTTAAGTTAGTTTGGGCCCCCTTAAAAAATTTCCTAGCTCCACCACTGCTTGATATTATATATTTCATATATTATATATAATAAAATTTGTATGTTACAGCTATATATAGTTATGTTCAGTTAAGTTTAGTGAATTAGTAGCCCATTTACTGTGCCTAGTCTATACTGCCAAAACAATGATTAAGTAGTCCTGTGGCACCTATATTTGGTGGGAAGGAATATGGAGATTTTATCTGTCTATGTCTTATTTTGTCCATGAATCTTGTTATTAGGTGCACTTCCTTATGGATTCTGGTGTTGATCATCGTTTAATTCTCCTTTGTCAGTCCAAACCCAATATATTCTGCTTCCCCTTCTCCGCTTTTCATAAAATATGTTAGAATTTTATCAGTCTATTTTTTTTTTCTCGAATTTTTTTCTGCAGATTGAGAAAGCAGAGTTCTCATGTACATCTTGGTTTCCAGTTGCAGCAAAATCCTTAATTCATAGAGTTTTAGACCCCAATTCTGAAACTGTAAGTACTAGCTCTATGACAAGACGTTGATTTTTGTATGTAACATTTGTGCATTCTCTTGGTTGCATTTGATAAATAGGATTTGTGACAAATACACATGCTCATGCCTTAAAATACCTGCTATTCAATTAAAATACTTTGAAATGTCAGCTTTGGATTATTATTACTTTAACCTTGTACAACAGTGGTTACCATTGCCTTTTAATCTTGCTTACAATCAAGAACTTCTCATTTATTTTTACATTGTATTATTTCTATTACTGATTTTTTTTTTTGGGATATTAGATATTGATAATACCAAGGGTTTTGCATCCTCACCATATCACAACGAGGTAGGCAAGGGAAGATTAGAAGCTTATCCTCAAAAGCAAGTAGTTAAGAAAGTTGACTAACACGATCAAGGTTACTTTTTGCTAGAATGCTAGACTCGTAATTTATGTATATACCTAAGTTACTTATTGAAATTTATTTATTTATTTTTTGTATAAACTTTACAATGAAAATCATCTATCTTTATAACTAGTATTTTGTTACTCTTGCTGCCCTAAAACTTGAACATGCCATTTTTATTGTATGTGGCTTCCATGTTAGCAGCTAAATTGTGATTCTTTTTGTTTTATGTCTCTTACGTTGGAAGAATTTGTAATGAATAGACATTATATTTTATTTTCTATGTCAATCTATAGTTGCAGAAATGGCCAAAAAGGGCAAAGACACTCATAATAAAATAACAAAATATGAGATGGAAAGAGCACAAAGAATCAAGCAAAACCAAGAAAGAATGAATGCTTTGGGATTGAAGCATCTGTCAACTTTTCTACGTAAATCTGCAAATGTGGGAAGAAAAAGAGTAAGTGTTCAGGTAGATGACGACGAGTATGTACCAGTTATTGGTGAAGATGTTGGTGATGTTGAGTCATCTAGTTCTTTAAATAATGAGGTACTATATATATGACTTGGTGCATGTGATACTTCGCTCTTTGTAATACTGTGATGAAATAACTTGTCTTTGTAAAATTGTGCTTGGAATGATCAATGAAAATCATCGATTGAAGATATTTTAAATGATGAAATAACTTGTTTATATCTTAACTTTTAATGAATTTAGATACTTATATATATTTTTGTATGATACAGATGGCTCGTTATAGGCGTGAGGAATCTATCCCAGCACTCCAGCATACTGGCCCATCATTGAGCACATATCTTGGTGAAGATTCTCTTGCCCAAACTTCTACTAATGTAGAGGCACAACTTGTGGGCACACCGTCTACCATAGGTGGTGAGATATTTAAGTTCCATTACTTGATTTCGTAATCACACTATATTTAGTTCACTTGTTGATTTAATTTATATTATGTCTTGATAGTATCGAATAGTAGACGTGCCCGTGGCATGACGTGTGGATTAGGAGTACGAGGACTTGTTGAGAAACATGGGAAGCTACTAGTCTGTATTGCCCCGGAGTTTTGTGATCCAGTTGGTGAACATGCTGGGAAGCTTGCTAGCCAAATTGGTGTACAAGTGCGTACGAACTTGTCCACTACGAAAGCTTATAGTTGGAAGAATGTTGATAGCAGTGAAAAAGAGGCGATCATTCAAAATGTGGCGGTACTTTAAATGTTTATAGTTGTCCATGAGCTTGATTTTGTTATTTTCATTACATTGCTTTATACTTTATGTTGTATTTTATAGTGTATTGTTGATGTTGTCACTGTGCATATTGAATTCAAGAACTAATTTTTTTTGTTATACATACCTCACTTTGCAGGATCAATTTGATTTACAAGGAGAATCTGTACTTGTGAACAAATCTTTAAATACGAAGTGTGGTAGATTATTGAGTAGCCACAACAGCAGGTTGTTTGCCCAATATAAAAAACTTGTAAAGGATAAAGGAAGCACGTATGCAAGAAACCACCCACCAAAAAATGCCACACGAGAAAAATGGATTGAACTGATTGATGGAAAGTGGAGTGACAAAGATTGGCTGGTAATTAATACTTTGAAGATTTTAATTACAAGTGAAGTATGTTCTCACCTGTCACCTAGATAATACTTACCTATATATGAATTGGATTAATGTTTTACATAGATCTTATTATGGTGTCATGTTTACTAGATTATTTGATCTATTAAATTCATTGTATTATACTTATTTGGAAGGTGAAATAAATTTATATTGTAGATTATATATATAACTTAAGTCAAAACTCTAATATTTTCTTGGTCTCTATTCTTTATAGGAAGTCTCAAAAAGAAATGCTGCAAACAGAAATGGAGAAGGAACAGTTAGCAAACACATTCATAGATGTGGAAACAAGTCGCTTGCAGTTAGGGTGGATGAAGAGGAGTGTTGTTTCAATTTTTCAAAAGCTTATTATATTACTTTGTTGTAATTGATTATCTTATCTTCTAACATTGGAAAGCAAACTAATCAGAGACGGAAAAATGGAGGTCATATTCCTAACTTGGCACAACTCTACTATGATACCCACTTCAATTCAAAGACAAAACAGTGGGTACACCTGATTGCGAACAAACATACGTATGTATATCAGTACATGCCTTGAGTTTGCAAAACTAGAATATATGTATTTCTATTCTTTATATGTTTGCAAAACTAGAACATATGTATTTCTAATGGTTTCTATTATTTAAAATGATAGCAAGAGATGTTGAGAGTACAAGATAAGCATTGTAGCACTTCTGATGCACAACCTTTGACCGAAGAGGAGATATCTACACCCTGATTGCGAACAAACATATGTATGTATATCAGTACATGCCTTGAGTTTGCAAAACTAGAATATATGTATTTCTATTCTTTATATGTTTGCAAAACTAGAACATATGTATTTCTAATGGTTTCTATTATTTAAAATGACAGCAAGAGATGTTGAGAGTACAAGATAAGCATTGTAGCACTTCTGATGCACAACCTTTGACCGAAGAGGAGATATCTAAGATGGTTCTTAAGCCGAGATCTGGCTATGTAAAAGGACTTGGCATGAGACCTTCCTCATCTCTTAGGACTCTTGCATCATCTTCCTCAACTCAATATATTCAACAACTTGAGGGTCAAATAGATGAGCTCCAGGAATCAAAAATTAGGATGGAGGAGAAGATGGATTACATCATACAATATTTGAGGAGCAAGGGTAAGAGTGACATTTGTGGTAGTGGGGAGAGCTCATCTACTAACTAGAACACACCTTGGTTAGTGTTTTATTTTCTTGCCTAAAAGCATTAGTATTGGGGCTTGTATATGGTATATGTTGTTATATTTTAGCATAAAAACACAAAAACAAGCATTACCCGGTCTCTCAATTGTGAAAATTTTTACAATTATGCTACAGTAACCTCTTATATGTATGAGGGTATTGTAGAACAATTGTGCTACAATTGTGTTTTTTATTTAATGGTGGTGGTGGGTTTTTTATTTATGGTGATAGTTGGGTTTTTTGTTTAATGATGGTGGCTGGATTTTTTGTTCATTGTGTGGATGGGTGGTTTTTATATTTATGATGTTGGCTAGATTTTTTGTTTAATGTTGGTGGTGTGTTTTTTGTTTATTGTAATGACTGAGTTTTTAGTTTATGGTAGTGGTTGGGTTTTTATGTTAATAGTGATGGTTGTTTTTTTTGTTTAATGGTAGTGGTGGGTTTTTTGTTTATGGTGGTGGCTTAGTTTTTAGTTTAATGTTGGTGGTGGATTTTTTGTTTATTGTGATGTCTGTTTTTTGTTTATGGTAGTGGCTAGGTTTTTGTGTTACTAGTGGTGGCTGTAGTTTTTGTTTAATGGTAGTGGTAGGTTTTTTGTTTATGGTGGCGGCTGGGTTTTTTGTTTAATGGTGGTGGATGGGTTTTGTGTAAATGGTGGTGGCTGAATTTTTTTTTCATTGTGGTGGTTGGGTTTTTGTGTTTATGATGGTGGCTGGGTTTTTGTTTTGGATTTCACTCTATTTGTTTTGTTTTAGGTTGAGATTTTTCTGCATTCTTTATGGTTTCTTCATGGTTTGTAATGTGGGTTTGGTTTTTAATTGATGAGAATGTTGTGGGTCTTCTTTCTTTGATAGTTTGGCTTCATATGATGTTGCATTATGATTATTTTGTCTAGTTTGTTATTGGGTTTTCTATGGACATTTTTTGCATTGTCTTACTAATAATTATGCTTCTTTTTTGTTGTTGTACATCTTATCAGAGATATAGGTTTTTAGTCTAAATTGTTATTGATGTGTTTTCCTTTACTATTGTGCAGATATGGGATTGGTGGCAAAAAGATAGTCTTTGTGGTACTACTAGAACTCAAATAATTTTCTGTAAAGTTTGGAAGATATCATTTGTATATAAACGGTTGTAATTATTTTGTGAACATCTTTATTGCATTTTTAGATTGTATGGATGTGGTTAAAAATGAAAGGATGATTTGTTTATGGATGTGGTTAAAAATGAATGGATGATTTGTTTATGGATGTGGTTGGAAATGAACAAGTTAATTAATGTAATGGCAAGTAAATGTAAAGAATATTAATAAAAATATAAAATTGGTGACAATAATTTTCGTCACTATATCTGACTATAAGCAGAAATTGGTGAAGAAATAATTGATCACTTAATCTATTGAAATTTAAAAAAAAAAAAAAAAAAAAAAAAAAAAAAAAAAAACACAATTGGTAACGAAAAACTTCTTCACCTAATCTATTGATATTGGAAAAAAATACATTTGGTGACGAAATATTTCGTCACTGAAAGCAAGGTTTAGTGACGAAAACATTAGGTGACGAAAAACTTTTGTCACCTATCATTTTTTATTGGTGATGAAAAAATTTCGTCACCTATCTTTTATTTTTTGGTGACGAAACATTTTCGTCACCAATACATAAGGTGACGGAGCTTAGGTGACGAATGTTGTTCCGTCACCATTTCGTCACCATATGTATTCGTGACGAAATAATGATATATTGTGACGAAATGTTTTTGTCACCATAACCCACTTTTGTTGTAGTGCATTTTTTTTAAGAGGGCATATATTTTTGACCCCGATAAATTTGTCCAAAACTTTTATTTATTTATTTATTTATGATAAATTTTGCTTGGCAATTTTTAAGTAACCACTTTTTTTGCTGATGAAAATTTCATATTTCAACAAATGCAATAAGCATGTGATGGGTTTGTGGATATCATGTATGGGTGGGTATGGCTATGTATGAATTATTATGCTTCTCTCTCTATATATATATGTGTGTGTGTGTGTTGTTAATCGCTCTCTGTTAGCTACTATTGTAAGTTTGTAACCTGTGACTCTATGTAGTCTCTTTTTATTTGCTAATAAATTGACCTTTGGGTCTGGTTCATTAAAATTAAAAAAAAAAAAAAAAAAAAATATCTCTTTGAGATGAATATGTACATGTATGTTCAAAATTGGATGAATATGCCTAAGAGCGTATGATGAACATGCATGATATATTGGATGGGTATGTTTGGATGTCGAGATTTATTATATCTGATACATGTGAACTTAATTTTTATTCACTACCATTAATTATTTACTTAGCATGATTCTCAAAAAAAAAAAAAAAAAAAAAAAAATATTTACTTAGCATGAGTTTTTTTTCTTTGTAATTTTTCACCATGTACGTATGGGTTTACTTTACATGCTAACTTCTCAGATTATAGTGTAAAATTCCATTACAAAAGAACAAAGCTTGATTTGAAAGCATTTCCAAAATAATTTTCAACTTGTTTCAAGTTATCCAAGCTTTCAGAAATTGCTTTATGAAAATACTCTCAAAGAGTGAGTTGCTTTTATAAAAAAAAAAAAAAAAAAAACAAATGAAACCCATTATTTCCTTCTAAAATCCCATGGGACTTAAATTTCAAAACATCATGAAACTTTTCCATTAAAAAACATTGGCTAAATTACAAAATGCACATTCTAACTTTATCAAAATTATTTTATTTTGCAGACAAAGATAGTGCTGGGATTGGTGTGGTAATTCGAAATGATGCGGGGTTGATTATGGCGTCCTTGACTCAACAAATACCTCTACCAACATCAATCATCGAGGTGGAAGCGCTGGCAGCTAGAAGAGCATTAGAATTTGCTTTGGAACTTGGCTTTGACAATATAGTACTTGAAGGTGACTCTGAGCTCCTTATAAAGAATCTGATGAATGGAGGCAGCAAGCTGACCCACTACGGAAACATTGCAGCTGATATTCTTTTTTTGTTGTCTCACTTCTCAAAAGCAAATATATTTTTTGTCAGGAGACATTGTAACCAGTTAGCACATTCATTAGCAAGGAGAGCAATTATATCTCCTAGTATGTCCGTCTGGATGGAAGAAGTACCACTAGACCTTGAATTTGTATTTTTGGCTGATCTTGAGAGCCTACCTTAATGAAGTTTCACAGTTTTGATTCTCAAAAAAAAAAATTATTTTATTTGTTTATTTATTTTTACTTTTGTTCAATTAACTCTTCAAGTTTCAAGTTTATTCAATTCAGGTCTTCCGTTTACATCTATTAAAAGAATATCATTAGAATCCAACTAACTACTTAAAAAAATTTGGAAAACTATAAAATAAAATTTCTCATGTAAAAATTCTATCAAATTAATAAAAAAATTTTGTAAAAAAAAAAAAAAAGAGATATTAGCTGTATATAATTCAAATATGCGACTTATTTTATCCAAAAATAAATGTGATTGAAGCATACATACTTTCAAAATAAACCTTTTCTAAAAATCCAAATACCAAATGTTTATATTTGATCAACCGTTTCCCAAATTAAAAACCCATGATGGACTTTTCATGTGGAAAATAAATTTACAAAAACAAACAAGATTTTTCTTTGAACAATTTTCCAAAAATCCATGGTATTTTCCTTTAAATTTTTTCCAAAAAATCATGGGATTTTCCTTACACATTTTTCAAAAACCGATAGAATTTTTCCATGAAAAGCACTTTTCTAAAAGTTCATGAGATTTTTCTCGTAAAAACCCTTTTCCAAGACTTTATCTCATAAGAAAGTGTGGGTGAGAAAGCCCAACGCCATATGTTGGGCCTGAGGCCCAGTTCGAATACAACTCTCTGTCCGAAGAGGTTAAAAGTATCAACGCTTTGCCACCCTGGTGAGAGTGCAACCAATGAGGGGCAAATGCCGCGTCCGAAGACAACCTGGCCGGTCCGAAGGGATCCTATCCAACGTATCCCCCCATAACTTGATCAAGTGGATGCGCTGAAGATTCTCCTGTAAGGGCTGAGCTTTGGGCACGCCTAACTGCGCGGATATAATGAAGTATCTTCCAAATAACGCTGCCACCACCGCATTTAATGCACTGCAGCAACTTTCCTGGCCGCATTTATGTGGAGAAGACACCTGAACAGTGCAACCTCAACCACCACCACTCACTGCAGGTTAAAGCACGCCTCTTATGTGACTAATACTCGAGTGGACGCCTGGATGAAGGACAAGTGTGCGGTGGAGATGAGAGAAAAGGTGTATATATAAGGGAAGCAGTCCTCACGAAATGGGGAGGAAAAAAATTGTATTAACTAAGTGTTTAAATATTAAGCCTCTTCGGACCAAAGGGATTTCTTGTGAAACACTGGTGTGAATGTCTCCTAACTCGTCTGCTTGCATGAATCGTTGCTAAATCCATAACTAGCCCAGTTGTTTTAACCCACTCTCTACAAATTTATTGTTGGGAATTTGTTGGGCTCTCACTGTAAGAAGTTGGCGTCTGGCCTAACAAATCTGAACCCTACAGAAAGCATTTACAAAAATCTATGGTTTTTTTTGTACTTTTAAAATAAAATTACTTTTCAAAATCCTTTGAACTTTTCACCTTTTTGAAATAAATTTCCTTCTTCAAAATAAACTTCTCTTTCTCAAAATAACCATGGAATTTCCCCTTTTCAAAAATGGATTTTCAAATTATTTATCCTTCAAAATATATCCACAGGAACAATTTTCATAAACCAAAAATCCTTGTTTTTCAAAATGCCAAAAAGATAAATAAAATTTTTTCATCTAAGAACCCCTTTCGAAATATTTTTCCAATAAAACCAAAAAGACACAAATTAAAAATATTTTTTAAAATTCCATTTCCAAAAACTTGTTCTCCAAAAATTTACATTTCCAAAGTGATTTTCTAAAAATGGTTCTTAGTTCATGGCTTAAACTAATCGGGCTCAAGGACTCCCAAATTTAACCTTTGTTTTTTTCTTTTTCTTTTTATATTTGTCCTTTTTGCAGGAGAAATTACGTTGGAAAAATTGCAACTTATTTTTCAAACAAATATGTGATTGAAGCATGTGTAATTTCAAAATAGTTTCACAATAAACCTTTTTCAAAAATACAAATGCCAAATGTTTAAGTTACCTTTCAAAATATGGTACCATTAAAGGATGGGCATTGTGGGGGTGTCTAATACCTTATCCACATGTAGCTGATCGAGCTTTTGAGTCTATATCTTTTGGTTGAAGACATCTTTTTATTTTCCATTTTAGCTTATAAGCTCTTAGAACTAAATTTGGGGGAAAAAATCAACATTAAACCTAGAGGTAACCAATCACAACTTAGAAAACCAACTGGCCGGCCATGGTTGGTGGTCACCCCCTGAAATGAATAAGAAATTAAAAGCACATTCATGCACACACATCACCTTAGTGTCACACACAAGTCATCATATACATGTCACCAAGACTTCAAACTATGGATGTAAGTGTTGAAATTCGATTTCAATGTGATGTATTAATATTCAGTTACTATATGGTTCAAATTTGTTATACTTTGATTATTTTATGGATTTAACAAAAACCGATATAAGTTGTACTTATACTTGAGGTTTACCTAATTACCAAAAAATAATTATATGAGAATTTTAAATGAAATTTTGACTATCAAAATGTTACAACACAACTTATTCAATTTAAAAAAAAAAAAAAAAAAAACCACTTAATATTCAGATGACATGAGTGGCATTTAATTATCTTACATAATAGTCTGATATATATATATATATATATATATATATGTATATATAATTTTTGTGCATTTTGTTCATGCATAGTGTACTTAATCCACAAGAGTATAAAGAAATATATATGTTGCTAAAATTTAACTCTAAATTAAAATTAAAAAATTAAAAAATTAAAAAAAAAAGATCTTAACTCAACCACTAGTTTTATATCACATTTATTCAATCTCAATCATTCGTCTATTATTATAAAATATATATTAACTAGTGCAATATTCTTTGCTTAAAAAAAATACTATAGTATTTCATATTAACAGTTAAACCTCTTTTTTTTTTTTTTTTTTGAGAAACTATTAACTATTAAACTTAGGTAGGCATTGTACATATAATAAAAAGAAAAAGTGTGCAGCATAGAATTAGTAATTTTATTATATATAATTGTAGATGACTAAATTAACCACCACGAGAAGCCTATATATTGATTATTTTTATTATAAGCTATATAGATTAATTAATTAACTAATAAATGAAATTGACATTACTATATTTTAATTATTTTTTTAAAAAAAGGATTATAAAAGCCTAAGCCGTACCAACCCAATCATACAATGGAACTAAAAGTGCAAACAATTCAGCCCAAGCCGACACCAACTCCTTACTATTATTGGTGGGTAATTATTAAAATGTATACTTTTTTTTCCCCAATATTATGTGCTTGTAAAGGTTTGCAATTTTAATTGTCTAATAAACTTAGCATGGATGTAGTTACAAAAAAAATTTAAAAATGTTTTTTTTTTTATATTAAAAAAAAAAAATTAAGGCGATCAAAACAAGATGATGACAACAACCCAATTTGAGATGTTGATGACACCCATCCAAAAATGTAATCTTTTATTGGTAAGATATTTATTGACAACTAAAGTTATATTTTCTATTCCAATTAGCTCAACTGGTAAAGTCTATAAGAGATTTAGGGTTTAATCCCCGTCTACACCAAAAATCGATTGGTGTCTTAGTTTGATGATAAAAGAGCTATCATTAGAAGCGGACGCCAAAGGTTGAAACTCTCTCTCTCAAAAAAAAAAAAAAAAAAAAAATCTCTCTCTCAAAAAAAAAAAAAAAAAAAAAAAAAAAAACCACAAAAAAGAAGTATCTGATTGGGTTGTACACTAAAAATTTTGATTGTGACCACCATAAATACTATTAAAAGAAATTCCTTTGGTAGCAATGTTTGTACATACAAAAGAAAGATCAATGGAAAATTTAAGTTTGCTCAAGACAATACTCATAAACTAGAAAATAGTCATACAAATCCTTAAATGAGAGAGAATCAACTATGGTAGTGATTGAAGGGATGTAAGGGTCATGGTTTGATCTAAAGGTGGCCAAGAAAAAAGAAATGAGTTCAAAATCATTAAGTGGCTGATCAATAAAAGCCAATGTGTCCACAAGACTAGTGGGCTTATGAAATAATTAGCAATAGATTTGCTAACTTTTTTCAAGGTGGAAGTTAATAATGAAATTTCATTGTTTGAGTCTTCTTCTTCTTCTTCTTCTTTTCTTTTCTTTCTTTTTTTTTTTTTTTTTTTTTTTTTTTTTTTTTTTTGTAGTTTGTAAATAAAGTGTTAAGCTACATGCCACTTGTCATGTTTGTATTGGCTGATTTGGGATTGAATATTGTCGGTCAAATTGGTTACTTTGTTTCTGTTATATATAAAGAAACAGAGTGAGATATTTATATATATACGAAATCATTTTCTCAAAGCTCCAGAATGTTCATTCTCTCTCTCTGCATGCCTTCA
Source organism: Quercus glauca (assembly GCA_023736055.1). Classification (NCBI taxonomy): domain Eukaryota; kingdom Viridiplantae; phylum Streptophyta; class Magnoliopsida; order Fagales; family Fagaceae; genus Quercus; species Quercus glauca. The sequence continues at coordinate 18,975,226 of CM043325.1, read as the reverse complement.
CGTCTCTGCATGCTTTCTGCCATTGCTGAACCTTCTTCGAGCTTGCATTTTAATTTCAACATATAGCAACCTATCCCAACGGTATTTTTTTTATCATGGCAACTTCATCACATGCAAAGACTCCATCAATCAATTCTTCATTCCATTGCCTTGTAGTTTCATTGATCAACTCTGCCATCATTGAGTTCTCCATTAATTCAATAGGATGGGACAAAACTTGGGGAGGGTGTTTCCTTGGGAGCTAGAAGTGCTGCCATATTTTTAGTTGCTTCCATGAGGGAACAATTTGGAAAAAAAAACCTTACTTTAAACACCTTATAAAAAAGAGAGGACTTATTGTGGAGAAGGCACCAAGCTTGTTTTGCTAAAAGCGAGTCATTATAAATAGCCAAATCTTTAAACCCCATTCCACCCTCCATTTTTTATTTTGTCATCTCATCCCACCTTACCCAATGAATCTTCCTCTGGTCACCTCTTTGACCCCACCAATTTTTTTTTTTAAATCAACGACTCAATATCTTGGCACAAACCTAAAGGAATTTTAAAGCATCCCATGGTGTATGTGGGAATGGCTTGAATTACAGATTTGATCAACACTTCCCTTTTGGCTTGTGAGAGCAACTTCCCTTCCCACCCTTGTAATTTCTGCCACACCCTTTCCTTAATGTAATTAAAACTTACTTTTTTACCCTTTCCCACAAGTGATGGTAGCCCCAAGTACTTTTCATAATGCATAATTTCTTGAACCCCCAAAGCACGCATAATGTTGGTTTTAATGTTGGGAGGAGTGCACTTGTTAAAGAAGAGGGAAGTTTTGTCCCTATTCACTTTTTGACCTGATGCTCTCTCATAGGATTCCAAGATTTTCAGCACCTTATCACATTCCTCCTCCATTGATCTGCAAAAGAGAAGACTATCATCTGTGAAAAGCAGATGTGTTAGTTTGGGACCCCTCCTACAAAGAGAGAATCCATGAATGTCTCCATTCCTTCCAACATGTTTGATCAATCCATTCAATCCTTAAGTACATAGCAAAAAAAAGAAAGGGGGATAGAGGATCACCTTGTCCAATGCCTCTAGTTGGATGTATAAGATCCCTTCGTTCACCATTAATCAAAATGGAATAAGTGACTGTCTTTACGCACAACATAATCAGATTTATCCATATCTCATTAAATCCCATTTTTCTCATCAACTCTTCTAGGAAAGACCACTTAACCCAATCATATGCCTTACTCATATCCAGTTTAAGCGCCATAAAACCTGCTTTTTTGGAATTATATCTGTGCATACTATGTAAAGTCTCAAATGCAACCATAATATTGTCTGAGATCAATCTATCTTTGGTAAAGGCTAATTGGTGCTCAGTGATAATTATAGGGAGTAGTGTTTTCAAATGATTTGCAAGCATTTTAGAGAAAATTTTGTACAAAACGTTACAAAGACTGATAGGTCGAAATTGATGCACATACTCAGGATTTTTAGTCTTTGGAACAAGTGTAACAAAAGTGTGGGGGTAGGGTACTTGAATTCAGCCATGACAAAACCGAGGAGGTGACATCCTTATCCATAGTGCTCCAAAAGTGTTGGAAAAAAAGTGAGGGCATCCCATCTGGACCAGGGGCTTTCAATGGAGCCATTTGTTTCAAAGCTGATAATACCTCTTCTTCCTTGAACTCATGGCATAAGGAAGAGTTCATCTCTTTAGTAATCATTGTAGGCACATAGGTTAGAACACTGCTTGATGGATCTATTCTGGCAGATGTGAATAGTTGTTGGTTGTAATTTGTTACAATTGTTGAAACTTCATCAGGATTAACTTTCCATGACTCCTGCTCATCTTTGATCCCCACAATTTGATTTTTCCTATACCTCTTTGTAGCACGGCTATGAAAATACTTGGTATTTTTATCACCCTGGCTAGCCCAAAGAAGTCTTGATCATTGAGTCCACATCGTTGCTTCCCTATCCAAAAGAATATTAATCTCAGATTTTAATTCTCAAACCCTTGAATTATCTCTAAGGATCATTGCCTCATTTTCAGCCCTAAGCAATAATTCCTTTTTTTGAATCAATTCTTGTCGCACATTGCCAAAAACATTGCAATTCCACCAACTAAGATCACTCCCACACTTTTCAACTTTTTTAAGGATTTCATTGCTTGGATCCAAACCACTTGTGTGATACCATGCTGCCTGAATTGTTTCTTTACAACTTGAGTTAGACAACCACATCTCTTCGAACCGAAAGGGTTTTTTTCATTGATGCAAGTCTAGATGAGCAAAGAAAATCAGTAGTAGTTTGTGGTCTGAAGAATCGCCTTGTAAATGGAAAACTCAAGAACCAGGGAATTTTAAGAACCAACTGTTTGTAGCTAAACCCCTATCCAGCCTCTCCCAAATTGAATGACCACTTTCATAGTGCTTGCTCCATGTGAATTTTGGCCCCACATAGCCTAAATCCATAAAAATTACATTCATCGATAACATCACGAAATACTTGCATCTGATTATGTGGTCGAAAGGCCCCACCCAATTTTTCATCTTGTTTTGTGATCTCATTGAAATCACCAACACACAACCACGAAACTCCTTGGCAAGAATTGAGTTGTCTAAGAACTTCCTAAGCTTCCCTTCTTTTACTTGTCTCTGGTTCACCGTAAAACCCCGTCAACCGCCATTCATTTTCTGTACCCTTATCTATTATAGCATCAATGTAATACCGATGTGAACCTTCAACCTCTAAATTTATTGTTGACTTCCAAAACAAAACTAAGCCTCCTCCTTTGCCTTGTCTTGGTACCACCCATCTATGGTCAAAATTAATATTTCGTTGGAATAGTTCTAGCCTTGCATCACCTGTCAGAGTTTTGGCTAAAAAAACAACAGAGGGATCTTTTGCCCATATAATGTCCACAAGCTCTCTTCCTGTATGTAGATTCCTAAACCCATAACAATTCCATGCTAGACAACTCATTGTGCCTGGTGGGGTTGATGATCAGCCTCCACCAATTCAAAAAAAGCTCTGTTATCATCCTGAAAAACCTAACGGCGCTTAGATGGTAATTCTAAATGATCATCAAAAGTGGTAGCAACTCGTTTCTACCCTGAGGATAGTTCAAAGTGAGTGTTCTCTGTGGATAGGGGTCTTGCTCGACAGCTCCAGGTTGGTAAGACACAAAGTGGCTTAGGGTTTGGGGAAACCCTAGTTGGCTCATGGGATGTACGTGCCTCATTAATGTTGACTGCTTGCGTTTCATGTATTTGGTCTTGGATTCGGACTAAGGGAGATTCACTCACGATTGGCATTAAATGGGAGGACTCATTAGAATTAAATTTGGATAACTCCCTATCAATATCCTTTAATTGCGCGTTGAAATCACTTATTGCCTTATTAGAACCGATTGATTGGGTATTAATCCCATTAAACACGCCATTGTCTGAGGGATTTGTATTATATAACGTATGAGTAAGTGGAGTAACGCCAGAGCATGCGTTACAGTTTTTCACAGAAGTGTCAGAGTCCGATGGGTTGCCCGTCTCATTGCTATTTTGTTGATTGGAGTCCACCAGATCGAGAGGGTTCATCGTGGGGTTCACCAGAACTTGGCCTGAGGAATCGCACTCCATAGAAGTGCTACTGGCTACCTTTTTCTTTGCCGAGTAAAAACTCAGGACTGTAATCACATTTTTCCTCGACGAAATGAACGCAGGAGCACGGATGCTAGGACCAAATGCCTTTGATCAAGTTGGAGTGTCCCTTCACTTTCAATCCACACCTGACAGTCCTTATCATCGTGTGTAAGGCGACCACACCAATAGCACAAATTAGGGAGTCTCTCGTATCTGAAACTTATCCATGTTTGCTTCATATTCTTTAATGAAACTTGACGTCCTCGGCATAATAGGAGTGATAAATCGATGGATACCCTGAGTCGTAGAAAGTTGCCGCCATCTACCTTCTTAGAATTAGTGGGTCGAGAAACCTCTCCAATGACTGCACTAATCTTTTTTGCCATGTCCATTGTCATATAGCAGAGTGGGATGCCATGAAGTTGGACCCAAAAACTTACTCTATCAAACTTGAGTACCTGCACAGGGATCTCTTTTTCATAACGCAGTATCACCACAAGGTATTTATCAAAGCTCCACGGTTCGCTTAGAAGAATTTTGTCCACATCTGCCTTAATATCAAAAGTAAAAATCATTTTGTGATCTCTAAGATTCTGAATTTTGAAGCCATTACGTGCTCTCCGTAAAGGTGTAAAAGTTCCTGCTATCACGTTGACATTCAAAGCTCTCTTTGTAAGGAACTTGGCTGCAATACAAAAATCACTAGAGCTATCTTCTTTTGTAAGGCAGCAACCAGGTCCTTCCCTTTCAAACAGTGTTAAACGGCTCCAATTTTGTGCGAGATCATCCATTGCTTGGGTGATAATTCCTAACCTTACACTCCTGTTTGCCAAACCCCGAAAAAGGAAACCACTAGTTGAGGAATATTTCTATTCCAAGGAGTCTAACTACACCTTAAAGAAGGGACAAATTGTCACGCCCCAAACCTGGAAGGGTCCAAAACGTGAGAGAAGAACCATAAGAGCAAGGACATAGGACTTTTTTTTTTTTTTTTAATAAAGTAAATAAATATATAGATCTCTCCTCTATACAAGTCAGAGCTCTATAACACATTTACAAACAATACAAATTATAATTAATGTCTCCAAATATACATGAAATTCCAAAACTCCAAATGGATCAACATCAGATCACAATCCTTCCTAGGATAGGCAACCACGACAATAGAATCTATGTCTACCATGCCCAAGGTTAACAAACCTCAAGGGCCTAACCTTTGATAGAATTAACTATGGCCTCAATAAATTTAGAAAGTTGAGTCACCGACCATTCATAGCATGAATCTCTCAATTAGCATAATGCTCCAATCACCACCAACAAAACAAGCTCCATGTCCGAGGTATAGCAAATTTATCTGAAAAATTGTTGGAGGATGGGATGAGCTAAAGCCCAGTAAGTAGCATAATTAATGGGAGTGTGGGAAATGCAAGTTTCATCTTCAATAATAATAATATGACAAGAATGATTTAATAATGAAACACAAAGTTTCTCAAAATAAATACCTTAAAACTACATACTATAATTTGTGAGCATCAACAATATAATTTCCAAAACCATAATACCTAACATAAGGTAAATTATCACAAATATACCATACTACCACATAGACCAGTCGGGAGATCCACCCATTCACAACTGGCATGATATTGTCCTCTCTGGTATGTAGACTCTTGGCCCCATGAACAGCAGCCTCACCCATACCCTCAAGGTTTTTCTCTCCCCCCATGGGCAGCAGAGAGAGCGCGTCAAATAGGACCTCTCTTGCATGTGGTCTCTTGGCCCCATAGGCAGCAACCTCACCCACACATAATCAAGGAACCTCTTCCCCCCATGGGCAGTAAGGAAGAACGCGTCATCTAAAGTGAAAGGGCACTGATATAGACTTGATTTCGTTGTCACAAAGATTACGGAAACCAAATCGGGTGATCACCGGGAAATCACACATGGCATGGTGCTAAAACCACATAAACCCACAGTTTACATTACTTTGAAACACATAGTTTATATCCAGGTAGTTTCAGAAAAACCTTAATTAATCTAACTTCTACAAAGTTTGTAAGGTTTTCAACTTCATTCTTGTCAAGAGATTTTCTATCAATTTCCCAAATAATATAAGATAAGCATCTTTAAATATTTCAATATACCATAAAATCAATGATTTTCTTATCAAAGATTAAATAAAAGATACTCATTTTTCCATATGAACGATTCATGCATTTCCCCAAATGTAATACCAAATATGATGCATTTTCATATATAATCATATATAATAGGGTCACAATACCACATTTTTAAGAAAACACATATCCATATATAATTTTCCAAAATGTGTTTGACCCAAAAACAATATTTATGAAACATGGTTATTTTCCAAAAATCCCATTAAAAAAACTACTTACCTTGGAAGGCCAACCAATTTTACCTCAACCGGGCACCACAAAATCAACTAATCCAGTCACTATGTCTATCAACAAGAATATCGGAACCTAGAAACACAATGATCAAACCAATCAATAATAAGGCCTTTCACAAATTACCATCACACTTATCTCCATAAATCGTAACAATACCCTAAAATCAAGCCAAAGGCCCTAAAGTCTAGCTTGCCCATCCTAAGACAAGTACCCTTCCCATGCAGGAGCCAAACAAGCATCCAAGAAACTCATAGTGCTGACACAACCAAAACATTTTAAATTCACTACTGCAAAAATGTGCATCATAAGATAATATGACATACTCATGAATCTATTTGAGTACTAAATAATAATTTAAGCCAAGATAAGATCAACTGAGGTTTGGGATTAATTACACAATTTCTCAGCGTTTTAGTCTTGCTTCCAAATTCAGCACATAACAGGGCAGCCTTTTGTAAAAATTATTTGGTCAATAAAAAGTTATCCGATTAACTCAAAACTTTAAGGGAACATTCCCCTATATGTATACAATGTACCACAGAAAATTCAGCCGAAAACGATTTTTCTGTAATTTATTAAAAATCATGCATTGCGGCTGACTCAAATTTGTCATGACAAGTTTAGAAAATTGCGATAGTTGTAAGACTAGCCCAATTTATTTAAGAATTTACTCACATTAAAACCACCAGTGTTAGGTTCTAAAGGTTTAGGAATTTATGTATTTAGAACTCTAATTTGTAATATTGGCAAACCATGATCAAAACAATATGTTTAGTCTTGTTTAATCTTGCTCAAAGTTGATTAATTATTGTAAAGTTGGAATCGAGAGACTGTAGATGCATTGGGGCATTTCGGTTTGGCTTGATCGATCGAAGAATAGATTCGATCGATCGAAAATCGATCAGATTGCGTTTTCTGCAGTTTTTCCAACTCAGCCCTAACTCATTAAACATTTAGGGTTTTATGTTTTTGCCCTAGGTATATAAGGCAAAGCCCTAGCCACGTTTTTAGAGTTGCTCCAATTGTATTGTTGCTCATACATTGCTGTTTTGTGTAAATCTCTTGTGAGATCTAGAGGAGATTTCCTTTACACAAAGTTTAGGGTTTTCAAGATAGAGATTACTTCAACATCTTGATGATCAACTTGGTTACTACCATTGAAGCTTAAAGAATACCAAGCGTGGGTGCTTGTAGCTGATTGAAGAATTCAAGAAAGAAGGAGTCCGTGGATTCGGAGTTTGCACAGGGTCGTGTCAGTAAGTTCTACTGGTAGGTAGCATTAGGAAGTCGAGCGGGGAGCTTGTAAGTCCTTTTGTATGAACTTCAATTTTTTCATAGTTAATTCAGTTTTGCCTTGAGGATTGGTGGGTAAAATCCTCCCTAGGCTTTTTACCGGTTTGCTTTTCCTGGGTGATCATATCTTATGTTATTTATTATTCCGCTGCTATATATTCTTGATATGATTGTTTGATTGTTTTAACCTAGAATTGCTTAATTTGACTAAGTAACAACTTGACTAATTAACTAGGCTACTCAATCTGGTTGTGTGTTAAGGGGTCTAAATTTCCATCAACCAGATTTAAAGCATATTAAAAACAAGGAATCAAACCCAAAAATCTCATATAAACAACTTATCAAACACTTGGTATGCAAAAACACGTGCTCACATTTAACTTACATAAATTCGTAGTTATCACCCCACTCACACCCACATTTGCCAAAGCCATTTAAAATGCCAAGAACACACTTCCAAAAATTACCCAAACTTCCACAAAATCAACCCACACGATTGCTCAAGGAACCCAAATTTTAACCATGGAGAAATCCCAAATGATCACCATTTGTAAAAACCCTTAACCATATAACAATTAAGCCCACCAAATCAAAAACCCATATACATAATTACAAGAACATCACCCAAAAAGCTCATAAATCTCATGAACATCATTATTAAAGCTTAGATTAAAATAACCTTAAGCAAAAGTATAAAACCCACTAATAGATTAGAAATTTTTATCTTAAATCAAAAGAGATGAATATGCCTTAGAGGTTCCTAGAGAGCTTTGTGGTGATCTTGCTGGAAATGATGGTTGGGAAGGAGGTACACGGTGGGAGAGAGTGAGAGAGAGATAGGAGTGCTTGTTATGTTTGTGAGGAAAAATGAACAAAAGGAGAGTGTAGAGGGACACTTACTTTGACCGGCCAAAGAGGGAGAGAGGGAGATATTTTGAGAGAATGTGTGGTGGTAAGTGGGGTCACACGTGTGGCTCCTTAAAAATCTAATCTTTTTTTTTTTTTTTTTGGGCTGGGCTGTTACACAAACTAATCTACTACCCCAAAGAAGACAAAGCTCCTTCGTGAGAGAAACTTCATTATTTGAGTCTTGGATTGTGAAGTGAATATGCATTTTAGAGCTACCTAAACCTCCCTAGAAGTTTTGCATGTTACCATGTGTACAAAAATATGTTCTAAGAGTGATGAATAAGTGCACTATAGTTAACATATGTTTTAAGTAACACATACGTTTATACTTCTATTTTCGCCATATTAAATATTATTGATGGATAATTCTTGAAATATATACTTATTTATTTTTTTACACAATATAATGTAGCGGTAATAGTGAAATAAAGTTTGCAATTTCAATTTACTAAACTAGTTAACTTGAGAAATTAGGTATTTAAATATTATAAAATTATGCAAAATATTTATTGCTGATTACTTAATATACTTTTAGTTATATTTTTTTTTTCATTTTAAAAAATTAATTAATTGAGACTATTTTCGCTATGCTTCTTGTTAAAAAGATAAAATTTAAGAAGTGTATACTTCATCTTAAATTGAAGAAAACACACACACGTACAAATTAATCTTTTGTTGTAGAGTTGCATATTCTTCCAAAGTAACGATAATTAAAAAGAGCAAGCAACAAATAATAATAAAATAAATATTTAATATTGGTTACTGCATTATTCGCGAATGGTGGTCAATAATAGAAATGTATACTTCCCTATTATGTATTTCCAATAATTTAATATTGGGGTTATACAAAAAATATATAAATTAATATTGGGTAGCAATTTTGAATATTAAATAAGATTATCCTGGATGTAGTTACAAAATATTTTTAAAAAAAAATGTTAAATATTGGAGAATTTTGAGAAATTCAGGGGGTCAAAATAGGGTGATATGATATGAGAAGCTAGAAAATGGGCACCATAAGCTTTCTGATGACACTTCATTTGAGTTAAACAATGGCAGAAGGCCAAAAAATAAGTTCACATAAAATGGAAAGAATCATGCGAAACCCAAGGTGAATGGTTCAAAATAAGCATGACATGCCTACTTTGCACATAAATTTTTCACAAATTACTCATGGGTGATCCAAAAAGTTGGTACTAAGTAAACTAGGCATGTTTCTTTACACACTGAAACAAAAGGCTCTGCTAGAAGTTCCCCAAATTGTTGGAAAATGCTTGCAACAAGGATGACGAGAAAAAAATACTTTGAAAATTTTGCATTTGAACCACCCCACCTTCTCAACTGAATAACTTTTTGATCGTAGCAAAAAACACAAAAAGTTGGTACCTTTAAAAAGAATGTTACACAAGTTTTCCAATGGTATCAAGAAAAAAAAAAAAAGAAAAAAAAAAAAAAGAAAGATCGTTAATGCCTTCAACCAAGTACACAAAATTGGTACCAAAAACTATATATAATGTCAAGAATTCAAAATAAAACGCCTTTAACAGAGCTTATTCCTCACTTCTAAATGACTGCAAGTTCCTTCTCGACCAATTTTAGCGAATCAAGGTGAACCATGTATATCGGTAAGCGAATAGATGTGTAGATATCCTTGCTAAAGGGAGATGCTTGTTATCTACAGATTTGTTGTATTAAATCCCATCCCCCCCCCCCCCCCCCCCCTCTAATACCTCTTGTCTATACTCTTTAAGGCTTTCAGCCACAACAATGCTTACTTTGACTAGTTAATTTCTAATGCATTATCCTTTTAACAAACAAAAAAAAAAATTACCACATTCTCACACTTACCATGTGCTTTGGCCCTAATGCTTATAGTATGTATGAGCAAATTTTTTATTCTTGTTCTATAAATTTATCACCCCTCCTACTCGAAAATATGAATAAAAATACCATAAAAATACCTAAATTTTCTCCCAATTATTCCATAAATTTCCAAATAAAAAATCCATCGTCAAATCCAAGCTTCCCCTTGGGTATACTTGATAAATCCTTTTATTTCATTGTTCTTATGCTTCTTGTCTCGATAAGACTATAATGAATACCATGTGTTAGGCAAAAGAATAAAATATTTTTCACATATGAATCAGTTACTTGAAGGGCTGGAATTTTTATCAACCATGGCCCAAATATGTAAACTTGCCAGGCCCATTATAACAAAGAATATTACAGGAGGTGGTCACGTGTAACTAAAAGTTTTTGCAAAGTTTTCACATATGTGAGCATGTGAGTCATATTTCCACTGAAGAGTGACTTGGGGCTGGATCTTGATAAGTGTAAACCATGGCCCAAATCTTGATCAACGTAAACCATGGCCCAAACAAGCAAAACTTGCAAGACCTGTTACAATAAGAGAATATCACAGTCAGTTATCCACTAAGTCAGAGTGCAATAGAAGTTACCAAAAAATAAGGAGGAGTACAGTCACTGTTTTGTCTACTATAAATAAAGATTAAAGGTATTATCAGAGGGACAACAAAAATCTGATAAACTTGAATCACATACCCAGTCAATGGAAGGATAACTTCATGTTTGTGAGTGCCTTTGCCTCACATGAATTATCTAATTATAGTTTTTGTAATTTAACTTAGGAGTTTGTGTGATTTGAATATTTCTTATTTGTATGAACTTGGATTAAGATATCTACATATTGTGATTACATTGCTTGTTCCCTTATTTTTCTTAGTTGAATATTTGTAATTTTGAAGTCCTATTAGTTTAGGCAGTGGCAGAACCCATCAATTTGGTGTGAAGTTTTGTCTTGCAAGTAGTTCTTTCTAAGTTAGTTTGTATTCTCACAAACACCATGCATGTTTGATAATGAATATTTATAGACACGCATAATTAAGCTAGGATTATTTTCAAGCTCATGTTAGTATGTTAATTCTCAGGATTAAATGAACACATCCATGCATGCATAACATGAATACCTTTTTTTTTTTTCTTTTTTTTTTACTTAAGAACTTGGGTATCAGTAGAGATTTTGTTTTTGTATCTTACCCATTTTTATTGCTCTTGAAATAAGCCTGTGATGGGTTTATGTATATCATGTTTGGGTGGGTATGGTTATGTATGAATTAATTTGCCTCTCTCTAACGTGTAGTTAATCTCTTTCGATCTGACGAAACATACACATATGTTTATATCTGGATCAATACGCTTAAGAATGTATTAAAATAAAAATTAAATAAAAAACACAACCGAAGCTGCAGTAACCAATCACATAGTGGGCCTAAAAGTATAAATATCTCAGCCCAAGCCAACACCGATTTCTTAACAAAACAAGGCAAGGCAAGGAAAGAGAAAACAAATGTGGGCCTGGAAATTTTGCATTTAAAGTAAAGCAAATTTTTCTTCTTTCCACATGCGCACATGTCATATTGCACGGACAAAATGGCTTTTGCCCTTTTCAACCAAATTAATTAGCCTTATGCCCTCCTTCCCAAACTAAATAGGAAAATGCCTCTCTTTTAAAACTCGATTTTTTCAAAATCGAGTTATAAAAAAAAAAAAATCTAGAGCCCTATAGCGGCGTTTTTAAGGACCTATAGTGACGTTTTCAAGACCTATAGTGACGTTTTTTAACTCGACTTTCATTAAATCGAGTTATAGGCAATTTTTTTAATTTTTTTTACCTATAACTCGATTTTATATAAATCGAGTTACAAAACACCACTATAGGTCTTGAAAACGTCACTATAGGTCCTTAAAAACGCCGCTATAGGACCTAACTCGATTTATTAAAAATCGAGTTTTAAAAGAGGGGTATTTCCCTAATTAGTTTGAGAAGGAGGGCATAAGGCTAATTAATTTGGTTGAAAAGGGCAAAAGCCCATTTTGTCCCATATTGCACCATGAATAGATTCAAGACGTTGGTATCAATGGTGACCACCGACTTTTGAAACATATTGAAGAATTTTTGGAGCGTGATTATTCGAGAGATGATACCGATGCTGCTCTTGAAGGACTTGTCAAATTTCTTGAAGATGAAAAACTTGAAAATGCAAAGAGCAAAGTGTAAAAATCCAAACAAAATTAGTTTTTTTGTTTTTTTTTTTCTTCTTAAAATTAACAAAGAACATTTTATCATTGAGTTCTTGATATATATATATATATATATAATTCTGGAAGTGATAGAAAATTTTACCATTGAAAAAAACTGCTTCCTAAAATTTTTTAGAGTATTAGTTGAAAAGTTGAAATTGTCATTTGAGCTCTTATAGGGTAATAAGTTTCAGCACAAATCTTAGAAAAAAAATTAAGTTGCTATGTCCACCCAATTTACGATGCATTTTGAAACATTTTGTAGAAATTTAACGGCCAGTTATAATCTTGGGGGCGGGCTCCCCTCCCGTTATAATATCTCCAGTTTTCTCATGTTTTTACACCAATAAAAGACACGGGGCAAACAACAAATCCTAATGTTAGAAAAATCACACGTCAAATACCACTCTTTTCTCTCAATTTTTTGTCTTTCCTTCTTCGCATCTTCCCCAACATCCCCACCCTAAATGGACCTCACCTACCTGATCATCAGATGAGTCCAGATTGGCAAATCAGAACTTGATGGCAATGGGTTTGGACTAAAACTGTGGGTTTCACAGCTAAGATTGGCATAGCAAAACAAGAAACCATGGCTGTTTGGATTGACACGGTGGGTTTCATGGCTATGCCGCTATGAGCATCGAGGCTCGTTCTGGTGGAGGCGTGTGAAATTGAAGTCCTCCGGCGAGCTTGGGGAGGTGAGACATCGGGTTTGATATGAATTTCTGGACATGGGAGTTCCGATGGGTTGTGGGTTTGGCATGAGACTTTTGAATATGCTTTGAAAGCTGTGAAAGAATTAGCCATGGAAGCTTTGAAAGCTTCCTCTCCTTCCTCAAAGCTTTGAAAGCAGCTATAATGTTCTCTAATCTTTTATTCCTTAATTTTTTTATTCATTTATCCAATTAATTGGCTTTTCTCTTCACATTCAAATCACAATTTAATAAAATCCAAATCAAAGCCCCAATTCATTGTTTTGTTCTCCAACAGAATTTGTTCCATCAAGCTTTAAAGCTCTTGAAAGAGTTCTTGAGCTTCCTAGATATGGGTCTAGAGTGGCTAATCATTTTGTGAGAGTGGAAACCATCAAAATATGATTTTGAACGATCATTTTTCTTAACAGGTAATTGAAGCAAACCCAGAAAATTTTTATTGAAAACTGAAAAAGGGTAAAAGGGAAAGAAAATTATGTGGCTCATTTATAACCTTAGGATTTGTTTCTTGCCATGTGTTTTTCATTCATGTAAAAACATGAGAAAACTAGAGATATTATAATGGGAGAGGAGCCCGTCCCATAATCTTTGGAAGACTAACTTCAATTATATTACTTAATTAAAAAGAGAAAAAAAAAATTATTATAAATAATGTTGTTGAGAATAAGAACTTATTGCTTGAGTGATTGACAAATACTTAACTATTTTCACTAATTTAACAGTATAATTTTTTAATATAAATATTAGTAAATTTTCTTTTATCTTTTATTGCACTTTCTTTCAACTATTGCTCTGATAAGCCAACAAGATCGACGCCTCCCACCCTGCAACAGTTGGAATGAGTGACCGTTCACAAAGGAATCTCTTCTTCTTTGCGCCCTAGTCCAATATACACACATCAATCGCACCTCAGGTGTGGCAGAAGCCCACGATGAGTGGCAACACCCCTTGATCTTTGGGCCTACGAGGCAGTTACGAGCTTTAGAGCCCAATTCCCTCCCAAACAGCTTAATGCCCCCACTTGGGTTACAAGCCCGCATCATAGAGCTCAGCTCTTTCAACTGTTGCTAAGACAATTGAATTTGATCAAGATATGTAATATTTCAAATTAATTTTTTCTTATATAAATCTTAGCAAAATAATCATATACTCCTATAAAAATTCATTTAAATAAAGAATTAGTGTACCTTATTAATACTGTAAGGACTCAAAAAGAAAGAGCCTTAGCCCACTTAGAATAGTGATGCACAGTCTTTCAAGCTAAGCCCAAAACAATGAATTTGTTAAAAGAGTGGGCTTTAGAGTCAATTGTAATGCAAAGAAGATCACAAGCCTAAGACTGATGGAACCAAAGTAATTAATAGGCGTGGAAAGAACAACAATTCAGTAAAAATTCATCCTCGAGTAGGTCCGAGGATAGGTTTCTTATTGATAGACAAAGATGATATTTCTTTTACAGGGTCCTCCTTAGTTTACACACTTGATACTTTTTTCTTGGAAATTGTCCATCTGCACTTTCTGAGTGGTTCCTTTCCTTACATAGCCTCTTCCCCTGTATCTCAGCCCTATATCTGTAAGTTTTAGGGGAACTCTTGGATGCTTATCCCATCAAGATCCTTCTGGAGGTGGTAGAAAGAGCTTTGAGCAGTGAAGTCACTGTTCAGAGGTCATTTCGTTATTAATGCAGCTAGTTAGATTGGTGTGGAGCATTGAATGCGGAGGTGGGAGGTGTCTTCTTCAGGAAACTTCATTCCTCCACCCTTGCATGTCTTGTACCTTTCCTTTGCCATCCATTCCCTTATCCTTGGGTTTTTCGAGGGTGCCAGTTGCTGTTTGGCTCTTTAATTCACCTCAGGTGGGCGTAGTCCTTGGAGTCTGCATGCCTTTATTTGCTTAGGTTGGGCAAATTTATCCTCGAATTCGGTTCCCTAGTTCTCGGCCCTCCCAAAAATACGTTGTTTAATTACATAGTATGACTTTTTGTTATTACAATATTGTATATAATACAGTAATAACCATAATTTATGTTATGTAATTAAACAAATCTTAATAATATTAGAAAGAGAAAAGAAAAAAATATTGAAAAAATCTTAGATTTTAGAACATGTCCCTAATTTAAGTTCTTCTAATTTATTCAAAAATGCTAATGTCTTGAATTTCTTATCATGTCTCAAAGTAAGTCAACTACAATAATTATCTTTTTGGTGTTGAATAACAATCTCGTTAATTTAAGTTGGATGATTTTTCTTTTTCCTCTCATGTGGTTGTTTCTAACAATGTTTTGTGTACTATATTAATGCTTTGTATTACGTTGTGTTAACCTTTTTGTCCTTTTACAACTGAGAAATGTTATGTCTACAATATTTTCACAAGAAATTCTAAGTAGCATATTGTTATTTGCCATTAATTACTAGTGAATAAGAAAGTAATTTCAGTGATAAGTTTTAAATTGAAACTGTAGGGTCACGGTTTGCAACCCAAATCCAATGTGGATAGGATATTGGCCCAGTGAGCCCAATACAATATATTTGTAGAGAGTGGGTCAAAGAATTAGGTCCTAATGAATTTAACAGTGGCTAGTATAGATTTAAAGGATGATCAAGCAAGAACAAGACACATAGGACTGAATGAATTCATTGTCCAAGGAGGCAAATCTTGTATAAATCAATAAAACTGGCTACAAATGCTACTTTTATTGCTATAGTATTCTTTCTCTCTTTTTTCCGATCCCCCTCCCATGGAGGATCTCTCACATTATATAACTCCATTTGGACCATCTTGATCCTACACTTGTTGATCATCTAAGCCCTTACTTGAGTGTCTATCCCATCAGACACCCTCTTTGGCTTTCTATGAGTCGTGGTGGCCAAGACAACACTGTTTAGGATTCTTCTCCACATAAATGCAGCCAGAAAAGTAGCTACAGTGCATTTAATGCGGTAGGAACAACTTCTCCTTAGATATTTCTGAGTTCCCATCACTCGTGTGCATATATTACGCACGTCCTTATCGCTAGAGCCTCCTGGAAGGTCACCTTGATCATTTGGAGTACAGATTTGAGCCACAATCGTCATGTCCGAGAAGGAGTCCCTCCTCGGACCACCATCCTCCTTACTTATGAGACTTTAAAATTGGAAACCCCTCATAACTATTTGTCCCTTCTCGGACCATTTAATGTTATTGGACCAAGGCCAAGGCCCAATACATGATTCTGGGCCCTTATCCCTACAGAAACCAATAACAATCTGCCACCTAAGATTTGTTGTTAAAATGTAGTATAAATTTTATAAACATAACACTTCTCTTAACAATATGTATAAACATATTTTTACTCATTTATTTATGATATATTAAATATTATTCCCAGCCGATTCCAAAAACATAAACTTATTTATTTTTCTACATATTATGGCTGTAATAGTGACATAAAGGTTTACAATTTTGACTTACTAATAAAGTTAACTTAAACAGACTTATGAGAAATCAAAATTTAAACATCACAAAAGTATGTAAAATATTGATTATTGATTAATTAATGTATATTCTTTTTTAATACTCTTTTCAAAGTCAATTCATTTCTACCTAATTCACCGCACTTATTAAGAAGGATAAGATCAATTTTATTTGTAAATACTTTATCATAATTTAAAAAAAAAAAAAAAAAAACATGAAGACAAACGCAAATTAATTTGTTGCTCTAAAGTTGCTTTGTGCTTCTAAGTAATAATACTTATAAAAAGAGCAGGTAAAATTGATATAAAAAATAATAAGATAAATATTTGTCTTCAAAATACAATTTTTTGCATTTGTTTTGGCTACACTAAAAATATTATTGGTGGATAATTATAAAAGTGTACACTTTTTTTTTCCTTACACTATGTGTTTATAAAGGTTTGCAATTTTAACTATCTAATAAAGAAATTAAAAAATAAAAAAAAAAAGTTAAGGCGATCAAAACAAGGTGATAACAAAAACCTAATTTGCTGCCCAATTTGAGATGGTGGTGACAATTGCAAGAACTAACAATTGCAAGAACTGTTATCATTCCAGGTGTATAAAGTACGAAAGCAACTATCGCGAATTTGATTGTGACCACCATAAATACCATGAAAAGAGATTCCTTTGGTACTTACAAGAGAAAGATTACTTGTACAATGTTTGTACTTAGAAGAAAAAGATCATTTGAAATTTGCTAAAGACAAAAGTCATAAGCTAAAAGATGGTCATACAAATCCTTAGATGAGAGAGAATCAACTATGTTAGTGATTGAAGGGATGTAAGAGTACATCATGGTTTGATCCAAAGTTGGCCAAGAGCAAAAAGACATAAGTTCAAATCATTAAGTGGCTAATCAATAGTAACCAATGTTTCCACAAGATTGGTGAGCTAGAGAAATAATTAGCAATAGATTAGCTACCTTTTTCATGGTGGAAGTTAGTAATGAAATTCCATTGTTTGAGTCTTGGATTGCAAAGTGAATATGCGTTTAGAGCTACCCAAACCTCCCTGGCAGTTGCGCATGCTACCATATGTGCAAAGATATTTTCTAAGAGTGATGATGAATGAGTGCACTTAAACATATGTTTATAGATTTATTTTTGCTATATTGAAATATTATTGGTTGATAATTCTTAAAAAATAAACTTATTTATTTTTCTACCTAATGTGGTTGTAATAGTGAAACAAAGTTTGCAGTTTTTTTATTTACTAAAATAGTTAACTTGAGAAGTCAAGTATTTAAATATTATAATTATCAAAAATATTTATTTCTAATTACTTAATATATACTCGTTATATATATATATATATATATATTTTCATTTTAAAAAATTAATTCATTGAGACTATATTCACCATACTTCTTAAGAAAAACATCAATTTTAGTAGTATATACTTCATTTTAAATTGTAAAAAAAAAAAAAAAAAAAAATACATGCCAAATTAATCTTTTGTGGCAGAGTTGCATATTCTTCCAAATTATTGATAATTAAAAAGAGCAAACAATAAAGAATAATAAGATATATATTTTTCTTCAAAACACAAGTTTATACGTTTGTTTTGGTTACTATAAAAGCATTATTGGTGGCCAATAATAAAATGTATGCTTCATTTTGTTTCTCTATTATTTGTTTTCGTTAATTTGATATTGGGTTGCAATTTTAATTCTTTAATGGAGTTAGCTTGGATATAGTTACAAAATTAAAAAAAAAAAATGTTAATTATTGGAAACTTTCGAAATATCTTGGGGATCAAAATGGGGTGATATGATATGAGGAGCTAGTAAATGGGCATCATAAGTTTTCTAACAACTCTTCATTTGAGTTAAACAAGGGTCAAAAGGCCAAAAAATAAGTTTACATAAGTGGAAAGAATCATGTGAAACTGTTAGGACATGTGAATCATGTCAAGAACATATGTCATCTAGAATTGGCTAATCCTTTGACAAAATGCACCTTACTTATAATTGGGTAGATCTATGATGTGTTTAACGCTTTAAGAAACAAAAGTTTAAGTCCAAGTGTTAAAGTCATACAAATCTGTCCAAGAATCAAGTGAAGAAATACTGCATTTTAAAGCTAGATAGCTAGCTCGACAAATAGCATCTATCTAGGTTTAAAAGGGATCTTCAACTCGACGCTCGACAGATATTCGATAGATAACCTATCTATCGAGATTTACAAAAATCAGTTTTTCAAATCTAATTTCACACAAATCTGTGTAGTTGTTTAGGTTTTCTTTTCTTACAACCCTAAACATATATAAGGATTATTTTAAGGATCGTCACAGATTATGCAAGTGAGTGCAACTTGATGCAAATGTTTTTTACAAGCATATTGTGACCGGAGACAATTTGCCCTAGCTCATCTTTCTCTTGAAGAAACTGCTGCGTCTGTATGCCGTAGGGTTTTGTAACTAAAGAGTTTCGTGATCTTCATCATGTTGATGAACTGAAGAACTTTGCTGCTAACATGCTTCTCAAGTTGGTGATTTGTCACGTACTGGGATCTGTGCATCGATTGATTAGTCACGTACTGGAGCCGTGTATTGAAAGGAGAGATTGTCACTACAGAACAAGTCCAATTGGATATTGGGGTAAGGGTTCAACTGTAGGTTGGTATAAGGTACTGGAATTCCTTTATTTGTAACCGCTTATTGTGATAATAGTGGATTCTCGGAAGTGGTGACCTTAAAATCATCTAATGGAGTTTTTACCTTGGAGGTTTTCTCCATTTGTAAACAAATTACTGTGTCAACTTTATTTTCCACTGCATATTAATTTAGTTGGTGATTTGTTTGTACTACCACACGTATTGCATGTTAATCGGATTAATTAATCAACTTGGCTAATTAATTGGTTAATTCATCACAAGGGGTCAATACATTCTTGGCCTATTAGAAACTCATAAAGAATGGTTCAAAATTAGTTTGAGGTGCCCACTTTGTACATAAATTTGTCACAAATTACTCATGGGTGATCCAAAAAGTTGGTACTAAGTAAATTAGGCATGTTTCTCTACGCTCTAAAAAAAAAAAAAAAAAAAAAGAAGCTCTGCTTGATGTTCCCCACATTGTTAGAAAATCTTGCCCCAAGGATGACAAAAAAAATCAATGTTAAAAATTTCACATTTGAACTACCCTACTTCTCAATTGAATAACTTTTTGATCATACCACAAAGCACAAAGTTGGTACCTTTAAAAAGTATGTAATACAAGCTTTCTAATGATATCAAGAATAAGCAAAAAAGAGTTCATGAATGCCTTCAACCAAGTACACAAAATTGTTACCTAAAAACTGTATATACAAAAAGGGGGACAATTTTCGAAATAGGAATAGGAATATAGGATGCACCAAATTGGGACCCAAAGCACGTGCTAACGCATACTATGTGCTTTGACCTTGATGCTTATTTATTTACTTTTTGGAAAAAAAAAACCCTGATGCTCATAGTATGTATGAGCAAATTTATTATTTTTATTTTTTATAAATTCATAACCTCTTCTACTAAAAAATAAGAAACAAAAACACCATTAAAATACCCAAATACTCTCCCAATCATTCTAGAAACTTTTCAAATAAAATAATCCTTCATCAAATCCAAGCTTCCCCTAAAGAATAATTTCTAAATCCCTTTTTATTTCAAAGTTCATATGCTTCAAGTTGCCATAATGAATACCATGCATGTGTGATTATGAATATTTATAGACATGCATAATAAAGCTAGAATTATTTTCTAGCTTATGTTAGTATGTTAATTGTCATGATTAAATGAACACATCCATGCATCTATATCATGGGTATTACTTTTTATTTTTTTATTTTTTTTTAAAGAACATGGGTGTCACTTGAGATTTTGTTTTTGTGCCTTACCCCTTTATATTTTCTTGAAATAAGCCTGTGATGGATTTATGGATATCATCTTTGAGTGGGTATCGTTATGTATAAATTAATTTTCTTCTCACTAGCATGTAGTTCGTTTTTGTGATGAATATATACATATATATGTTTAAAATTGGACGAATATGCTTCAAAATGATTAAAATCAAAAGGAATAAGAGATAAAATAAAAAAACCGAAGCAGCACCAACCAAATCATATAATAGGCTAAAAGTATACACAATTGATCCTAGGCCCACACCAATTCCTTAACAATACAAGGCAAGATCCAAACAGAAAGAAATCAATATGGGCTTGCAATTACCCATTTATAGAAGAATCAAACATTTATTTGTAATCACACCATTAGTTCTAAGCCGACCTTTCTCGTACGTATTATATAACCCACTTAGACTCACAACAATGGGTAAGGCTCCTCTTCAGTTTACAAGTCTCCCTTCCCATTTTTTATGTATAATTTTAAATTATAAAGACTTGAACTGAAATATTTGATTGATGATATAATTATTGATATTTGATTGTTTTGAAATTTTGCAAATATGAAAGATATATAAAGATAATAGCATCCAACAATAGATTTGTCAAAATCTGCATTCAATAAAAAAAATAAAGTGGTTTAAATAAATAAATAAAAAAAGATTTGTCATAATGAAATATAATGATTTTGCGGAACCTTTTTAATGAAGTAATTTAACTTATACACTCTAGATCATAAATGTTTAGAATCCATATTATGCAAGGAGACTGTTTTTGCTAATTCGACTGTTATGCCTGAACCTCCAATCAATTTGATCAAACACTCGCCATCTGTCCATGGTTCATTGGTAATTTTTAGTTTGATTAGGGAAACTACAAAAAATGAATATGCTAATGAAGGCTATAGATTCGGTCAAGAATAGAAAAAAAAAATTTAATGAAAAAAAATCGTCTTATTCAAAACCCCGCCAATTATGAAATCTCTTCTCTACTCTCTCCTACTTCATGTTTTGAAATGTATTGTTCTTATAGAGAGCGGGGCCCAAAGCCAATCTTAAGGAATAGTGAAGCTTCATAGGTTCCTGTTTAAGTATATTTTAATTTTTACTATATATATATATATATATATATATGAAATTCATTACTATGTACTCTAATTTTTTCATTTACACTTACTTTTAGTGATGAATTAGACACGGTAATTGACAATGTGAAATTCATTATTAATACTTAATTATTTTGTCTTCACTTTCATCGCAAGTTTCATTTTTCAATAATACATGGCAGATTATTTACCAAAGAAACAATCCAGGGTAAATTTTTCAATAAATAAGAAAGAGTGAGTTCAAATCAGTTGTACTTTACTTATGAAGTCAGTTGACTCTTATAGTCTTTTATTGTCAAAAAAACCTAATACTCAACCAATGGTGGTTCTAGGAATCTTCTCAGGGTAGTAGTGAAGAAACTTAAACTAAACAAAATCTAATAAAAAGATAAATTCATATTTTGACAAAAAAAAAAAAAAAAAAAAAACTAAAGTACATAAAGTCTTAAAATTTCCTTCTACAAAATTTTTTATTTTGAAATTGTTGCATGATAATCTCATTATCAATGCTACAAGCTACATCTTTTTCAAAATTTTAGTTAAATAAAATTTTCCTTGGATTTTTCTTTTTGTTTGTAAGGGCTCAATATATTGTTAAGAGGAACAATGTTTGAGAACAAAATTTGACTAAAAACTTAGTTATAGCCTAAGACTACAACTTTCACTAAATAAATTAACATTACTATATATTTTGAAAATTTAACAATTGTATTGTATGTTCTTTATGTTCTTAAAATACATGTCAAATTTCATGTCAATTGGATGTTATTTACTATTTGATCCATAAAATTATTTTTTACATATAATTTTAGACTACAAAAACTCGAAATTTAAACATTTGATTGATGACATAAGCTATTGATCTTTGATCCTTTTGAATTTTTGCAAACATGGAGGATATAAGCCAAAAAAAAAAAAAAAATGCAATCTATCACTACATTGCTGGCCTATAGCAACGTTTTTAAAACGCTCCGATAGGCCCTTGAAAACGCTGCTATAGGACAATGTTTGAAAAACGCTGCTATACATATGCCTATAGCATCGTTTTTAGAAAACGCCACTAAAAAAAACGCTGCTACAGGAAGCTTTTTTTGTAGTGTTATAATTATAAATTTGTCAAAATTCATATCCAATAAAAGAAAATATTGAGTGGAGTTGTAGCCTTAGTCTACAACCAAGTTAATTTGTTGCTAAACATTGTCCAAGGTTTAATTATAATGGGTTTAAAAAAATTTAGGGTGATCACACATTTTTTTAAGGGTAAAAAATCATAAAATTTTAAAATTTTATATATAATAATGATTTTTTTTTAGGTCAAAGTGGTTCTGTGACCACCTTGGCTGTAATGTGGAGTGGCCAGTGTATTCAACCATGTTTATTCATGGCTAAAAGAATTATATATACTAGCCTTATCACACGTGCTCCGTAAGTGCGATAAGACTCCTTTTTTTTTAGTTTACTATAATTTTTTCAATTTGAATTTGTATATTGTTAGTGAGGTTACATAGGAAGAGATTTTTAATAAGCTAAAATTTAAGATTTGAAAAGGAGTAAACGGTTGGGTTTAGTGTGTGCTAGTTTTTAGGAAAAAAATATGTCAAACATGTGTGAGATATATTTAAATAAAGAGTGTATGCTAATTTTTAGGAAAAAAGTTACTTAGTTTTTTTTTTTTTTTTTTTTTTTTTGGAATTTTGTTGAATTACAATTTTAACTCTATTTTTTTTATTTTTTAGGAATAATGATTATCAAATTAAATTAGGGGCGTTTTTGACATTTTTTGAAGCCATAACTAAATTTTTGAACCTTTTAATATATAGAAATAAATATGGTGTAGAGACTACTTAACCGTCCAACTGGTGACTACTCTGAGGCAAGTGCGGATGGGAGGGTTTCAGTGGCGGTTCTAGAAATTTTTTTCAAGGTGGTCATTTAAAATAATAATAATAATAGAACTTGAATATATTTATCACACAAAAAAATGCGCAAATACATAAAGTTTTAAAATTTCCTTTACAAGTTTTTATATTTTGAAATCGCTGTATGATATGATAGCTCGCTATCAATGTTATCAACTATATCTTTTTCAATATACACAATTAAGCAATCATTAAACTATTGATCTCTCTTTCAATTACCAACATTTTTCCTAAATAAGTAACAATATAAACAAAATGCATTACCTTTTTAAAAAAAATGTATTACATAAATCCAAAAAATTTGGCTAAAGACTAAAGCAAGCACTAACAGACTAGTTATTTGAAAAGTGTGCATTTAAAAAAAAAAAAAATACCGATTTTAAAATATGCCCTTTGAAAACACAATTTAAATGTTAGATTTGGGTTTTTAGGCTAATTTTTTTGTTTGGGCCATTTTTGAAAATGCTACATCCACAACATTTTTGCAACATATAAATAACAAAGCCTAGGTGGTAAGTTTTTACTAGTTTTGAACATACCACCAAAATTATTTTTTTGTCCACTAGTTACAACTTGCTACTTAGGATTTATTGCGAAAGTTTTGTGAAAATGTTATGAACATAACATTTCTCACAATTTTTTGGTTCAACATTCAACCGACCAAAATTTTGGAAAAGTTTAATTTAATTTTTAATGGGCTCAAATTGTTATTTAAGATGTTCAAATTTTTTTTAGGATGGTCAAGCTTTTTTTTTCTAGGGTGGTTAAATTTTTTAAGGTATATTAAAAAAAAAAAAAAATCAAGTCAGGATGGTCATGTGACCACCCTAAACTACACTTGGTGCTGCCACTAAGGGTTTGGAAGGCGGTGCGGTCACTCAACATTCCTCCAAAGCTAAGGAACTTTTTGTGGAGGGAATGCTCTAATATCTTGCCAACCCGGGACAACCTATGCCAGAAGAAGGAGCAAGTGGAGCCTCTTTGTGCTATGTGTTGCCAACAAAGAGAAACTGTTTGCCATATTCTGGGGGATAGCCCTTTAGCTCGTAATGTGTGGGCCCTAGTTAGAGGAAAGATTCAGAAAAGCAATGCCCATGCCTCATATTTTTTCCCGTTGACACGAAGTATACTAGAGAGGCTACCTACTGAGGAAATGGAGCTTTGGGCAGTGCTTGCATGGGCCATATGGAATGCACATAACAAAATCTGCTTTGAGGACAATCAAGCTCGACCTGATCACTACAAAAAAGATTGCTATTTGTGACGAAACTTTTTCGACGACTACAAAAAGCCGTTGGAAAAACTAGCTTTTTCGACGGCAAGTGTATTTCATCGACAATTACTCATCAAATATTAAAACATTTGTGATGGCAAAATGAGTTTGCCAAAAAGTCCTATTTTTTTTGTCAAAAATATGATTTTTTTTGGAGGGAAGTGTTCCCGCCTTACTTTTTACAATGGCATAAAAATGTTTGACGCTAATGAAGTATTATTTACGATGACCGAAGAAAAACCGTTGGAACTATTAGCACTTGTGACGGCTTATGTGCGTCGAAAATACAAAATATTTTTTTTTATGGTGGTAGTATTTGTGACAAACATTCTTCCATAATGGGGAGAAACAAAATTTTTCCCAAGTTTTTGAGTGCGTAAAACAATATATATATATATATATATATATATATATATTTTAAACTTAAAGTGGTGCATAAAAAAAAAAAAAAAAGACACAAAACAAAACAATACCAAAAAAAAAAAAAAAAAAAAAAACACAGTTCATGAAATAGTGAATTTTGGCTCACCAAAATTGACTAAGCCAAAAAAGAAGTCTAAGAATACAACAAAATATCACAACAATTTCACAATACATTTATTTTTATTTGTGGTTGCAATTGATCTAATTATATGAAAATATTGTGACATATACAAAATTACCTATCATTTTCACAATAACTTTATTTTCAGTTGTGGTGGGTTTTTGAAGCAGGATGCAAAAGCTTCAAGAAGTAGAACACATTTATTTCTAGAAAATAAGAAACAAAACACGTTTTCTTCTGAAAGTAATCTCGAATCCACAAAAGTTCTTTGAATCCACAAGGAGGAAGGGTTCTGAAATCCACCAGAGAGACAATAGACAAAAGTTTGAATTTTTATTAATATCAATAATACCGAAAAACTTTTACAGCCTTAAAGGCCTATTTAAGAGCTTTGTAAAACATGACAAACAAGAAAATTATTCTAAAATAACTCCTAATTAATACCTAATCATAGCGGAAACCAAATTTGACCTAAAAAACATTAAAAGCACCTAAAAACAAGGAAATAAATCACCTAAACCTTTTTTTTTTTTTACGTAAAAATATCAAAATTAAATAATTAAAAAAATTGAATTGTAGATTCTGTCATACATTAGACCCTTCCACTTGAAACAAACTCGTCCTTGAGTTTATCTTTGAAACCTGAAATCTTCTGCTCCAAATAAACAAATACTGTGAATGCTTGAGCCCCTTGATCTTCTTTCTATACTTGCAACTCATTAATGGGATAAACAAATAAACTTGACTTTCTTTTTCTTTGGTCTTCATGTAATTGTAGAGATTTACAAAATAAGAACTGACAATTGAATCAAATCTATCAACCCCAATAAAATCAATAAATTTCGGTGTATCACTTACCATCAAAATAAAAGGATCTTGAGATTGACAATCATATGATTTAATTTCATTGAAATCCTTGAAACTTTCATCTTCAATTTCTTCTTCAATTGCCTCTATCATCTCGACTTCAATATCTTTCTCTATAATAGGGTCTTTATTAATCTCCTACACAATCTTAATTTTAGATTCTTCTTCTATAACAATGTCTTCATTAATTTCCTTAGAAATTTCTATATTTTCTTCATGAAAAATATGTTGTTCAACATACAGTTCTTCTCTTAATGGTGGAATATATGGTTCTTCAAAATAATTCAAATGTGAACTTTTTGGCCAATAATAATCTTGTTTTGTATACAAAAAATGTTCATCACATTCCTAAGGATAATATTTCATAGCAAGCATCTTTTTCATCTTTGGTCATGAATGAATTTTGTCTTTGCATTGTTGGATTATATCAGTCTGTATTCATTCTCACCAACGTAAGGCATACTCTCTAAGTTTAAACAAAGCAAGTTTAACTTTTCCCTCATCACAAATATTCTTATAGTCAAATAAATCCTATAGATCAAGTAACCAATCGAGAAAATCTATTTTATAAAAATAACCATTATAACTTGTAATTCTTCTATAAGGCTTATATGAAATTTGCTTACCATTGAGTTGCCAGTGAGTTATGTCTCCTCGATAGTTATCTTTGTTGTTTCCATGCTTCAACGACGACATCCTAACAAAGATATTTGTGAGTGCTAACTGTATGTCATGTAATAATTGCTAAGTTTTCTGTCATCGGAATTGTTACCGTCACATTCGTTAGCCACTAGACCAGGATAAATCAAGGCTTTGATACCAATTGATGCAGGATACGGAAGTATTAAGAAGTAGAACATGTCTACTTCTAGAAAAAATAAAAACACGTTTGCTTCTGAAAATAACCTTGAATCCACAAGGGTCTTTGAATTCACAAGAAGAAAAGGTTTTGGAATCCACCAGAGAGAGAATAGACAATAGTTTGAATTTTTATTAATATCAATAATATTGAAAAATGTTTACAAACTTAGTGGCCTATTTACAAGAAAATATATTATAAAATAATTCATAATTAATACCTAATCATAATGGGAACCAAATTTGATCTAAAAAACATTAAAAGCACCTAAAAACAAGGAAATAAATCACCTAAACCTAAAACAACGTTTTTTTTTTTACATAAAATATCAAAATTAAATAATTATAAAAATTCAATTGTAGATTCTGTCCTACATTAGTTTTGGTCTAATATATTATTATTTTATTTTAACTTATAAGAAATTGAGACCTCAGTAATTGTGAAATATTGTAACACAACAAAATATTACAATATTTTCACAATAAAATTTGATTATTTTATTTTATTTTGGCCTAAAAAGAACTAACAAATCAATAATTATGAAAATACGGTGACAATTTGTTTTGTCAATATAACTATTTCTAAACCAAAATAATGTGTCAACACTTAAAAATATATATATTTTTTAAAGCGAGCTCAAACCAATGTTAGTACATCTATACTATTTATAATAGGATTCTCTTTTTTGGACTAAACTTTTATGTGGTTCAAAAATAGCTATAAACCCTACATTTAATAGGAACAAAACTTAAGGAAAATCCAGTAAAAATATATCTCCAACTCCACATAAAATGCCTAAAAAATAGGACACTCTCCTACTAGTCCATGTCTTCAAAACAAACTTATCCAAAAATTAAAATTAAAAATAAAAAAAAAAAATTCTCAGTCCACTTTGATATTTCCCTCAAGACCACATTCCAACTTTTTTTTTTTTTTTTTTAATTTATTGACTCACCAAGTTCTTTTATTTGATTTTTTTTTTTTTGAATT
The DNA here is from genome assembly GCA_023736055.1 of Quercus glauca. Lineage (NCBI taxonomy): Eukaryota > Viridiplantae > Streptophyta > Magnoliopsida > Fagales > Fagaceae > Quercus > Quercus glauca. The sequence continues at coordinate 18,947,235 of CM043325.1, read as the reverse complement.
TCCGGTTTCCTTAATTCCTAATCTCACATACTCTAGACTAAATAAATAAAAAGAGTCTCATCGCACGCACAAAGCACATGTAATGAGGCTAGTATGATATACTAGAATACAAAAAATAAAAATAAAAGGGGAAAAAAGGCTAGCCGAAATGGTGAGTTTCAGCTAACCAATTGACTAATCACTAAACCAAAAAGGGATATCCCCCCTTCTTTTACCGGGTTGTTATTTATTTATTTATTTATTTTGGTCTTTTAAACTTGATTTCTCTTTATTTTAAGGCTTTTAAGTAATAGTATTAAATAATAAGTGTTGTGTCTACTACATTTTGACAATATTTTTACAACAAATCTTCAATGGTAAGTTATGATTCTTATGTGAATCCACCATTGAAATTATTTTTTCCCCACCAATAATAATCAATAATAACTCGCCATTGAGAAATTATTGTGAAAATGTTGTAAGCATAACATTTTTAATATTAAAAAATTTTCTTTCTCACCTAAACTCACCGTTTTGGCTGGTTACAAAACACAAAAGTTGAACAAACCAAAGCTGTATAATTAAAGGCATTGGCTCTTTTTATATAGTTAATAGATATAGATTAGAAAAAAAAAATTTGGATATAATGTGTGTTGTAACTTGTACTAATAAATAAGGAGAAAATACTTTTCTAGTCCTGACATTTTAGGTGAGTTTCCATTTTGCCCCTTGTTAGGAACATATGTCACTATTTTGTGTAATTGGTTAATCTTTTGACAAAACACACTTTACTCATATTTGGGTAGATCTAGGATGTATTTAATACTTCAAGGAACAAGAATTCAAGTCTAGTATTGAAGCCATGTAAATATGTCCAAGAAACAAGTGAAGAAGTGCTGATTTTTTAAAGCTCTATAGCTGCTCGACACCTTTCGACAGCTAGGCTATATCTATCGAGATCTTCAGTTAATTTTTATCGCAATCTTGACACCTCTCGAAAGCTAGGTCGATCAATCGAGCAATTTTCTGTCTCCTCGACCTCGATAGCTCCTCAATAGCTTGCAACAGATAGGCTCGACACCTCCTCGACACCTCCTCAATCGATCGAGAATTACTGAGCTTTATGAAATTCAAATTTCCAGATCTGATTTTCGGCCCATACTAACATGTATGTGTAGGGTTTCTTTTCTCACAATCCTAGACATATATAAAGCTTATTTTAGAGACCATCACATAAGAGAATACAAGAAGAACATATGCAAAAAGTGACTGATGCCTTATTATCTCTAAAAGAAGCTACTACGTCTTTGCGCCTTAAGGTTTTGTAACCAAGTTCTTCTTAAGCTTTATTGTTGATGAAGTGAAGAACTTTGCAGCCAACATTCTTCTTCCTTAAGCTGGTGAGTGAGTCACGTACTGGGATTCGTGCAAAGGAGTTAGTAACGTACTGGGATCTATACATCAAAAAGGGTGGCGTTCATATATTGAAGAGTGTTAGGACATATGTAGTTCACTTTAAGAACATATGTCATACTTTTATGTAGTTGGCTAATCCTTTGACAAAATGTACTTTACTTGTATTTGGATAGATTTAGGATGTGTTGAAATACTTCAAGAAACCGTGTTTCAAGATCAAGAATTGAAGCCTTCAAGTCTGTTCAAGAAAACAAGCTGTAAGTGCAATTTCATTAAAGCTCGACAGCTGCATCTATCGAGCTTCAATAAGCTGTTTTCAGCCCCGTGTCTCGACACCTTCTCGATAGCTTCTATCTGTCAAGATTTATAAAAATTAGAATTTTGATATGATTTCTTGGGATTTGTGAATATGTTTTTGGGCCTTTTTTTCTCCTAACCCTAGACATATAAAAGGATTGTTTTAAGGGCCTTCAACAGATATACATGTTGCACAAGCATTGAGCAAACCTTGTTCAAGCAATTTGTAACTGGAGACAAAGTTCTGCCCTTGTTCATCTCTTCTGAAGAAGTTGCTGTGTATGTGCATCTTTGGGTTTTGTGACCAAGCATCTTCTTGATCTTCATCGTGTAGGATGAACTGAAGAACTTTGTAGCCAACCCTCTTTCTAGTTGGTGATTGAAGTCGTGTACTGGGATTCGCGCATCTGGTTAATCACGTACTTGGGAGCCGTGCATCAAAAGGGGAAACTGTCACTACAGAACAAGTCCAATTAGGTATTGGGGTAAGGGTTCAACTGTGGGTTGGTAAGGTACTTGGGATTCCTTTACTTGTAACCGCTTGTTTTGATAATAGTGGAGTTTCGGGAGTAGTGACCTGAAAATCACCTGGTGGGGTTTTTGCCATTAAAGTTTTCCCCATTTGTAAACAAATCACCGTGTCATTTAATTTCTGCTGCATATTTAGTTATTTGGTGATTTGTTTGTGCTGCCACGCAATTGCATGTTAATTAACCTAATTAAGAAACTTGGTTAAATTAATTGGTTAATTAATCACAAGGGGTCAATACGTTTGTGGCCTATCAAGTGGTATCAGAGCAGGCATACTTTGATTAGGATAATCTTTGCTGTGTTTGATCCATTGACCCCTGTTTGTCATGGATAGAGGACAGTCGTTAATCATACCTCCTTTATTTGATGGGACTAACTATGCCTACTAGAGAGTATGCATGAGAGTTTTTTTATAGTCCTTAGACGAGAAGGTGTGGCAAGCTGTGGAGATTGGCTGGACTAAGCCAAAAGAAGCACCAGCCGATTGGGATGAAGCCAAGATCAAGGCGGCAAACTTCAACAGCAGAGCATTGAATGTGTTGTTCAGTGCGGTCACCAATGAGGAGTTGGCATACTTTGATCAGGATAATCTTTGCTGTGTATGATCCATTGACCCCTGTTTGTCATGGATAGAGGACAGTCGTTAATCATACCTCCTTTATTTGATGGGACTAACTATGCCTACTGGAGAGTATGCATGAGAGTTTTTTTATAGTCCTTAGACGAGAAGGTGTGGCAAGCTGTGGAGATTGGCTGGACTAAGCCAAAAGAAGCACCAGCCGATTGGGATGAAGCCAAGATCAAGGCGGCAAACTTCAACAGCAGAGCATTGAATGCGTTGTTCAGTGCGGTCACCAATGAGGAGTTCAAGAAGATATCCTCAACTGAAATTGCTAAGGAGGCTTTGACCATCCTCTAGACAACCTATGAAGGAACCAAGGCTATCAAAGATTCAAAGTTTTAGAGGTTCACTACAAGCTTTGAAGAAATAAAGATGGAGGAGGATGGGTCGTTCGATGAGTTCTATGCCAAGCTCAAGGACATAGTGAACTCAGCCTTCAATCTTGGGGAGACCATTCCTGAACCCAAGATTGTGAGGAAAGTGCTCAGATCTCTACCTGAGAGATTCCATGCCAAGATTACGGCGATTGAGGAATCAAAGGATATTGACAAGATTCCTTTAACTGAGCTGGTTGGAAACTTGTAGACCTACGAGTTAGGGTTATCTAGGATTGGCAAGTCAAGCAAAGGCAAGAGCATGGCCTTGAAGGCCAAGAGCAGTGAGACAGACGAGTCTTCCGATGATGAAGATTTCAAGATGAAGTCCTACATCACCAAGCAGTTTAAGAAATTTATGAAGAATGCCAATGGAAAGGGCTTTAACAAGGACCGCAGGCAATCCAGTTCTTCTCAGTTCAAAAGTCAGGACAAAGGGAAGAATGATGCAAAGGAAAGTGGTCAGTACACTGTTCCCGCAGGGCCTAAGTGGTTTGGATGTCATGGATTTGGACACATGAAACATGAGTGTCCTAAATATCTCAAGAGCATTGGGAAGAGTAAGGCACTTGCTGCAACCTTGAGTGACACTGAGCCTGAAGATGATTCCGATAGTGAGGATGACGGAATCTTAAATGCCTTCACTGCCACAGTCAATCCTACTGAAAGGATTGTTGATGAAGTGGAAGAAGAAGAAGAATTGGTGGACACCAAGTGTGAGAAGATGGATGATCAAGATGATATCTATTCAGCCTACGAGAAACTATACAAGCTGTCTGAGAAACACAAGAAGCTCTATAGGCTGACCACCAAGAAGCTCAGCGATGTGGAACTTGACCGTGAAGAGTTATCCACAAAGTTTGATGAGGCAAATCAAACCATTAGAGTGCTGTGGTTCGAGAACATTTTCCTGGCTGAGAAGACCAAGAAGCTTGAAGCGGAGCTATTTCAAGTTAGAGCTCAGTTGGAGAGGACCTTGAGTGCAAAGCTTGATGAGATGCTCAGCATTCAAAAATCTGCTTTAAATCGAACAGGTTTAGGGTATGGTCTTTCTTCCTCTAATATTGCTTCTACTAGTTCTACTATTTTTGTTCCACCTGCTAATAATATTGAAATTGAGAACATTGATGCTAAAACTGAATTAGCTAGTGAGAACGTAGACAAGGGTAAATCTATCTTAAGAGCACCTCCTAAGCAAAATAAGAAAGATGTTAAAAACCCTAGAGCTAAGAAGGCTATCTCTCAAAAGCCCAAACAGAAGAAGCAGCGTCTCTGTCATCATTGTGGTGTTGCCGGTCATACTCGACCAAATTGCTATAAGTGGTTAGCCACTCAACAGAGCAACGGCATGATTACATCTGGAAGCCAAAATCAGCTTCAATCCTCTCTTGCTCCTCTTGGAGATCTTCTGAAAGCCCTTATGTTCCTTTCGAACTTGAACGGGTTCAATTCCTCCCCCTCACCACTGGTTCAAGGATTCAATCAAAGGAAAGGTTCTTCCAAGGTGTGGAAGAGAAAGGACTCTAAATGATTCTATCACTTTCTTCTATCTTCTTGTTGTTTTTTTTGTTGCATTACTTGTGTGTTTTGCTTTTATTTTGAGTCAGTTTAGTTTTTATGCTTTGCTTTGATAACATGTTTTTGTTTGTTTTCAGTTTTTGTTTATTTTGTTTTTGAGATAAAAATAAAAAATAAAAAATTGAAAAATCAAAAAATACAAAAACAGTGTGTGTTTTGTGTACATTGGTATTTGTGTACCTTGGATGGCCATTGAAATAAAGTTTTCTAAACTTTGTATCTTTTGTAGCTTAGATGAGCATCTCTATGCACAACTAAGCAAGTGAGTTTTGTGGCTCTTGTTTGTGATGAGTAAGGTTAAGTGATCTCTTTAGACTTAACACTCATATCACTCTTTTTGACGAGTAGGACTAGAAAATTCTAAGAGAAAGGCATAAATAACCATCTTACCACTGTTACCCACCAATCATGAATAACACCTGTATACTTCGGCATAGCAAAAGTGCAGTGTCAATGACATTTGTATGCTTTGGCATAGCAAAATTGGAATGACAAATTAATGGGTATTTCTTTTCTCTCTCTTATATGCCCATGCATGATATGCTAATAAAAGGAAAATATGCAAAGAAAATAAAAATAAAAAAGATTAAAAATGCTTTAAATATGATTGCAAGCATGTATTCTAGGAGATGTGGGAGTTATAGGCTGTACCTTGAAGGTGATAGTCCTCATCAAACAGTTATGATTGTGTGTGAGTCAAAGTGATGTTCTCATATCTCAAATCGTCATAACATATATATACTTATGCAATCTTGCGATGTTTTTTACACACAACACACAATATTCTTTGCTACTCTTGATACATGTGCAGGTACAATGTGATTTGGCCATCACTAGGTTTACATGTGCTTATGTATGCTCACTAAACTGCCATAACTTCTTTTTGAAATATAAAATTGGTTAGACTTGTTTAAGGTGTGTGTGTGTTTTTGGAGATCCATGTGCTTAAAAATTACAGTTATGGGATGATCTTGAGAGATTAACATGTTGTTTGGATCTTTGGTTGAGTTGCATGTTGGATTGCATTCATATCTGTGTTTTTCACTTCTCGAAAAACTATTTTTAAAAGCTAACTCGACAGCTTCTCGATACCTCCTCGATACCTTACTATCTGTCGAGCTTCTCAAGCTTTTTTTAATCACAATCTCGACACTTCCTCGACACCTGGTGGATCGATCAAGAAATCTCCTGTCTCCTCGATAGCTTCTCGATACCTTGTCAATCGATTGAGCTTTTGTCTTTGATCTGGTGTTTATTCCTCGATACCTCCTCGACACCTGTATTTGTCGAAGACCATTTTTCTCGAAACCTACCTCGACACCTCTCGACACCTCATCTGTTGAGATTTACTGAGGTTCTATTTATATCCCTCGTGCGATCCGGATCTTATTTCCCTCGATCTCTCTCGATCTGTCTGCACCTGTTCATCTCCCAAACTCATCTTTCTCACTCAAAAACTTCAACCAACATGATTTTCGGCCCTTCCTTGCTTCAAATCATTTGGAATGATCTCTTTTCCCTTCATTCTTCATGCATTTAGATGTATGCAATATCTCTGTGTGCTGGTAGGATTGGATTGGGCTAAGCCCATGATGATTTTTGTGTTGCATGTCACATGTTCATGCATACGTACTCTCATTTCAATATATTTTCATATATTTGAACTGTTTGGGACTTTTCTGATTCTCTCTCTCTCTCTCTCTCTCTCTCTTTCTCTCTCTCTCTCTCTCTCTCTCTCTCTATTGTTTGCGTTAGTCATGTCTATGGCACCTAAGCGTAAATCTGCTTCGCCTAGGAACCTTCTTCGTTCCGAGGCATCATCTTCTGATCCTACTCCTTCTAACATTTGTTTCCGTGATGAGGATGCCCGTAAAGCATTCTTGGAGAACTTTTCTAGATGAGGTGTTCATTTGGAATGCCGAGTCATTTTGGCGGACTTCGCTGACACTGACCTTCCCGATGTCATTCACAGTCGGGGATGGAAGTCACTGTGTGACGTCCCAGTCACTTGTCCTCTCGTGCTTATTCAGGAGTTTTACTCCAACATGCACGAGATTGAGTCTTCAGTACCTCTCTTTCACACTCGCGTTCGAGGTACGCGCTTTGTTGTCACACCGTAGCTTGTTGCAGATGTGCTTCAAGTTCCGAGGGTAAAGCATCCTGATTACCCCGGTTGTGAGCGTCTGTGGACTGTGTCCAAAGACGAGTTAATGTCTGCTTCTTGTTAGCACCCATCTGTTTGGGGTGAGCGTCAATTTACATCATGTCGGCCTTTTGCTAAAGGTCCTAAATTCATGAACATGGTGATGACTTTTGTGTTGCACCTACTGTCTCACTATAACTCTATCACAGAGCCTCGTGCTCGATTTTTGCTTTCTTTGTTAAAGCACCTCACTATTGACTTTCCTTCACATTTCATTTTTTCCATCATAAATGTTTTTAGGGATATGGCTACCCATGATAAGCTCATCTTTCTTTCTGCTATCACGAGGATATTATGCCATTTTTCTGTTCCTTTTCCCTCCTCTGATCACTTTCCTGTCATGTGTGCCATAGATGCTGCTACCGTAAAATATAATGATGCACAGTTTAGGTCTTAACAGGAGTTAGCAGCTCCTCCCTCTGGTTCGACTCCATCTCGTTCGACACCCTCTTGATCTGCTCCCTCTTCTTTTTTAGGCGATGTCTCTCTTGGAGACATCATGGCGCAGTTACAGCGCATGGATGCTCGTTTCGATACACTCTCCACTAATTTGTATCAGGTGAATGTTCGTGTTGGTCGTATTGCTAAACGATAGGCGACCATGGGTGGTTTTGCTCTTAAGGCTACTCATTCGCCACCTCTTCCAGTGGCTTCTGATGATGATGCTAGCGATGATGATGACGCTTCGGATGATGATGATGGAGATGCTAACTCTACTGATGAGATGTCTACTTGACACTCTTGCCCTTTATCACTCGTGACAAAAAGGAGGAGTAGTTTTGGATATGAGAGTAGTCATTCTTAGGGGGAGAGTTAGTATAGGACATTAGGACATTTTTGTTAGGGGGAGTGTTAATACTTGAGGGATGTAGTGAGGATATGATGTATCTTTTCTTTTCTTTCTTTTTAGATACATTGTTCATGTACATTAGATCTTGTGATCATTTTTACACATACATTGTACTTATCTTCTTTATATGTGGATGTATGTTTCTTTCACCTATCTCTACATGTATTGTTTCTTTTCTCTCTTTATACGCATATTTCTTTAATTGTATGCAATCTATTATTTCTGTTTCACACAAGATGCCTTGATGAGTTTTGTTTAAAGTGTTTCAAAAATACAGGTTGTCAAAGTCTACTTGCCATAAACTCTCTTCTTGCAAAATTTTTCAAGAGTTTGTGTTAGGATAGATTTTATTGTATGTAACAAGTGAGTATGAGTTGAGTGATTTATGACTTCTCTCATATGTTCATTTGATTGCTGTGGTTTTGTCACGGATTGTCAAAGGGGGAGATTGTTAGGACATATGTAGTTCACTTTAAGAACATATGTCATACTTTTATGTAATTGGCTAATCATTTGACAAAACGTACTTTATTTGTATTTTGGTAGATTTAGGATGTGTTCAAAATAATTCAAGATCAAGTATTGAAGCCTTCAAGTTTGTTTAAGAAAACAAGCTGTAAGTGCAATTTCATTAAAGCTCGACAGCTGGCTCAACAGCTGCATCTATCGAGTTTCAGTAACCTGTTTTCAGCCCCGTGTCTCGACACCTTCTCGACAGCTTCTATCTGTCGAGGTTTATAAAAATCAGAATTCTGATCTAATTTATTGGGATTTGTTAATATGTTTTTGGGCCTTCTTTTCTCCTAACCCTAGACATATAAAATAATTGTTTTAAGGGCCGTCAACAGATATACAAGTTGCACAAGCATTGAGCAAACCTTGTTCAAGCAATTTGTAACTGGAGATAAAGTTCTGCCCTTGTTCATGTCTTCTGAAGAAGTTGTTATGTATGTGCACCTTTGGGTTTTGTGACCAAGCATCTTCTTGATCTTCATCATGTAGGATGAACTGAAGAACTTTGCAGCCAAACCTCTTTCTAGTTGGTGATTGAAGTTGCGTACTGGGATCTGCACATCTAGTTAGTCACGTACTTGGGAGCCGTACATCAAAAGGGGAAATTGTCACTACAGAACAAGTCCAATTGGGTATTGGGGTAAGGGTTCAACTGTAGGTTGGTAAGGTACTTGGGATTCCTTTACTTGTAACCGCTTGTTGTGATAATAGTGGAGTTTCGGGAGTGGTGACTTGAAAATCACCCGGTGGGGTTTTTGCAGTTAGAGTTTTTTCCATTCGTAAACAAATCACCATGTCATTTAATTTTCACTGCATATTTAGTTATTTGGTGATTTGTTTGTTCTGCCACGCAATTGCATGTTAATTAACCTAATTAAGTAACTTGGTTAAATTAATTGGTTAATTAATCACAAGGGGTCAATACGTTTGTGGCCTATCAAAGAGTTCAGAGGTTATAAAGTAGTAGAAGGTTTCTGCTATAAGTTCATCTACAGGGATTGTAGAGTCTAAGGACAAAGATTTTGTATTAGATCTGAAACTTCTCTTTACTATAGTGGATTGCTTTTCGGAAAGGTTTTCCCCCAGGTTTTTTACTGTGAAACTAGTTTATTTTATTAGTTTTCTTGGATCATTATATCTTGTCTTTTTTATTTTTTCTGCTGCATGATTTTAACATGATATTGATGTTTGTTTGTTTTAACAAGTTTTAGTCATAATAAATCTAATTAACAACTTGGATTTAAAACTTGTTAATTCTATCAACCAGGGTCTAAATTTCCCAACAAGTGGTATTAGAGCGGGTTCACTCTGATTGGATTAATTTCCTAAGTGTGATCTTTGACCCCTGTTGTCATGGATCATGGACAATCTCTTTTGATTCCTCCTTCATTTGATGGAACTAATTATGCGTACTGGAAAGTTCGTATAAAAGTTTTTTTGCAGGCTCTAGGTGAATAGGTATGGCAAAGCTGTTGAAGTTGGCTGGATTAAGCCAAAGGAAGCACCGGTGAATTGGGATGAAGCAACAATCATAGCGGCAAATTTCAATAGTAGGGTCTTGAATGCTTTGTTTTGTGGGGTGACCAATGAGGAATTCAAGAAAATATCATTCACGGAAGTTGCCAAGGAAGCATGGACCATTCTTGAGACCACCTATGAAGGTACCAAGATAGTAAAGACTGTGAAGTTTCAAAGACTCACTAGTAGTTTTGAAGAAATAAGGATGAAGGAGGATGAGACATTTGATGAGTTCTATGCTAAACTCAGGGATATTGTAAATTCTGCCTTCAACCTTGGAGAATCTATAGCAGAAGCCAAAATTGTTAGGGAAATCCTTAGGTCCATACTTGGAAGATTCCATGCCAAGATCACTGCCATTGAAGAAGTGAAGGACATTGATCAACTTCCTTTGACTGAGCTTGTAGGGAACCTTCAAACCTATGAGACGGGATTAGGCTCAATGGGAAAAGGTGGAAAGAGTAAAAACTTGGCTCTTAAGGGTATAGAAGAAGAGATTGAGGACTCTGAAGATGAAGATGAAAGTGAAGATGAGAATGAAGATCTAATTTTCATAACTGATGAGATTATCAAGCTTCTTCAATTTAAGAAAAATGATAAGGGCAAACTTCCTAGGAAATCTAACTCCTCAAAGAAGGGCAAGAATGAGAAACCCCTCATCCAATGCCATAAGTACAAAGGTTTTGGTCATATGAAGATAGAGTGCCTAAACTAACTTATGAAGGAAAAGACCAAGAAGTCAAAAGATAAAAGGTTGGTTGCTATTTGGAGTGATACTGAGAATGACTCTTCTGATGAGTATGTGGATGAATGTAGTCACGTTATGGCCTTTGCTATCACAACTAATAAGGTGATTACGGAGAGTGCTAGTGACAGTGAGGATTCTTCTGATGATGAAGTACCCAAGAATATGACCCTTCAGGAAGCCTATGACAAGCTATGCACTGAATTCATAAAATCCGAAAAGACTTCTCATATTTGTAGAAAAGAGCTTAATGAGGTAAAACTAAAAAAACTGATATGTTAGTCAAGTTAGATGAGACTACAAGGTTAGTTGAGACTCTTGTTGTGGAGAACACCTTATTAGAAGAGAAGGTCAAGAATCTTGAGGTTGAGCTTAGCTAAGCTAGAATTCAAATAGAGAGGATGTCTAGTGCAAAGCTTGATGAGGTATTGAGTGCTCAAAAGCCTAGTTCTGATAAGACTAACTTAGGATTTGCTATTTCCTCCAACCCCTCCTCTTTCATAGCTTTTGGATCAATGACTGTCTTTGTGCCCAAATCTGAGAAAGGTGATAAAGGTATGAAATCTAAAACTGATTTGGCTAATTCTAAATCCTCTATTAGGCCTCATGTTTGTCACAATTGTGGTGTTTCTGGACACATTTGTCATAATTGCTTTAAGTTGTATCATCAAAATCAAATGTCCAAACGGTCACAGGTTTCCTTTTAAGGACCTACATCTTTGTTTGGAGAGTTATTAAATGCCTTGAGTTTTTTAACTCAATTTCAGGAGAATTTTAATTCTTCTATGTCCTTTAGTAGACATACTAGGACACGTGCCTTTTTATCTTCACGGCCAAAGACTCATGCTGTGTGGGTGAGAAAGGAGCTTAAGACTTAATTGTCTTTTCTGTTTGTCCTCTGCTTTAATTCTTTCTATCTAAAGTAGGACTCTCTTTGCTTGATTTCTTATCTGTTTTTGGAATCATGCTTTCATGCATCTACACCTTTCTATCATGCCCTTATGCATATGCATCTTTCTTTTTGCTTTCATGTTGTTTGTCTATTTTTGTTTGATTGTTTAGTTTTTATTTTGTTTTATTTTCAAAATAAAAATAAAAAGGAAAAATCAGAAAAATACAAAAACAGTGTGTGTTTGTGTACATTGGTACTTGTGTACCTTGGATGGCTAGTGAAAAATTTTTTTCTAAACTTTGTATCTTTTGTAGCTTAGATAAGCATCTCTATGCACAACTAAGCAAATGAGCTTTGTGGCTCTTGTTTGTGATGAGTAAGATTAAGTTATCTCTTATACTTAACACTCGTATCACTCTTTTTGACGGGAAGGACTAGAAAATTCTAAGAGAAAGGAATAAATAGCTATCTCACCACTGTTGCCCGCAATCATGAAATGACATTTATATGCTTCGGCATAGCAAAAGTGCAATGTCTGACATTTGTGTGCTTCAGCATAGCAAAATTGGAATGTCAAATGCTTAACATCAATGAGTATTTCTTTTCTTTCTCTTATATGCCCATGCATGATTTGCTTAAAAAGAAAAATATGCAAAGAAAAACAAAAAGCAAAAAGACCAAAATGCTTTTAAATATGATTGCAAGCGTGTATTCTAGAAGATGTGGGAGTTATAGGATGTACCTCGAAGGTAATAGTCTCCATCAAACAGTTATGATTGTGTATGAGTTAAAGTAATTTTCTCATATCTCAAATCGTCATAACATGTATACACTTATGCAATCTTGCGATGTTTTTCATACACACACACAACATGCAATATTCTTTGCTACTCTTGATACATGTGCCAGTACAATGTGATTTGGCCATCACAAGGCTTATATGTGTTAATGTATGCTCACTAAACTGTCTTAACTTATTTTTGAAATATAAAATTGGTTAGACTTGTTTAGTGTGTGTGTGTGTGTGTGTATGTGTGTTTTGGAATCTATGTACTTAACATTTTTCTTGTTAAAAGAATTGTTTTTCACATGTTTTGCATCCTTCTATTACCTTGTCATCCATAGCATCTTGTTTGATTATATTCATGCATTTATATGCATTCCTTGTGCCCGCTTATCATCCTTGATCAGCTTTATGTCTCTCGGGTGAAGCTTTCTGGCTTCTTGTACCATTTGTCAATCATGACAAAAAAGGGGAGAAATACATGCCTCTATAAGGAGGAGTTGTGTTTCATCTTGTTAAGGGGAGTGCTTACCTCCTTCTTCTTGTACACCGGTTTTGTGACCATATTTACATACATTGTGCTTATCTTTGATATATTCTTTATATATTGATGTATGTCTTCTTCACCTATCTTTACATGTGTTACATGTGTTGTTTTTTTTTTCTTTATACACATTTTTCTTATTACTTGTATGCAATCTATTATTTCTGTTTCACACAAAGATGCATTGATGAGTTTTGTTTAAAGTGTTTCAGAAATATAAGTTATCAAAGTCTACTTGCCATAAACTCTCTTCTTGCAAAATTTTTCAAGAGTTTGTGTTAGGATAGATTTTATTGTATTCAACAAGTAAATATGAGTTGAGTGATTTATGACTTCTCTCATATGTTCATTTATTTGTTATGGTTTTGTCATGGATTGTCAAAGGGGGAGATTGTTAGGACATATGTGATTCACTTGTTAGGAACATATGTCACTATTTTGTGTAATTGGCTAATCTTTTGACAAAACACACTTTACCTGTATTTGGATAGATCTAGGATGTATTTAATACTTTAAGGAACAAGAGTTCAAATCTAGTATTGAAGCCATGCAAATCTATCCAAGAAACAAGTGAAGAAGTGCTGATTTTTTAAAACTCAATAGCTACTCGACACCTTTTGATAGTTAGGCTATCTATCGAGACCTTCAGTTAATTTTTATCGCAATCTCGAAACCTCTTGATAGCTAGGTCGATCGATCGAGAATTACTGAGCTTTACAAAATTCAGATTTCCAGATCTGATTTTCAGCCCATGCTGACATGTATGTGTAGGGATTCTTTTCTCACAATTCTAGACATATATAAGGCTTATTTTAGAGGCCTTCACATAAAAGAATACAAGGAGAACATATGCAAAAGGTGACCAATACCTTATTCTCTCTAAAAGAAGCTACTGCATCTTTGCGCCTTAGGGTTTTGTAACTAAGTGTTTCTTGATCTTCATTGTTGATGAAGTGAAGAACTTTGCAACTAACATTCTTCTTTCTTAAGTTGGTGAGTGAGTCACGTACTGGGATTCGTGCAAAAGAATTAGTCACGTACTGGGATCCGTGCATAAAAAAGGGTGGCGTTCATATATTGAAGAGTTCAGAGATTTTGAAACGGTAGAAGGTTTCTACTATAAGTTCATCTTCAGAAATTGTAGAGTCTAGAGATAAAGGTTCTATACTAGATCTGAAACTTCTCTTTACTATAGTGGATTGCTTTTCTGGAAGGTTTCCCTCTAGGTTTTTTACTGTGAAACTAGTTTGTTTCATTGATTTTCCTAGGTCATCATATCTTGCCTTATTTAGTTTTTCCGCTGTATGATTTTGACATGATATTGATGTTTATTTGTTTGTTTTAACAAGTTTTATTCATAATAAATCTAATTAACAACTTAGATTTAAATCTATAAGAAAAGAGTATACTAGAGAGGAGCAGAATACCCTTGCAAAAATTCAAATATCATCGCAAAAGGTTATTAACGAAGGTATATGGCCCTCGAAGGCCATCGTATTTGCTCTTGTCACTAAAAGAGATTTTGCGACCATACATTCGCAAATAAATAATTTATGAGAGCAATCCATCATCGTTACTGAACAAATCCACCCTCACAAATATATTATCAAACGACGAGAAAAGTCGGCGACATATTTTTAGCGAGGAGAAACAATCGTTGTTAACAACTATTTGTGAGGATCTTTATATCCTCGCAATTAGTTATTTGCGAATTCTAAATTGACGACATACTTTTTAGTGACAAATAATGGCATCGCTAAAATTTATTTGTAAGGACTTTTAACCCCTCGCAACTTATTTTTAGTGAGAAGAAGCAGTCGTCGTTAATAACTATTTGTGAAAGCCTTTATACCCTCGCAATTAGTTATTTGCAAGTTTCAAATTAACGACGGGCCAAATAATGACGTTGCTAAAATTTATTTGCAAAGGATTTTAACCCCCTCGGTGTCGCTATTCTATTAATTGCGAGGGACTTTGTCGTCACTATAAAGTTATTTATAACCAAATTTTTATGTCATCAGTGATAATATTTTATATAAATTTTGAAATATTTTATTATTTATTTATTTATAATTTATTTTATATTATTTTTACAATAGTACAATAATTAATAAAAATTGATACAATAATCCGATAATTACTAAAAATTGATCCATCGAAAGATAAAAATTCATACAAGTTCAAACTTCAAAAATATAAAATATATAAAGAAATCCTGAAATTAAACCTTGCTTTAAACTTAAACAACTAGAATTATGACAAGATCTATATTAGTCTTCCTCTGATTCACCCTCTAAGTTGCTTTCAACCTCTATGTTATTGTTTGAGTTGTCCTCTTCATCTTTGCTAGTACCATCCGTTAAAAAAATAAATAAATAAATAAAAACATTAAACATGAGTTAAAATGAAACAATATCACCGCCAACCTCAGCAGACAATATCCACTCCAAAGCAGCATGTCATTGAGTGGCAGAGTTTATAATCAATGAGCTTCGGTTTTAGTTGAAGGAACAACCTGTAGCTTATCCTCAACCTTAGCATCATGTTCAGAACTAGTCTCCGTTTTCACACTGAGTAAATTGGAAGAATGACCAAGAGAAAAGCAAAGTCAAGTGGCTTTTATACACAACACACATGGCTCATGTGCACGTATTGCTTTTCTTTTTGTATTTGCCAACGGTATGTGATGTGAGGGTGGAGTACTGTGGAGGGAGGATTTAAATGGGATCGATGTATTGGTGGTGGGCTGAGAGTCTGGGATCCATTGATTAAGCCTCCCCCAACCCCCTTTGATCTCAGCAATACTTTCAGTGCTCCAAAACTTTGATCTTGTCTAGACAGTTTTGCATGTGCTGAATAGCATCAATGGCGAGACAAGCCCCAACTACAAGTTTGTACTGCTTAAATTTGAGCTCATCATACTTCAAGGCTACATTTCTACAAGCCTTTATACTCCCTAGTAAAAAGAAAAAAAATGGTATTACATTCCATTTTGATAGATGAAAAAATCTGATAAATTTTCAGAAAAAAGTTCCGTTTGGCAGTACATAAAATTAGATTTGCATCTTTGTTATGCTAATCATGAAGAAATATAAGTTATTTAAGTAATTCAAACTATGATAAACTCACACATATATATAAGCATTATCAGCAGGACAATAGAGTATCCATATCTCTGTTATTTGAATTACCACTTAGGTCCAATAAGTTAAATAGCACAAGGCAATTTCCAATACTCCTAACCATGGTGATGGCAGACCAAACCTTTTGGTACTCTTCCCTTGAAGCTCTAATGATGCAAAGCTTTGTGATGGGATTCACATACTTGACTACACATAAACAACAAGTTCAATGATTATTGAAGACATGACACTGTATTCAAAGTAAAATGCAAGTGTGCATAAACAAGAGAAAAGGCAAACTAATAACTGGCAATATGGTACTTACCTTGGAAGGATCCAAGTGATGAAGCAAGACCAGTCTCCAAAGTTTACAAGAATGCTGTCGTTGATCCCTTTTGAGACTTTAAACTGGGTAATAATGATGGGATCATGCCCAGCAAGATCTCTATTAGGATCCAAGAAAACTTCCACAATCATGTACCTATTTTTAAATCCCACCATAATTCTCTACCTAGCATAACAATTGTAACATAACACAATTTAGCATGGAGAAGAGGAATTCTTTTGCTTTCTTTCTTTCTTTCTTTTTAAGATGAAAAAAACAAATAACCTTGTACAGACATGATGGGGAATGACTAAATTGATCGTCAATGCAAAAATTGATAAAAGGAATGAATTAAAAGGAAATTTTAGAAGACAAATAAACATAACCATGATTTGGAAGTTCCACTGGTTTGGAACTTCAACAAAATGGTTATATAAGAAATGATACAGAACTTTAGCATAAGGTCTCTACAGGACTATCAAACAAACATGAAACCATATAAAAGAATTTGAAGGTTTAGTTCTACTCAAAAATCAACTGTAGCACTGAACAATCAACAGGTTAGCGAATAACTCAAAACACAAATGGAAGTAAGAACAAACAGCTTGAAACTCATAACTACACCTAGATATGTAATCCAAAAAACAAATAAACAAATAAACCCAAGGTGATCAAGTTAATCGGTTCTACAGTTTCACTCGAAAACTGACAGAATCTGGTCATAAACCATCAACTAAAGCTAAGTGTCCATTTGGTTAAGCATTTTGGAAGCCTAAAAGAGCGTTTTTAAAACCCAAGTGGAAAAAACTGCATATGAATTATGCTACTTTGCAAGAAAAACAACATAATAAAGAACAATATTGTTGTTCATGTGAAATTTTTTCAAATGTATTTGGTTACATAAGTTCTCCATTATTTTGATTCCCCATATACATTGGTACCGTTACTACAAAAATAACAGAATCAAATTTCCAATGTGTTCTACAAATTCCAGAACCAATATATCTAAAGTCAGGTGATAAGCATATCAATTCTCATTAATATGAGTCCTAAAGAGACAAAAAATAATAATAATCATAATAATATTCTTTTTCAAATTACCAAAGCATGGCAAACATGTCCATCACGAGTCGATGGATGGCCATGGCTCCTTTAATGCGTCCAAGCTATTTCACCCTCATAACATGCGACTGATTATAAAATTAGTTTTTAAAAACCATAAAACCCACTATCACCCTCATCCAAATGAAAAGTGATCTCAAAAAGGAATTATAACTAAACTTCTCCATACCCATGGATAAACGCAGCAACAACTATCTTTAAAAAAATGATAAAACCCATCACTTTCTTAGGCTCTATAGAAGAAGAATCGTACTTGAGAGAGGCGTGACTGAGAGAGAGAGAGAGAGAGGCGTGAGATTGGGGATTTAGGGTTAAAGGGGAAAAAAAAAAATTTCTAGCGCCCAAATTTTTTTTTTTTTTAATGAAGCTGGCGCCCAAAATATTGAAGGCCCGCCTTTATTTTATTTTTCCCAAATGAAAATTATTCTAATATATATATATATATAATCGAAATTCCTTAAAATCTCACAATTTTTATGTCAGTACAAAATTTAAATAAAATTATTATTTGATCTAAATAAAATTATTTTTGTTTAGTTCAAACTTAACAAAGAGTGGAACTCTATTTCTCTAACAAGTCCAACTTAAACTCAAACTCATTATTATCATTTTTTTAAAACAAAATTATTTTTATTTAATCCAAACTTAACAAGAAATGAAACTCTATTTCTCTAACTAGTCCAACTTAAACTCGAACTCAAACTTTGATAATTTATCTCAAAATTTGCGAGTTTAATCATGAACACTATAAAAGCAAAGTAAACCCATATATATATATATATATATATATATTTGGTTAAAGCTGAGTAGAGGTATGAACTTTTCTTATGTTATTTTCTTCTTCTCTACGTTCAAGTAATGACTTCTTCATCAAATTGTAACACAAATTGAAGTCATACAAGAGCGAATCATGCAATAGTGTAGTTTCTTAAATTTTGTATAAAATTATTTTAGTTTACCTTTCAAATAGGTAGGTTCCCATGCATAGCATGGGTTAACGACTAGTGAAATCTAAATCTTACATATTGGGTAGAAGTGACAAAATAAACCAATTTGCCAACTCAAACCCACCCAATTTTCATGCCAATCGGATTTAATTTACCATTTGATCTTTAAACTCATCTTTTATGCGTTATTTTAAACTACAAAAACTTGAATTTAGACAATTGATTGATGACATGCCTATTAATCTTTGATCACTTTGAAATTTTGTAAGCATGAAAAATATATGAATATAATATAATCTAATGGTAGATTTATCAAAATTCGTATCGAATTAAGAAATATAGGGTTAGGTTCAAGTTACACATGATGTAACTCTAAAAAATATTACACTACCCAATAACTTATTATTGAATTTATATTTTGAAAATCCAACCGTTGGATTACATGTTCTATATGATCTTAATATGCATGCCAATTTCATGCTAATTGGATGTAATTTACCATATGATCTATAAATTAATCTTTTATGCATTATTTTAAACTACTAAAACTTGAATCTAGACAATTGATTAATGACATAGCTATTAATCTTTGATCACCTTGAAATTTTGTAAGCAAGAAATTATATGAAGATAATGTAATCTAACGGTAGATTTGTCAAAATTCATATTGAATTAAGAAATATAGGGTTAGATTCAAGTAACACCTGATATAACTCTAAAAAATGTTACACCAACCAGTAACTTATTATTGAATTCATATTTTGAAAATCCATCCGTTAGATTATATGTTCTATATGTTCTTAACATACATTACAATTTTCATGCCAATCAAATGTAATTTACCATTTGATCTTTAAACTCATCTTTTATGCGTTATTTTAAACTACCAAAACTTGAATTTAGACAATTGATTAATGACATGCTTATTAATCTTTGATCAGCTTGAAATTTTGTAAGTATTAAAAATATATGAAGATAATGTAATCTAACAGTAAATTTATTAAAATTCGCATCGACTTAAGAAATATAAGGTAGGGTTCAAGTTACACCTTACGTAACTCTAAAAAATGTTACACAACCCAATAACTTATTATTGAATTCATATTTTGAAAATCCAACCGTTGGATTACATTTTCTATACGGTCTTAACATGCATGCCAATTTTCATGCCAATCGGATGTAATTTACCATTTGATCTATAAACTTATCTTTTATGCATTATTTTAAACTACAAAAACTTGAATCTAAACAATTGATTGATGACATAATTATTAATTTTCAATTATAAATTTAAAAAGCATGAAGATAATGTAATCTAATGGTAGATTTGTCAAAATTCACATCGAATTAAAAAATATAGGATTGGGTTTAAGTTACACCTGATATAATTCTAAAAAATGTTACACCATCCAGTAACTTATTATTGAACTCATATTTTCAAAATCTAACCATTGGATTACATGTTCTATATGTTCTTGACATGCATGCCAATTTTCATGCCAATCAGATGTAATTTACCATTTGAGTTTTAAACTCATCTTTTATGTGTTATTTTAAATTACAAAAACTTGAATTTAGACAATAAATTGATGACATGCCTATTAATTTTTGATCATCTTGAAATTTTGTAAGCATGAAAAATATATGAAGATAATGTAATCTAACGGTAGATTTATCAAAATTCGCATCGAATTAAGAAATATAGGGTAGGGTTCAAGTTACACTTGATGTAACTCTAAAAAATGTTATACCAACCTGTAACCTATTATTGAATTCATATTTTGAAAATCCATTCGTTGGATTATATGTTCTATATGTTCTTCACATACAATACAATTTTCATGCCAATCAGATGTAATTTACCATTTGATCTTTAAACTCATCTTTTATGCATTATTTTAAACTACCAAAACTTGAATTTAGACAATTGATTAATGACATGCATATTAATCTTTGATCAGCTTGAAATTTTGTAAGCATTAAAAATATATGAAGATAATATAATCTAACGGTAGATTTATCAAAATTCGCATCGAATTAAGAAATATAGGGTAGGGTTCAAGTTACACTTGACATAACTCTAAAAAATATTACACAACCCAATAACTTATTATTGAATTCATATTTTGAAAATCCAACCGTTGGATTACATTTTCTATATGGTCTTAACATGCATGCCAATTTTTATGTCAATCGGATGTAATTTACGATTTGATCTATAAACTCATCTTTTATGCATTATTTTAAACTACAAAAACTTGAATCTATTGATTGATGACATAATTATTAATTTTTGTTTACCTTGAAATTTAAAAAGCATGAAGATAATGTAATCTAATAGTAGATTTGTCAAAATTCACATCGAATTAAGAAATATAGGGTTGGGTTCAAGTTACATTTGACAAAACTCTAAAAATTGTTACACAATCCAATAACTTATTATTGAATTCATATTTTGAAAATCCAACCGTTGGATTACATTTTCTATATGGTCTTAACATGCATGTCAATTTTCATGCCAATCGGATGTAATTTACCATTTGATCTATAAACTCATCTTTTATGCATTATTTTAAACTACAAAAACTTGAATCTAAACAATTGATTGATGACACAATTATTAATCTTCGATTACCTTGAAATTTAAAAAGCATGAAGATAATGTAATCTAATGGTAGATTTATCAAAATTCACATCTAAAAAATATTACACCACCTAGTCACTTATTATTGAACTCATATTTTGAAAATCTAACCATTGGATTACATGTTCAATATGTTCTTGGCATGCATTTCAATTTTCATACCAATCGGATGTAATTTATCATTTGAGCTTTAAACTCATCTTTTATGCGTTATTTTAAACTGCAAAAACTTGAATTTAGACAATTAATTGATGACATGCTTATTAATCTTTGATCACCTTGATATTTTGTAAGCATGAAAAATATATGAAGATAATGTAATCTAATGGTAGATTTATCAAAATTCACATCGAATTAAGAAATATAGGGTTGAGTTCAAGTTACATTTAACAAAACTCTAAAAATTGTTACACCACCCAATAACTTATTATTGAATTCATATTTTGAAAATCCAATCATTGGATTACATGTTTTATATGGTCTTAATATGCATGCCAATTTTCATGCCAATCGGATGTAATTTACCATTGATCTATAAACTCATATTTTATGCATTATTTTAAACTACTAAAACTTGAATCTAGACAATTGATTGATGACATGACTATTAATCTTTGATCACTTTGAAATTTTGTAAGCATGAAAAATATATGAAGATAATGTAATCTAACGGTAGATTTGTCAAAATTCACATCGAATTAAGAAATATAGGGTTAGGTTCGAGTTATATCTGACATAACTCTAAAAAATGTTACACCACCCAATAACTTATTATTGAATTCATATTTTGAAAATCCAACCCTTGGATTACATGTTCTATATGTTTTTAACATGTATACCAATTTTCATGCTAATCGAATATAATTTACCATTTGATTTATAAACTCATCTTTTATGTATTATTTTAAACTACTAAAACTTGAATCTAGACAATTGATTGATGACATGGCTATTAATTTTTGATTACCTTGAAAATTTGTATGCATGAAAAATATATGAAGATAGTGTAATCTCATGGTAGATTTGTCAAAATTCACATCGAATTAAGAAATGTAGAGTTGGGTTCAAGTTACACGTGATGTAACTCTAAAAAATGTTACATCACCCCATAACTTATTATTGAATTTATATTTTGAAAATCCAATCGTTGGATTACATATTCTATATGTTTTTAACATGTATGTCAATTTTCATGCTAATCGGATGTAATTTATAATTTGATTTATAAACTCATATTTTATGCATTATTTTAATGGGAAGAAATTTTTATTCACTTTTAAGAGAGAGAGAGAGTGAGAGAGAGGGAGAGAGTACAAAAGGCTGAAATTCTTGAATTTTAGGCTACCATTTTGAAGTTGAAAGTGCAATCATTTTTTTATGGGTACAATTGTTTAGAAAATAAGGAAAAGCCTTTCTTATATAAGATATATATAAATGGTTTTGTTTTAGACTGTAAACAAAAAGTTCATCTAAAGAATACAAAGTTCTATATGTTTATATGTTTTTTTTTCCTTTGAATTTTTTTAATAATTTTTATCTAAAAAAAATTTAATATTTTTATGATTTTTTGTGAAGGTCAATCGTGGCCCTCGCAAATAATTTACTATTAGTAAGGATATATTTTTAACCCATACAAAAATAAACTTTTTGCAAGGGATTTTTATTGTCCCTTGGAAATAATTTGGTGAGAACATTTCCCTCCAAAAATTTTGACATTTTAATGATTATTTGTGAAGGTTGATCCTTGCCCTCGCAAATAATTTAGTATTAGTGACGGTTTTTTTTAACCGTCACAAATAATACACTTTTTGCGAGAGATTTTTAATTGTCCCTTGCAAATAATATGAAGGGAAAATTTCCCTCCAAAATATTAGTATTTGTGACGGCTATAACACATAATTACGATAGCTTTTCTTGTTGGTCACAAATAATTCACATTTTACCAAGTATTTGCGAGGGCTTTATTTTGCCGTTACAAATAAGATTTTTTGAGAGGGCTTTTTGGGTCCGTCAAAAATTCTTGGTTGCTAATAGACATTTTTCTTGTAGTATATAAAAACTTGTTAATTCTATTAACCGGGGTCTAAATTTCCCAACACCTCTTCTTTTTTTTTTAGCCCCTATTTTGGTCCTTATATTTTTTCAAATTGTTTTCAATGTAATTCCTATTATCATCTCAGTAATGAAAATCACCTACGTGTTAGTGCATAGTTGACATACTAAAATATTGATATGACTATTAAAATAATAGAAGTTAAAGAAACCAAAAAAAATAAGAGAAAATAAAAGGATAAAAATAACCAAAAATAATAATAATAAAGTAGATGAACAGGAAAAAAAAAATGAAAAGACCATTGCCCAGGGGACAATTTTTTCCAAAATAAAAGAGACAAAAAACCATATGGGGTTGCACACCGGACAATCTTGAAGAAATAGAGGTAGAAGAAAAAAACACGAAAGAGACAAAAGGCAAAAGAAAAAAACAGAACGTTGCATAGGGACAAATTTGTCCAAAATGAAAGAGACAAAAGTCATATGAGGTTGCATAAGGGACAATCTTGAAGAAATAGAAGTAGAAGAAAAAAATTGAAAAAGACAAGAGTAGTATTTTCTTTCAAACACACTGCTATTTTTGTGTATGTTAGCATTCTCATTGCGCAATTTGCAGTAAGAGCACTCACAATAGTGGTGCTATATTGTTATATTTGTATTTTTTAGCTTCTCAAACACTAAAAAGTATGCTCCAACAGTGGAGCTAAATCTATTTTTTTTTAGCTCTATTGCTATAGTGCACATCTATAGATAGATGTGCACTGTTAATGAGAGATAAAAAAAATATTATTTTATTTAATTTCTCTCTCCTCTTTCATTTAAAAAATATTTTCTCTTTCTTTCTTTTTCTCTCTCCAGCTTCTCTTCTTTCTTCCTTTTTCCTTCTCATTTTTTTTTTCTCTCCCTCATCTACTCTCTGCTTCATCGATCTGTTTTGGATCTTCATCTTCATCTTCATCGCTGATCTGTTCTGGGTTCATCTTCATCGCCGTCCCACGCCGCCGACCCATCTCGCCCCCGACCCATCTCGCCCAGTCCTCCATCTCACTGCCGACCCACTCGCTTGGCTTCTCTGGTATCCCAGTCCACGCCGACCCACTTGCCAGCATGGCCTTCGATGGGCCCCACGTACTTCACCGTTCCGATTCTTCTTGGATCGTTCGCTGAGTGGACTTACTGGCCCACTCGGAACTTTGGGCTCAACTTGGTTGAGTCGTCCTGCATTTTCTTCTTCTTCTTTCTTCTTCGATGAAAGCTCTTAACTGAACATTTATTTCATATTCGTTTTATTTTTTTTTTCTTGCTGTGGACTGGTGGTGGTGGTGGTGGTGGCTGTGGTTGTGGCTGTGGCTGATGGCAGAGGCGGTTGTGGTTGGTGTTGTGGATTTTTTTTGGTAGTGGGATATATTATTTTATTGTGATGTTTATATTATTTTATTGTGTTGAAAGCTAAAATAAATCCACTGCTGCAGCATGTGTGTAGGTAAAATAGATAAAGTAACTTTTGGTAGAGCTAAAAAGCTAAATTTTTAGCTCCACTACTGTGGATGCTCTTAAAGACACGCACCAGCAGCTCATCTATATCCAGGGGCGGCTTGATGCATTTGAAGCCTAAGGCGAAATTGAAAATGAGGTCTTTTATATATTTAAATGACTTTAAAAAATATTACTTAAATTCTACTATCTTGTTTTAGATGCAAAATTATTACTAATTAACATGAAAATGTAGATTTTTTTTAGAAAGTTTGTAGATATAAAAAATTGACAAAACTTTTACACCTGTTGATATGGTAGATCGATAGTGGTAAGTAAAAGAGTAATATTAGTAGTGAACCTAGGTAAAAACTAATAAAAGTTTGTCAACTCAATTATTGTAGAAAACGTTGTAAATTTTTTTGTGTATTTCTTTTTTTAGATGTGCTACATTCACAATATTTTTCACAACAAATCCTAATTGTTAAGTTGTTATTAGTTTAAATTGAACTCACTACTGAAATTATATATTTTGTTATCAACAAGTAATAGTTTCTAATAACCTACTACTTAAAATTTGTTGTAAAAATATTGTGAAAAATGTTGTCAACGTAACATTCCTACTTAATAAAAAATAATATTTTACATAATGACTAGTATTTTAGCTTAATTAAATTAAAATTTAGGGCATTTTTTCTACTTGGGGTCTTAGGCAGCCGCATCAATTGCTTACCCTGCTGAGCCGGCACTGTCTATATCAATATAGTAAACAATACATGTTGATGTTGCTACGGAAATATTTAAAGATAAAAGAAGGGTTGTGTAAATGGGTAACTCCAACCAGACACAAGAGATACTTTTAATTTCCTTAACTATGTAAAACTAGATGGAATCAATAGAAACCGCGTCATTCAGGTTAGATTTTTTTTATCTCATTTTTTTGCTCTCAACCACGCATTTCCTTTCACTTATCAGTTTTCACACTCATAGGATAAGTTTGGTAGACTGTAATAAGCTATGTAATGTAATAGTTATTCGTATGATTTAACTATTTAGTAATTTGGTTATATTTTTATTAAAGATAACAGTCATTCTTTATGAATATCTATTCTTTAAAATGAAGAATAGTTATTCATCTCTAAAAGGGTTGTAATAACTATTCCTTAGTAGGTGTATTAATTTCTAAAATTAATATATATATATATATATATATATATATTTCCAAATAAACAAACTTTTTATATGCACATAACAATTATGAAAATAAAAAATCATAAAAAATAACTAATCTCTCTTTCAAATTTAAAAAATATTATTTTTTAGGATATATAATTATATGAATAAGATATTTTCTAAAATATATCTTAAGTTTAATTTAAAATGTTCTCATTATATTGTCTTCAAGGTTCTATATTGTGTTGTCACTAAATAAATGAATAGTAATAAGTATTACATTACAACATCTTGTATTTTTTATAATACATATTCATATTCCTATGTAATTATCGTTACAGTCTACTAAACGTGCCCATAAAGTTTCTCAATTTACCTTTCACCTCCTTGGCGTTCACTCTCAGTTAATCTCTCACATGCTCAGGAATAGTGACGCAGCTGGGCCTATAAAATGGGATGTAAATAGAGATAAACATGCAGAGAGTGCTGTGTGAAGTGAAAAATAAAAAATAAAAAATAAAAAAAATAAAAACATTGCCTTGTTCAGAGCGGAGATCTTGTTGCGATGTTGGTTTTACTGGGTATCTAAAAAGGTATTATTGTGTTTTTCAAATTTTATTGTGAAATTAGTTTTTGGATATAAACTTAGAGAATTGCATTCTCTATTTTATTATAGTCCCTCTATATTACAAGGATTTTCACGTAATGTGTTCTCGTGTGATTAATTTTCTTAGTGCTTGCGTGATTTCTATTATTAATTTTTTGCTTCAAGTTATATTTAAATTTCATTAACACAGATGGAGATTTATCGCAACAAATTTATGGCAGATGTCCTCTTTGTGAAGTATCTCAAAACTCTCATAATATTAAACAGATTGCATAAACAAAACCAAGAAATACTTCGCGTCCAAACTCATATATTGCAGCCGTCAAGCCATAAAAAAGTTGTATCACTGACCACATTCTTCACATTTTTACAGGATTTGAAAGAACAACCATACCCTCAAAACCATGTTTACTTTCAGGGAGATGTTTGCATCATTGGCACCATTTTTCAATTTCAGGGAGATGTTTACATCATTGGCACCATTTTTCACTGCTGCTGTTGTGATTGTACTAAGTCCCTTTGTAAAAGAACACATACCTTCAGCAGTCAGCAATTATCTCGTCTCCATGTATGAAAAGTGGCTCTCTAGATTCTCTACGCCTCAAGTCACTGTCGTCATTGAAGAGAAAGGTAATCTCAATATTAGCAACCAAATCTATGGAGCTGCGAGAGCCAACCTACGTACCCTGATTTCTAATTCAACAAAACCAAAACGTTTCAAGGTAAACAAAAAAGACGGGCAAAATGAATCAACCATTGATATCGTCGAGGATGAAGAGGTTATTGATATATTTAATGGAATTAGACTCAAATGGAAGTTATGTGCTGATAATAATAGATATTTTGAGCTTTCCTTTGATAAGGGATTCGAAAAAGAAGTGCTAGAGTCTTATTTACCTGATATAATAGTTCGTTATGAGAGATTTCAAAACGACAACAACGTGGTAAAGCTTTACGGCACCCGCGATATTGGCTATCGTGAGGAACGTTGGGTTCATGTTATTCTTGAACATCCAGTTACGTTTGAGAAGTTGGCAATGGACCCAGAGCAGAAGAAGATGCTCAAGGCTGATTTGGACAGGTATCTTGGAAGGAAGGAATTATATGACCATGTTGGCAAGACACGGAAGCGTGGGTATTTGCTTTATGGCCCACCGGGTACCGACAAATCAAGCTTGATTGCTGCCATGGCTAATTACCTAAACTTTAACATCTATGATTTGAGCCTTTCCGGTCGGCTTACAGATGAAAGCTTGAGAAGTATATTGGTCTCAACAACTAATCGCTCAATATTGGCAATTGAGGATATAGATTGCGGTACAGAGTTGGATTATCACAGGAGACAATATGACTCAGTTAGCATTCTTTATTCTCATAAAATCTTGTTTTAATTACCTCTATATATTTAGAGTCAACTATTGTCGTGCTAGCTAGATAATTATACACTTTAGGCAGTTTTTGTGTTAATCTTACGTGGATTTAATCGGATAAGTGTGTGATTTTTGTGAATATGTACTGACTCTGACATTCGATGTTTATTAAATTGAAATGGACTATCAACTTTTCTTAGGTGAGCGAGCCGGTTACCGTTAGATTTGGCAAAAATTTTTGAAGAGGGAAAAACCTGCATTTGCATGACGGTCTCTATTCCTGACGGACCTGAGTTCTGACGGGCCACATCTTGTGGGCTGAGTTTGGGTGATCCAGTTGAGTTGGAAGGCCCATAAATGGAATTTCGGCACCAATAAGATTTTATGGGATATACCCATTAGTGAGTTCTCTCCACAAGGAAAAGCCTTGTCCATCAAGTCTAGGATTCTATGAAGAAGAGTCCTACAAGGAAAAGATTCCGTGATTTACGCCCATAAGGATTCCTATATGGAAAAGACTTCTACTCCAAGAAATAGAGGTAAACCCTCTACTACTATAAAAGCCCCAATACCCTCACATGTCAAGGTACGCATAATTTTACCCTCTTTAGCACTCTAGAGTTGTGAGAATATATTTCTGACTTAACCTTCGGAGGGTATTCAGCCGGCACCACACCGGTGCTCTTCGCAAGGTTTTCTCTTCTCTTTGTTGTGTAGGTTCACATTCGTGCGCGTAGGTACCGTGTGGCTCATTGGTGAAATTCTTGACTTCATCAGTTGGCGCCGTCTGTGGGAAACCGCTTATACGCGATTCATAAGCCATATTATCGCTTCCCGGACAAAAGAGTTGCATGGTACTCACACGCTCAATGGCAACCACCAACGACGTTCAAGGAGAGGAACCACCCACGACCGCCCTCAAGAGACAAGTTCGAACTCTTGCTGCGGCCGTGGAATGCCTCACAAAGCAAAACAACGACTTGGAAGAACAGCTGCGCCAGAAGAATGTAGCACCGAACGACTTACAAGAAGACCAAGAAGGGACAAGCGCTGCAAGAAAAAACTAGGAGAGAGTTGAAGCCAACCACGCCCCAACCAGGACGGAGAGACAGAACGTAAGCATGCCGTCCCTCACGGATGCGACTCCTCCACACATCGTCGCAGAGATGCAAGCAATGAGAGAACAGATGGAGGTTATGATGAACGCGCTCAAAGGGCGAGTTTCCAGTGACCTTGACGATCTAGTCAATCGCACTGATTCACCCTTCACTGCGGCCGTGAATTCCTTCCCCCTGCCGCACAAGTTTCGGATGCCGAATATCGACAGTTATGACGGAGTGAAAGACCCTCTGGATCATCTAGAGACGTTCAAAACATTGATGCACCTTCAAGGGGTCGCAGATGAAATAATGTGCAGGGCTTTCCCCACCACGCTGAAAGGAGCTGCTAGGATCTAGTTTAGTCGATTGACACCGAATTCCATCAGCACATTCAAGGAATTAAGTGCCCAGTTCACGTTCCACTTCATCGGGGGACATAGGTACAAGAAATCGAGGGCATGCCTGATGAGCATCAGGCAGCGGGAGGACGAGACGCTGAGATCCTACATAACCCGCTTCAATAAGGAGGCACTCTCGATCGACGAAGCCGACGATAAGATACTGGTGGCAGCCTTCACAAATGAGTTGCGAAAGGGTAAATTTTTGTTCTCTATATACAAGAATGACCCGAAAACCATGACGGAGGTCCTCTACAGGGCAACGAAATACATGAATGCGGAAGACGCGTTACTGGCAAGAGAGGATAAGCCGAGGAAGAGAGAACGACAGGAAGACACTCGGCAGGACCAAGAGCGGAAAAGACTCAAAACTGGGGACCGAAGGGACGACTGACGATCCAAGCCCCAAGGAAGGAAATTTACGAGTTTCACCCCGTTGAATACCCCAGTAGACCAAGTCTTAATGCAAATTAAGGACGAAGAGGCTCTAACCTTTCTGGGAAAGCTCAAGAGTGATCCGAGCAAGCGGTCTAGAGACAGGTATCGCCGTTTCCACTGCGATCACGGTCATGATACGTCTGATTGCTACGATTTGAAACAGCAGAATGAAGCCCTTATCAGACAAGGGAAGTTGCAAAAGTTTATAAGAAAGGAGAAGACGGATCCCCCACCTCAAGAACAGCAACCCCGAAGGGAGAATGAGCGTCCTAGACCCCCAGTCGGAGACATAAGGATGATAGTGGGTGGGACTGCGACAGTAGGTTCATCCAAGAAGGCCCGAAAAACTTACCTCCGAATGGTTCAGAACGTCCAGCTGACGGGCTTGGTTCAAAAGATAGCCCGTAAGGATAGCCCAATGATTGGGTTCTCGGAAGAAGATGCACGACGACTTCATCATCCACATGACGACGCCCTGGTCGTCACCCTACGAGTCGAGGAGTATAACATGCACAGAGTGTTGGTCGACAACGGCAGCTCAGTGGATATCCTATACTATCCTGCATTCCAACAGATGATGATTAATAAGGAACGACTGATACCAACAAACGCCCCGCTAGTGGGGTTTGGAGGAACGAGAGTATTCCCATTAGGAGCAATCACACTTTCAGTGACGGTAGGAGATTACCCCCAGCAGATCACTCGAGACGTGACATTCCTAGTAGTTGACTGCTCGTCCGCATACAACGCTATCCTCGGACGACCAACTCTCAACGCATGGAAGGCGGCAACCTCAACATATCACCTGATGATTAAGTTCCCCACGGAGTACGGGGTCGGGGAATTACAAGGGAATCAGGTGGCCGCCCGTGAATGCTACTTGGCCATGTTAGAGATGGAGGATCAACAGCAGGCAATGTGCATAGAAGAACAGCGACTCACAGCTGAACCCGTAGAGGAATTGGAGGAATTGGAAGAAGTTGCTCTGAACAGCGACACTCTGGTGGACTCAACGGCAAAACATCAACTCTTGAGCTTCATGGATGCCTTCTCGGGCTATAATCAGATCAAGATGGACGAAGCTGATCAGGAGAAGACCTCCTTTGTCACAAGCCAAGGGCTTTTTTGCTACAACGTGATGCCATTTTGGCTCAAGAATGCAGGAGAAACATACCAAAGACTAATGAACAAAATGTTCGCGCACCAAATTGGGAGGAACATACAGGTGTACGTCGACGACATGCTCGTAAAAAGCCTTCTGGAACAGGACCATCTTAGAGACCTGCAGGAGACGTTCGACACCCTCAGGTCGTACATTATGAAGTTGAATCCGAATAAATGCGCGTTCAGAGTGACGGCGAGGAAATTCTTGGGATTCATGGTATCCCATAGAGGAATTGAGGTTAACCCAGAGAAGGTACGGGCCATCATGGAGCTAAAACCGCCGAAAACAGTGAAAGAGATGCAGAGCTTGAACGGAAAAATTGCGGCCTTAAACAGATTCGTCTCCAAAGCGACGGACAAATGTCTACCATTCTTCCGCACCTTAAGAAAGGCTTTCGAATGGACGGATGAGTGTCAAAAAGCATTTGAACACCTGAAGAAGTACCTCGCCTCTCCCCCACTCCTCAGTCCGGCCAAACCGGGGGAAGAACTCTACCTATACTTAGCAGTCTCACAAGCAGCCATCAGCGCGGCCTTGATAAGAGAAGAACAAGGCACTCAATTGCCCGTCTATTTCATAAGTAGGGGCTTTCGGGGGGTAGAAGAGAGATACCCTCAGATGGAGAAATTGGCCTTCGCACTAATAACTGCGGCCAGAAAACTCAAGCCATACTTTCAAGCCCATGCCATCATTGTCTTGACGGATTAAC
Source organism: Quercus glauca (assembly GCA_023736055.1). Classification (NCBI taxonomy): domain Eukaryota; kingdom Viridiplantae; phylum Streptophyta; class Magnoliopsida; order Fagales; family Fagaceae; genus Quercus; species Quercus glauca. Next base: position 18,915,744 of record CM043325.1, on the reverse strand, counting down.
CTCTGAAGAAAGCCATGAGCAGCCCTGAGGCGGCCGGACGAATGGCTTTATGGGCAATAGAACTAAGTGAGTTTGATATACAGTATCGCCCGCAAACTGCCATAAAGGGCCAAGCTGTGGCAGACTTCATTGCGGAGTACACCCCACTAGAAGGCAAGGGGGGAGACACCCCCAGGGTATGGATCATCTACACGGACGGATCCTCGAACAAGTAGGCGGGAGGAGCTGGAGTTGTAATCCAAACCCCAGACGGGGATAATATTGAGTGCATGATTCGATTGGATTACACCACAACAAACAACGAGGCCAAGTATGAAGCATTAGTTGCAGGATTGGATCTCGCCATAACAACAGGGGCTGAAAACATGGTTATGCACTGCGACTCCCAGGTGATAACAAATCAAATTAACGGCCTCTATGAGTGCAAAAATGAAAGAATGAAGAAATACCTTGGGAGAGTCAAGAGCCGGATCCATGGACTCCAAGTACGGTTCGTCCAAATCCCGAGGGAGAAGAATGAACACGGCGACCGCTTGGCAAAAGCAGCCTCAGCAGAATCCATGATAGTCCCTGATCAAGTGTTGTCGTTCATCCAAACATCCTCGATTATTGACGACGGAGTAGAAGTGCAAGAGGTGGGTTCGGAGAACGATTGGACCGCGCCACTTTTAGCCTACTTGAGGAATGGCACGCTTCCCGACGGAAGAGAGACGGCCAGAAAGCTAAGGGTTTAAGCATCGCAATTTGTGCTAATCAAAGATATCTTATACAAAAGGGGATTCTCACGTCCGCATCTGAGGTGCTTGAATCACGACGAGGCCGACTACGTAATAAGAGAAGTCCACGAGGGTATCTGTGGAAACCATTCAGGTGCTCGATCCTTAGTGCACAAATTGATCCAAGCAGGGTACTACTGGCCAACAATGCAAAAGGACGCACAAGGCTACGTCAAGACATGCGATAAATGCCAGAGGTTTGGTAATTTAATCAAGCAGCCAACCGAGGAGCTGACACCCATGACGGCCCCCTGGCCCTTCGCCCAATGGGGACTAGACATCATGGGCCCACTCCCTACCGCAGTAAGGCAACTAAAGTTTTTGGTGGTTAGCATTAACTACTTCACGAAGTGGGTAGAAGCAGAGGCCCTGGCTACTATCACGGAGAAAAACATTCGGAGCTTCGTTTGGAGAAACATTATTTGCAGGTACGGGATACCAAGAGTGCTTGTCTCCGACAACGGAAAGCAGTTCGACAACAGCTCATTCAGGGACTTCTGTTCGGAGCTGGGTATCAAGAACCATTATTCCTCTCCTGCACACCCACAGGCCAACGGACAAGTTGAAGTTACAAACCGAACCTTGCTTAAGATAATCAAGACCCGGCTCGAGGGGGCGAAGGGCATCTGGCCTGAGGAACTACCAAGCATCTTGTGGGCTTATCGAACAACTGTAAGAGTACCTACAGGAGAAACGCCGTTTCGGCTAGCATATGGGACTGATGCGGTAATACCGGCAGAGATAGGGCTTACAAGCTATCGCGTGGAGAATTACAGCGAGGATAACAACGAAGAAGCCATGCGACGGCAGCTAGATTTGGTGGACGAAGTTCGTACTACGGCAGAACAGAGGTTAGCGCGATACCAGAACCTAATGGCAAAATACTACAACTCCAACGTCAGACGGAGAGACTTTCAGATCAGTGATCTTGTGCTGAGAAGAGTAATGGGAGCTGCTAGAGACCCCTCTCAAGGAAAGCTCGGCCCCAACTGGGAAGGACCGTATAGGATCTCATCATGGCAAAGGAAAGGAACCTACTACCTTGAAACTCTGGACGGGCAGAAGCTGCTGCACCCGTGGAACACAGAGCACCTACGGAGATACTACCAGTAGAGGCGATGACGTGAAGAACAACACCTATCTTTTTATTCTTAGAATTACTGGTTATTTTTAAGTTTTTCGCTACAATAAGCCCAACGGGCACGATTTTTATTTTGGTTTTTTGCTACGATATGTTTTTAAGCCCAAAGGGGCAACAACTTTCCTACAAATGCATGATTTTTATTCAGATCCAACTATGCCTACATGCACTCTTAAAAATCTTATGTCCGCAACATAGATGGACAACCCCATAGGGGTTAAAATTTCTTAAGTCCACAAAAGTGGACGGACAGAGTCCACAAGGTGGACGGATATCCCCAGGAGGGATAAGATTCATAGTCCGCAATATAGACGGACAACCCCATAGGGGTTAAAATTTTCTCAAAGTTCACAAATGTGGACGGACAGAGTCCACAAGGTGGACGGATATTCCTAGGAGGGATAAGATTCATAGTCCGCAATATAGACAGACAGCCCCATAGGGGTTAAAATTTTCTCAAGTCCACAAATGTGGACGGACAGAGTCCACAAGGTGGACGGATATCCCCAAGAGGGATAAGATTCATAGTCCGCAATATAGACGGACAACCCTATAGGGGTTAAAATTTTCTCAAGTCCACAAATGTGGACGGACAGAGTCCACAATGTGGACGGATATCCCCAGGAGGGATAAGATTCATAGTCCGCAATATAGACGGACAGCCCCATAGGGGTTAAAATTTTCTCAAGTCCACAAAAGTGGACGGACAGAGTCCACAAGGTGGATGGATATCCCCAGGAGGGATAAGATTCATAGTCCGCAATATAGACGGACAGCCCCAAGAGGGTTAAAACTTTTATGTCCATAATGTGAACGAGCAAAAGTACACAAGGTGGATGGGTATCCCTAGGACGGACAAAGTCCTAATCCCGCGAATTGAACGGAGGGATAAAATCCTAAATGCGCAAAAGTAGAACGGAGTCCAAATATTTGGACGGGCCTCCCAGAGATGGTCATAACTCTAAATTGGACGGGCCCAACAGAATGGACGGTTCCTCCGAGTATGCTAAGAACTTGTCATAAGTCCTATGACGGAGAACCCCAATAGATGAGGATCTCCAATCCTATAGTGAACAGATAAGAACCAAAATCCACAATATGGACTAACAATGTCATAAAAGTTGTCCAACATCAAACCATAAAGGTAGACGGATTCCTTTAGTACGGCCAATATTTAAAATGGACAGTAATCCCTTAGGCCGACGGCTTTAATAAGCTATTCGTTAATCAAACCAAGTCAACGAATAAAGCAACAAAGTAAAAATGCAAAGCAAACAAGAAAGTATTGACGGACAAAATACCCATGAGAGGGAAATGTTTGTACTACAAAATGGACGGAGCCATAAACTGTTTTCCAAATATCTTTACATATCCAAAACTAAAATAGAAAGGAAATTGAAACTAAGACGGTCACATTGCTTCTCTTTACCACGACGGGCCTAGCCTTGCTTAGGATCGCTCTCAACAGCTGGCTGATCTTCAAGGGCATTTTTACCATCCTTAGGATCGCTGGCGACAATTTGTTGATCCTCAGGAGCGCTGACAGGCGGATTCTCTCCAAAGAGCTGATCGGTGTCCTCAGAAGGTGCTGGACGGGTGGAGGTTTGTTCTTGAGCATTAACGTTGACGGACGACAGATTTAAGTCTGGATATAAGGCCTTCACCTGACGGATAGCCTCGTCAAAACCGTCGTTGAAAGAGTCCCTGAGCTCTGACAATAAGGCATCAGAATCACAGTATTCTTGAACAGCAGTTTCCTTCGCCGTCAGGACTTCTTTCTCTTTGTCTTGAAGGACTATCCTCAGTTCGTCCGTCAACTTAAACAACTCGTTCCTATCTGTCTCAAGCAATTTGAATTTTTTCTCCTGAGCGACCCTCCAAGTCTTCAGCTCTAGAAGTTCTTCCTCCGTCAGCTTAGCTTTCTCCCGAAGACGGCCAAGGGTCGTCTCATGATGGAGACACCGTCCCATGAGGCCCTTCACCATTACCATAGTCTGAAATGTTAAAAGGTTCAAAAATCAGAAATAGTAAGACGGATAGAAAGTAGATATATATGACTTGAACGGGGCTTACCTGCGCAATACTAAATAAACTTGTCTCACCCATAGCCTCCGTCGAGTGATTACCCAGGTCTTCATAATCCTCGGAGGTAAGAATGGACGATAGCTTTTCCAAAGCGTAACTCGGGTCGTCCCGAAGAAGGGGAGGTGGCCTCTTAACGTTGGAGGACGGATCCTTCATCAGTGCTTTACCAGCCCCATGTTTGGCTGGGGTGACCGTCTTCGCTCCTTCAGCCATGAGTCCCACGACGGGCTCCAGCGGGACCTTTGGCTTCTTGTGAGGGCGGTCTACCTTCGTCGACTACTTTCGCTTTGCCGAGGCCGTCACCTCCTTCGACTCCGTGGCTTTGGCCGTCCTATTCTTTGCAGCGTTAGATCGAATAAGCGCTCTTCTCTTTGCAATATCCATTTCTGAAAAACATGAACGAATAAAATTAGCTTCATAAAACAGATTTTAACATCCAAGCAGGAAATGATTGACGGACTTACGCTGACGAATCCTTTTTTCGTATTTGATTGCTTAAGGTGAAGGTACAGGCCCGTCGTAGTACCAACAAATTGTGTCAAGATTGACCAACTTCGCCCAAGTCCTTTCGTCCGGCGTGGTCTTATTGAAAATTCTCTCAAGAAAACTGAACTCCTCGATACTAACTTGTGGGCGCCGTCTGATTGCATGTAAATAGGACGGTTAGAAAAGTTTTGACATTAATTACACGGTTGAAATAAAGGTCCTAGCACTAGGACGGACTCATACCATTTTCAGATAGTATGCCCCATGTTGTATCGACGGGCATGTGGTTTGTCTCTCCTGGACGACACATCCATCCGTCACCCTCTAAGAAAAAGTATCTATTCTTCCAGTCTCTGTTGGAGTTTGGGGTTTCATATATGACCTTCAGCAAAGAACTCCTAGGTACAAAACTGTATATACCCCTAGATTTGTCAATTTTGTCTGGACGGTAGCAGTGTAAGAACTCTCTTACTGTCAACCTCCTTGCTCCGTTTGACCAAGCCCCGTACAGAATCTCCATTGCTATGAAGATTCTCCAAGCATTGGGGGATATCTGGTTGACGGACAGACCCAAGTACTTCAGCAACTCGCGATGAAGGGAGCTCAGTGGAAATCTGAGCCCAGCCTTCAACATTTGCTCATATACTCCGACGCCTTCTACCCGCTCGTAGTAACACTTCTCCGATTTATAAGGCAGACGGATCGGGATATGATTTGGGATCTGATAGTTATCCCTAAGTGTCTTGAAGTGGCTTTCCTTAATGGTTGACGTAAAATCATTAACCGTCCACTCCGGGAGCATGATGAACTCCCTTGGTCCATCGGCCCCTACGACGGGTCCTAATTGATCATCATCATCAAAATCTACATGTTCAACCAATTCCATGTCCTCATTTGTTGAGGACGGAGAAGAGGAAGACGGACTCCTATCGTCGCTGGGACTATCTGGGTCTTGATGACCTGACGGGTGTACATCCTCTTAGTCCACTCCGTCACGGACAAATGATTGATTACTGGATGCGCTAGACATTTTCTAAACTCAACACTGACGACTCTATAGAGATGGTGACGGACGTATGGAAAGGTATAAAAATTTGACGGAGGAACGAAATGGCAAAAAAGTACTTACCAGTCAGTATGATGTGAACGGAGAAAATTTAATGGTGACGGATGCTAATTACTATTCAATGAAGTCTAACAAAGATGACGAACTGCGCTCTGACAAAATATTTTTTGAGCAAAAGAAGGAAATGAGTGGTGAAGGCCTGATATTTATAAAGAGATTATACGGGAGACGAGGCGACGCCTCAATCCGAGACAACACCCAATAGCATAGTGACGCGTGTCACAACATTAAATTGCAATTATGTCAATATGATGCCAACCAACGAAGATATCATCCGTCGTACCTTTTACCCGTTATGATTTTTGACCGTCATGATTTAACCGTCTCTTATCACCCCGTAAACCCTATTAGTCATGACGGATTCACGGCGTGAGGGGGCAACTGAAGAAGGAAAAACCTGCGTTTGCATGACGGTCTCTATTCCTGACGGACCTGAGTTCTGATGGGCCACATCTCGTGGGCTGAGTTTGGGTGATCCAGTTGAGTTGGAAGGCCCATAAATGGAATTTCAGCACCAATAAGATTTTATGGGATATACCCATTAGTGAGTTCTCTCCACAAGGAAAAGCCTTGTCCATCAAGTCTAGGATTCTATGAAGAAGAGTCCTACAAGGAAAGGATTCTGTGATTTACGCCCATAAGGATTCCTATATGGAAAAGACTTCTACTCCAAGAAATAAAGGTAAACCCTCTACTACTATAAAAGCCCCAATACCCTCACATGTCAAGGTACGCATAATTTTACCCTCTCTAGCACTCTAGAGTTGTGAAAATATATTTCTGACTTAACCTTCGGAGGGTATTCGGCCGGCACCACACCGGTGCTCTTCGCAAGGTTTTCTTTTCTCTTTGTTGTGTAGGTTCACATTCGTGCGCGCAGGTACCATGTGGCTCATTGGTGAAATTCTTGACTTCATCAGTTGGCGCCGTCTGTGAGAAACCGCTTTTACGCGATTCATAAGCCATATTATCGCTTCCCGGACAAAAGAGTTGCATGGTACTCACACGCTCAATGGCAACCACCAACGACGTTCAAGGAGAAGAACCACCCACGACCGCCCTCGAGAGACAAGTTCGAACTCTTGCTGCGGCCGTGGAACGCCTCACAAAGCAAAACAACGACTTGGAAGAACAGCTGCGCCAGAAGAATGCAGCATCGAATGACTTACAAGAAGACCAAGAAGGGACAAGCGCTGCAAGAAAAAACCAGGAGAGAGTTGAAGCCAGCCACGCCCCAACCAGGACGGAGAGACAGAACGTAAGCATGCCGTCCCTCACGGATGCGACTCCTCCACACATCGTCGCAGAGATGCAAGCAATGAGAGAACAGATGGAGGTTATGATGAACGCGCTCAAAGGGCGAGTTTCCAGTGACCTTGACGATCTAGTCAATCGCACTGATTCACCCTTCACTGCGGCCGTGAATTCCTTCCCCCTGCCGCACAAGTTTCGGATGCTAAATATCGACAGTTATGACGGAGTGAAAGACCCTCTGGATCATCTAGAGACGTTCAAAACATTGATGCACCTTCAAGGGGTCCCAGATGAAATAATGTGCACGGCTTTCCCCACCACGCTGAAAGGAGCTGCTAGGATCTGGTTCAGTCGATTGACACCGAACTCCATCAGCACATTCAAGGAATTAAGCGCCCAGTTCACGTCCCACTTCATCGGGGGACATAGGTACAAGAAATCGACGACGTGTAGAGGACCTCCGTCATGGTTTTCGGGTCATTCTTGTATATGGAGAACAAAAATTTACCCTTTCGCAACCCATTTGTGAAGGCTGCCACCAGTATCTTATCGTCGGCTTCGTCGATCGAGAGTGCCTCCTTATTGAAGCGGGTTATGTAGGATCTTAGCGTCTCGTCCATTCTATTTAGTCTCTCTGTTTCTTTTCAGGGGCTTCTTTCTGTTATTGGTTTTAAAGGATGATGAGGGAGAGGGCAGAGAGTGGTTTTTACAAAAATGGAGGATATATAGTTTTAGTTTGTGTAACAGCCCTACTCTTATTCTGTCATACCACCATTGAGTGTTCATATTTAATTGATACTAAAGCATTAATGCTTTTGCAAATTTCTGCCACCTTTGAGTGTTGGTGGCATCGGAGATGCTTTGGTACTTATTTCAGTATTTGGAGGTTATTTTCCGTTCTTTGAAAAAAGCTATGTAAAGCTAAAGATGTATATAAGTTATTTTATTAAAAACTGTGAGAGAAGGAGCTTCTCTCACAGTACATTAATCAAATAACTGATATAGGAGCTGATGACATCATTTGTTGTGATATGACTTCCACGCTTTCACTTCTCCCTTCTTTTGTCTTTTATTTGTTTGACAATCTTGAACTTAGTGGTTTTTTTAAGTAACAACACAAGAGGTGGAGTAATCACCAACAATGAATGAAAGTTTTGGACTAAAATCTAACTATAAACAAGAATCATCTATTGTATTCTTAATTATGTAAATGGTCTGATTCGAAATAACTTATTTAGTAGAAGCTAAATTTTTTTTTACTAAAAGTGTAAAAAAAAAAAAAAAAAGAAGTTAAAAGCTAGTTAAATAGAGCAATAGGACCCATGAATAGTATAAAAAATAAGCTAAAAACTCAAATAAACTGAACTTTTCATCACATCCCAATAACAAACTCTTAATAGAATGAATTACGACACCACATCATTCAGTTTAGATATTTTGTTATTATTATTTTATACATTTTTTTTGCCCTCAGCCCCACATTTGAATCTTACTCAACTACGTGAAGTTTCTCATCAATTGCCTTAGCCTTGTGAGACAAGCTCAGGAATATAGTGATGCAGGTGGGTCTATAAACAGGGATGTAATAGAGAGAAACGTGCAGATCTAGAGAAGAGGAAAAAAAAAAAAAAGTGCTTTGTTCAAAGCAGAGATCTGGTTGCAATCTTGGTTTCACTGAGTTTCTAGAGAGGTATTATTGTATTTTTAAAATTTATTGTGAACTTGAAGTCTTGGACATATACTTGGGCATTGCATTCCTATTTTATTGTAGTAGATTGGTCCCTCTATATTAGATTGTTTTTCGCTTAATGTTTTCTTGTGTTATTAATTTTCTTGGTGCTTACGTGAATTTTTTTTTCTTTCTTTTTTGTGCTTAAGGTTCTATTTAATTTATTAACATATAGATGGTGATTTATCCCAACAAATTTATGGCCGTTGTCCTCTTTGTGAAGTGACTCAAAACTTTCATAATTTTAACCAGATTGCATAAACAAAACCAAGAAATTAATACGAGGTGTCCAAACTCCTATACTGTAGCCCTCAAGCCATAAAAAAGGTTGTATCATTAACCACATTGTTCTCATTTTTAAGGATTTGGAAGAGGTGATTGGTAAACATAGATATCCTCAAGCCATGTTTTCTTTCATGAAGCTGCTTTCATCATTAAAACCATTGTTCACAGCTGCTATTGTGATTGTACTAAGTCCCATAGGACAAGAACTCATACCTTCTATAGTAAAAAATTATCTCGTCTCCATCTGTGGAAAATATTTCTTTATATTGAATTTTATACAAGCTTCGAAGGTTCATCAATGGAGGAATGTAAACACATTGAAAGAGAAAGAAATTGAACAACACGGAACTTGTGCAAATGAATTCTGTGTATTAAACTTATCATACTCTGTTCTTTATATAGTGAGAACAAAGGCAAGGAAAGAAAACAGAAAAATAACCAACTGACTATCCAGTACCAGATGTACACGTGTAATAAACTTGTAACTAACTCACTTATCTGTGGACTATAAACGGCTGTCGTTTCATGACTAATTATGCTATGCTACAACTATGCTATTATAGTTTACTTCTATATATACAAACTCCAAGTAACAGAGACAAAACACATACAAACACTATACAATCTACAATTACTGAATATCTCAATACCACCCCTCAAGATGAACCATAGATGTTGATGAGGTTCATCTTGGATAAAAGGAAGTAAAATTGCTTGTATCCAAGTGCCTTTGTGAAGCAATCCGCAATCTGGTGTCTAGTAGGAACATGAAAAGTCTTGATCACTCCATCTTGAAGCTTACTTCGAATAAAATGGCAGTCAACCTCTATGTGTTTTGTGCGTTCATGGAATACTGGATTTGCAACAATATAAAGAGCTGCCTTGCTATCACAGTACAGAGAGGCAGGTTGATTGTGATTTAAACCAAAAGTCTTAAGCAAGGCCAACAACCAAACAACTTCACTTGTGACAGTAGCCATTGCTCGATACTCTGATTCTACAGATGATCTGGACACCACTTGTTGCTTCTTGCATTTCCAGGATATAAGAGAGTCACCAAGGAAGACACAGAAGCCTGAGACTGACCTTCTGGTATTTGGACAAGCTGCCCAGTCAGCATCACAGTATGCTTTTAGTCTCAATTCAGAACTTGCTGATAAGAATAAGCCCTGTCCTGGTGTCTTCTTAAGATACTTAAGTACCTTATAGGCAGCTTGTAGGTGTGGAGTTTTAGGAGAACTCATAAACTGACTCAATTTATGCACTGAGTAGCAAATATCAGGCCTGGTCAGAGTCAAATAAAGCAGCTTGCCAATAATTCTTCTATATAAGGATGGATCAGGAACATCTTCTCCTATTGAGCTCCTAAACTTAGCTGATTGATCCATGGGCACATTAACAGGCTTACTTGCTAACATACCTGCATCAGAAAGTAACTCTGGGATGAACTTTCTTTGACATAAGTTGATTCCTTTTTCAGTTCTTGCAACTTCAAGACCCAAGAAATACTTCAAGGTACCAAGATCTTTGAGCTTAAACTTATCATCTAGAAAAACCTTGAAAGTGTTGACTAACTCCACATTATTGCTGGCTATTCGGATGTCATCCACATAGACTAGCAAGATGAGAATTGAACCCTTGCTGACCTTAATGAAGACAGAATAATCTGACTTAGATTGAAGAAAACCATGATCAAGAAGAGTGGATGAGAGCTTGGCAAACCACTGTCTGCTTGTCTGCTGCAAACCATAAAGTGACTTAGTGAGTTTGCACACCTCCCCCTTGCTGTCAAATCCAGGAGGGGGAACCATATACACCTCCTCATTCAACTCTCCATGCAAAATGGTATTATTTACATCTAATTGAGACAAGTGCCAACCATACACAACAGCCATAGCCAAGAGTGTTCTAACTGTCACAAACTTCACCACAGGAGAGAAAGTTTCATAGTAATCAATTCCCTCGGTTTGAGTAAATCCTTTAGCAACCAATCTAGCCTTGTACCTTTCTATAGACCCATCAGCTTTAAGTTTGATTTTGTAGACCCACTTGCACCCAATAGGCACTTTACCAGGAGGCAGTTTGGTTATGACCCAAGTTTTATTAGCCTAAAGAGCATCAATCTCAGCCTTCATGGCCGCTTGCCACAGTGGATCAGGTAAGGCTTCAGCATAAGAAGTGGGTTCTTTGGTAATGGACAAGGCAACAGAAAAAGCTCTATGTGCATTAGACAACTTAGAATAAGAGAGAGTAGAGGAAAGTGGGTAGAGAATACCTGGACTGTTAGTGGAATCATGAAAAGGTATGAGTGGAGCTGAGACCAAATTGCAGTGATGATTAAGAATGTTGGTGGAAGCCAAATGACAATGATAATCATGGAGATATGAGAGAGGTTTATGAGACCTATTGGACCTTCTAACAGTAGGTAAATCAAGTGAGGGAACAGGAAAACCAGAAATATCAAGTGAAGCAGAAGGAGCAGGTGGAGAAGGGTCTGAATCAGGATGGACAAGGTCTGGGAATTCATCAGGAGGTACAGCAGAGTCAATATGATTGAAAGGAAGAGAAAATTCCACAAAAATAGAAGGAGTGGTTTCTGGAATTGAAGGTTGAGATGGAAATATATTTTGAGAAGTGGAAGAAGAGAGAGGAACAGGTTTAGACAACCAATGTTTAAAAGGAAAGACAGATTCTTTGAAGATGACATCTCTAGAGAGAAAAACAGTTTTAGTGGACAAATCATACAACTTATAACCTTTGGTACCAAAAGGATATCCAAGAAGTATGCATGCCTTTGCCCTAGGATCAAACTTGGATCTATTCCTAGTTAAAGTAGAGGCATAACAAAGACAACCAAAGGATCTAAGGTGCTGATATGATGGAGAATGACCTAAAAGTTTTTGATAAGGAGTAAGATTACCTAAAAAAGGACTAGGAAGTCTGTTGATAAGATATGTGGTTGTAAGAACACAATCCCCCCAGAATTTCAAAGGTAGATTTGCATGGAATCTTAAGGCCCTAGCAACATTCAACAGATGATGATGTTTTCTTTGAACAACAGCATTTTGTTGTGGTGTTTCAACGCAAGATAGCTGATGGAAAATACCATTAAAGGCATAAAATGAAGAAAGAGCAAACTCAGGACCATTGTCACTCCTAATCACCGTAATGGACACCTTGAATTGATTAAGAATCATTTGGAAAAAGGTTTGAATCAGGGAAGGAGTTTCAGATTTAAGCTTCATTAAATAAACCCAAGTACATCTACTATGATCATCAACCAAAGTAAGAAAATATCTTGAGCCATTTAATGATGAAGTGGAATAAGGCCCCCAAATATCAGCATGAATCAAATCAAAACAAGATGAAGAAACACTTGTGGATTTAGGAAAAGGCAATTTGTGTTGTTTAGCTAATGGACAAACAAACAGTCAAAAGAATTGCTATTATTGCAAGTAATTAGATCAGGTACAAGGTGTTTCAACAAAGCTAATCTTTGTGAAGATGAGTGACCCAATCTATAGTGCCACAGTCTAACAACATCATTTGAAGTATCAATAGCACGAGAAGAATCAAGATTACATCTAGTCCTGAACTAGATTACATACATTGACACTTTTATTGACACTTTTATTACAAAGAAAAGATGATAAACTAGAAAGAACCTCTGAAATAGAAGTTGGTAAGATGAAAGAATCAGTGCACTACAAAGTGTATAGTCCTCCATGTCTCTTACCCAGCCCAATCATCTTCCAATGCAGTAAGTCCTGAAGAAAACAATAGTGAGAAAGGAAAATACAGCAGCAAGAAAGGTTTTGGGTCAGTTTACTGATAGAGATAAGATTGAAAGTAAAGCTTGGAATACAAAGGACATGTTCTAAAGTTAAAGTTGCTGAGACTTTAACAGTTCCAATGTGAGTGACTTTAACCATGTCACCATTAGGGAGTCGAACTGAAATCTGAACAGAGGAAGTAATAGAAGTAAAGAAACGGATAGAATGTACCATGTGGTCTATTGCACCACTATCAAGAATCCAGTCATATGGACTGATGTGAGAAGTGTTGACACTAAAAGAGAAAACTGAATGTTCAAAGGAAGGGGAAAAACAGATACCTGATATGGTTTGAGCTTGGACATCCAATAAAGGCTGAGTAATGATGGTGGCAGCTTGGTGAGCATTGTCCAAACATGTCTCTGGTGGTGCTTGAGTGCCAAAATGACATTGGGAGTTCAACAATCCAATCAGCTGCTAATACTGAACCTTAGTGAGTGTGACAGGTTCACTAGTATGATCTTCAGCAGTAATGACATTGTTTGCAAAAGACTGACCAGGTTGACCACCTTTATTCTTGGATTTATACCCAGGGGGGTATCCATGCAGCTTGTAACATTTATCAACTACATGTCCCATGGCTCCACAATGAGTACATTGTGGTCAACCATTCTTGTATTTAACAAAATTCTTGATGTTCCCAGATTTTGACCCAAAAGCTGCTAAAGCTGATGATGCATCAACCAAGACTTTCTTCCCAGCACCCACCTTTCTCTGCTTCTCATCTTGAAGCAAAAGAGAGAACACTTTACTGAGAGGAGGCAAAGGTTCCAAAAGGAGAATTTGGCCTCTAACAGCTGCATATGTCTTAAGAATTGATTTTCTCAAGAATCCTTCAAGAAACAAGAAATGGATTCTATGGATGATGTAAAGACCTTTATATGCAATTCACAATCTTGTCAAAATTACAACAGAAAATTGCATATTGGAAATGAAATGACCCTAAAATCGAAGAAGAAAATTGAAACCCTAAGATTGAAGATTTCAATTTCAATTATGAACTGGAGAATGAAGATCAAGATTTCAACAGATTAGAAAAATCAAGACCTAGAAGATGATGATTTTAATGCAAGAATCAATAGAAACACAATGAGATAAATTTCTAGTTGATTTGAAAGAAGCATTAAGAAATCAAGAAAGAAACGCAATTGAACTAGGAAGAATCAGAGAATACCAGAATGAAATGACCTCTGAACTAGTTCATGCTCTGATACCATATTGAATTTTATACAAGCTCCGAAGGTTCATCAATGGAGGAATGTAAACACATTGAGAGAGAAAGAAATTGAACAACACGAAACTTGTGCAAATGAATTCTGTGTATTAAACTTATCATACTCTGTTCTTTATATAGTGAGAACAGAGGCAAGGAAAGAAAACAGAAAAATAACCAACTGACTATCCAGTACCAGATGTACACGTGTAATAAACTTGTAACTAACTCACTTATCTGTGGACTATAAACGACTGTCGTTTCATGACTAATTATGCTATGCTACAGCTATGCTATTGTAGTTTCCTTCTATATATACAAACTACAAGTAACAGATATAAAACACATACAAACACTATACAATCTACAATTACTGAATATCTCAATACTTTACGCCTCAACTCACTCTCTTAATTGAAAAGAAATGTGGTATCAGTAGCAATCAAATCTATGAAGCTGCCGCAACCTACCTACGTTCCAAGATTGGCGATTCATCAATCGTAAACCATCTCAAAGTAAGCAAAACCAGTAGGCAACAGGGACTAAGCGCTGATATTGTAATCGGTCAATTGGTTATGGATTCCTTTCAAGACATTAATTGCCTCATATGGAAGTTATGTGCAAAAAAAAAAAAAAAAAGGATGGCGATGTTCTTTTGACATATTTTGAGCTTTCATTTGAAAAGAAATTCAAAGAGGTTATGCTAAACTCTTGTTTACCTCATGTAATATCTTGTTCCAAGGTTATACAAGAAGCACGAAGGGTGGTAATGTTGAGTTAGCCGAAGCTCTGACACTAGATTATTGAATAAATAACTGAACAGAGAGCTTTTATTAAAAACTAGACTCTTTGAATTACAACACTTTACAAGCTCTGATGTTTTGACTCACTAACACCACACGACAAAGCTACTCTAGCACACTAAGCCTTTACAAGACACACACCAACTCTCTACACCTATGTACTAACACTACACAATAGCTCTTACTTATTTCTCCACTTCACACTTTACAAGTCTCTCACTAGTCTTACACTAGTCTCACACTAGTCTCATACACTAGTCTCTCACTAGTCTCATACTCTAGGAGTCTCTCACTTTAGTCTCATTCGCTACTTCACATACCGCCACATCTATTTATACTAGGTGTATGTTGGTTAGGAAACCAACTTGAAGCTTCTAGCACCTTCCTTTTTATTGGCATTATATGAATGCCATTCTCCAACCTTCTAGACTATTCTATAAGCATGTGGCTAAAATTCATTAGTGCAAGGAAACTTCTAGAGAGAATATAAGAACTATCTTGGAGAGAATTCCAAAAAGAGAGTAAGAGAGAAATTTCCGGAATTAGAGAGAAATTTCTAGAGAGAGATTATGTGAGAAGTTCTAGAAGTTTCTAGAGTACTCTAGAAATTTCTAGAGACAAGAGAGTTAGTGTTGATTTCTAACACTCCCCCTCAACACTGAATCTCTTCCAATTTCACCATTGTCGTCATACCATTCCCTCAGCACTTGTTTCAACCCGTAAAGTGTTCTTCGTAGCTTGCAAACATTGTCTGGCTAGGCTTTACTCTCAAATCTCTTTGGTTGCTCCATGTAAACTTCTTGATCCAACTCTCCATGCAGGAAAACATTCTTTACATCATCCTTTTGCCATAACTTCCAAGATTTACTCCATTCTTCTCTTTGAGATGCTTCTTCATATGTCGATGGCTCTTGTATGTTTCCATCTTCTGTGACTGCTGCATTTGCATACTCGAAATTAGGTTTCTATTCCGACTCGCCTTCATCCTCAAAAGATTGTAACTCATCAGTTACCATGAACTGATCTTTCCTAGATTTCTCCCCTATGCTCTCAGGAATTTTCTCTTCAATTTCCTTTGAGACTGTTAGTATTGCTTCCTCTTCCATTGCTTCTTCAACTAGGTCTATCACAGCCAGACACAATTCAACTGCCCATTCTTCTTCGCTATCGTCTTCTAGGCTACTGAACGTCACTGTATTTCCTTGAGCTGTTCTCCACTTGAATCGACAGTCTCGTGCAAAGTGGCCCATTGTTCCACACTTGAAACACTTGACATTATGGCTTTTGAGACTAGTGAATCATCGATCATTATTGTCGCGACTTCCTCAAGCTCCTACATCTTGAGAGCTCTCTTTATCTTCTTTACCTTCATTATTTCTATTCTTAGAACCTGCATTAAATCTTCTCTTGGGTCGGTCTTTATATTGACTGCTAAAGAGTGCCTCCTCTTCACTCTTTAGTGAGACCCCAACCATTTGCTTGACCAATGCTTCTTGGTTAGCTAGCAAATTTTATAATTCTACTAATGATGGTTGGACAGGCCAACCTTGAATGGCAGCTACAAAACTTCTATATTTAAGTCTCAACCCATGAATAATTATACTTCTCATTCTTGAATCAGAAATATTTGATGCAGGATCTAATTCAGAGATTTCGCGACAGAGAGACTTTACCTTGGTGAAGTATTGCATGATCGTCATATCTCGTTGTGCCACTGACATTAGCTCATTCTCAAGTAACTGTAGCCTTACATTATTCTTCTTTGAAAAGAGTGTTGAAAAGGTGTCCCACATAGCCTTCGGTGTGTTTACATGCCTGATGTGCTCCAACATCTCTTCCTTGATGCTCGTCTTGATGGCAAACAAAGCCTTCCCAGCTTTAATCTTCCACTTTCGCAAGGTTTCAGCATTCTCAGGAGGTGTGGTTTCGCCACCAGCCACGATCTCCCACAAATCTTGCCCCTACAAGTATGACTCCATACAAGTCGACCATGTGTTGTAATTTTGGTTATTGAGCCTTCTAATGCTACTGACAGCTTGGAGGTCTGCCATCACAACTTGATGAAATCTCTCGCTCTACCAAATAAGTTTGGTCCCAGACCACGAGCTTCACAGTCCCAGATTGTACACGGGTAGAATGAACACCTCAAAAAATATTGTTCTAGACACCACAAAAACGATCCCTGACCGCCTCGGTCTGATACCATATTGTTGAATTAGCGAAAGCTCTGACAATAGATTATTGAATAAATGACTGAACAGAGAGCTTTTATTAAAAACTAGACTCTTTGAATTACAACACTTTACAAGCTCTGATGTTTTGACTCACTAACACCACACAACAAAGCTACTCTAGCACACTAAGCCTTTACAAGACACACACCAACTCTCTAGACACCTATGTACTAACACTACACAATAGCTCTTACTTATTTCTCCACTTCACACTTTACAAGTCTCTCACTAGTCTTATACTAGGCTCACACTAGTCTCTCACTAGTCTCATACACTAGTCTCTCATTAGTCTTACACTAGTCTCATACTCTAGGAGTCTCTCACTTTAGTCTCATTCGCTACTTCACATACCACCACATCTATTTATACTAGGTGTATGTTGGTTAGGAAACCAACTTGAAGCTTCTAGCACCTTCCTTTTTATTTGCATTATATGAATGCCATTCTCCAACCTTCTAGACTATTCTATAAGCATGTGGCTAAAATTCACTAGTGCAAGGAAGCTTCTAGAGAGAATATAAGAACTATCTTGGAGAGAATTCTGGAAAGAGAGCAAGAGAGAAATTTCCTAAATTAGAGAGAAATTTCTAGAGAGAGATTGTGTAAGAAGTTCTAGAAGTTTCTAGAGACAAGAGAGTTAGTGTTGATTTCTAACAGGTAAAGCTTCATAGCTATGATATTGATGGTGTTCAAACTGGTCATGAATGGAATTCTGTTATTCTTGAACATCCAGCTACATTTGAGAAGTTGGCAGTGGACCCAGAGCCGAAGAGGAGGCTCATAGATGATCTTGACAGGTTTATTAAAAGAAAGGAGTGGTATAAGAAAGTTGGCAGAGCATGGAAGCGAGAGTATAATTTGGACATTTCAAGTTTGATATCTATAATTTGGGACATTCTGGCTTTTTGCCCCTTTGGGCAAAAATATTTGGCATTATGCCCCTGTTTCGAAACTATATAGGTGCGTGTCCCTATTTCGATACTCGGTGACCCTAAAATCGAGTTACTTAAAGTACTCGATTGGTTTAAAATCGAGTTATGCCCGATCAAATTAAAAAAAAAAAAAAAAAATTGCATAGAACTCGATTTTATGGAAATTGAGTTCCAAAATGCCACTATAGGGCTCCCTAAACCTGCCATGGGATAATCACATTTAGAAAAAAAAAAAAAAAAATTGCAGGAAAACGCCGCTATATGGCTTTAAAACGTCACTATAGGGCTTAAAAATGCCACTATAGGCTCCCTGAACCTGCCATGGGACAATCACACTTAGAAAAAAAAATTTTGCAGGAAAACGCCGCTATATGGCTTTAAAACGTCACTATATAGCTTAAAAACGCCACTATAGGGCTCCCTGAACCTTGTATGGGGCGATGACACTAAATATTTTTTTGCATGGAACTCGATTTCTAGGAACACGAGTTCCATGCAATTTTTTTTTTTTTTTTTTTTTTTTTTAAAGTTTGATCGAGCATAACTCGATTTTAAACCAATCGAGTACTTTAAGTAACTCAATTTTAGGGTCATCGAGTATCGAAACAGGAGCACGCACCTATATAGTTTCAAAACAGGTGCATATTGCCAATTAAAAAAAAAAGGGGGGTAAAATGCCAGAATGTCCCTATAATTTGGACATTTCAAGAATAAATTCAGATTCAGACTTGAAAAGAATATTGCTTTCAATATCTAATCGTCCAATGATGGTTATTGAGGATATAGATTGTGCACTGTTGGAAAAAAGAGACGAAGAAAAGAAGGATAATTACGCTGAGGTTTGCATTCTTCTCATAAAAACTAGTTGCAAATAGTCCATTATATATAAAGTTAACTAGCATGACGACTCACAACTTATCAAAAAAAGTTTAGTATATTATTTGCTTCACCAGTACTATCACACTAACCTGTGCAAATGACATTATCTTATGATTTCATCTAACAATATTTACTATCATGTAACTTTTTTCAGTTCACACTATCAGGTTTATTGAACGTCATAGATGGATTATGGTCGAACAATGGAGATGGGAAAATTATTGTATTCACCACCAATCATAAGGACCAACTTGACCAGCTTGAACATGTCATATTGCACTATGTATGGGTTCAAGCAGCTGGCTTCTACTTATCTTGATATCAATGGTGACCACCAACTCTATGGACAGGTTGAACCATTGTTTGAGAAAGCAGAGGTTACCCCAGCTGCAATTGCTGAGGAACTTTCAAGGACTGAAGACACCGATGTTGCTCTTAGAGGAGTTGTCGAACCTCTCGAGGAAAAAACAAACGAACTTGAGAATGCAATAAGCATGTGATGGGTTTATGGATGAAATATATGCAATAAGTATGGCTACGTATTAAATATTATACTTCTCTATTATGTATTACAACCACAAAGACTCTCTATCATGTAGTACGTACAATCTCTCTCTTCGTGACGAATAAATACTTGTATTTTCAAAGATTGGGTGACTATGCTTAAGAAATAAGAATGTATGATGAACATACATGATATATATATATTGGAATTATTTGATGAGAAAACATTTGGTCAGTAGCTGGAGTAAAGCCTCCGATTTATGCCACCAATTAATGGACGCTATGTTATATATTTAATGAAACACACATACACTAGCACACACAATTATTACTCAGTTAAACCTATAATCCTCAAACACGTTCACTTGGAGAAAATGTAACAGCACCAACGCAACTGGAGCTCCACTTCCTCTTCTCCTCTTAGCACCGGAGCTCCACCCCACCGTTAGCACTGCCACACATGTCGGTCAAGAGCTAGCGCAGCCACACCGAACCTCAAGGTTTGTTCTTTTGTGTTTATTGTTTGATTAGTTATATTTCCCTAAACTTGAGGTTTTGAAATTTTGATGGGTTTGAGTTATTTTTTGGATATCAATATGTTCATATTGGTATGGGTTTTGTTGATTTGGTTGGATTTTGCTGTTTTTTGGTACTTTCACGGGTTTGGGTTGGATTCTTAAGTGGTAGGTTTTGAGTTTTTTTCTTTCTTTCTTTTTTAGCAGAAATGATAGTAGACTTTATTTATAAAATCACATTATACAATGGAGAAAAGAAAAGAAGGGCATTCTTCTAACCAAACAATAATCTCTTTCTCTTTTGCAGCACTAACCAAGGCTAGTGCAGCATGGTTACATTATAAAGGTATGCTAACAAAAGAAATAAAAACAAAACTATCCTTAAGCAAAGTAATGTCTTCAAGGATCTAGGCAACCTCAAGAGCACAAAATTCTATCCGACTTCAATAGGTCTACCAACTTAGTAAAATTTCATTCCACTATCACCAAGTAAGAGCCAAGGAAGAGAAAACAATGTATCTAAATGGCACAGTAAATCCCAAGATTCACCTCTCCTTGAAGTTTCATGATGTCCATAGAAACCAATAAAGCGCCAAACAATACCATCTTGGTTAACCAAGGTATTAATGTGATTTGGAGAGGAGGTTTGGGCATCAATATCCAAATTATCCCACCATAATAGAGCCAATCTACCACCCAACCCAATTCTTGGGACTACAAAACCTTTATTCAATCGTAATTTCTTCATTAATCTAGTTAACCCATCTCTATCCAGATGAGTTTCAGATTAAAAAAAAAAAAAAAAACTTTGGGACCTTCTTCACTCGCCAAACAGCGAAGTTCTTTAACTGCCTCTGGGATCCCAAACCCTTGATAGTTAAGGCTTAGGATTTTCATATTGGAGATAGGGGGTGACAGGGACCCCCACAAACAAGTTTCGAAATGTTATGTGTCCTTCCCAATGACTTGCTTTTTACATGAAGGTAAATAAGAGGTAGTAGGGGTTATGGGAGGACGTTTTCTAGGATGAGGTTGGCTAGCCAAGACCTCACTAGAAGATTGCAAGTTGGGATTTCGTAGAATCTGTTTCCAAGATCGTAGGGATGTTGTGTTGATCCCTAATAAATTCTCAGGTAAATTTGCGATTATCTCCATCTCTATATCAATATTTGAAAAATCCTCATTTAAGCTATGTTTGATAACTACTTTTTTTTTTCCTCAATTGGTGTAAGGATTTTAAATACTTTGAAGCAAAAGTGTTTTTGAATTATAATAAATATATATTTAAAAAAAAAAAAAAAACCAAACAAAACAAAATTCAACTTTTTCAAAAACAACTACCAAACAAATTTCTTGAATTTTGTTTTTGGAAAATGTGTTTTTCCTTTCAACTAACCAAATGTGTTTTTCATTTTGAAAACAGGAAAAAAAAATTGTTTTTTTTCTTTTTCCCTTAAATACAAGAAAACAAAAATAAAAAATAAAAATAGTTACCAAACATTACCTTAACTTTTGATTATCCATATCTGGGGGCTGCTTTCAAATTTCCTTCAAAAGCTTTCAGCTGATCCTTTTCTCATATAAGAGTTTGCCCAGGATTCAAAGATTTAGTCATATCATTCCTATCAACAGTTGGGAGTTTTTGTATTTAAATACTTTCCTCCAAATTCAGACTTGAATTATCAAAATAAGAAACCACATGATCTTTGGGGATATCCGGAGATATTAGCTTTGAATTATCAGATATGAAATTCTTATCTGATAAGGGAACCTGATTTTCAGCTAATGTAGGTAAAGATAGAATACTACCCGCTCAGAATTTGAATTAAGCATCGAATCCGAAGAATTTGAAAATTCCCGCTCAACTGGGTTTTCCTTGTGCTCAGTCAGTTGGAGACGGACTGTCCTTGCACCTGCTTTGCCGATCAACTGAACATCAGCTTGTTGTTGTCGGACTTGGGAGGAATTAATTGGACCACCAATCCTTTCAGGTGCCTGAATTTCTTAATCATCATCTACGCTAGGATTGGTCTGATTGACCTTACCTTTCTTTTTATTTACTTTTGGGGCTATGGTGCTAAGCCATGGACCGAATTGGGGTTCATCCTCATCCAATGAGTGGCAGCCTTTTTTGATTGTCTGACACTCACAATCTTGAGATTAATTGTATGTAATTCATTTGAACTTACTTTTTTTCACTGCCATTATTTCCTTATATAGCATAGTTTATTTTCCTTGCACAATGTCTGGGCATATGGTTTACATGCTAACTTCTCAGGTTGTAGTTTAAAATTCAATTACCACATATCAAGGCTTGATTCAAAAGTATTTTCAAAATAATTTTCAACTAGCTTGTTTTCAAGAAGTGTTTTACAAGATTTTATAGAATTTTTACCCCCAAACATTTTTTACATGGAAATTTTTATCTCATAAAAAAGCATTTACAAAAATCCATGAAAATTTTTTGTCCTTTAAAAACAAAATTACTTTTTCTAAAATTCCTTTGAACTTTTCCCCTCTTTTTTTTTTAAGGGAATTTTCACCTCTTTGAAAAGGATTTCCTTATTCAAAATTATAAACTTCTCTTTCCCAAAATAACTGTGGAACTTCCCCTTTTCAAGAATGGATCTTCAAAAATTAGTTTCCCTCGAAAATAAACCCAAAGGAACTATATATTTTCATTAACCAAAAATTCTCTTTTTCCAAAAATGGCAAAATGTTAAATAAAATGTTTAATTTTCATCTAAAAACTCCATTCAAAATACGTTTTTGATAAAACGAAAGAGAAATGAATCAAACATCTTTTTGAAAATAATCCTATTTCCAAAAACTTGTTCTCCATTAAAAAATACATTTGCAAAATGATTTTCAAAAAATTGTGCGTAGTCTCTGGCTTAAGCTTAAACTAACAGCTGGTCCATGGACTCCAAAATCAAGCTAACAAGATCCCCCACAAATTTTTTATCCTTTGTTTTTTTTTTCCCTGTCCTTTTTGCATGAGAAAATACATTGGAAAATTTATTGAAAACTAAGGTCATATTTGGTAATTGATTTTGTTTTCTTGTTTTTAAAGAGAAAAGAATTTTTTTTTTTTTTTTTTTGGTGTTTTCAAAATGAAAAACACGTTTGGTTAGAAGAAAAGAAAAAAAAACATTTTCCAAAATAATAAAAAAAAAAAACAGAAAATTTGTTTGGTAATTCTTTTTGAAAAAGTTGAAATTTTATTTTGTGTGAAGTAATTACAACATTTTGTCTCTTCATTATTTGCTTCAAAGTATTTAATTAAAATCAATACACCTCGAAAAATTATAAAATCAAATGTTTTGTATATAACATTCAAGTCATAGCTTGAAACTTAAATTTTATTTTCTTTTTTGACTCTCAGTCTTCTCTTTCTCTCTTTCAACGTGTTTGAGATTCCCTGCAATAAAAAATCAATAGTTGAGATTAAAAGTTTTAAAAGTCATTTTTAACTTCAACCCTTAAATCCCCTAAAAAAAAACTTCAACCCTTAATTAATTAAAAAAAAATTAACTTTCAACTTTTATCATTTTACTTTTATATTTTATTTTGTAACTTCTTTCTCACATCCAATGATTAATTGCACGTTTCTATTACATCGGATCTCAATTCGTGCATTTGTACGCCAATTTTCCAAATGCAAAATTGCAAATGACTTCGGCTGGAAAGGACAAGCTCATAATTGAGCATTTGCAAAACTAAATGCATTTATATATATAAAAGTAATAAAGTTCAAATAATAATAGGAACAGAACCAGAATTTTGATTGAGGGGGGCTGGAATATGAATAATTTCTTTTTTAATGAAAATGCAAATTATTATCCATTTGGCATTAACAAGCTATCAATGCGCTAATATGCAATTAAAAAAATGCTAAAACTACTAGAAAATTTTTAACAAAAAATTTACAAATTGATATGATAATTAATGTAATTAGTGTCATTTCAACAAATAATAAATTAGTATTTATGTTAATTTTTGTAACTGATGATACATCAATTTATAAGATTTATGTAGTAAAATCTATATTATACTTAATATCACTCATTCAATTAGGAGAATGAATGAGAGTTGAGAGATGGCAGAGAGCTCTTGACTAAGAGAGAATGGTTTAAAAACAAAAAATGAGTCAATTTCGTATGGTGGTAACCGTTTCAATTTGATTAAGGGAATAATATGTATGGATATCAATCACATACCATTTCGGGTTTATTTATATCAATAGTTTGGTATAAACTTAATTTTTTTTGAAGTATTATATAATTTGTAAGACTTTTAAGAGTCTTTAAAAATGATATATCTTATCAATAAAAACAAATGATATAACCAATAATAAATATATATATATATATATATATTTGAAACCAATTATTATATTATAATAATATGACCAATGGCTCTCACCCAGTCACTTCTCCCTTCTTTTGTCTTTTATTTGTTTGATGATCCTGAAGTTAAATAAAAAATGGTGGTTTTTTGTAATATATAATAACTTAATTTCTTTCATGTTTATACTAGCATTACTCAAGGATATGCGTGTAATCAAATTTGGAAAGTCTGATTTTGTAATTCTCGACAAATACAGCTTGTGTTGAGTTTCTGTCAAGCTTCAATGGTAATTTTCAATAGAAAGGATTCTGTCGAGATTTCTGTCGAACTATAATAAACAGTACTTCTTCACTTGTTTCTTGGTCAGACTTGCATGGCTTCAATACTTAACTTGAACACTTATTTCTTGAAGTACTAAACTCGTCCTAGATCTACCCAAATACAAGTAAATTAGATTTGGAAAGTTTGATTTTGTAATTTTCGACAAATACAGCTTGTGTTAAGTTTCTGTCAAGCTTCAATGGTAATTTTCAATAGAAAGGATTCTGTTGAGATTTCTGTCGAGCTTTAATAAACAGTACTTCTTCACTTGTTTCTTGGTTAGACTTGCATGGCTTCAATACTTAACTTGAATACTTATTTCTTGAAGTACTAAACTCGTCCTAGATCTACCCAAATAAAAGTAAAGTATGTTTTGTCAAAGGATTAGCCAACTACATACAATATGTCCCTAACAATATCTCCCTTTGGCAATCTGTGAAAAAAATCACAACAAACAAATGAGTCATGAGAGGAGTCTTAAATCACTAAACTCATAATCACTTGTTAAAATACAAAACAAATCTAATCCTAACATAAACTCTTGAAAAATTTTGCAAGAAGAGAGTTCATGGCATGATAGACTTTCACAACCTCTCTTTCTAAAACACTTAAACAAAACTCATCAAGGCATCATGTATAAAACAGAAATAAAGATTGCATACATAAAGAAACATGTGTATAAAAAGAGAAAATAAACAACACATGTAGAGATGGGTAAAGAAACATACATTATCATCATATATATGTCAAAAGTAAAATACAATGTATGTCAATAAATGTATACACATTTCCCTTATCAAAAATTTTCCTATACTAACTCTCCCCCTAAATTCAAGACTACTCTCATCCAAAACTACTTTCCCTTTTTGTCATGAATGACAAAGGGCAAGTTACTGAGAGGTCATCATCTCGTCATCACCAGAAGAGCTAGCATCATCATCCTCATCAGCTGAAGCCTCTGGAGAAGGAGATGGAGAAGGAGCAAAACCACCGAGGCAAGCCTGTCGGCGGGCAATGCGACCAATGTGAGTGTCCATTTGACACATCTCATTGGTGAGATAGTTAAGACGAGCATCCATCCTCTAAAGCTATGCCATGATGGCCTCCAAGGTCACACCAACTACGAAAGAAGAAGAAGCAGAGGTGGAAGGAGCCGAGAAGGAAGAAGGAACAATAGTAGTAGCAGGATCATCCGTCTCCACTCGTGGCCGTTTTAGTCAAAGCTGGGCCTTGTTCTGCCGAACAGAACCGGTGCTGATGGCACCCATGGTGGTGAAATAAGGAGAGTTAGGAATGGGGATAGAGAAGTGTCGGAGGATATGCATGATAGCCGAAGGGAAAATGAGCTTATCACGTGTAGCCGTATCCAAATACACATCAAGAATAGATGTGATGAAATGAGAAGGGAAGTCGATAGAGAGGTTCTCAAGAAAAGACAAAAGAAAACAAGCATAATGCTCAGTAATAGAGTTATAGTAAGATAAAGGAGTAAGAGTAAATGTCATCACCATGTTAAGGAATCTCGAGCCTTTTGCGAAACTCGAGCATGGGGTGTTTAGCTTACCATCCCATGTAGAAGATGTCTCACAGAAGTGAGACAGAAGCTCATCTCTGGACATAGTCCGAAGATGCTTATAGCCAAGGCAGTTAGGATGCACTACCCGCGGAACATATAGTACCTCGGATATAAGATTCGAGGTAACTACGATACGTGTACCTCGGAATGTCGTGGTAAATTGAGGTACAGAGGTATCGATACCGTGTATATTGGATGTATAAACACGATGGGACACTTCATGAGTCTCTTAAGAAGAGATTCCCACCCCTGAGTTCGAATGACAATGGGGAGAGGAGTGTTGGCAAAATCCAACAAGATAACATGGCACTCCGGATGAACGCCACGTTTTTGGAAGTTCTCTGAGAAGTCCTTTTGGGCCTTCTCATCACGAAACCGAACGTGGAGGGGAGGAAAAAGATGGCCTGGAACCTTGAAGAGGATTCCGAGCAGCGTGGATTTACGCGCTTTAGGTGCCACAGTGCAGTCTATCCGAGAGAGAGAGAGAGAACAAAACACAATCACAACACAGAAACAAAGAATAGGAAGAAACGAAACAACGTATGCATGAACATATGACGTGCAAAATTTAAGAGCATCATGGGTAAAAACCCAATCCAAACCTACCAGCATATAATCAACAATTATCAATCACACATCTAAAATGCATGAAACATTGTTATAATGTAATGAGAATGCAATGCATGAGCATATAACACTAAAACAACAACACCCAACCCAAAAATTTCACAAAAATCTCAAAAATCCCAAAAATTTTCAAAAACCCCAAAACCTAGGTCTAAAATGCCTAAATGCATGAAAAATGAGGGTTTAAGAACACTTACCAAGTGATTAGGGCTTGATCTAGGCCGAAAATCATGCGAGTAGAGAGATTGGAGTGAAAGAAATATGTTTGGAGCAAGAGAGAGATTTTCTGTCGAGAGAGAATGAGAAAAGTGAGATCTGATTCGCGCCTCAGCTATATATAGAAAACGCAGCTCGATGGATTGAAGTTTCTGTCAAGGATCTGTCAAGCACTAAATCTCGATAGAAATGAATCTGTCGAGGTGTTGTCAAGGATCTGTTGACGGCAAAACAAAGAGCTCGATCGATCGAGGATCTGTCGAGCATCTATCGAGCAGACAAAGAGCAAGGAAATTTGGCTTAATGGATCGAAGAAGCTGTCGAGATTTTATCGAGAAGAAACCCAAAAATCTTGATGGATCGAGAAGTTGTCGAGAAGCTATTGACTAGACAAAGAGCAAAGAAATTTTCTTCGATGGATCTGTCGAGAAGCTGTCGAGAAGCTGTCGAGCTTAAAGAAAAGGAGTTTCTCAACGGGGAAAAACACATAAAGATGAATGCAACAAGCAAGCTACTCAACCAAAGATCCAAATAACATATTAAGCTCCCAAAACATCTCTCAACAAATATGCAAAGCATTCATAGATCCAAAACACACACACACACACATAACAATTCTAACCAATTTTATATTTCAAAAACAAGTTAAGACAGTTTAGTGAGCATATATTAACATATGTATTCCTTGTGATAGCCAAATCACATTGTACCTACACATATATCAAAAGTAGTAAAGAATTTGCGTGTTATGTGTGAAAACATAGCAAGAGTGCATATATGTCTCATATTATGATGATTTGAGATATGAGAAAATCAAATACACTCACACACAATCATAATTGCTTGATAGAGACTATCACCTTCGAGGTATATCCTATAACTCCCACATCTCCTAGAAACACTCTTGCAATCATATTTAAAAGCATTTTGATTCTTTTTGCTTTTATTTTTCTTTGCATAATTTTCTTTTTGAGCATATCATGCATGGGCATATAAAAGAGAGGAAAGAAATACCCATTTGTGTAAGCTAAAACATCCCAATTTTGCTGTGCCTAAGCACACAGATGTTATTCATGATTGGCGGGCTTTAGTGATAAGATGATTATTTATGTCTTTTTCTTAGGATTTTTTAGTCATTCCCGTCAAAAAGAGTGATATGAGTATGAGATATAAGAGACAATCTTTATGGTACTCATCACAAACATGAACCACAAAGCTCACTTGCTTAGTTGTGCATTGAGATGCTCATCTAAGTTACAAATGATACAAAATTTAGAAAATTTTGCTTCAATGGACATCCAAGGTACACAAGTACCAATATACACAAATACACACTGTTTTTGTATTTTTCTGATTTTTCAATTTTTTATTTTTATTTTTATATAAAAAAAAAAAAAAAAAAGAAAACCATGAAAGAGAAACACACAAAGTATAAAACTGGACTAACTCAAAACAAAAAAGCAAAACAAACAAGTAATGCATAAACAAAAAGGGAGAGAGAAAAAAAGTGACTAAATCACTTTGAGCTTTTTTCCTTCCACACATTGGAAGAACCTTTCCTTTGAGTGAACCTTTGATCCTGAGGAGAGGGGGAAGAATTGAAACCATTCAAGTTTGAAAGAAACATGATGGCTTTAAGAAGATCTCCTAGAGGAGCAAAAGAGGATGGAAACTGATTCTGGTTTCCAAACGAGAGCATACTATTGCTTTGTTGAGTGGCTAAGCACTTATAACAATTTGAACGAGTATACCCTGAAGCTTTGCAATGATAACAAAAATGCGGCTTCTTTTGTTCAGACTTTTTGTTGTTTTCCTTCTTTGTCCTAGGGTTTTTAGTCTCTTTCTTTTCAACCTTAAGGGGTACTCCTAGAATATATTTGCCTTTATCTAAGTTCCCACTAGCTATTTCGGTTTTAGGCTTTTAGCTTCATCATTCTTAGAATTAACATTATCAGCAGGTGAGACAAACACAGTTGTACTAAATGAGGAAATATTAGGAGAAGAAAAATCATACCCCAAACCGGTTTTGTCAAAAGCAGCTTCTGAAAGCTTAGCATTTCATTGAGATTTGCACTAGAAGTCCTTTCCAATTAAGCTTTGACTTAAAAAAACTCCACTTCAAGTTTCTTCATCCTTTCAGTCAAGAAATTGTTCTCAAACCACAGTGCTCCAATGATTTGATTGGCTTCATCAACCTTGGTAGAGATCTCCTCTCGAACTAGCTCAACATCACTTAACTTCTTGGTAGCCAGCCTGTAGAGTTTCTCATGCTTCTCGAAAACCTTATACAACTTAGCATAGGCTGTATGGATATCATCTTGTTCATCCATTTTCTCAAATTTGGATTGCACCAAGTCCTATTCTTCATCCACTGCTTCTACGATCCCCAGTAGGATCCACTGTGGTAGTGAAAGCACTTAAAATTCCCCCATCATCACTGTCTTCTAATTCAGTCTCAGACTCCGTGTCACTTAAGGTAGTAACAAGAGCCTTACTTTTCCCAATTGACTTGAGATATGTTGGACATTCTTGTGTTATGTGTCCAAAGCCGTGACATCTAAAGCACTTTGGTCCAGAGGGAACAGGTTACTAACCGTCATCCTTAGCTTCCTTCTTCCCTCTATCTTGACTTTTAAACTGTGAAGAACTGGATTGCTTACGATCCTTATCAAAACCTTTCATATTGGCATTTTTCATGAACTTCTTGAATTGCCTAGTGATGTAGGACTTCATTTTGGAATCTTTATTATCTGAAGACTCACCAGTCTCATTACTCTTGGCCTTCAGTGCCAATGCTCTTACTTTTGCTTCCTTTCCCAACTCTAGTCAAACCCAATTCATAGGTTTGCAAGTTGCCAATCAGCTTCATCAAGAGAATTTTGTCAATGTCCTTTGATTCTTTAATGACAGTGATCTTGGTATGGAATCTCTCAAGCAGGGATCTGAGCACCTTTCTCACAATCTTAGGTTCGGGAATCTATTCTTCAAGATTGAAGACTGAGTTTACTATGTCCTTCAGCTTAGTATAGAACTCATCAAATATCTCATCCTCCTCCATATTTATCTCCTCAAAGCTAATAATGAGCCTTTGGAGTTTTGAATCCTTGATAGCCTTAGTCCCTTCATAGGTTGTTTGGAGAATGGTCCACACTTCCTTAGCAGTTTCAATTGAGGATATCTTCTTGAACTCCTCATTAGTCACCGCACTGAATAGGGCATTCAATGCTCTGCTGTTGAAGTTTACCGCTTTGATCTTGACCTCATCCCAATAATCAGCCGACGCTTCCTTTGGCTTCACCCAGTCGATTTCCACAACTTGCCAGACCTTCTCATCTAAAGACTGCAAGAAAGCTCTCATGAGTACTTTTCAGTATGCATAGTTAGTTCTATCAAATAAATGAGGTATAATAAGAGACTGTCCTCTATCCATGACAAACAGGGGTCAATGGATCACACAGCAAAGATTAAACCTAATCAGAGTGTGCTTGCTCTGATACCACTTATTGGGTTAAAATGAATTGACCCCTTTGCAAATTAATTAATTACCCAAGTTAATTAATTAGTCAAATTACATGCAATAACGTGGTAGTACAAACAAATCACCAAATAACTAAATGCAGCAGAAAATAAATTTGACACAAGTGATTTGTTTACAAATAGGAAAAACCACCGAAGCAAAATCTTACGGGGTGAATTTAAGGTCACCACTCTCAAGAATCCACTATTATCAATCACAAACGGTTACAAGTATAAGAAATCTTACCAAACCCTTTGGCCTATCCCGAAATACCAACCTACAGTTGAACCCTTACCCCAATACCTAATTGGACTTGTATTGTAGCGGCAATCTCTCTGTTCAATGCACGAATTCTAGTACGTGACTAACCAATGATACACGGATCCCAGTTCGTGACTAACACACCAACTTGAGGAAGATTGTTGGCTGCAAAATTCTTCAGTTCATCAACAATAAAGATCAGGAAACTTCTTGGTCACAAAATCCTTGGCGTAAAGACGCAGTAGCTTCTACAAAGAATATGATGAACTAGAGCAATTTCTGTCTCTAGTCACACAGTGCATGAATTATTCTTTTGCATCACCTTGCATCCTGTATGATAGTTCTTAAAATAATCCTTATATATGTCTAGGATTGCGAGAAAAGAAGCCCTACTCAATTTCTCAATATTATGCGTGTAGTCAGATCTGAAAGTTTGATTTTGTAATTCTCGATAGATATAACTTATGTCGAGCTTCTATCGAGTTTCAACAGTAATTCTTAATAAAAATAATTCTGTCGAGATTTCTGTCGAATTTTAATGAATAACATATTTTCACTTGTTTATTTGTCAGACTTGCATGAGTTCAATACTTAACTTGAACACCTATTTCTTGAAATACTAAACTCATCTTAGATCTACTCAAATACAAATAAAATACATTTTGTTAAAAGATTAACCAACTACATTTCATATATCCCTAACAATATAGATGTTTTTATGGTAGGTGTTTTATAAAATAAATTGTTAAAATGAACAAAGTTATTTTTTAAATTACCAAAAATTATAATTTTTAATAATTTTTAGGAAAAAATGCAAAACTGACCCTCTAACTTTCACGTTTTTTCATTTCAGTCCTCTAACTTTCAGTTTTGTCAATTCAGTCCTCTAACTTTCAATTTTTGTCAATTCAAGGCTCCGTTACAAATCCGTTACTGCTGCCGTTACAACTGCCAAAACGACACCGTTTTTTTTTTTTTTTTTTTTTCCGGAATTAAAAGAAAAATATGGAAAAAAAAAAAAAAAAAAAAAAAAAACATTAAGGGGAACGACGACGTCGTTCCCCTTCCCTGAATCAAAACAAAAACAAGGGGCTCGTTCCCTGAATCAAAACATTAATGAGTTCTTACCCACATTTAGAGCAACACTCCCTGGAACGCAACCGACCTCAACAGGTCCAAGTCCAACTTTATCCTCCTCTTCTTCCTGAGTTGCCATCGAAACGAGTCCGAGTTGACTCTGCGACTCGCAGCCAGGAAACCCTAGGCTCAATCGTGCAGAGCTGCAGGGTGATGCCACAGAGCAAGCTGGCAAGGAGGCGTCGTCAGAAGCTGAGCGAGAAGATGCAGAGCTTGCAGAGGCTGATGCCATGGGACACGAAGATGGACATGGCGACTATGATGGACGAGGCCCATAAATACATCACGTTCCTTCAGGCCCAACTCAAGGCCCTTCAAACCATGCCTCCTTCCTCCTCATCCTCATCCTCTTCGGCCAATTTGGAGTTTGGTGGGCTGGAGAGGCTGACCCGAAACCAAGTCCTCCGGGTCCTACTCAACTCGCGTGTTGCTCAGACTGTGCTCTACTCCAAAGGCTGTTGCGTTGTCTCTGCCGAGCAGTTGGATTTGCTCCAAAAGCTGATTTTCCAGCAGCGGCAACAACAGCAACTGGTGCTTACTCCATCTTCGTCCGGGCTCTTCTTCAATCACTGACGACTCTGACACTGATCAGAGTATTTTCTTTGTGGCGCGTCTTTTCCACGCCCCTTTTGCGCTTTTTTTGGTTTTGATTCAGTGAAGGGAACGAGCCCCTTCTTGTTTTTGTTTTGATTCAGGGAAGGGGAACGACGACGTCGTTCCCCTTAATATTTTCTTCTTCTTTTTTTTTCTTTTTTTTTTTTTTCAGATTTTTCTTTTAATTCCAAAAAAAAAGAAAAGAAAAAAAAGAAAAGAAAACGGCGTCGTTTTGGCAGTTGTAACGGCAGCAGTAACGGATTTGTAACGGAGCCTTGAATTGACAAAAATTGAAAGTTAGAGGACTTAATTGACAAAACTGAAAGTTAGAGGACTGAAATGAAAAAACGTGAAAGTTAGATGGTCAGTTTTGCATTTTTACCTAATTTTTAACTCTCTTGCAGAGCTCTTACTCAAAAAGAACATTGTGATCACCCAGTACCAATTCTAATTCGATGGCGCCTCGGAAGTTGTTCCGAAATATCAAAAAACTCTGTTTAACTCTCTTTTTACTTTTCAGTCTTTTCTCCTTTTTACCTTCAGCGTGATTGTAGTGCAACAATTTTCCAAAAGCAAAAGACTTTTGTCGGTGGAAATGACTGGCTCATAATTGAACATTTGACAAAACTGAGAGAAAAAAACTGAGAAACTCATGTAATCCAGAGCACCCAGTTTTGTTTGAAGCTCAAAAATTGAGCTTTTGCCTTGCTCAGTTGCTGCCTACTAGAACAGTCTTTTGTTTTTGAAAATTGGTGCTAAGCGTGTCCGTTTTTGACTGGCTGAGAGAGGAAATTATTCTTTTCTGAGTGAGAGACTGAGCAGGAGAGACGAAGACTGGTAATGGTTTTTAAGCGTGTCGGTGAGTTTGGTAGGGTTGTTAAACAATTTATTTTTAATTTTTAAATAATGTTACATAAATTTTTATATACCTTTTCATTTATATATATTTCAAAAAATTACAAATAACATTACTCAATCTCCTCTATCAAACGGACCCAAGTATCATTTGGTAAGAAATTTCTAATAACATTGTTTAAGTTATATAAAAATAAATATGAGTAAAAAAGTATATGAAAATATGTATGGTGGTATTTAAATAACTTTTATTGTTTAAATACCATCACCAAACGAGGTCTAATATTGGCCAACGCCATATTGTTCCATTCCTTTTTGTGCATCTATTAGTTATAAAGTTTTATTACTATTGTGATTATAATTTTTCTTTTAACGATTTCCATGTCAATTAATTAGATAGAAATCTATTTTATGCATTTACTATCCAGATCAAATATAATGATATTTTCTTCAAATTCAGTTATTTTCATGCATGCACGGGTTAGGAACCAATAAAACATGAAAATTGTTAACGAAGTCACTAATTATAAACAAGAGTTATGTCTTATTTCCTTAACTATGTAAAACTAAATAGAATGAGTTACGAAACCGCGTTATTCATATTAAAAGTTTCTTATCAATTGCCTTAGCCTTGCGAGACAAGCTCAGGACTAGTAGTGACGCATGCAGCTGGTCTATAAAAAGGGATGTAAATGCAATAGAGCAAAACATGCAGAGAGTGAAATTAAGCTGTGTGAAAGGAAAAAAAAAAAAAAAACAGTGACTTGTTCTGAGCGGAGATCTCGTTGGGATTTTGGTTTCACTAGGTTTTCTAGAGAGGTATAATTATATTTTTCATATTTATTGTGAACATAAGTTTTGAACATAACTTAGGGCATTACATTCTCTATTTTATTATAGTAGATTGGTTCCTCTATGTTATAAGGTTTTCCACATAATGTGTTCTTGTGTGATTAACTTAATTGGTGCTTGCGTGATTTTTTTTTTTTTTTGGCTTCGGGTTATGTTTAAATTTTATTCACACATACATGGAGATTTATCCTATCAAATTTATGACAGATATTCTCTTTGTGAAGTGGCTAAAAATTTTCATAATTAACCATATTGCATAAACAAATTAACAAAACCAAGAAATACTTGGTGTCCGAACTCCTACATTGCGGCCCTCAAGCCATAAAAAAATTGTCATATTCATTGACCACATTGTTCTCATTTTTACAGGATTTGGAAGAGGTGATTGGTAGATACATGTACTTTCAAACCATGTTTTCTCTCAAAGAGTTGCTTCCATCGTTGCTCTCAGCTACTTTTGTAATGCTAGTAAGTTCCGTAGTAAAAGAACTCATACCTCCTGTAATCCGCGATTATCTCTTTGCCATCTTTAGGCGTCGATTCACTTTCATTATTAAAGAGAAATGTGATCTCAATAGAAATGAAATCTTTGAAGCTGCCACAACCTACCTACGTACCAAGGTTACTAGTGATTAAACAAAATGTCTCGAAGCAAGCAAAACCATTAGGCAAAATAAACCAACCTTTGATATTGCAATGGGTCAAGAGGTTCTTGATCGCTTTGGAAACATTGAGCTCAAATGGAAGCTTATGGAAAAAGGAGATCTCACTAAGCAAAATCGTCAGGTATTTTTTGAGCTTTCCTTTGAGAAAAAATTCAAAGAGATTGTGCTGAGAGTCTTATTTTCCTGAAATAATAAGACGTTCTGAGACTATAAAAAAAGAAGAAGAGATGGTAAAGCTTTATAGCCGTGAATCTGGCTGTCTTGATGGTTGTGCATGGAGGTCTGTCAATCTTGAACATCCAGCTACATTTGAGAAGCTGGCAATGGAACCAAAGCTGAAGAAGATGGTCAAGGATGATTTGGACAGGTTTGTTAGAAGGAAGGAGTTGTATAAGAAAGTTGGCAAGGCATGGAAGCGAGGGTATTTGATTTATGGCCCTCCGGGTACCGGTAAATCAAGCTTGATTGCTGCCATGGCTAATTATCTCAAGTATAATGTCTATGATTTGAACCTTTCCGGTAGGTTGTCTGATTTGCAGTTGAGAAAAATTTTTATTTCTACATTTAATCGTTCAATACTGGTAATTGAGGATATAGATCGCGCTGCTGTAGAGTTGAATTGTCATGCCCCAAACTCCAAAGGGTCCAAAGCATGAGAAAGACGTCTCAAAGTACCTGTGGATTTTTCCTTTCTGGACAACCAACTATAGGAGATCTTTATTTTCCTTTCATTTCCACATGATTAGAATATATAACCATAAATCTCCACATTACAAGTCAGAGCTCTATAACACATTTACAAACAATAACTAAAAATCATATGCTTCCACATAATACATGAATATATATTACAAAACTCTTGGATTACACAAGGTCACAATCTTATCAAGAATAAGGAATCTTAATATCGAGTCTAGGCCTACCACGCCTAAGGCTAACAAATCTCAAGTAACCAACTTCCAATAGAATTAATTAAAGTCTCGGTGAACATAGTAAAGTCGAGTCACCAACCATTTATAGCAAAAGTCTCCAAATTTAACATAGCACTTCAATCATCTCCAACGAAGTAAACTTCATATCCAAGGTATAGCTAATTACTCTGAAAAACTGTTAGAGGGTGGGATGAGCTAACGCCCAATAAGTAGCATAATTAATGGGGGTGGGGGAAATGTAAGTTTCATCATCAATAATAATAATATGACAAAAATGATTTAATAATGAAACACAAAGTTTCTCAAAGTAAATACCTTGAAACTATATACTATAATCTGTGAGTACAAACACTATAATTTCCAAAGCCATAATATCTAACATAAGGTAAATTATCACAAATATACCACACTACCACATAAACTGGTCAGGGGATCCACCCATTCACAACTGGCATGACATTGTCCTCTCCGGTATGCAGACTCTTGGCCTCATGGACAGCAGCCTCACCCATACCCTCAAGGTTTTTCTCTCCCCCCATAGGCAGCAGAGAGAGCGCGTCAAATAGGACCTCTCTTGCATGTGGTCTCTTGGCCCCATGGGCAGCAGCCTCACCCACACACAATCAAGGAACCTCTTCCCCCCATGGACAGCAGGGAAGAACGCGTCATCCAAAGTGAAAGGGTACTAACCTAAACTTGATTCCGTTGTCACAAAGACCACGAAAACCAAATCGGGCGATCACCGGAAAATCACACATGGCATAGTGTTAAAACCACATAAAACTCACAGATATACATTTCCTTTCAAATACATAGTTTATAACCATATAATTTCATAAAAAACCTTAAATAATCTAACTTTCACAAAGTTTATAAGGTTTTTAACTTCATTCTTGTCAAAAAGATTTTTAATCAATTTCCCAAGTACTAAGAGAAGATAAGCATCTTTAATTTTCCAATACACCATAAAATCCATGATTTTCTTATCAAAGATTAAATAAAAGATACTCATTTTTCCATATCAATAATTCATACATTTCCCCAAATGCAATACCAATATGATGCATTTTCATATATAATCATATATATATATATATATATATATTAAGGTTACGACACATTAGCTTTTAGGAAAATATAGTTTCCATAGATAATTTCCAAAAATGTGTCTAACTCAAAAACAACATTTATGTTATTTTTCAAAAATCCCATTAAAAAAACTACTTACCTTGCAACTCGCAAAAAACCTAATTCTCCAAGCTCCAAGGAGATTAGCTAGAACCTAAACAATATCAAGCAAACCTATCACAATAAGCATAAAGCTTAAAATTGTATCTAGTTACATTTTAGGAATTTCCAAATAAGCACTAAATTAGGCAAGCCTAAATTTAGCCTCACAAATAATATTTTCCACTTCCAAAGTTTCTCAACCAATTACTTTACAAGGCATAGACTTCCATTATACTCATGAATCATTCAAGGTATTATCTCTAACATCAAAACCTCAATAATTTATGAATAGTTTTCACAAGATTTTCACAACATCATCAAGAGACCCATGACATCAAAATCACAATATCCTTCCAAACAAACAATTTAAATCTTTAACTAGCTCCAAATAAACCATAAAAATTATATTCACAGTTTATACCTCAAAACCCCTAAATTTTCACCATTCATAATCCTTAGTTAGCCACCACTAGTAAAACCATAAACTCACTCATTAAATTAGTCCACCAAAACAAAAACCCATATACATAATTACAAGAATATCACCCAAGAAGCTCATAAATCTCATGAACATCATTATCAAAGCTTAGATTAAAATAACCTTAAGCAAAAGTATAAAACCCACTAATAGACTTGAAATTTTTACCTTAAATCAAAAGAAATGAATATGCCTTGGAGGTTCCTAGAGAGCTTTGTGGTGACCTTGCTGTGAAAAGATGGTAGAGATGGTGGAGGATGAGCACCGGTGAGAGAGGATGAGAGGAATGTTTATGTTGTTTTGAGAGAAAATAAAAAAGAAGTGAGTAGACTTAGTTGACCGGCCAAAGAGGGAGAGATACGAGTGATATTTGTGTGGTGGGGAAATGAGTGGAGTAGGTGGGCACGTGGGAATGCAAATAAAAATCTGACCATCATATTTTATTTTATTTTTTAACTGGGGCGTTACATGAATGATCGAGAGCGACGTGATGAGTTGGTTAGCATTTTTTATTCTTATAAAAACTAGTTTACAATTACTCCAATATATTAATTTATTGGCTCCATACATATCCCAACAATACACACTTATTCAATTAAATTGTAAGAATCACATTGTCTAATAATTATACACTTTGGTCAGTTTTTGTGTGATTCTTACATGGATTTAATTGAATGATGTATAAAATTTAAAAATAAAAATAAAAAATAAAAAGAGTTCTTACATTGAATGTTTATTAGATTGAAATGGACTATAAATGATTTCACTAAGTTTCAATTATAACTTTTTTTAAGGGAAATGTTAACGAGTGCCGTTGGGGCATTGGTTAAGAATCCATTTTAAAAAAATTTTGACATCACTTTTATGGAGAATAAAAAAAGTTGTCAAAATATTAATTATTTTTTTTTCCCATAAAAACTTTTTTTAATTAGATTGTCAACCAATGTCGGCACTCGTTAACATAACCCTTTTTTTAATAGGAAAATGTGTTATAATTCAAATTTCTCTTAATCAATTGAATAGATTTTTTTGGAGTATAATGCAAATATAAGTTGCACTTTACTTTTGACAATATCTCTATCCAGCTATATAATTGATTGCCACTCATTTTACTTTGTTGATTTAGGTATCAGTTTTAGGACCTATTATTCATTTTTCAATGACAAAATAAGTATGCGAGTTTGTTTTTGTTAGATTGGACTATAATTTTTATGAGATATTTAGTTCAATGAGTCTAGTTAGTTTCTGCCCTGGAAGAAAAATTTTCCTACCATTAGATACATGTACCATCCGGTTTGAGTTTGAGAATTAGTATGTTTCCACACACACACACACAAAAAAAAAAAAAAAAGAAAAGGGTAAAAAGATTGCCTTCTAATTATCTCTCTTAAATCTCATGGAAATTAGAGTTGGTGTATTGACTATGTCAACAACCACGACCACTATGACGCTACCGATGCAATGACATTATCTTATGATTTCATCTACCAATATTTACGTTCATGTTATTTTTTCAGTTCACACTATCGGGTTTATTGAACATCATAGATGGATTATGGTCGAGCTGTGGAGATGAGCGAATTATTGTGTTCACCACCAATCATAAGGATCGGCTTGATCCTGCTTTGTTGCGCCCAGGGCGCATGGACTTGCACGTGCACATGTCATATTGCACCATGGATGGGTTCAAGCTGTTGACTTCTAATTATCTGGATATCAATGGTGACCACCAACTCTATAGAGAGATTGAAGGATTGTTGGAGAATGTAGAGGTTACCCCAGCTGAAATTGCAGAGGAACTTTTGAAGAGTAGTGGTAATAGTGATGATGTTGTTCTCGCAGGACTTGTCAAATTTTTCAAGCAAAAGAAACTTGAGAAAGCAAAGGTTGCAAAGGTAAAGGAACTTTTGAAGAGTGGTGATACAGATTTTGATGTTAAAGGATTTGTGAAATTTCTCAAGCAGAAAAAACTTGAGAATGCAAAGGCTGCAGAGGCATGGCAACTTTTCTGTGATGATATTGATGTTTATGTTGATGAAGGACTTGTCAAACTTTTAAAGCGAAAATATTTTGACTATTCACAACTTAGGTAATTTCAAAAGAGATGGTTCGTGTTCTCAAGGAATTAGTAATGTTCCCAAGCCATTCTAGAACTTGTCAAATCGCATTTAAGCTTTTCATCTGGGTGACCATGAGAGACTCCCTGCTGGTGGTGATCCGTATTTGTTCCTCTCCTCATTTCTGAGTTTTTGTTCTCTTCGTGAAATAATATGTATTGTATCAATGTGCGGGTGTGCACTGCTGTGAATCTGATTATGTACTTAATGCAAATTGTGAGACCATGTGTGTAAGATGTTGGTGATTTAGAAAAGAATTACTAGTTTGTTGAATTGATATTTGGCATTACGCTTTTTATGTGTTCTGCTTTTTGCCTCTGATCACTTTACTTTTATCGCTGGCAATGTTTGACTCTCACTCTTTTTATGTGTAACAGCTCTCCCCTCTCTCATTTAGTTACAGCCCTACCTCCACTGAATGTTCATATTTAATTAATATTTAATCATTTAATGCTTTGGTGAGAAAGCATATAAAAAAGTCTTTGGAGGTTTTTTTATGTTCTTTGAAAAAGATTATGCAAGTAAAAGATGTATATCAGTGTTACTTATTTGATTACAGTACTGTGAGAGAATAGGAACTGATAGCATAATATGTTGTAATATGACTCTCACCCTTTCACTTCTCCCTTCTTTTGTCTTCTATTTGTTTGAGGATCTTGAAGTTAAAAAAAAAATGGTGGTTTTTTTTTTTTTTTTTTTTTTTTTTAAATAACTTAATTTCTTTCATGTTTACACTAGCATTACTCAAATATGTAGAGTAAGATTAGAAATCAAATTCTTTTTGTCTGTAGACTTTACGGTAACAATGGATGTCATGTCAAAAAGGGCAACACATGCCACTTCTTTTTCAATGTTCCATTTGGATTATACTTTTTGGAAGTGCACTTCACTAATGAAATGTATACCTTCAATTCCTAGAGTTCATATTATTGGGAACAAGGGAGACAATACCAAATGCGAATGTTAATCTAATATTGTTTCTGAAAACAAAGCAATGGATGAAGGATAACATTAATGGGCAATATGCCTCTCCTGTTGCCATGCTCGATCAACGCATGTTGAAACTGATTTTCACTTTAGTTTGAGTTATGATAGCCAATAAATCTCTTATCATCTTTTTCTTTTCTTCTTTTCTTGGGTTCAGTTGGAATCAATTAGCAAACATTTTGTTCCAATTGCTTATCTTTGTCCAGATTTGTTCTTTTACAAATTAAACCAAGATCAATGTTGTTCCAATACAGTTGTCTTGAAGGATAATGACTATTAAATAATGCAAAATAATAAGAAATTGCAACCTTGATAGCTCTGTGGTCGCTATTTGGCTTTTGCATAGATTAGATGCCTAGAATAGATATAGATGTTGCTATAGTATTTGTTGAAATTCTTGAGACAATGAATGCAATAGTGTTTTGAAAAGAAAGGTGAATGATCTCCAAAGTACATTAGAGTGGAGAATGTATTAATTTATATGTAAATATTCATTAAAAAAATGAGGTTAGTTATTTGTAATATGAAGTTGTATAGATTTGTAGCAAAAATAAATATAGATTTTGCCTTCGAGCCTGTTAAACTGACAAAGGTTAGAATCCTTTGCATATAGTTTTCCCATTGTTTTAAATTTTCAAATATATATATATATATATATATATATATATATGTATGTATATATATTGTCTTCATTTTTATTACCTACACTTCTTTCTCTTTTAGTTTATTCTTGCTGGGCTAATTAGGCTCTTATGAAATTTGATTAACTTTAAACTCATATTTCATGTTTATTAGAATTTAGAGGTGTGTGTTTAAAAAGAATAGATGGGATTCTAGAATGATGTTTAGGTAAAGTTTTGAAAATCCTTTATTTTTTTATGATGGCATAATAGTGTTTTGAGTCTAACTATGGTGGATAGGATGTTTAATCCTAAGGAGTCACAACTATCAGACCTTGCAAGTATCAAACTGGCCTAAGTTCAACTTTTGGCCTTTTTCTAAATGCCTTTCTAAGTATTTAGATTTATCTAGATTAATTTGTCTTTAATGCAATCACACATTTGTTTTATCTCTATTACTATAAATATATGTGATTTTAAATTTATGGTTTTGTTAACACGAGTCGGCCAGCAGCTGTTAATAAACCAGCTTTAGGCCCCACTTGCATAGGAAATTGGTGGAGATTCACTTTTCAAATGCAATTTATTTTAGCTATGAAGCTTGGTTTCTCTAATAAGTATATGACAAAAATGCCCCTTTAACACACCTTTAAAACATTTCTCTCCATTTCACTTTTTATTTCCCACCCAATTTATCAATATTTTACTCATCATCTCCTTTCACTTTACCAATATCAAACTCACTTTCTTTCACTTTACCATTATCAAACACACTTCAAAAAAAACAAAAAAAAAAAAAGAGATGAAGAAAAGTTCAAATGTTCAATGAAGGATTTAGCAATTATTTTGCAAGGTACAATAATTTTATTTTAATAAATTCATATTTATTTTTTAAAATATATTTGAATGAGGTTAATCTTAATGTTTAATACATGTTGTATATTATAGCACCAATAGATGAGAATTTAGTTGTGAGACTCGTCAAGTTGTTAAAAGAAATTGTTGTGTACTCTTGAAAGTTCTATCTGTAAAAAATAAAATAAAATAAAAAAAAAAAAAAAAAAAAAAGCTCCTAGACCAATATTATAGGTACAACGAAACATGAAATCCCAAGTACTATATAACCCAAGTAACATATAAGAATATGTGCTCTGAAATTTAAAATATACATAGACTTACCTCCTGGCATGACTCTATCCACAAATAATATAAAATACTCCACAAACAATATTAATATGCAGAATTATTTAACATGATATTTGTAAGGACCAGATTTGAACTCCTAGCCCAAGGTATGAACGGACTTAGGCCCAAAAAGCCCAAAACAATGAATTTGTAGAGAATGGGTTGGAAAATTGGGTTTTAGTTAATCAAACAAACATTAGAATGGGTTCAAATGATAAGAGAATGAAGAGAAAAAGGTTTGTGTTAAAGAAAATCGTCATCAGCAAAGTTCGAGGAGATCTATTCTTATATATTGTTCTTAAGTCCGGTTACAAATTTGGTTCCTCAGTGCTACAATATTTCTTTCTTCAATTTTTGA
The DNA here is from genome assembly GCA_023736055.1 of Quercus glauca. Classification (NCBI taxonomy): domain Eukaryota; kingdom Viridiplantae; phylum Streptophyta; class Magnoliopsida; order Fagales; family Fagaceae; genus Quercus; species Quercus glauca. The sequence continues at coordinate 18,873,071 of CM043325.1, read as the reverse complement.
TCTCCAGTCTTGTTGCCCCCTTCTTCTTTTATACTATCTTTCCTTTTCCTCCCTACTTTCCATGTGCATGCCAGAGGGTTGGTGTTGATACTTGTCCTATCAGCACTTCCCATAAGTCTTCATGTAGTAGTTATAAGGCTGAAATCTACTGTTCAGGTATCACCTCCACATTAATGTAGTCAGTGAGTTAGTTGCAGTGCATTTAATGTGGAGGTAGCAGCTTTCTTTTTTAGATATTTTAGGACACTTCCCTATCCCGAGCTCTCGTAGTGCTTATCTGTATCAACTGAGTATTTCTGTGACGTTCCCCCGGACGGCAGACCACCTTTACGGGCCTCGGCCTCGATTAGTCGAGGAGGCTCTTATCCTCGGCACAACCCCTAAGCAGTTATGATCTTAACTGACTTCTCCTTTTGCCAACATGGGCTCTTTTGACAGTGTTTACCCCCCTCAGAAGCCTTCAGTCCTCGGCTTAGGCCTTAGGTTCATTATATACATAAATAATGGGCTTTGGGGCCCAATGCCCCTACAAAATTCATTGTGCCTGTGAAGTAGGAAAATGCATGGGACAAATAATTTCTTGAAATGCTTGCTCAAACTAGGTAAAGTAGAGCACTTGTAATTCATATGCAAAAAAAAAAAAAAAAAAACAAAAAAAACAAAAAACAAAAAACAAAAAACAAAAACAAAAACAAAAACAAAAAGGGGCGGAGCTTTGGTAAAAGATAAAAGTGGAAAACTAAGAAAAGGGCAAAAGAAAAAGTGAAAATTATTTTTGTTCTTTCATATTAACATGGAAAAACTAAGGGCATAAATAAATGTTGCAGGCGATAAAATCTAAGAAAAAATGGGAAGAATTGTAAATGCGGTGCTGTGAAATTATGTTGTTCTTCTTATTTTTATGCTAGAGCACATAGCATCTAGTCATTATCTTATTTTATTTGTATCATGTTTTTTTCATTTATCCAAAAATATGATGTGGATTGTTTAAATCTTGTTTTAATATAGCACCAATGGATGAGAATTTAGTTATAAATGAGACTCATCAAGATGGTAAAATGAATTGTTTTAACTTAAATGAATTACTTCAAGAATGATCTTTTATTTTATTTTATTTGTATCTTTTTTTTTTTTTCATTTATCCTAAAATATGATACTGAATATTTATTGTTTTAATCTTGTTTTAATGTAGCACAAATAGATGACAATTTAGTTGGAAGTCAGATTCATCAACTTGTTCCAATGAATTACTTTGACTTATATGAACTACCTCAAGAAGTTACTATTATTTTTATTTTCTTTGTAATCCATATTTCATTTAATGTATAATATGATATTGATTTTTTTTTTAATTCTTGTTTTAATATAGCATAAATTGATGATAATTTAATTGCGAGTGAGATTCATGAAAGTGTTTCAAGGAATTGTGTTGGGTTAAATGAGTTTTCAAATGATGGAAAAAATGATAACACATGTGGAGGGAAAATAATTGATTGGAATGAATGTCCAATAGATGAAATAGGGGTTATTGAAAAATATGAGGATATAAATTGGCGTAAATGCACTTTTAATCCCTACATTTTGACCCGATATCTATTTTAGTCCTTACATTTTATTTTTATCACTTTTAGTCCCTAAACCAATTAATGCGTGACATTTAAGTCCTTACCGTCACCCAACTAACAGAAAATGCTGATGTGGCTGACGGCACAGTAAAATAATAATTTAAAAAAAATCTATTTTGACATTAAAAAATTGCCACGTTAACATCTAAATTAAAAAAAAAATAATTTATTAATTTCAATTAAATGAAAAAAATTAAAAACAAAAAATCACATTAATTGAGATCTAAGAGTATCTTGAACAAGAACAACAAGAACACAAACCAGATCTAAGAACACAAACCCAGAAATTAAAAAAAAAAAAAAAAAAAAAAAAAAAAAACAACAACAACAACAACAACAACAACAATAACAACAACAACAACAACAACAACAACCATTCAAGACCGAATTCTCTAGCAAATCACTAATCCACATGATTTTCACAAATCAAACCCATAAACCCAGTAAACAAACCAATCTCCAACAAACCCATAAACCTATATTTTCTTAGGAAACAAACACAAAATAAACCCAAAAAATGAGTTGTAGACCTCCAAACATAATATAAACAAATGAATTCAGAAGAATGTATAAGAAGAAGATCGTCAAAAACGCTTTGTAGCGTAAACACTCTAAGCTAACTCACGAGTGCAAATCTGTTATCGAAAAGCTCAACTACCTCCAAAGGAGCAAGAGGAACCAACTAGAGCTAAACCTGAATCCGAGTCCGATTTGTCTAGCCCTAGTCCGCTCCACAACAGCATGCCAATCGAGTACTCCCTTGCCGATTCCGAGTCGATCCTCAATCCACTTGTCTCCGTTTGCAAATCCGTCTTGGGTTTTTCTTTCCAATCTGGGTAGTCTCGGATCCAAGCAATTACTTCAACCGGGTGTTCTTGTGGGTGTGGGGTTTCTTTGGCCAGTGTGTTTGGATTCGAAGATGGGTTTAGTTTGTTTGCATTGTTGTAATGCAAATGAAACTTGGATTGTGGTTTTTGATCTGTGTTAGGTGGTTTTTGATCTGCATTTTTGACGATCTTCTTCTTCCACAAACTCAGACCTCCACCACGCCGATCACCACAAACCCACACCCCCCACCACGCCGATCACCACAATCCTAGAGATGTGATCTGGGATTGTGGTGATTTGATCTGTGGGTTTGATTTTTTTTTTTTCATTTAGTTAAAATTAATAATTTTTTTTTTAATTTAGCTTCTGACATGGCAATTTTTTAATGTTAAAATAGATTTTTTAATTATTATTTTACTTGTCGTCAGCCACGTCAGCATTTTCTGTTAGTTGGGTGATGGTAAGGACTTAAATGTCACGCGTTAATTGGTTTAAGGACTAAAAGTGGTAAAAATAAAATGTAAGGACTAAAATAGAAATCGGGTCAAAATGTAGGAACTATAAGTGCATTTACGCCATATAAATTTAATAGAAAATGAATTTAAGCATTTTGTTGGTCAATGTTTTCTTAGGGAAGAAGAAGTTTTCATTTTTTATGAAAATTATGCAAATCAAAATGGTTTTACAATTTGAAAAGGCCGTTCAAAGAAAAAAAAAATGGAGAAATAGGCAAATGTAGTTTCTTTTGTCATTATGAAGGTAGACAACCACTAAAAATTGTGGATCCATCTAAGGAGCAACGAAATAGGAAGTCTTTAAATGTGAATGCAAAGCTCATCTAACTATTGTATTGCAAAAATCAATAGACATTTTTCCAAAAAAATGGCATGTCACTATTTTTGTTGTAGATCACAATCATGAATTGTTGTCCCCTTCGAGGGTACAATTTCTTTCAGCCAATCAAGTTATCACCGAAGATGAAAAAAATTGCATTCTCTTATACAAAGAAGTTGGACTTTCAATTATAGAAATAATACGTGTTATAGAACTTAAGAAAAATGTGAAACATAGACATCTTCCATTTTTTCAACGGGATATTCGTAATTTTTATGTGAAAATGAGAAAGATGCGTGCTGTGAATGATGCCATGAATCTCTTACAATTTTGTAAAGTTGCTAAAGAAAGGAATTCTAAGTTTCAATATGCATTCACAACCAATGAAGAGAAAAGGTTAGAGCATATTTTTTTGGTCTTACCCTCATAGTTTTGGTTGGTACAAAAAATATGACGATGTGGTTGTTTTTATACTACTTACAAGGTAAATGCTTATAATATGCCTTTTGGTATTTTTGTTGATGTCAATAATCATGGAAAGACGATTCTCTTTGGTTGTGCCTTCTTCGAAATGAAACAACTAGTGCTTTTCGATGATTAATGAAGGTTTATCTTATAAATTTGTACAACTATTTTTCCATTTTATTTAATTAATTAGTGTTATAATATTAGTACATATCATTCAAAATGTTTACATATTCTAATAAATTTTTGTTTAATTAGCAGAATTTTGCATGTTTAATAAAGAAACAACCCAAGGCAATTTTGACAGATCAAGATCCATGGATTACGAAGGAAATATCAAAAGAATTGCTACTCACGAAACATGTCTTTTGTATATGGCATATTACCGCTAAATTTAGTGGTTGGTTTACATCCATTCTTTGTAATCAATATTTAAATTGGTGCACAGAGTTCTACCAGTTAGACTCATGTGAAGAATTTGAGGGCCAATGAACTCATGTTTTGGAAAAGTATGACATGTTGACTAGTAAGCATGTAATTGGTTTATATCAAATCAAGCACTTTTGGGTACCATATTACCTTTGTGGACATTTTTTTGGTGGAATGACAACAACTGGAAGATTGGAAAGTATAAATGCTTTTATTAAACGGTTTGTTAGTTCTCACATAAACTTGATCCAACTTATTAAACAAGTAAGTCCATACTTACCATTGATTTCTTTTGTTGTATAATTTTTCTATATATATATATATTGTTAATATTTGTAGTCTTTATGTGTCATACAAAAGTTTTTAATTTATTTTATTATTTATAATCTTAGGTTGATCTTGCCATTGAAGATATTGAGCAAACACAATCACATAATATAATGTTAGAGACATTTAGAGGTTCTTCTTTAAGAACATTATCACCATTAAAAGACCAAGCACACAATGTTTTGACACCTTATTCTTTCAAAAAATTTCAAAAGGAGTTTGAAAGAGCACAATATTCAGTTCATCAAGAAAACTGTATTGAATTTGTGCTACAGTATTATAAAGATGAAAATAGTCAAAAGCACAAGGTCTTATGGGATGGTGAGATGACTAATTGTAGTTGCAAGCATTTTGAATTTTGGGCTATACTTTGTCGTCACATTCTTAGTGTATTCCTTCACAAAGATTGTTACCATATTTCACCATTGTATTTACCATCACGTTGGTGTTGTGAAGCCTCATTAAGTGAAAAAGAATTGCTAGTGTTGGATGATGAAAATTTAGTAGGCAAGGAAAATGTGGTTGATGCCAATGTTAATGGTGTGATTGATGGAGATTGTTTCATTAATTTTCCTTTGCTATCAAACACAAAAGGTCGTCCAAAGTAAAAATGAATGAAAGGCGGAAGAGAATTAGGAAAGCAAAAGAAGACTCGTGGGCTTTGCAAGAATATTGGTCTTAACATTTCTACATGTCCGGAGAAAGAGACTTGTACTCCTCAAATGGTGCAAAAAAAAAGAGGAAAACACGTACTTCAAGTGAAATGGGATTGAATCCAATATTTTGTTTGAAATGTTAGGTAGAAGCTCTTGAACTTGTATAACAAAAATTGTGACAATATTATTTTTGACAATCTTATAACACTGCTTCTTCCCTCACTATGACAATATTATGCCATTGTTAATTGATGCTTCTCTTGTCTTTTTTTTTTTTTTGGGTGTTATATTTTCATTTTGACAATATTATGTCATTGTACTCAAATGTTTTGGTTAGCTAAGTACTCTTATTAATTTTGACTAGTTGTGATCATGATATTTTAAATTGTACTAATTATGATTAAATATTCTTGAAAAATGAATAGCAAAATTTTTTAAAAAAATTGTAAGACCACAATTGCAAATTAACCCTTAAATTTTATATCAAATCAACAACAATGAAAGAAACAAGGGAATTTTAATAAATAAGAAAGAATGTATGATAAAGTCACTATCTTCAAGGAATATTTGCCCTTGCACAAAATTGTCAAGGATAGAATGAAATTTTCTAGCTCTTAGTGTTCATGGCTTGTATTTGGTTTTAGGTAACAAAGGTCATTCATTATGTGAAATGTAAAATTACTTTTTAAGCTTTGATTCCTATCACACTTTAAAAATTTTAAATTACATTGAATAAGTACAAGTTTGCTCTTAATAATTGCTCTTTATCTTTAGGCTAAGACACTGATCGATTTTTTGAGTAGACAAGAATCAATCCCTAAATCTATTTATCATTAATAGATGAAGTTTAAAGATTAATTTTCCAACAAAGAAATTTGGACCTTAGATTACTACTATAAAAGATAATCTTATTTTTTAAGCTGGTGGAATTAGAAATTTCTCCCCCTTAACCCCTAACATCGTCCATGGTCCATCGTCTAATTCTATTAATTTTATAGAATCGCCCCTCTTCATATTAGAAAGAAAAATTAAATAAACACCCATTCAAGTATTAATGTCTTTTTTTTTTTTTCTTTTAATATTTAATTTTTCCTCATATATAGAATTCATTAATTTAATATTTTTTTGCCTAATTGAATTTAGAACATCTAATGACTACTTTAAATATTATAAAATTTATTGTGAAAATATTGTTTTTATAATATTTTTGTTTTAAAAATATTAGCATTACTTTAAAAAAGAATAAGAAGAAAAGAAACGGAACCTAGCATCACTGAAAGGAAGGAAAAGATGTTAAAACCAAAAAACTAGTATAAGTCAGAAGACTCAACTCTCAAGACTCAAGATAAAGTTGTTTTAGGTGAGGCTTAAGTATTGGTCAAAATTAAAGGGCATTTTGGTCCAGTTGTAAAATGATTTGACTTTCCTCATTTAAACTGACACACGCCTAAATACTTATTCAGCCTTTTCCAACTCCCTAAAAAAAAATATGAATAGTTTATTCTAATTTTTATCATATTAATTGGTGCTATACAGCACCACTTAACAACACCCTTAATATGTATGAGAAAATTTTTTATTCTCGTTCTCTAAATTTATCATACCCCATACTTGAAAACACGAATAAAAATACCATGAAATTATCTATATTAATTTTTTTTATTAAAAAAACTCATAAATATTAAGGGTTTTAAAGTTATAAGAAATATGTAATTTTTAAGGCCAAATATCAGTTCAATAATAGTAATAATAGTAACAGGAATCAATTCAATCATTTATAGAATATAATAAGATTAATAATACGAAGAAAAAAAAATTTTAAAATTAAAAAAAAAAGGCAAAGGAAAAAGATTTACAAACCATAGAAAACAGTGGAATGGAAGAAGTCAATAGAATTGACAAGACAAACTTGAATCAGCTTTCCTTTTTAATATTGTTATATTAGTTTTTGTTAGTAACGTGGGGCTCACAAAAACAAAACAAAGAAAAAAACAATTTAAAACACGAAAGAGAGAAGTGAACGACAGGAGAAGAGAGCATCGAAGGAAGGACAACACGACACACAAGAATAAAAGACTCTGGCTGCAGTGGCAGAAGCAGAGGACACGAAAGTGCGAAACCCAGAAGAAGAAGAAAATAGCAGAAGAAGGGCGAGTGGGTAGCTTTCTTCACGAGACCAGTCACCGGCAACATCGTGAGCGACGAGGTACAAAACCTATGTTTTTTTTTTTTTTTTTTTTTTTTTTCAATAGCCAAAATGTGGTACCGGCCGAAATTGGTCGGAACACCCCGAAATTAATAATATTGGTGCAAAAGCTTGTCCAAACGGACTCCTAGTAGTAGTAGGAGTCGAAGTTTGTTTTTGTTTAGGATTAGGAAATCAGTTCTAACCGAACTTCTTAACCGACCTTTGTCTCATATGTAATATATAACCCCAATAACCCACTCAGAGACACACACAACAATAATCGAGTGTGAAAAACAAAGCCTAATATTATGTATTAATTCCCTTCTAGTTTTTGTCGCTGTAGCTGCCATGGACTCCGAGGATTACATGTACGACAGTGACGCCGAGGAGACAACCTACGACGATGACGACCCCTACTATTACAGCGACAAAGAAGAGGAGAACATAGCTGTTGGTGACGATGACGATGAGTCAAGAAGGAACAAGAAGGCAAAGCAAAGTTACTTTGTATTGAAAGAATCAGATATCCAACAACGTCAAGAGAACGATATCACCGAGGTATCCAATGTTCTTTCCATATCAAAAGCTGCCGCGACGGTGCTTCTCCTAAATTACAATTGGAGAGCGTGTGACGTTCAAGATGAGTGGTTTGCTGATGAAGAGAGAATTAGAAAAAAAGTAGGTTTGTTTGAAAAACCGGTTTTCTTGCTGCCCAATAAACTTGGAAAAGTTGAACTAACTTGTTCTATATGTTATGAGAATGTCCGTGTTTCTATGATGGGTTGGGTTAGTTGTGGTCATCCCTTTTGTAGGGACTGTTGGGAGAAGTATGTGAGTGTGGCGATTGAGGATGGGGTTGGATGTTTGACATTGAGATGTCCTGAACTGCGCTGTAACGCGGTGGTGGATCGTGATTCGATTGATTTGTTGCTAAAAAGGAAGATAAGGAGAGGTATTTGCAGTATTTGATAAGGTCTTATATTGAGAGTAATAAGAAGTATAAGTGGTGTCCAGGTGCAGATTGTGAGTATGCGATAGAGTTGTGTGAAGGAGGTAATGATGAGTGCTATGATGTTTGTTGCCATTGTAACAATGGGTTTTGTTGGAATTGTATGGATGAAGCGCATAGGCCAGTGGATTGTGAGACTGTGGCTAAGTGGCAATTGAAGAATAGTTCTGAGGCTCAGAATACAGCATGGGTGCTAATCAATACAAAGCCATGTCCAAAGTGTGGAAAACCCATTGAGAAGAACCAAGGGTGCATGCACATGACATGCATGAAACCTTGTAGACATGAGTTTTGTTGGCTGTGCCTTGGACCATGGAAGGAGCATGGTGAGACATCGGGTGGGTACTATGCTTGTAATACATTCCAGAGGAATAAGGAAGAGGGAATGTATAATGAGGCTGAAGATATCAGAAAAAGAGCTAAGAAGCATTTGGAAAAGTATACTCATTATTATGAGAGATGGGCAGGCAATGAATCATCAAGGCAACAAGCTGTTAAGGATTTAAAGCAAATGCAAAAGAACTACATGGGAAGACTTGGCGACATACAGTGGGCAACTGAGGCTGAGCTTAAGTTCATTACAGAGGCTTGGTTGCAAATAATTGATTGTAGGAGAGTGCTTAAGTGGACATATGCATATGGGTATTACCTCCCTGAGGATGGAAACAAGAAAGCAAAATCAAAAAGGGGGTTCTTTGAGTACTTGCAAGGTGAGGCAGAGTCTAATTTGGAAAGGCTTCATAATTGTACAGAGAAAAATATGCATGACTACCTCAACAAAAAGTGTTCAGACAAAGAATTCAACAATTTCAGAGCAAAGCTATCCGGACTTACCACAGTGACAAGGAATTACTTTGAGAATCTGGTTAAGGCATTGGAGAATGGCCTAGAAGATGCTAGCTCTCAAGAGGCTTGCAGCACAATAAGGAGTAGGAAACCAAGAAAGGGGGAAAGGACTAAGGGTAAGAGGAGACCTTAGTCAAAAATATCAAATAGAATATGTTTCTTTGAAGAAAGCATTCCATAGTAAAAAACAGTACTAAGCAATTTTCATATGACTTTAGATATATGTTTAGTATTTTTTGTGCTTTTGTAATCGATCAAGCACATTCTAGATTGGTTTATTGTTATTTTTATTATATATTTATCATTTTTATGTCATCTGTAGTGTAATTTGTCTTATATCACTTGATTATTATGTTCAAGATCATTGGCATTGCTAGATAAGTTTTCAATTTTCACATCTTGATCATATACAATGTGAACTTGCGGAATGGGCATCCATCCTTTTTTAGTTACCTTAAATTCTATATTTGCTTGATAGTTGTATAGGAAGTTGAATATTTTTCTTCTTTCTTTTCAAAATATACATACAATTTAAACATATATAACTGGAAACTCTACCAAAAAAATAGTTGAGACTGTTAAACAAATACACATAAATGTGGCTTTGTCAAAGTCCTTTAATAGTATAGGTTGAAAGTCAGTTTTCAAGCATTCTCAACTATTAGCGGTAGGTTGTACTTCATGAAATAATGCTGTGAAAGACAAGTCTTTACTTAGCTTATTTATTTGGAACAATGAAATAAGATGCAAGCAAAGCATTAAAATGCATGATTGATTACACCCTCTTGGTTGTGAGATTGTGTTAGAATTCACTTAAAACTTCATTTTGACAGAATTACCGATCTGGAATAACACTCAAATCAACAAACTTGGCATAAAATCACTTGTATGTTGTGTATACACAGAAGCAATATTCTGGATGATGTTGCAACATTGGCAGAAAATTGGGTTTATCAAGGAGGAAGTATATTGCTTAATTCCATAATTTTACTGCCACATCTGTAACAATACCTAGTAGACCAGTTGTGCAATGTTCTTATGATAACTTCTACAGCAAAGTTGGAACATACATATGGACAGAATCAGAAACAGGTTTTAGAGATATCTGAACAAAAGATCAAGAAAGAAGAATAAAGAAATTTCTTTAAGATACCCTCATCATTATTATTGCAGTATGATACAAAGTCCAAAAACAGAGTACCAAAAAAAAAACTAATTACAAAAGAAAAAGGAATCTTACATGTTGAATGAGATTACAGAGAGTAATATGCTGACTGTACTGGATATGAAATCCCTTTCTTTATGTGTGGCTTTTAATACTCTCGCAATCCAAAAGTCAGATTGTAAACTGACTTGTCCGGCCTCTCTACAGTTTCTGAAGCTTCTTTAATCATCATCTTAAGTCTAAACCAAGAAAATCCAAATTGTTTTTTTCATACCAATGTGACACATACAGGCCTTTCTCAGCTTTCAACTGGCTTTCCAACCAATCTCTTCCCATCTTTTCTTTAAGGAGCTATGCCTAGAACTTGAGGCATAGCTGGCTTAGGCTTCTTTATTTTTTCCACCAACACAGCTTGAGTGGTTAGAACTTAGAACTACACCAGCAATTGACACTGCAGTTTGAAGTGCACACCTTGAAACCCAACAAGGATCTGCAACTCCAGACTGAAAAGGCCTTCGTTTCTGATTGTCATTGCATTGTATCCAGTTTGCCAATTACAAGTTCTAGTCTTCTCTACAACAATTTCTCCATCGACACCTGCCTTAGACGCAATTGATTCTGCAGGTGCAAGGAGAGCCTGCAATTCAACATTGGCAATAGTTTCTATGATCAGAGCAGTACATGTCCACAAATAAGGTCCTAAAAGACGTTTAAAAACCAAAAGATGAAAAATGAAAATTGATAATTTCAAATTTAAAGCATAATAATCTAAATTTTACATTACCTGACTGAATTCTGAACTAAGAAACAATTTAAGAAAAGGGGAGGCCTCAGATGAGGGACAGGATCTTTCACTCACTGTCATTCACAATAGCAAATATGCTTACTATTTCTTACCAATTGCTGGTTGTATAACCACCGCTAGTTTGTTGTTGACACATGCAGACCCAATCATTAGGATTAAACACTTGTTCTGACAATTTTATCAGGCAGTCTCTGTTCTGGGCCATGTCCAATTTATGTATCATGGCACCAGCCATCTTTAAAAACATTTTAATTGATTACTCCTCACAAAAAAAAATATCAGTATGGTGATATGGGATCTTGTCTGTTATAACAAATGAGGAAAATCTGATTGTATATACATCATAGATTTAAGGGTTTACTGGTTCAGAATCTAAATAAAATAATCAATGAGCCTAACATTGTTAAGGCATCTCTTATATTATTGTTGATGATTTGATGCAATTACAACAATGCAGGATTTAAAAAAAAAAAAAAAAAAATTCCATAGTAATTAAAAAATATAGAGAAAATTTCTCAAGAAGAAAATTTTATTAAAAAGTAATTAGCTTAAAAAAAAAAAAAAATCACCAGTAGCCTTTTTACAGAGCTTCAAAAATAAAAGATCATGTCCCATAAAATTCTAAGCTAGAGCCTAGAGATGAGATAAAGGAAAGTCTAAACTAATCCAATAAATTCCATAGTAATTTGGTTGTGCTCCCAGCATCAGGTTTTTTTTGGTTTTTTGGTGTGGGTTGGCTTCATCTCTCTTGAATCCCATCCCCACTCCCTGTTTTTTGGACGGACTACATCCGCTCTCCCAAAACCCACTCCACCTGTTTTTAACTAATTATTATTGTTATTAGCATTTTTTGTTTTTTTTGGTGGACTGGGCAACTAATTGTTTTTAATAAAGGCATTTTTGGGCAACCCTTGATGAATTTTGTTTCGTTTGAAGAGGTTTGGATGTTGTGAAAATGTGCTTGGCTGTGAAAAAATAGTATTTTTAATATTTGTTTAGTGATAACTGATAACTTCTACAGCTTTGTTTGAATTTTATAGGGCATTGTATAAAATGTTAGGTTTAATTTTTATATGATTAGCTCTGATAAAAAAAAAAAAAAAATTATATGATTGGCATATCAATTGATAGTCATATTGTTTGATTTTTAAAATTTACAATATTAATTTTTGCATAATGCGTTTTACTTCTATAAGGTGCAAGGCATCGGAGCAATGTTTTAAATTCTGTTCCATTCCGGCTGGAATATTTCGTTTCGGTCCTTAATCCAGTGCACATAACCCCTTGTTCCGTTTCGGTCTAAATTCCAGGTTGTTCAGGACTATTCCGGTGTATCGGGCAAATTCCAGTTATTACGGTCTCTAAATTCCAGCCTATTCTGAGATATTCCGGATTTGTGTAGGATTTTTTCAAACCCTTGAAGCACAAAAGTCATCATTTGACCTATTTTATTCCCATATTATATTTTAAATTTTGCTTTGGTTAATTAGATATAATGAAATTTGAAGTTATAAATATATAAATTATGTACATGTGTGTGTATATATATCCAGTGGGTAATCACGAAACATTGCACTGAAACACACCAGTACTAGAATATTCCGTTCCAATTGTCAATCTAGAACGGTCTCTAGAACGGAATTCAAAACATTGCTTTGGAGGCCTTTGCACTCAAGTACACCTCATTATTTGATTAACACTGATCTCACTCTGACTATAAACAAAGGAAAAATCAGACACAGAGAGAAGAGGAGGAGGGAGGATACGACACCTTTGCTACAATATCTGCACCACTCTGCTCATGTAGATCTTCCATCGAATTCTACGTAGCACCACCACCAGGGACTATTCCTTCATCCATGGCAGCAAATGTGGCATTTTTTGCATCTTCAATTCTGAGTTTCTGATCTTCAAGCTCCACCTCAGTGTGTGCTCCTACCTAAAATAATAGAAAGATAAATAAAAGGAAAGGTAAAACAATTATGACCAAAGGTTTTGAATATCAGTCATGATCACCAAAAAAATTCTAGTTTCAAAATTTACATAAAAAACAAAGATAAGTCCTTGTCTTTCTCTCTCTCTCTCTCTGTGGCTGGAAAAGCCTAATTCGCTTTTGACAAGATAGATATTGATTGAAGCCAGCATCCAGGAAGAAGAAAGCTGTTATACAAGATTTCATTAACAATCATTAAGAAATAGGACTTTTTTAAATTGCAGACCTTAATCACAGCCACACCACCAGAGAATTTAGCAATTCTTTCAGAGAGCTTTCTTGACAAGGATGCATTATCTGTTTCAGCCAGATCCTTCTTGATTTGCAAAATTCTGGCCGGTATATCAGCTTTAGTAGTAGGGTCAGCAACAATGGTCGTTGTATTGCTGGTTATGGTAACTTTTCGTTCAATGCCAAGCTGATCTGAAGTTGCAGTTTCAAGCATCAGACCCAAATCTCCAGAGAGAAAATCAGCGCCTAATGACATTAAAATTATCTCAATGAGAAACTGAAGCTGAAATAGCAATCTCATCATAAAGAAATACAATTATACGAAAAATGCAATACGGCCCCCAGAAACATAAATGATTATGATATTTATATTTCCAAAGATCAGAAAAATGCAGATCGTGATGTTTGAGATATGTTTCTATCCACAGCTTACAGTCACATAAAGAAAAAGATGTAGTGACAGAGAGGGCATGTGTAGTGTTTACATGTAATATGTACAGATGTATTGTCCTTTTGAATGTTATTTAGAAGATGCACCAAATGATCAAACCTATAAAAGTTATTGAACCCAACAGGGCTGGAAAAGAAAGTCACATTTTCTGAAATCTCTGTATTCCCTTTTTCACCAAAAAATACAAGGTAAGAAAAGTTTTTTGAAAATCTGAATGTACTTAGAATTTGTCTCCATTCTCTCATTCCCAACAAGCATCAGAGATTAACAGTTGATAACAAATAGGTTAAATAAATGCACTTGAACAACATTTTGGCACAAAAGTTCCCACAACTTAGGGCCACAAAATAGCTTGAGTTTTACCAAATTGTGTATTTAACAGGAAAAGCAAATCCATAGAAGGGGCCTACATTGAGATCCTGAAAAAAAGAAACATCACAATAGTAACCACTTTACATTTTATTTTATTTTATATGAATTCCAAAAATTCACTACTTTTCTACATCAATTATTAGATACTTGAGAGCTCAATTTGAATTAACCACTATCATAACTCGCACTGAGGTTCTTTACACGACTATGAGGGCCAGCAAACTAGGAAATAAAAAATGTGAGTGGACATCTGGCTGCAAAGCAAACTATCTCATCATTTTGAGATGTAAAGATATTAATATAATGCTAGGTGGGAATGAGTTGAAATGTGTCGTAAAGTAACAAATTAATAAATTTAGTGAATGAAAAGCAGGTCATAGTCATGATAGATTCTTAACATCAAAACAACCACTGATTCAGAATAAACATTATCTTATTATTGACATATGTCATGGAAAAATTAAATAATTAAGCAAATAAAGTTTGACATGCAGTGCATAATTTGACCTGTCATAAGTGCAATATCTTGCAAAAGAGCTTTCTTTCCTTCTGAAAATCCTGGACATTTGACAACGGCAACATTTAATAAACCTTGCATTTTGTTCACTACTAGTGTTTCCAGTACTTGCCTGGAGATATCCTCTGCAGTGACTAGCAGTGGGACACTGGTGCGGACACGAGGTACAAACCCCCAATTACACACACGTATAGGAGGAAGGGCAGAAAGAAGACGGCCCAACCCATGGCCTTATGGATGGAGCCTATTAGTTATTGGGCTTGAGTTTAAGCAAGTCCGAACATTTAATAATTAGGGTTTCTTTAGGGTTTCTTTATGCCTTATTGTTGTTAACTATTTAAACACTTTTTGGGGATTATTGTAAAACAGTTTTGATGATTATTAAAAAAACGTGTATTTTCTTTTACTGGTGCCGACTCCAGTTTTACTTGGTGCTGACTCCTAGGGTTTTATCTTTATTTCTATTGTTTTGTGGTTGTCCTACGTCAGTTTTGGTATCAGAGCAAACTTCCAATCCATACAACACAATCGTAGACAGCCACTTGAGAGCAAAACCATCAAAAGAGCAATTCAGCCAGAGATGACATTACCTTTCAAGTTTTTGCCCCATGAGATCTTGAACAAACCCAAACCAGCCCCGGCAATCCGTGTATACCCCGCAGCCCCACATGAGTTTTTCATCCCCAAACCAACAGAGAAGCCAGTGACGCCTCCCAAGCCGGTGACCAACATCCGTGCCCGCCTCTGATCACAGAACCCACACCCACAAACCCAAAAAAAAAAAAAAAAAAAAAGCCCATCGCAAGCCCACCAGTCGCCGAAACCCACAGATCATTCACCTGCCGCCGATCCATCAGCCACCTGCTGCCAACACCATCACCGCCACAGAGGACAAACCCATCAGCTAGCTGCCGCCGACACCATCACCGCCGCTGAGGACGTCGACCACCTCCATGTCTTGCGCCGCCGCTGTCCTCCTCGTCGATGCCAGCATCCCCATCTTGCGCCGCCACCGTCGTTGATTGCTAGCACGCCGTCCATCGCCGAGCCGATCGTGTGTCTCTTTAGTTTCTATGCTTTTCATTTGTTCTTTTTTTAAGTCTGAACTTTGAGTATTTTTAAGGGTCTCAGTTCCTTCTAGTCCGTGTCTTTCATTCAGTGTAGTTTATTATTTTTGCAAAAAAAAAAAAAAAAAAAGAAAAGAAAAAGAAAAAAAAAAATTTGTTACTATGACAGCCCACTGCATGTATTGGGCATTTTAATTATTCATGCACAGGTACAATTGTCCAAGTAAGATCCAGTAATTTGAGGAGCCAAACACGTGACTATCAAGTGCAGTTAGTTGGCCACTGACCAGGGTACAACTCTTAGAGCATTCTTATCAAGCACTGTATATGCTAAAAGATGCTCTTTTTAGCATTTATATCCCAAAAGTTTGCTCCATCAAAAATGGTATATCTTACAAATTTTGCCATACTGCTACAGTGCGCTCTCATTTTTGAGAGCGCACTGTAGCTGTATTGTAAAATAAATAATATTATTTTAAAACTTTCTCTCTCTTCTTCTCTTTAAAAAAGTATTTTATTTCTCTCTTTTTATTCTTTCCTTCTTCTCTGTTCAGACCTGCCATTCCTCTCTTCCTTCTTTTTTTTTTTTTTTTCCTTCTTCTTTCTTCTCTCGCTCTCTGAAATCGATGTCCCTGTGGCTCCCCGCTTGAAGCTATCTCATGACTTGGATTAGAACCAATGAAGCTACTTCCCTTCCAATTTTTTTCAGTGGGTTTCGATGGTGGGTCACGGTGGCGGTGATTTGTGGGTTTGATTTGGAGGCACGGTGGTGAGATCGGTGAGTGCATGGGTTGAATCTTTGGGTTACAATTTTGTTTTGATGGCTGGTTGTTTTTGCTAGATGGTTGTGGTTTTGCTTTTTTTTTTTTTTTCCTTCCAGCAATGGGTTAGATCAGCCACCGGTGAGTGCTTGTCTGAGATTTTGTTTTTGTAGTGGATGGTTGTTTTGTGGTGGTTGGTTGTGATTTTGGTGGATGGTTGTGGTTATACTTTGGGTTTTTTCTTTTTCTTTTCTTCCTGCAGGTGGCTGTGGTTGCCACGGTGGTGCTGTGACTTGTGGTGGTGGTGGCAATGGTGGGTTGTGGTTGCTACAATGGTGGTGATGGCAAGTGGAGCGGTGGTAGGGGTGGTGGAGGAGGTGGTTGCTTTAGTTATCTGTGTAATTGTTTTATTATTATTTTAATGAGTAGTTTATATTATTTAAATGAAATTGTAAAAAATATAGAAGCTTTGATGTATGGTGTATCTTAAAATGGAGTGGTATAATTGATAAAGTAGGTTTTTGAAGTGTTAAATGCTAAAAATTTTAGAATGTTTGATGAGAATGCTCTTACTTTCTTTTTGGTGGATTCAACTTTGTCTCATTGAAAAATAGTATCGTTATATTTTTTATGTGCATGTCCCACCATACCTTACTGGCCTACCCATTTTGTGCTTAAATTAGTTATTTTATTATTTGTGCTTTCTTTCAGTGCCCATTCTAAAACTCAAAAAAAAAAAAAAAAAAAAAAAAAAAAAACCCCAGTTTCTTTGAAATATTTTATTCTCATTATTAATTGTGGAGCTTATTGGAAATTGACTTTTATTTGGGCTATTTTTTTCAATATTGTGATTACTGTCACTACTTGACTGCAATTTATTCTTGTGGCTCATTAATCTAATCCCTACATGCACTCTTGCTTGACCTTAATTTTACATTGAGAATTGGTTACTTGAGCTTTTGTGAATCTCAATTGCATTCATAAATATAGTGTGCATGCATCTACGTAGTGGTCGTATTATGTCAAACTCTGAACATCAATCCACTTCTGAGTCTAGGACCTCCTTAGAGCAAACCATAGATAAACTAGCAAAAAATGTCCAAAATTTAATGGATAGGGTTGGGCAAATTGAAGCATCTCAACGAGAGACCATTAACCATGAAGGAGATAACATGCTTAGGCAACATAACTTCGGTTACTTTAATAGGGCTCCAACCTTTGAACCTGATCACTATAATCACAATGGCCCTAGGGATTTTGATGATAGGATGTTTAAGGACAAGATAGACGCACCCACCTTTGATGGCTGCCTAGACCCATGGGTTTTCACTGATTGGTTGCGTCAAATGGAGAAATTCTTTGACTATTACCATTGGCCTGAAAACAAGAAAGTGAGGTATGCTAGGATGAAGTTAATTGGAAGAGCTGACCTTTTTTGGGAAGACTTAGAGGAAACCCTTAGGCGACGACGTGAGCCCCCCATTACTGATTGGCTTGAGATGAAGAATGCACTCTCGAGGAATTATCTTCCTTCAACTTATAGGAGCTCCCTTCTTGAGGAATGGGATCGCCTAAGGCAAGGCAATACTCCTGTGGCTAAATATATAGAGAAGTTCAAGGAGTTCAAGAGACGAATTCAAATAGTCGAGGAAGAGGTTGTTACACTCAATAGGTTCAAGAAAGGTTTAAATGCTAGCCTACTAGGAGAGATTATCACTCGAGGAGTCACTACCTTAGGAGAAGCATATGAGCTTGCTAGGAATTGTGAGTTAGCATCCAAATCTATCTTTTGGCGACGTTCTGAGCCCCGGAGTGTTCCCACCAACCCTCAACCTTTTGGTAGTAGACCTAGACTTGCCTTACCCCCTAAGGTCAACCCCAATAGTACCCCAATATAAAAAGAGGACAAAGGAAAAAGTGTGATCAATGAGCCTTCAAGATTAGGCTCTCGCCTCCAATGCTTCAAATGCAATGGGGTTGGACACATCGCAGCTAGGTGTCCCTCTAAGGCCTTTGTCATTCAAGAGGGTGATGAAAAGGTTTAAGATGTTGAGGAGCTAGTGTATGATCCAAATGTTGAAGGAACCCAAGATGTTGAGGCAGAATGGGAAGATGATCCTAGCTACCTTGCATGCATTAGAGCCATTTCTCCCCAAGTTGATGACTTCAAGGACTTTGTTGTCCCTAGAGTGAATGTGGTAAGATGCGCTTTGACAGAGCAGAGAGACACTGATGATTGGCGAAGAAGTGCCATCTTCCAAACTTACACTAAGTGTGGAGACAAAACTTGCAAGGTTATTATAGATAGTGGGAGTTGCATTAATGCGGTGTCCTCTAACGTTGTTTCCCGCCTAGGCTTGAAATTGACCCCTCACCCTAACCCATATAAAGTCTCTTGGGTGGATACCTCCTCTATAGCCATCAAAGAAAGATGTGTTGTCCCACTTCAATTCCTCACCTATAAGGCTGAAATATGGTGTGATGTAATTCCCATTGATGTAGGGCATATCATCTTAGGTAGACCTTGGCTTTATGATTTGGATGTCACCCTCTATGGGCGATCCAATTCTTGCTCATTTATGTTTGAAGGTAAGAAGATTGTGCTCAATCCTTTAAAACCTAAGCCAATCGACATGAGCAAGAAGAAAGAAGCTCCAAAGGTGAAAGACTTGAACATCATAAGCCCTAAGGCATTTGAAAAGGTAGCAGTTCAAGAATCTATCGTATTTGTCTTAGTTGCCAGGGAAGTTCATGGAGAGACCTGTGATGAGCAACCTGAAGAAGTGAAATTAGTGCTCCAGCAATTTAAGGATGTTTTCCCTGAGAAACTCCCCGATCATTTACCACCCATGCGTGACATACAACACGCTATAGATTTTGTGCCTGGAGTAACCCTACCTAATTTGCCTCACTATAGGATGAGCCCTGCAGAGCATGCCGAATTGCAAAGGCAAGTAGAAGAACTACTTAGGAAGGGTTTTGTTCGTGAAAGCACGAGTCCTTGTGCAGTCCCTGCACTCTTGACCCCAAAGAAAGATGGAACTTGGAGGATGTGTGTTGATAGTCGTGCCATCAACAAGATCACTGTGTAATATCGTTTTCCTATCCCTCGGTTGGATGACATGTTGGATATGATGGCTGGAGCAACAATCTTTTCTAAGATTGATTTGAAAAGCGGCTATCATCAAATTAGGGTTCGTTCTGGTGATGAGTGGAAAACTGCCTTCAAGACGAAGGATGGTTTATATGAGTGGATGGTCATGCCTTTTGGATTGTCCAATGCTCCTAGTACCTTTATGAGAGTGATGACTCAAGTGCTCAAGCCTTTTATGGGGAAATTCCTGGTTGTGTACTTTGATGACATCCTTATCTATAGTAATTCTAGGGAGCAACACTTAGACCACCTAACTCAAGTTTGTACTACCCTTAGAAAGGAGAGTTTATTTGGCAACCTCAAGAAGTGCTCTTTCTTCACCGATAAAGTCGTCTTCTTAGGTTTCATAGTATCCTCTGAGGGAGTTTCTACTGACCCCCAAAAGGTTCAAGCAATTGTGGAGTGGCCCGAGCCCAAGAATATCCATGAAATTCGAAGCTTTCATGGGCTCGCTTCCTTTTACCGCCGATTTATTAAGGGGTTTAGTATCATTATGTCCCCCATCACTGACTGCATGAAGCAAGGGGAGTTTGTTTGGACTAAAGCTGCCACTAAGGCTTTCCGTGAGGTGAAGCAAAAGATGACTGAGGCACCTGTCATGCGTCTCCCTGATTTTACCAAGCCTTTTGAAGTGGAATGTGATGCCTCAGGTATTGGTATAGGAGGAGTACTTAGTCAAGAGCGCCACCCAATTGCTTATTTCAATGAGAAATTGAATGACGCTAAGCAAAAGTACTCCACATATGACAAAGAGTTTTATGCCATTATTCGAGCTCTTTGGCATTGGCGCCATTACCTATTGTCCCGAGAGTTTGTTATCTACTCTGATCATGA
The DNA here is from genome assembly GCA_023736055.1 of Quercus glauca. Taxonomy (NCBI): domain Eukaryota; kingdom Viridiplantae; phylum Streptophyta; class Magnoliopsida; order Fagales; family Fagaceae; genus Quercus; species Quercus glauca. The sequence continues at coordinate 18,852,514 of CM043325.1, read as the reverse complement.
GGCTTTGCGCTATCTTAATTCCCAGAAGAAGCTGAATTTTAGGCATGGTAGTTGGGTTGAGTTTCTACAACGCTATTACTTTGTGGTGAAACATAAGGCAGGAGTTGAGAATAAGGCCGTTGATGCACTAAGTCGAAGGGTGTCTTTGCTATCCGTCATGAGTGTTAAGGTTACTGGGTTTAAGCGACTTAAGGATGAATATGAGTCATGCCCAGATTTTGGGGAGCTGTACATTAGCCTAAGTAATGCCCCACGGCCAATCCTAGATGATTATACCCTTCGAGATGGGTACTTGTTCAAAGCCAACCAATTATGTATTCCTCGGTCTTCAGTACGAGATTTCCTAGTTTGGGAGATACATGCGGGAGGCCTTGCAGGTCACTTTGGCCGAGACAAAACAATTGAGGAGGTAGAACGTCAATTCTATTGGACTGGTCTTAAGAGGGGCGTTGCCAAGATAGTTGGTCAGTGTCGTACCTGTCAACTGGCCAAACATCGCAAGCAAAACACTGGCTTGTACACGCCTCTACCTGTGCCTGACCGCCCGTGGCAGGATGTGAGTATGGACTTTGTGTTAGGTTTGCCCCACACTTTTAGGAAGCATGATTCCATTCTAGTAGTTGTTGATCGCTTCTCTAAGATGGCTCATTTCCTACCCTGGTCAAAGAACTCTGATGCTTCTAAGATCGTAAAGCTCTACTTTGATGAGATTGTCAAGCTGTATGGTCTTCCTAAAACCATAGTGTCTGATAAGGATGTTCGTTTCATGAGTTATTTTTGGAAGACCTTGTGGCATTTAGTAGGCACCAAATTGAAATTCTCCACAGCATTTCATCCTCAAACTGATGGTCAAACTGAGGTGGTTAATCGTAGTCTAGGCAACCTCCTTCGGTGTCTAGTGGGTGAAGCCAATCGGAATTGGGATTCCATTCTTCCTGTAGCCCAACTTGCATATAATAGTTCTGTCAATAGGTCTATAGGCGCTAGTCCTTTTGAGGTTGTGCATGGATATACACCTAGGAAGCCCTTAGATCTTTTGCCCATGTCCCCACATATTAGGGTGCCTGAGTCTGCTGAGGCATTTGCACGACATATTCATGATTTGCATAATGAGATTCGCAAAAAAATTCAGGCAAGTAATTCTCAATATAAAATTCATGCTGACACTCATCAGCGTCATGCAGAGTTTCAGGTAGGAGATTATGTCATGATTCGGATTCGACCTGAACGGTTTCCTTCTGGGACCGTTAAAAAATTGCAGGCTCGTAGTGCTGGACCATTCAAGGTATTGAAACGAATAGGCCCAAATGCATATGTCATTGACCTTCCTCATGATTATGGTATTAGCTCCTCCTTTAATATTGAGGATCTAGTTGCTTATAAAAGCCCTACAGCTATTCCTGATGCCCTTTTTGATGAGTCTTTGCCTAATCCTATTGATGCCACTCTTCCCACCCCTCTACCCTTAAATTTACCTTATGCACATAAAGAATCTATTGATGCTATTTTAAATGAGCAGATTGTTTCTACCAGGGATGGAGGAGTTCACTGTTTCCTAGTCCGGTGGCGAGGGCGACCAGATTCTGATTGCACTTGGATTACTCGAGATGAGCTACAGCGACTAGATCCTGACTTGCTGGAGTACTATCAGAGCTCTTCAGATTTCCACTCGACGGGGTCGAGTTCTTCTCACTTGGGGGGAGTTGGTGCGGACACGAGGTACAAACCCCCAATTACACGCACGTATAGGAGGAAGGGCAGAAAGAAGACGGCCCAACCCGTGGCCTTATGGATGGAGCCTATTAGTTATTGGGCTTGAGTTTAAGCAAGCCCGAACATTTAATAATTAGGGTTTCTTTAGGGTTTCTTTATGCCTTATTGTTGTTAGCTATTTAAACACTTTTTGGGGATTATTGTAAAACAGTTTTGATGATTATTAAAAAAACGTGTGTTTTCTTTTATTGGTGCCGACTCCAGTTTTGCTTGGTGCTGACTCCAAGCAACCCTTAGGTGCTGACTCCTAGGGTTTTATCTTTATTTCTATTGTTTTGTGGTTGTCCTACGTCAGACACTCAGTTGAGTAGTCTTTTCTAGTAAAGGAACAATTTCTTTGACAGTTGAAATCTTCTGATCAGTTACTTGGACTTTGGCATTTTCAAACTCCACTATAGATTTGTCATGGTTTGTAATGAAATGGGGTGACATGTAACCCTTGTCAATCTGTCCAGAAATATCTAATAGAATTAAAAGAAAGGGAATAGAGGAAAAAAAAAACTAGGAATCAGAGATAAAGGGAAAAAAATGCAAAAAGACCCCTCCAACTTTAGGTCAAAATTAAACAGACCTTTGATGTTCTAATATCAAGTTTTAACTACAGAAGTTTGGGAAACTGTCAAATTGTTCCTTCCGTCTTTCTTCCGATGGCTCAATGGAAGGAAAATGTTGTCAAGTGCTTCACACATTATTCTTCTTAAAGTAAAATTTATTATAAAAAAACATTTTATTTTTTATTCGATATTTATTTTCTTTTTCTTTTCTACCTTATCTTCTTATGCTTCTTCCTCTCTCACTCCTGCCAACACACAACCACACCACACCACCACCATTTGCCACTACAAAAACTGGCACACAAGGGCAAAGATTTGACAAAAAATAGGAGGGATTTGGATTAGAAAAAAAGTGGTGGCCAAAGGGTGGTGTTTTGGGGTTGTGGAGGTGGCAAATCCGAGGCTGTAGGTGTCAGATCTAAGCCAGAGGTAGTGGTTTAGGGCTTGTTGTGGAAGTTTGGGGTTGTGTTAGGCCTTGGTTTTGATGGTGGCCAAAGGTGGTGTTAGTTATTTGCACCTAGTCCTTATTCAGTTTATGATACATTCTGTTGCTAAGAAAATGTAGAAATGAAAATAAATACTAATTAACATGATTAAAAGTAGTAGTATCTACTTGTCAGCTGAGGAATGAATACAACAATTTTTCAATTGCATCTATTTGTGTCATGACTGCACAAAATTGGGAGCTTTCTGAACTGGGTATAACCTTTTATAAGTTTTATATATCTGTGCCTTAAGAAGGAATGAACTTTCAATAGATTGATACTATAACCTCAATGCTGGTTTTCTTTAGTCCGTTTATTTTCAAAAAAAAAAAAAAAACAGTGGGTTAATTAGTTCATTGCTGGTTTATAAAGTTTATTTTCATTCTAAAATTATGGTTCAATTCAAATTACATTCTAACCGATTTTCTTTCCTTTCTAATTAAGTTTTCCTTTCTTTGAGATGGTCATGAATCTTTTCAATTAAAAATCATCTTTAATGACCTACCTTCACTCCTTCTTCTATTATTACAGAGGTCTCAAATGATGAAGATGACTCATCGGGGCCAATCTTTTCTATAGCTTCAGCAATTAAGTTCCCAAAAAATTCATCATTTCCAGAAGAAATTGTGGCCACAGCTGCAATGTGGCAAAATACAGTTTCAAGATTTTGTTTTTGACAAGTAATTATATATTTTTTTAATTAAAAAAAGTGCAAAGAGGGGCACAAACCTAATTCACAAGACATGCTCTAAATATTTCTGACTCTGCTTTTAATTAACAAAATGCAAAGGAAAGAAATACCTTTTATATCATCTCTTCCTTTTACTGGCACACTTTTCTTCTTCAACACCTTGACCAATTCTTTCAGTCTTATCCATTCCTTTCTTCAAAGAAACCCGATTAGCCCCAAAAGTAACTGCCAGCATCCCAGATTTGATCATTGCTTGAGCCAAAACAGTTGCAGTAGTTGTACCGTCACCAGCCAAATTATTCATTTTAGTTGCAACCTGCAAGCAGGATATGAAGATTTACATATCTATGATTGCTTTTGTCTTGAGAAACATCAATACAACAACAGGGGAGAGAATTATCTAGCAACCATGAATGACCTCTTGTAACGCCATCATTAATTACTTGAAGCGATCCAGACTCAGAAAGAATAACGTTACGGCCTGCATATTCTCAGTTAAAATTAATACCTCTATCAAATTAGCAGCATGAAATTAAATAATTTAATTAAAAAAAATACTTATATTCTCTTCTGAGTATTTCAGTATGTGTTACATCTAGCATATTATAGCTTTTTTAAAGTGTCAGAATAGTCACAAAGACTTATGCCGTAACAAAACCAACCCCATAAATTGAAAAATAGAAGTTCTCGTGTATAACTATTTTACATGGCCAAAGTGAGGCTACCCTAACTGGCTGAAGCTTATTAAGAAAATAAGCAAATAAATATCACTTCAAGCAAAGCTTCAGTTACAACTTACAAGCCTTCAAGGCTTCAACTGATCTTATGCCATATTCATAACGAACAGAGCTAGCTTCCCCTTCAACAGCCTTTTTTAATAAACATGCTACTGACACCATGAAAAGCCAAGACCTCATACCTACAATCTTACTATCTTAGGCTTCAACCAGTCGCCATCGATGGCATTAACACAAGTTACACAATTAATGGCATTTTTTGGGTTTCATTCTTATAGTTATGGTGTTAGAAGCAGTTGCAAATAATCTCAATACACCATCTGGCTCACTTGAGAAGAATATAATCAGGATTACACTTAAAAATTATCTTCTCTATTTGAGACTTCAAAATATTCTCTTTGGGCCTGCTTTAACAGCAATACTCCTCACAGAATTTGTACTTCTCCACAACCCAGTTTTCCTTTGGTTCCAATAAAGGTTCTGCAACAATAACCCATTACTTCAAAACCAAAATAATACAAAGAGAAAGACATACAGAGAGAGAGAAGAAGACTACAGAAAAGAGAATTTTTTGAGGTAAGAGAAGGAAATGGTTTTGCTTTGGGGCTTTGGTTTTGGAATTGGAAGCAGAACAATGACAGCCAGGTTTCTGAGGATTTTCAAAGGTTTTGGGTTTTAGGGGTTTTAGTACAACGACTCGGACCAGTTAACGTGACTCAACTCAACTGAGTCAACTCATGAACTATCTGCATCATTGGAGCGGATTTGGGCTCCATGACCCGATTACCTTTTTGGGCCATCCTACAAAACCTAGCGCAAACCAGCCTTTCACTTTTCCTCCAAATTATGGAGTTATTTTTTTTAATCTCATTCCCAACAAAGTATAAAATTCAGCAGTCAACCTCACTATCGATTGGTAATATACAAATTAGTGAATGGTTTTCTATCCATCTCAATCGATATCTAATTTTCTAGCAAATAAATCTTATTTTCTTAAATATATATCTTATTTAATGTATTTCAATTAGTTTAATTGGTAAAATTTTACGTTTTCAAATAAAGAATTTTGTAATGAATTTCACCTAAACTGAAAAGAATTTCATTAGTATGTTGACTAACAATAAAAAGTAAGCATTATGATTTTGTTATCATATGTTCTAATCATATTGTATCTATTTATTAATATATATATATATATATATAAATTATTCACCATATAGTTACTAGAAAAAGCCAAATAAAAACCAATCTAGAAAACGAAAAGAAAAGAAAAAAAAGTACAAGACTGAATTTTAAACAATATGCTAAAAGACTAAGTGTTGAGATGGCCAAAACTTTGATACCTATTTATTGCATGTGCCTCCAAATAATTATGAGACATATTCTCAAGACTGGGCAAGTATTTTGTTATATTGCGTTACACACATTTTCAATAAATAATCAAAATTAGGTACTAATTATGGCTGAGTGCCAAACACCTGAGCTCATAAATGAACCCCTCAAACTTCTTCTTTTTTTAGATTCCAAACACAGTTTTATTTAATTTAGTCATAGAGGAACCAAATTAAAAAATAAAAATAAAAAAAAGACAAAAAAAAAACCATCATTTATAAAAAATAGGCAAAAATATAAAACTGACCCTCTAACTTTCAGCGTTTTTCATTTCAGTATTTTAACTTTTAATTTTGTCATTTCAGTCCTCTAACTTTAAATTTTTGTCAATGCAGGATTCCGTTAGAACTCAGTTAGGGGTTGCCGTTAAACTCATTAAAAAGAAGTCATTTTACTTTCTTCTTTTTTTTTTTAATTTCGAAATTAAAAGAAAAAAAAAAAAAAAGACAAAAATCTGTAAAAAAATAAATAAAAATAATAGTTAAGGGGTCCCCTGAAATCTTTTTTTTTTTTAAAACCCCCTTCCCCTAAAATTAAAACAAAGAACATTGAGACCCAAATCCATAACATAAATCAAAACAAAGAAACATTGAGAGAGGAAGAATCAGTTTGAGAGGGAGCGACTGAATCGGTTTTCCGAGATAGACCAAGTATGAGAGAGAGACCGAGATGAAGGTTACCCTTGTCTCTGTTCTTCTTCTTCTTCTTCATGAGTATTACTGAACTTCACCGATGATTGTGATGAGTCCCAAAGCATTTTAACGCCGAAGAAAACCGGTGATGGGTGGCGAAAAAGCCTCCTAACTGGCGATCTTGACCAGACCGAAATAGGGGTGTTGGTGTTGTTGGTATTGTTGGCATTCATCATCTCTAGTTGATCCAACTTGTTGTTGTTGAAGTTTGATTGGGGAGGTGTGGGCTGGATGGAATAAGCGTCGGAAAAGGGATAGCCTGACATGCACTACTGAGGGCTGGTGCCAGAGTGGTAGCCGCTGCCGCCACCATCGAAGGTGTTGACGGAGAAGATTTCGGCGTTGGGGAGGTTGGAGGGTTGTGGGTGTTGGTGGAGTCTACAGCGTTAAATGTTTTTTTTTTTTTTTTTTTTTTTACAGATTTTTCTTTTTCTTCTTTTAATTTCAAAAAAAAAGAAAGAAAAAAAAATAAGGGTAAAACGGCGTCATTTTAGTGAATTTAACGGCAGCCCCTAACTGAGTTCTAACAGAATCCTGTATTAACAAAAATTGAAAATTAGAAGACTGAAATGACAAAACTGAAAATTAGAGGACTGAAATGAAAAACGCTGAAAGTTAGAGGGTCAGTTTTGTATTTTTGCCTAAAAAAAATTACATTTCCAAAGTGATTTTATGAAAATGGTGCTAGTTCAGGGCTTAAACAAAACGGGCTCATGGACTCCCAAATTTATCCTTTTTTTTTTTTTTTTTTTTTTTTTTTTTTGCATGACAAATTACATTGGAAATTTTATTGTAAAACTAAGCTTGCAATTCTTTCTAAATAAGAAAGGTTAGCCTTATTTAATTCAAAATTGAACAAATATGTGATTGGAGCATGTTTACTTTCAAAATAGCTTCACAATAAACCTTTTTCAAAAATCCAAATGTCAAATGTTTAAGTTACTTTTCAAATAGTGAGTTATAGGATTGTATTCAAAATAAGGTACTATCAAAAGATGGGCATTGTGGGGGTGTCTAACATCTTATCCACATGTAACTGAACTTTTGAGTCTATATCTTTTGGTTGAAGACATCTTTTTATTTTCCATTTTAGCTTATGAGCTCTTAGGACTTTCTTAACTAAATTTGAGGGGAAAAACATTAAACCTATAGGTAACTAATCACAACTTAGAAAACCAACTGGTCATGGTTAGTGGCAACTCCCTAAAATGAATGAGAAACTAAAAACACATTCATACACAAACATCACCCTAGTGTCACACACAAGTCATCATATACACATGTCACCAAGACTTCAAATTGTGGATGTCACTGTCTAAATTCGATTTCAATGTGATAAATAAATATTCGATTACTATGTGGTTCAAATTTGTTATACTTCGATTATTTTATGAACTTAACAAAAACCAATATAAGTTGCACTTATACTTGACGTTGACCTAATTACCAAAAATCATTATATGAGAATCATAAATGAAATCTTGACTATGAAAGGTTACAACACAACTTATTCAAATGTTTAAAAAGGATTATAAAAACCGAAGCCGCACCAACCCAATCATACAATGGACCTAAAAGTGCAAACAATTCAGCCCAAGCCTAGACCAACTCCTTAATTTTAGCTGGACAGGGACACAATACAAATTACAAGGCAAGGCAAGAGAAATAAATGCGGGTCTGACATTTTTGCTTTTAAATTATAGCAATTTCTTGAGGATAAAAAAACTTGAAAATGCAAAGAGCAAAGTGTAGGGTGTGTTTGTTTCGTGTAAAACGTTTTCCGGAAAATACATATTTTTCGGAAATGTTATTTTCCGGAAAAGGAAAATATTTTTAAGTGTTTGGTTGAATTATGAAAATTGTTGTGGAAAATATTTTCATGTGTTTGGTTCTATTAGGAAAATACTATTTTCCTACAAATTTTCACATTGATTCCGGCAACAACAACAACAACAAATTGATTCCGGCAACAACAACACAACAACAACAACAACAACAACAACAACAATCAAACTTTAAACAAACAAAACTAAGATGGGTCTGGGTCTGGGTCTGGGTCTCGGCGATGGGTCGACGACGACATCTGGGTCGAAGGTCTGGGTCGTCGGTCGAAAGTCGAGGGCGATGGATCGAACGTCTGGGTCGAACGCCTGGGTCTGGGTTGAACACTTTGGGCTTTGGGTTCGTGGGTCGCCGGCTCTAGTTCGAAGATCGGTGGGTCGTGGCGATCGTGAAGATGGGTTCGCCGGCGAACTCGCACCGGCGAGCTGGGCTCTCCGTTTCTTCCTTCCTCTCTCTCTCTCTTCGTGCTCTGTTTCTCTTTTCCGGAAAATTGGATTTGAAGTGAAAATGAGGACTGAATTCATTTTCACCCTTCAGGCCCCTATTTTACGGTCAATCCGGAAATGCATTACAGTTGACCGAATTTTACAAACCAACCAAACACACTAATTTTTCAGAAGTGGTTTGAAGCCAAACCAAACACACCCCAAAATTCAAAACAGATTTATTGTTTTTTCTTAAAATTAACAAAGAAGAGCATTGCACCATTGAGTTATTGTAATATATAATTCTGGAAGTGATAAAAAATTTAACAAAGAGGAGCATTGACACGTCATTTTATTGAAAAAAATTTCTTCCTAAAATTTTTTAAAGAGTATTAGTAACCTTGAAAAGTTGAAATTTTCATTTGAGATTATCTATACTACTATTTAAGGGGCTTCTCCTATTTGGAATCCTCATTTTTTTTTGTTCAAAAATGCCCCTGTATTCTTATGTTTAAGTAACAACAAAACTAAAGGATAATCCGGTAAAAATACAATTATAACTTCCACTAAAATATTGCCTAATTAATAAGGACACTCTTCTGTTGATATTTAAATTTCTTTATTCACTTATAAATTATATTCTCAAAATAAAAATTATATATATAAAATAAAAACACTTTTTTTTTTTTTTTGCTATAAAAAAGGACCACTAAAAAAAAAAGAAAAAGCCTCATCGCACGCGCGAAGCGCGTGTGATGAGGCTAGTAGCGTAATAAATAATATAAATAAAAACCTAACTAATCGATGTCCATGTAACAGTGCATTTTGAAATATTTTGTAGAAATTTAAAAATTATAATCTTTGAGAAATTAACTTAAATTATATTACTTGTAATTAAAAAGATAAAATATAAAATATTAATTTATTAAGGTTAATGTAGTTGAGAATAGGAACTTATTGCTTGAGTGATTGACAAATACTTAACTATTTTCACTAATTTAAGAGTACAATTTTCTTTTTCTTTTTCTTTTTTCTTTTTATAATTTTTGATTGTGCATGCTATTAAGTTTTCTTTTATCTTTCATGGCAGTTTATTCCAATTGTTGCTCAGACAATTCAATTTGAGTAAGAATATGTAATAATCCAAATAAAATTTTTTTTTTTATATAAATCTTAAAAAATCATTTTACATAGAGAATTAGTGTACTTATAAAATATTTTGTTTAAGTGTATTTATAAATATTTAACACGTGAAAATTTGCATTTACCTTGACTATTAATACTTTGTTTAATTACATAGTATGACTTTAGGTTATTACAATATTATATATAATACAGTAGTAACCATAGTTTATGTTTTATAATTAAGCAAATCCAAATAAGATTAGAAAGGGATAAGAAAAAACTTTGAAAAATCTCTTGATTTTAGCACACATCCCTAATTTAAGTTTTTTTAATCTCTTAAAAAATGTTAATGTCTCAAAGTTAACTACAATAATTAATTATCTTTTTGATGTTGAATAACAATCTTGTTAATATAAGGTGGAGGATTATTTTTTTCCTCTCATGTGATTGTGTCTAGGGTATCCACGGGTCGAGTCGGATTGGGTTTGGGTCTGACCGGCACTCAACCCGATTGAATTGGGTGAATGGAAAATGGACCCGTGGCCAACCGAACGTTCGGGTCGAGCCCAACGACACGAGTCATCAGTTGAGAGGGTCGGATTAGGTCCGGTGATTTCGGATCTCAAGCATAACATCATAGATTTCAAAACCTTGAACAAAGAAATCAAAATCCAAACCAAAAACCACATATGTATGAGACTAAAACGAAATCAAAACCTAGAACAATCTTTTTATAAAAAAAAAAAAAAAAAAAAAAAAAAAAAACCCAGAACTGAGAAATCAAAATCCAAACCAAAAACCCCCCAAATCTATGATACTAAAAGTCTAAACGAAATCAAAACCCAGAAACAATCTTTTCCAAAAAAAAAAAAAAAAAAACCCAGAACTGAGAAATCAAAATCCAAACAAAAAACCCATATCTACGAGACTAACAAAAAGGAGAGAGAAGATTAAACCAGCACCACCACCGCCGCTCCCTCCCCCACCATCGACACATCCATCACAAGATTAGTACAAATTCTTTTTTAAAAAAGAAAACTTCTTTTTCCTAACCCACCATCAAACTGCACAGATCAGAGTCACAAGAGGATGTTTCAAGTAAATTAGAGGAGGCTTATGGAGTTTGAGACTCAACCAAGAACGATGAGAGCAACGAACACTTTGAATCAGTGACGGCGCAGTAGAGCCAATTGGGCGACATCGGCAAGGAGGCTGGGGTTAGGGGCGGCGATGAGGCCCAACTTGGCGACGGCGGTAGCAAGGATGCTAAGGTTAGGGATTTGAGAGAGAGATCAGAGAAGGGAGAGTGAGAGATTAGAAAGTAAGAGAGAATTTTCTGCAACCAGTGAGAATGTTCTAAACCTAAAACGTAACCTTATGATTTTTTCTTTTTAAAAATTCTGGGTCGGACGGGTTGGTTTACACGGGTTAGGAGTCAAGGGACCCGAAACCAACCCGTAAAACCGAATTTTAAAATTAATTGACCCACATCCGACCCGTATGAACAATTGGATCCACCCATGGGCCTTTGGGTCGGACTGGATCGGATGGGTGGGTCGAGCCTAACGGGTTGATGGATAGCCCTAATTGTGTCCAACAATGTTTTAGAGTATCTATACTACTATTTAAGGGGCTTTCTCTGTTTGGATTCCTCATTTTTTGTGCCTAAAATATCCTCATCATACCCACATACAAGTTTTTAACTACCGGGGATAAATATGTAAATTAAAACTCTTACACTTTAAGACCCATAAACTCACGTACGCTTTGCAGTTTCTATCTCACTTTCTATTTCTCATTCTTCTTCAGATTGAAGACATTTAGTTTAGCTTTACATCTTCCTTTCTTTCTTTTTAGATTAAAGACATTTACTGTCAAGGCTCCAACAAAATTTCAGGTTTTATATTTTACAAGTTCTTCTTTGTTTTCTTTTGTTTTGTTTATGATTGACTTTCTTTAAGTTCTACTTTTTTCTTTTTTTCTTTTTTATGTGTATCAATCACGTTAACTCTCTCTTTTTTCTTTTTTCTTTTTATATATATAATTTTAAAATGAATGGTTCTTTCATATACTCTACCACTGTACTTCTTAATAAATTGTAATTTCATGTTGTAGGTATCGTGATTCAAAGACTGGGCTATTTTATGCTACAAAAGAAGCATTCAAAATCATTCGTGAGCAGTTAAACAGTATGACTTCCTTTACCTCCTTTAGTAGCCTTTATTTACATTTTATTTAAAAATTTTGAATTGAAATAAAAATAGTTACCATAATCTCAGCAGTTGGTTTCAAGTTTCAACATTCAAACTTCAAAAGTACCCAACTTTGAAAACAAGGAAAAAGAAAATAAAAAGCAACCATATATTCTGATAGGTTTTTCGTTTTCTTTAGTTTCCATCCTGCAGTTTTACTATTTGATTGATATATTGCTTATATGTATATTGATTCTTATTATCAAAATATTAATGATCACTTGCTATTTCCTTCTCCGTCCTCACTTTTTTTTTTCCTTCCTTCTTCGAATTTTTTTTCTTTTTAAGAAAGTTTTTTTTTTTTTTTTTACCATCATTGTATATGTTTTTGACGTTAAATTTTTTTATTTTTTCATTTAGGTATATAGCAAGCTTGAGTTCTACTTTTTTTTTTTCTTTTTCTTATTTATTTATTTATTTATGTATCACGTTAAGTCCTTTTTTTTTCTTTTTTAAATGTAATTTTGAAATGTTAACACCCTTTTTTTTTCTTTTTTAAAAAAATGTAATTTTCACACGTTAACTCCCTTTTTTATTCTGAAAAAAAAAATAGAGATTAAGAGCAGTTTAGGTATTAAGTGTTAATAGGGTTATACATGTAAAATTACTAATTTAAAACTACTAAATTTGCTCAAAGTACCCTCAAATTCAACTGTTTAGGAAGTGTAAACAGCTTAAACATGTAAAATTAATAATTTAGAACTCCTAAATTTGAGATAAATTTGAAAAAATTGTTTCTTCTATCCATGTTTAAATTTTAAACCTTTTTAAAAAATTCATAATTTTTAAATAGATAATTTTAAAAAAATTTATTCTCTCTATCACGTCTTTTATCTCTCAGACCCTCACGTTCTATTAACTCCTTAAAATTAGGCTACAAATTTTTAGCACTCATCCGGACATCTCCAAAATGCTCTCCAGGCCTAACCACTAATTAAGCAACGTTCTATCAACTCCTTAAAATTAGGCTATAATTTTTAGCACTCATCCAGACATCTCAATAACTCTCCATGTCTAACCACTAAGCAGTAACCACCTCAAAGTGTAATTTCAAGTGTTTAAACTTTAACCAGTTTCTATTGCTTTATCCTTTCCCAAAGAAATCACTAATTTCTATATCATCCATATATACTTACTCACTCTTCTCCTCCTATATGAAATTGAAAATAAAAAACACAATCCTGTTAGATTCTCTTCATTCTTATCCTTTTTACTCTTTCTTATTGGAATTGAAAAAAAAAAAAGAAAAACACAAATTATTGACTCTTTTCTTCTTTTTTTTGAAAACGGATTATTAGGTCATTAATTGAGAAGCATGAAGCCGAATATTTGATTCCTTCATATTTCTTTTCATAAATTATAATTTCAAATTAATATATTTTCCAATCACCAAAAAAAAAAAAAAAAACTGATGAGTGTTAAGCGTTTGTGGGGTGAAATATTTTTTCATTTTATTTAGGTATGTAGCAACCTTGAGTTCTACTTTTTTTATTTTTTATTTTATATGTATCACGTTAACTCTCTTTTTTTTTTTTTAGATCTCCATTAGTTATTTATTTAAATAGTTGATGATGTGGAGATAAGATTTTAAAGAGTCCATGATAGGGTTAAATTCTAAAAAATCTTTATCTTTATTCTGAACAATTTTAAATACTTGATTTAACCCTAATTCTTTTATCTCTCTCAGGTTCAGGTACGCACAAGTTTTTTGGATTGCATTGAGGAGTCATTGGAATGGAATATTAGATAAGTTCGGGTGAGAGACTTTACAAGGATTATTATATGATTTAAACCTCACATAAAGTGGTTGATATCTAAGAAATTGTTGTAAAAAAAATTCTTTTGTAACAGAAACTATATTTATCATTTGTATAATTTTAAGTCAAATTCAATTTAAATTTTTTTCCATAAGTATTAATTTACTACTCCATAAAAAATGTTACGTACTTTTTTCTTAGTTTTAAAGGTTGTTGATGTTGTTGATATATTTGATTTGAAATTTAAACTCTTTTTAATTTTTGTTATGGATGTGTAGTAAGTGGCTAACTTTTGGATTAAACAAAAATTGATAAATGCTATTAATTTTTTTTTTTTTAAATCAACAACACCAAAAATATAACGTATATCTCCTGCAATAAAATTTTAATCAGCTGAGTTTGAATTCCTACCCACTTTATTAACCCATCCGGCCTAAACTTTTCTATATAAAGATTTACTATCACTCCTAAATTTTTAAGTTTTTGCCACTTTACACTAAGGCATTTCAAACCGTTGATTCTTGGGACGTGATTTATATGATTGGTGTGGAATGGCATACGGTGTTGGACCAGAATCTCAGTTTGTTTTATATATACTAGCCTCTGAGCATGCGCTCACGTGCATGCTCAGAGGCTCTTCTATTTTTTGGGTAAGGGTTAATTTATAGCATTTATTATAATTTGAGATTACTACTTTCTGCAATCATAAAAAAAAAAACCTAGGGGTGTGATGAGTATTATGTGTGGTGAAATAATTTTTTCATCACACCCCTAGGTTTGTTTTTATGATTGGAGAATGTAGTAATCTCAAATTATAATAAATACTCTAAATTAACCCTTACCCAAAAAATAGAAGAGCCTCTGAGCATGCGCGTGAGCGCATGCTCAGAGGCTAGTTGTATTATAATCATTTTACATTACCTGGGGTTAACCTTTTTGTCCTTTAACAATATGTGTAAACATGTGTTTATACATTTATTTATTATATATTTAAGTATTATTACTATCGGATTTTGAAAATATAAACTTATTTATTTTTCTACACAATGTGGCTGTAATAGTGAAATAAGGTTTGCAATTTCGATTTACTAAAATAGTTAACTTGTGAAATTAAGTATTTAAATATTATAAAATTATCCAAAATATTTATTGCTAATTTCTTAAATATTATATGTTTTTTTTTTCATTTTAAAAAATTAATTAATTGAGACTAGATTCACTATGCTTCTTGATAAAATGATAAATTTAAGAAGCATATACTTCATCTTAAATTGAAGAAAACAAACACACACACATACAAATTAATCTTTTATTGTAGAGTTGCATATTCTTCCAAAGTCACGATAATCAAAAAGAGCAAACAACAAATAATAATAAGATAAATATTTGTCTTCTAAACATAAGTTTACTCATTTGTTTTGGTTACTGCATTATTGGCGAATGACGGTCAATAATAAAAATGTATACTTCATTTTTTCTCTATTATGTGCTTCCAATAATATAATATTGGGCAGCAATTTTGGTTCCTTAATGAGGTTAGCTTGGATGCAGTAACAAAATATTTTTAAAAAATGTTAAATATTGGAAATTTTAAAAAAATCAAGGGTCCAATGGAGTGATATGATATGAGGAGCTAGATAATGGGCATCATAAGCTTTCTAACGACACTTCATTTGAGTTAAACAAGGGTCAGAAGGCCAAAAAATAAGTTCACATAAGTGGAAAGAACCATGCGAAATCCATGGTGAATGGTTCAAAATAAACTTGACATGCCCGCTTTACACATATATTTGTCACAAATTACTCATGGGTGACCCAAAAAGTTGGTACTAAGTAAACTAAGCATGCTTCTTTAATTACGCTTTGAAATAAAAAGCTCCGTTGGATGTTCCCCAGTTTGTTGAAAAATGCTTGCAACAAGGATGACAAGAAAAAAAAAAGGTCAAAAATTTCACATTTGAACCACCCCACTTCTCAATTGAATAACTTTTTTATTGTAGCACAAAATAATAAAAAGTTGGTACCTTTAAAAAGAATGTTACACAACCTTTTCAATGGTATCAAGAACAAGCAAAATGGAGATCCTTAAAGCCTTGAACCACGCTACTAAACTCTATGTTATTTTGAAATCTGATGCCTTTGGTTTGTACTCTTTAAGGCTTTCAGCCATAACAATACCTACTTTGGCTAGTTAATTTATAATGCATTATCTTTTTAACAACCTCCCCCCCTTTTCTCCAAACACACACACACACAAAAGAGAACCAAAGCACATGCTCACACATACCATGTGCTTTTGCCCTAATGCTCATAGTATGAGCAAATTTTTTATTTTGGTTCTATAAATTTATCACGCCTTCAACTCGAAAACATTAAAATTAAAATACCATGAAAATACCTAAATTCTCTCTCAATTATTCAAGAAAATTTCCATATAAATAATCCTTCATCAAATCGTAGCTTCTCGTTTGGTATAATTCATAAATCCTTTTTATTTCATTGTTCTTATGCTTCTTGTCTTTATAAGACTATAATGAATGCCACGTATGTGTGATTATGAATATTTATAGACACGCATAATTAAGCTAGGATTATTTTCAAGCTTATGTTAGTATGTTAATTCCATGATTAAATGAACACATCCATGCATGCATAACATGGGTACCATTTTTTTTTTTTTTTGTTAAAATTAAGAACTTGGGTATCAATAGAGATTTTGTTTTTGTATCTTATCCATTTTTATTGTTCTTGAAATAAGCCCGTGATGGGTTTATGGATATCATGTCAGTTTGGGTGGCCGGGTATGGTTATGTATGAATTAATTGACTTCTCTCTAGCATGTAGTTAATCTCTTTGCGACGAAATATACATAAATGATTAAATCTGGATGAATATGCTTTAGAATGTATTAAAATAAAATAAAAAATAAAAAAGATCACCGAAGCTGCACCAAGGGGAATCTGGCTAACTAGCCATAAGAATCAAAGTATATAGTTAGTTGGCTGGTTTGGAAAGAAAATAATAGAGTAGCATCTCGAGCGTAAAAGGCTCGATTTTGCGGCCGTAAATCGAGTATTTTAGACTCGATTTCCATGCTTTCACAACGTCTGATCTGGCATATTTTTCCACGTGGCGACTACATGAAAATCGAGTCTCTAAACCTCGATTTATAAACAAAAAAATTTTAAAAAAACCTAAGTATCATGTTCCAGCCAAAATACCCAAAAACAAATTTAAGAAAAAGAAATCCGATCAAAGAAAGAGAAAGGCCGCACGATCCTAGAGACTCAGATCAGAGGGAGAGAAAGAGCTGCGCGCGCGGCCTGGGCTTCGCGCGGCCTGGGCTTCTCTGATCTCGATCTTCTCTCTCTGTTTCTGGTTCTGGGTTCTTCTCTGATCTGGTTTTTTTTTTTTTTTTTTTTTTTTTTTTTTTTTTTTAATTTCTCTGGGTTCTTCTCTTGGTTCTGGGTTCTTCTCTGATTGCGCGGCCTGGGCTTCTCTGATCTCGATCTTCTCTCTCTGTTTCTGGTTCTGGGTTCTTCTCTGATCTGGTTTTTTTTTTTTTTTTTTTTTTTTTTTTTTTTTTTTTTTTTTTTTTTTTTTTTTTTTTTTTTTTTTTTCTGGGTTCTTCTCTTGATATTGTGGTGTGTTCTCTGAAGATTTTTGAGTTTATATATAAGAGTTGTAAATCGAGTCTTAAAGACTCGATTTCCATGTCATCGTCACGTGGAAAAATGGCCACATCAGACCAGATGAGACCTTAAAAATCGACTGTCAAAGGCTCGATTTATGCCCCTAAATCGAGTTTTTGAGACTCGAGATGCTAGTAATATATATTCTTTCTAACCATTGCCAACTAACTACATAGTTAGGATTTTATGTCTAAATTCCCATTTCGTCCCTGCACCAACGAAATCACATAGTGGGCCTAAAAGTATAAACATCTGAGCCCAAGCCCACACCAATTCCTCCACAAGGCAAGGCAAGGCAAGGCAAGAGAAAAGAAATGTGGGCCTGGAAATTTTGCATTTAAATTAAAGCTAATTTTTTCTTCTATCCACATGCGCACATGTTGTATTGCACCATGAATTGATTCAAGATGTTGGTATCAATGGTGACCATCGACTTTTGAAACATATTGAAGGATTGTTGGAGAGTGATTATTCGAGAGATGATACCGATGCTGCTCTTGAAGGACTTGTCAAATTTCTTGAGGATGAAAAACTTGAAAATGCAAAGAGCAAAGTGTAAAAATCCAAAAAAAATTAGTTTTTTTTTTCTTCTTAAAATTAGCAAAGAAGAGCATTTCACCATTGAGTTCTTGATATATATATATATAATTCTGGAAGTGATAGAAAATTTAACCATTGAAAAAAATTGCTTCCTAAAATTTTTTAAAGGGCTATTAGTTGAAAAGTTGAAATTGTCATTTGAGCTCTTATTGCATATAGGGTAATAAGTTTCAGAGCATCTACAGCAGTGTATGCATAGGCAAAATATTAGCTATAATAGAGAATGAGACCAGAAAAACAGATTTCAGCAGATTCTCTATACCTGAAATTTTTTTTAGCTTATGAACAGTAGCCCATCAAGTCTGATGGGCTACTGTACATTAGCAATTGAATTTCTTGGATTAAAATATTATACTAACTACTTATTATATCAGTTCTTTCTCTCTCATCCGAATTTCTTTTTTTCTCTCGTTCTCTCTGTTGCCGTTGCTTCTTTTTTTCTCATAAACCAAATGAAATCAGAAAAAAAAAAAAAAGAAAAAAAAGAAAAAAGAGAAAAGAGAGAGACCTGTTCATGAGCAAAAGAATTAATCCAACCATAAAACACAAAACACAAAACAAAATCCAATTCTTAAAATAAAGTTGAATCAGAACAAGCAAATATGAAAAAAAAAGAAAAAAAAAAGAAAAGAACAAGCTGATTTGACCCAACCTGGTGGTGGGGAGGATGATGAGTGGCGGCTGGAACTACAGTGGAGATGCATGCGGTGGAGGCCTAAGCCTCTCTCTCTCTCTCTCTCTCTCTCTCTGATGTGAAGCGCTAGAACCTGGAATGTTCTTGAGGTGAAAAAGAAAATAAAAAGAAGGGGAGCTAGACACTTGTGTGGAGGAGAAAAACAAGAAAAAGAAAAAAGAAAAAAGGAAATGAAACATTGATGAACATGAAATGAAAGGAAGAAAAATAATATAAAAAATAAAAAATCTTAATTAAAAAATATTACCACAATATTTTTACAATATTTTCATAATAAATTTTAAGTAATAGATTGTTATTAGTTAATATTGGCGAGTAAAAAAACAATTTCAATGATGGTTTCAAATTAGAACTAGTAACAACTTTCCACATAAATTTTGTTGTAAAAGTATTGCATAAAATATTGTGAACATAACACTTTTCATTGAAAAATATAGTTGTTAAAAAAAGAATAAACAATGAATGAAGAAATAATATTTAAATGAGATAGAGAATGGGATAGAGAATCTGTTGGAAGTGTATTTGAAAAAGTTGGTAGGTAAAAGTTAAATGTCACTGTTCATTTTCTAAACAGTACAAAAATTTGGAGAAGCTGTTGGAGATACTCTCAGTATAAATCTTAGATGCCTTTAAAAAAATTTAAAAATTAAGTAGCTGATGTCCACCCAATGTACAAAGCATTTTGAAACATTTTGTAGAAATTTAACGGCAAATTATAATCTTTGGAAGATTAACTTCAGTTATATTACTTGTAATTAAAAAGAGAAAATATAAAATTATTATAAATAATGTTGTTGAGAATAAGAACTTATTGCTTGAGTGATTGACAAATATTTAACTATTTTCACTAATTTAACGGTACAATTTTTTAATATAAATATTATTAAATTTTCTTTTATCTTTTATTGCACTTTATTTCAACTGTTGCTAAGAAAATTGAATTTGATTAAAATATGTAATATTTTCAAATCAATTTTTTCTTACATAAAGCTTAGAAAAATAATCATAAAATTAATTTTACATAAAGAATTAGTGTATTTATAATTTTTTTTTAAAGTGTACTTATAAATATTTAACACTTGGGAAAAATGCATTTACATTATTAATACTTTGTTTAATTACATAGTATGACATTAGGTTATTACAATATTGTATATAATACAGTAATAACCATAATTTTTGTTATGTAATTAACAAATCTTAATAATATTAAAAAGGGAAAAGAAAAAAAAATTGAAAAATCTCATATTTTAGCATATGTCCCTAATTTAAGTTCTTCTAATTTATTAAAAAATGTTAATGCCTTGAATTTCTTATCATGTCTCAAAGTAAGTTAACTACATAATTATCTTTTTGGTGTTGAATAACAATCTCGTTAATTTAAGTTGGACAATTTTTCTTTTTCCTCTCATGTGGTTGTTTCTTACAATGTTTTGTGTTCTATATTGTTGCTTTGTATTACTTTGTGTTAACCTTTTTTTTTTCCCTTTAACAATTGAAAAATGTTATGTCTACAATATTTTTACAACAAATTTTAAGTGGTAAATTATTATTTTTTGTTAATTATTGGTGGATAAAAAAGTAATTTCAGTAATAAACTTTAAATTAAAACGAATAACAACCTATCACCAAAAATTTGTTGTGAATATGTTGTAAAAATATTGTAAACGAAACACTTCTCTTAACATTATGTATAAACATGTGTTTACGATATACTGAATAATTATTACTAGCCGATTCCAAAAAACATAAACTTATTTATTTTCTACATAATATGGTTGTAATAGTGAAATAAAGGTTTACAATTTTGATGTACTAATAAATTTAACTTAAACAGACTTATGAAAAATCAAAATTTAAACATCACAAAGTATGTAAAATATTGATCACTAATTAATTAATGTATATTCTTTTTTAATACTCTTTTCAAAATTAATTCATTTCTACCTAATTCACTCCACTTATTAAGAAGGAGAAGGTCAATTTTATTTGTAAATACTTCATCTTAATTTTATTTTTTATTTTTTAACCCCAAAGAAGACAAACACAAAATAATTTGTTGTCCTAAAGTTGCTTTGTGGTTCTAAAGTTGCTTTGTAATTCTAAAGTAATAATACTTAAAAGGAGCAAGTAAAAATTGATATAAAATATATTAAGATAAATATTTGTCTTCAAAACACAAGTTTTTGAGTTTGTTTTGGTTACACTAAAAATATTATTGGTGGGTAATTATAAAACTGTACACTTTTTTCCCCTTATATTATGTGTTTATAAAGGTTTGCAATTTTAATTGTCTAATAAAGAAAAAAAAACGTTTTCTTAAAAAAATTAAGGCGATTAAAACAAGGTGATAACAAAATCCTAATTTGCTGTCCAAGTTGAGATGGTGGTGATAACCTACTGAAATTGTTTTCTTTTATTAGCTAGTCATATATATTGACAATTATAGGAACAGTCTCCATACCAGGGACATTGAATACGATTGCAACTATCATAGGTACTACACAAAAAAGACGAAAGTATTTGATAGCTATATATTGACAACTCAAGGGGTTTTTCCCATGGTTAAGTTGTAAACTATAAATTTTGATTGTGACCACCATAAATACCATGAAAAGAGATTCCTTTGGTACTTAGAAGAGAAAGACCAGCTGAAATTTAAGTTTGCTAAAGACAAAAGTCATAAGCTAAAAGATGGTCATACAAATCCTTAGATGGGAGAGAATCAATTATGGTAGTGATTGAAGGGATGTAAGAGTCATGGTTTGATCCAAAGCTGGCCAAGAGAAAAGAGATGAGTTCAAATCATTAAATGGCTGATCAATAGTAACCAATGTGTCCACAAGATTGGTGAGCTTGTGAAATAATCAGCAATAGATTAGCTACCGTTTTCAAGGTGGAAGTTAATAATGAAATTCCATTGTTCTAGTCCTAGATTGCGAAGTAAATATGTGTTTAGAGCTACCCAAACCTCCCTGGAAGTTGTGCATGCTACCATATGTGCAAGAATATTTTCTAAGAGTGATGATGAATGAGTGCACTTAAACATATGTTTATACATTTATTTTTGCTATATTGGAATATTATTGGTTGATAATTCTTAAAAAATAGACTTATTTATTTTTCTACCTAACGTGGTTGTAATAGTGAAATAAAGTTTGCAATTCTGTTTTACTAAAATAATTAATTTAAGAAGTCAAGTATTTAATATCATAAAATTATCAAAAATATTTTATTTCTATTTACTTAATATATACTTGTTATATATATTTTTTCATTTTGAAAAATTAATTCATTAAGACTATATTCACTATACTTCTTAAGAAAAAGATCAATTTTAGTAATATATACTTCGTTTAAATTGTAATAAAACACACACACACAAATTAATCTTTTGTGGTAGAGTTGCATATTCTTCCAAATTATTGATAATTAAAAAGAACAAACAACAAAGAATAATAAGAAATATATTTTTCTTTAGAACACAAGTTTATACATTCGTTTTGGTTACTATAAACGCATTATTGGTAGCCAATAATAAAATGTATGCTTCATTTTTTTTTTCTCTATTATGTGTTTCCGCTAATTTGATATTGGGTTGCAATTTTAATTCTTTAATGAAGTTAGCTTGGATATAGTTACAAAATATTAAAAAAATGTTAATTATTGGAAATTTTCAAAATATCATGGGGATCAAAATGGGGTGATATGATATGAGGAGCTAGTAAATGAGCATCATAAGCTTTCTAACGACTCTTCATTTGAGCAAAACAAGGGTCAGAAGGCCAAAAAAAAAAAAGTTCACTTGAGTGGAAAGAATCATGTGAAACTCATAAAGAATGGTTCAAATAAGTTTGAGGTGCCCACTTTGTACATAAATTTGTCACAAATTACTCATGAGTGATCCAAAAATTTGGTACTAAGTAAATTAGGCATGTTTCTCTAAACCGTTAAAAAAAAAAAAAAAAAAAATGCTTTGGTTGATGTTCCCTAGATTGTTGGAAAATGCCTGCTCCAAGGATGACAAAAAAATCAGCATTAAAAATTTCACATTTGAACTACCCTACTTCTCAATTGAACCACTTTTTGATCATAGAACAAAACACAAAATTGGTACCTTTAAAAAGTATGTATAATGTTGAAAGCTCGAATTTGTGCAAAAACACAAGAGTTTGTTTAGACCCCTAAATTAAATTACGGTTAGACAGCTTTTACTCTAACTTATACTAAGTGCGAAATAAGAGTAAAAAAGCGCAAATAACCGTTATCACTACCCTAAGCCATATTCATCCATTATCAACAATAAAAGGAAAGCTTAAGAGTAGGGAAGAGAGATGAAAACACAAGATAACACCGAGACGTGTTATCGAAGAGGAAACTGAAGAACTCGACGAAAAACCTCTCCATGACCTTTCAAGTAGAAATCGATCCACTAGAGAATAAAGTTGGAGTACATGAATAACAAAAGACCCTCCAAGCCTAGTCTACCCCATGTACTTGAGCCCTCCAAGCTCCTTCTACCAACTGACTTCTCAGAGCCTTGTTTTCTTTAACTTTTCGAATCCCGCAATTCAACCCAATTGCATCCGCCAATGAATGGCTCCTGCCAATGCTTCCCAATAGTACCAAAATCTCACTTTACACTCAGAATTGGTGCGGTAAGTGTTTAGACTAGCAACCTCTCAAGGATGTAGAGATAGAGGGGTAGGAGTTGAGTAAAACCACAAGGAAATGCGTAGATGATTATGGGTATAACAATCTCTGACTCTCAAGTGTATTTTCTAGGGTTTTCTCTCTAAAAAGCACTTCTTACAATTTGTGGGTAATGAAGGTATATATAGTGTGGGTAAAGACTTGGTAAAGCAAAACACAACTTTTTGCCAAACAGAAAGTTTCGCGAGTCCTTCGTGGGTTGGCCTTACCCGCGAAACACTCATGAAAACCTCCAGCCTGGCATGACTCTTTATCTTCTAGTCATGTGCTCTACACGTGGCTCTTTCGCAAGTAAGTATCTCGCGAGACACTCGCGAAATCCACTTGTTCATCCTTTGAAACTTGAGTCTTCACAATCTCTCACACTCATCCCTTATAATTAAAAACCCACATACATACAGGGAAAAATAATTGAAGAAATTACAATCAAATTTGGTACGAAATTAAAGCCAACACAACATAGTTGGAAATCACAACTTTACAAATGTAATACAAGCTTTCCAATGATATCAAGAACAAGCAAAAAGAGTTCATGAACGCCTTCAACCAAGTACACAAAATTGATACCTAAAAACTATATATACAATAAAAAAGGGACAATCTTTCAAAATAGGATGCACCAAATTAGGACCCAAAGCACGTGCTAACGCATAACATGTCCTTTGGCCCTAATGCTCATAGTATGTATGTGCAAATTTGTTTTTCTCATCAATATATATATATATATATATATATATATATATATATATATATATAAGCAGAGACCTCATGTGGGAAAGTATGTGGTTCAGGGGCGGAGCCAAGAATTTTTGTTTGGAAGGGCCAAGTTGTAGAATTAATATATTTATGGCGAAAACCACATTTTCGTCCCTACATTTTCACGCAATTCCACTTTGGTCCCTAACTTTTTTTTTCACCACTTTTAGTCCCTATTCTGAAAAACGCATCTCGTTTTAGTCCTTTCCGTCAGTGCCCTAATGGCAAAGTCCTATGTGGCAGACGGAAAGATTAAAATAATAATAAAATTTTTATTTTGACATTAAAAAATGCCATGTCAGCATTTAAATTAAAAAATTAATTTATTAATTTTAACCAAATAAAAAAAAATTACAAATAGAATTAAAAACCAAAAATCACATAAATTGAGATCTAAGTGTGTCTTGAACAAGAACATCAAGAACACAAATCCAGATCTAAGAACCACAAACTCAGAAATTAAAATCCAAAAACTAAAATCTCAAAACCATCATTTTCTCAAACCCAGCCAAATCATCAAATCCTTAAAACCCCAAAATACCAGATCAATCCAAAAATATAATGGAACCAATCCAAACAAAAAAATCTCGAACTCAGAAAAACCATCTCAAGCAAGCAAACCCAGCAAACCACCTCAAACATGAGTCTTGGTCGATCTTATTTCAACTCCCAAAAATCTCTTCCCACTATCGCACGCCGATTCTCCTCCCTCCCACCGTAGATACCGATGTGAGCACATCGCCGCCGATGTGAGCATGTTGTCGCCTCTTCCCTCATCTCGCCACCGATCTGAGCACGCCACAACTCCCAAACCCAGTGGACTCTTCACCTCCCTTTCCCTCCCAAACCCATCCCGACTCATCAGCTCCCAAAAATCTCTCCCTCAAACCGATCTAAGCATTCCGCCACCGCCGCCGATCTGAACCCAGCCGTCTCTTCCCTCATCTTGCCCCATGGTTCACTTTTCTCAACCTTTTCTTTCTCTTCATAGTTTCCTTTTGTTAATTTCATAGATGATTTTGTGTGTACTGGTTTTATTAATTTTGTTGTTGTTGTTTTAGCCTCAAGGAGATTATATAGATCTTCACAGAAAGAGATATGGGTACTGCCTTGACCACTTCGAGCACAAGCTTGAGGTGGGTTTGCTGGGTTTGCTTGCTTGAGATGGGTTTTTCTGAGTTTGAGATTTTTTTTTTTTTTTTGTTTGGATTGATGATTTTGGTGGGTTTGAAAAAATGGTGATTTTGAGATTTTAGTTTTTGGATTTTAATTTCTAAGTTTTTGTTTTTAGATTTGGGTTTGTATTCTTAGATCTGAATTTGTGAACTTGGATTTGAATTTATGTTCTTGTTGTTCTTGTTTATGACCCTCTTAGATCTCAATTCATGTAATTTTTTGTTTTTAATTCTGTTTTTAATTTTTTTTATTTAGTTAAAATTAATAAATTAATTTTTTTAATTTAAATACTGATGTGATATTTTTTAATGTTAAAATAAAAAAATTTATTATTATTTTAATCGTTCCGTCTGCCACGTAGAACTTTGCCGTTAGGGCATTGACGGAAAAGACTAAAACGAGACGCGTTTTTCAAAATAGGGACTAAAAGCGGTGGAAAAAAAAGTTAGGGACCAAAGTGAGAATTGAGTGAAAATATAGGGACGAAAATGTGGTTTTTGCCTATATTTATCAAGACAACCCCCCATACACACATATATACACATGCTTTTTTTATTACATACAGGGGCAGAGCGAATAATTTTTGTTTGGGGGAGCCAATTAAGTTGTAGCACTAGTAATATATATATATATATATATATATATCTAGACAACCCCCCCCCCCCCCCACACACACACACACACACACACACACATACACATATACACATGCTTTTTTATTATAATAAGTTGTATATATACACACACCCAACAAAAAAAAAAAAAAGCTTAGTATTTTCAATCAAAATTATGTTTGATGGCAATCTTTCATAAAATAAAATTCATTTTTACTATTTTTATAGTAAAATTCTTAAAAAGTTTCATTTTTTATACAAATCATAAGATTGTATACTAAAGTAAGTAAAAAAATATTTCAATTGAACTAATGAAATTTTCAAAAACATGAATGATCGAAAACTTGGAGGAATAAGTTAGGCTCCAAACATATTTGAAGCTATCTTGCTCTAGCCCATTATGTGGCAACTAGAGAGACATTTCATGTGTAATTTTAGTGACAATATATTTTTTTTAATGAGTTAATGACTTCTTAATTGCCATATAATGGGTTGAAAAAGATATATATTCAAATATGTTTGGTGCCAAACTTTATCAAATATTTAACAAATATTAGAGCACATTTTACAATAAAAAATATAATTGCTTAAAATAAAGTTATGTCTCTATAACTATTAAACCAATTTTTCTTTTA
Source organism: Quercus glauca (assembly GCA_023736055.1). NCBI lineage: Eukaryota > Viridiplantae > Streptophyta > Magnoliopsida > Fagales > Fagaceae > Quercus > Quercus glauca. The sequence goes on along the minus strand of CM043325.1, from coordinate 18,825,909 downwards.
AGAGCATCATTGGATTAAATCAAATATTTTTTGGTGTTGGGGGTGGGGGGGGGGAACACTTATTTTTGTAGACTAAATTTTGAAAACATTAAAATAATTTTATACACACACACACACACACACACACACACACACACACACATATATATATATATATATATTATTAAAATTTTTCAAAATTTTGGGGGGCTATAGCCCCTTGACCCTTGCACATAGCTATGACCCTAGAGGTTCTGCCAAGTAGCGCTTTCTATGCAAAGATAATTAAAATATTCTCTAGTGCCACATCAAAGATAAGAACAAATTAAATATTAACTGTTTGTTTTATTTGTTTCAATGTTTCAAGACATTTCCAATTAAAAAATAAAGATTCTTTGTATCATTTAGTTCAATGTTTCAAGACTTTTCATCTTTCATACATACACACAAAACTTTTTGCATTTTAACTCACTATTTTCACGTTTTGCACTCCTATCCCTTTATATATACCTACCCATAACGCTTCAAGCCATCCTATGTCAAATACTCATAAACAAAAAATGATGTCATTTATCTTCAATATTTCGACGATACCTACCTAGCTCTAACATTGTTGTCTCATCTAATCGTAACCCGTATGAGTTGGCTACAACTAAGGAAGAGGGCTTGCATTTTATATTGAGTGACAACAGGAATTACGATTTTAATGTTAAGGTTAGATGTTGTAGATTTGTGGGTTTTATAAATGATGTAATTGACTGTGAGTGTTTGGAGTATGTATTTTGTTTTAGAATTAAGGAGAAAGAGAAATATATGTAAGGTTGAATTTAATCAACCATCTTATTGGCTTTATTCCGTGCCAAATTTGCTTGTATTTTAGCAATTAGTAACCTTGTATTTAGGTGGGATCCTTGTAAGGGTAGTGTGTGAGAAAGTGTGAAGAAATGTTCAAGATTGTGCAAAGATGCAGGAACTCGCGACTAGAACTCGCAGGTGGCTCACGACTGGCAAGCCGCCAGAAGGAGGTCACGTGTCAAGCATGTGGGAAGCCGAAGTGTCATGCCAGCTATTGCACTACAGGACAAAAAGTCTAGACTGGCAATGCAGTTACCTAGCGGCTCGAACTCGCGACTCAGTCAAGTCGCGAGGCCAAGTCGCCAGCCAGCTCTATTTTGGAAAAACTGACTCTTCGCATTCCAAACACACATCACTATATATAAACCCTTATACCCACGAAATGTAGAGAGCTTCTAGAGAGAATTTTGAGAGAGAAACCCTAGAGAAAAGTAAGATTGATTCATCCTCAATCTTCACCTAAGAGACTCTTCAAATTCCTCTACTCTCTTCCTCTCCATTGATACATCCTTGAGAGGTTCTTGGCCAAATCATTTTCTCACCATACCCATATCCGTGAGAAGGTTTATTTGGCGCTTTGGGAAGTAGTTCGGAAGGGACCAATTCATATTGGTTGATGCTATGGGCTATAGCGGAATCTGGTAAGCTAGAAAAGAAAAAAGTTTGGCGCAACCTCGTTGGAGCAAGAAGCTTGGAAGGCTTAGGTACATCGGGTAGATTAGGCTTGGAGGGTCTATTGCTGTTCATGTATCCCAACTATACTTTCTAGTAGATTATTGACCGCTTGGAGGGCGACAGAGAGGTTTTACGCCGGGCTTAGGTTTCCTCTTTGATAACACATCGAGTGTTGTCCTTGTGTTTGCATCTCTCTTCCCTTTATCTTTACCATTTACTTACTGTTGTGATTGTGATTATTTATGGTTTAGATTATTTATCAATTCGGTTATTTGCTTATGTTCATATTCCGCACATTTATTGTTTGACATTAAGCTTGAATTGATAATTTTGTAATTGGGGTCTAAACGTTCAAAGGTGTTTTATACACATATTGAACATTCAATTGGTATCAGAGCGGGTGCACTCTTTGTGGTTTTATTACCTTAGTACAATCCCTGACCCTTTATTGAGATGGATAGGTCTCAATCTCTTAATGTACCACCATTTTTTTATGGTAATAATTATGCTTTTTGGAAAGTCCGAATGAGGGCGTTTTTATGCTCTATTGATGATGCTGTGTGGGATGCAGTTGAAGTTAGTTGGACTAGGCTGACAGCTGCCAAATCCACTTGGGATAAGGCAGCTCTTGCGGCGGCTAATGCAAATAGTAAAGCCTTGAATGCTATTTTCTGTGGTGTCTTTCCAAAGAATTTCACAGGATTTCACATATCACTATTGCTAAGGAAGCATGGGAAATTCTGGAGACTACTTATGAAGGAACAAAGAAAGTGAAAGACACCAAGCTACAGATGTTGACCACTCACTTTGAGGAGCTAAAGATGAGTAAGGATGAGTCCTTTGATTCTTTTTACAGTAAGCTGAACGAGGTGGTCGTCGGCAAATTTAATTTGGGGGAAAAGACGGAGGATTCTAAAGTAATATGGAAGATCCTTCAGTTACTGCCGGAAAGCTCCCGCACCAAAGTGATGGCTATTGAAGAGAGCAAAGATCTTGACGACATTAAAGTCCAAAAGTTGATTGGTTCATTGCAGACATATGAATTATCACTGTCCACGCAGAGGAAGAGCAAATCACTTGCTCTTTAAACAATTGATGAGAAGGTAGCATTTCATGACTCTTCGGAGGAGGATGGTGTAGATAAAGATGTGGTATATCTTGTGAAAAACTTCCGAAAATTCTTAAAACTCAAGAACAGTGGGAAATTTGGTGACAAAGGAAAATTTCAGAGCTCTGGGAAGGAGAAAAATGAATTTAGAAGGAAAGATGGTAGAGAACCCCAATCTTCACAAGGAATTGCGTGCTTTGAGGGCAATGGACATGGACATTTCAAGAAAAAATGTCCCAATTATTTGAAATTGAAGGGCAAGGTCTATGCCACTACTCTAAGAGACTCAGATTCATCAAATTCTGATTTTGAGGATAGCTGTGACGGAGAAGGAAATTACTCCGCATTTATAGCTATTGAACATGTTGAGTCCTCGGAGGACCTGAATCAACTTGTAAAAGAACTTAGAGAACACAGTGATGAAGAATCCATTAGGATAGTTGAAGAATCAGATGATGAAGAGGATGAGCATACAGCTAGTCTTCAAGATAATTACACCCTACTCCTTGAAAAGTTGGGAGAGTATGTAAGGGTAGCAAAGGCAGCAGTGAAGAAAATGAAGAAAGCAGAGGAAGACTACAGAAGTCTCCTGGTCAGATATAAGGAGGCAAAGTGTGAGAATGAGAAACTAAATAGTGAGTTATCAGAAGCTTACACAAAAGTGAGATTTCTTGAGCAAGAGGTAGTGCAAGTACATGCAAAGATAGATAGGTTCTCTTCTAGGAAGCTGGAAGATGTTATTTCATCTCAAAAACAGTTTTCAGACAAGTCCGAGTTGGAATATACCGGAGGGAGTAGCTCATTGGCTAATGTCACCAAAGAAGTGAAATTTGTGAAGGCCATAGAGCCGATTATAGAAGAATCTAATCCTGAGAAAGATAAGGTTGAACAGAAGAAGAAGGTGGCTGATCAACAGGTGTTAAATAAGTCCCGAAATCAATATGAAGCCAGATTTGAAGCTAGAAGAAGATCACTGCCAAGATCACAACGGGGTCCTAGAACGAATCATGTTTGTCACCATTACGGATTGCAAGGACATACCAGACCCAACTGCCATAAGCTGAGAGCATTGAACAATGCAAGCACTCCTCGGTCACGAGTGTTGGGTTTATTTAGACCCCTTAAATCATAAATAGATTAACCTAGTTAATTATCCAAGTGATTAACTTAGTCAATTCATGCAAATCTAGGTTAACACAGGCATATAATCATATCAAGCATATAAAGCAGCAGAAAAATAAATAACATAAGATATGATGACCTAGGAAACTACACGGTAAAAACCTGGGGAGGATTTGACCTAGCTATCCTCAAGGTAAACTTGAATCCACTATGAAAGAATCGAAGTTCATACAAAAGGACTTACAAGCTCCCCGCTCGACTTCTTAATGCTACCCACCAGTAGAACTTACTGACACGACCACGTGCAAGCTCCGAATCCACGGACTCCTTCTTTCTTGGATTCTTCTTCAAGTACAAGCTCCCCGCTTGTGTTTCTTTAAGCTCCAATGGCAACAACCTTGTTGATCATCAAGATGTAGATAATCTCTACCTTGAAAACCCTAAGTTTATGTGAAGGAAAGCTCCTCAAAGATCTCACAAGAGATTCACACAAACCGCAAATATGAGCAACAAAGACTTAGAGAGGTTTGGGTACAAAACCCTAAAAAATAAAATGAGGCACAAAAGGCACTCTAATCTCTCTCTCTAAAATCTCAAAAACATTCTAGGGTTTCCCTTATATATATAGGAGAGTTTTACTTGAACCCCAAGATGTTTAAATAGAGTTTGGGCTGAGTTGGAATTCTGCAGAAAAACGTTCTGGCCGACTTTCGATCGATCGAGTCTAATTTTCGATTGATCGAGCCAGGCCGAAAGTAACTAATACTTCTGCAGCCACTCGATTCCAACTTTACAATAATTAATCAACTTTGAGCAAGTCTAAACAAGACTAAACACATTGTTTTGATTATGGTTTGCCAACATTACACATTAGAGTTCTAAATACATTAAATCCTGAGTCTTTAGAACCTAACAATGAGGAAGAAGAAATGACCGGAGGTCTTGGAGTGGTGAGCAACCAAGAAGTCAAAATAGTGATCCAGGAATGATGGACGTGATGAAGATGATCAGTGCCTTCACCACTTGCTTAGAAAGTCTTGAAAGTCCTAACTCTAGTACCTAATCCTTCAAGGATATCACCCCAAACACATGTGACATGTGGGTGACGAAGGATACTTATGCAAAAGCATTAAAACATGTCCATGCATTAATATTTCCCATGTTATGTGAATATGCTTGGTTGTGTGCTTCTTGCGAGTTTTGAATTGAAATATTATCAATTTGTTTATTTTTGTTTCAAATGTTTTTACATTGTTGTTTTTGATCTATCTTCTTCTTACTTTTATGTCAAAAATCCAAATATACATAAAAAGTAGTAAATCCAAAAGTTTGATCGTTTTTGTTGAGTTTTATCTCAAAGCATATTTTGCCTTGTACCTTTGTACTAATGGCTTTGTGCATCTACGAGCTTAGCTTGTTTTTATTGCACTCATATCATTGTGGGAGAAATTTTGAAATCTATGTGACTGTTGTAAATAGATTTTCATCCTTGTTATGAATGATTAGTGAATGGTTTTGTTGATCTTGAGACATGCTTAGACTTATGCCTATATATCTTCTCACTCTTTATTTTATTGTTTTGCTTAAAGAGCTCTCCAAATGTAAATCTTCCCACTCTTTATTTTATTGTTTTTCTTAAATAGCTCTCCAAATGTAAATCTCTAAATGAAAAGAGATATTGAGCTGCAAAAGCCTATCGCACATACTAGTATTCGACTAGGAAAAAGGGAAAGCGACCAAAAATAAAATGTATGATGCCCAAAAAGCCAAAGGCTAACTCATCAATTGAAATATCAAAAATTTTAGGCATCGATCTCACAATGAGATGTATGAATTCAAAAAGATCAAATGATATGATATGGAGCCAAATGAAACGCTTCAAAGTTATGTTATCAAGTTTTGTGGGAGGTCATATATGCTTATTTCTATAATTGAGATGGGTTACAATATCTAGTGCTAATTATGTATGTCTTGGTTGAATTGATCATTGAAGCTTCACATTAGACTAAGGACTATCTCATCCTTGATACCCACACACATCACACATGTCTATGATCAATGAATGCCATATTCATTTGTGTAATTGTACTTGATTAAATGTGTTTTCATATGTTCAATCTTTGTTGATCAAACATAAAAAGATTTTTAAGTTTTTAGTTGTTTTTGGAAAGTATTTTGTTTTTACAAAAATTGTCAAAAAAATTTTAAAAATAGTGTTGCCCTGTTCTGGCGACTCAGTCGCGGGTTGATCCAGCCGCATGCCCCAGTCGCGAGCTCACTCAGAGATTTTTTGTGACTCACTGGCGGGTCAATGTCCCAGTCACGAAAAATACTTAGAATATTTTTCAAAATCTGAAATTTTATGATTCTCGCGGCTCATTGTGGCGACTTGTTCGCAGGTGGAAGGTCCAGTCGCGAGGGGTACACAGAGATTTTCGTGGCTCACCTCGCGACTCTCTCGCAGGTAGACCTTCCAGTCGCAAAAAACACTTAGAAAATTTTTCCAAAATTCTGGTCTTAAGTGTTCTGACGGCTGACCCTGGTGACTTGCACGCGACTTAACCCAGTCGCGAAAAATGCATGTTTTGCGTTTTAAAGACAGTTTTTTTAAAACTTTTCAATTTTTCCCTCAAATTTTTGTGACTATTCATTGTCTTCCCCATTTCAAACCTCTCTCAAACTCACCGTGTCTCTCTTCTAAAAACCTTCATTTCTGCACTTTTTCTACTCCAATCTTCAAGAAAAAGGTATGGGTTTTCTATTTTTCACTTCATATTTCAAGATTTAAGTGTTATTTTCTTGAATCTATGGGTTGTGGTGTTGGTTTGAGATTTGAGTGGATTTGGATAAGGGTTAAGGATATTTTGTTGGGTTTGTTTTGTTTGGGATTTGTTGCATTTAACAATCTGAGTTTTGATATGCATTTTCTCATATTTGCTATTTTGTACTGTGTTCCTTTGTTTTTCTAGTCTCAGCATTCATATCATACCCATTGTGTAATATCTAGCAGATATTTGCTCAAGTGTTCAGAGATTGTTAAAATTGGTCACTTGCTGCATTTGGTTTACAGATTGCTTGATGCACATCTGTGTTAAGTATTAGGTCTTTTGGTGATCTTGTTTTACTTGTGCACACTGTCACATTGGGTTTTTGGGCCATTATTGTTAAATCCTCTATACTATGGCATGTTATATTAATCTTTGCTCCTTAATGTGTTTCCAATCTGGTTCTAATGTGTTGAGTGTCTATCTATTGTGCTTTGTTCTTGTGGCCTCTTCTGCTTGTTTACAAATGGCTCCCACACCTACAAAGAAGAAGACTCCTGCTAAAAAGGCTGACAAAAGGCTGAAAATGGACCATAACTTGTTTAGGTCTGTTCAACACTTTGAAAGATACAGAGATTCTTTCTTGAAGGGAACCATTATACAAGAAAGATTTGTAGACTTAGGGGACTTGAAGGACACCTTCATTCTAGAATGCTTTGAGGGCAGAGGATGGGATAAGTTGCTCAGTGACCTACCTCCAGTTTGTGAGCCTTTAATAAGAGAATTCTATGCAAATGCTATCATAAAAGAGGATGAGCTAAATTGCTGGATCAGAGGATGTGAGTTCACCCTAGATGCACATGATATTGATGAGGTACTAGGGCTTGAAGGTTTAGAGGATTATGAATTCACAAATTATAAGGACAGGATGCTATCTATAGAAACTGTCCAGAATTGCATTGGCGGACAGAGAGAGGGGAGATGTCTCAACACTAATGCCTTCCCTGCTGACATGAGGTGTCTGACCACCATCATGATATTCAATCTGTATCTAGTAAGGAAGCTGACTACAATTAACAATGCTAGAGCCATCTTCCTCATGGAGCTCAAGGAGAAAACCTTCATTGATATCAGCTCACACATATATGACACAATTGTGGATGAGACTAGAACCACCTCTAGGCCCAAGCTGATCTTTCCTAGCCTTCTCATGAGGATTTTCAGAGCAAAAGGTGTTGCAGTCCCTCAAGATATCAGTCACATGACTCCACTTTCAGCCATTAACAAACAAACCATCACAAGGATACAAGTTCGCCTTCCAGGTGATGAAGAGGAGGGTGACCAAGGAGAAGTTGATCCAATGGAAACTGAAGCAGAGGCTGCAGGACAGACATCCACACCCAGAAGTAGAGGCAAAATGAGTAGGGCTTCAACCTCATCAACTGTACCTCCAGATGCATTTCAGATCATCCTGGAGAGGATTGATGGACTTAGAGAGGTCCAGAATGAGCATACTGACAGAATGGCAGCTATCCAGGATTAGCTCAACATACTTTTAGCCAAGTTTGACAGCATTAACACCCAGGACTGACCCTTTGGCCATTCAGGTCAAAAAGGGGGAGAATTTTTGAGTGGCAGCTCTTAAGGGGGAGAGCTATTTTGAGGGGGAGCAAGTCAAAAACAGTGTTTATATTGTTTACTTTATTTCTGTTTGTGGTTGTGATATTATGTTTTGGATAATGCTTTGATACTTTATGGCTAATGTTTTGATATAAACATGGAAACTCATGGATCTGTTGTTTTTCTTTTGAAAGCTCTTGGTTTTAGTTATATGATGTTTTTAAGTTATTCATTTTTTTTTGTATGATACTTTTGTAGCCATTTGCTTTTGTAAGCTTTTAGGTTTTTGTACCCATGCTTTGTAGCTTATGTACTTGTTGCTAAATGTCATGCATTTTCTTTAAGTTCATCACTCTTGTGCCCTTGTAGGATTTTGTTCCTAGATGCATATATGTTTTATGCATTGGTTGAGTGTTAGACATGCAAATGATACTCTGCAAATGAGCTTATCAGCTTGCATGTCCGGATGTTCATTCCTTGTGTGAATGAGCATTGTGATCACTATTATACAGTGATCAAATTGTGTTGTTGTATTTCAGGAGATACTTGTTCGTATGATTTAAGAGCTTATCAGATTCTAGAGTTAGGTGTGAGTGAGTTTTGTTCAACTGTTCCCAACTCACGCGTTAAGTCTAGAGTTTGTTGTAGGGTTTTGTCACGGAATAGCCAAAGGGGGAGATTGTAAGGTTGAATTTAATTAACCATCTTGTTAGCTTTATTCTGTGCCAAATTTGCTTGTATTTTAGCAATTAGCAATCTTGTATTTAGGTGGGATCTTTGTAAGGGTAGTGTGTGAGAGAGTGTGAAGAAATGTTCAAGATTGTGCAAAGATGCAGGGACTCGCGACTGGAATTTGTGGGTGGCTCGCGACTGGCAAACCGCCAGAAGGAGGTCACGTGTCAAGCATGCGGGAAGCTGAAGCGTCATGCCAACTGTTGCACTACAGGACAAAAAGTCTAGACTGGCAATGCAGTTACCTCGCGGCTTGAACTCGTGACTCAGTCAAGTCGCGAGGCCAAGCCGCCAGCCAGCTCTGTTTTGGAAAAACTGACTCTTCGCATTCCAAACACACACCACTATATATAGACACTTATATCCATGAAATGTGGAGAGCTTCCAAAGAGAATTTTGAAAGAGAAACCCTAGAGAAAAACAAGATTGATTCATCCACAATCTTCACCTAAGAGACTCTTCAAATTCCTCTACTCTCTTCCTCTCCATTGATACATCCTTGAGAGGTTCTTGGCCAAATCCTTTTCTCACCATACACATATCTGTAAGAAGGTTTATTTGGCGCTTTGGGAAGCAATTCGAAAGGGACCAATTCATATTGGTTGATGCTATGGGCTATAGCGGAATCCGGTAACTTAGAAAAGAAAAAAGTTTGGCGCAACCTCGTTGGAGCAAGAAGCTTGGAGGGTTTAGGTACATCGGGTAGATTAGGCTTGGAGGGTCTATTGCTGTTCATGTATCCCAACTACATTTTCTAGTGGATTATTGACCGCTTGAAGGGCGACGGAGAGGTTTTACACTGAGGGATTCAGTTTCCTTTTCGATAACACATCGAGTGTTGTCCTTGTGTTTGCATCTCTCTTCCCTTTATCTTTGCCATTTAATTACTGCTGTGATTGTGATTATTTATGGTTTAGATTATTTATCAATTCGGTTATTTGCTTATGTTCATGTTCCGCATATTTATTGTTTGACATTAAGTTTGAATTAATAATTTTGTAATTGGAGTCTAAACATTCAAGGGTGTTTTATACACATATTGAACATTCAATATACATTTTATATCAGCTTCTATTTTACAATATTCCTCCAAAAGTTTTTTTTTTTTTTTTCATTACTTCAGTTGTATAATTATAATGGATATGTGTGTGTAATTTATAACTGTTATTTTTTATGATCAATTCATTACTAGTAAAGTTCTATAACAATTACGCTATAATACATGTATAACATTCAATAAAACCATCTTATATAAAACATTACAATGTATTATTTGTGCATCGCATGAGTAACTTGTTAGTTTTTTATAAATTCATAGCCGCTTCTACTAAAAAATATGAAACACAACGCCATTAAAATACCCAAATACTCTCCCAATCATTCTAGAAACTTTTCAAATAAAATAATCCTTCATCAAATCCAAGCTTCCCCTAAAGAATAATTTCTTAATCCCTTTTTATTTTATAGTTCTTATGCTTCCAGTTGCTATATTAATGAATACCCAGCATGTGTGATTATGAATATTCATAGACATGCATAATAAAGGTAGGATTATTTTTAAGCCTATGTTAGTATGTTAATTGTCATGATTAAATCAACACATCCATGAATCTATAACCTGGGTATCACTTTTTTTTCTTCTTCTTTTTTTAAGAACATGGGTATCAATTGAGATTTGGTTTTTGTGTTTAGCCATTTATATTTTATTGAAATAAGCCTGTGATGGATTTATGGATATCATCTTTGAGTGGGTTTCGTTATGTATAAATTAACTTTCTTCTCTCTAGCATGTAGTTCGTTTTTGTGATGAATATATACATATATATATATATATGTGTGTGTGTGTGTTTAAAATTAGACGAATATGGTTCAGAATGATTAAAATCAAAAGGAATAAAAGATTTAAAAAAAAAAAAAAAAAAACCGAAGCGGCACTAACCAAATCATATAATAGGCTAAAAGTATAAACAATTGAGCCTAAGCCCACACCAATTCCTTAACAATACAAGGCAAGGCAAGAGAAATATAAAATGTAAGCTATTCATCCAAACAGAAAGAAATCAATATGGGCTTGCAATTACCTATTTATAGAAGAATCAAACATTTATTTGTAATCACACGATTAGTTCTAAGCCGACCTTTCCCATATGTATATACATAACCCACTTAGACTCACAACAATGGGTAAGGCTCCTCCTCAGTTTATAATTCTCCCGATGCTTCCCATTTTTGATGTATAATTTTAAATTATAAAAACTTGAACTGAAATATTTGATCGATGATATAGTTATTGATATTTGATTGTTTTGAAATTTTGCAAGTATGAAGAATATATAAAAGATAATGGAATCTAATAATAGATTTGTCAAAATCTACATCCAATAAAAACAATTAAGTGATTTAAATAATTTAAAAAAAAAAGATTTGTCATAATGGAATATAATGATTTTGTGGAACCTTTTTAATGAAGTAATTTGACTTGTACACATCTAGATCATGAATGTTAAATCCATATTATGCAAGGATACGTTGCTTTTGCTAATTCGACTGTTATGCTTGAACTTTGTTCTTACATGACTCGATCAATTTGATCAAACACTGGCCATTTGTCCATGGTTCATTGGTAATTTTTAGTTTGATTAGGGAAACCACAAAAAATGAATATGCTAATGAAGGCAGTAGCGACTCCAAGATTATTTTCTAAGGGGTCAATAAGAAACATAAATCATACAAAATCTAAAATAAAAGAGAACTTAAATATATTGACATCACCACAAAAAAAAAAAAAACACACACACACACACACACACACACAAAAACTCAAATACATAAGGTTTCATATTTAAAAATCGTTACATGATATCTTTATTATCAATCCTTATGATCTACATCTCTTTCAATATACATAGCCAAGCAATTATTCATCCACTGATCTCTTATTTGATTGATTAATTTATTTCAAAATTTTTAAGATCTAACATGATTTTTTTCTAAGCTTTAAGATTTAAAAAATTATACTTTTGTTGTTGGACTTTTTATTTTATTTTTATTTTTTTTCCAGATTTTGATCAAATTGGTTTGTTATTGGGTTTGTTTGTGTGTGTTTAAAAAGACCAAGATATTGTTAAGAGTATCATATTCAAGTTTATTTCAATTGAGTTAAAAAAAAAAATTAAGTTCATGGTGTTCAAAATTTTATTTTAAAGGGTCAAAAAAAAATTATATATAATAAATTTTTTTTTTTAGGCCAATTCAAGGGGTTCATTTGAACCCCCTGGACTTCAAGTGGAGCTGCCCATGACTGAAGGCTATAGATTCGGTCAAGAATAGGAAAAAAAAAATTTTTTAAATGAAAAAAATCGTCTTATTCAAAACCCAGCCAATTATGAAATCCCTTCTCTATTATCTCCAACTTCATGTTTTGAAATGTATTGTTCTTATAGAGAGCAGGGCCCAAAGCCAATCTTAAGGAATAGTGAAGCTTCATAGGATCTTTTTATCCGAGTATATTTTAATTTTTACTATATATATATATATATATATATATATAAGAAATTCATTACTGTGTACTCTAATTTTTTCTTTTACACTTACTTTTAGTGATGAATTAGACACGGTAATTGACAATGTGAAATTCATTATTAATACTTAATTATTTTGTCATTACTTTCATCGCAAGGTTCATTTGTCAATAATACATATATGGCAGATTATTTACCAAAGAAACAATCCATGGTAAATTTTCCAATAAATAAGAAAGGGTGAGTTCAAATCAATTGTACTTTACTTATGAAGTCAATTGACTCTTAGAGTCTTTTATTGTCAAAATACCTAACCTTCAATCAATGGTGGCTCTAGAAATTTTCTCAAGATGGTCATGAAGGAACTTAAACTGAACAAAATCTAATAAAAAGATAAATTCATATTTTGACAACAACCAAAAAAAAAAGCAAAAAAAAAAAAAAAAAAAAAAAAAACCAAAATACATAAAGTTTTAAAATTTCCTTTTACGAAATTTTTTATTTTAAAATCGTTACATGATAATCTCATTATTAATGCTGCATGCTACATCTTTTTCAAAATTTTAGTTAAATAAAATTTTTCTTGGATTTTTCTTTTTGTTTGTAAGGGCTCAATATATTGTTAATAAGAACAAAATTTGACTACAAACTTAGTTATAGCTTAAAACTACAACTTTCACTAAACAAATTAACATGACTACTGTGGGTGGAAAAGCCCAACGCCACATGTTGGGCCTGAGGCCCAGTTCAAGTACGACTCCCTTTCCGAAGAAGTCAAAAGTATCAGTTCTTTGCCATCCTATTGAGAGTGCAGCTCATAAGGGACAAACGCTCCGTCCGAAGACAATCTGATTTGGCCGAAGAGACCGTGTCCAGCGGATCTGCCCAAAACGTGATCGAGTAGATATGCTGAAGATTTCCCAACAAGAACTGAGTTCTGGGCGGGCCTGACTGCGTGGCTATCATGAAAAATCTCACCCATAAAGCTGCCACCACCACATTTAATGCACTGCAGCAACTTTCCTGGCCGCATTTATGTGGAGAAGACACCTGAACAGTGTATCTGCAACCACCACTCACTGCAGGTTAAAGCAAACGGCTGACGTGACTAGTACTCAAGTGGGCGCCTAGATGGAGGACAAGTGTGCGGTGAAGATGGGAGAAGGGTGTATATATAAGAGAAGGAGGCCTCACAGAGGGAGGGGGAGAAAAAATTGTATTCATTAAGCTTTTAAACACCAAGTCTCTTCGGACCAAAGTCTTTCGATAAAACGCTAGTTCCAGTCCTCTTTTTCCTTTTTCTTTGAACGCGTAGCACTTGCATGAACCGTTGCTAAATCCACCTCTAGCCCAGTTGTTTAACCCATTCTCTACAAATTTATTGTTGGACATTTGTTGGGCTCGCAATATGCACAGTTGGTACCGGCCCCGACAAATTTGGAACCTACAATTGGCGCCGTCTGTGGGAAACAGCTTGAGCAAAGGTGAAAACAACACGTCAAGAGATGGCCGAACCAAGGCAACGACCAGCGGAGTCCAGGTCAACTCAACACACCGACCCTTTTGTTCATCTGGAACGGAGGCACAATCGCGAAGGCAGCCTACACACCACCCGCGGCGGCCAAAACCAATCGCAGGGAGAGAGCCACATGTCCCATGCAGAGAAAAACCAGGCCATGCAGTTGGAGATTCAGAAGCTGAAAAAAGAGTTGCGCCATGCAAAGAGGAAGCGCGCTTCCTCATATTCTGATGACGATTCTGAAGACAAGTGGGACGACGATTATAGGCGGAGGTCTCGGACACCAGTCAGTGAGCCTTTCCCCTATAAGGAAGTGTATAATCATGAGAGGAACCCTCAGAGCTCTCCTCCAAGGGGCACAGGGAACGATGCCATGAGCAATGCTCTGGATCAGATCTCTAGGTCTCCTTTTACATGAAAAATCGAGGGTGCCAGACTTCCCAGGCGTTTCCACCAACCTACATTCACCATCTACAATGGCCGGACCGACCCAGTGGAACATGTAAGTCATTTCAACCAGCGGATGGCGGTTCACTCCAGGGACGAAGCCCTGATGTGCAAAGTTTTCCCCTCCAGTTTGGGACCAATAGCCATGAGATAGTTCGATAGTCTGAAGGCAAACACTATTAGTTCTTTCCAAGAGCTAACCCAGGCTTTTGGGTCCCGTTTCGTCACTTGCCGAAGGGTCCCTCAGTCCGTGGCCTCGTTATTATCCGTCAGCATGAAAGGGGGTGAGACTCTGAAGTCGTATTCGGATAGATTTTGGGAGACGTACAATGAGGTAGAGGAAGATTGTGAATCGATGGCTATCGGCTCTTTTAAACTGGGCCTCCCCACTGAACACCCCTTGCGAACGTCCTTAACGCGCAATCCTGCCACCAGTATACGCCAGTTGATGGATAGGATCGACAAGTACAAAAGAGTTGAAGAGGATCAGCAACAGAGTAAGGGGAAGGAGAAGGTTATCCCTCAGGAAGGAAGGGATTTCAGGTCGGACAGGCAGAACCACAACAGGCCGAGAAAAGACTGGGCTGGAAAAAGCACGACGAACTACCAGACTGTCAATGCGGTTTTTCGTGAACTGGTGCACCAAGTCCTGGATAAAATAAAGAACGAGCCGTTCTTCAAGAGGCCGAACAAAATGGTGGGAAACCCTGAGAGGCGCAACCACAATCTTTACTGTCAGTATCACCTTGACCACGGGCATACTACCGAGGAGTGCAGGAGACTGTGGGACCATCTGGATCAGCTGGTCAGTGAAGGCAGACTAAAACACCTCCTACATCACTTGTACGGACAGGGAGATCAAGCAAGCACGGGGCCAAGGAGAAGTAACTTTGTAAAACCTCCATTGGGGACAATCAATGTCATATTTGCCGCACCAGGGAGGACGGGGTCTCACCCGTCCAGGGTATTGTCAGTCGCTTGGACGCCCTCGGAAGGTGTTAACAGAGAGCCGAAGAAACAAAAGGTGGATATTCCAGTTCTGGGATTTTCAGAGGACGACAAAATCGGGACTATCCAACCGCATGATGATGCCCTGGTAGTAACCCTCAGAATAGGCGGGTACGACGTGAAAAGGGTAATGGTAGATCAGGGCAGCGCTGCAGAGGTTATGTACCCAGACCTATACAAGGGGCTGAACTTGTCCCCCGAAGACTTAACTCCATACAGTTCCCCTTTGGTCAGCTTTGACGGCAAAGTGATCATTCCGAAGGGGCAGATCAGACTGCCTGTGCAAACCGGTCCTGAAACGGTTGAAGTAGATTTTATAGTGGTGGATGCCTACTCACCCTACACCGCTATAGTAGGCAGGCCTTGGCTTCATACCCTTGGGGCAGTATCCTCCACACTACACCAAAAGATTAAATATCCGTCCGAAGGAGTGGTCAAAGAGATCCGAGGGGATCAGTCTACATCCAGGCAGTGTTTGGTAGCAGCTATCCAACACCAACCCCGGGCCGAGCCCTCAGACCGAGATGAAGAGAAGTTATAGCAATTAAAGCTATCGGCGCCGTCAACCGGAGCCTCGGCCGAAGAGGCAGAATGCGAGAGCTTGGTAAAGGTAGTTGTCGACGACGACCCAGAGAAATTCTTTCAGGTCGGATCCATGCTGCCCCTCCAGGAGAGGGAGGAGCTAGTAGAGTTCCTCAGGGCCAACGTTGATGTATTTGTATGGGACTCAGCGGAGGCCCCGGGAATAAGTCCAGAGTTCATTTGCCACCATCTGAACGTTGATCCCAACATTATCCCCAAGAAACAACCGCTCCGTCGTCCGTCAAGGGAACACGCTGACGCGGTCAGGGATGAAGTGACGAAACTCAAGCAGGCAGGAGCTATCAAGGAGATCTTTTACCCCGAGTGGCTGGCTAACACGGTGGTAGTAAAAAAGAAAAACGGAAAATGGCGGGTGTGCGTGGACTTTACCGATCTTAATAGGGCTTGTCCGAAGGATCCTTTTCCCATGCCAAAGATAGACCAACTAGTTGATGCTACTGTTGGGCACCCTCGGATGAGTTTCTTAGACGCATTTCAAGGTTATCATCAGATACCCCTAGCTCTCGCTGACCAGGAGAAAACAGCTTTTGTAACCCCCGTGGGGAATTATCACTACAAGGTGATGCCATTCGGCTTGAAAAACGCAGGGGCTACCTATCAGAGGATGATGACCAGGATGTTCGAGCCACAATTGGGTAAAAGCATGGAGGTTTACATTGATGACATGGTAGTAAAGAGCAAGGTCGTAGCCGAGCACGTTGCGGATCTTGGGGATGTCTTTGAAATCCTGAGGGCGCACAGGTTACGCTTGAATGCATCCAAGTGCTCTTTTGGTGTCGGATCAGGCAAATTCCTGGGGTATATGGTCACCCATAGGAGAATCGAAGTTAACCTCGATCAGATAAAGGCCATCAACAACTTGCGAGCTCCTCGGAATCCCAAGGAAATCCAGAAGCTGACTGGGATGACCGCTGCCCTTAATAGGTTCATTTCCAGATCGGCAGACAGATGCAGGCCTTTCTTCTCACTAATCAATAAGTGGAAGGATTTTGAGTGGATGGAGGAATGTGCTATTGCTTTCCAGCAGCTTAAGGACTACCTGGCTAGACCTCCCATCATGTCCAGTCCCCAGCCAGACGAAGTCTTATTTGCTTACATTGCCGTGGCTACTAATGCTGTAAGCTTGGTCCTGATCCGATCCAACTGTGGCGTGCAAAAGCCTGTTTATTATGTGAGCAAGTCGCTGCAAGAAACTGAAATCCGCTACCTACCACTGGAGAAGGCCATTCTGGCAGTTGTGCTGGGTACTAAGAAGCTGCCCCACTATTTTCAAGCTCACACTGTCATTGTCCTCACCCAACTCCCACTCAGAGCCGTACTCCGAAGCGCCGACTACACAGGAAGAATTGCCAAGTGGGGGACTATACTAGGGGCTTTTGATATTAAGTACATGCCTCGCACCTCAGTGAAGGGCCAGGTCCTTGCGGACTTGGTCGCCGAGTTCACAGAACCCCATTTAGAAGAAGTAGCACAAACCCCACGCATTGATGGAAAGCAAGTCACCATGATTTCGTCACAAAACCACTTAACCTGGGAAGTGTATGTGGACGGCGCGTCGAATCAGAGGGGCTCAGGAGTGGGGCTAGTGCTGATATCCCCTGAGAAAATCATCATTGAAAAAGCCTTAAGGCTAAACTTCTCAGCAACGAATAATGAGGCGGAGTACGAAGCCCTACTGATGGGGATGAAGATGGTACGGGGGATGGGAGGAAAGTCTGTCGAGATATCCTCGGACTCAAGGTTAATCGTCGGCCAAGTGCTGGGAGAGTTCGAAGCCAAAGATGAGAGGATGCAGGGATATCTGAGCTTGGTCAAGTCCCTACAGTCAGAGTTTGAATGTTTTACCCTGCGGCACATCCCCAGAAGTGGCAACACCCATGCCGATTCATTAGCCACCCTAGCTACCTCGTCGGCACAAGAATTACCGAGGGTTATCCTCGTCGAGGATATGCTAAGCCCCACAGAGTTGAGAAAAAAGGCAATCAAGATCCATCACATCAGAATCAACGAGTGTTGGATGGATCCGATCATCATGTTCTTGAAGGACGATGTGCTGCCCGAAGAAAAAGGGGAAGCGGACAAAATACGCAGAAAAGCTACAAGGTTCTGGTTGTCCGAGGATCGCAAACTGTATAAACGATCCTATTCGGGCCCATATTTGTTGTGCATGCATCCAGAAGCGGCTGAGTCACTGTTAGAAGAATTGCATGAAGGGATCTGTGGGAGTCATACTGAAGGAAGATCCTTAGCACACCGAGCCATTACTCAAGGCTATTGGTGGCCGAACATGCAAAGGGAGGCGCTGGAATACGTTAAAAAGTGTGACCAGTGCCAGCGCTTCGCGCCGAACATACATCAGCCTGGTGGTACCCTTAATCCGTTATCCAGCCCGTGGCCATTTGCTTAATGGGGACTGGATATCGTGGGCCCATTCCCTAAAGCGGCAGGGAACAGGAAGTTCCTTCTGGTCGGAACGGACTACTTCACCAAATGGGTCGAAGCCGAACCCTTAGCGAACATCAGGGATGTAGATGTGAAGAAGTTCATCTGGAAAAGTATCGTCACTAGATTCAGAGTCCCTCATACCCTCATTTCGGACAATGGGCTTCAATTCGACAGCAAAGCCTTCAAGAGTTACTGTAGCGAGCTGGGAATCACCAACAGGTACTCCACCCCTGCCTATCCCCAGGGCAATGGGCAAGCTGAGGCTGTTAATAAGGTCATAGTTAACGGGCTAAAGAAGAGGTTGGATGACGCAAAGGGAAGATGGGTAGAAGAGTTACCCCACGTGTTGTGGGCATATAGAACTACGCCTCGCAGGTCCACCGGGGAGACCCCCTTCTCAATGGCCTATGGGGCTGAAGCTGTTATACCCCTCGAGACTGGATTCCCGACCTACAGGACTAGCTCTTTTGACCCAGCCAATAACGATAGGCAGCTGGAAAGGAGTTTGGATCTGATCGAAGAACGAAGGGAAAACGCAATGGTCCGATTGGCGCACTACCAGCAGAAAGTCAAACGGGGTTATGACACCAACGTGAGGTTGAGACCCCTTGAGCCTGGAGATCTTGTCCTAAGGAAGGTGGTAGGTAACGCAAAGAATCCAGCGTGGGGAAAACTAGGGCCGAATTGGGAAGGTCCATATCGTATCACTTCGAGGGTCGGCATTGGAGCATACTTCCTGGAAGACCTGGATAATCATGTAGTGCCCCGGCCATGGAATGTAAATAACCTCAAAAGGTACTACTATTAAAAGAATTCTTCTTTCAGTCATGATTGCATTTTTGTTATGCTAGTTTTTCTCAAAGTGTTTAAACTTAAATCCAATCATGCCTGTAGTCCTCGGACCAGATGATTTGGGTTAGTTAACACTCCTTTACGCTTCTCAAAGTGTTTAAACTTAAATCCAATCATGCCTGTAGTCCTCGGACCAGATGATTTGGGTTAGTTAACACTCCTCTGCGTTTGCGAATGTCTAAACCTAAAATTTAGTCGTACCCGCGGCCCTTGGACCAGATAATCTCAGTTAACACTTGTTCACGTTGGTGGTTTAAATCTAATACTTGGCAAAACACGCGATTTTAAGCTGAAATGTTTCAACTATTATTTCCACGAAACCTTGTTTAGCAACGCTTGAATGATTACTGTGGTGTTGGATAACTATTAATTATCAATCTATCATTGTCAGCCGTAATTGCAATCTAACGGATACCACAGAAGTAACGAAGAACAAAAAGGAAAGCAATTCCATTCATTGAAAAAAGTAGTGTCGTTACAAAATAGATGATAATCCTAGCTATTACACGAATCGAACACACTAAGTCTTGTTTTGGGTCGCCGGATCAATCACGGGCAGATCAGCCGCATCTCCGACCTGAAGAGGTGCCTGGCTCGTCTCCATTTGGACTAGAGGATCCTGACCGGCCGAAGGAGCTTCCGAGGCATCTGGCAGATCGCATATATCAGGATGGTAGTAGACGCTCTCGGGCAGCCTTAAGGCAGACTCTGCAGGGACTCCAGCTGCATCAAGGCCTTTGCCCCATGTGATGTCACAGTAGTCCCTGCACACTTTGGCAAACTCCTCGGTCAGCCTTGATTGGGTCTCTTGCACCCCCAGCATGTAGGCAGCCTGCTTCTCGGCCTCAACTGCTTCCTTGGCCAACTGAGCGTTTTCCTTGGCCAATTTAGCAGCTTCCCTGGCCTGGTCTAGCTCTGCCCGCAGCTCTTTCACCATCACCCTCTGTGTTTCCAGGTTGATTTCGGCGGTGTATAGCTGCTGGCGCTGGTCCTCAGCCTGCTTCTCAGCAGTTTTCAAGCCTGACTCCGCGCTTTTTCTGGCCTTCACCTCCTCTTTCAGCTGTTCGGAGACACGAGTGCACTCCTCCTTTGACTTGCCCAGGGCTAGCTCGACGTCCTCCCTGGATCGAGCCTCAGCCTGCACCTGAACATCCTTCTTTTTCACCCACTCCTCGGCCACGAAGATTTGTTGGGCGATCTGCATGGCAACCAGTGAATTTGACGTAAAGTTATAAACGCCCATAAAGGCTACAAAAGGGCTAGAAAAGAACACTTATCTCACCATGCCTAAATCCCTTTTGAGGGATAGAAATAGCTCCTGCTCGCTGAAGCGCCGATAGGAATCCATGTCCTTCGGAAGGAGGAGAGGCTTCTCCAGCGCCTCTGCTATGTACCCAGCCTTCCCTCCAGCGTAATTTCGGAGAGAGGCGTCATAAGGGATGGCCGCGCCATCCAGCGTCAGCTTAGGGGACCACGCCTGAGTCCCTCGCCACACGTCTGCGACCACGTTCTCTTCCCTACTCTCGGTAGAAGAAGCCCGTTTGCCTCTCATATCGTGGGTCTTCTTCTGCTGCTTGGGGCCCTTCGGAGGGACCACCTCCCCCTCCTCTACGTCTGTCACGTCTGTCACTACCCTCTTCTTCTTCAAATCGGGCATCGTTTTTAGGCCTGGATCTTTCGGGGCTGGAGGAAGGGGAGGGGGCGGTGGAAGATTGACCGTGGGCTGGGATGTACCAGTGCCCTTGGTCGCCCCTTTTGGCCTCCTGTTCTTCATCAATTGGTCCAAGCTTTGCATATCTTCTCCAGAGTCTTCTGGCACGGCAAAGTTTAAAAGCGGAGCAGCTGAGTGCCTGTCAAATGCCTCGTCGGCAGACAAAATTTGAACTTCGTCTGAGTTTTCCTCTTCAAACTTGAACGGGTCGATTTGCTCGTCAAGCGAAGGAGTCGATGAGGCTACTCTCTCTCCCTCTGCTTCCGGCCGTAGAGGGACTTGATGAACAGGTTGAACAAGCAGTGGAATACCCTGAGGATTGGGGTGTGGCACTAGGGCGAGGTCGAAGGGAGCTAGAAAGTGCTTCCGACCGACGTCAATGCGGTTGATGCGGCGATCCCCTTGTGTTATTGCGTTGCCTCTCGGCTGCAGCTCAGTCTTTGGGGTGTAGTCGAGGATGAGGGGAACAGACCTAAGCTGCCCGTCTTCACTTACAAATATTTCCAACTGAAGAAGATAGTTCAGGGCCGCAACATTCGTAAGACTCAGCCGAGGAGCTACGTTGTCTCTATCTGCAGACATTGCAATAGAACCGTCAGAAAAGAATTGCAATGTTACGAAGGGAGGTCCGAATAGCTGAAAGCAAAAAGTTAGTAAACCTCAAGGGGGAAAGTCCCACCTGGCGCCCCTGGCTGGGTTGGGCAATGAATTCCATCATGCCAGGCACCCGAGACGATCAGATAATCGTCCTTCATCCCTTTGTTGGACTTGGGGAGACCGGAAAGGAGTCTGACGACATCGGATCGGGACCTTAGATAGTATCCCGCCCCTTCCTTGGTACGACATTCGTACATATGTACCACGTCGTGCCAGGTTAATCCCAGGCCTAAATGGCGGTTTAAGTCATCAACTGCGCCTAAGATTCTAAACGTGTTAGGTGCGCATTGATCAGGACTAAGCCTATGGGCGGTAAGGTAACTTCTGGTGACTGAACCCATGGGAATGGTCATTCCCCCCTCCAGGAAGGCGATGATGGGGATTATTACCTCACCCACCTCTCGGTCTAGTAACAACCCCTCCGTGGAGCAATACCTCAAGCCCACTTCCCGAGGGATGCGATACGTCGCCCTAAACTTCTCTATCTGGGAAGAACTATCCACTAGGTACTCAAATCTACCCATTTCTAATAAAGGTTAGAGGAGGGGAAAACTTGAAACGGCCACTGGAGGAAGTCTACCAAGAGCCGAAGAGGCAATCTGAATAGGTTTCGAAAATCTCAAGGAAAGAACTTACGCGGAATCAGATCGGAGGATGTTCTTTAGCCTTGCAGGAAGATCGCAGCGGATTGTGGAACGGTTTGAAGAAGATGGCAGGAAAAGCTTGGGGAGTCTGAGCGCCTGAATTCGCTGGAGAGTGAAGTTTGTAAAATGAGAAGATAACTCCCTCTGGAACTTTATATAGGGGCAGGCGAAGTGGTGGGACTTATCCCGCCCGAAATTTTTGGGAGAATCTCGTCCGTCGGAAATGAAACGAGCCGTTAGATCCTAGGGACAAGACGCCGCCTGGAGCAATTAATGACGCCTCGAAAAAGCGCGATGGCAGCGGCAATAAAGAAGGTGCCTAAATTCATGCGCACACACGTGTGGCGTCAAAATTCAGTGCCCTCATTTGGCAAAAGGTCAAAATCCCACTTTTCCTCTTCGGATGCGAGGTAAAAAGCGAAATTTTGAGGGGCTATTGTGGGTGGAAAAGCCCAACGCCACATGTTGGGCCTGAGGCCCAGTTCAAGTACGACTCCCTTTCCGAAGAAGTCAAAAGTATCAGTTCTTTGCCATCCTGTTGAGAGTGCAGCTCATAAGGGACAAACGCTCCGTCCGAAGACAATCTGATTTGGCCGAAGAGACCGTGTCCAGCGGATCTGCCCAGAACGTGATCGAGTAGATATGCTGAAGATTTCCCAACAAGAACTGAGTTCTGGGCGGGCCTGACTGCGTGGCTATCATGAAAAATCTCACCCATAAAGCTGCCACCACCACATTTAATGCACTGCAGCAACTTTCCTGGCCGCATTTATGTGGAGAAGACACCTGAACAGTGTATCTGCAACCACCACTCACTGCAGGTTAAAGCAAACGGCTGACGTGACTAGTACTCAAGTGGGCGCCTAGATGGAGGACAAGTGTGCGGTGAAGATGGGAGAAGGGTGTATATATAAGAGAAGGAGGCCTCACAGAGGGAGGGGGAGAAAAAATTGTATTTATTAAGCTTTTAAACACCAAGTCTCTTCGGACCAAAGTCTTTCGATAAAACGCTAGTTCCAGTCTTCTTTTTCCTTTTTCTTTGAATGCGTAGCACTTGCATGAACCGTTGCTAAATCCACCTCTAGCCCAGTTGTTTAACCCATTCTCTACAAATTTATTGTTGGACATTTGTTGGGCTCGCAATACGCACAGTTGGTACTGGCCCCGACAAATTTGGAACCTACAACTACATATTTTGAAAATCTAACCATTGAATTTGTTATGTTTTTAGACCCCTTAAAACAACAATTGGATTAACCTAGAGAATTAGCCAAGTGATTAACTTAGTCAAATTATGCAAATCTAGGTTAACACAAGCATATAATCATATCAAGCATATAAAGCAGCAAAAATATAAAAAACACAAGATATGATCACCTAGGAAAATTAAACCGTTAAAAAACATGGGGAGGATTTGACCTAGCTATTCTCAAGGTAAACTTGAATCCACTATATGAAAGAATCGAAGTTCATACAATAAGACTTACAAGCACCCACGCTCGACTTCCTATTGCTACCCACCAGTAGAACTTACTAACATGACCATGTGCAAGCTCTGAATCCACGGACTCCATCTTTCTTGGATTCTCCACAAGTACAAGCACCACCGCTTGTGTATTTTTAAACTCCAATGGCAGCAACTGAGTTGATCATCAATATGAAAATAACATCTTCTCCTTGAAAACCCTAAGCTTTGTGTAAAGGAAAACTCCTCAAGGATCTCACAAGAGATTCACACAAAACCACAAATATGAGCAACAAGAGCAACTCCTAAAACGTGGCTAGGGTTTGCCTTATATACCTAGGGCAAAAACATAAAACCCTAAACGTTTTAATGAGATAGGGTTGAGTTGAAAATCTGCAGAAAAACGCAATTTGGCCGACTTTCAATCGATCAAGTCTAAGCTTCGATCGATCGAGCCAGGCCAAAAGTAACAAATACTTCTGCAGCCTCTCGATTCCAACTTTACATAAAAGACACAACTTTGAGCAAGCCTAAACAAGACTAAACGAACTGTTTTGATCATGGTTTGCCAACATTACATATTAGAGTTCTAAATACATAAAATCCTAAGTCTTTAGAACCTAACAACTCTTTCTTTGGCAATCTATGACAAAACACAAATTAAAAGCTCAAAGTTTACAAATAAAAGCCCTTTACAAAAATAATGCTCATTACAACAAATTCAATCCTAACTACTATCCATCAGTTGCAAGTGTAGATAGCAGCTCAATTAAATCAACCTGTATATTCCTGAAACACTCAACAAACGTATAAACGCATGTGTGGCAGAAAAATAGTAAATCAACAAGTATGTAAACTAACTCCCCCCCTAAGTTAGATACAATAACTCCCCTTTAAACAAAGCATTCCTGTATTATTCACACAACACACAATAAAGACATATATCAATGAATAACTCATAAATATAAATCAATAAGCAATGAACACAAGAATCAAAAATCATATATATCAGAATAAATGTATCTCCCCTAACATGAATAGCCCAAAAACGATATCAAAAGAAAGTATACACAGTGAAGCACCTAGATACAATCTAATGTCACCTACTAGCTCCGCAAAACACAAAAGAAAAACTCCCCCTAACTACAAAATCTCCTCTACAAGACAAAATTCTACTCCCCCTTTTTGTGATGAAATGCCAAAGGACAATCATAAGCCATCATCAAAGGAGGTGATGAGGGTGAACGGCGAAAATGCGCCAAATCGGCTCTCAAAGCACGTAGCTCAACAAGCAAGTCCACCAAAATCTGACCATGAGCTACCTGGACGGTCATGACAGTCTCCAAGGTACGACATATATCAAAGTCATCCGAAAGAGGTGGAGGAACAGCAGCATCACCAACAGGATCAGCAACATCCTCATCAGAAAGACCTGTAGAAGTAGAAGGAAGGGGTGCGGTACTAGAAGGCTCAAACCTAGGGTGTTTAAAGCCAGCTCGAAGATGAGCAGCCCTCTGTCTAAGAAAAAACACACCTATAGGAGCAATAACATGAACGGGCTCAAAGGAAGGGAAATTATCTAGACCAAGATATAACAAAATCCTATGAATAAAAATAGGATGAACAAGAGCATAAACGGAAGATGAACTCCTATAAACTTCGTTCAAAGAATGAAGAAGCAGATGAGGAAAACTGATGGGAGCATCAGTAACAAGAGCGTACAAAAGCACACACCGCTCAAGAGGAATGATGTAGAGATGATAGATGGGCCACACAGAATGACATGCTATCCTAAAGAAGAGATAGTGCAACTCAGATAGCTCAGCAGTAGTGATCCTAGGATCAGAACCCCATTGGATAGAAGACCCAATGATGTATGACATAACATCATCCAAGAGAGGAGACTCATTATACGAATAGACAGGGTGCTGGACCAAAGGTACCCCTAGAGCATCAACCACTACTGTAGAAGTAATGGTGTACTCTACACCTCGTATCCAACTCTTAACCAAAGTGTTGGAATCATAGACGCGGATAGAGATGTTCGAAAAGAACTCTCTAATCAGGGTAGCTGGAGGAGGAGGATCAAAAAAATCCAACAGAGGTAACCAGCCCCGACGCTTAAAATTTGCCCTAATGGCAAGATGAACCTCATCTAACACAACAGAACGCTCAGCCCAAATTTTTCTCTTAAGGTTCAACTTATCAAAAGTCTCTTGGTTTTTCTCACTCGGAAACCTATCACGGTCAAAGGGAGGAGGAGAAGGTGAGGGAACAGACCTACGAGTTCTAGTCTTCCTAGGCATGATGCTAAGGAAAGGACAAAGACACACAGATAGAACCAAAAAGAACTAACAAAAACATAAATCAAGGGCAGACTGCAAGTTAGCAAAAAAAAAATATAGAACAAAAATCTATATGATGCATGAACAATCACAATGTCATGATGCATGTTCTAATGCAGTAAAACTAAGTTCAATTTAAGTTCAATTTCACAAATTTGGCTTAAGCATAGAGTTTCTAACAAAAACCCCAAAATTTTAAAACCACTTGTTAAATTTTAGGAAAAAATTGACCAATTGATCATCACACAAGCTAGAATACACAATATAATGATCAATTACATCAATTCAACAAGCCAATTGCATCAATTGAATCCAATTTGAACAAAATCCCCAATTCAGATTAATTTCAAGCCCTAGAAAATTCAATTTCTCACAAATCCCAAAATTGATCAAATTAAACCATCAAGATCATGTTTCAATCATATCCCAACAAAAACCCAATGATCAATTTCACTTAAAATGGCTTGAATCATCAAAAACCCCAATTAGTAAAAAGTCCAAAAATCCCAAATAAATGCATGAATTTATGCATGAAACATGAAAATAAACTCAAAAGGAAGGGTATAATGGACTTACCGGCCTTAGAGGAGAAAAACCTTGCAAAAATTTTGGAGGAAAACGACAAAAATTGTGATGAGTGAGCTTGCCGAGTCAGAGAGAGAGAGAGAAAAAGGTTTGAAACTTTTGAAAAGTGTTTTGAACAAGTCAAAATCTGATTTTTTTTAAACCTGACTCGCGATATTCGATTGATCGAAAATTACTTTCGATCGATCGAAACAGTCCGAGAATCCTAAAAAAATTTTAAGCATAATTTCGATCGATCGAAAAACAGACTAGATCGATCGAAACAAATAGAGGCTCACTAATTTTTTGAGGGGGAAAAAAAAAAAACACAGTTTTGAAAAAAACTAGCACATTTTGGGCAGAACTCCTTAAAGTATTAAAATTGATGAACAAAATGCATGAGTATGAGATGAAATGTTTTTTCAAAAACCTAAGTTTTAAACCCAGTTTTTTTTAAAAAAATTCAATCGTTCCCCCTTTAAATTCTTCAAGCAACAAATATGTTGTGCATAATACTCAAGATATTTTCAAACTTGGTTGGTCAGACCAAAAACACACACAATATCATATACAATGTTTAGCAAAGAGTAACTTGTGTAGTGCGTACAACTAGCAAAAACTTGAGATACATGTGAGGTGATATGTGAATAGAAATCAAACATAAAGTCTACAAAATTCATCACATAGAATTTGAAAGAGACTATCACCAAAAGAGTTACATCATATAACTCTCACATCTCTTAGAACAAAAGCTTGCAATCACGTAAGTTTCTTGATTTTGCCTCATAATATACACACCAATTTTAATTTAATCAGAAACCTATTAAAAAGCCAGGATAATGTACACACCAATTTTAATTATGTGATTTGGCTTCAAGCCTAATAGTACACATCAATTTTAAGCATTAAGTAATTAAACCGGGGCTACACCTTATGTTCTTTTTGTGCATGAGCTACACTTTTTCGAGCACAAAATCTTACGATATGCACTAAGGTGTTCATGATTGGCTAGTGAATAGTGGTGAGATGGTTATTTATGCCTTTCTCAAAAAGTTCAAGTCCGACAATTAAAGGCATGTGATTTCAAGATTAAGATCATGTGATCAAAAACTATAAACATCTTTCCCACACAACATGCCCTACAAAGCTTCAACTAATAAAGTGCAATAAAATAAGCTCATCCAAGCTAAACAAGGTACGTAAGACATGTTATGTGAAAATAAATTGACCAACCTTGTTTTCAAAAACCAAGAACAATAATGCCAAACACAATTTGCTTCATCTTTTTTTTTTAATTATTATTATTAAAAAAAAAAAAAGAAAACATAATAAATCCTAGAATGAAATGCATGAATGTTATGCAATGCAAATCCTAGAAACATTAAAAAAAAAAAAAAAAAAAAAAAAAAACACCAGAAAACAATGGTCACAAAGAGTAAAGCAGTGAAGCACAAGGACCATGTTAGAAAGACTCAATTAGATCGAGTCTTTTGCATCCAAAACCTTTTAGATGCACCATGAACATTAGAGTTCCTATTCGCGTTCGAGTGATTTCCAACTCCAGGATTGGAATAAAGGTTTAAAGCCTTTACCAATTCACCAATGAGTGCCGTAGGATCTTGTGCTTGAGGCACAGACACTTTTGGTTTGTTTGCTCTCTTAGCAGCTTGAAACTTGTAACAGTTAGGATGAATGTGTCCAGACTTCCCACAAAAATGACAAAGCCAAACAGGTTTACCATGCATCTTGTCCTTAGAAAGGGTAGACTCCTTAGGTTTAGACTCTTTCAGATCAACCCTAATCTTCCTAGATGGTGAAACTTCTATGGGTTTGACAACCTCACTCACAGGGGGTTTAACAGTTTCACTCACAACCTTACTCACAGAAGATTTAGAAGAAGATGAAGGAACAAAGTTTGTGGAATAGGGTGCAGACACATAGATGCTTTCAACAAAACCTAAACCAGATTTGTCAGAGGGATACTTTTGAATACTCAACATTTGATCAAGTTTAGAACTAGCAGATCTAGCAAGAGATAAATCAAGTTCTAATTTCTTAACCTTATCAATCAAAAGCATATTCTCAGTTTTCACATTGTTCAAAAGTTTATTAGCATCAAACAGTTTAACAAGCAAATTCTTCTTATCAAGCTCAAGAGATTCAATTTTCTTCAGGCTAAGTTCAACATTTATAGTATCCTTTGCAGCAACTTTGTAAAGTTTATTATAGGCCTTTTGAAGATCTGCATCCTCAGAGAATTCCCCATCAGAAGGGTTCTCTTCAACAGACACGCTTTCATTGACTATAGCAGTAGCAGTGAAAGCAATGAAGTTTCCATCCTCGTCACATCCAGACTCATCATCAGAAACTTCATTATCACTAAGGGTTACAGCCATAGCTTTGCCCTTAGACCTCAAGAATGTAGGACATTCAGATTTAATATGACCATACCCTTGACATCCAAAACATTGAGAACCCAAAGAATTATTAGAAGATTGACCTACTTTTTCTCTAGGTTTTTCAGAGTTGCTAACCTTAGTGGGATCATTCTTCCTAAAATTTCTAAGTTCAGCAGTGTTTGTATTTCTTTCCATTCTGTTACTATTCCTAAGAAAGTTTCTAAAGTTCTTGGCAAGGTAAGCAATCTTTGTAGCAGAGAGCTCATCATCAAATCCACCAACCTCAACGTTATCAACTGACTTAAGAGCCATTGACTTGGATTTGCTAGCTTTGGGTAGGTCCAACTCATAGGACTAAAGAGATCCTACAAGTTCATTAACAGAGATGGAGTCCACATCCTTGCTCTCAGTAATGGCAGTCACTTTGGGTCTAAAGTCTTCAGTTAAAGATCTAAGAATCTTCCTAACTATTTTAGGTTGATCATAAATTTCACCCAAATTATATACAGAATTAACAATATCATTAAGCTTAGCATAGAATTCATCAAAAGTTTCATCATCAGACATCCTAATGCTTTCAAATCTAGACGTTAATTGCTGCAATTTATTAATCTTAACTACCTTTGTGCCTTCATGCACAGTTTGGAGGATATTCCAAGCAGTGTGAGCAACCTCAACATTTGAGATTCTCTTAAATTCCTCTATTGAAACAGCGTTAAAGATAGCATTCATAGTTTTGCTATTGAACGCAGCTGCTTCTTTTTGAGAAGTTTGCCACTCACTCATAGGAGTAGTGGGCTTCTCCCATCCGTACTCAATGGAATTCCAAACCCTCTCATCAATAGATTTCAGGAATGCTTTTCTCCTTACTTTCCAATAAGCATAGTTATTCCCATCAAAGTGAGGAGGAATAACAAGAGAGTGTTCGTGTTCCATGACAACAGGGGTCAAGGATCAGCTCGGAGATCAAAGATCTACAATAAAAGAGCTACCTGCTCTGATACCACTTGTTAGGTTTTTAGACCCCTTAAAACAACAATTGGATTAACCTAGAGAATTAGCCAAGTGATTAACTTAGTCAAATTATGCAAATCTAGGTTAACACAAGCATATAATCATATCAAGCATATAAAGTAGCGGAAATATAAAGAACACAAGATATGATCACCCAGGAAAACCAAACCGGTAAAAAACTTCGGGAGGATTTGACCTAGCTATCCTTAAGGTAAACTTGAATCCACTATATGAAATAATCGAAGTTCATACAATAAGACTTACAAGCACCCACGCTTGACTTCCCATTGCTACCCACCAGTAGAACTTACTGACACGACCACGTGCAAGCTTCGAATCCATGGACTCCATCTTTCTTGGATTCTCCACAAGTACAAGCACCCCCGCTTGTATATCTTTAAGCTCCAATGGTAGCAACTGAGTTGATCATCAAGGTGCAGATAACATCTTCTCCTTGAAAATCCTAAGCTTTGTGTAAAGGAAAACTCCTAAAGTATCTCACAAGAGATTCACACAAAACCGCAAATATGAGCAACAAGAGCAACTCCTAAAACGTGGCTAAGGTTTGCCTTATATACCTAGGGCAAAAACATAAAACCCTAAACGTTTTAATGAGATAGAGTTGAGTTGGAAATCTGCAGAAAAATGCAATCTGACCGACTTTCGATCGATCGAGTCTAAGCTTTGATCGATCGAGTCAGGCCGAAAGTAACAAATACTTCTGCAGCCTCTCGATTCCAACTTTACATAAAAGACACAACTTTAAGCAAGCCTAAACAAGACTAAACAAACTGTTTTGATCATAATTTGCCAACATTACATATTAGAGTTCTAAATACATAAAATTCTAAGTTTTTAAAACCAAACAGAATTGTATGTTCTTTATGTTCTTAAAACACATGTCAAATTTCATGTTAATCGGATGTTATTTACTATTTGATCCATAAACTTATTTTTTACGTATAATTTTAGGCTACAAAAACTCAAAATTTAAACATTTGATTGATGACATAAGCTATTGACCTTTGATCTTTTTGAATTTTTACAAACATGAAGGATATAAGAAAAAATATATAATCTAATTGTGGATTTGTCAAAATTCTTATCCAATGAAAAAAAATATTAAGTGGAGTTGTAGCCTTAGTCTACAACCAAGTTAATTTGTTGCTTAACATTGTCTAAAGTTTAATTATATTGGGCTTTAAAGAATTTAGGATGGTCATACATTTTTTTAAGGGTAAAAAAAATCATAAATTTTTTAAATTTTATATATAATAATGATTTTTTTTTTCAGGTCAGAGGGGTCCTATGACCACCCCAGTTGTAATGTGGAGCCGCCAATGCATTCAACCATGTTTATTCATGGCTAAAAGAATTATATATACTATCTTCATCACACGTGCTCCGTAAGTGCGATAAGACTCCTCTTTTTTTAGTTTAATATAATTTTTCAATTTGCATTTGTATATTATTAGTGAGGTTACATAGGAAGAGAATTTTAATAAGCAAAAATTTAAGATTTGAAAAGGAGTAAACTGTTGGGTTTAGTGTGTGCTAGTTTTTAGGAAACAATATATCAAACGTGTGTGAAATATATTTAAATAGAGAGTATGTGCTAATTTTTAGGAAAAAAGTTTCTTAGGTTTTTTTTTTTTTTTTTTGAATTTTGTTGAATTGCAATTTTAATCCTATTTTTCATTTTTTAGGAATAATGATTATCAAATTAAATTAGGGGTATTTTTGACATTTTTATTTTGAAGCCATAATAAAAGGATCTTGAGATTGACAATCATATGATTTGATTTATTGAGATCCTTGAAACTTTCATCTTCAATTTCTTCTTCAATTATCTCTATCATCTTGACTTCAAGATCTTTCTCTAAAAGGTCTTCATTAATCTCCTACGCAATCTTAATTTTAGATTCTTCTTCTATAACAATGTATTCATTAATTTCCTCAGAAATTTCTATATTTTCTTCATGAAAAATATGTTGTTCAACATACAGTTCTTCTCTTAATGGTGGAATATATGGTTCTTCAAAATAATTCAAGTGTGAACTTTTTGGCGAATAATTATCTTATTTTGTATATGACAAAAGTTCATCACAATCCTAAGGATAATATTTGATAGTAAGCATCTTTTTCATCCTTGGCCATGAACGAATTTTCTCTTTACATTGTCAGATTATATCAGTCTGTATTCATTCTCACAAACGTAAGGCATACTCTCTAAGTTTATACAAAGTGAGTTTAACTTTTCTCTCATCACAAATATTCTCATAGTCAAATAAATCCTATAAATCAAGTAACCAATCAAGAAAATCTACTTTATAAAAATAACCATTATAACTTGTAATTCTTCTATAAGGCCTATATAAAATTTTCTTACCAATAAGTTGCTCGTGAGTTATGTCTCCACAATAGTTATCCCTATTGTTTCCATGCTTCATCGATGGCATCCTAACAAAGATATTTGTGAGTGCTAGTTATGCGTCACGTAATACTTGCTAAGTTTTTGTCATCGGAATTGTTACCGTCACATTCGTTAGCCACTAAACCAGGATAAGTTAAGGCTCTGATACAAACTGATGCAGGACACGGAAGCATTAAGAAGCAGAACAAGTCTACTTCTAGGGGGAAAAAAAAACACGTTTGCTTTTGCAAATAACCTTGAATCAATGAGGGTTCCTTGAATCTACAAGGGTCTTTGAATTCACAAGAAGAAAGGGTTTTGAAATCCACCAGAGAGAGAATAGACAAAAGTTTCAATTTTTATTAATATCAATAATACTGAAAAACATTTATAGACTTAGTGGCCTATTTACAAGAAAATTTATTCTAAAATAATTCTTAATTAATACCTAACCATAATGGGAACCAAATTTGATCTAAAAAACATTAAAAGCACCTAAAAACAAGGAAATAAATCACCTAAACCTAAAATAACATTTTTTTTTACATAAAAATATCAAAATTCAATAATTACAAAAATTAAATTGTAGATTCTGTCCTACATCAGTTTTGATCTAATATTCTATTGTTTTATTTTAACTTATAAGGAATTGAGACCTCAATATTTGTGCAATATTGTGACACATCAAAATATCACAATTTTTTCACAATAAAATTTGATTATTTTATTTTATTTTGACCTATAAAGAACTAACAAATCAATAATTATGACAATATGGTGACAATTTTTTGCGTCAATATAACTATTCCAAAACCAAATAATGTGTCAACACATATAAATATATATATTTTAAAACGAGCTCAAACCATTTTTTTTTTTTTTTTTTGTTGAGAAACCAGACTAAACGTCTAGGCAATTATTAGAAAACAAAAACCAAATACAGAGTATTAGTGAACATCAAGAATAGCCAGTGGGGTGATGTCAGGTGGTAAGTCTTCCATCCATGCCTGAAACACATCACCATATTTGGCTTTTTTGGCTAGAGCATCCACTACCATATTACAAGACCTTTTTAACATGCTTAAATTCAATTGTGAAAAGACTAGAGGCACACACTGTAATGTCCTCAATAAGGTTGTCGTATGGGGCCTCACTTGCACCACCATGGTTTAGAGCTTGGATCACTGTCAGCGAGTCTCCTTCAAAAGTGACGTCTTGGATGCCAACTTCGTAAGCGAATTTCACCGCTCTTCTGTAGGCCATTGCTTCGACCTCCAGCACTATGGAAGGGAGAGGGATGCATTCTGACATGGCTGCGATCACCTCTTCGTTTCTGTCTTAGATGATAACGTAAATACCAGCCGTGTTAGAGTTGTTGAATACCCCGCCATCAAAATTTGCTTTAAAAGGATAGGAGCTCGAGGGCACCATGATTGCATGGAAATAGCCGTGGAGTTGCTTGAAGCCTGGACATCTTGTGCATCGAGGTAGTCTTGCAGAAACTTTGCAGCTTGAGGGCTAATTAGGTTCAACAAAGGAGATGAGAGTTCAATCCTCAGTTTATTTCACCGCTGCCAGAGACTCCACGCCATGCATATGAAAAGTTTAGCTCTGTTATCCTCTGTTACCTACAAAAATCTAGAGAGGAGGTCAGTAAAATCAATCGGTGGGGAGGAGATGGCTTGGCTAAACCAACCATGCTCCCTCCACACTTGTTCCACCTCGGGGCAGTCTAGCACCATGTGCAGTGGATCTTTAGCCACTACCTTGCAAACCGGGCACAGATTCACATCAACAATGTGCCGCCCGGTAAGATTGTCCATTGTGGGCAATGCTCTGTTACAGGTTCTCCAAGCAAATTCCTTCACCTTATTTGGAACTTGTAGCTTCCAAAGGCCTCTCCAAAATTACTTCTGGGGGTTTCGGTTAGAGCTACTAGCATTATTGACCATAGCTGAATTGGCCAACATTTTATAGGCACTTTGGGTTATAAAGACACCCGTTGGCGTATAGGACCATATTAGACGAAACGGGGGGAGTCTAGCACTGAGGGGAATACTGAGAATCAACTTCGCATCAAGTGGCGTGAACAATTGCTGGATTTGATCCACCTTCCAAGTGGCTAACTCAGGGTCAATGAGAGTGCAAACTTTAGCATCAGGCGGGAGAGAAGGAGGGGGAACCATCATTGTTTTGCAAACTTGATCAAGCAGCCATTTATCTTCCCTTATACAAACAGATTGGCCATTCCCAACCCGCCACACCATGCCTTTTCTCATCACATCTCTTGCACTGAGGATGCTCTTCCAAGCATACGACCCCACCGTGCATTCATTGGCCTCTAAAATCAAACAATTAGGGAAAAATATCACTTTAAACACATTATAGCAAAGGGAATCCGAGTTGTGCATCATGCGCCAAACTTGCTTTGCTAACAAAGCATCATTGAATTTTTCAATCTCTTTGAACCCCATACCACCACTTTCCTTGGCTTTAAACAAACATTCCCAATTTACCCAATGAATTTTCCTTCCCTCATTGCCATACCCCCACCAGAATTTTCGAATCATGGTCTCCAACTCATGGATCAACCCTTTAGGAAGCTTAAAACAGCTCATTGCATAGGTTGGAATGGCTTGTATCATGGACTTGATCAACACCTCTTTACTGGCCTGAGACAGGAGTTTTTCTTTCCACCCTTGAAGCTTTTTCCACACACGCTCCTTAATGTAAGAAAAACTTTGTTTTTCCCCTCTACCCACAAGGGCTGGAAGGCCCAAGTATTTTTCAAAGTTTCTTATGGAAGGTACACCAAGGAGCTGTTGGATACTTTCTCCTTGTTAATTTTCTGCCCACTGCCTCTTTCATAGGTAGCAAAAAATATTTAAAATGACTTGGCATTCAGATTGCGTTGCCCGGCAGAAGAGAACACTATCATCTGCAAAGAAAAGGTGAGAGACATGTGGCCCTTTACGACATATAGATACCCCCTTTATTGCACCATCGGATTCAGCTTTATGGAGGAGCCCTTGAAGGCCAATATCACACAACAGGACCATGTAAGGAGACAAGGGGTCACCTTGGCAGAGCCCCCTAGTAGGTTTTATGTGCCCCACAGGTTCCCCATTGAAAAGCATTGCATAGGAAACTGATTTAATGCAAGACATAATAATAGACACAAAGCTATTCGAGAACCCCAAATGAAGCATCATTTTTTCTAAAAAACTCCATTCAACCCTATCATGGGCCTTGCTCATGTCTAGTTTAAGAGCCATGTAACCTGATTTTCCTTGTGTTTTCTTTTTTAAATAATGTTAGGTTTCAAACGCAACAAGCACATTATCAATAATTAATCTACCTGAAAGAAAAGCACTTTGAGATTGAAAGCTCGAAAGTGTGTTGAAAACACACGAGCGGTTTAGACCCCCAAATTCAAATTACGGCTTGGTTGATTTTACACTAACTTTATAACAAGTGCGGAATAGTGTAAACACAAGCGTATAAACAAAGCGACTACTCTAATTCATAATTTAAAGCAACTCAGCAGTAAAAATGAAATGAACAAGAGTAGGGAAGAAGAATGCAAACACAAATAACACCGAGACGTGTTATCGAAGAGGAAACCGAAGAACTCGGCGAAAAACCTCTCCGCCGCCCTCCAAGCGGAAATCGATCCACTAGACAATCAGTTGGGATACATGGATTAGCAAAAGACCCTCCAAGCCTAGTCTACCCGATGTACCTAAGCCCTCCAAGCTCCTACTCCAACAAGGCTTCTCGGAACCGTGTCTTGTCCTAGTTATCCGGATCCCGCAACAAGCTCCATGTTGCATCTGCCATTAAAGGCTCCTTCCTATGCTTCCCAACAGCACCAAAACGTCACTCAGCACTCTCAAAGGTGTGTCAAGTGTTTGGGCTATCAACCTCTCAAAGATATGGAAAATGGAGAGGGAAGGGTTGAGGAGATACCACAAGCAAAATGTTTAGAGAAGGTGGGGAAGACAATCTCTAATTACCAATGTGTTTGGCTAGGGTTTTCTCTCTGAAGCATGCCTCAACAATTGTGGGTAATGATGGTATATGTAGGAGGGGTGCAAAAGGTGTGACTCAAAAAGTACAGGCTGGCAGAACAGCTAGTCTCGCGGGTGTCTCGCGGGAAGGCCTTACCCGCGAGATACTCGCGAGACACAGTTGTCTCCACCTGGCATGACTCTTCGCATTCCAGCATGTGCCTGGCACATGTTTCACTTCGCGGGAAGCTTGGTCGCGATATACCCGCGAGATACCCGCGAGAATCCTTCTCTTCTTCAAATGCTTGAGTCTTCAACACTCTTTCTCTCACACACCCCTTACATCAAGTCCCACAACAAATACAGGGTTTTAAACGATTGAACATAATTACAATCAAATTTGGCACGGAATAAAAGCCAACAAATACACAGTTGTAAATTACAACTTTACAGAGATTCAGAGACAACATGAGGAAGTACAAATTTCAGTCGGTTCACCAACACCTTAGCAATAATTTTGTAAAAAACATTGCAAAGGCTAATAGGCCTAAACTCAGAGACTTTTTTGGGGGGTTTTTTACTTTAGGGATCAAAGAGATGAAAGTGGAGTTTATAGAGTCGGGGATAATACCTTCATTCAGAATAGCAAGGGATGCCTTGGTGACATCCTCTCCTACAATGTGCCAGAATGACTTGTAGAAGACGGGAGACATGCCATCGGGGCCAGGGGTTGAAAGTGGTGCCATTTGTTGCATGGCTAAATGAATTTCATCAGCTGTGAAGTTTTGGGTGAGGCTTGAATTCATCTTCTCCGTGACCTTAGGTGTAATCCCCTCCAAAATGGCATCAATACCTGTCGGGTTAGAGGTTGTAAATAGATTGGAAAAATAATTCACAAATAAATTATCCATTCTACCATCCTCTTCAACCCAAACTCCATTGTCATCTTCCAAGCCCAAAATATAGTTATGTTTGTTCCGTTGGGTGGCCCTACTATGAAAGTATTTTGTGTTACTATCTCCATCCTTCAACCAACTGTTACGAGACCTTTGCTTCCACATCACTTCTTCTTTAATTTTAAGTGCTTATATTTCATCACGAAGCTATCCAATACAGCCAGGATCGATGTTGTACAGCCCCATCTCCTCTGCCCTATGCAACTCCTTTAACTTCTTTTCAAGATTAATTTGGACATGCCCAAAAGTTTTGCAGTTCCATACTCGAAGATTTATTGGCAAAGGTCAATTTTCTATGATAGATTAGCTACCGGAGAAGAGCCTAAAGGAGTTTCCCAAGAAGTTTTAATCACCATTTCACAAGATTTATCCTTAAGCCACATTGCTTCAAATCTGAAAGGGCGACCCTTTCGATAAAATCTCCTAGCCTCTGAATTAGAAACCAATAGCAGTGGTCTATGATCCGAGTGAAAAGCCTCCAAATGGTGCACACGGGTAGTGGGAAACTTTAGCAACCAGTCCACTGTAGCTACACCTCTGTCTAATCTCACCCAAACATTATGATCTCCTAGTCTATGATTACACCATGTAAAAGGGAAGCCAGTATAACCAATGTCCTTAAGACTATAAAAATCTAAAGCTTCCTAGAACCCCTACATTTGATGCTCTGGTCTATCAGGCCACCCTTGTTTTTCCTCTGCTTTCAGAATTTCATTAAAATCCCCAATACAAACCCATGGTAGAGAGAAATGACGGCTTAAGTCATGTAGTAGTGACTAGGAATCTTCCCGACTGGCGGAGTCAGGGTTGCCATAGAAACCCTTTATCTGCCAGGTGTCATCCATCCCTTGATCAACTACCGCATCAATGTGATTGTCTGATGAAGTCTGAGCATCCAACTTAATTTCTTCTTTCCAAAGTAAGGCTAGACCGCCACCTTGGTTTGGACGGGGAATAACAAACTTATGAGCAAACTGAATTTTTGTGCGAACTTTCTCAATAACTTCACTATTCGACCTAGTACATCTATACTATCTATTACAGGATTCTCCTCTTTGGACTAGACTTTTATGTGGTTCAGAAATACCCTTAGACCCTACGTTTAATAGGGACAAAACTTGAGAAAAATCTAGTAAAAATATATCTCCAACTCCACGTAAAATGCCTACAAAATAGGACACTCTCCTACTAGTCCATGTCTTCAAAACAAACTTATCCAAAAATTAAAATTAAAAAAAAAAAAAAAAAAAAAAAAAAAACACTTCTCAGTCCACTTTGATATTTCCCTCAAGACCACATTCCAATTTTTTTTTCTAATTTATCGACTCACCAAGTTCTTTTATTTATTATTATTATTTTTTTTTAATGAATTTCTAGTTTCCTTAATTCCTAATCTCACGTACTCTAGATTAAATAAATAAATAAAAAAGCCTCATCACACACACTTTGCACGTGTGATGAGGCTAGTATGATAAATTAGAATACAAAAATAAATAAACAAATAAAGGAAAAAAAGGCTAGCCGAAATGGTGAGTTTCAGCCAACCAATTTACTGGTCACTAAACCAAAAAGGGATCTCCCACCTCCTTATACCAGGTTTTTTTTTTTTTTTTTTGGTCTTTTAAACTTGATTTCCCTTTATTTTAAGGCTTTTAAGTAATAGTATTAAATAATAAGTGCTGTGTCTACCACTTATTTACAATACTTTTACAACAAATTTTCAATGGTAAGTTATGATTCTTATGTGAACCCACCATTAAAATTATTTTTTCCCCACCAATAATAATCAATAATAACTTGTCACTTAGAATTTATTGTGAAAATGTTGTAGACATAACATTTTTAATATAAACAAATTTTCATTCTCACCTAAACTCACTGTTTTGGCTTGTTACAAAACACAAAAGTTGAACAAACCAAAAGCTGTATAGTTAGGGCCATTGGCTCTTTTTATATAGTTAATAGATATAGATTAGAAACAAAAAAAAAAAAAAAAAAAAGGGATATAACTTGTGTTGTAACTTGTAATAAGAGTGTTATGTAAAATAAATAAGAAGAAAATACTTTTCTAGTCCCGACATTGTAGGCAAGTTTCTATTTTGT
This sequence comes from Quercus glauca, assembly GCA_023736055.1. Lineage (NCBI taxonomy): Eukaryota > Viridiplantae > Streptophyta > Magnoliopsida > Fagales > Fagaceae > Quercus > Quercus glauca. Next base: position 18,786,377 of record CM043325.1, on the reverse strand, counting down.
CCCTTCTTATTTTTTAGCTCCTATTTTGGTCCTAATATTTTTTTCAAATTGTTCTAAATGTAGTTCCTACTTCCTATCATCATCTCCGTAATGAAAATTGTCTACATGTTAGTGCGTAGTTTTTTTTTTTTTTTTTTTGAGGATTTCAACCTATAGCATTCGCTCCTGATGATAGCTCTTTATTATCAGACCAAGACACCAATAAATTTTAGGTGTAGGCGAGCATTAAACTCTAGATCTCTTACCAAATCATCGGAGACTTTACCAGTTGAGCCAATTGGAACCCACTGTTAGTGCGTAGTTGATACACTAAATGTTGATGTGGCTATTAAAATAATAGAAGTAAAAGAAACCAAAACAAATAAGAGAAAATAAAAGGATAAAAATAACCAAAAAATAATAATAATAAAGTAGATGAACAGGAAAAAAAAAAGAAAAAAGACAATTGCCCAGGGGACAATTTTTTCCAAAATGAAAATAAAAATAAAAATAAAAATAAAAATAAAAAATAAAACCATATGGGGTTGCACACCGGACAATCTTGAAGAAATAGAGGAAGAAGAAAAAACACGAAACAGACTAAAGGCAAAAGAAAAAAACAGAACGTTTCATAGGCACAAATTTGTCCAAAATGAAAGAGACAAAAGTCATATGTATTGCATAGTGGACAATCTTGAAGAAATACAAGTAGAAGAAAAAAAATTGAAAGAGACAAAAGGCCAAAGAAAAAAACAAGAACGTTGTATTGGGACAAGAGTAGTATTTTCTTTCAAACACTCTGCTATAAAATTATTCTTGTATTTTATGCATAGTTCTAAATTAGAAAAACTTGCCATTTAAATAATTTATTGATGTCGTTGTCATTGATCTTTAATTTTTTAGAAATTTTGCAAGTATGGAAGATATAAGAAAAAGATGTAATCCAATAGTAAATTTGTCAAAATTCATCTCCAATAAAAATATATTGAGTAAGGTTGTAACTTAAAGTTACAATCAATTTTATAATTAAACTTTGTTCATATTAAAATACTTGTAATTTCTTAAAAATGTTAAGAACATATTAATCATTTTATAGTATAAAGTGGTGGACTCCATGTAATTAATTCTCTCCCTTCTTATCATTTCCATACAAATTAGGCTGATACCAAAACCGTGTTCCTCATGGAAATATCATTACTCTACCTCGTTCACTTTTCTCTTCTCTTGTACAACCAAATGGAGGAAATAATCCTTCTAAAAAAAAAGAAAGAGAGAGGAAATAATACCCCTTCCTTACTTTTTCTTTCTTTTCTCATTCCCTTCTCCCATTTCCAAACATATTGTTAGTCTTTGAGTTTGAGTTTGCTGACTTGCATCGTCTCTTGTTGGCTGCAACTTATCATTATCCGTAACTGTTCCTAACCCGTGCTGCATGAATATAACTGAATTCGAAGAAAATGTCATTATATTTGATTTGGAATAGTAAAGAGAGTTTGTCCTTTCCTGTCACAAAAGTATTTTTCTTTTGAAAATTGGTGTTAAGCGTGTTTTTTTTTTTTTTTTTTTTTTTTTTTTTTTTTCCCGATTGATGAGAGTGAAAACTGAGAAGTTTAAAGGGAAACAACAGAGAAACTTCATCATATTCAATAATTCAAATGCCCACTTCACCATCCCAACGTCATATTGAAATACAAACTATTGCCATCTTCTCGGATTCTACCAGCCAACCCCACTCATATAGCGTTTTCAGTGTCAAAATCTTTGAAATAAATAACCCATAATAATGCATTTGTCTTTGTCATTTCGAAAGACGTGATATTATGCCGTAGCCATCAGCCACGATGTTTTTTGTTTTTAACCATGAAGTTGACTACTCCATAGTATGCCACCTTCACTTCCCCTTGCTAGGTTGAATTCATCAATTGTGGTGTTAATGGAATCCGAACCTTTTTGTCTTCTCATGCGGAATTGCAGATGTCCACGCATGTATAATAATATTTACTAGTTTTGATTTCTTTTTAAAATGAATAAATATTGATTTAAGCTTTTTCTTTTTTAGCCATGAAGTAAGTGGACGACTTGACTCCATTGCACTTTCTCTGAACCTAGCTATGCCTTTACGTCACTTTTCTTGATATATTTGTGGTGTTTAGACATGGCAAAACGGGTCAGAATTTTCTGACCCGACCCGACCCGACCCGAAAAATACCCGACCCGAACCCGATTTTTTTTTGACCCGAAGCAAAAACGGGTTGACCCGTGACCCGACCCGTGTTTTTTGCGGGTCAACCCGACCCGACCCGCGACCCGACCCGAACCCGAACCATTTTTTTAAAACTTTTTTTTTTTTGGTAAAAAAAATAGTAAAACTAAGACAATATTGGTTTAATTGTTTATTGTGAACTTTAAGGAAACAATTGATATATTTACATAACTACATGCAAATTAATTGAAAGATAAATAGTTGAACATTCTGTAATGAGTAAATATTTTTAAATATCAAATAGCAAAGCACATGCCAAGATAATCTAGTTACGGTAGAGTTAAAAACATAGATTTAAAATTGTAGACATGTGAGAAACATTCACAAGTGTGAAAATAGTGAAGCTAAAGTATCAAATTAGCATAAATTATGAATACTTAGACCTATTTTTTAATAATTTATGTCCAAAATAAACGGCTTTTCAAAATAAATTATGATATTTCCTAGAGTGTGTGTTGCTTAACAATAATATGATATTCATAAAAGAGACCATGTATAAATAAGTAAGCAATCAAATTTTAAAGTATATCTCAAATTGAAATAAAGTGTCAACTACAACTGATAATAGATTATAAAATTAATTTTTAAGATTGTAAATTTCTTATATGTTTTTATTTTTTATCAAATGAGTTATCCAATAAGTCATTTGTAATTTTGTTTTATATTTTGAAATGTTGATAATGTGTAGAAATAAAACTTGTGTATTTGTTTTACTTATCTTTGTGTTATTTTGTTTTAAATAGTAATGTTATAATTTGTATAATTTTAAAATTATTGAATAAGTATTAATAAGTTTAATTGAGTTCATGCTTGATATAAGTGGTGAATTCAAAATAATGCATTTTACATCAAGTAATTTGTTGCATAACTTTCCAAATGATAGATACATGTTGTTTTCTTTATAAAAATAAAAAATAAAAAATTTCATGTGAAAAATACGGGTCAACCCGACCCGACCCGAAACCCGATTGACCCGAACCCGATTTTGACCCGCTTAAAGTGACCCGCTTAAAGTGACCCGTTTTTGACCCGTGACCCGTTTGACCCGCAACCCGATTGACCCGACCCGAACCCGACCCGACCCGCCCGTTTTGCCATGTCTAGTGGTGTTACTAGAACACAAGAAAACTAAGGGATTATTTGGTTTTTTTTTTTTTTTCATCACTCATCACTCCTTATTTAATTTTCATTACTCATCACTCATCACTTAAAATACCCCAATTTTCTATACCCACCTATTTGGCACATGTTTTCAGTTTCTCATCACTCAATTTTTTCTACTTTTTGAGTGGGACCTATACCTAAGCACCATGTCAAGCATTCCTGTTAGCCTACCTACCTCGCACCATTTTTTTTTTTTTCCTTCAATCCCCAATACCCATAACAACCACTTCGGTTCTGAGCTTGAAGCACAAACACCGAAAATTTATTAGCATCCTTGAAGCACCTAGAAAATTCACAAACCCATAACAACCAATTCGTTGCCCTAATCGTTGAATTATATATATATATATATATATATATTTTTTATGTATCTGAGATGACAAAGGCGAAAAAAAAAAAAAAAAAAAAAAAAAAAAAAAAAAGAACGAACTGATGCAGCGATGATCTCCACCGTCACCAGCGGCGACACCATTTATGACTTGGTGCAACTCAGACCTACGACGATCTCCCAAAACCAAGCATTCCTTTTTCTTTTTTTCTTTTTTCCTTCAACCCCTAATACCCACGACAACCACTTCGGTTCTGAGCTTGAAGCACAAACCTAGAACTGATGCAGCAACGATCGGACTTGCACAAACGACGAATTGATGCAGCAACAATAGGAACTGCAACGATCGGACCTGCACAAATGACGAACTGATGCAGCGGTGATCAGACCTGCGACAATCTCCACCATCACCATAGGCGGCAAAGACCAAATGGGTTCTGTGATGAAGAAAAAAAAAGAACTAAATGGAATGCAGTGAAGACCAGAGAAAGAAGAGAGAAAAAAGAAAGAAAAGTGGAGAAGAAAGCCGTTAAAGATGTAAAGTTGTGATTTACAACTATGTTTTATGTTGGTTTTATTCCATGACAAAAAGTGTTGTAATTGCTTTAATTTTGTTCCTTGTATTTTGTGGGATTTTATTGTATTGGGTTAAGTATTTAGTTGGTGAAAAATCAAGCATAAAATGAAGAATCAGTGGATTTTGTGAGTGTCTCGCTGGAAGCTAACTCGCAAAATTGTCACGTGAGAAGCACATGATTAGAAGTTGAAGAGTCATGCCAGGCTGTCAATTTCGCGAGTATCTCGCAGGTAAGGCCTTCCCGCAAGGTAGTTAAGAGACATTCTGCCCAGAGGATTTTTAAGTGTGACTTTCTTACCCTTCACCTATACTATATATACTCTCATTACCCACGAATGTAGATGAGGCAATTCAGAGAGAAAAACCCTAGATAAGTTTTCTACAACACACACACCCATCTTTTTGAGAGAGGGCTACTCATCCTTAGTAAGAAATCATTGTAGCCTCTTCTCCATCCCTCTCCCATTGTCACACCTTGAGAGGAGATTTGTACACAAACACAACCTACACCTATTCAGAGTGGTAAGAGTGTTTTGGAGCTGCTGGGAAGCATTAGAAGAAGCTAAGGATGGCAGATGCAACATGGAGCTTGTTGCGGGATCCAGAGAGCTAAACAAGACACGGTTTCGAGAAGCCTTATTGGAGTAGGAGCTTGGAGGGCTTAGGTACATCGAGTAGATTAGGTTTGGAGGATCTCTTGCTAACCCATGTATCCCAACTGATTGTCTAGTGGATCGATTTCCTCTTGGAGGGCGGTAGATAGGTTTTTCACCGAGTTTTTTGGTTTCCTCTTCGATAACACATCGGCGTGTTATCTTGTGTTTGCATCTTTCTTCCCTACTCTTTTACATTCCATTTTATTGCTGTGTTGCCTTGTTTATGGATTAGAGTAGCTTGTTTGTTTATCCACTCGCACTTACACTATTCCACACTTAGTATTAAGTTAGTGTAAAATCAATCGAGCCATAATTTTAATTTAGGGGTCTAAACAGCTCTTGTATTTTCAACACATTTTCGAGCATTCAATTGGTATCAGAGCGGGTACACTTGTTTTGGTTTAAACACCTAAGTGTGATCCTTGACCCCTTGTGTTTATTTTCCATGGATTGTGCTTTGTATGCCTCTTTGTATGATTTGGTTAATGATGAATGTAACATGCCACGTGTTTGTGAAAATGCCTCCATAAGTGGTAATCCTCATGATTGTGATGTTATGTTACATGAATTCTTGGGTGTTGTTGATATTCCTAACATTAAACTCTTGAAGAAAAAGGCTAAAAAGTTTAATAAGGATTTGAGCAAGTTATTTTGTGAAAATGATGATTGATTGCTAAGCTCAATGAATCCAACAAATTGATTGAAAAATATAAGAAACTTGCTGAAAATTATGTTGAAAAGCTGAAAGAGTTTGAATGTTTGAATATGGACTTGGATGCTAAACTTATTTTGTCTAACAAACTTGTTAATGAGCCTAAAATGTGAAAATGCATCTCTTAAGATGCATGCCAAGTATTTGATTGCTGAACTTATTGCTAAAAAGGAAGATAATGTTTGTTGCAATCATGTTGTGGTACCTAATTTTGTCCCTATTGTGAGTTCTACCTCTAAAGACAAGTCGGTGTACATTCCTCCACATAAAAGAAACCAAAAAGTGGAGAGAAAGGCTCTTAAGCCTAAGTCTCTGTTTAGGTCTCATCCTAGGGAATTGAGTGGATCTAAGTTTGTTCCTACTTGTCACCATTGTGGTGTGATTGGTCATATAAGACCTCAATGTCATAAGTTGAAGAGGAAACAAACTCATGTTGCTAGATCTCTTCCCAAAAGGCCTAGTGGACCTAAACACATTGTTTGTCACTATTGTGGTGCTTTTGGTCATCTAAGACCTCATTGCTCTAAGTTTCAAGTTCTTAAAAGAATAAAAAGAAAAGAGAAACTTGAGCTTCTTGGAAGTAGTGCTAAAAAGGGTAAACCGGATTTAAGTGAAAATAGCATGTTGTTAAAGAAAGTGTTTAATGCTCTTAACTCCTTGTCTATGTGCACCTCCGGTTCTTATTCTTTCAACCCTCATCTCACTTCTCTTGAGACACTCATTCCAAACAATCATTCCATTTGGATGAGGAAGGGTTCCTATGGTTGAGCTTATGCTCTTTTGGTCCTTGATCTAATTCTTTCGATATTTGTAAGACCCTTCATGCATTAGATGCTTCATTGTCATGCATTTGTGCATCATGCATCTCTTTATATGCATTGTTTGTGTTTTTGTGTTTTATCTTACTTTTTTGCTTTTGTTTTGTGTGAGTAAAAATCCAAAATCACATAAAAAATAAAAAATTCAAAAAGTTTGATCGTATATGTTTGAACACATATCTCATGCGAGTTTGGCCTAGTACCTTCGTACTAATGGCGTAGTGCATTTATGAGCGTAGCTTGTTATGTATGCATATTTATCTGTGTGGGAGAAATCTTGAAAACTATGTGTGATTGTTGTAAATAGATCTTCAAGCTTGTCATGAATGATTAGTCAATAGTTTTGATGGTCTTGATACTTGCGTAGACTTGTGCCTATATCTCTTTCCACTTTATTTTTATGTTTTTGCAAAAAAGCTCACCAAATGTAAATCTCCAAATGAAAAGAGATAATGAGCTGCAAAAACCGTCGCATATACTAGTATTTGACTAGGAAAAAGGGAAAGTGACATTTTAAATTGAAATGTATGGTGCTTAAAAAGCCAAAGGCTAATTCTCAATGTTGAAATATCAAAAATTTCAAGCACTGATCTCAAAAAGATATGTATCATCCAAAAAAGATCGAATATTATGATTTATGCAGAAGCCAAATGAAAAGCTTCTTTGCTTTGTAATCAATCTCTTGTGGGAGGTCATATATGTTCATTTCTATAATTGAAATAGACGTCTTGACTTAGTACTAGTTGTGTATGACTTGATTGAATTGATCATTGAAGCTTCACTCTAGTCTAAGGACTATTCCACACTTGATCCTCACACACAACACACAAGACTTTTGTTCAATGAATGACTATTTCTTTGTGTGATTGTACATGTTCAAATGTGATGTGTGTGTGCTCAACCATATGTGGATCGAACCAAAAAGATTTTTGTTCTTTTGTTTGCTTTTGGAAGTGATTTGTATCACCCATGTTTTTCAAAGTTTTCAAATTGTTTTTGAGTGAAAAACATGTTTTTTGGGTGTTTTCGTGACTTATTTCATGTTTAAGTTTAGTCACAAGTGAAAGGGTCCAATTCGCAAGTTTTTCAGCTTTGGACAGAGAGTTTCGCGACTGTTTTATGACTGTTTCACGAGTAAAGTTTACCAGCGAAATTTTCACGAGATTCTATCTAGCGATATTACTTGCGAAAATTTCCAGATTAGCTTTTAAAGGGCAGTTCGTGGGACATTTGTTTTAAACTTTTCCCATCTTCTCTCAAACCCCTATTTTAATGTTTCTACATCAAAACCCAACTAAATTCAAATGTTTTACATTCCATAAACATCTCTAAGGTAATCTTTAACTCTTTTCATCAATTTGGATCCTTAGATTATGTTTTTGGGGGGTTTTGTGTTCATAGTTGGAATTTTCTCAAATGGGAGTTGGAAAACGTATTTTCTGTCATTCTTTTTTATTGGGCTTTGTTTTAAATAATGATTTGCTATGGATATTGGCCCTTTGTGGCAGAAATAACATGTATTTAGGCAAGATTTTCATATGTTCTTGCATTGTTTATCATACATGTGTAGTGTGTGCACTCTAAGTGTTTGATAAAATGCCCAAATGACATTTTCTCGTTGTTTTGGATTCTGATGAGTACCAAATTTTGGGGATCACCATAATTATTCATGTTTATCATGTTTTGATCATTGGTGGTGTGTTTTATACACTTTGCCCTGTGAGTGCTTATTCATGCATTGATCATGCATCTCACATGCACACTAGATGCACCTTTGCTACACACACTCTAACACTTGACATGTTCTTGCATTCACTCATGCTAGTTAAGTCTTTTTAGACCTTTTAGCATTTTTTAAAGATGTTTTATTTTGCGTTTGAGCTTCATTTTCTCATTCATCTAGCACCCCTCATGCATCATCTTTTACCCTTGCATATATTCTTTTCTTTCCCTCATTCCTTTTACTTCATTTTTCTATTCGTGACAAAAAGGGGGAGAGTTTACTGGAGTGTTTCGTCATTTCTATATGACTCGTGCACATTCTTAGGGGGAGAAATTCTACCTCGTGCACATTCGTAGGGGGAGAAAGCCATAGGGGAGATGCATATACCAAGGGGGAGAAGATATTTTTTTTAGAAAACCTTGATTTACTTTATGCTTGTTTTCTCGTTGCTGTATGGTGCTTTGATATGCTTTATTGCTCTCTTTGCATCGTGCTTATGTGTTGGACATGCTTTTATCCTTATGCTATTGTGCTTTATTGGTTGCATGTTCAGATGATCATTTGCTTTGCTATATGATCATTGTAGTCATTTCCATATGACTGTTTTGGTGTATGATCAAGTTGCTCACACGTTTCATATCATGTTTACTTCATCACAATTTACTTGCTACATTATACTTGTCCTTTTATCACTTGATTTACCTTAAGAGTCTAATGTGTTTTGTGCAAGTATTTCAGGTTACAAGTATAGATGTTCCAAGTGCTCCACAACTTCTAGATTTAGGTGTGAATGAGTTTTTCCATTGTTCCCAAACTCACGTTTAAGTCTAAAGTCTGTTATAGGGTGTTTTGTCATGGAATAGCCAAAGGGGGAGATTGTAAAGTTGTGATTTACAACTATGTTTTATGTTGGCTTTATTCCATGACAAAAAGTGTTGTAATTGCTTTAATTTTGTTCCTTGTATTTTGTGAGATTTTATTGTATTGGGTTTAGTATTTAGTTGGTGAAGAATCCAGCATAAAATGAAGAATCAGTGGATTTCACGAGTGTCTCGCTGGAAGCTAACCCGCAAAAGTGCCACGTGAGAAGCACATGATTGGAAGCTGAAGAGTCGTGCCAGGCTGTCAATTTCGCTAGTATCTCGCGGGTAAGGCCTTCCCGCGAGGTAGTCAGGAGACATTCTGCCTAGAGGATTTTTAAGTGTGACTTTCTTATCCTTCATCCATACTATATATACCCTCATTACCCATAAATGTAGATGAGGCAATTCAAAGAGAAAAATCCTAGATAGGTTTTCTACAACACACACACCCATCTTTTTGAGAGAGAGCTACTCATCCTTAGTGAGAAATCATTGTAGCCTCTTCTCCATCCCTCTCCCATTGTCACACCTTGAGAGGAGATTTGTACCCAAACACAACCCACATCTATTCAGAGTGGTAAGCGTGTTTTAGAGCTGCTGGGAAGCATTGGAAAAAGTCAAGGATGACAGATGCAACATGGAGCTTGTTGCGGGATCCAGAGAGCTAGACAAAACATGGTTCCGAGAAGCCTTGTTGGAGTAGGAGCTTGGAGGGCTTAGGTACATCGGGTAGATTAGGCTTGGAGGATCTCTTGCTAACCTATGTATCCCAACTGATTGTCTAGTGGATCGATTTCTGCTTGGAGGGCGGCGGAGAGGTTTTTCACCGAGTTCTTCGGTTTTCTCTGTGATAACACATCGATGTGTTATCTTTTGTTTGCATCTTTCTTCCCTACTCTTTTACATTCCATTTTATTGCTGTGTTGCCTTGTTTATAGATTGGAGTAGCCTGTTTGTTTATCCACTCGCACTTACACTATTCCGCACTTAGTATTAAGTTAGTGTAAAATCAATCGAGCCGTAATTTTAATTTGGGGGTCTAAACAGCTCTTGTGTTTTCAACACATTTTTGAGCATTCAGAAGAGACCATCAAAAGCAGCGTCTCACGTGTGTTGCTCTGACAGTGGGTCTAGGTTGTGGGTTTAATTACAAAAATGTCATTGAAAACTGAGTTTTGGAAACTGAAAACGCCTAAAATGTGTTTTCAATTTCCATAACTCATCACTGAAAAATAAGAGAATTGAGTGATGGAAACAAAAACTGAGTTATGATGCCAAACACACTTCTCAGCTGTGGGACCCACATATTTTAAGTTATAGGTGATGGAAACAGAGTTATGAGTTATGGAAATCATAAATCCAAACAGCCCCTAAACATGCTCTTGATTATTTTTATTATTATTATTTTGGTTGAGAATCAACATGTTCTTGATTTTGAAAACACAAGAAAATTATTATTATTTTTAAAAAAATGTTCATAGAAACAAATTTTGGACAAAAAACAAAAATAGTTATCTAATATATCCTAAGATTTTTCTCTATCAAAATTTCAAAACTTGATTAAAATTATTTTTAGAAATATTCTATGGAAGGCTAAGGCCGCATTTGATATGCGAGTTTAAACACATGTTTTTAGTTTTTAAACTACATTACACATATTTCCACACACTTTTCCACCCACACATATTTTTAAAAAAATTGAAAATTTCTTATTCAACCATCAGAGACTTTACCAGTTGAGCTAACTGAATTGTTTATACAATTATACTTTTAGGCTCGTTATATGATTTGGTTAGTATGTCTTCACTTATTTATTTTGTTTTTTCTTTTGGTTTTATCCATATGATGTACAACTTAATTAAAAATTATATGTAAATTATATATATAAAGACAAATTTAATACATTGAGTGAGTGATTATATGCAAATAATATATTTTTTTTATGAAATACAAAAAATTAGAATAGAATAACTAATCCTATGTGGGCAACCAATACTCATTATAGTAATTGACAATTTTCATGTTTTATTGGTTCCTAAAACATGCATGCATGAAAATATCATCATATTTGAGCTGGAATATTATTAAATGCATAAAATAGAATTTATCCAATAAACGTGAGAAATGTTTATTAGAATTCTATCCAATAAACACTGCAATCAATAAAAGAAAAATTGTAATCATAAATGTAGTAACACTTTAATTATAACAAAAAAATGCTAAAAATATTATTAAGTTTTACAAACTTACGTGGTATCACAAATGAACGTGACAAGAAATAAACTAAACAAATTTGATTAGTTATTACATGTTAACACGTCACTAAATCACAAAACAGTAAAGTGCAAATATACTTGTGCTTGTGCCGTATAATAGAGTGTGAAAACTGGATTTTTTTTTTTCCACAGTATCCAACAATAGACACTACAAAAAAATCGTCCTGTCCCAGCGTTTTTTTCTCGGCGTTTTTCAAAACCGCTGTTATAGATAAGCCTGTACCAGCGATTTTTGAAAGCGCTGGTATAGGAAACCCTATTGCGGCGTTTTTTTCCCGGCGCTTTACAAATCACTGTAATAGGAGGCCTATAGCGGCATTTTAAAAAAAACGCTGGTATAGAACGCCCAAAAGCGCTGGTATAGGGTGTCCCTATCCCAGCGCTTTTTGAAGCGCTGGGATAGGTCTTTCTCCATAAGGGAATGAGGAGACCTGTCCCAGCGCTTCAAAAAGCGCTGGGATAGGTCACCAATAGGGATTTTTTTTTTTTTTTTTTTTATACAAGATAGAATTTCTACTCTAGCACTTATACTTGTGGAGGGATTTGTTAATTATCAAATGACCAATACTCCTCTAAACCTAGAAAAAGACTAACGTACCCTCCAAAACATCAAAAAAGAGCAAAAACACCCTCGATACCTAAAAAAAGATTGATATACCCCCCAAACCTAATAAATGACTGAAATACCCCCAAAACATAAAAAATGACCCAAGCACCCCCTAAGACATCGAAACTGACCGAAGTACCCCTTGTGCCTAAAACTAGCCAAAATAGCCTCGATTATTTGAATAAGACCAAAATACCCATATAAGTTTGATAAATGACCACAATGCCCCCAAAAAGATAAAAAAATGTCCAAAACACAACCGACACCCAGAAATGGACTAATACACCCCCGAAACATAAAAAATGACCAAAATACTCCCAAAACATCGAAATGACCGAAATACCTCCAAAATACATTAGGTGTAACTTGAACCCAACCATATATTTCTTAATTCAATGTGAATTTTGACAAACCTACCGTTAGATTACATTATCTTCATATATTTTTCATGCTTACAAAATTTCAAGGTGATTAAAGATTAATAGTCATGCCATCAATCAATTATTTAAATTCAAGTTTTTGTAGTTTAAAATAACGCATAAAAGATGAGCAGCTAAGATCAAATGGTAAATTACATCCAATTGGCATGAAAATTGGCATGCATGTTAAGAACATATAGAACACGTAATCCAACGGTTAGATTTTCAAAATATGAATTCAATAATAAGTTATTGATTGGTGTAACATTTTTTAGAGTTACATCAGGTGTAACTTGAACCCAACCCTATATTTCTTAATTCAATGTGAATTTTAACAAACCTACCGTTAGATTACATTATCTTCATATATTTTTCATGCTTAAAAAATTTCAAGATGATCAAAGATTAATAGTCATGTCATCAAATCCAACGATTAAATTTCATTACACTCTTCAAATCCAACAGTTAAATTTCAAATCTAAGAATGGCACGTGATGGACATGTGTTGTGTACCTATATGACTATATATATTCTCTCAATTTGACCATCCAATTAGTAATATTATTTTTTTTTAAAAGTAAATGTAATTAATCATATATTAAAATTTTTACATAAATTCAATATTAGCTATGATTATTATTTTTTATTTTAAATGAGATAGAATGTGTGATAATTTTTGTTGTGTAGTATTTTTTTAGACAGTTCTGTGGTGAGCTTTATTGAGTATATGTGATTGTTTTTTGTTTTTAAATTTTATTTCATAGCTCATTAATAAAATGACCAAGCAGTGACTTCACCAAATTGCATTTTTTTTTAAAAAAAAATATATAATTTTTTTATACTACTAAATGCATAAATATAGTTAATTTTTATTAATTATCAATATAGATAGAGTAGAAATTCTATCTTGGAAAAAAAAAAAAAAAAAACCTATATGGGACCTATCCCAGCGCTTCCAAAAGCGCTGGGACAGGCCCTTCCTCCATAAGGAAACGGAGGGGCTTGTCCCAGCGCTTTTGGAAGCGCTGGGATAGGGTCACCCTATTCCAGCGCTTCCAAAAGCGCTGGGACAGTCCCCTCCGTTTGGACAGGCCTCCCTCCATAAGGAAACGAATGGGACTGTCCCAGCGCTTTTGGAAGCGCTGGAATAGGGTGACCCTATCCCAGTGCTTCCAAAAGCACTGGGAGAGGCCTTCCTCCATAAGGGAACGGAGGGGACTGTCCCAGCGCTTTTGGAAGCGCTGAAATAGGGTGACCCTATCCCAGCGCTTCCAAAAGCGCTGGGATAGGCCTTCCTCCATAAGGAAACGGAGGGGCCTGTCCCAACGCTTTTGGAAGCGCTGGAATAGGGTGACCCTATTCCAGCGCTTTCAAAAATGCTAGGACAGGTCACTTATAGGGATTTTTTTTTTTTTTTTTTTTTTTTTACAAGATAGAATTTCTACTCCAGCACTTATACTTGTGGAGGGATTTGTTAATTATCAAATGACCAATACTCCCCTAAACCTAGAAAAAGACCAACGTACCCTCCAAAACATCGAAAAAGAGCAAAAACACCCCCGATACCTAAAAAAAGACTGATATACCCCCCAAACCTAATAAATGACTGAAATACCCCCAAAACATAAAAAATGACCCAAGCACCTGCTAAGACATCGAAACTGACCGAAGTACCCCTTGTGCCTAAAACTAGCCAAAATAGCCTCGATTATTTGAATAAGACCAAAATACCCCTATAATTTTGATAAATGACCACAATGCCCCCAAAAAGATAAGAAATGTCCAAAACACAACCGGCACCCAGAAAAGGACTAATACACCCCCGAAACATAAAAAATGACCGAAATACCCCCAAAACATCGAAATGACCGAAATACCTCCAAAATACATCAGGTGTAACTTGAACCCAACCATATATTTCTTAATTCAATGTGAATTTTGACAAACCTACCATTAGATTACATTATCTTCATATATTTTTCATGCTTACAAAATTTCAAGGTGATCAAATATTAATAGCCATGTCATCAATCAATTGTTTAAATTCAAGTTTTTATAGTTTAAAATAACGCATAAAAGATGAGCAGCTAAGATCAAGTGGTAAATTACATCCGATTGGCATGAAAATTGGCATGCATGTTAAGAACATATAGAACATGTAATCCAAAGGTTGGATTTTCAAAATATGAATTCAATAATAAGTTATTGATTAGTGTAACATTTTTTAGAGTTACATCAGGTGTAACTTGAACCCAACCCTATATTTCTTAATTCAATGTGAATTTTGACAAACCTACCGTTAGATTACATTATCTTCATATATTTTTCTTGCTTAAAAAATTTCAAGGTGATCAAAGATTAATAGCCATGTCATCAAATCCAACGATTAAATTTCATTACACTCTTCAAATCCAACAGTTAAATTTCAAATCTAAGAATGGCACGTGATGGACATGTGTTGTGTACCTATATGACTATATATATTCTCCTCTCAATTTGACCATCCAATTAGTCATATTATTTGTTTAAAAAAGTAAACGTAATTAATCATATATTAAAATTTTTACATAAATTTAATATTAGCTATGATTATTTTTTTTTATTTTAAATAAGATAGAATGTGTGATAATTTTTGTTGTGTGGTATTTTTTTAGAAAGTTCTGTGGTGAATTTTATTGAGTATATGTGATTGTTTTTTGTTTTTAAATTTTATTTCATAACTCATTAATAAAATGACCAAGCAGTGACTTCACCAAATTGCATATTTTTTTAAAAAAATAAATATAATTTTTTTTATACTACTAAATGCATAAATATAGTTAATTTTCATTAATTATCAATATAGATAGTGTAGAAATTCTACCTTGGAAAAAAAAAAAAAAAAAAAAAAAAAACCTGTATGGGACCTATCCCAGCGCTTTTGAAAGCGCTGGAATAGGGTCACCCTATTCCAGCGCTTCCAAAAGCGCTGGGACAGGCCCCTCCATTTCCTTATGAAGGAAGGCCTGTCCCAGCACTTTTGTAAGCGCCAGGATAGGGTCACCCTATTCCAGCGCTTCTAAAAGCACTAGGACAGGCCCCTCCGTTTCCTTATGGAAGAAGGCCTGTCCCAGCGCTTTTGGAAGCGCTGGAATAGGGTCACCCTATTCCAACGTTTCCAAAAGCGCTGGGATAGGTCCCTCGTACCACTTAAAATTTTTCAGACTTCCCACTTATTTTTTTCACTTTCCCACCAGTTTGGCCTCTCATTTTTGGTCTCCCACTTCTTTAGTTCAGATGTTTTTCTCTCACCCACATTTTCTCTCCCTCTCCCTCTCCCTCTCCCTCTTCCTTAACCCACTTCCCCTCCTCCTCTCTTCTTCTTTACTCAAAACCCACCATTTCTTTTCCAAAATTTCAAGCACAAAAATACTACCCAAAACCACAAACCCTCCCCAAAGCAAGGTAAGTCTCTCTAACTCTCATTTCTATTTTTTAGCAATATTTGTATATATATTTGTTGTTAAATTTCTGGTTTTTTAGTTTTGATTTTGGTTGAAGTTTGGTTTAGGTTATGTGTATATTTTTGTGTAACTATTGGTTGATTGTGTGGGTTTTGGTTTTGGTTAAAGTTTACCCAAAGCAAGGTAAGTCTCTCTAGCTCTCATTTCTATTTTGTAGCAATATTTGTATATATATTTGTTGTTAAATTTCTGGTTTTTTAGTTTTGATTTTGGTTGAAGTTTGGTTTGGGTTATGTGTATATTTTTGTGTAACTGTTGGTTGATTGTGTGGGTTGTAGTTTTGGTTTTGGTTTTGGTTAAAGTTTAGTTGATTTTGTGGCTTTTTATTTTTGATTTTGGTTAAAGTTTGCTCTATTTTGGAGGAATTGTAGGTGGCAGTAGTGCTAACAAAAATTTGCTCTATTTTGGAATTTAATTTTTAACCACTTGTGATAGTAGTGTCCATGGCTAATGGACCTGATTATGGAGTTAAAGTACTCTACTGTTCCATGAAAATGACAAACTTATTTGTGCTTTAATTCTTGGATATTGGAAGATTCTAGTTGTGGGTTTGGTGCCAATATTGTTTGTGTTTTTCAAATTGGTGTGGTCTTGTTTCAACTCTTCTGTAATTTCTATATTTTATCTCAAAAAATGTTAGTTAGTAATTAGAAAACTTTTTCAAACGTTAGTGAGATTCTAAAACTATCAATTGCCTGTATATATTTCCTTATTAAACGATTCATTGTTAAATTTTTTTTGAATCATTAATAGGAATTGATATTTGTACTGATTATATATTGCCAAGATTAACAAATCTTACTAACTTTACTAGGCCATTTCCTGTTGATTTGATTCGTCAAAGCACATTTTTAAATACTTAATATGGGAATTGATATTTGTATTGATTATATATTACCAAGATTAACAATCATATTAATGTTACCAGGCTATTTCCTATTGATTTCATTAGTCAAAGCAATAAAAAGAGTGGGGATGGCTTGCAAAACTTTCTTATTTCCAAAATATATAGTTAGATAGCTGAGTTAGTTGTATCTAGAGAGTGGGAACTACCTGCAAATCTTTTTGGTCTGTTACATGGAGGCAAGACTTTTGAGCAATAATTTTGTTAAAATTGATATATTTTAAAATTTTAAAATATAAGTGACTAGAACTTAGGACATGAGATTTAGCAAGAGTGTACATATCTATTAAGTGATTTGTGGGCTTCATGGTATCTATGTTTTGCTGATGTTATGCACCTACATGTCTTTCCCCCCTCTTCTCTATTTTATCAAACCTTTCTTTTTGCAAGAGCTGCTGTTTGCTTTGGGTTGTGGAGGTTTGGTTGGTCCCTTGATTCATGTGTTGATCAAGTTCTTGCAATAGATGGAAGTCGGATGCAGAAGGAGTTGGCAAATATGTAGGTCTCCTCATCCCATTTGCTTTTTGGCTGTGAACCTTTCCCATTTGTGCAATATGCTGGTTAAACTGATTACTGGTATTTGTTAAGACACATGTCAACAGACTATGGTTGCTGTCCTAACTAGTTAATGAGCCTTAGCCAATGTAGCTTAGATTTTTAGTTTATCATAGAATTTTGTGTATCATTTGTTTCTGAAGTTTTAGAAATTTATCTTCATATTATTATCAATATCCAGTGTAATCAATTCTTTAGTTAGAACTAAACCAAATGGAGTCTCATGAGGCTGAGCTGAGTTTATATGAAAGTTGGACAGCTAATGTTTTCAACTAGCTCAGCTAGTAAATAGGTGTGTGAGATAGTGTTGATTCTATGTTTTGATCTTACATGTAAAAGTAAATAATAACTATTTAAAATAGTCCAGTTAACTCAGGGAAGGGATTTAGCCTGTAACTAAGTGGTGGGCTGGCATTTAAGGTGATTAGTTATTGTCAAAGTATTCAATAACGTTTTGACCTGTTCGCTTCATTCAAACATCTTGAATCTATAAACTTTCTTTCAAACAATTAGAAATTTCAATTGTATAAATTAGTATATATGACTAATAAAAGAAAATAGTATATATGATACTTTTTACCAGTATCAATATCTTTAGATAGATTTCTTATGTGAGATAGATTTTTTTTTTTAAATAAAAAGATATTTTACAATTATTTCTTCTTCTTTCTTGCATCCTAGCCCCTGCTCCCCTTTTTATCTTCATAGAATTATTACACTTCCAACAATATTTTTCTTAAAACTGCGAAAAAATGGGTATAAGTTATGGTGCAACAAACCTTCTGGTGCTTGCTTTCAAATTTCTTGGGAATGAAAATTGAATTGTCTTTTTGGGTTTGACTATAATCATATGTTTGGCTTAGCTATAGATGCTTGTCACTTAAGGCTATTAGCTTGATGCTTAAGAAGAGCTAGACAATCTTATTAAGTGAGAAGGCATTTTGATTTTTAATAGAAATGGAATCAATTTGACCAACTTTGATCTCCATTCTGCTCTCACAAAGGTATACCCTTTTTCCTTTTCTTTTTTTCTTTTTTTCTTTTTTTAATTTTATTTGGAAACTGTGTTCAAAATGTTATATTTTCACCATATGCAAATCAGATTGTAACCATGTAATTTTTGTATTTTGAGTTTACGATTCTAATAAAGCCATTTAAACGCTCATTTTTTTTTCTAATAATGAATTTGGGTTAGTATTTAGTGAGAAGTAAATACTATAGAATCGAACTCAAACACAGTTAGATCAAGATGAATAATTATATAAAATATATATATGTAGCTAGTAGTCGACTCTAAAATAAAGGGATGGCATCTGACAAATTTAGTTGATTTTTGTATGTGAAAACTTTCAATGAAAGTGGTCCTTGGTCATATATGGGTCTTTGTCTTTTGGCAGGTGGATCCGCAAGATATCGTTATGGTATGTATAATTCTTTGAAGCTATTGCTATCCAAGGCATGCATACCTAAATATCTTTCGATTATTATGAAGAAAGTATCCTTAATATGAGGTTTAAATTCAAATATAAAAATTCTGACCCTATAGTAGCAAGGAAATTATTATATAAAATGTAACCGTGTTGAAGTGTTTGGAAATTTGGCAAGAACAGAGTTTAAATTTTGAATCTCAATCCCCTCTCCCTTGCCCTACCAAATACACAAAACAGGGAAACTATGGATGTTCATAGAGTCAGAATATTTTCAATCTTCATAGTTCCTCTTTGTTTATGATTTGTATCAGTATGTATAGCTTATGAATTGTTTTGAATACATGTTTTTGCTGCTGTTATTGCAGTTAGTTGTGTCATGGCACATGAAAGCTACTACCATGTGTGAATTTTCCAAGCAGGAGTTTATAGGTGGATTACAAGGGCTAGGGTAAGTATATACATAGTTATTTATGCTATACTTATTCTCGAGTTTAATGATATCGAATATCAATTAAGAGTTTGGAACTGCTTTGATTAAGGCTTTATATTCTGATGGCAAGATAGACTCTTTAGAGAAGTTCTATGAAAAGATTCCATTTATGTGCATGGAGTTGAAAGATGATCGTATGTGCAAGTGTTCATGAATTATGATTTCTTCTAAACTTTAGTTTTAATATTGTAATTCATGTTGCTTTTAGGCGAAAACACTCCTAAAACTAATATATTTATTGAAAAGTCAAAGTGATTGGTCTTGTTAGCAATTTCTTTTTTTAAAAGTTTTATTTATTTATTGGTAAGTTAAACACACACCCAAAGGTCATGAACTCTTGAGCGCACTCTCCACCTTGCTTTTACAAGGGAGGAGGTACCATTTAAACTAAAGCTCATTGGTTGGTTTGATTAGCATTTCTAAGCTAGAGGTACAATTATTGTGCTTTTGTTGTTGAAAATGATTTTTGCTTGTATTTGTCCAGAAAAGTTCCGTGAGATATATAACTTTGCGTTTGGCTGGGCAAAAGAAAAGGTACTCTTTTCTTTGTGTGAATGCTTGGATTCATACATACTCTTGACCTATGGATATTTATTTCCACTACTGAAAATGAAGACTTTAATAGTTTTCAGCTTTTCACTTTTCTCAGTTTCTTTATTTTTATTTTGGGCTCTTGGTTAATCCAGGATTGGTTTTTCTGTGTTTTTATTTTTTATTTTATTTTATTTTTTTTTATATTGCCAATTTATAATGTTGATTGTTTCCCCACTTTTCCACTTGTTCTTGTTCCTGCTCCCTCTAGTCTTTTAGATAGGTATAGAACTTGGTATTGCTATTTTTTTTCCCTGAATAATTCCTTTTATTAGAAAAATCAGCATTGGAAGGTGATATCACTTATTTAACATTTAGATGAAGTGTATCCACAATAAGCTTGTCTTTTTACTCTGAACTCAAAATGGGGTGTGCTCTGAGTGTGCTGGAGTTACTTTATGCCCTTCTGTTATCGTTAAAAATTAACATGATAAATTCCTGCATGAAATCTTGCCAAGTTCCTCACCAAGAGGGCACTTAACCCTGAAGCCGTTGCAGCCACTTTTACGCCTATTTGGAGGTCCAAAAGAGGCTTCAAAATAAAGAACCTGGGCAACCATATCATGCTCTTTTCTTTTGACAGTGAAACAAAGGTTGATACTATCCTTGCAAACGCCCCATGGAGTTTTGACAAACACTTGATGATTTTGCAAAAATATGATGGGGTTGGTAAAATTGAGGACTTGGACTTCAATAGCACCCCGTTCTGGATTCAACTACACGGTCTTCCGGTGAAGTTTATGACTACGATGGTGGCAGAGACACTATGTGAACCCGCTGGGCAGATTTTGAAATTGCCAAACGCAAAGATTGAAGAGTGTGGAGGTTTCATGCGAGTTCGGGTTATGGTGGATATTTCACAGCCACTTTGCTGTGGGAGGGTGGTTACACTTGATGACAGTAGAGAACTCTGTGTCTCCTTCAAATATGAGAGATTACCCAACCTTTGTTATTGGTGTGGATGTCTAACACACAATGACCGTGACTGTGATCGTTGGATTGAGAGCGAAGGATCACTTACTGCTGCAGACAAGGAATATGGGGCATGGCTAAAAGCTTCACCATGGTCTGGAGCTCGTAATTTTGTAGTTGAGGTGCCGGGTTTTTACTCGAAGATGAAGGTAGACCGCAAAGGCCAAAGGCGGTCCGATGAAACGAGGAACTCAACGGCAGCTAGGGCTACACCAATCATACCGACCTCTGACTTGTTACAAGCCTAATATGGTAACTCCTTTTCTGATTTGGTCAAAGCTGATTCTTTCCAAAATAATTCTCATTCTGTTTCCATGTCAACTGACCCTGTCCATGTAGAAAACGATACAGCTGGCCCTACACACTTACACATGGACCCAGGACCTGTTTCCAACTCAGACTTAACCTTTGACCAACAATTGAAAGCCATAAACCAGGACTTGATGAAATTTGATAATCCCATGCATGTTACACCTATTACATCTACCTCACATTACCATATGCCATCTCAACCCGTCTCTCCCCACCAACATTCCAAAGACGTTGATGATACCCCAAACCTGATCACAACATCGACTAACCCCCCACTCACAAATTCCACCCATACTTCTAACCCAAAGTTTCCAACCAACCCAAACTCCCCTCCTCACCCGAGCCATATCTCATCTTGGAAAAGAATATTCAGAGCCACTGTTGCACACACACCCAATTTGAGCCCAATTAGTGGCAATAAACGTGCTCTAAATGAGGATCAGCCTGAGTTACCAAGTAAACGTCATGCGGTTTCACAGGTTGTGGAAGACAATAAACAAATATTGGTGGAGGCTGGATACCAGCCCTGCCAGACGCCATGAGTCTCTTAGTTTGGAACTGTTGCGGGCTTGGGAACCTGCGTACAGAAGACCAGCTTGCAGATTTTGTGTGGACAAAAGATCCCTCTGTCGTGTTTTTAACCGAGACATGGACAGATAAAGCAAGGCTAGAACAGGTTCAAAGACGTATTCAATTTAAAAATCTTTTTGTGGTTCCCTGTTGTAATAAGGCAGGAGGGTTGGCCATTTTGTGGAAAGAAGGATTTCCCTTGGAAGTAGAAAAATATTCAAAGAATTATATTGATACTGTCATTGAAAGCTCGAAAATGTGTTGAAAACACACGAGCGGTTTAGACCCCTAAATTAAAATTACGGCTTGGTTGATTTTACACTAACTTAATGACAAGTGCAGAATAGTGTAAACACAAGCGTATAAGCAATACCACTACTCTAATCCATATTTAAAGCAACATAGCAGTAAAAATGAAATGAACAAGAGTAGGGAAGAAGGATGCAAACACAGATAACACCGAGACGTGTTATCGAAGAGGAAACCGAAGAACTCGGCGAAAAACCTCTCCGCCGCCCTCCAAGCGGAAATCGATCCACTAGACAATCAGTTGGGATACATGGATTAGCAAAAGACCCTCCAAGCCTAGTCTACCTGATGTGTCTTGTCTTAGTTATCCGGATCCCGCAACAAGCTCCATGTTGCATCTGCCATTCAAGGCTCCTTCCAATGCTTCCCAGTAGCACCAAAACGTCACTCAGCACTCTCAAAGGTGTGGTAAGTGTTTTGGCTATCAACCTCTCAAAGATATGGATAATGGAGAGGGAAGGGTTGAGGAGATACCACAAGCAATTGTATAGAGAAAGATGGGGAAGACAATCTCTAATTACCAATGTGTTTTGCTAGGGTTTTCTCTCTGAAGCATTCCTCAACAATTGTGGGTAATGATGGTATATATAGGATAGGTGCAAAAGGTGTGACTCAAAAAGTACAGGCTGGCAGAACAGCTTACCTCGCGGGTGTCTCGCGGGAAGGCCTTACCCGCGAGATACTCGCGAGACACAGTTGTCTCCACTTGGCCTGACTCTTCGCATTCCAGCATGTGCCTGGCACATGGTTCACTTCGCGGGATGCTAGGTCGCGAGACACCCGCGAGAATCCTTCATTCTTCAAATGCTTGAGTCTTCATACACTCTTTCTATCACACAACCCTTACATCAAATCCCACAACAAATACAGGGTTTAAACGATTGAACATAATTACAATCAAATTTGGCACGGAATAAAAGCCAACAAAAACATAGTTGTAAATTACAACTTTACAGTCATCAATAAGGACAAGGAGAATGCCTGGAGGTTCACTAGGTTTTATGGAGAACCAGACACCACTAAGAGACATGAGGCATGGTCTAAGTTACGGGCTCTAAAAAACCAGGGGTCTCTACCTTGGTTATGTGCGGGGGACTTTAATGAAATCATATAGCAATCTGAGAAGCAAGGTGGGCGTTCTCGGCCCCACCATCAAATGCAGGCTTTTAGGGATATCCTTGACGAGTGTGGATTTATGGACCTTGATTTTGTTGGTTTCCCATTCACTTGGCACAAACACTATCCCAATTTTACTATATGGGAAAGATTAGACCGAGCAGTTGCTACTAATGGGTGGTTCTCAATGTTTGCAGGTACAAAGGTGCACCATTTAGATGTCACATCATCAGACCATAAGGCATTATGGATCTCACCGGAGCATATGTATTGCAATTTTCAGAAACCCTTCCGCTTTGAACAAATGTGGTTGACTGACAAGGGTTGCAGTGACACCGTGGAGGCTGTGTGGAGTATAAATTCCAATGCAACATGGGATACCCGTGTACTAAGGAAGCTAGAATCATGTGGGGCTGCTTTGACAAAATGGAGTAAAAAGTCCTTTGGTAGTGTCAAAAATCAATTAGAATCTGCTTGTAAACGGCTGAAAGCAGCTGAGAAACATGCTATCCGATCTGGCGATGCAAACCGTATGAGGTTACTAGAGGATGAGGTTAATCAACTTCTTGATAAGGAAGCCAAAATGTAGAGGCAGCGGTCCAAAATTGCATGGCTCCACGATGGTGATCGTAATACTCGATTTTTCCATAGTAAGGCCTCTCAACGCCGTCGGCGGAACTATATTACCGAGCTGCATGATGCTAATGGAGGATGGTGCTCAGGCCAAGATCAAGTTAATGCCACCATTGTAGACTTTTACCAAAATCTCTTTACCTCAGGTAGCCCTAGCAATTTTGAGGAGGTTATTGAGACTATTCCACATGTGGTAACTGATGAGATGAATGATTCGCTTATGGCTGATTTCAAAATTGAGGAAGTCGAGATTGCTCTGAAGCAGATGGCACCCCTAAAAGCCCCCGGTCCGGATGGTATGCCTCCTCTCTTTTATCAAAGTTATTGGTCCTTACTTGGGTCTGATGTGTCAACCACTATTTTGCACTATCTCAATTCGGGTTCTCTCCCCCACGCCCTTTGCCATTCTTTTATTACATTGATTCCTAAGGTAAAGGATCCCACATATGTCTCTGAGTTTAGACCTATTAGCTTGAGCAATGTTTTGTATCGTATCTTTGCTAAGTTTTCACTAATCGTTTGCAAGCTATTATGCCTAATATTATTTCAGTGCATCAAAGTGCATTCTTGTCTGATAGGTTGATTTCAGATAATATATTGGTGGCATTTGAGACTTTACATTATATGCGGAATCATAACAGGGGGAAATCTGGCTTTATGGCCTTGAAGCTTGATATGAGCAAGGCATATGATAGGGTGGAGTGGGAGTACATGGAGAGAGTGATGATAAAGATGGGTTTCCATTCCAAGTGGATAAAATTGATGATGATGTGTATCACTACAGCCTCTTACTCGGTGCTAATTAATGGGGAGCCCTATGGGCATATCACTCCAACACGTGGTTTGCGCCAAGGAGATCCACTGTCTCCCTATTTTTTCCTCATGTGTACTGAAGGTCTTCATGGTTTAATTAGTAAGGCAGCCCACAATGGTGACATTCGGGGTGTCTCTCTTTGTCGGAATGGACCTAGAATCACTCACCTACTTTTTGCCGATGATAGCCTAATTTTCTGCAGAGCTAGAGAAGAGGAATGTCAAAGCTTACTTGAGGTGTTGGCCATGTACGAGAGAGCTTCTGGGCAGCAAATCAACCGTACTAAGACCACTATTTTCTTTAGTAAATCCACCAATGCAGACACTCAAACAATGATTCAAAACTTGTTGGGTGTTACGGTTGTTTAGCATTATGAGAAATATCTTGGACTTCCTTCATTAGTTGGCCGTAATAAAAAGGAAAGCTTCACCTACATCAAGCAGCAAGTATGGAAGAGGATTCAAGGGTGGGAGGGTAAGTTACTCAGTCAGGCGGGTCGGGAGATACTAATTAAGGCGGTGGCGCAATCCCTCCCAACTTATACCATGGCATGCTTCAAACTTCCTACCTCACTTTGCCATGAACTTGAGAGCATGATTTGTAGATTTTTTTGGGGGCAAAGGGGTGATAATAGGAAGATTAACTGGGTGAAGTGGTCAGAACTTTGTAAGCCCAAGACACAGGGAGGTATGGGGTTCAAAGATTTGTCTCTATTCAATGATGCGCTCTTGGCCAAACAAACTTGGCGCTTGCTCCATGACAAGTCGTCTTTATTCTACCGTGTGTTCAAGGCAAAATTCTTCCCTAGTACATCGGTTATGGAGGCCAAAATTCCAGCCAACTCCTCATATGCTTGGAAGAGTATTATGAAGGGTAGGAACGTGATCAAACGAGGAGCGAAATGGAGGATTGGGTCAGGCAGGTCTGTTCCTATTTGGGGTGAGAATTGGCTGCCCAACTCATGTCACCCCAAGGTCTTAACACCATAAGCTGAAGGGAGGGGAGTGAGGTTGGTGGCTGATTTAGTTGATCCGGACATTAAGGAGTGGAAGGTGAATGTCATTGATAACTTGTTCTATGACTTTGAAGCAGCTCTTATAAAAAATATGCCTCTCTGCCGATCCATACAGGATGACGTCCTAATTTGGCCTTTTAACCCCAATGGAGTCTATTCTGTCAAATCCGGATACAGGTATCTTCATGAGCAACAGCAACACGGCCTGCCTGGGCCTTCAGACAATTCGGTGCTCACGCCTCTTTGGAAGAAAATTTGGGGACTTCAGGTTCCAAATAAAGTCAAGCACCTGGCTTGGAAGGCTTGTAAGGATTCATTGCCAACCAAGACTAATCTGATCCGCAGAAAGGTCATTACTGAGGGCTGCTGTGATGTTTGTAAATTGCATCAGGAGGATGTGGTTCGTGCCTTGTTCCTCTGCCCAGCTTTGCAACCAATTTAGAGGTCTCAAGCTCAATGGAATCACAGCACGCTTCAGGCGTGCTCCTCTTTCACTGATATTTTTGAGCTTATTTTTGCAGGTAATAGAAAGCCTGATCTTTTTGCTGCTGTGCTATGGACACTATGGAATAGGAGGAATAATTTGCGCCTGGGCAAGCTTGCACTCTTACTCGGTCAGGTAGTTGAATTTGCTCAAGATCGAATCCTGGAGAGAGTTTCTTGTAGCGTTGGCTTTCACCAAACCCGACCCCATCAGGTAGCAGCTTGGCAGGCACCGGTTCAAGATACTTATAAAGTCAACTTCGATGGCGCGATTTTTGCTAAAGAGGGACTTGCTGGCTTGGGAGTTGTGATCCGTAACGACCATGGACTGATCATGGCTTCTCTTACTCAGCAAATACCTCTACCCGGTTCAGTTATAGAGGTGGAAGTCTTGGCGGCACGAAAAGCATTGGAGCTTACACTTGAACTTGGCTTCGACAACATCACTCTTGAAGGGGACTCTGAAGTTTTGATCAAATCTTTAGCGAAGGGTGGCAATTCTCTGGCTCACTATGGTCATTTACTTGCAAACATTCATATGCTCATGGCTCGGTTTTCATCGCTTAGTTTATCTCATGTTAGGAGACATTGTAATAGTTTGGCACATGCCTTAGCTCGACGAGCATCCTCTACCCCTGATTTGTCAATCTGGATGGAAGAAATACCACCAGACCTTAACTCTGTATACATGGTTGATTTGAGTGGCCTAAGCTAATAATATTTTACTGTCTTGATTCTCAAAAAAAAAAAAAGGAATTGATTTCTTCTTGAGGGCATACAAGATGTAGATGTAACATTATTATAGAATATCCAAAATAGTAAATTTTGACTTATTCATGAAACTGAAAAATAGTTTTGAGAAAGAATGATTGAAGTTGTTTAAGTATGTTTGATACCTGTGTTCATTTCATGTTGTGTGACATTGGCTGCTCATAGAATTTGAATTTTATTAGGAAGATAGCTTAGATTGAGGTGCTAAAACTCGAACCAGAGATGTACAGTTTTTTGCATTAGTTCTTAAATTATATAGTGACCTATTCTTTTGGATTTTATTATTGTCCTGTTGTGCTGAGATATATAGCATCCTTGTATGTGCATAATACCATCACAAAGTCACTACTGCATGGATATAGCAGGAATCAGAGCTTTTGAGAACTACGCTAAATGACTAAATCTTTGATGGATAGGTGCCTCTTAAAGCTTTCATTACTATTATCCCTAGAACAATGGCGAGGGATTTAGATGTTTTAAGTTTCATTTATACAATGTTTCCTTCCCCTTTTTTGTTGGAATAAACATGGATAGGCAAATTTTTGATAGGCAGAGATGGCGAAGCTAAATGCATTTTTCCAGTTCCCTATGGATGATAATATCCAGAATTTTTACAATATGGAGAGACATGCTGACATTACTAAGCCAATTGAAACATAGCAAAGAGACAATGAGCCACTTGCTGAATTTTTTGCAAAGTGTTATGGCTGTCTAGGTGGATATGATCCCTGATGGGTGTATTAAGCTTAAAAGGCTATTCATTCAAAAGCATGGGGATGCATGTGTGTATGCATGCACACAGCATGTGCACGCATGATTACAAACATATTTTTCCTTTAGCTTCTATGACAGCTTTGTGCTACATTTTATATACTTCACTAAAAATTATATTTAACGCCTAAAAATTCAATTATTTATGTGTTTTTTTTTATACAATGTCATTGTTACCCAAATTCTGGTTACATATGTAGGTAGCTGATTTTTCTTAGTATTTCAGGGTCAAAAATCTTTAGCATTGGATACAACTATTGGAATGTGGCAATTACTACTTGCCGAAAAGTAGTGGCCATTGGTTGATCATTGGTGCCAGTTCTTACAGGTAGCTTACCATCCATATTTTGATCTAATGAGACTGAGTAGTGAATTCTTGTGACCTATGGTGAAAAGAATTATGTAGCTGGTATCATGTTGGGATTAAGGAATTGTTAAGTGAGCTGCAATAGGAAGTGAGAAGAATTATATTGCTAATTATGTATTTATGTTTATTATTAATTCAACCTTGATGCCCTCTGGGGATCTATTTTCAGGTCTCTGTGACGTTATAAACAGCACATAGGCATCTATGTCATTGTTAGATTTGTTTGTCTGTGTTTGTTTTTGTGTTTTTTGTTGGAAAAATAGATGTGCGCAGCGGAAAAAATTAAATTAACGGATCTACTTCATTCGCAATTGATAACAAGCACTATGTAAGTTTCAGAATTTGAGAACAAGAAAGCGTACCTTGGTGTGGTGAAATTCAAAACCGAAGATCATATGTTCTTGGGAAGACTTTCGATCTTCACTCCAATTCCACGTGATGCCCAAGATGTGTGGTCTCTCAATTGGTAACAAAAGGGACTATTAGAGAGTGACTTTCACTCTCTTCCACACCATTACATTGATGGTTTTCTTCTATATAATATTCTGAACGTTTTTCCCTTTTGTATCTAACCAATTATCTAATTGGGCTGGCCTTTTGGACATTTCCAATTGGGCTTAAGTGTGTGGCTTGGAGTGGGACCAAAAGGGACCAATAAGACACTAGCTCCAATGGGCCTTGGGCTTTTCTGTCAACTCTTGACAAGTCCAAAGTTACCATTAACTATATTTAATACCACTATATAAATATAGTTGCACTCTAGGCCTTATAAATAAATTATTTCCCAATACTTTATTGTACATGCAACCCCTTCATTAAAATATTCGTAGTAATACAAAGTCATGAAATGTTGACTGCCACTTTGTAGATTACTACATCTTAATCCTTGAGTACCCAATTTAATCCTTTATGTTATTCAATATATATTTATGAAATCCAATTTCACAAATATATATACTTTAGTAACTCTTTACTAAAGTGGTTGGGCCCAACACTCTGAATAACCAAACCCATTAAACTTATCTCAAGGGAATATTTTATATCTCCGTTAAGAGATTATGAATTCCATCTTGAGAATATATGTTCCATCAACATTAAATGCGGTTGCCCAACATACTGAGGTTTTGACCGTTCTAATAGATCTCACTCCTGATATATCAAAGCAACCTACATCTCATGATCAGGTCCATTATTCTCTCAGGATTTAGAGTTGATGTAAATAGAAGTTGTGAGATTTATTATTCAATTGACAGTCATTTGGAGAATAATAAATCTCACAGCGGTCCAGTTCAATATGTCTTAACTCTTAAAACATATCAACATACCAACTAGAAATCTCCATTTCCATGATCAAGACAAATCATCGTAGTTGATATGTTATAGTCTTTGCAGATGAAATGCCCAATTTCATCACCGACTACGAACTAAATTCTGAGTTTACAAAGAACTTGTGATTTATATCTTTCTGTGACTTTTCACATAAATCACATATTATGCATCTCATGGACTAAGATAATGTCCCACTAGTTCATTAATAAATGGTCTCAAATAATTAAACAATTTAATTATTTATAACATGCCAACCAATTGGATTTTAGGGCATAAATCCCAACATTTTTTTCATCTTCTTTCTTTTTTCCCTGACCCCCTAAAAGGATTCACTCATTGTGAGACAAAATGCCTAGGGGTTTTGGCAAAAATCCTACCAACCACCATGTCAATATTGTTGGTAACTGCTGTTGCCAATCGGGTTGGTGAAATTTTGTCAATGGTGGAATGTGATGGTTGGTGTGTGAACAGCTCTACACCTAGGCTCATTGGCTAATTTGCCTTCATAAATTATTTAATCCAAAACTAGCTTGGTGGTTGGTTGTGTGACTGTACTTTTTGTGATTCTTGGTTTAGTTAGGCACCTGTGGTTAATGCATATGACCTATCTAAGCACATGATAATAAACATACCTTTAGGTGCAGGCTTTATTTTTGATAATGATTACCTTGTGAAATTTTCTGTGCTTCATTACAATTGCTATAAAATAGGTATTGGAAAATATGTATTGTAGGTACATTACAAGTGCTAAAAAAATTAAAATTTTTTTTTTTTAAATGACCTATCCCGGCGCTTTTGAGAGCGCTGGAATAGGTATTGCCTTTGCCAGCGCTTTCAAAAGTGCTGTTATAGGCCTTTTAAATTTTATTCATCCAAGACCTATACCAGCGCTTTTGAGAGCGCTGGAATAGGTATTGCCTATGCCAGCGCTTTCAAAAGCGCTGGTATAGGCTTTTTAAATTATATTCATTCAAGGCCTATACCAGTGCTTTTGAAAGCGCTGGCATAGGTAGTACCTATTCCAGCGCTTTCAAAAGCGCTGGTATAGGTCTTGAATGAATTAAATTTAAAACGCCTATACCAGCGCTTTCAAAAGCGCTGGTATAGGGTGTATGCCTGTCCCAGCACTTTTGAAAAGCGCCGGTACAAGTCCGGCGACCCTATACCCACATTTACTGCACGGCAGTTTGAAGCGTCGGGAAAAAAAACGCCGGGATAGGCATTTTGACCCTATCCCAACGCTTTTTGGGGCTATCCCAGCGGTTTTGAAAATGCTGGGATAGCCCCGTTTTTTTGTAGTGAGAGAAACTTCATGTGGTTGAATCAAATGTGTGGCCGAGAGCAAAAGCGTTAAAAATATCTGACCTGACCATCCTAACGTCAACACAAATTATTGCTATATTCATGATGGATTCTACAGCATATTTTCAGAATCTTTGAAGTCTTTTTTTTTGTTTTTTAACCATGAAGTCGACTCCATAGTCCATAGCACTTTCACTTCACCTACCTGGCTTCAATTGTGGTGCTAATCGAATCCGTTCTTTTTGTCTTCTCATGCAGATGTAAATGCATCTATAAATAATGTATTTACTAGTTTTTATTTTTTTTTAAATGAATAAGTATTGCGGATTCATTGCTAAGAGCATTTGTATTTACTAGTTTTGATTTTTTTTTTAAATG
The DNA here is from genome assembly GCA_023736055.1 of Quercus glauca. Lineage (NCBI taxonomy): Eukaryota > Viridiplantae > Streptophyta > Magnoliopsida > Fagales > Fagaceae > Quercus > Quercus glauca. The sequence continues at coordinate 18,755,377 of CM043325.1, read as the reverse complement.
AATAAATATTGATTTAAGTTTTTTTATTATTTAGCTATGAAGTAAGTTGACGACTTGACTCCATAGCACTTTCCCTTCACCTAGCTAGTACTTCAATGTTTTTACTTCACTTTTCTTGACATATTTGTGGTGTTAATGGAACCTCTCATTAGCCTCTACCCGTTTTTTTAATGTAGAAATTTAACTTATTTATTCATTTTTCTATTAAAACAACTTAATTATCATTATTTTGAAAATAAATTAGAAAAGATATTTAATATATTGATTGTCCTTATACATGAGATATTAAATTAAAGGAAAATAATAACAGAAAATTTTTGTTTGATTAGAGCTTATAAGCTTAGCTTTTAGCTTTTACTAGTGCATGACCCGCACAATGCGCGGGCTACTTTTATTTATCATTCATGAAAAAATATATAAAATCATAATAAAATTCTATTAGTAGAACATTAGTTCTTTCGCTAATTGTCTATCAAACTCTAATAACATAATCATGATACAAAATTTTTGTGCTAACTCCATTGGCCAATCAAACATTATCATGATATCATAAAATATTATGATAACACCATAGACAATTAAAAGAAATATACTGATTTTTTTTAAGAAAAAAAAAACCTTCACTTTTATATTTATTAGTATTATTATTATTATTTTAAATGATGAGAAACTCCCTTAAATATGGTCAGATGAAGACATACTGAATAGGAAAAATACAAAAAACCTCAATTATACAAACTATGTTTGTCACAATTACAGGATTCTTACTATAACTATCCAATTTAGACTACACGAAGGACAATTAATTTCAAGAATACAAAAATTGGACAAAAGATATATCGTAGGGCAGGGGAAAAAAAAAAACTAAAACTCTTGAAAAAGTTATATTGTAGAGTTTTATTAATACCAATCACTGTACTACCCTTAAAAAAAAAAAAAAAAAAAGGATGGTAGCACTAAATCAAAGTTACATTTATGCAATCTCACAGAGAAATCTGCAACTACCTGATTCCTTTCTTAAGCCATGTACATCTACTTGATGCTTTTTAGCTCAATCCTTCTCCATAAATTTCTTGGTGCATAAGAATATTGACAATTTTTGCCCTCTTCTCAATGTCATTAATAGCCATTTTCTTATTTGTCTCTGGCAGTTTCTCACTACTCTTTGGCTCTTAATAGTAATTAAGACCTAAAAAAGTAACATCAACATAAATTAGAGAATGGTGCACTATGTTGCACTTTATAAACTTCAAAGGATTATTATTATCATAAATCATTCAATATATTTGTCACTAACTGGGTATGAATGCAGCAAACACATGCATGTACAAAATTTTGGGTATAAGCAAAAAAAAAATGCCTGTAATGTTGAATGCTCATGGGACCAAGACTAAACTAATTTAAAATGTAAATTCAACGTTCAGCAAGCATTTGGAATTATATATATATATATATATATATATATATATATATATATTAAAAGCACATTCTATTTGTAAATAATCTGCATATCAAAAATCATAAACTGATTTAGGAATAAGTATCATCTTTATAAAATAACTAACTCAGAAAAAGATAGATTGTGGATAGGAATTTCAAAGACATTTCCTAAAGACATCATCTCTCAATAGAAGCTGAAAATAAGAAAATATTTAACTAATAGACTAACATGTACCAAAAAATCAAATGGCATTCAAGATAGTGTTACTCCTATAAGATTAACACAATGCAACACCCATATATTAGAATTGAATAATACCAAAATTGGAACACATATATTACAATTAAACACACACATTGACTGAGGAGAAAAATCCCATAGATCATTCACTATAAAAATCAGATGTCAAAAGCTCAAACACGCAAAAGCAGCAATAAAACATCACAAGTTTATGCATAAAGCCATGCCTATATACCTTTTAAATCATCCAAATACAGCAATATTAGAAGCAATTCTAAGGATTCTTTCCTACTCTTAATGGCTTTTGCAACATAAAAATCACAATCAACAAATTTGTTAATGTTCTACTTGTCAATTGAAAACATTCCCAAGTTAACTACCAAAATAGGAGTCACAACTATTACTAGAGAGCGTCAACTTCAATAAATATGTGTATCTTTGTCTAAAAGAGTTTGTAATTCCTTTTTTTTTTTTTTTTTTTTTAAACAGTGAAGTTATCTTAAACTTAGGCAACCAAAAAAATCCAATTCCATCCAAACCAAGAAAAGAAGAAATACTGGACTTTAGCTAAAAATGTTCTCTATTAGGCCTTGCAGTCAATGGGGCTTTGATGAAGGGTTGGTTCAGTGAGTCAAAGAGATGTGATGTAGTTTCCACTTGGGATGCACCACTGCTAAGTAGTGCAGAGCGTACCCGCTTCTTGTGCTAGTCACGACACTAACTTTAATTTCATTCCTATGTGTTTTAATCTATACACCACCATCATAATGTAAATACCTACATCCAAACCAATCCAACTATTATACCAAAAAAAATCATATTTAATGCACAAATTGAAAATTAAAGAGGAAAACTTACTATTTGCAGTCCTGGCAGGTCAGTGGTGGGAGGGTTCTCTGTTCTATTTCTTCTCTGCAACACCATATACCCAAGTTTCAGCATTGCAATGTTGATTATCCTCTTCGAATACTTTATCTTCTCCAAATACTATTTCCGTTGTCTATAATTTACCACAATTTCTTTTCCATGGCATTTGAATTTTTCAATATCTACACTCCTAATCATTAAAACCCACCGATCCACTCTTAATATAAAAAATAAAAATATTAAAAAAAACGTAGAAAGAGAGCCCATAACCATAAATAAACTTTTAAAAAAGAAAAAAATGAGAAAAATGCAGAGAATTTCTAACAGTACAGCGTAGAGAGAGGGAGATATAAATTTGACCAAAATGCCTAAATCAAAACAAAGCAAATACCCAATCTACCAAACATAAATCATATTTATCGCAAGATTTTGGTTTTTTCTTTTAAAAATTTATTTAAACAAAAAAAAAAAAGAAAAAACAAATTACTTTGAAATAAAATAGACATGCCGTTTTACAATTACTTGGAGCCTATCAAATTAGCCTTTAATTTAATATAATTGCAATCATGATCAAATAGTGTTTAAAGGTAAGAGTTTTGAAGTAAAACCCGATCCACTGAACCTATGGGACAATAGAAATACAAAACATAAACGTCAAATATACTTTAACAGATATACAAACTCATTCACAAAAAGAAGATGCGAATTTAAAACTCAATTTTTCTTGATTCCTGTGCCAATACTAAACAAAACCAATTCCAACCCAAATGCCTTAATATAAATAAAATCTAACCTCAAACCTAGCTTAAAAACAATTCAACCAAAATACCCAAACCTGAACCTAAATTGATAATAGTATTACATTAAATATATTCAACGACAGAAGAAACAGTATCCGACTATAATATAGATGTTACTGGTGTTAGGTAGTAAAATGCCTAAAAAAACAGTTAATAACAGGATGTATAATATAATTTAATGCAGCAATTCTACCAATAGCAAAACACAGTGCCATTCTTAAAGTAAATAATGAACATAAAGCTAATGCACATGATTCAAGTTTCTACAATGGCCATGATTTCAGCACTAAAATCAAGTTATGAACAAAAGCAAATATCAAAACAACTTGTAATGTTGTTTTAAACCAAATCTCCATTGCAACTACTAAATTCTAATGGAGATGAGGAAATAAAAAACATTAATTCCAAATATGCAAACAAAACCAATTCTAACCAAAATGCAAACCAAAATATAACCCACAAGCCTTTAAAAACAATCCAACCAAAATACCCATAAAACAATTAAAAAAACACGGTTTAAATACCGTTTTACCAAAGGGTCTACCGTTTGGTTTTAAACCATTTCAATATTAATAAAACACAAAAACAGCATGAACAACAAAAAATAAGATCAAAGGGCAGAGGAAAAATGAAAAATTGAAATTTTATTTAGAACAAATCTTTTTTTTTTTTTTTTGGTTGGTTTTAACACAAACAGAACAGCGTTAACAACAAAAAACAGATCAAAGGGCAGGGAAAAAATGGAATAAAAGACCAAAGAAAATATCTGTGTTTTTTTTAATTTATTTAAGTTCCGACGAACTTTGTCGCTTTCCCTATCACCGTATTGCAAGCCTTCTGAAGTATTTTAACCGGTTAGTTTTAGTTTTCGTTAATATGAGAGACTTTTTACCATTTTTTTTGGGGGGAGGGGGTGCGGGGGGGTTTAAAATAGAAGTATAAGAGGATTAAGAAAACTGATTGAAGAAACTTGGTACCAAAAAAAAAATCTCTGCCATAACCTACAAAGTAATCAATTTTGTACAAAGAACATTATACATTCAGTTTTCACAAATTATAACATGCAAAACCCAGAAAAACCCACCATAAAAAATAATAAAATCATGACTTAAAAGTATCTTTTAAAAAACTATCGACTAAAATCAACAATGTATAAATAAAATAACATTATATTTTTAGATTTCGAAATCCCACAATTTCAATCCCAAACAAAACCTGAAAATTAAAGTGAAATGATTTAGATTAAAGAATTAGAAGGATTTCATTTTGTGGAGGTTTTCCCTAAATTAAACAAATAGAGAGGCCAAGGGAAGAGAATATTAGGAAAAGAAATTGGTACCTTTGTTTTGATGAATTTAGATACTCTAAATTGAACAAAGATTCCACTTCATCTCTATAGAGAAAGATATTGAATGATTTAAATCCGAAAGAGAAATTTTCAAACAAACCCATTACCGAAAATATTTAATAAAGATAGTGACATATCAGAATTTCAATTTCCTTAACCCTAATTTCTAGAACCAAACCCAACTATAATTGTAAAAGTTTGAAACATACCACAAATTAGAAAGAAAAAAAAAGTCAGAGAATGGATAGGAAGCCCGTCAGTGGCATTGTTAATAGGTAGAGGGACTCATCTTCCATCCTCTGCTTTTTTTTGGAAGGGTTTTTGAGAAGAAGAAAGACCCTTGATAGAGCGTTTGTTTTTTCTACTGCAAACTGTGGATATACATCAATCGAAGTTTCAGCCTTTCAAACAACAAAAAAAGTATTTGAAAAGGAAAGGAGTATGCTGACCTTCGGTACAAAAAAAACAGAGACCATACGGGTGGAGTGTACGGTGGTTTGATGGTGGCAAAGGCCTGACTATCTTTCCAGATTTTTCTCTCTCCACCATCAATGACAGATTGAATCTCTCTCTATCGTTCTCTTTGTCGGTTCTCCCTTTCTGCAACGTATGTCTCCCTTTCTCGGTTTTCACTGTTGCGGAGTTTTTTTTTTTTTTTTTTTTCGTCTGTTTGATGGGTTGGAACACGCTAGTCCGATCTGTGTGTATATGGGGGTGTAACGAAGAATCGCAAGTTTGGGTCTGAATTTTGATCGGGAAATACGGTTTGGGTTTTAGGGTTTGCATTTTTTTTTTTTTGGGATAAGCGACTGGTGTTTTATAAGGGCTTGCGTGTTTTTTCTCTTTCTATTTTTTTGGATAAGCGTGTGGGTGTCTAAAGTGAGTCTTCCAGAGGCACCGAGCGAAATTTTAAAGGACAAACTCTACACGTATCAGTTTTTAAATGGTCTTTTTTCTCTAACGTGGCAGCACCTCCTTAAAGCTTCTGCTATTATATATAGTATTAGATTAGATTAGATATATAACTTTTTTTTAAATCTCTTTTTTTTTTTTCTCAAATTTTCTTTACTTTTTTGTTTCACTTTTTTCAAAGTACAAATATACTTTAAATACACTTTTAATAAAAAGTTTTCAACAAAATAGTTAAATATGTCATTTAACGTGCAATTGAATCACATTCAAATCAAATGTGTGGCCAAGAGCAAAGGAGTAAAAGACATTTGACTTCATCTAACCCCTCCATCGATCCCAACATCATATTAATACATAAGAAAATTATTGGGTACTCTAGGAATATATTCCCTTCATCTCACTTAGAGGTGGGCTCTATGGTGGGTGAGATATTACCCAAAAAAAAAAAAAACCATACACAATCAATATCAAACAGATTCACACATATATAGTATAAATTTATAACAAAGAGAGTGACACTCAAAACTCAAAACACTCACTTTGTATTCTCAGAGTCAAAGATACCAAAATAGTCAGATAGAGAAGAGAGATGAGATGAAATTTATAAGAGAGAGAGAGAGAGAGAGAGAGAGAGAGAGAGAGATTTGTGATTTATGTTGTTGTTTGGTTTTGGGTTGGGATGATATTTGATCTCGATGTGTAAGATTTTAAGTTAGAGGGTGCACAAATATTTTTAAGGGTAAATTAAAAATATATAAAGTGAACCCCTGAACATAAAGTGACGCCCCTTTAATATATATATATATATATATTTTTTTTTTTTAAATAATAGATAAGTAGTTAAGAATAGGTAAGTGTGATTAAAGACAGTGACATAACTAAGATTTGACTTTAGAAGTAAATTTTGGGAACTAGGGTTGTCTATGGGTTGGGTTTCTGCCCAACTCGGAATCAAATCAACAACTTCTTGTGACAAGGCAACTGACTCACCGCTGACTACCGAAAACAACGGGTGGAGTCGGTTTCAGTTTTTGTGGGCAATGATCGGTTTCGGTTGAAACCAATGGAGCAGCAACGTTGGTAGAGATTTGGCCAAATCTTGACGTCTCTGGTCCAAGGTTTTCAAACCTGGACCGTTCATTGAATTATAAAAAGGAGAGGTTCAAGATTTTGAAGTCGAACCGAGGTCGAACCGGGGTCGAACTTTGATGACGTCATAATTAATTTAATAATTATTTTAAATCTATATAAAAACATTAAATTAATTAAAAATAGAAAAATTAACTAAAATAGTCTAATTCATCTAAAAAATACATAAAACTTACAAAAATACAGTATACAACTACACATTGTTACACACTGTGTGCATAAACAAGCCTCCAAGTTACAATACACAACTACACATTGTTTCTTACAAAAATACATAAAACGTATTTCTAAAAAACAATAATAAAACTTCAAACTCCAAGTTACACACGGTGTCTTACAAAAAGACAGAAATTATCTCTAAAATACAAAATAGAACTTCAAAGTTCAAACAGAATTATTATGATCATAAATCATCAATGTCATGAAAGTTATCATGCTCATCATCATTCCGTGGAAATCTAGGAGGAGGGCCAATAGGTTGTCCAAATGTTCCCAAATCAATTCCTTCAACCTCACTGCTATCATCTACAGATTCTACACACAAGTTTGAACAAAATAAAAAGAAAAATCATTATAATGTTTACACAAGTTTGAAAAAAATAAAAGAAAAATCACTATAGGTTATCAAATTGTTTACAGATAAACTAACCTTCAACATTAGAAGAAGGCTCTCTACACTTGCTGGATATGCACCCTTTTCATAAATTGCATTCTCCAACTTTTCATAATTAAGATATGGGTCTTCCTCTTCCACAAATACCCAAAATCAGTTTTGTTGATACTTGCATATTCAATGAGATCAAAATTAAACTTTTTATTGTAAAGCCTGCATCATAAAATGTCATGCTCATTATTGGAATTTGAACATAATTAGTAACTAACAATTACATTATATAAATGACTTCTTAAAAATTAATATAATGACAAGATATAGCATTTAGTTACCTATGTCTCAATTGCAAGTTATGATGAACAAACACAAGATCATTGAGCCTTTGATGCTCCAACCTATTTCTCCTCTTAGAATGTATTTGGTCAAATAAACTCCAACAACGCTCACATCCAGAAGAGTCGAAAGTTTGGCTAAGGATTCTAATTGCCAATTTTTGTAAGTTTGGAGCATCAGCACCCCATAACTTCCACCATTCATCTAACTTTCATAACACAACGTAATCTAATATTAATCAACATAAACAAACAAACTTTCAATTGAATAATCACTTCAGTTATTCTAACTATAGTGACAAAACAAACTTTCAACATGAACAAAAAAACTAAGATTTGTTTATAGTATTAAAGTAAACTAATTACTTCTCACCTGGATGAGTGGTCGTGCTTGTTGACAATGCAAGATCTCTATCAAAGCTCCCAATACAGTCTCGAAAATATTGGGTTTCCTTAATTACCTTTTCTTGGTCAGCATCATATTTTTTTTCCTAATGTAGTCCAAAACAGTCATATTTACTACTGGTTTCCGACAAAAGTTCTCCTCATCATATTGAAAAGCGGGATTTAACCAATATGTAGCAGCATGAAGATCTTTACGCAAATGTTTGTCCCAACGGTTTTTTATAATTGAGGTGTATGGCTTGTACAAGTGCTTCCTCATTCAGAAGATCTTCTTGATTCCCAACCGTGTTCTATACATGCCCTCATACACATATCCTATTGCAGGCCTTTGATCAGAATCAACAATCTATAACAAATGAATGAGTGGCGATGAAATCTTGACAAGAACATTAATATCATCCCAAAAAGAATTATCCAAATTGATAGAAATTGCTTCTTTTGCCTTTAACTCTCTTGCCAATTTATTGTCCACAAAGAACTTGCTAGTCACTAAGGCTTGCAAGTCATGCTTATGCACATGAATGCTTCCAAATGAAAGGAAAGTAGTAGCAAATCTTGTTGCTCCCAGATGTACAATATCTGTCCAACCAGGTCTATTCCTCAACCAAGCAATCAAAGCCACATGATTATAAATAAAAACTGTAACTTTGGATGCACATTTTTTGAGACTATCCACGTGAGGCATATCTCCCATATCCTGCAACACAAGATTCAGGCAATGTGCTGCACAAAGAGACCAACTAATAGTTTTATACTTTTCACACAACAATTTACTAGTAGATACATAATTGGAAGCATTATCAGTAACCATATGAACTATGTTTTTTGGACCAACCCATGTAACTACTTCATCAAACAATTTGAACAAGTTTCTGGTACTCTTCACAATCTCTGAGGCATCAACTGATTTTACAAATACCATTCCCCTAGGACAATAAACAAGGAAATTAATCAATGACCTATGTCTAGTATCTGTCCAACCATCAGCCATAAGTGTACATCCAACTTCTGCCCAATGCCTACGTTGTGAGTTAACCAACAACTGAACATCTTTCTTTTGATCCCTCAACAAAGGGACCCATACAGCATGATAAGATGGACCTTTGTAACCAGGACCAGTAGCAACTACGGCATCAATCATCCTTTGGTAGTACACTGAATTCACTGCATTAAAAGGAATGCAATTGTCATACATCCACCTTGCAATAGCCATATCAGCTTGCCTCACCTTTTCTTTGCTTTGGAGCACACTTTTAAGACCAGGTTGAGCTTCTAGAGTAGTTCTTGGAGCAAAGTAATTATCCACTGGCTTTGTACCCTTTCTTTTACCTAAAATAGGTCTTTTAGGCAACCCACTACTAAATACTTCTTGAACATCTTCATCTTCTTGCATATCACTATTTGTGGAAGGCACACTAAATATTTCTTCTTGACGCTGTTTCTCAGCTTTTTTCATCAACTCAAACTCCTTCAAATATTCCAACATTTGGTATCTCACATCATGAGAAACCTTTTTACACAATCCAATATCACCTTTTATCCCCGCAAGTTGTCGTTTCATCCTATTTATACCCCCACCTGTATATGTTTGCCTACAATACACACATGTAAAAGTATTCCGTCCCTTCTCATCCACCCCAATGCTAAAATGTTCCTAAGCTAGATTAACCTTTTCCCTTATTCTTGAGCTAGACTCCACTACATCTTGCATATCACTATTTGTGGAAGGCACACTAAACATTTCTTCTTGACGTTGTTTCTCAGCTTTTTTCTTCAACTCAAACTCCTTCAAATATTCCAATATTTGGTATCTCACATCATGAGAAACCTTTTTACACAATCCAATATCACCTTTTATCCCCACAAGGTGTCGTTTCATCCTATTAATACCCCTACCTTTATATGTACAATACACACATGTAAAAGTATTCCGTCCCTTCTCATCCGCCCCAAGGCTAAAATGTTCCCAAGCCAGATCAACCTTTTCCCTTTTTCTTGAGCTAGACTCCACTACATTGGAATCAACTTCATGTGATGGATTAGACCCAGTCTCCGTTTCCATTTATATCTAAAAGACTAAACAATCAGTCAAATTAACAAACTAATATACACAGAGTCATAGAGTCAAAGAATCATAACTTCATACACAAAGTCAAATTAACAAACTAATATACACAATGTCATAGAGTCAAAGAATCACAAATTCACAACTTCATACAATTTCTGAAATTCACCAATTTTTTACAACAGACCCATCACCCCAAATATCCAAATACACAGTTGACAGTCCACATATAGCTATATATATTCACAAACACAAACATATATATACTCCCACATGCAATTATCACATAACATAATTGATTACAGATTATTTTACACAATAAATTGGCCAAAAAATATAAATTGACATAAAAGAAAGAAGAATTAAAAATGATGAGTACCTTGCAAGAGCAGAGTCAAAATGAGTTGAAGTTAAAGAATGGCAAAGAGTGGGACTTGGAGTGACGGCGACGAGGCAGAGTAAGAGAGAGGCAGAGAGTGATTGAGTGAGCTGTGATCTAGGTAGAGAGTGGTGGCCGATGGCGAAGAGGGAGAGAGGCAAAGATGAGAGATGAGAGTGAGCAGTAAGGGAGAGGCAGAGAGTGATTGAGATTTGAAAAAGTGAGGTGAGGGTTTCAGGGTTTCTATTTGTGGAACGCGTATGCCCATAAGCCCAAATGACGCCGTATAGGAAAAAAAAACAAAGAAGAGAGTCCAACGGTGCCGTTTAAGGCTTGAAACACAGGAACCGTGTGAACCGTATGAACAGGTCACGGTTCACAGAACTGGGCGGTCGGACCGCGGTTCACACGGTTCCATGCTTTTTTTGCATGGAACGGTTCTTCACCCTAAACAGACCTTAAAGCTGAATGGTTCGAGGTTATCCCGGTCGGACCGTACGGTCCAGTCCGAGTTTCAAAACCTTGCTCTAGTCGAGATTTGGCTAGATCTAATCAAGAAATATCTGGATCTCAATGAATCTCATCCAAATCACGCTAATTCTAGACAAATCTCGCCGGATATGCATCTGAGAGAGGGGGGAGGGTGATGAACAGTGAGACTTAGAGGTGAGGTCGATCAGGTCAGTTGGGGTCATTTTTTCATGCGAATACCTGCCGACTAACCATGAGTTTTGGAAATAAACATTATGAATGTTGTGATATAAGATAAATAGTGACAATGGGTTCTTATATAAATTCCATGGGTTTATAATATGGTATGAAATATATAAATGTCATGGGTTTAAGATAAATAATCATAACTTTCCATGGGCTTTTATATAAGCAACACAAATTCATAATTCTCCATAGGCTTGATATATGTTTGCTATGAATTTTGGAAAAATGAGGAAGAGGGGGTTGTTGAAAGGGGCTAGAGGGAACAAAGAGTTGAAGACATAAGAAGAGCAATACAAGAGAAAGGAGAGAAGTTTGTAAGATTAGGTTGATTTGTTGGGTCTCTAAGTTAAGAACTGCCCATAGTAGGAAACCCAAAACCCACATTACAAATAGATTGTCAGCCTAAGTGGTGGACCAGCCCATGCGCCTCATTTTTGGTGCTCACAATTGGCACTGTCTGTGGGAATCTCCTACATAGCTATGGTTCAACTGAGACTCGCGCCGGGGAAATGTCCGAAGGACAGTTAGGGAGTTATGCTACAAGTGGTTCTAGAGGTTCTTCTCGAGGATCTACCAAGTGAGTAAAAAGGCACAAAAGGCATGAAGATAGGGATTGTGAGCGAGAAGATGAACGGTCCGGCCTTGGGGAAGGATCATATCAAACACGCCGGACAATGTTAGGTGCTTCAAGGCATGGGTAATTTGATGAGAGAGATAAGGAACTTGAACGTTTGCGAGGGTTGGTGAGATATTTGGAGTTGGAAGCAAGAGGTAGGCAATAGAGAAGAAACCGTGACGATCGGGAGGAGGGATCAGCTAGTGAGGAAGGCCGCTACGGAGCCGGGTCAAATTAATCTGGTTCCCGGCGACACTGGGACCATTCACGATCATGAGAATATGCGGACCAGGACTTGGATTCCCAGAGGAGCGACGGCCCTAAAACGCTGCCATGGACGCCATAAGCCGAGTTTTACGCAGAGCCGCTGGATCGCCTTTCTTAGATGACATTAAACGGGCCCCAATGCTAAGCAAATTCACACACCTACCATTTAACTCATACGATGGGAAAAAAGACCCGATAGAGCACGTCAGTCATTATATCCAGATGATGTTTTTACATACTCATAATGATGCGCTAATGTGTAAGGTATTTCCCTCGAACCTCGGGCCTACTACTTTGAGATGGTTTAATGGGTTACGGAAGGGCTCTATTCACAGTTTTGCTTGGTTGATCCAATAATTTGGTGTATGGTTTGTGACTTGTAGCCGGGTTTCACAACCAGTGGATGCGCATTACTATCAATGAAAATGAGAGTAGGGGAAACCCTTCGCAACTATGCCAGTCGATATTAGGAACTTTACAATGAGAAAATTACAGCGAGCACATTTAGAATGGGGTTGCCTGAGGACGCCGAGCTGTAGGAGTTATTGACAAGGAGGCCTCCCGAGGATATGAGGTAGCTCATGAGACGCATTGAGGAGTATAAATGCTTAGAGGATGACCGGCTTCAAAGCAAAGGCAAAGCCCCAACAGTGAGTCATCCTCGGCAAGGCAGTTTCCAGTCAAGGCCCTGAAAGGATTTAAGGATTCAAGAGCCGAAGGCACAAATGGGGGAAGTGAACGTAACGTTCAAGGAGCTAGTGCACAAGATCATAGATCGAATCAAGAACAAGCCGTACTTCCGGTGGCTGAACAAGATGGGGGGTGACCCGTCTCAGAGGAACCAAAACTTGTACTGTACTTACCATAAGGATAAGAGGCATATGACCGAGTAGTGCCGGGAGTTAAAAGATCATCTACGGCAGTTGGTGAAAACAGGATATTTTAAGGAGTTTGTGGTGGATTCAGGGAACCGAGGTACCGGGTAAGGTACTTAGCAAAGGGGGAACCTCTCCCACCTCCGTTAGGAGTGATCGAGGTCATCCACGCTACCCCAAAGGGTACTACTGTGACTAGAAGGAAAGGGGTGTTGGCTATAGTGTCGGTAGAAGATTGCTCGGGCAAGCAACCCTCTGAGAAGAAGATGAAGTTCACACGGGAGCCCATCGCTTTCGATGACAATGATTTAGAAGGAACGATTCAGCCACACGATGATGCTTTGGTGGTGATTGCCCGGATAAATGGTTTCATAGTGAAAAGGGTGATGGTGGACCAAGGGAGTGGGGCCGATGTGATGTATCCAGACCTGTTCAAAGGGCTTGGACTAAAGAGCGAAGACCTCTCAAGGTACAATACGCCCCTAGTCAGTTTTGATGGCTGGGTAGCGATCCCCGAGGGGCAAATTTCCCTTTTCGTGAATATGGAAGGTAAGGAAGTAGTAGTAGCATTTATAGTGGTCGCCTCATTTTCTCCATATACGACGATTCTAGGAAGACCGTGGATCCATTCGATGGGGGGGGGTTCCGTCCACCTTGCATGTGAATGTCAAGTTCCGCACCGAGCAGGGCGTTGCTGTAGTAAAGGGAAGCCAGCATGTGGCTAGACAATGCTTAGTGGCCGCGGTTCATAGGGAGAGCAAATAGGCCAAACAAAAGGAACCACCCGAGGAGGTCCCTTTATAGCAATTACAAGAGCCCCAAGAAGGAATGGAGGCTAGCTGTGTCGAGGAATTAATCAAAGTAAAAATATTACCGGATGTTGACAGGCATTTCCAAGTAGGGGCAAGTATGAGGGATGAGGACAGGGTTGCGACGTTACTATTTCTTGTATGTAGATGTGTTTGCTTGGAGCCCGTATGAGGTGCTCAGGATGGATCCCGAATTCATAGTTCACAACCTTAACGTAGACCCATCATCCCCTCCCAAGAAGCAGAAGCCGAGAAGGTCAACTAAAGAATATGTTAAGGCAGTTAGGCAGGAGGTCTAGAGGTTAAAGGATACTGGGGTGATAAGGGAAATTTTCTTTCCGGAATGGCTGGCAAATACCGATGTGGTGAAGAAGAATAATGGCAAATGGAGAGTTTGCATAGATTTCACGGATTTGAACTGAGCATGCCCAAAGGACCCATTTCCTATGCTGAAGATCGATCAATTGGTGGATGCCACATATGGGCATCCGAGGATGAGTTTTCTAGACGCCTTTTAAGTTTATCACCAGATTGCCCTGGCCGCTGAGGATTAGGAGAAGACATCATTTATCTCCCCTTATGCCAACTACCATTATATCATGACACCATTTGGGCTAAAGAATGTCGGGGCCACATATCAACGCATGATGACAAGAATGTTTCAAGATAAGATGGGGCGAACAGTTGAGGTGTACATTGACGATATGGTGGTAAAGAGTAAACATAAGACACGGTATATAGAAGATCTCCAGGGGGTGTTCGAAGTACTTCGGCAGCATAAGTTGCGCCTTAATGCGAATAAGTGTGTCTTCGGGGTGGGGGCTGGCAAGTTTCTAGGGCATTTGATCACAATCTGAGGGATAGAAGTCAACCCCGATCAGATTGAAGCCATGAAATGCCTCAAGCCACCGAGTAATCCGAAGGAAGTCCAAGTATTAACTGGTATGTTAGCTGCCCTTAACTAGTTCATTTTCAAATTCGTTGATCACTGCCGTCCATTCTACCAGCTTTTGAAGAAGTGGAGGGGATTCCAGTGGAATGAAGAATGCGAAAAGGCTTTTCAGGACTTGAAGGAATATTTGGTGCAGGCACCTATGTTGACGACCCCAGAACCCGGGGAGGACTTATTCATGTATCTCTCAGTGTCAGATCATGTCCTGAGTGTCGTGCTTTTGAGGGATCAAGGAGTGCAACAACTTGTGTATTACATCAGCAAGACCCTGGTCGATGCTGAGACAAGGTACTTGCCCCTAGAGAAGCTGGTATTAGCACTAGTGCACGCTACGAGGAAGCTGCCACACTACTTTCAAGCTCACACTGTCTATATGTTGACCGAATACCCTTTACAGTCACTGTTGAAGAGATCCGACTTCACGGGCTGAAAAGCTAAATGGGGAACCCAGCTTGGATCCTTTGATATAAGGTATAGGCCAAGAAGTTTAGTGAAAGGCTAAGTTCTTGCTGATTTTGTTGCAGAGTTTTCCCCTAAGAACGTGATGGAAGTGATTTGTCATGTGGATTGTCACCCGTGGAAGGTGTTCATGGACGGCCCGTTTAGTGCAATGGGGGCTAGAGCCGGGATTGTTATCATCACTTCGAAAGGAATAAGGTTAGAACATTCTTTCAGGTTGGGGTTCAGGGCCTCTAATAACGAGACTGAGTATGAAGCCTTACTTGCTGGATTAAGAGTCATTCTGGATATGGGTGCATGAGAATTTGAGATTTACTCGGATTTTCGACTGGTGGTTAGCTAGGTGCTTGGCAGTTTTAAAGATTGAGATTCTCGAATGAAGGAATACTTACGGGCAGTGAGGCAAGTTATGAGTCAGTTTCTTAAGGCAAAGGTGGATCAGGTGACCCGAGGGCAAAATAGACATGTAGACTCTCTAGCTACGTTGGCGTCATCAATGACAGAGGATGTACCTCGAATAATCAAGGTGGAGCTCACAGTGGAACCGAGTATTAATGTCACAGCAAGTGTCACAGTGGTTTCAATGTCCGGGCCATGTTGGATGGACCTAATCATCAACTTTTTAGCCGAGGATCAAGTACCAAATGATGAGAAGGAAGCTAACACGGTATGCCGAGTAGTTGCTCGGTATTGGTTGTCGGCGGATCGTAAACTGTACTGGAGGTCTTTTAGGGGGCTGTATCTTTTATGTTTGTGCCCCGAGAAAGTGAATGAACTCTTGGCCGAGCTACATAATGGGGTGTGTGGTAGTCATGTAGGGGGTAGTTCATTGGTGCACCGAGCAATGACCCAGGGGTTTTGGTGGCTGCAAATGCAGAAAGATGCCGCCGAGTATGTGCAAAAGTGTGAACAATGCCAAAAGCACACCCCATTAATCCACCAGCCAGCAGGTTATCTGAACCCGGTCAACAGCCCCTAGCCCTTTGCACAGAAGGGGCTGGATATTCTCATTCTGTTTCCCCGAGCCACGGGCAATCGGAGGTTTGTTTTAGTAGTTATTGATTGCTTCACCAAGTGGGCAGAGGTGGAGGCATTAGCTAATATTGACGCAGACGTTAGAAAGTTTGTGTGGAGAAATATAATTACGAGATTTGGGGTGCCAGATTCTCTCATATCTGATAATGGGCTGCAATTTGATAGTAGAGTCTTTCGCGAGTTTTGCAATGATCTCGGTATCAAGAACAAGTACTCCATCCCGGAATATCCTCAGAGCAATGGCCAAGCCGAAGCCACCAACAAAGCAATGTGAATGAATTGAAGAAAAGGTTGGATGGTGCAAAGGGTAGGTGGGCCGAGGAGCTGCCCAACGTTTTGTAGGCATACTGGACAACCCCCAGGAGGTCTATGGGAGAGACTCCATTTTCCCTAGCGTACGGGGCCCGGGTAGTGCTCAGGTTGTGAGATTCACCCCTGCACAAAATAACAAATTAATGGTGGAGCGTTTGGATTTTCTAGAAGAGTACTGGGAAACGACGACTATACGGCTAGCCGAGTATCAGCAAAGGCTTGCCCAACGCTACAACCGAGATGTGAAGACAAGGGAATTCGGCACTGGGGACCTAGTGTTGCAGAAAGCAGTGGGAAATATGAGAGACACTAACGCTGGGAAGTTAGCCCCGACCTGGGAAAGGCCTTATAGAGTCACTGCCATCGCAGGCACAGGAGCATACTACCTTAAGGATCTAGACAAGAGACTGCTTCCCCAGCCATGGAACGTCCATAATCTAAAGAATTTTTATCAATGAACTATTGGCATACGTGTATGTTAAATAATATAAGGGTGATGATTATTCATATTGCTATGCTCACATATGGTTTCATTACTGTTAACTTGCTGGCCTAAGCTAACAAACACGAAGAAAATTTAATCCTAATTATCTAAGGACAGAAACCCGCTTCTCGGTTCAATCCCAATCACCGGGCAGGTGGAAACCTAATTTCAAATTTTATCTAAGGATAGAAACCTGATTCTCGGTTTGATCTCAATCACCGGGCAGGTGGAAACCTAATTCCAAATTTATCCAAGGACAAAAACCTGCTTCTCAGTTCGATCTCAATCACTAGGCAGGTAGAAACCTGATTCCAAATTTAGCTAAGGACAGAAACTTGTTTCTCAGTTTGATCCCAATCACTGGGCAGGTGGAAACCTGATTCCAAATTTATCTAAAGACAAAAACCTGCTTCTTAGTTCAATCCCAATCATCGGGCATGTGGAAACCTGTTTTCAAATTTTGTCCAAAGAAACCTCTTTCCTGGTTAGATCTTCATCACCGGACGGGAAGAATCCTTACATTGAGATATTCCACGAATGGAAACAAGCTTCCTAACTCTATTCTATTCACTGAGCACACAGAGATTACGTCGAGTTATTCAAGGGGCTGAAACCGATCACCCGGATTCAACCCAAATCACGGGGAAGGTGATTACCCTACATTTTCCTAGAAAGGTCAACGTATGTAATATTTAGTTCTTATTGCCGAGGAGTCAATTCTTTCTAGATAGAGGTGATCTCTTCCAGACCGGTCTCGATCACCATTTTTGCCCAGATATAGCCTATCCTTTTTTAAGATAAGTGAGTAAACAGTTTCAATCACCGTTCATAGGCAAACCGTGATTAGACCACCCGTCCATTAGGAATCTAATACTATATATAATAGCAGAAGCTTTTACGATGTGCTGACATGTAAGCAAAAAAAACCCCTTTAAATTGTTGACACGTGTAGATTTAAATCTTTAAAATTTCGCTCGGTGCATCGTTTTGGGAGAAACTTATAAAAACACAAACCCGCTTTAAAAAGAAAACCAAAAAAAAAAAAAAAAACACAAACCCTAAAGCGCAAACGCCATATTTCCCGATTGAAATTTCAGACTCACTCTGACTTCCCGATGAAACAGAGAGAGGCGATGAGGACACGGAGAAAGAAGCAGAGAAAGAGAGGCGATGAAATCAAAAAGTTTCAAAAAATGATTTTGCAGACCCAAAACACCGTTTACCGCAAAACAAAACCCGTAACTCCTCTCTCTTCTCAGAAACCCAAAAATCAAAACCATCTCCTTCCCCCAAAATCAAAATCCAAAACTTAGATGAGAAAGAAGTAAGTGATCAGAGGTGCCATTCTCACGCAATCTCTGATTCCTTCACACAATGGCCACCGATTCATCAGACCAACTCAACCTCAACCCTACTGCTACTACAGAAGAAAATCCTTAACAAACCCTAGACGACGACACTACTACTGCTGTCACGCCCACCAGATCGCCTCTGAGAAGAAGAAGAGGAAGAACCAACTGATGAGGCTTCTGATCAGCCTTCTGTAACCACTGTCGATTCCAATGCGAAGTATGGCGAGGATTCAAAGAGCACTATAGCCGCTGCCTGTAGCAGGGGATGTTGTTGATGTGGATCCGGCTCCCAATTGTTTCACTCCGCATTTATCATGTACAAATTTAGGTTTTTGTTTTTAACTCTCTCTTGGATTCAGTTGTAGATTTCATTTGTCATTTATTGATTTCAATTCTGATCTATGTAATAAAGAATTAATGGGTTTTTCTTTAGCTTTTCTTTTTTTGGGTTTGTAGGTGGAAAAACAAATCATTGGAATTTCTGTTCTTAATTTAAATTTCTTGGGTTTTGTTTTGTTGATTATTGTTTTTTGGTTAGAACTTTTTTTATCCTGTTTGCTAGATTTTTGTTAGATTTAGTTCCTGTTTGCACCTGAAATTGTTGATTATTGTTTTTTGGTTAGATATTTTTTTCCCCTGTTTGGTAGATTTTAGTTAGATTTAGTTCCTGTTTGCACCTGAAATTTGAATTCATTTAATTGTAGCATAAAAAACGGTTAAGAATTACGCACCAATTTCTTTTCTTCATACCCTTTTCTTATTTACTTAATTTTCTAATTTATTTCAAATTATGGGAGATTTAATTTTTCTGTATATAGGTTATGGTTTTATAATCTCTGAGCATCCTAAGACTCTTATATAAACATGAATTGCAAGTGTTGTAATATATGTGATTCTAATTTTGAACTCAGTTGTAAGTGTAGATTGCAATTCATTTGCCTCTATTAGATTGCCGCATTGTTCAGTGCAGCCTTATTTTGGGAATACAAGATTGATGAAAATTGAGAATGCTATGAGTGTAATATCTGTTGAATGCTATTTACAGGGGGCTGAGTGTAATATCTGTTGCTATTTCTGTATTGTATGTCCATGGGCTGTATTTATTTTGTTGCATATTTTGTTTTCTGTAGAACAGGTCTTTGTTCCCTTGTATTTATGCTTACAGGGTTGTTATGTGTTTTTACATGTATTTCCCTTTTGTCAAATAAAATTTCTATCTTTATCTCAACCAAAAAAAAAAACTTTGTAAATACTGCCGACTGCAATTTGTTGGCATTGTTTGGTTTTGTTGAACGCCTCACGGGTAGTTAGCTTATCTTCTCAAACTTTCAAATGTCATTTATCTGAATCACTAATTTAATTTTTTCCCTGTCAGAAAAGTTACTGGGTTCTCTAATAGGAGAATTACCGTTGGGTTCTCTACAATAAAATGAAAGGTATGATGGCCTAAATTTTACTCTTTATTTCATTGTTCAATGAAATCTCTTTTCTGTTTGCAATTGCTTTGATTTAGAACAAAGATTTCCTTAACAGCAACACAAATAAGACTATAAGTGCAAACGTTCTCTGGGAAAAGAAAATCTTAGAAAAGGAGATTTTAAGAACTCAACTAGAGGTATTACTGTTAAGGTAGAAAATGTTGGAGGAACTATTGTCAGGAGAAAGGAAGGAACTGATCAAATGGGAAGTAAAATCAAACTTCAAAACATAGATTTATGACAAAGAACAAAAAATTCAAAAACAAAAACAAAATGAAGATTTTCAAATTAACATGACTATTATTTATTATGTGACTAATTAGTTAAGGTGAGGGAAGAGTACAAGAAATGAAAATGAAAACTTACTAGGAGATGAAAGAGCCGCCAGTTGTTGGCATTTAAGGGCCTCTACAGCCCTTCTCTTTTTCTTATGTTTTTTGCCCATATTTTCTTTCTGTATTCTTTCTCTTTCTGTGATTACTTTCCCATATTTTTTATAGCTAATTTTTTTCTTTTGGCTAAATTTTAGTAGACTGTAGATTTTATTTTTAATTCTTTTGCTAAATGTTTTTCCATTGCAGATTTTTTTTTATTAGGATCTAACAGGCACAGCAGATTGGTCATGAATAAATGTGCCATTTTATTGGGTTTGGGATGGTATAGTCATCTAGCTTAAAGAGTAGAATTATTAAAAAAGAAAATCCAAATAGTAAGGCAATGTGCTAACTTTGGCAATCATGTGTTGTCTTCATTTCTTTCAAAAGTCACATGCCAGGGTTTGTGATTGCCTCAACAACTCTCTTTGGTTCACAACCCCCAATGCCTAATGAAACGTTAACTCAGGCATTCCAAATAGACGATGCTGTTGTCAATAACATAAAATCCAAATTTGGTTTTTAAGCCATGGCCTTCCTGATAAGGTCCCTTTGATTTGACGATTGTGTGATAATACTTTTGAGATTACCTACCTCGCTTTATTGGGCTGTGTTATTCAGGTTATCAATGTATGTTGTTTTGATTATTGATTGATTTTATAAAAAATTGTTATTGTTATTGATTGATGTTGTGATACCTATGTTGTTATGTTTATTGATGAATTTTATGATAAATGTTTTCACCTGTGAGTTGAAGTATTGTGTTCTAAATAACACAATCAAATCTCCCTCACAGTAAAAAAATACCTTCAAGAATATACCTATGAATTCGGATACAATAATCTAAAAGTGTCCGTATCAAACCCCACATACAATGACAGCAAATTGTCATGGAGGATTTATAGCTCAAATTAATTTCCATTTAGTTTCATTTCAAGTGGAGAGTAATGATTCAAACTGGCTTTAATGGTTTCTCTAAAAAAAAAAAAAAAGTCTCCTTTGGCATTTTATTTTATTTTATATTAAGGTATATTTTTATACTTTTAGGTATCATTTTGTTATTTAGCATTGGAGTATTTTTTGTTAAGATAGAAGTGGGATTAATTTTGATTGTGTACGAAATTTGTGAGGACTTTGTTAGTGACTTCTCCTCCACTATAGAGTTATGTACATTTTTTGTATGTACCCTTCGTCGGTTTGATTGGAAGCCTTTTATTCTGGTTTTTCTTGGGTTTGAAAGGTGGTTTGGTTTGGTAACAAACACATTGTTAATTGGCTTATAGTATGCATCTTAGAGTTTGATTGGCTTTGTATTTTGTATGATGTATGTTAGATTGTTGGGTTCTTCTACTTTAATGAAGATTTGGAATTTTTTTGAGGAGAATACTAAAAAAAATTATCTGCAATATTTCATTATGTAGCACTGATGCTTGAGGTGGTAGATAATTTGCAGTTGGTTCATTGTGATAACTTTTTTTCCATCTTGCAATTTCCTAGATGTAGAATCCCCACTTTTTGGAGGGAAAGCTTCCACAGTTTGAGTAGGACTGACAATAGAAAATGGGCTCGAAGTCCTGTATTTACAAAAAGTGATACATTTTGTGTAAATAAGACAGATTAGTCAATTCCACAATACTGAATATTGTAAATCATAAGATTCACTTCCTATAGATTATTGAAATAAAACAAAAAATATATGTGACTACCTTCAAAAGAATAATCTATGGTATGATTGTTTTTATTATGTATGTCTTGGTGTTTTGGATTTGAGTACTTATAGATGATTTACTTTTATTTATTTATTTTATGAATAGATGATTACATAATAATGGGTGAAAAGTTTCATGAATTCCATAACTTGGGTGTGTGTATAATCTAATATATCTGTTTTATTTATCACTATGAGGTTTGTTGTTAACAAATTTTCTCTGTATCATTGCAACTTTTTCGGGATTGTGAGCTTTTTCTTTTTCTTTTTTTGTTTTGCAATTGAAATTTAGGGTCAAGATTAAGATTCGATGTTGTTTTTATGGGTTATGACTTATGAATTGGTTTGGTTTTAGAATTTGAGATTCCCATCCACTATTGATTATGCATTTTATTTGTTGCAGGAGGAATTTTGTTTTGTTTATATATTGTGGCTTGATTATGCACTACAACTTTTTCTTTTTTTCTTTTGCGATTA
Source organism: Quercus glauca (assembly GCA_023736055.1). Classification (NCBI taxonomy): domain Eukaryota; kingdom Viridiplantae; phylum Streptophyta; class Magnoliopsida; order Fagales; family Fagaceae; genus Quercus; species Quercus glauca. The sequence goes on along the minus strand of CM043325.1, from coordinate 18,732,911 downwards.
AAAAGTTGGATTCAATGTCCCTTTTAAGGGTTATATATTGGTTTGGTTTTAAAATTTGAGATTCCAATGTACTATTGATTATGGATATTATTATTTGACTAATATTTTTCTTACTTTTTGTTTCACAAACCAGTAGCCATTTTTCTCTTTTAAACTTTTTGGTTGTAAAATTCTCTAATCTCATGGTTTAATTCATTGTGGTTCCTAGGAATGGTAGATTTGGTATTTGAAATTGTCTTGCAAGTTTTAGTTCGGTGTGATTCATTGTGGTTCTTAGGAATAGCGGACTTACTATTTGAAATTGTCTTGTAAGTTTTAACTGCTTAAAGTCAGATTCTTTTTTTAGAGTCTCTCATAACAGGGAAGACACACGAGTGATTTGAAGAAAATAATTTTTGAAAATTTTAGGAGATATTGGACACTATATGCTTAAATAGACTACGTTATTTAAGTTTGAATATATGTAACAGAAATATGATAACTAAGTTTATGTTGGATGCAAAGTTCGTTAATATGTTAAACGATCCCGCGCAATGCGCGGGTTAAACACTAGTATATATAAAGAAAGGGAAATGAAAGAACATGGCAGAAAGAATAACTTAGTAGCAACCATTCATGAGTATAAACAAACATTCGATCACCATACCCAGATCAAATAAAGCAAATAAATAAAAGTTAAACCAATGTTTTGTCACCATAACTCGGTGACTATAGGAAAATAAAACTTAGGAAAGTAAAAGTCAGATCATTGTCCTGTCACCACAACCCGATGACTTTAGGCAAACCAAGCAAATGAAAAGAAGAAACAAAAAATGAAAGTAAATTAAAACATAATGGATCAAACAGAAGGATTGGAAGGTGGAAGCTGGGTAACTTTGTCAGACTGCTGGGCAGGCGCATTCCCGGTTGGTTGGTCGGCAGCAAGCATCTGTCCTTGTCCATCCTCAGCAGCATGAAGATTACTGGTGACCTCAAGGTCAACCGTCTCCACATGAGCGTCGATGGCGTGAACCAACTCCCTCATGTTAAGGGTTTCCTCTTCATCGGCAGCATCAGCTTGAATTTGAACAGGGGGAGCAGAAATAGGGTAGGGAATTTGCTCGGGATTCCTCGGCGGGGAATCCTCTGCTACCCCCATTGCTTGTAGAGCTGCCAGCCACCCTTTGTCGAACCCATGATTCCGAGCTTGGTGGACAACGGGCTCCATAGAATTTTCAGCATCTGCGAAGCCCAGATTGTACCCCCTTTCCTCGAAGGCATCAAAGGCCGCCTTAAGGTTGGCAATCTCGTCAGCCTGGGCCAAAGTTAGGCTTTTTTCCTCCTCTAGTTTAAGTTCTATGCCCCCTAGCTTGGCCTCCACCTCAGCCAATTTCTTCTCAGTTACCAACCATTCCTTTTCGGTAGCTTAAGCCCTCTTCTCGACAACGTCAACTGCTTTCCCCTTCTCTTTCGCCGTGTCCTCTACCATGTCCTTCAGGGCCTTCTCCTTCTCCACAACCTCGGTCAGCTCCTTCAGCCTTTCATTAAGGATGTGAGTCAGCTGCACTGCCTAGTAACATAGCAATAATAAGATATCACAAGTGTAGGGAAGAAGGAAATACGCATGCAAATGAAACAAACAAAACATAAAGGGAAGAAGGGTTACCGTTATTGTATGCCACTAAAGCCGCCTTGCCATCGACTCCTCAGTCACCTCTGAGAAATAGTTGACATCCTCGGGCAAAAGGAGGCCCTGCACTAGGCTCTGGGCAACCCGACCCCGTTGGCCTTAAGCCCAAGTCCTCACGCTGACAGTCGTCGGTAGAGGCCTGTCCTCGAACTTGAAGGAGGGCTACCATCCCACCTCAGGCCTGGAAGAGGACGCAATGTCTCTCCCTACCTAGATAGGTGGCTGCAAGGCACCAGTTCGTTCTCGGATTACAATCCCCCCAAATGCCCGAAGAAGGGCTTTTGAAGGAGGAGGCGGAGGATCAGCAACGCGGTACTTCTTCTTTGCACGGCTAGAAGGAGGAGGCAGAGTCCGGTCCCTACCGGGAGGTTGTTGGGATTGAGCGGCCGAACGTGTGTCGAGCAAGAACCGGTTAACTGATAGGGTGTGTCTAGTTACCATTTCCTTACCTAAGTCAGCTATTGCCTTTATGGGATGGATTGGTTCGGCTGCAATCGACCTGGTAGCCTAAGGTGGAGTGTGGGGCCCTTCGACAGGAATGTGGGCTTTACGGATTCGGGACACGCGCTCAGCCGATTCGTCCTTCATCGGGGCAAGTTCCTCTGCGGTAGTGTATCTGGGACCTAGATCCCAAGCTTCACCAGTGATCAACGAAGGCGGGAGGAAGTTTGCGTGCCGAACGTCTATGTGTGAAAAAGGTGGGCTATCTACTAACAATGCCTGGCTGAATGTTTGCCAAGTAGAATACACCGGGTTAACACCGAGTATCAAATGGGATGCTCGGAGTTGGTTGTCCCTGTGCACAAAAATTTATGACCTAAGTACAAATTTAAGATCTCTCACATGCACAACTTTGAGATCTGGTTGAAATCTTCTTCCTTCTGCAACAAATCAACAAAGGGACCGGTTAGTGTATATGTAAATAACTGAGTAAAAGATTCAAACTTAAAGCAAATAAAGGTTCTCAGTACCGACCAACATCACGTGGCAAAAACGGGCTAGGGAGCTCATCGATAAGCCAATTGCCGCTCACCCGAATGAATTCCCCCGCTGAGTTTCTGTTGGAATTGGGAGGCATGATATCAGTCGTACCCACATATCCCTAGTTTTTAGGTAGTAATTGGTCTTAATGTTTCTGCACAGACTACACATGAAGTTAATATCATGGTGGTTTAATTGCAGGCCAAATATTTGGTTTAACCTATTGACACAACTCACCACCCAGTAAAAATTAAGGGGGGTTGGTCGGGACACAAGCCATAAAATCTAAGGGTGCCTATAATAAGAGAGTCCACGGGGAACCTAACCCTACCCTCGAGAATAGCCATTAAGGGGAAAAATACTGTGTTTGAGCTAGTACGCCTATGGAGGTCGATATCACCCTCATGACAGTAGGCGATATCAACATCTCCGGGAACATTATAGGCTGCTCTAAAGCTAGCCAACGATGCTTCAACGAGAGGAGGTGAGAATAGCCTATTCCTAAACTCTAAGATTAAAGGGAAAGAGATTAAAGGGAAACTGAAAGAAGAAGAAAGAGTAAAAAGGAAGGATAGAGTAAACTACTGTGGGCTGTAGGGAACGATGTTCTAGGCTGGAGAATGTGTGCACGAGAGAAGTATGCTCGGCAGAGAAGGAGTTTGAGGAATAAGAAATGTAAAAAGTGACGAGGAGACTTAGAAGGAGCTATTTATAGGAGCCAATGGAGAAATAAATAACATTTAATAAGAGGCGGGAAACTCTATGAATCCCTATTGTAACTACCACGCACGCCGCCTCGGTTCACGAACTGTTAGGCAATGATGGCGGTTGAACCAGACAGTCTGATATGACACACCTTTTAAGGGTGCATTAATGAATCTCTTAACCGTTCAGTATCTACTTGTTAAACTTCCTGCAGAGTTTGTCTCTTAGCATCCTTGATTCGTTCCCGGGAGCCGGGCACGAATCAAAGGGGGGCTAATGTACGGCACGGGGTCCCCAGGCCCACTTGGGCCTTAAACTTTAACCCTACGGTGTGGCCTATGACCCTAACCCCTTCGTCCGAAGTTGGGCCCTAGGCCTACTAAGGCAATGAGCCCAAGCCTCATGCCACTATGCTTGACCCAAGGCCCATTAGACGTGCAATCTTGATCTGTACACATCATGATTAATAATCAGGGGCTTGGCCGGACAACTACATCTCAAACGGGAACGTGATTGCTCGGGAATACTATATCCCAGCTGCCCGGTATTGCTCTGGGGAATATCGCTACCGAACATCCCTCTTGAGGTGGAAACTAGTTCTAAACCTACTACTACCACTCCCAACTAAATGCTCACTTAGAAGCAATGGAATTGGACCCCCTTGCCCACTAATAACCTAGAGTAATCATAACCCCTCCACCAATCTTGAGTTATAAATAAGAGATGAGAATGAGGAAGAGGGGGTTGTTGAAAGGGGCTAGAGGGAACAGAGAGCTGAAGACATAAGGAGAGCAATACAAGAGAAAGGAGAGAAGTTTGTAAGATTAGGTCGATTTGTTGGGTCTCTAAGTTAAGAACTGCCCATAGTAGGGAACCCAAAGCCCACATTACAAATAGATTGTGAGCCCAAGTGGTGGACCAGCCCATACGCCTCATTTTTGGTGTGCACATTTTTGTATTTTTTGGTGAATAAATCTATGTGATTAAATAGGATTGGGGCATGTGGTATGAATGAAAAAATTGTACCTCAACATATAGCAAGCTAAATATTTGTATCATTGTTTGTTGTTGACATCAATATTTTCTTGTTGATTTAATTTGTTGTGGTTTTTTTTTTTTTTTTTTTTGGTGCTTTGTTCCATGTAATCTATCTTCTTTAAATGCAAAATTTATTGCCAACATGAAATTGGATACAAGAGAAAAAGAAGGATCTAAAAAGATTCTTACATGTGGGCTAGCTTATAATATTTTGCTACATTAGATTTAGCAGTCCAATTCTTATGTAAGTTTTCTTTACTTAACTCCGTTATTTATTTTATTTTTTTATGTTCAGAAATGAAAAAGCCAAAATCCAAATTCATTATTTTTTTTATTTGTAATATTAATATGTATTCTTAGAACTCATTTCTTCTCCCATACTAGGAGGCAGGGTAACTCTGTAGTCCATAATTTAGCTAAGAGAGTTAGATTATCTTTCCCTTTGTTAGTCTGGATAGAGGATATTCCATTAGAAATTTTTTATTTTGTTGTTGTTGATTTTCCATTTGATTGAATAATATTGATTATTCTTTTTCCTCAAAAAAAAAAAAAAAAAAAAATCTTAAAGGCTAAAGCACAATACAATTAGAGACATTACTCTAGTTGTATAAGTTAGGGTGTTATATATATATATATATATATATATATAATGATTATTGGTGATCTCATATTTAACTCATACTTTTTTTTGATGCAAGATACATTTAACCCATACTTGATACTGAGGAAACTACGTCTACTAGTTTAAGGGAAAATATATCGTTTGACTTTATTAATTCAAGCCAAAGTTTTCTATCTTTCGCCAACTTTATTGGTTGGTCCCCCTTTTACTCTCTTTCTTTTACTTTTTTTTTGTCATGCTAACCAGTATCTTTAAGGCAATGATTAAAAATTCATTTTAGGAAAATTTTGACACTACTTTTAAGAAAAATGAAAAAAACTATCAAAACATTAATTGTTTTTTTTCCCATAAATTTTTTTTTTTTAAATAGATTGTTAACCAAGGCCTTAAGGGCATCCGTTAACATTTTATTTTTTTCTTTTTATAATTAAAAAATAAGTAGATGGTGATTTGAGTTGGCGTCTTCCACCAGTGATTAGTTTATATATAATAACTCAATTTTTTCACGTTTATTTGCAACCAAAAAAAAAAAAATCATGTTTACAATATAATTGAGAATACGAAATTCTTTACTGTGTATTCCAACATTTTTTTACACTTCCTTTTTGGTGATGAATTATGAACAGTAATTGAGAATGTGAAATTCATTAATACTTAATTATATACAACTTATTTTCTTTCATGTTTACAATATAATTGACAATATGAAATTCATTGATATGTGCTCCAATTTATTTTTTACACTTCCCTTTAGTGATGAATTTTGTACGACAACTTTTTTTTTAGGGGAAATTTTGTACGATAACTGAGAATATGAAATTCATTAATACTTGATTATCTTCTCACTACTTTTATCGCAAGGTTCATTTGTTTTATAAATCCATGATAGATTATTTACCAAAGAAACAATCCATGGCAAATTTTGCAATAAATTAAATAGAGTGATTGCAAGTCAATTGAACCTTTTCTTGTGAAGTCGGTTGACTCTAGAGTCTTTTATTGTCAAATAATGAACCTAAAATCCAACCATGTTTATTAATGGCTAGAAAGAATTTTATATATATATATATATATATATAAAGACTTTGAATATAAACCTATTTTTGAAAACTTTAAATTTACTTGATTCTTAAAATTTTTAAATAATACTTTAAACACTTATTCTTATTCGAATTCTTAAAAATATTACAAGTATAAATTTTCTTTTTTGATACTAGGAAAGGACTTTTGGACACTGATAAGTAGGACAAGGGACTCATAGAGGCTTTCTTTTTGCCGTCAAGCTTCTTTTAAGCTTTCAGGCTTGCTTCCCAGAACTGATACTGTGATTCTCCAAATTGTATGGTTTGAATTGTTTGAGAATGTGTGATGCGGACATGTGTTGAGTCTTACATTGGGTGTTTACTAAGTAGACCTTGGGTTTATAAATGATTACAAGGAACTCCAATTGTAATTTAACTTGTCATTTTAGAGTATATATGCAAATGTGATTGACACTTTCCTCAGGTTGTTACAAATGGTTTCCGAGTAAACCTAGTAACGTCATGTGGCTAAAAAAAGAATGATTGATACTTCAAATAAAAGGTTGAACAAAATTGATTTAGTATCAAAAGTAATAATTGCAAGTCTTCAATAATATTCTACCATAAAAAATGCCCAAAAAAGAGTGATTGATACTGTAGATACCGCATTTTGTACTCCTTACAACTCAGCCCCCATTCCTCAATGATGGTAAAAAAGCCCAAGGTTGGTTTAAGGCCCAATCAGATTATAAATTGACATGAATAAGGCTTTATGGAAAATATAACTCTTTTATGAATAAAATAAAGCTATTTTTTGGAAATTAAAGACCACCAAAACCCTAGGGTTGCGTACACATACACACATATGCATACGCATGAATGGGCCTGCGTACGCAGCTAGGGTTCCAGAAGCTATGAAATGCAAGTTTTCTGCATTAAAGACTAAGGTTTGGAATGAATCCCACATCGTCTGAGAGCCATTCCAAACCCCTATTTTCTCAATATAAAAAGCCATACATGGTACCTTTTCAAGACACATAGAAAATCCTAACGGAAAACTTAAGATTCACTAGAAATAGTGAATCAAAGAGAGAGTTTTTCACAAAACATCCTCAAGTCAATTTTCTTTTGATTGGGACATTTTCTAGTCATGATATTCGAGTTTTAAAATTACTAATCACTTTTGTATTTGATTATGAATATATTGACTGAGAGGAAAAATCAAAATCAAGCTTGAAAAGCTTCTTGTTTGAGGTATTGAGTTCTAACATTTTTTCTTTTCATTTCTTTATTTTAATTCGGTTTTCTTGCTTTGTTTATGTTTTAGTATGTTTAGGCAGCCTAGGGTTTGGTAGTTTACTATTTAAAAGCATGTTGGGTTGTTAGATTTGTTAGTTTTAAGTTTTGCTCTGTGTTTCTGGGTTAAGGTTCAGGGCGTGTCTACGTGCGTATGCTTCTTGCATGCATACACAGGCTCGAAGTATGTGTATGTATACAACTGGCTTGCGTATGCAAGCCTATGTATGTGCACGTATACTCATGCCTAGAAACTCTAATTTGAGTTTTCTGCTTTTGTTTCTTCTTTTCTTTCACATAACATACTTCTATTTTGACCTACTTTTATGCTTTTAAGTCTCTGTGTCTCTATTTGATTGTTTGTTTGCATTTAGCATGCTAGATTAGGGTTTCGTTCTATTTCTTGCTTTGATATGTCATGAACACACATTCAAATGTCCATGCATTGATGTATAGATACTGTGGTGCAATGAGGTAAGTAAAGGTGAGTCATGCATTTCACATGATCAAGCATTTGTTTGTTATATGGCCTTGATATTCCCTTGATGAATGTGTATATGCAAAGTCCATGTGCTATGCTATCATTATGATAAACATGTTTGTTTGGTTGCTACTATGTTGCCGCCTTTAAGATACCTTGTTTGCTTGCTGTCTTGGATGAGATGAGATGATTACCATGATAAATGTATGCTAGGTTTGATGTGGATTACCATGATAGATGTATGCTAGGTTTGATGTGGATTACCATGATATATGTATGCTAGGGATTATGATGATATGAGAAGCATGATAGATGTATGTTAGGATTTGGGATGGAATGCCATGTTGTATGCTTAGATGTATGCTAGTGTGTGTGTGTGTGTGAGTATAGAATGCAATATTGAAGGTGCCTTTAATGAGATTAAGATGTAAGATACAATGAATGGACCCTGACCCATGGATCGAGCGGTTTTGGGTGCCTAATACCTTCCCAAAATCATACCAACTTCGAACCCATACTCTGGTAGTAAAATCGGGCCTTCCACATAAGGGCGCTATGTAAATGGTTCCTAGACCTAATCTAGGTGGCGACTCCATCTTTTCTTCACCTTGGCCCCCGTCCACTCGGCCGAGGCGTACTCCCCTTTCCTCCCCAAGGAAGGAAAAACCAGTGGCACCCACAAATACTTCTACAAAGCTAATACCACACAATGAAAAGGCTGAAAAAAATTGATTCAGTATCAAACCTAATTATTGCAAGTCTTCAATAATTCTCCACCAAAAAAAAATGCCCAAAAAAGAGTGATTGATACTTCCACAAAGCTGATACCACACAGCGAAGAGGTTGATCAAAATTGATTTAGTATCAAACGCAATTATTGCATGTCTTCAATAACACTCCATCGAGAAAAAAAAAAGAATAATTGTGTTAGTTATTTACACCCCTGTAAACTCATATTGTTTAACCTAATTTATTAACCAAGTTGTTTCTTAGGTTTATTATGCAGATCTAGGATAAACAATAATAAATCACATCATACACTGCGGAAAAGTAAAGAACACGGTATGATGACCCAAGAAAATCAATGAAATTGTCCAGTTTCAAGGTAAAAAACCTGGGGATGATTTAACCTAAACAATTCACAATGCAACAAATTCACTAAATAGAATGGAAGCGTTTACAATAGATTTTTCCCTAAATCTAATGCTACCTCAGGTAGTACTTACTCTCCGAATTCACAAACTCTTTTATTCTGAATCTGTTGCGCACAAACACTCCAGTTTGTGACTTTGAGATCTCCACTCAAAGGTTTAGATCATCAGTAGTAGTTGATCTTGTATGCAGTGTAAGGTTGAATTTAATCAACCATCTAATTGGCTTTATTCCGTGACCAATTTGTTTGTAATTTAGCACTTAGTAACCCTGTATTTAGGTGGAAAAATTGTAAGGGTAGTGTGTGAGAAGATGTGAAGAAAAGCTCAAAAGTGTGCAAGAGAAACAGAGCTTCACGGCTAGGGTTCGCGGGTGGATCGCGACTGGCAAGCTGCCAAACGCTGGCACGTGAGAGGCACACTGGGAAGCTGAAGGGTCGCGCCAGCTGTCACGCTACAGGACAAAAGTCCCAGGCTGGCCAGGCCTTTACGTCGCGACTTGAACTCACGACTTGGACAAGCCGCGAGACCAAGCCGCCAATTTACCCTGTTTGGCAAAAACTGACGTTTTGCATTCCCTTCTCACCCTACTATAAATACACCCTTATACCCACCATATTGAAAGAGCTTCCAGAGAGAATTTTGTGAGAGAAACCCTAGAGAAATACAAGATTGATTCATCCACAATCTTACCCTTAGAGACTCTACAAATTCCTCTTCTCTCTTCCTCTCCATTGTGATATCCTTGAGAGGCCTTTAGCCAAATCCTTATCTCACCACATCCACATCTGTGAGAAGGCTTATTTGGTACTGCTGGGAAGCAGTTAAGAAGGAACCAATCTACATTGGTTGATACTATGGTCTAGTAGCGGAATCCGGTAAGCTAAAGAAGAAATAGGTTCGGCGCAACCTCGTTGGAGCAAGAAGCTTGGAGGGCTTAGGTACTTGGGTAGATTAGGCTTGGAGGGTCTTCTGCTGTTCATGTATTCCAACTATATTCTTTAGTGGATTATTTGATCGCTTGGAGGGCGGCGGAGAGGTTTTACGCCTAGGGCTTCGGTTTCCTCTTCGATAACACATCGTGTGTTGTCCGTGTGTTTGCATCTGCCTTCCTTTTATCTTTGCCTTATATGTACTGCTGTGGATGTGTTTATATTTGGCTTAGATTTGTTATCAATTCTGTTATAGCTTGTTATCATGTTCCGCACATTAATTGTTTGATATAAAACTTGAATTGGTATTTTTGTATTTGGGGTCCAAATGTTCAAAGGTATTATATACCCATATTGAACTTTCATGCAACAACTTATCTCCACTGGTTCATGCAATATTAATCTAATCTCTGGTAGATGCTTATTGAGTTAGAAGGTTACAAAACCTCTCAAATTTCACAGGAATAACTCACAAGTCTTGGAAAACATGTATTAGGGTTTTGCTTTTATACCTAGCATTGTTGGACTCAAACCCTAAACATTTTTCGGGCTTTCGAGTTTTGTTTAAAATCAGCAAAAAACACATCTCGATCGGTCAAAGGTGTCTCTTAATTGGTCGAGAAAGGCAGATTCTGAATTCTTCATTCTATAACTTGATTGTTCTTGAATCTTGATTTGAATCAACTTGAGCAATGACTAAAACTGTTCTAAGACATAAATACCTAATACTAGACATGTTTTTGTACTCAGTTTGCCAACATACATAAGATTAGAATCTAAACATTTAATCCCAAATATTTAGAAACTAATAAACTGATACTTTTGCAAAGTTTAAAGTCTTCAATAATAATCAAAAGTAATTATTGCAATTCTTCAATAATACTTCTTCTTGCCAAAAAAAGAATGATTGATACTTCCGCAAAGTTGAAAGTCTTCAATAATACTTCTCTATGCCCAAAAAAGAGTGATTGATACTTCTGCAAAGCTGATACCACACAATGAAAAAGTTGAACAAAATTGATTTAGTATCAAATGTAATTATTGCAAGTCTTCAATAATACTCCACCGAAAAAAATAATAATAATGATTTAAAAAATAATTGTTGCAAGTCTTCAATAGTACTTCTTCAGTTCTTCTTGCCAAAAAAAGAATAATTTAAACAATGGCAGCTCCAGAATTTTTTTCAAGAGGGGTTAATAGTGTTGTAATTTTTGTGTGCTAAAAGTTGTAATTTTTTGCTAATGAAGAAAAAAAATGCAAGGAAAAACAATTTCATTCCGCAGCCAATCGCAAAGTAAGCCAGAGTCTAGAGAGAAAGTTTATTTGTTTATTTATTTCTAAAAATGAAGTAACAATTTTAAGAGTAGAGCTACTGACACAACACTATCGCTATCACAACAAAATCTTAGTGGCAAACTGTTAAAGATATGTAAAAAAATTATGTTATTTGTGGGTCAAGATAAAAATCAATTAAAACTTGCCACTTAACCTTTATTGTAAAATCATTGTGAAAATAACACTAAGATGATCATATTCAAGCTTATTTCAACTAGGATTAAACAAAATTTAGGGTTAAGGTGTTCAAAATTTTATTTTAGGGCCAAGGGGTTGAACCCCCTGGGCTGGTTGTAGAGCCACCCCTGAATTTAAATATTTGATTGATAACATAGCTATTAATTTTTAATCTTCTTGAAATTTTGAAAGTATGAAAAATATAATAAGAAATTATAATTTAATGGTAGATTTGTCAAAATTAGCATCCAAGAAAAAATATATGGTTCAAGTTTGTTGCCATTATCTACTAGAATACTAGTTTGTAGGTAAACTTTCTTCACATTTGAATCTCACTCCACTATATAAAGTAACATTTATTTTTAGATGCTACTATAGTAAAAATGCAGTTGCTTCAGTATATATGCATGTTCGCGCATGTTTTTATGCCATTCACTTCTCAGTTTTCACCAATTCTCATTATGCAGCACCCTCGAAAGCTGCTTAGAAATGTCGTTTTTCATTAACTCTAAGACCTGTTTAGTAACGTTGTTCTAGTAACATTGTATGTATTTTTAAAAAATACGTGTGAGTGAAAAAATATGTGAAAGGGTGTGTAATATTGTTTAAAAACTGAAAAATATTGCTTAAAATGTCATACCAAACTGCCCCAGTCTCTAATCTCTATTCCGTTTCAGTCTTCGTTGACACCAATTTTCCAAAAGCTAAAGACTTTTATGGCAGGAATTTACAAGCTCATTAAATTGAGCTTTTGACACAACTGAGTACTGGAATTCTTTTTTTTTTTTTTTTTTTTTTTTTTTTGTAAGTAATAAAGCTCTCACTCTTTTTTCGTCAATCTCTGCCTAGAAGGTTTTTATTTTATTTTTATTTTTATTTTTCTCAATTTTCTTTTCTTATGGAATGGCAGTTCTATTAAAAGAAAAAGGAAATTAGATAATTTTTTTTTTTTAAATCTCAATTCTTTGAGCCTCACACGAGACCTATGAGGAAAATTGCTAGAATTATTTTAATAAGTTTGCAAATTAATGTCTAAAATATGATTTGTGCTATTTAAACTACATAATAAATTAATATTTAAATTATTTTTCAGTGATAATAAGTTTTATGTAATAAATTTTGCAATATTTCCATTATGATTCATTTATTTATTATTTTAAATTTATTTTTTGCCAATTATTATTATTATTTTTTTTTTTTTTGAGGAAGTATTTTTTGCCACATTAGTTTGTAGTGTCATACCAGTTTCTAAAAGTTATATAATAAATTTTGTAATATGTTTAGCATATTTTTAGTTATATTACCATATGTTTATGATTATAATTTTTCTTTTAACTAAAAGAGCTCTAATAAAATCAACGCAGCCAAGCAAAGCCGGTATATGTAATGGGGTTTCATTCATATAGCTAAATTAAATTTTATGAAGCATGTGTAGGTCTTTACTTTGTAGTTATACATACTTATACCTCTCTCTCTCTCTCTCACTCTATATATATATATATATATATACACTAATGTGTAGCCCCGTGCATATGCACGGATACAATTAAAAACAATAAAAATTATATAGTTCAAATTACAACTTTTTTTGAGAAGAGGTTCAAATTAGACATGGTATTAATTTACATTTTCTTTAAACCATACATTTTTAAAATATATTATGATTTCTCATTATGTGTGTGTGTGCGTGTGCGTGCAATTTAATTGAATTTAGGCTCTTCAATTTTTACACTCAATAATTCACTTGCCACAAAAATTAAAAAATTAGATGGACATGTGGTGGAAAATTAGACTTCAATTGAAATCCAATTTAAAATATAATTGAATTTGGACTTTTTTATTTTTACACTCAATAATTCACTTGGAACAAAATTAAAAATTAAATGGGACATGTGGAGCAAAATTGATAATCCTATTAAAATCTAATTTGATTTTCTCTGAGTTTTGACTATTAATATATATATATATATATATATATATATATATATAAAGAGAGAGAGAGAGATATGCGTGAGTGTGTGTGTGTGGGGTCTTTCTTCCACCAAGCTTATTTCCATTTCTCTTTTCAATAATTAGAGTAAAGTTTGTAGAGATTCAAAGTTAGTAAGCACTAGCATTGGATGTGCTAATTTAATTTTGAGCTACTAGTAGAAGTGCACTATATCTCAATGCTACTCTTTTTTATTCTTTTATTTCTTATTCTCTCTCCTCTAGCTAATGTCTCTCTCTCTATAGTAGTTGAGGTTTTTTTTTTTTTTTAATTTTTTTATAAAGAAAATGTTGATTTTATTTTAAGTTATTTTAATGTGTGATGTATAAGTAAGAGATGAGATATGAAGTGTATTTTTTAAAGCTATGTTAAAATAAATAAGGTAATTTTTAGGTACACTAAAATAACACTTTGAAAAAAAAAAAAAAAAAAAAAAGAACGTAACACCGGTGCCCTTAGAGCATCCCCATCGGTATGTGTAAAGTCTTGTAAAATAGAAAAAGTAACTGATTTTACACATTTTGAGCAAAATAACATCCACATCAATGGGTGTAAAATTGTGCATAAATGCACAAGAGCTACAGTAACCGTGCAAATATGCATAGTTACTGTAGCTTTTGCATTTAATATTTTAATAATTTCTGATTTGCTCCTTTTTTTCTCTCTCTTCTCTATCTGCAAAACTAACGCATTCTCTCCCTCATCATATTCTTTCTTCCTCTAATACACACACTTCCACATACACAAAATTAAAAATCAACCACAAATTCAACCACTGGAACAAAATCGTTGGATCAGTGATCGGTGATTGTGGATCATGGATTAGAGAGGTGATTTGGATTAGCGATGTGGATCGGTGATTGGAGAGGTTATGTGGATCGGTTCTGGATTTTGATGGAGATTGGTGGATTGGAGAGGCGTTGTGGTGCTTGTGATGCTTGTTATGGTTGTGGTGTTGATGGAGTGCTTGTGATGGTGCTTCTGGGTTGACGAAGATTGGTGGATTGGAGAGGCGTTGTGGTGCTTGTGATGGTTGTGGTGTTGGAGTGTTTGTGATGGTGCTCCTAGGTTTTGACTGTGAGAGAAAGACAAAGAAAGAAGAGGAAGAATAGGAAAAAAGAAACGGGAGATAAAATAATATTAAAAAAAGAATATAAAAGTATTATTTATATAAAATATAGTGTATAATAGATGGACTGATGTGAGTGTTTTATAAAAATTAGTGTGTAAAATAGAAAAAGTAGTTTTTTTTTGTGCAAAATATATGATAAGTTTGCATTCACTAATGTGAATGCTCTTAGAGAAGAGACTTGTTGGGTTGAATTTCTCATTTTTTTACCTATTGTAATGATTCATAGTAATGAATCAATATTTATTTATTTAAAAAAAATTAAAACTAGTAAATACATAATGGAAAATTTTTGTTATACATATATTAATACACACGCTTTTGCACACATAAAAATTAATTGTGTTTTAATTACTATTTATGTGTGTGCAAAGGTCAAAGAGTGCGTATTAATAAGGAGTTATATTGGTGCTACAATTTATTGCACAATTTCTACCACAATTCGCCTACATGACCCTATTTTTACCCTTTTCCCACCTACAACTTGTCATGTAGACAAATTGTAGCATAAATTGTGCACCTGCATAACTCATTAGTGGGTATGCCAGTCTGTAACAAACGCCAATGGGTTATTTGAAAGATTCTGACACTATGCTGCAGAACAAGAAGATAGCAATAATTTTTTTTGTATGACGTTAGGATGGTGAGGTGGCAATTTTCTATTTGGCTAAGCTGTTCACATCAATGACTATGACATTGAGCGTGATGCACAAGTCACAAGATCTGATATTTTTTAATCTTTTGCTCTCGCCCACACATTTGAAGTTTCTCTGTTATTTCCGTCAAACTTCCCAATTTTCACACTCGCAGTCGTCTTCTCACTGAAAATTTGTCGGTTCGTATGATAATAAATTGTTATTTATGGTTTCTTGATGATATAAAGAGTTAATCGTAGTAAAAATTCATGAAATTTTGAAGAGGTGAAATGTTTTAGTCATAATTTCATAATATATAAGAAAAAATAAATTAATAATTGTATCAAATTATTCAAGCTTTCAAAATTTGTTCTGTGAAAATACTTTCAAAGAATGATTTTTTTAAAATATAAAACCTGCTATTTTTTTCTAAAACACCTGTTTTTTTTTTTTTTTTTTTTTTGCAATACTAGGGGCTCGTTTGGTATGTGTGTGTTTAAATAACAGTTTTTAATTTTTTTGAAAATATGTGTGGGTGAAAAAATATATGAAAATATGTATAATATTTAAAAATTGAAAACATGTATTTAAACACATGTACCAAACAGGCCCTAAACTTTTCTTTTTTTACTCTTTGCTCTCGGCCACACATTGGATTTGAACGTGAATCATGTGATTTAACTAAATGACTTTTCTCTGTTATTTTCCTTTAAACTTCCCCAGTTTTCACAGAAGTCCCTGCCCATTAGCATGTAATAAGTAATCAATTTTGTAATATTTTTATTACCCCTAATTTATTTATCAAGTTAAATTTATTAGAGATAATAGAAATATTACAAATTTGATTACAAACAGATAATGGCAACTGCATAAAAATAAAAATATTATATAAACATAACAAAATAAAATGGTCACATCTACCCACACTGATAACATATAATGACAAATGGTAATAAAATATTTTGTAATAATTTTGAAATATGAAAACTCGTAGAAAAAAGTTGTAAAACTTAATTTATTTACATTTATTTGTGTTAACAACTCAATATATTCAAATTATCTTTTTATTAAATTTTGTTTAATTAAAATTTTTTAATGATAATTTTAAAAAAATTCCTAGAACCACTACTAAATAAAGTGGATAGTGTTAATGATGTGTGAATATAGATCATAAACAGCTAAAATAAAAACCGTGTGCTGGAATTCAAAGTTTTTTTTTTTTTTTTTTTAATAAGAAATCTTTTACTGTTTAGAGACCAAATTGTTTGGTTTTGCACTTTACCGTCTACATTTACGTCATTCTCAGCCGTGAAGTATGACAGTTTTTATTGAAAGAACAAGGAAATTACTAGTAGATAGTGATTTTTTAAATCTCAATTCTTTGAGCCTCCCCAGAAACTATGAGGGAAATTTTAAAATTACTATAAAATATTTATAAATTTAGGTGTCTAAAATATGATTTGTGTTATTTAATCAATATAATAAATTATTGTTTTGTGATTTGGTGAAACTTTAATACGTAATAAGTAATCAAATTTGTAATATTTTTTTATTATCTGTAACTTTTTTATCATGTTAATCAAGTTTATTTCTTATCACATTAGTTTAATGCCATGTCACTTTATAAAATTTTATAGTATTTTTAGCATTTTTTAGTTATAAAGTGTTAGTACATTTATGATTACAATTTTTCTTTTAATTAATGATTGCAATGTTTATTAGATAGAATTCTATTTTATACATTTACTATTCTGTTTTTTTTAGGAACTACCTATTCCATTTACTATTCTGGCTCAATATAGTGATATTTTCTTCCAATTCAGTTATTTCATGCATGCATAGGTTAGGAACCAATAAAACATGAAAATTCTTAATGAAGTCACTCTGTGTGTGTGTATATATATATATACCGGCTATTGGTTACCTATCTATGATTAGTTATACTATTCTAACTTTTTGTATTCTTAAAAATTTAATTGTTATTCATATATAATCACGAACTCAATGTATTAAATTTGCCCTTAATTAGTACATATAATTCGTGTTTGAGTGTGGCATTATATGGGTATAATACTAGTATATTTTTTAAATTAAATAAAAATGATAAGAATGTATAAAACCAAAAGGAAAAACATAAATAATTAAATAAATAAAAACCACCAACCAAATCACATAATGGGCCTAAAAGTACAAACAATTCAACCCAAGCCAACCATGTTTATTCATGCCAAAAAGGAATTATATATATACATATGTCCAATTATCTTTCTCTATTTATAGAATATTCTAAAAACTATTTTTATTAAGTTTTGAAAATTTAAAAGAAAAAACATTATCTCTCTTTGTTTTGATGTTAATATTTTCTAGAAAATAAATAATTAAAAAAAATTTCTACAAAACTATCTTATTTTCTTATGCTATTAAACATTGAAAAACTCAAAAAATTATTTTCTCAAAAAATTTTAAATAAAAAGAAACGAGATAAATTCCTAAAACTTTGATTTGATAAGATTTACGGCTCTCAAATCTCATTAATAAAAAATTAAAATATTCTTTGGTCTACTAAACTTCGAACTTTTTCCTTCAACTGTTTAGGAGCTGTTTGGTAATGTAACCAGAACAACAGTTTTCAATGTTTAAACAACTTTACACATATTTTCACACACTTTTTTATTCACACGTATTTTCAAAATATACAAACAATATTACTAGAACAACATTACCAATTAGTGACCAAAGTTTTTGGTTTTGGCGCTTTACTGTCTACATTTACGTCAATCTCAGCCGTGAATTATGGCAGTTTTTATTGAAAGAACAAGGAAATTACTTGTAGATAGTGATTTTTTAAATCTCAATTCTTTGAGGCTCCCTAGAAACTGTGAGGGAAATTCTAAAATTACTATAAAATATTTATAAAGTTAGGTGTCTAAAACATGATCTGTGTTATTTAATCAACATAATAAATTATTGTTTTGTGACTTGGTGACATGTTAATATGTAACTAGCTTATAACCCCATGTATATGCATAAATACACTTAAAAATATACAATAAGATGCATAATATAATTCTTATATATATAATTTAAATACTATTGATAGTCATTTTTTATATTTTGTTAACACTTAAAAAAATTTTGTAAAGATATTATTAGGTATAAAATGTAAATTGTCCATATTTTTTTAAATAAAATTATTGTGAAGCACTTTTTTTTTTTTTAATGGTTCATTTATTCTAGACTTTTTAGTTTTTGTACTTAATTACTCACTTGGATGAATATTTACAATATGGTTCCACATTTGATTCTAAAATTAAGAAATAAAACTCTTTATTAGGATACATGACGCAAAATTGAAACTCTAATTTGTAATTCTAATTTGAGTTTCTCTCAACTTCACCTATTATTATATATATAAATATACAAATAAGTAATCAAATTTGTAATTTTTTTTTTTTATTATCTATAACTTTTTTTATCATATTATTCAAGTTTATTTCTTATCACATTAGTTTGTAATGCCATGCCAGTTTGTAAAATTTTATAGTATTTTTAGCATTTTTTTAGTTATCAAGTGTTAGTAAATTTATGATTACAATTTTCTTTTAATTAATGATTGCAATATTTATTAGATAGAATTCTATTTTATACATTTACTATTCTTTTTTTCTTTTTAGGAACTACCGATTCCATTTACTATTCTAGCTCAATATAATGATATTTTCTTCAAATTCAGTTATTTTCATGCATCACTACAAGAAAAAAGCCTATTAGCGACCAAGAAATTTTGACGAACCCAAAAAGCCCTCTCAAAAAATCTTATTTGTGATGGCAAAATAAAGCCCTCGCAAATACTTGGTAAAATGTGAAATATTTGTAACCAACAAGAAAAGCCGTTGCAATTATGTGTTATATGTTAGGGTTTGTGCCCTAAAATCCAATTTATTGGCATGTCATAAATAATTAAATTGTTTATTTATATGAGACTATTTATGAACTAATGGGACATTATCTTAGTCAATGAGATGCATAGTATGTGATTTATGTGAAAAGTCACAGAAAGATATAAATCACAAGTTCTTTGTAAACTCATAGTTTTAGTTCGTAGTCGGTGATGAAATTGGACATTTCATCTGCGAAGACTATAACATATCAACTACGATGATTTGTCTTGATCATGGAAGTGGAGACTTCTAGTTGATATGTTTTAAGAGTTAAGACATATTGAACTGGACCGCTGTGAGATTTATTATTATTCTAATGACTGTCAAATGAATAATAAATCTCATTCTAATGACTGTCAAATGAATAATAAATCTCACGACTTCTATTTACATCAACTCTAAATCCTGAGAGGATAATGGACCTGATCATGAGATGTAGGTTGCTTTGATATATCAGGAGTGAGATCTATAAGTTATGGTCAAAACCTCAGTATGTTGGGCAACCACATTTAGTGTTGATGGAACATATATTCTCAAGATGGAATTCATAATCTCTTCACGGAGATATAAAATATTCCCTTGAGATAAGTTTAATGGGTTTTGTTATTCAGAGTGTTGGGCCCAACCACTTTAGTAAAGAGTTACTAAAGTATATATATTTGTGAAATTGGATTTCATAAATATATATTGAATAACATAAAGGATTAAACCGGGAACTCAAGGATTAAGATATAGTAATCTATAAAGTGGCAGTCAACATTTTATGATTTTGTATTACTACGAATATTTTAATGAAAGGGTTGTATGTATAATAAAGTCTTGGGATATAATTTATTAATAAGGCCTAGAGTGCAATTATATTCTTATAGTGGTATTGAATATAATTAATGGTAACTTTGGGCTTGTCAAGAGTTGACGGAAAAGCCCAAGGTCCATTGGAGTTAGAGTCTTATTTGTTCCCTTTGGTCCCATCTCAAGCCACAAACTAAAACCCAATTGGGTAGGCCCAAAAGGCTAACCCAATTAGATAATTAGTCATTATTTAATAAGAGTCATTAAATAAAGAAACTAAGAGAATAGTTTTAACGTACGTATGATAAAAAGAAAAGAAATCAGTTTTTCTCCACAAGGAGAAGAAGAAGGATTTTTTCTTTGAGAGTCTATGTACAAAAGACTGATTAAGAGACCACACATCTTGGGCACCATGTGGAATTGAGATGAAGATTAAAGGTATTCTCAAGTTTGGTTTTGAAACTCACTGCATCAAGGTACGCATCTTTTTCTTTATTCTAGAATTCATGGTTACATGTTTATCATTCATGATTGAAGTAGATCCGTTTTTTTTTTGTTGCTTCCGTTGCATGTGTTTTTGTATGAGATGCAAAAACCAAATTATTCCAACATTATAGCCATCACAAATACTAATATTTTGGAGGGAAATTTTCCCTCCATATTATTTGCGAGGGACAATTAAAAATCTCTCGCAAAAAGTGTATTATTTGTTACGGTTAAAAAAAGGCCGTTACTAATACAAAATTATTTGTGAGGGCTAGGATTGACCTTCACAAATAATCATTAAAATGTCAAAATTTTTGGAGGGAAATGTTCCCACCAAATTATTTCCGAGGGACAATTAAAATTCCTTGCAAAAAGTTTATTTTTTGTGCGGGTTAAAAATATGCCCTTACTAATACTAAATTATTTGCGAGGGTCATGATTGACCTTCGCAAAAAGTCATAAAAATATTAATTTTTTTTTAGATAAAAGTTATTCTAAAATTCAAAGAAAAAAAAAACATATAAACATATAGAACTTTGTATTCTTTAGATAAACCTTTTGTTTATGGTCTAAAAAAAAACCTTTTATATATATCCTATATAAGAAAGGCTTGTCCTCATTTTCTAAACAATTGTACTATAAAAAAATGATTGCACTTTCAACTTTAAAATGGTAGCCTAAAATTCAAGAATTTCAGTCTTTCGTACTCTCTCTCTCTCTCTCTCTCTCTCTCTCTCTCTCTCTCTCTCTCTCTCAAAAGTGAATAAAATTTTCTTCCTATGAAAATAATGCATAAAAGATGAGTTTATAGATCAAATGGTAAATTACATCTGATTAGCATGAAAATTGGCATGCATGTTAAGAACATATAGAACACGTAATCCAATGATTGGATTTTCAAAATATGAATTCAATAATAAGTTATTGGGTGATGTAACATTTTTTAGAGTTACATCATGTGTAACTTAAACTCAACTCTGTATTTCTTAATTCAATGTGAATTTTGACAAATCTACCGTTAGATTACATAATCTTCATATATTTTTCATGCTTTTAAAATTTCAAGGTGATCAAATATTAATTTCCATGTCATCGATTAATTGTTTAAATTCAAGTTTTTGTAGTTTAAAATAATACATAAAAGATGAGTTTATAGGTCATATGGTAAATTATATTCGATTGGCATGAAAATTGGCATGCATATTAAGAACATATAGAGCATGTAATCCAACGGTTGGATTTTCAAAATATGAATTCAATAATAAGTTATTAGATGGTGTAACATTTTTTAGAATTATGTCAAGTGTAAATTGAACTCAACCCTATATTTCTTAATTCGATGTGAGTTTTGACAAATATAACGTGAGATTATATTATCTTCATATATTTTTCAACTTACAAATTTTCAAGGTAATCAAAAATTAATAGTCATGTGATCAATCAATTGTCTAGATTCAAGTTTTAGTAGTTTAAAATAATGCATAAAAGATGAGTTTATAGATCAAATGGTAAATTACATCCGATTGGCATGAAAATTGGCATGCATGTTAAGAACATATAGAACATGTAATCCAACGGTTGAATTTTCAAAATATGAATTCAATAATAAATTATTGGGTGGTGTAACATTTTTTGAATTACATCAGGTGTAACTCGAACCCAACTCTATATTTCTTAATTTGATGTGAATTTCAACAAATCTACCGTTAGATTATATTATCTTCATATATTTTTCATGCATACAAAATTTCAAGGTAATCAAAGATTAATGGCCATGTCATCAATCAATTGTCTTGATTCAAGTTTTTGTATTTTAAAATAATGCATAAAATATGAGTTTATAAATCAAATAGTAAATTACATCCGATTGGCAAGAAAATTGGCATGCATGTTAAGACCATATAGAATATGTAATCCAATGATTGGATTTTCAAAATATGAATTCAATAATAAGTTATTGGGTGGTGTAACATTTTTTAAAGTTACATCAGGTGTAACTTGAACTCAATCCTATATTTCTTAATTCGATGTGAATTTTACAAAACTACCGTTAGATTACATTATCTTCATATATTATTCATAGTTACAAAATTTCAAGGTGATCAAAGATTAATAGGCATGTCATCAGTCAATTGTCTAAATTCAAGTTTTTGTACTTTAAAATAAAGTATAAAAGATAAGTTTATAGAACAAATGGTAAATTACATCCGATTGGCATTAAAATTGGTATGCATGTTAAGAACATATAGAACATGTAATCAAACGATTGGATTTCCAAAATATGAATTTAATAATAAGTTACTAGGTGGTGTAACATTTTTTAGAGTTACATCGGTGTAACTTGAACCCAACCCTATATTTCTTAATTCAATATGAATTTTGACAAATCTACCGTTAGATTACATTATCTTCATATATTTTTCATGCTTACAAAATTTCAAGTTGATCAAAGATTAATTGGCATGTCATCACTCAATTGCCTAAATTCAAGTTTTGTAGTCTAAAATAACGCATAAAATATGTGTTTAAAGATCAAATGGTAAATTACATCCAATTGGAATGAAAATTGGCATGCATGTTAAGAATATACAAAACATGTAATCCAATGGTTGGATTTTCAAAATATGAATTCAATAATAAGTTATTAGGTGGTGTAACATTTTTTAAAGTTACATCAGGTATAACTTGAACGCAATCCTATATTTCTTAATTTGATGTCAATTTTTACAAATCTACCGTTAGATTACATTATCTTCATATATTTTTCAAGTTTACAAAATTTCAAAGTGATCAAAGATTAATAAACATGTCATCAATCAATTTTTTAAATTCAAGTTTTTATTATTTAAAATAATGCATAGAATTTGAGTTTATAGATCAAATAGTAAATTACATCTGATTGGTATGAAAATTGGCATGTATGTTAAGACCATATAAAATATGTAATGCAATGGTTGGATTTTCAAAATATGAATTCAATAATAAGTTATTGGGTGATGTAACATTTTTTAGAATTACGTCAGGTGTAAATTAAACCCAACCTTCTATTAGTATCGGGACCATCTATTAAGTATGATCAAGTTTGACTAATCTTAACTAAACTTTGACCGCACATTTCTTTAAATCCAACCATTTAATTGTAACCATAATTTACCAAAATGAACCTTTCATTACACTCTTCAAATTCAATGATTAGATTTCAAATCTAAGAATGGTACGTGATGGACATGTGTTGTGTACTTATATGGCTATATATATTCTCTCAATTTGACCATCCAATTGATCTAAAATTTTACCAATTACCATACTCTTCAATCCTAATGATCAAGATTTGAATATGAATTTCACCAAGTCCAATGGTATCAGAACCATCTATTAAGTTTGATCGAGTTTGACCAACTTTGACTAAACTTTAACAATGTATTTCTCTAAATCCAATCGTTTGATTGTCACCATAATTTACTAGAATTAACCTTTCATTATACTCTTCAAATCTAACGGTTATATTTCAAATCTAAGTATGGTGCATGATGGACATGTGTTGTGTACTTGTATGGTTATGTTTACTCAATTTGATTATCCAATTGGTCTCAAATTTTACCAACACCAATATGTCACCATACTCTTCAATCCTATTGATTAAGATTTGAATATGAATTTCACCAAGTCCAGTGGTCTCGAGACTATCTATTAAGTTTGACCGAGTTTGACCAACTTTGACCGTGCATTTTTCTAAATCCTACCGTTTGGTTGTTATTGATCTAAGAATATGAGTTATATTTTGGGAAGAACACAAAGAACATAAACATGTTCTTCCAAAAAATTAATAATAATGAAAGGAATAAAAAAATTAATTTAATTATCTTGTTTTACTTTTAAAAATTTTAGAAATTGAAAATAGTTTTAATTTTTATGTGATTTATTATTTATTTAAATGTTGATGTGAAATTTTTACTAGGGTATAGCAATATTTTTATAACCGGTTGCAATAGTTATTAGACAAAACATTTTTTTTTATCCTAAAAGTTAAATTTTCCCAATATTTTTTTTATCCTTCACACAAAATTTCCCACACGCATAAATTTTGTTTCCCAAAATTTTCATTCCAAGCTCTTGCTCATTTAACTTGCACCTCGCCATGGCCTTTAGATCCTTTAACTTGTACTCTCTAAAATTCATTATTTTATTACTTAAGCTTTATTATTTTTATTAAAGAAAACTCTAATTATATAGCCTTATCCAAAAAAATAAAAAATAAAAAACTATAGGACAAGCTTTCCCCCCATATTTTTTTTCTTCCCGCGAAAATTTTTCCCCAATTTTTCATTTCCCACTTTTTTTTTTTTTTTTTTTAGCGTGTTTCTTTTCCTTCTTTCTTTTCATTTCCCACTTCTCTCCCCTCACACCTCTTCTCTCCCCTCACGCTGCCACCCCTAGCCATCGATCTGCTCTCTCTCCCATCACGCCGGAGTCACAATCCGAAGCCACCATCGACTTGTAAAGCCCCCTCACAGTCCAATCGATTTCAGGTTGTTCAGGTAAGCTGAAAAACAGCGTTGTCATCTTCTCTGAAACTTTTTACAGTTCTTCTCAGCTCTGATTCTAATGTTGTTATTATATTTGATGATATCTAGTTTGTCTTTGTTTTTTTTGAATCTGAATAAATATATTATAAGATTCTGTTGGCTTTAGATGTTACGCTACCTCTGAATATGTTTCTCATCTGATTAACTGTTGTTTTGTCTTCCTAGATTTGCTTTCTGGGTTCTGTTTGGTTTTGTCTCTCTTAGCTTTTTTATTTTTTCCAAAGTTTATGCGGTCTGTAATTTGTGACAACGTTGTTTACTATGTCATATATGTATTATTGGGGTTTATTGGTAAGATCTGCTTAGGTTTGATTTCGATGGAGACCTTAGGTGTAAGGTCAATGAGTTGTGTAGTATACCATAAAATCGTGTTATTATTATGAGTTTGTTAATGGGATCTTGATCTGGTCGCTGGTGTGTTTTAAGTCGTTTTGACCAACTCAATTATATGATGATGACCTGGTGCATGCGTATTCAGTTGTCTTTGAACTTGTTGATTGAAGAAACCTGATGATAGTTTATGGTTGTGGGCCTTGTGGCATGTTTTGTTAATATCAATATTCACTGGAATGGTATGATTGTTGAATTTCATTGTGTCTGCCTGGGATAAGTGTGCTTAATTCATATTTTTTGGTCCCATACCAATACATCTTTTAACCTAATACTTTTCATTTCAACTTTTATTTACTCTCATCATCATTATCAATTACCGTAGATTTATTATGTTGTGCTTTTTTTTTTTTTTTTTCAATGCCATAACATACAGAGTATAACAATATTATCTTTTTTTGTTTGATGTTTCGAGTGCCCACATGTTGTTTGTCAAAAGTTCTGTGAATAAACCTATGCCATTTACTTTCAAATGTACCATGATTATTTTGCTTCTTACAAGAACTTATGATGGAAACTTTTTGACATTTTTTACTACCTCACTCTGCTCGAGTACATTAAGTTTGGCAATAATTAAAGACATTGAACAAGTTTGGAAAAAAAAAAAAAACTGAAGCTTGATCTATAATGGGATCAGTTTCAATTGATACCCTAGGATACTAGCAGTGTGCCTCATATATCAACTTCTCATTTTTATGTATATTTGAATTTCATTAGCACTTGTCACTTTCAGAATCATGTAGACCATAGGGGTGATGTAATTTATGCACACCACTTGTTTGACTCTCACAGACTTTTTGGGCTCCCTCATGTTCTTATGATTGCCTCTCTCGTGAATAAGACCATAGGAATTTGTTTTTCTTGAACCAAAATATTTAACTAATATCAATTTATGCAAAATGTTTGTTAAAGTTTCTGATTAGTGGTGTTTAGAATTTACAAGTCATAATAATATTATATACTAAATTACATGTCCCTGTGTATGCAAAATGTTTGTTAAAGGTTCCCCTCTCTGTGGGGATTCTGTTGACTGGCTTGAATTTATGAGTTCTAAG
Source organism: Quercus glauca (assembly GCA_023736055.1). NCBI lineage: Eukaryota > Viridiplantae > Streptophyta > Magnoliopsida > Fagales > Fagaceae > Quercus > Quercus glauca. The sequence goes on along the minus strand of CM043325.1, from coordinate 18,706,498 downwards.
CTGGTTCAATAAAATTATGCCATAAATATTTCACCCCATTTCCCATGGAAACTTCACAAACATGGGATCAACTGGTTATCATGTTTTTTAAAGTCCTTGCCCCCACCTAGTATGATGCCTAATTGCATATATTTTATGTCATTAAAGAATGATTGGTTAGTGGTGACAAGTGAGATTTATTTTTCACATTATTTCTTCATTATTTGTGGTTTACATTTTTCACAGTTGTTACATTATTTTAATTTATATTTAATTTTGATAATGGTTTAAGTAATCAAATTAAGTTATTATTATTGTTAAATTAAAAAAAAAAAAGGTTATTACTGTTGTTTATGATATATTATATGATTATATTTGATATAGTAATATGTGTACTTATTTATTGAAGTATTGATACAAATACAAATTCACTTTAATTGTTTCATTTTAACTCATGTTTTTTTTTATTTTTTTTTATTTTAAGGACTAGCAGAGATGAAGAGGACAACTCAAACAATAACATGGAGGTCGAAACAACTTGGATGATGACTTAGAGGAAAACTAATGTAGATCTTGTCATAATTCTAGTTGTTTAAGTTTAAAACAATATTTTTATGTCATGGTTTAATTTCAGGATTTTTTTTTTGTATATTCTATATTTTAAAGTTTGAACTTATAAAATTTTTTATGTTTCGATGGATCAATTTTTAGTAATCATTATACTATTGTAACAGGATAATTAAACAAAAGTTATATAAAATAACTTAAAAATAAATAAATAATAAAATATTTAAAATATTATATAAAATATTATCACTGATGACATAAAAATTTGGTCATAAATAATTTTATAGTGACGACAAAGCCCCTTTTAATTTATAGAATAGTGACGCTACTTAATCCCTTGTAAAAACATTTTAAGTAATAGCTTAACATCGTCACTATTATTTCTAACTAATTGCGAGGGGTTAAAAGCCCTCACAAATAAATTTTAACAACGATACTGTGGGTGAGAAAGCTCAACGCTATATGTTGGGCCCGAGGCCCAATACAAATATGACTCTCTGTCCGAAGAGGGTAAAAGCATCAGTGCTTCGCCATCCTGGTGAGAGCGCAACCTGTAGGGGATAAACACTCCGTCCGAAGACAACATGTTTGGCCGAAGAGACCATATCCAACAGACCTGCCCAGGAGCTGATCGAGTAGAGATGCTGAAGATTTCCCTGCGAGGGCTGAGCCCTGGGCATGTCTAACCGCGTGGCTGTCATGAAATATCTTACCAATAAAGCTGCCACCGCCACATTTAATGCACTGCAGCAACTTTTCTGGTCGCATTTATGTGGAGAAGACACCTAAACAGTGTATCTTCACCCACCACCACTCACTGCAGGTTAAAGCAAACGGCTGATGTGACTAGTACTCAAGTGGGCGCCTAGATGAAGGACAAGTGTGCGATGAGGATGGGAAAAGGGTGTATATATAAGTGTGGCAAGCATCACAGAGAGGGGGGGGGGAAGAAAATTGTATTCATTAAGCTTTTGGATATTAATTCTCTTCGAACCGAGGTCTTTCTATTAGATATTAGCTCCAATCTTCTTTCCCCTTTTTTCTTAGACGTATAACACTTGCATGAACCGTTGCTAACTTCACCTCCAGTCCAGTTGTTTAACCCATTCTCTACAAATTTATTGTTGGGCATTTGTTAGGCTCGTAATACGCGGGTTCGGTACCCGGCCCGACAAATTTGGACCCTACAATTGGCGCCGTCTGTGGGGAGCAGCTTGAGCAAAGGTGGAAGCAACACCTCAAAAGATGGCTGAACCGAGGCAACGACCAGCAGAGTCCAGGTCATCTAAGCACACTGATCCTTTTCTTCATCTGGAACGGAGGCAGGACCGTGAGGGAAGTATACACACTGCACGCGGCGACCAAAACCAGTCGCATGGAGAGAGTCATATGTCCCATGCAGAGAAAAACAAGACCATGCAGGAGGAAATCGATAGGTTAAAGAGGGAGTTGCGCCATGCAAAGAGGAAACGCAGTCCTTCGTACTCTCAGGAAGATTCTGACGACGAACGGGATGTCAGCTACAGACAGAAACGTCGTACGCCGGTCAGCGAATCCTTTACCTATGAAGAAATGCGTCATGACGAGAGGAACCCTAAAAATCCCTTACTGAGGGGTGCAGGGAACGATGCTATGAGCAAAGCTCTAGATCAGATCTCCAGGTCTCCTTTTACACGTAACATCGAGGGTGCCAGACTTCCCAGGCGTTTCCACCAACCTACATTCACCATCTACAATGGCCGGACCGACCTAGTGGAACATGTCAGCCATTTTAACCAGCGGATGGCAGTCCACTCCAGGGACGAAACCCTGATGTGCAAAGTTTTCCCCTTCAGTTTGGGACCAATAGCCATGAGATGGTTCGATGGTCTGAAAGCAAACACTATTAGCTCTTTCCAAGAGCTAACCCAAGCTTTTGGGTCCCGTTTCGTCACTTACCGAAGGGTTCCTTAGTCCGTGACCTCACTGTTGTCCGTCAGCATGAAAGGGAACGAGACTCTGAAGTCGTATTCGGATAGATTTTGGGAAACGTACAATGAGGTAGAGGAAGATTGTGAATCGATGGCCATTGGCTCTTTTAAACTGGGCCTCCCCACTGAACATCCCCTGAGAACGTCTTTGACGCGCAAGCCTGCCACCAGTATACGCCAGTTGATGGACAGGATTGATAAGTACAAAAGGGTTGAGGAAGATCAGCAGCAGAGTAAAGGAAAGGAGAAGGTTATCCCTCAGGAGGGGAGGGATTTCAGGTCGGACAGGGAGAATCACAACAGGCCGAGGAAGGATTGGGCTGGGCAAAGCGCAGCGAACTTCCAGACGGTCAGTGCAGTTTTTCGCGAACCAGTACACCAAGTCCTGGATAAGATAAAAAACGAACCATTCTTCAAAAGGCCGAACAAGATGGTAGGAAATCCTGAAAGGCGCAACCACAATCTTTATTGTCAGTACCACCTCGACCACGGGCATACTACGGAGGATTGCATGAGCCTATGGGACCATCTGGACCAGCTGGTCAGCGAAGGCAGGTTAAAGCACCTCCTGCACCACTCATACGGTCAGAGAGACCAAACAAGCACAGGGCCCAGGAGGGGTGATTTTATAAAACCTCCCTTGGGGACAATCAATGTTATTTTTGCTGCACCAGGGAGGACGGGGTCCTGCCCATCCAGGGTATTGTCAGTTGCTCGGGTGCCCTCGGATAAGGTTAATAAAGGGCCGAAGATGCCAAGGACGGACGTCCCAGTTTTGGGTTTTTCGGAAGAGGACAAGGTCGGGACTATCCAGCCGCATGATGATGCCCTGGTAGTGACTCTCAGAATAGGTGGGTACGACGTGAAGAGGGTAATGGTAGATCAGGGCAGCGCTGCAGAGATTATGTACCCAGACCTGTACAAGGGGCTGAACTTATCCCCCGAAGACTTAACTCCATACAGTTCCCCTTTGGTCAGCTTCGACGGCAAAGTGATCATTCCGAAGGGTCAGATCAGACTGCCTGTGCAAACCGGTCCTGAAACGGTTGAAGTAGATTTTATAGTGGTGGATGCCTACTCACCCTACACCGCCATAGTAGGCAGACCTTGGCTTCATACCCTTGGGGCAGTATCCTTCACACTACACCAAAAGATTAAATATCCGTCTGAAGGAGTGGTCGAAGAGAATCGAGGGGATCAGTCTACGTCCAGACAGCGTCTGGTAGCAGCTATCCAACACCAACCCCGGGCTGAGCCCTCAGACTGTGATGAAGAGAAGTTATAGCAATTAAAGCCATCGGCGCTGGAAGCCGAAGTCTCGGCCGAAGAGGCAGAATGCGAGAGCTTGGTAAGGGTAGTTGTCGACGACGACCCAGAGAAGTTCTTTCAAGTCGGATCCATGCTGCCCCTCCAGGAGAGGAAGGAGCTGGTAGAGTTCCTCAGGGCCAACGCTGATGTGTTTGCATGGGACTCCGCGGAGGCCCCGGGAGTAAGTCCAGAGTTCATTTGCCACCATCTGAACATTAATCCCAACATTATCCCTAAGAAACAACCGCTCCGACGTCCGTCGAGGGAACACGCTGACGCGGTCAGGGATGAAGTGACGAAACTCAAGCAGGTAGGAGCTATCAAGGAGATCTTTTACCCCGAGTGGCTGGCTAACACGGTGGTGGTAAAGAAGAAAAACGGAAAATGGCGGGTGTGCGTGGACTTTATCGATCTTAATAGGGCTTGTCCAAAGGATCCTTTTCCCATGCCGAAGATAGACCAACTAGTTGATGCTACTGTTGGGCACCCTCGGATGAGTTTCTTGGACGCGTTTCAAGGTTATCATCAGATACCCCTAGCTCTCGCCGACCAGGAGAAAACAGCTTTTGTGACCCCCGTGGGGAATTATCACTACAAGGTGATGCCGTTCGGCTTGAAAAAAGCAGGGGCTACCTATCAAAGGATGATGACCAGGATGTTTGAGCCATAATTGGGTAAAAGCATGGAAGTTTACATTGATGACATGGTAGTGAAAAGCAAGGTCGTAGCCGAGCACGTTGCGGATCTTGGAGATGTCTTTGAAGTCCTGAGGACGCACAAGTTACGCTTGAATGCATCCAAGTGTTCGTTTGGTGTCGGATCAGGCAAATTCCTGGGGTATATGGTCACTCATAGGGGAATCGAAGTTAACCCCGATCAGATAAAGGCCATCAACAACTTGCGAGCTCCTCGGAATCCCAAGGAAATTCAGAAGCTGACTAGGATGACCGCTGCCCTCAATAGGTTCATTTCCAGATCGGCAGACAGGTGCAGGCCTTTCTTCTCACTAATCAATAAGTGGAAAGATTTTGAATGGACGGAGGAATGTGCTACTGCCTTCCAGCAACTTAAGGACTACCTGGCTAAACCCCCCATCATGTCCAGCCCCCAGCCGGATGAAGTCTTGTTTGCTTACATTGCCGTGGCCCCTAATGCTGTAAGTTTGGTGCTGATCCGAACAGACTGTGGTGTGCAAAAGCCAGTTTACTACGTAAGCAAGTCGCTACAAGAAGCCGAAATCCGCTATTTGCCACTAGAGAAAGCCATTCTGGCAGTTGTGCTGGGTACTAAGAAGTTGCCCCATTATTTTCAAGCTCACACCGTTATAGTCCTCACCCAGCTCCCACTCAGAGCCGTACTCCGAAGCGCCGACTACACAGGAAGAATTGCCAAATGGGGGACGATGCTAGGGGCTTTTGATATCAAGTACATGCCGCGCACGTCAGTGAAGGGCCAGGTCCTTGCAGACTTGGTTGCCGAGTTCACAGAACCCCATTTAGAGGAAGCAGCACAAACTCTAGGCGCGGAAGGAAAACAAGTCAGCACGATTGCGTCACAAAGCACCTTGCCATAGGAAGTGTATGTAGACGGCGCATCAAATCAGAGGGGCTCAGGCATAGGGCTAGTGTTGATATCCCCCGAGAAATCATCATTGAAAAAGCCTTAAGGCTAGACTTCTCGGCAACGAATAACGAGGCAGAATATGAGGCTCTATTGATGGGAATGAAGATGGTACGAAAAATGGGAGGAAAGTCTGTTGAGATATCCTCAGACTCAAAGTTGATCGTCGGCCAAGTGCTGGGAGAATTCGAAGCAAAAGACGAGAGGATGCAGGCATATTTGAACCTGGTCAAGTCCCTACAGTCAGAGTTTGAATGTTTTACCCTTCGGCACGTCCCTAGAAGTGGCAACACGCATGCCGATTCTCTGGCTACACTTGCCACCTCTTCGGCGCAGGAATTACCAAAGGTCATCCTGATTGAGGACGTACAGAGGCCTGTGGAGTTAAGAAAAAAGGTACTCCAAGTTCACTGCGTCAGAACCAGCCCATGCTGGATGGAACCCATCATCAAGTTCTTGAGGGACGATGTGTTGCCCGAAGAAAGGGTGGAAGCGGACAAAATACGGAGAAAAGCTACAAGGTTCTGGCTGTCCGAAGACCATAAACTGTACAAACGATCCTATTCGGGCCCATATTTGTTGTGCATGGCCCCCGAAGCGGCAGAATCGTTGTTAGAAGAACTGCATGAAGGAATCTGTGGGAGCCATACTGGAGGGAGATCTCTAGCTCATCGAGCTATTACTCAGGGTTATTGGTGGCCAAATATGCAGAGGGAGGCTCATGAGTACGTGAAAAAGTGCGACCAGTGCTAGCGGTTTGCGCCAAACATACATCAACCTGGTGGAACACTTAATCCGCTATCCAGCCCATGGCCTTTTACTCAATGGGGTCTGGACATCGTAGGCCCTTTCCCTAAGGTAGCAGGAAACAGGAAGTTCTTGCTGGTCGGAACGGACTATTTCACCAAGTGGGTAGAAGCTGAGCCTCTAGCAAATATCAGGGACGTAGACGTGAAGAAGTTCATTTGGAAAAACATCATCACCAGATTCGGAGTCCCACATACCCTCATCTCGGACAACGGGCTTCAGTTCGATAGCAAAGCTTTTAGAAGCTATTGCAGTGAGCTGGGAATTACAAATAGATACTCCACCCCCGCCTACCCCCAAGGAAACGGGCAAGCCGAAGCCATTAATAAAGTCTTAGTTAACGGGTTAAAGAAGAGGTTGGATGATGCGAAGGGTAGATGGGTAGAGGAACTACCCCACGTATTGTGGGCATATAGAACCACGCCTCGTAGGTCCACGGGGGAGACCCCTTTTTCAATGACCTATGGGGCTGAAGCCGTTATACCTCTCGAGACTGGGTTCCCAACCCACAGGATTAGCTCTTTTGACCCAACCAACAACGATAGGCAGCTGGAAAAGAGTCTGGATCTAATTGAAGAACGAAGGGAAAGCGCAATGGTCCGATTGGCGCACTACTAGCAGAAACTCAAACAGGGCTATGACATCAATGTGAGGTTGAGACCCCTTGAGCCTGGTGATCTTGTCCTAAGGAATGTGGTAGGGAATGCAAAGAATCTAGCATGGGGAAAACTGGGACCGAATTGGGAAGGTCCATATCGTATCACTTCGAGGGCCGGCATCGGAGCATACTTCCTAGAAGACTTGGATAATCATGTAGTGCCCCGACCATGGAATGTAAACAACCTCAAAAGGTACTACTATTAAAAGGATTTTGCTTTCAGCCATGATTGCGTTTTCTGTTATTCTTGGTTCCTTTAAGTGTTTAAACTTAAATCCGATCATGCCTGTAGTCCTCGGACCAGATGATTTGGGTTAGTTAACACTCCTCCACGATCCTTTAAGTGTTTAAACTTAAATCCAATCATGCCTGTAGTCCTCGGACCAGATGATTTGGGTTAGTTAACACTCCTCCACGATCCTTTAAGTGTTTAAACTTAAATCCGATCATGCCTGTAGTCCTCGGACCAGATGATTTGGGTTAGTTAACACTCCTTCACGATCCTTTAAGTGTTTAAACTTAAATCCAATCATTCCTGTAGTCCTCGGACCAGATGATTTAGGTTAGTTAACACTCCTCCACGATCCCCTAAGTGTTTAAACTTAAATCCAATTATGCCTGTAGTCCTCGGACCAAATGATTTGGGTTAGTTAACACTCCTCGACGATCCCCTAAGTGTTTAAACTTAAATCTAATCATGCCTGTAGTCCTCGGACCAGATGATTTGGGTTAGTTAACACTCCTTTACGATTTTCTTAAACGCTTAACCTTAAACTCAATCACGCATGCAGTCCTCGGAGCAGTTGATTGGGTTTAGTGGGCACGCTCACGTTACTAGTCTAATCTGACGTTTGGCGGAATATGTAGACTTAAGCAAAATTACGTCAGCTATTATTGCCATAATTCTTTGTTTTAGCTACATGTAGAAGATTACCATGTTTCTGATTTATTCTTAATTACCAAACTGTCATTATCAGCCATAATAACGCAATCTGACAAGCACTACAAAGACAACAAGTAACAAAAATAAACTATTTCATTCATTAAAAGGCGATTTCATTACAAAAATGGCAAAAAGTATCCAAGCAATTACACAGGCTGAACGTCCTAAGCTTTATCTTGAGGTGCTGGGTTAGGCTTTGGCAAATCGCCCGTGTCTCCGGGCTGAAGAGGGGCATGGCTCGTCTCGGCTGGGGCTGAGGGATTCTGATCGGCCGAGGGCGCTTCCAAGGTTTCAGGCACCTCACTTATATCAGGATCATAGTAGATGCTCCCAGGTTGCCTTAAAGCTGACTCTGCAGGAACTCCAGCTGCGTCGAGGCATTTGCTCCACGAAATGTCGCAGTAGCCCCTGCAGACCTTGGCGAACTCCTCAGTCAGCCTTTCTTGGGTCTCTTGCACCCCCAGCATATAAGCAGCCTGCTTCTCAGCCTCAACTGCTTCCTTGGCCAATTGGGCGTCCTCCTTGGCCAACTTGGCAGCATCTTTGGCCTTTTCCAGCTCACCGCGAAGTTCCGTTACCAGCGCCTTCTGTGTTTCTAGATTAATTTCAGTGGTGTAGAGCTTCTGGCGTTGGTCTTCGGCTTGCTTTTCAGCAGTCTTCAGGCCTGCCTCTATGTTTCTCCTTGCCTTCGCCTCCTCTTTAAGCTGCTCGGAGAGGCGAGCGCTCTCGTCCTTTGCCTTGCCCAAAGCTATCTCGATGTCCCCCCTGGATCGAGCCTCAGCTTGTACCTGCACGTCCTTCCTTTTCACCCACTCCTCGGCCACGTAGATTTGCTGGGCGATCTGCATGGCAACAAATAAATTTGACGTAAAGTTATGAACGCCCATGAAGACTACAAAAGGGGCTACAAAAGAGCACTTATCTTACCATGCCTAAATCCTTTTTGAGGGACAGAAATAGCTCCTGCTCGCTGAAACGCCGATAGGAATCCATGTCCTTCGGAAGGAGGAGAGGCTGCTCCAGCGCCTCTGCTATGTACCCAGCCTTCCCTCCAGCGTAATTTCGGAGAGAGGCGTCGCAAGGGATGTCCGCGCCATCCAGCGTCAGCTTAGGGGACCACGACTGAGTCCCTCGCCGCACGTCCGCGACCACATTCTCCTCCCTACTCTCGGTAGAAGAAGCCCGTTTGCCCCTCGTATCGTGGGTCTTCTTCTGCTGCTTGGGGCCCTTAGGAGGGACCACCTCCCCCTCCTCAACATCAGTCACTTCTGTCACCACCCTTTTCTTCTTCAGATCAGGTAGCGTTTTTAGTCCAGAATCCCTTGGGGTGGGAGGAGGAGGGGGTGGTGGTGGGAGGTTAGTCGTGGGCTGGGACGTGCCAGTACCCTTCGTCGCAGTTTTCGGCCTCCTGTTCTTCATCAGCTGATTTAGACTCTGCATGTCTTCCTCTTCAGAGTCGTCTGGCAAAGCCAAGTTTAAGAGTGGGGCAGCTGATTGTCTGTCAAGCGCCTCTTCGGCCGATATGATTTGAACCTCCTCTGAGGTTTCCTCTTCGAACTTGAACTGGTCGATCTGCGCGTCAAGCGAAGGGGTGGAAGAAGCGACTCTTTCCTCGGCTGCGGGTTCAAGGGGCACTTGTTGAACGGGCTGAACTAGTACTGGGATGCCCTGCGGATTAGGATGGGGCACCGGGGCAAGGTCAAAGGGTGCTAAAAAGGTTTTCCTTGCCGCGTCAATGCGGTTTATGCGGCGATCCCCGAGTATTATTGTGTTGCCTCTCGGCTGAAGTTCGGTCTTCGGAGTGTAGCCGAGAATGAGGAGAACAGACCTAAGCTGTCCGTCTTCTCTAACAAAAATCTCTGACCGAAGAAGGTAGTTCAGAGCCGCAGTGTTCGAGAGACTCAGCCGAGGAGCTACGTTTCTTCTATCTGTAAACATGGCAATAGAACTGTCAGAGGATTGCAATATGACGAAAGGAAGACCGAATAGCTAGAAGCAAAAAAGTTAGAAAAGCTCAAGGGGGAATGTCCCACCTGGCGCTCCTAGCTGGGTTGGGCAATGAATTCCATCATACCAGGCACCCGAGACGATCAGATAATCGTCCTTCATCCCTTTGTTAGACTTGGGGAGACCGGAGAGAAGTTTGACGACATCAGAACGGGACCTTAGATAGTATCCCGCCCCTTCTTTGGTACGACATTCGTACATATGTACCACATCGTGCTAGGTTAACCCCAAGCCTAAATGGCGGTTTAGGTCATCTACTGCCCCTAAAATTCTAAATGTGTTGGGTGCACACTGGTCAGGATTAAGCCTATGGGCGGTAAGGTAACTTCTGGTGACTGGACCCATGGGAATGGTCATTCCTCCCTCCAGGAAGGCGATAATGGGGATTATCACCTCACCCACCTCTCGGTCCAATAACAACCCCTCCGTGGAGCAGTACCTTAAGCCCACTTCCCGAGGGATGCGATACGTCTCCCTAAACCTCTCTATCTGGGCAGGACTGTCCACTAGGTATTTAAATCTACCCATTGTTAATAAGGTTAAGGCAAAGAAAGTGCGTAACGGCGACTGGAAAATCTACCGCGGGCCGAAGAGGCAATCTGTACAAATTTACTATGATCTCGAGGAAAGAACTTACGCGGAATCGATTCGGAGGATGATCTTTAGCCCTGCGAAGGGAATCGTAGCGGATTGTGGAGCGAGCTGAAGCAGATGACAGGTAAGGCTATGGGAGTCTGAGAGCTTGAGTTCGCTGGAGAAGTCTGAAGTTTGCAAAGTGAGAAAACCACCCCTCCTGGGGCTTTATATAGGGGAAGGGGAAGTGGGAGAAAAATATCCCGCTCGAAATTTCAGGAGAAATCTCGTCCGTTAGATTTGAAACGGGCCAGTGGATTCCGTTGATAAGACGCCGCCTGGAGTAATTAATGACGCCTTGGAAACGGCGCGACAGCAGCGGTAATAAAGATGGCGCCTAAATTCATGCGCACACACGTGTGGAGTCAAAATTCAAATGCCCTCACTTATCAAAAGGTCAAAACCCCACTTTTTCTCTTCGGATGCGAGGTAAAAAGTGAAATTTTGAGGGGCTATTGTGGGTGAGAAAGCCCAACGCCATATGTTGGGCCCAAGGCCCAATACAAATATGACTCTCTGTCTGAAGAGGGTAAAAGCATCAGTGCTTCGCCATCCTGGTGAGAGCGCAACCTGTAGGGGATAAACACTCCGTCCGAAGACAACATGTTTGGCCGAAGAGACCATATCCAACGGACCTGCCCAGGATCTGATCGAGTAGAGATGCTGAAGATTTCCCTGTGAGGGCTGAGCCCTGGGCATGTCTAACCGCGTGGCTGTCATGAAATATCTTACCAATAAAGCTGCCACCGCCACATTTAATGCACTGCAGCAACTTTTCTGGCCGCATTTATGTGGAGAAGACACCTGAACAGTGTATCTTCACCCACCACCACTCACTGCAGGTTAAAGCAAACGGCTGATGTGACTAGTACTCAAGTGGGCGCCTAGATGAAGGACAAGTGTGCGGTGAGGATGGGAAAAGGGTGTATATATAAGTGTGGCAAGCATCACAGAGGGGGGGGGGGAAGAAAATTGTATTCATTAAGCTTTTGGATATTAATTCTCTTCGGACCGAGGTCTTTCTATTAGATATTAGCTCCAATCTTCTTTCTCCTTTTTTCTTAGACGTATAACACTTGCATGAACCGTTGCTAACTTCACCTCCAGTCCAGTTGTTTAACCCATTCTCTACAAATTTATTGTTGGGCATTTGTTAGGCTCGTAATACGCGGGTTCGGTACCCGGCCCGACAAATTTGGACCCTACAGATACCATTCGTCTTTAAAAAGTATGTCATCAATTTGAAATTCGTAAATAATTAATTGCGAGGGCATGAAGGTCTTCACAAATAGTTGTTAATGACGACTGCTTTCCCTTGCTAAAAATAAGTCGTCGACTTTTCTCGTCGTTTGGTAATATATTTGTGAGGGCGGATTTGTTCAATAACGACGGTGAATTGCCCTCGTAAATTATCTATTTGTGAAGGTATGGTCGTAAAATCTTTTTTAGCAACAAAAACAAATACAACGGCCTTCGAGGGCTATATGCTCTCGCTAATAACCTTTTGCGACGATATTTGAATTTTTGCGAGGGCATTTTATCCTCGCTAGTACTCTTTTTTTGTAGTGCATGCATAGGTTAGGAACCAGTAAAACATGAAAATTGTTAATGAAGTCACTCTATGTATTACTTTATATATATATATATATATATTGGTTATTGGTTACCCGTGTATGATTAGTTACACTATTCTAACTATTTGTATATTTAAAAATTTAATTGTTATTCATGTTGTAGGGACCGAGTTTGAGCACTCTTCCTTGGATGAAGTGGACTCAAGCTCAGATAGCCTGATACAATGAATTTGTAAAGTATAGGTTCAAGAACTAGGCCCTAACAAGGACTGCAACGACTAAACGTGGTGGTGAATGGATTGAGCGACAAGAATATAGACTAAAGTCTATATTGTTACTCCTCAGCCTTCCTCTTAGGGGCTGGAAGTCCTTATTGCTTCTTTAGTTACAGAAGTGATACCAGTGCTACCGTCTTTCTCTCTCCCTCTCTCATTTCTAAAGGATTTCTTATATTATATACCTTTTTTCGGTTAATCCTAACTCTACATTTGTCGACCAGGCAGGTCACTACTTTTGTACTTGTCTCGTCGGCCGTTTTTCCATCCTTCTGTGAGTTGCAACTACCAAGACTGCAGTGTTCAGGGGTCATTTCGTCATTAATGCGGCCAGAACGCCAGAGGTAGGCATTTAATGCGGAGGGGACAGTTTGTCTTGGATTTGCTCATCCACCGTCCTTCCACTATCGGCACGTTATGCTTGTTCTTTCTCCTGAGGTGCTCTAGGAGGCCGCCCTAGATGAGGTGCTGACTTTCCCCCCTCTGGTCGGGATTGGCCGAGGACATAATTGTCCTCGGCGATCCTTTTGGGTGATCTGGGCTTTTTCATGTCATCCTCAGGAGTTTCTTCCTCCTCGGTCATGGGCCTTGGGTTTGGTACGAAATGGGCCGGGGTAGCCATTTTCTTTGGCCCCACAATAGCCCCTCAAAATCCTGCTGTCCGGCTCTTCGGACGGGGAGGGGGATTTTGATATCCTCAGGCCTCTGCCATTGCTTGTCAAGTCTTGTCCTCCATCAGTGCCAGAGTCTTTTCACTTGTCCAAGGCGCGTTCCTAACTTTTCGGTGTACAAGGCGCGCCCTCATTAATGTCCTCATGAAGTAGCGCAGATCCAACGGTTGGGAATTTCTTTGGAAATTGGGCGGGATTTGCTTCGCCGTATCTCTCTCCTTGAATCTTGTGCGAACTAATTTTTACTAGACTTTTGCCTTCTATATAAGGCCCTCTAGAGGGATTGCTTTTAATACCTTAAGCATTTCCAAGGACTCTGCCCAGGTCATGGTCAAAGCTTAGGGAATGAGATGACCCTGGGTAGAGGCAAGGGCAAGGAATCCAGACCCTTATTAGGGACCAAGGATGCTGTCTAGGTCCTGGGCGAGGCAGTTGGAAATGCTTAAGGTATTAAAAGTTTAAAGTTTCTGATGGACGTGGGGGTTTGTAAATGGGAAAAAGCAATCCCTCTAGAGGGCCTTATATAGAAGGCAAAAGTCTAGTAAAAATTAATTCGCATAAGATTCAAGGAGAAAGATATGGCAAAGCAAATCCCGCCCAATTTCCAAGGAAATTCCCAACCGTTGGATCTGCGCCACTTCACAAGGACATTAACGAAGGCGCGCCTCGTACACTGAAAAGTCAGGAACACGCCTTGGACAGGTGAAAAGACTCTAGCACTGATGGAGGACAAGACTTGATAAGCCATGGCAGAGGCCCGATGATATCAAAATCCCCATCCCCGTCCGAAGAGCCGGACAGCAGGATTTTAAGGAGCTATTGTGGGGCCAAAGAAAATGGCTACCCCGGCCCACTTCATACCAAGCCCAAGGCCCATGACCGAGGAGGAAGAAACTCCCGAGGATGACATGAAAAAGCCCAGATCACCCAGGAGGATCGCCAAGGACAATTATGTCCTCGGCCAATCCCGACCAGAGGGGGGAAAGTTAGCACCTCATCTAGAGCGGCCTCCTAGAGCACCTCAGGAGAAAGAACAAGTATAATGTGCTGATAGTGGAAGGACAGTGGAGGAGCAAATCCAAGACAAACTGTTCCCTCCGCATTAAATACCCGCCGCTGGCGTTCTGGCCGCATTAATGAGGAAATGACCCCTGAACACTGCAGCCTTGGTAGCTGCAACTCACAAAAGGATGGAAAAACGGCTAACGAGACAAGCACTCAAGTAGTGACTTGCCTAGTTGACAAATTTAGAGCTAGGATTAACCGAAAAAAGGTATATAATGTAAGAAATCCTTCAGAAATGAGAGAGGGAGAGAGAAAGACAGTAGCACTGGTATCACTTTTGTAACTAAAGAAGCAATAAGGACTTCTAGCTCTTAAGAGGAAGGCTGAGGAGTAACAATATAGACTTTAGTCTATATTCTTGTCGCTCAATCCATTCACCACCACATTTAGTCGTTGCAGTCCTTGTTAGGGCCTAATTCTTGAACCCATACTCTACAATTCATTGTATCGGGCTATCTGGGCTTGAGTCCACTTCATCCAAGGAAGAGTGCTCAAACTCGGTCCCTACAGATGTATAATCACGAACTCAATGTATTAAATTTGCCTTTAATTAGTACATATAATCCTTGTTTAAGTGGTGTATCGTATGGGTATAGTACTAATATATTTTTTAAATTAGATAAATATGATTAAAATGAATAAAAGCAAAAGGAATAAAATAACAAATAAATAAATAAAAATCACCAACCAAATCACATAATGGGTCTAAAAGTATAAACAATTCAACCCAAGCCAACCATGTTTATTCATGCAGAAAAAAGAATTATATATATACATATGCCCATTATCTTTCTATATATAGAAAAATCTAAAAACTGTTTCTATTAAGTTTTAAAAATTTAAAAGAAAAAAATTATCTCTCTTTGTTTTGATGCTAATATTTTCTAGAAAATAAATAATTAAAACTTTTTTCTATAAAACTATCTTAATTTCTTATGTTATTAAACATTGAAAAACTCACAAAATTATCTTCTCATAAGCTTTTAAATAAAAACAAACGAGATAAATTCCTAAAACTTTGATTTGATAACATTTACTGCTATCAAATCTCATTAATAAAAAATTAAAGGGGAAATTGCAATTTACCCACCTGTAGTTTGGCCCGTTTTAACAATGCCCACCCGTGGCCTCCGTTAGACCCCCGTTACCCACCTCTGCCTTTTCCGTTAGAAAATTCCCTTTACTATATAAGCCAAAATTAAAAACCAAATAGAACCCTAAAAGGAGCTCTCTCCCTCTCTCTATCTTAGAATCCTTAAAAATCCCCAAACTCATAAATCTGTGATCTAAACCAATATAAATCTGTGTTGACGCAATCATGTAATCTAAACCAGTATAAATCTTTATTGACGGAATAACCTATCAGAACAGTCCAAGCATCATATCATGTTATAGCTTCATCAATTCTTATTTCTTTTTTAAAAGTACACTAGAACTGTACAAAATGCCTGGAAATATTTTTATTCAAACGAAAATATTTACATCTCATAAGTCTCATGATCTAGTAAAAATAAAAGACAGACAAACACATGATTATCATAATCATCAGACAGTGAAGGTCTCATCTGGGTCTTCAAAGTTGGGGTCCTTGACATCAAAAACTCCTCAGATTCGAACCCAATCTCAGGCTGAGAGTAGCCATCACCAACCTAGGTGAACTTGCCTCCGTGACCCCTCTTCTTCGGCGATCCATTCATGCCCGTCTCTCAAGGTTAGAACATCTTCCCTCTGAGTTTCTCTCTTTTCCTCCATCGCTGATCTGCACAAGCCCATCCACCATAAACCCAGCTCGCCTCCCCAGCTCCGATCTAGCCCTTCCGCCGACCCAACTCGCCAATCTCCGCAACCCATTCCGCCGACCTAGCTCACTAATCTTCCTCCACTCCTCACCGGCCCAACTCCCCTACCCAAACGTATTCCTCCACTCGCTGCCGACCCTCACTCTCTTTTCAGTTCCTCACTTTCGCCAACCCAAGCCGTGGGTTTCGCCGTGTTCAATGTGGGTTTCGGGTTTAATGGTTTGTGGGTTTGATGGCGGTGGATTTTGGCCGTGGTAGTGGGTTTGTGGCAGTGGATTTTGGTTTGTTTTGTGGTGGATTGTGGGTCAATGGTGGTGTGGCTGGATTTTGTCTGGGTTTCGTGGTAGCTGGGTTGCTGGATTTCGCCGCCTTGCCTCATGGTCGTGGTTTAATGGGTTTTGTTTTTTATTTTGTTTTTGATGGGTGGATCGTGGTCGTAGTCTGGGTTGCTAGATTTTGTTTTTAATTTTTTTCTTATTAATGGGTTTGGTAGTGGATCGTGATTGGGTATGTTCTTCAGGTTCAAAAATATGTGTGAATGGAGAAACAGACAAATGCCACTTTTTGATCCTGTTTTTCTTGTATTTTTATGCTATTTTTTGTTTTTAGAGGAGAGAGACATAAAATATAATGAAAAAGACACATTTACCCTTATTTTTAACGGTGAAAAGAGAGAGGTGGGTAACAGGGGTCTAATGGAGGCCACCTCAAGTAGGTTAAGTGACAAATTTCAAATTACGGGTGAATACTGTTAAAACGGGCCAAATCACAGATGAATTAACTGTAATTTTTCCAAAATTATATTTTTTTTGAAAAACAAATAAAAATTTTAATTAAGAAACTTTTAATATAACCTCTTTTCTATAGGTGGAAGCAGGGACGGAGCCAGGATTTGGAGTTAGGGGAGGCAACTCTACTGCTAGCTGTGTGCAGCGACTTCAGACTTTGAGTCTACTACTTTACTACAAAGGATTTTTGTTTAAAATTTTTTAAATGACCAAGTTGTTTGTTGTTGGTAAAATAGATTGATTGGGCTTAATTTTTTTAGTTTTATTATTGGTAATTTTTGTTGTTGGGCTAATTTTTTTGGGCTTGTATATTTTGTTTTAAATTTAATCTATTAATTTTTTATGTCTTTTAAAAGGTGAAAAAAAAATACTAAAACTACAAATTTTTTTACAAATCGCTAATATTGTGAGTGGTTATTGATAAGTAAAAAGTAATGCAAGCGTACAAACTAATAAAAATTTGTTACCTCAATAGTTTGTATAAACGTTGTAAAAACGTTTGTGATTATAACATTACTCTTAAAAGAATTGATGGCATTATTAGGGGGATAAAGTGTAATTTTATTGAATAACATTGCTAAAATTAATACCTATTAATATAGTAATATTAAAAAAAAAAAAATTAGGGGGGGCCATTGCCCCCCCTAGTCCAATAATAGCTCCGTCCATGGGTGGAAGAATTACCCATATCAACCGTTTGTTTTATAAATTTTGTTGTGAGTGCACGTATGCAGTAAGTCCAGCCCCGTAATTTGTGCTATAGTAATGAGCGTGCTGCACAAGTAGTCAGATCACATACTATTCAATCTTTTGCTCTCTGCCCCACATTTGAATCTCTCGCTAAATTGCAAAAGTTTCTCTCTCACCATTTCTTCTCAGTTTTCAATTTTCATGACACGCTGATCTCTCACACAGGTGGGTTATTTCAAGGATTCTGACACTCTGCTGTAGAACAAGAAGATAGGAATAATTTCTACGATGTTGGGATGGTGAGGTGGGTTTGGCTGAGCTGTACGTTCACATCAACGACTTTGAGATTGAGCGTGATGCACAGGTAATAAGGTCTGATCTTTTTTTTTGGATTTGAGGTCTGATCTTTTTTATTCTTTTGCTCTCGCCCACACATTTGAAGTTTATCTGTTATCAAACTTCCCAGTTTTCATACTCTGGATCATCTTTTCACTGCAAATATAAATTGTTATTTATAGTTTCTTGATGATATGAAGAGTTATTCACAGTAAAAATTCATAAAATTTCGAAGAGGCGAAATGTTTTAGTTATAATTTTATAATATATAGGAAAAAATAAATTAATAATTGTATCAAATTATCTAAGCTTTCAAAATTTGTTTTGTGAAAATACTTTCAAAGAATG
Organism: Quercus glauca; assembly: GCA_023736055.1. Lineage (NCBI taxonomy): Eukaryota > Viridiplantae > Streptophyta > Magnoliopsida > Fagales > Fagaceae > Quercus > Quercus glauca. The sequence goes on along the minus strand of CM043325.1, from coordinate 18,688,460 downwards.
CTTATTTTATTTTATTTTTAAAATATAAAACCTGTAATTATGTAATTTCTTTGTCTCTTAATATTTTATTTTAAATATTAAGAGACAAAGAAATTAGGTAATTTTTGCGTTACTAGACTTTTCCTATTTACTCTTTTGCTCTCGGCCACATATTTGATTTGAATGTGAATCATGTAATTTATCTAAATGACGTTTTTCTACTATTTTCTTTTAAACTTCTCCAATTTTTACAGAAGTCCCTACCCATTAATATGAAATAAGTAATAAGTTTTGTTATATTTTTATTACCTTTTTAATTTATTAGAGATAATAAAAATATTACAAATTTGATTACAAACAAATAATGACAATTGTATAAAAATAAAAATGTTATATAAACATAACAAAATAAAATAGTCACTTCTACTCACATTGATAATATATAATAACAAATAATAATGAATTATCTTATAATAATTTTGAAATATGTAAACTTGAAGAATAGAATTGTAAAACTTAATGTAATTACATTTTTTTTTTTTTTTGTGTTAACAACTCAATATATTCAAATGATCTTTTTATTATTTTCTAGAAAATAAATAATTAAAACTTTTTTCTATAAAACTATCTTAATTTCTTATGTTATTAAACACTGAAAAACTCAAAAAATTATCTTCCCATAAGCTTTTAAATAAAAACAAACGAGATAAATTCTTAAAACTTTGATTTGATAACATTTACTGCTCTCAAATCTCGTTAATAAAAAATTAAATTTTTTTTGAAAAACAAATTAAAATTTTAATTAAGAATCTTTTAATATAGCTTCTTTTATATAGGTGGAAGAGATACCCATATCAATCATTTGTATTATAAATTTGTATTATAAATTTTGTTGTGAGTGCATGTACGCAGCAAGTCCAGCCCCGTAATTTGTGCTATAGTAATGAGCGTGCTGCACAAGTAGTCAGATCACATACTATTCAATCTTTTGCTCTCTGCCCCACATTTGAATCTCTCGCTAAATTGCAAAAGTTTCTCTCTCACCATTTCTTCTCAGTTTTCAGTTTTCATGACACGCTGATCTCTCACACAGGTGGGTTATTTGAAGGATTCTGACACTCTGCTGTAGAACAAGAAGATAGCAATAATTTCTACGATGTTGGGATGGTGAGGTGGGTTTGGCTGAGCTGTACGTTCACATCAACGACTATGAGATTGAGCGTGATGCACAAGTAATAAGGTCTGATCTTTTTTGTTCTTTTGCTCTCGCCCACACATTTGAAGTTTATCTGTTATCAAACTTTCCAGTTTTCACACTCTGGGTTCTCACTGAAAATTTGTCGGTTCACGAGATAATAAATTGTTATTTATAGTTTCTTGATTATATAAAGAGTTAGTCGCAGTAAAAATTTATAAAATTTTAAAGAGGCGAAATGTTTTAGTTATAATTTTACAATATATAAGAAAAAATAAATTAATAATTGTATCAAATTATCTAAGCTTTCAAAATTTGTTTTGTGAAAATACTTTCAAAGAATGCTTATTTTATTTTATTTTATTTTTGTTAAATGTATTATTATTAGCAACGCGATGTGTTATACCATATTGTATATGCTAGAGTGGATGTGGAAGGGGAAACATAGAATAGGACACCGAGAATATAAGGATTACGTGGTTCAACCTTGTCGACCTACATCAATGAAGGGATCTCTTAAGGGCTACATCTTTATTGTATAAGAATATAGTATAATAACCTATGTTACAATGAACTATAACATGAGTATATATATAGGCGACTAAACCCTAGACTACTAGTACAAGCAGGAATGGGCTTGGGCCTATTACATTGAGCTAATATGTATAATATATCTCTAACACCCTCTCTCAAACTCAAGGCGGAAGCTCAATGAAGATTTGAGGTTGGATAAGCATGAGAAGATCACTTGGAGATGCCTTGAATAATGCCTTTGAAGAAACCACAATGAAGAATGTGTCAATTGACCAATTCCAACAGCTACATGGTCCGAGTCGGTTCCAGGTTTTCGGGTCGGGTCACAGATCGGGCTGCAAAAATGCTGACTCATTCAAATGACATCATATTAAGCTTTCATTCTTCGGCGCGTGGCAAGGACGTGACGACGACGGCGCGTGACATTATTTCCAGTGGCGCGTAGCAGCACGTGCTTTAGCTTTTGGCCGCAGAAATTTGAGGTTTTGCAGATTGAAGGTTGCCAAGGCCGCTAGGGCGGTGCGTGTGGCGACAATGCTATCTGGGAGTCGAGAAATTCGGCGGCACGTGGGAGAGTTCCAGGAGCTCTTGTCTGCGCGTGGTGGCATGTGCGGCGGTCGTTGGAGGCCAGGTTCCTGGGTTTTGGTCGCGATATGCCGTAGAGCACGTCTATCTTATTGGTTTCATCAGGCGAAGGTTTGATGTGCACAGATCTGATAAGGAGAGGCACGGATTGCTTGGGCTTGAGGATTTGGACACAGCAGTGAGCCATGGCCGTTGCGAGACGCCGTGGAGTCTAGATCCAGACAAGCATGTGTGACTTCTGATGATGGTGTGCACGTGAGAATCTTCTTTACTTGCTGGAGATGTTTGTGTGATGCCAAGAACAAAGTTTGGCTCTGATACCATGTTAAATGTATTATTATTAGCAACGCGATGTGTTATACCATTTTGTATATGCTAAAGTGGATGTGGAAAGGGAAGCATAGAATAGGACACCAAGAACACAAGGATTACGTGGTTCAGCCTTGTCGGCCTACATCTACGGAGGAATCCCTTAAGGGCTACATCTTTATTGTATAAGAGTGTAGTACAATAACTTGTATTACAATGAACTATAACATGAGTATATATATAGGCGACTAAACCCTAGACTACTAGTACAAGCAGGAATGGGCTTGGGCCTATTACATTGGACTAATATGTCTAATATATCTCTAACACCCTCCCTCAAACTCAAGGCAGAAGCTCGATGAAGGTTTGAGGTTGGATAAGCATGAGAAGATCACTTGGAGATGCCTTGGAGAATGCCTTTGAAGAAACCACAATGAAGAACGTGTCAATTGACCAATTCCAACGGCTACATGGTCCGAGTCAGTTCCGGGTTTTCGGGTCGAGTCACAGATCGAGCTGCAGAGATGCTGACTCATTCAAATGATGTCATATTAAGCTTTCATTCTTCGGCACGTGGCAAGGACATGACGACGACGGCGCGTGACATTATTTCCAGTGGCGCGTGGCAGCGCGTGCTTTAGCTTTTAGCCGCAGAAATTTGAGGTTTTGTAGATCGGAGGTTGCCGAGGCCGCCAGGGCGGTGCGTGTGGCGATAATGCTATTTTAGAGTCGAGAAATTCGGCGGCACGTGGGAGAGTTCCAGGAGCTCTTGTCCGCGCGTGGTGGCGTGTGCGGTGGCCGTTAGAGGCCGGGTTCCTAGGTTTTGGTCGCGATATGCCTTGGAGCACGTCTGTCTTGTTGGTTTCATCAGGCGAAGGCTTGATGTGCACAGATTTGATAGGGAGAGGCACAGATTGCTTGGGCTTGAGGATTTGGACACAGCAGTGAGCCATGGCCGCTGCGAGACGCCGTGGAGTCTAGATCCAAACAAGCATGTGTGACTTCTGATGGTGGTGTGCACATGAGAATCTTCTTTGCTTGCTAGAGATGTTTGTTTGATGCCATGAACGAAGTTTGGCTCTGATACCATGTTAAATGTATTATTATTAGCAACGCGATGTGTTATACCATATTGTATATACTAGAGTGGATGCGGAAAGGGAAGCATAGAATAAGACACCGAGAACACAAGGATTACGTGGTTCAGCCTTGTCGGCCTACATCCATGGAGGAATCCCTTAAGGGCTACATCTTTATTATATAAGAGTGTAGTACAATAACCTGTATTATAATGAACTATAACAGGAATATATATAGGCGACTAAACCCTAGACTACTAGTACAAGCAGGAATGGGTTTGAGCCTATTACATTGGGCTAATATGTCTAATATATCTCTAACAATTTTTAAAATATAAAACCTGTAATTATGTAATTTCTTTGTCTCTTAATATTTTATTTCAAATATTAAGAGACAAAGAAATTAGGTAATTTTTTGCGTTACAAAACTTTTCCTATTTACTCTTTTGCTCTCGGCTACATATTTGATTTGAATATGAATCATGTGATTTATCTAAATGTCGTTTTTCTATTATTTTCCTTTAAACTTCCCCAATTTTTACCGAAGTCCTTGCCCGTTAATATGTAATAAGTAATCAGTTTTGTTATATTTTTATTACCTTTTTAATTTATTAGAGATAATAAAAATATTACAAATTTGATTACAAACAAATAATGGCAACTGTATAAAAATAAAAATGTTATATAAACATAATAAAATAAAATAGTCACAACTACTCACATTGATAATATATAATGACAAATGATAATGAATTATCTTATAATAATTTTGAAATATGAAAACTTGAAAAATGGAATTGTAAAACTTAATGTAATTACACTTTTTTTTTTTTTTTTTTTTTGTGTTAACAACTCAATATATTTGAATTATATTTTTATTAAATTTTGTTTAATTAAAATTTTTTAATGATCGTCTTAAAAACAATTTCTGGAGCCACCACTAAATAAAGTGGATGGTGTTAATGATGTGTGAAGATAAATAAACAACTAAAATATCAAGAAATTTTAATATTTTAATAAAATAGACAATATAATAAATAATGGTTATGTAAAATTAAAAAAAAAAGTAAATTCTTATTTAAAATAAAAATAAATTTTTGGACAAATTAATACAAATGTTCTTAGCGATAAATCCATATTTATTCATTTTTAAATAAAATAATAAAATCTAGTAAATACATTATTATACATGCAGGTACATCCTCATGAGAAGACAAAAAGAAAGGATTTCATTCACCTCACAATTGATGAATTGAATGAAGCTAGGAAGTTAAGGTGCATGGAATGGAGTCGACCTCATGGTTATTTCAAAGATTCTCTGACACTATGCTATAGAATCCAATCCACGAAGATAGCAATAATTTGTATAACGGCATTTCTTGTTTGGCTGAGCTGCTTTTTAATCAGTCATCAATGATATTGAGCGTGATGCACAAGTAGGAATGGCAAAATTTGACAAGATCAGTGAACTCGACACGAAATAAGCAGATTATGAATTGAGGCTTAACGGGTTCGTGTCATATTCAGGTTGATACGGCTGATCCGTTTAATAAACGGGTTAGGTTAGTGTTGAACACATAGAATCCGTTTGATCCGTTTAATTAATTGATATTTTACCAATATACCCTTCAAACTCTAAGTATATAAACATATTAGTTATTGTGATTTATTTTCTTTGGCATATTGTGATTGATTATTTGTGATATTGAGATATGCTTTAGTTTTGAATGATTATTTGTGATGCAATTACTTGTTAGTTCTGAATTTTATATTAAAAATTTTTGTTTTTTTGTTTTTTCATAATTTTTTTTTTCATTTTGATAAAATCTGATAAACAGGTCGACATGACTGACCCGTTTAATAAATGGATCGTGTTAAGGTTGAGAAATCTTGACCCGTTTAATAAACAGGTCGAATTAATGTTGACCTATGTAATTGAATACTCATGACTTAACACGACACAAACCCGATACATGAACATAAATTACCACCCCTATGCACTAGTAATCAGGTCTGATATTTTTGACTCTTTTGCTCTCTTCGCCCGCATATTTCTCTCTGTCTGAAAAAAAAGACACGCTTAACACCAATTTTCAAAAAGCAAAACACTTTTGTGACAGGAAATGACATATCTCATTCATTGAGCTCTTAAGTCTTTGACAAAACCGTGTGCTGGAATTCAAAAGTTTTATTTTTTTCATAAGAAATCTTTTACTGTTTAGTGACCAAATGGTTTGGTTTTGCGCTTTACCGTGAAAATAGCACTAAGTTAATTGAATTCAAGTTTATTTGAATTGGGGTTAAACAAAATTTACGGCTAAGGTGTTTAAAATTTTATTTTAGGGATATGAACAAAAAAAAATTATATATAATTTTTGTTTTTTGACCAGGTCAGGGGGGTTCAACCTCTTGAGCTGACTGTAAAGTCACCCTTAAATTTAAATATTTAATTAATAACATAACTATTAATTTTTAATTTTTTTTAAATTTTAAAAATATAAAAAATATAATAATAAATTTATCAAAATCAACCCCTAACAAAAAAATATATAGTTAAAGTTTGTTGCCATTACCTACTAGTTTGTAGGTAAACTTTCTTCACATCTGAATCTCACTACACTATATAAAGTAACATTTATTTATAGATGCTACTATAGTAAAAATGCATTTGATTCGGTGTTCGTTTGGATAGAACTTATTTTGCTGAAACTAAAAACTGAAAACTGAAAACATTGTAGCAAAATAATTTTTAAATATGTGAATAGTTCCATAAGACCCATTTTTAATGAAAAAGTTGCTGAAAAGTGAAATTTATGGGTCCATAAACAGTACATAGGTGCACTATTTATAAACAAAAAGTCAACAAGTGTGGTTACTGTTCATAAACAGTAACCGTGTTACTCCCTCAAACGTCTGAAAAAAAAAAAAAAAAAAAAAGGTCTGAAATGTGAAATAGAAAACACAGACATTACTTTCATTGCTATCCAAACGCTCACTAATATATGCACGTTCACACGTTTTTATGCCTTTCACTTCTCAGTTTTCACCAATTCTCATTATGCAATGCCCTCGAAAGCTGTTAAGAAATGTCGTTTTTCATTGACTCTCTAATCTCTATTCCGTTTCAGTCTTCCTTGACACTAATCTCTCTCTCTCTCCCTCTCTCTCTCTCTCTCTCTCTCTCTATATATATATATATATATATATAACCGAAGCCTTTGAAGCTCCCACAATTTTCCACGTCACCACTATTTTTTTTCTTCTTATTTAGATTCTTTTTATTTTAGGTTTTATATCTTATATATTTATTATTTCTCTTCAACGTGTAATTATCTTTTCAGTGTTACAATAGTTTAGTTTAAGTAAAACTCTATTAGATATATTTTGTTGACCTCTCCAGAGCTTATCACATCATTATTATTATTTATATATAATATAAAATTTAAGATTAAAAATTAATTATAATTTTTTAAGATACCAACGTTAGAATTAAAAAAAATGACTCACTTTAGGTTTCAAAAAAAAAAAAAACTATCGTCAAAAAAAAAAAAAAAAAAAAAACTTTAGGATTTAAGAAAAAAAGAGAGAGACTCCTGGTAGGACTCTCTCTTCTCTCCTTTAAACCCTAACAATTACCATCTCAAAACCCTAAAATTAAATTCACTTTAAGATTAAAAAAAAAAAACAAGAAGAGAGACTCACGTAAAAATAAAAAGGAGACGTAGGTTCTTTCTTTTTTATTTGCTTTCATATGTGCTTGAGATTTTCATTCTATATTATTCTTTTGTTATGTTTAGAATTGATTTTCTTTTGAGTATTTGGGTTAATCTCTATATTTTGAAAGTGTTTTTGTGGGTTTAGTTTTTGGGTTGAAATTTCTAATAATTATTTTATATTGTATATGACAGATGAAGCATCTCTATTTTTTGGAGAAAAATCAAAACTGCAACTTATGTCTTCCAGCCCAAGGAGTGGTAAATTTTTATTTAGTATATTATATATGATTTTTTTTATCTTAATTCTTTACCTTATATGTTTTTGCTTTATTGAGAATTTTTATTTGGGTTCGTGTGATTTTTTGTTTTCTTAATTAAAACTATGATTTTTGGTTGATTGATTATTTGTTTGGATTAATTTCAATTAATTATTTGTTTGGATTCAACTTAAAAGATAATAGAATTAGGTGTTATAATTTTGATAATGTTCCATGTTTTGAATTGTTTATATTGTTATTACTATGACTAAGTAAGATTTGTTTATATCTTTGTAGTTTATATTAGTTTTGAGTGTGTGTGTATATATAACTTTTGAGAATTTTGCTTTATTAATTTAGAAATTGTAAATTACTTTATAGGTTTCAATAAGTATGCAAGACAATATAAGCATATATATATGGTATAAAATTTTATAAAAATATCTCTTACAACCCAATAACATTCTATGTTAGACAACACTTCTAAACTATAGAAAAGTATAGAAGTTAAATATTTTTTCCCATCGTATTTTATTTAATTATGACAGATATATTTTTTTTTGTAAATGCTAACTAGCAAAATGTCTATAATATGCATATTATTGACCAAAATTTCTATTTCTAAATTTCTTAGATTTTATTATATAAATAACTTTTCCGTGCATCGCACGGGTTAGAGACTAGTTTTCCAAAAGCTAAAGACTTTTATGGCAGGAATTTACAAGCTCATTAATTGAGCTTTTGACACAATTGAGTACTGGAATTAAAATTTTTTTTTTAAAAACTTTTGTAAGTAATAAAGCTCTTACTCTTTTTTGGTCAATCTCTGCCTAGAGGGTTTTTATTTTTATTTTTATTTTTCTCAATTTTCTTTTCCCATGGAATGGTAGTTCTATTAAAAGAATAAGGAAATTAGATAAATTTTTTTTTTTTAAATCTCAATTCTTTGAGCCTCACTCGAGACCTGGGAGGAAAATTGCTAGAATTATTTTAATAAGTTTGTAAATTAATGTCTAAAATATGATTTGTGCTATTTAAACTACATAATAAATTAATATTTAAAATATATTTCGGTGATTTAGTGATAATAAGTTTTATGTAATAAATTTTGTAATATTTCCATTATGATTCATTTATTTATTATTTTAAATTTATTTTTTGCTGTATTTTTTTGAGGAAGTCTTTTTTGCCACATTAGTTTGTTGTGTTATACCAGTTTGTAAAACTTATATAATAAATTTTGTAATATTTTTAGTTATATTACCATATGTTTATTGTAGAGGTGATAAGCCCAAGAATGCATATATATATATATATATATATATATACTGGGCCAGAGGCCCAATCTGAGGACATTAAGTAGTCCAAGGACAGGTAAACACCTTCCTAAGAATCCGTGTTAGTAAGTAAAGAGGTGGGGTTTGATCATGATCATCCAAGAAGGCTGTTCAAGGAGGAATACTTCCTCGGCTGAGCAAAACCGAGTTTAGAAGGTGTGGTCTGACACCAGGAGCAACATTCCAAATGATTCCACTGATGAGGATAAGTATCCAGAAGGAACAGGACAGAGGGAGGCCATGAAATATCTCAAAAGAAAGCTGCTACCACCGCATTAAATACTCTGCAACTAACTTTCTGGCTGTATTAATATGGCGAAGGCTCCTGAACAATGCTACCTTGGCTACCCCAACTCACAAAGGGCCTGATAGGATATTCGATGGGACAAGCACTTAAGTAGTGGTTTAGAGGATCAACAAGTGGAGGGCCAAGATCGTCTAAAGGGAACTATATAATATAAGAGACCCTCCAAGGAGAAGAGATCGAGAAAAACACTGTAGCAAAAGAACTGAACTTGTAATCAAATTTGAGAATCAATATATAAGAACTGATCTCCTCGAACTACGCTGAGGACGATTTTCTTTAGTTTAGACTTATCTATCTTCATTTTCTTGTCATCAAAATCTACTTGTTGTCTGATTCATTAGAGCTCAGTTTTCCAACCAACTCTTTACAATTTCATTGTTTTAGGCTTTTTGGGCCTAAGTCCATCCACAATTTGGGCTAGGGTGCCAAATCTGGTCCTTACAATTTGCGTCGTCTGTGGAAAATTTTGATATTGTAGTGAGTCTAATGTCCAACTATGGTATGTTTAGGTCCACACCAGGCAAAATCTATGGGGTCCCAACGTGACGATCATTTTATCAACCTTGAGCGAAACCCATACTAGCAGGAGCTTGTCCCAAAACAGGAGCTACATTTCTCATAAGGAGGATACTAGAGCCCTGTAACTGGAAATTGATCATTTGAAGAGAAAGTTGCGCCATGAACGGCGAAAAGCAAACTCCCCCCAATTTTGACTCATCTTCTGATGATGAAGAGAATGGTAGTTATAGACGCAGATCAAGAACTCCCTTAGTAAGTCTTTCTCGTATGATAAAGACTACCACAATAAGCGTAGAAACAGGAACTTATCTTTTAAGGGTTTGGGGAATGATGCGATGAGCAAAGCGCTCAACCAAGTTTCAAAATCACCTTTCATGCGTAGAATTGAGGGAGGGAGACTTCCTTGGTGGTTCACCCAGCCCATATTTACCATGTACAATGGTTGAATAGACCTTGTGAAGCATGTAAGCCATTTCAACCAAAGAATGGTTGTGCACTCCAAGAATGAGGCCTTGATATGCAAGGTGTTCCCCTCCAGTTTAGGGCCTGTGGCGATTAGGTGGTTTGATGGCCTAGGTGCAGGTTTCATTGATTCATATAAGGAGCTCACTCAGGCCTTTGGATCTCGCTTCATTACATGTAGTAGGGTTCCTCAGCTCTTAGACTTCCTACTATATATGGCCATGTGAGAAGGAGAGACCCTGAAAACGTACTTAGACAGATACTGGGAGATGTTCAACGAGTGGTGACTTTGACAATGTGGCCATCAGGACTTTTAAGGTCAGCTTACCCGCCAAGCATGGTTTGATGAAGTCTTTGAATGGGAAACCTGCTACCAGTGTACGCTAGCTTATGGATCGAATTGATAAGTATAAGGGGGTTGAGGAAGACCAATAACAAGGGAAGGGAAAGGCTAAGGTTATCCCTCAGGAGAGGAGGGACTTCAGGTTGAATTGATACAACAATAATAGACCTCGAAGGGATTTTGTTGGCCAATCTGGGACTACGGCTCCTTAGATGGTCAACACGGTGTTCCGAGAACCAGCACATCAAGTCTTGGAGAAGATTAAGAATGAGCCATACTTCAAATGGCCAAACAAGATAGGAGGAGACCCTTTAAAGCGTAACCAAAACCTTCATTGCCAGTAACACCAGGAACGACTACATACCACCGAAGACTATAGAACTTTGTGGAATCATCTGGAGTAGCTAGTCAGAGATGGAAGGTTGAAACAGTTTTTGTATTGACCTAATGGGCAAGGAGACCAAGCAGGGTTAGGGGCTTAGGGGAATGCTTCTTTAAGGCCCTTTTTGGGCACCATCATTGTCATCTTCACGGCCCGGAGGAGAATTAGCTCTTACCCCTTCAAGGTGATGTCAGTAGCTCAGCTACCTGCTTAGGACTCAAAACTTGAGGCGAAAGGGGCTAAAGTAGAGAATTGGCCAGTAATGAGTTTTTCTGAGAAGGATAAGGTGGGAACCATACAGCTGTATGATAATACCCTAATGGTCACCATTAGGATAGGGGGATATGATGTTAAGAGGGTGATGGTGGATCAAGGCAGTGGAGCAGAGATTATGTACCCCGATTTATACAACAGGTTGGGCTTGAAGCTTGAGGACTTGACGGCTTATGATTCGCCTCTGGTAAGCTTCAACGGGAAAGTTGTTATTCCTAAGTGCTAGATTAGACTGCCCGTACAAACAGGATCAGAGGTGGTGGAGGTGAATTTCATTGTAGTGGATGCCTATTCCCCATACACGGCCATTGTGGCAAGACCCTAGCTACTTGCCCTGGGGGCCGTTTCCTCCACTTTACATTTGAAAGTAAAATATTCGTCTGGGGACCAGATTGAGGAGCTGGTTGGGAGCTAGTCCGTGGCGAGACAGTGCTTGATCGCTGCTATAACGCATTAGCCAGGAGTGGAGTCCTCGGCCTCTGTTGAAAGGAGCTTATAGCAGTCAAAGACTCCGGTGTTACCCATGGAAGAGACGTCTAAGGGGGCGAAATGTGAAGGCTTAGAGAGAATTACTATAGGTGATGATCCGGAGAAGTTTTTCCATGTTGAAACTTAGCTACTTCCTTAAGAGAAAGAAGAGCTGATGGAGTTTCTCAGGAGAAACATTGACGTTTTTGCATGGAGTGCTTACAAAACTCCTGGGGTAGATCCGAGCTTTATCTGTCATCATTTGAATGTCAATCCATCAATCACCCCTAAAAAGCAACCACCTCGGCGCTCATCTAAGGACCACTTTGATGCTGTCAAAGAAGAGGTGATGAAGCTTAAGTAGGCTTGAGCTATTAAGGAGGTGTTTTACCCTAAGTGGTTGGCCAAGACGGTAGTGGTGAAAAAGAAGAATGGGAAGTGGCGAGTGTGTGTGGACTTTACTAATTTAAATAAGGTCTATCCAAAAGATCCTTTCCCTGTGCCTCGGATAGACCAGTTGGTAGATGTAACTATAGGCCATCCTTGGATGAGCTTTTTGGACACCTTTCAAGGGTACCATTAAATACCACTGGCCGTGGGTGATCAAGAAAATACCGCCTTTGTCACCCCTACTAGAAATTACCATTACAAGGTGATGCCTTTTGGTCTGAAAAATGCAGGGTCCACCTATTAGAGGATGATAACAAGGACGTTTGAGCCACAATTAGGCAAGAATATTGAAGTCTATACAGATGATATGGTAGTGAAGTGTAAGGTGGTGTTCGAGCATGTGGGAGACCTTGGGGATATTTTTGAAATACCAAGAAAATACAAGCTGTGCCTTAATGCTTCCAAGTGCTCTTTTGGCATGGGATCAGGCAAGTTCTTGGGTTATATGGTCACTCATCGGGGAATTGGGGTCAACTCTAATCAGGTTAAGGTAATTAACAGTCTGCAACCACCTCAGAATCCCAAAGAGGTCCAAAAGCTAACAGGAATGACTGCTGCCTTAAACCGGTTCATCTCTCTGTCAGTGGATAGGTGCACATGCTTCTTCTAGTTGTTGAATAAATGGAAGGGATTTAAGTGGATCGAGGAGCTTGCCTTGGCCTTTCAACAGCTTAAGGAAATACCTTACATAAGGCCGAGGTCCGTTACCTACCATTAGAGAAGGCCATTTTGGCAGTGGTGCACGCTATGCGCAAACTCCCTCACTACTTCCAATCACACATAGTTGTTGTTCTAACCTAACTTTCGCTTAGATCACAACTTCGGAGTGCTGATTACACATGGACGATTGCCAAGTGGGGTACGATCCTAGGAGCTTTTGACATCAAGTACATGCCTCGCACCTCTATCAAGGGTCAGGTCCATGCAGATTTAGTGACCGAGTTCGCTGAATCCCTATTGGAAGAAGAGGTAGAGAAGTAAGGCATGAATGGAAAATTAGTTGGCTTGATCTCCCTGCAAGAGCCTTTATCATGGAGGGTATATGTTGATGGTGTAGCAAATCAAAGGGGATCCGGAGTGGGGCTAGTTCTAGTGTCTCCTAAGAAGATTACTATTGAAAAATCCTTAAGACTAGGCTTCTCGGCCACAAACAACGAGGCTGAGTATAAGGCTTTATTAATGAGGATGGTTATGGTTCAAAAAATGGGCAAAAAGGCAGTAAAGATATTCTTAGATTCAAGATAGGTCATAGGCCAAGTGAAGGGGGAATTAGAGGCCAGGGATGTGAGAATGCAGGAATATTTGAATTAGGTTAGGCACTTGCAATCAGGATTTGAATCTTTCAGCATGTTACATATCCCGAGGAGCAGAAACACACATGCGGACTCTCTGGCCACTCTTGCAACCTCCTCGGCATAGGACTTACCTCGGGTCATCTTTGTTGAGGACTTGTGCAAGCCCACTGAGATGAAGGGAGAGATGGTCCATATCCATCATATTAGGGTAGGGCCCAGCTAGATGGACCCTATAGTGCTATTCCTTAAGGAGGATATCTTACTCGAGGAGAAAGCAGAAGCTAACAAGGTGTGAAGAAAGGCTCCTCGGTTTTGAGTGTTCGAGGATCAAAAATTGTACAAACACTCTTTTTCTAGGCCATACTTACTATGCATACACCTAGTAGCATCAAAACTACTCCTAGAGGAGCTACATGAAGGAATTTGTAAAAGTCACACAGGAGGCAGGTCCTTATCTCACAAAACCCTCACTCAGGGATATTGGTGGCCGAATATGCAGAATGAAGCATAGGAGTATGTGAAGAAGTGTGACCAATGCCAAAGATTTACCCCAAACATTCACCAACTAGAGGGAAGTCCTTAATCCTCTGTCTAGCCTTTGGCCATTTGTTCAATGGGGCTTGGACATCATAGGATTTTTCCCTAAAGCAGCAAGGAATAAGAGATATTTGCTAGTCAGCACAGATTACTTTACCAAGTAGGTTGAAGCTGAACCATTGACAAATATCGGGGATGTGGATGCCAAGAAATTTGTTTGGAAGAATATTGTCACTTGGTTCGGGATCTCTCATACCCTCATCTCAGATAATAGCCTTCAGTTTGATAGCAATGCCTTCAGGAGATACTGTTATGACTTGGGGATTATAAATAGATATTCCACCCCGACTTATCCATAAGGAAATGGACAAGCCGAGGCTGTCAATAAGGTCATAGTGAACGGACTCAAGAAGAAGTTGGATGATGTGAAAAGAAAATTGGAAGAAGAGTTGTCCCACGTCCTTTAGACATATCTATGAGAGACCGCGCCCTCGGCCCCCTTTTTTATGGGATGGGAGGGCCAAACCCACGTGAATGGGAGGAGTCGTGTTATTGCTTCTCAAAATGGAGGTTCGACTAGTTATATTTTCCCCTTTAGATTAAGGGTTTAACAATGGAGTTGCCACTTATTTAATTATTGGAAAAATAAGAAAACTATAATTGAAAAAAAAAATTCCTCATTTTATTAATTTGAAATTTACATTGTTCATAAAAAAATTATATGGCTTTGGTCCTAGATACAATCTAAGATAAAATACATGGCTTTGTTTCTTAGTTACAATCTAAAAATCAAAAATTACATGGATAAGCACTTGATCTACTAACCCTTGATCTAAGTTCGGAGGCTATGTGACAAAGTGGGAAGGTGTTAGGCACCCACTTTGCCTGGTGAAACCGGTCTTCTAGACTATGGTGGCCAACATTCATATCATATCATCCAATATGTCAATCAATTTGCATGTTGAATTTAATGTGTGTGCATGTGATGAACCCTAATCCAATTTATTAAGCATTGCATTTGAATTGAAAATTAAATTCTATTGAATGTGTGTGTAGGGTGATATTCTAGATTCAAGAATTTGAAAGAATTATGAAACAAACATGTTTTTCATATTTTTTTTATGTGGATTTAAAATCAAAGCTAGTGATATGCATGAACATGTGATGAACAACCAAGAACATGTGAAGAACACATAAGAACATATAAGAACATTCAAACATATTCAAGGGAATTTAAATAACTACTATCATGCTTTAATCCTAAATTTTCATTATGGCAACATAAAAAAAAGCTAGTTAGGGAAAGAGATTCTACCTTCATGCAAGATCCATATGGTGGAGGAGGAGACTCTTGGTAGAGGTCCTAAGGGAGGAGGAAAAAAAGAAGAATCAGGAGAGAGAGAGAGTGAGTTTCACTCAATATCTTGAGTCTCAAGAAGATCAAGATATGACAAGACTACTCTACTTCACTAGAACTCAAGAGAAGAGAAGAGAGGGGGTTTTGGTGTGTTTTGGAATGAAAGAAATGGAGGGTCTATATAGTAGTGGTGGAGGAAATATGAATAGAATGCCATTTAATGAGGGTTTACAAAAAATCATGAACCTAGACCTCATTTTAGCCTTGGGGGAAAATCTGGTGCATTAAATGGAGAGATTGGTGGGAGTGGGAAGCAAGCCAAAATTCGGTTTTCCCGTAGCTGCTGTAACAGCTTGTAGAGCCAACTTAAAAAAATCATATCTGACTCAATTCTGATCGGAATTGTCTCTTTCTTGTGCTCAAATTGAAGCTCCGGATGTCTACTTTCTGGGAAAATTAACCTCATTCATAGATTCAAAGTATTATGAGAGATATTGATGAAATGGTGAGCAGAGGTCATTTGTTAGAAAGTGGTTTCAGCACAATTAACATTAATAGGTCCCAAATTAGCTCCCAATTAACATTAAATGGCTCCAATCACTCCAATTTCAAACTTAATTGGTTCCAAATTTACTCTAATTAAAAGATAATTACACAAATTACTCATTGAATAATTAATGTTTAATTATCTAATTAATTAGGTGTATGCAACCTCACCATAAAATGTAGTCCTAACCAATCAAATTATGACACATCATTAATCTCAAATTAATTATACTTATAACCAATTGGAATCAATTGTTCATAATCACGTATAGTTGGACTCAATTTGTGATAATGCATCTCAGCCATTAAAAATTGATTTGATGATAACTTTCAATCTGGTGGTCCGATTAGGGCTCATGACCAGTCAATTTGATCGTTACAACATCAAGATCATTTTGGTGAAATGTGATTAAGGATCTAATGGCCAGAATCAAGATGCATATTTTTAAGGTGAAAGTACCATTTTACCCTCCATGTGAGGTTAAATGCGGGTTGCAAAATGGGGTGTCAATAATATCAGATCACACATCGCAGGTCAATAGGGGAGACACCATTTTCAATGACTTATGGTGCTGAGGTTATTATTCCTCTGGAGACTGGATTCCCCACGCTGAAAATGAGTTCTTTCACTCTGAGTAACAATGACGAGTTGTTAGGGGAGAGGTTAGACTTGATTGAATAGCAAAGAGAAAATGTCATGGCCCAATTGGCCTATTATCAACATAAGTTCAAGTAAGAGTATGATGCCAACGTGAAGCTAAGGCCACTAGCACCTAGAGACTTGGTGTTAAGAAAAGTTTTGGATACTGCAAAGAACCCAGCATGGGGAAAGTTAGGGCTTAACTGGGAAGAGCCATATTGCATCACCTCGGTGGCTGGAATAGGTGCGTATCATCTTGAAGACCTAGATGAAAATGTTGTGTCACACCCCTGGAATGTAAATAACCTTAAAATGTATTATTATTAATGAAAGTTTTCCTTGTCTTATTCTCGTTTATTATGTTATTCGTTAAGCGTCCTATCATTATTATTTTGAATATCAAACAGAACCTTAGCTATGCCTGGTTCCTTGGACCACATGTTTTAGGTAAATTAATACTTCCTGACATTCTTTCTAAGTATTAAATAGAATCCTAGTTATGTCTGGCTCCTCGAACCACATGTTTTGGGTAAATTAATACTTAATGACATCTTTCTAAGTATTAAACAGAATTTTAGTTATGCTTGGTTTCTCAGACCACATACTTTGGGTAAATTAATACTTAATGACATCTTTTCAAGTGTTAAACAGAACCTTATCCATGTCTGGCTCCTCGGACCACATGCTTTGTGTAAATTAACATTTCCTATCATTTTACCAAATATGAAACAGAACCTTGGTCATGTCTGGCTCCTCGAACCACATTCCTTGGGTAAATTGATATTTTAATCTATTTTTCTAAGTATTAAACAGAACATTAGCTATGTCTGGCTCCTTAGACCACATGCTTTGGGTAAATTAATACTTCCTAACATTTATCTAAGTGTTAAACAGAACCTTAGCTATGCCTAGCTCCTCGGACCACACGTTTTGGGTAAATTAATATTTCCTATTATTTTCCTAAGTATCAAACAGAACTTTGGTCATGCCTGACTTTTCGGACCACATACCTTGGGTAAATTGATATTTTAAACTATTTTTCTAAGTATTAAATAGAACCTTAGTTATACCTAGTTTCTCGGACCACATACTTTGGGTAAATTAATACTTCCTATTATTTTTCTAAGTATTAAACAGAACCTAGGTCATGCCTGCCTCCTCGGACCATATACCTTGGGGAAATTGATATTTTAAGCTATTTTTCTATGTGTTAAACATAGCCTTAGTTATTTCACGCTCCTTGGACTGCATGCCTAAGGTAAATTGGTACTTCTTATTGATTCTTTAAATATCAAATAGAATCAGCCACTCCACATGGCAAAGATCTTTGTTGTAGTAACATGTTCAAAAAAAAAAAAAAAGAATGTTCATGAGCTCCACTTAAAGCATTTGCAGGAATATCTATGTCTGTTTGAGAATTAATTGCTCCTCTAGTCCCTTAAACTTACTAATGGGTGGAGGATTGAGTAGAGTTAAAGTTGTATGTATACTACACTAGTGTGTATGCTTTTAAAGTCAAAGCTATACTTTGCCGAGGTGGTGGACTTAGTAAATTTAACATGTCTTGATGCTGGTCCTGTGATGTGTGACAACTATGCTACCACTTATGCAGATCAATAAGTCAAGTTATACCCCATTATCACATTTATTAAGTGTTGAATGAAACAGATTTTATGTTTGGATCAATATGAGCATCACAAGTACAAAAGAAAGGTTGGCAGTTTTCATTAATATCAAGTAGATTACAAAAGTGGACATGAGTACAGAGCTAGGAAACAAAAGCAAAAAGAAAAAAGAAAAGACCACCTATTGCTTCATTTTTATTACAAGTTTGTCCTTGCCTTGGAGGCTTGACCCTTGACTTGGAGTTCTTCCTTTGAAGGTATGGGGAGAGTGGCCAACACAATCTCTATGCTCTGGAAGCCTCTTTCTCCTTTGAGAAGTCTTCAGGGGCCACGGGAGGCAAGGCAGCATCACGGGCCACTTCTTTGGTAGAGTCAGCTGCCTTTTTCGTGTCCTTGGACGGTTCTACTTCTTTGGAGGAGATGTTGGCTATAGGAAGAGCTTTAGTTGGGCTTTCCTTGCCTTCATCTGTCCCCGAGGAGACTGGGTCGGCCTTGGAGCTCGAGGAGCCTAAGCTGCGTATGGCTTGGGTGTAGTACACATTCTCTGCTCTCTTAAGAGCAGAAGAGACCTCAACCCAAGCTCGGTCAAGGGCCTCGTTCCACACTTAGAGGCAATAGAACCTGCACACCTCTAAGACCTCTACCCTAAGGGCTTCCTCGGTCTCTGCCACACCCACGTCGTAGCCTTCTTACTCGGCTTGCTCCATAGCCTTCTCGGCCACCTCCAGCTTCTTTGTCAAAGTTTTGATTTGACTTCTGGCAGCAGCAAGCTCGTCCTCAACTTGGTAGAGCTGCTTACACTAAGCCTCTGTCTGCCTCTTTACCATGTCCAGGGCGGCCTCAACGCTCTTCTTGTCTCGATCAGCTTCAGCCAGCTTGGCAGTAAGGTCTTGGGACTTCTTCTCTAGCAGCTCAAAAGCTTTCACGGTAGCAGTGCGCTTGCCCTCCTCGTCCTTCATCGCCCGGTAAGAGCTGATCACTATTTCCTCAGCTTTGTAGGTAGCCTAGGCAGCTTTAAAAAAAAAAATTTTTTTTTTTAAAAAAAAGAAGAAGAAGTAAGAAGAAGTACTAATTAAATAAGCAAAGTATAAGTACTAGAGTAAAAAATAAATTAAAAAAGAAGAAGAAGAAAAGAAATAGACAGAAGACTTACCAGAGCGAGGTCTCTTTTTAAGTTGAGGAAAACCTCATGCTTCCTCGTTGATCGCCATTCGATCATGTCTTCGGGCAGCAGTAGAGCCTGCTCTACCGCATCGGGCATGTAGCCGGCCCTCCCATTTTGGAATTTTTTGATCGAAGCATCCACAAGCAAGGGAGCTCCATCTAGCACTACAGCAGGCGTCTAGGCAGGGGCGTCCATTTGAATTTTAGCTTTTTTGTCAGCCAAGGTTTAGGCTCCCTTGGCCTATTTACCTCCTCTTTGGTGCATGGACTCCTTGGGGAGGGGGTCCTTATCTCCTTCCCTTGCTTCAGGATCTCTCTGGTCCCTTTTTCTCTTATGGTTCACATGATCAGCCCGAGGAGGCAGAGAGGATCGAGGAGGGGGGAGCTTCGCCTGAGTGGTCTTCTCGGGCACTTTATCCCCAGCTTGGGACTCCATAACTGATAGAAGACCCGCCCTGGGCTTGTGTTGTATACCCATATCTTCAGGTAGAGGGGAGTCTCCTTGTGCCTACCTTGCTTGTGCGAGAAGAGAGTGGCCGAGGTCACCTGATGGGGTTTCAGGAGATAGGGGTTGATTGAAGACCTCAAAGTTGTCTTCAAAGTCCTTAGATTTAGAGACTTTAAAAACCTCTTCCTCTCCCTTGGTTGAAGGTTGGGATGAGGTTGCCTCTTCTTCGGCAGTGCGTTGGGAGGGCAGTTCTACCTTTGGTATGCCCTCAGGGATAGGATCGGTGGTGAGCGTGCCTTTTGGGATGGGACCGGAGGTGAGGAAGCCTGGAGCAGCAACACTGATCCGATGCAGGCGAGGATGCCTTGCTTTGATTATGCACCTTGGCACCTGGAAACTCTTGGAGATGGGGATGTAGTCCAAGATTAGATGGGCCGCCCTTACTTGGCTGTCTGTGTGGACAAACACCTCAGCCTTCAAGATTTTGTCTAAGCTTTGCTGGTTCACGAGATTTGAAAGCTCGAAAATGTGTTAAAACACAAAAGTTGTTTAGACTCCCAAATTAAAATTACAGCTAGATAGATTTTACTCTAACTTAATACTAAGTGCGGAATAAAGTAAATGCGAGCGAATAAACAAACAAACTACTCTAACCCATAATCATAATAACATAGCAGTAAAATGAAAGGTAAAAGAGTAGGGAAGAAGAATGCAAATACAAGATAACACGCTGATGTGTTATTGAAGAGGAAACCGAAGAACTTAGTAAAAAACCTCTCCGTCGCCCTCCAAGCAGTAATCGATCCACTAGATAATCAGTAGGGATACATGTGTTAGCAAGAGACCCTCCAAGCCTAATCTACCCGATGCACCTAAGCCCTCCAAGCTCCTACTCCAATAAGGCTTCTCGGAACCGTGTCTTATCTAGCTCTCCGGATCCCGCAATACACTTGATTGCATCCACCAAAGCCTAGCTTCTTCCAATGCTTTCTAGCAGCACCAAAACCTCACTGAACACTTTAAAAGGGTGTGGTAAGTTTTTAGGCTGTCAACCTCTCAATGGTATGAAAATGGAGAGGTAAGAGTTGAGGAAAATTCACAAGCAATTATGTAGAGAATTTTGGCTATAACAATCTCTAACTCTCAAGATTTGTGGCTAGGGTTTTCTCTCTGAAGCCCTCCTCAACATATGTGGGTAATGTGGGTATATATAGTGTAGGTACCAAAAATGTGTATTAGATAGGACAGTTTGGTAAAACAGAATGTTTCGCGGGTGTCTAGCGGGAAGGCCTTACTCGCGAGCTACTCATGAAACACAGCTGCCTCCATCCTGTCCTGACTCTTTGCATTCCAGTCATGTGCAGGGCACATGCTTCACTTTGTCTTAAGTCTTCACACACACTCTTTCTCTCATAAACAACCCTTACAATGAAATCCCTCATTAAATACAGAGTACAAAGGATTGAACATAATTACAATCAAATTTGGCACGGAATTAAAGCCAGCAAAACCATTAAGTGAAACAAAAAACATCATTAGCAAAGGATAACTCAAATCAAAGGGATTTTCATGTACAAACACAAACAAAAGAAAAAGAAAAATGGGTAACTTTGAAATTATAAACCAAGATCTAGAACCCCACCTGGTTTCCCCTTTCTCGTGAAATAGGGGAGGCCATCGTGTCACTCCTCTGAAACGATCAAGAAGCCATTTTTTAGGCCTTTGTTGGAATCGAGGTGGCATTGGATGAGCCTAACCTCGAGGTACCTAGATTTTAGGTAATACCCCTGCCCTGTTAGGTGATGGGGGTTGTAAATCCAATTGACGTCGTGGTGAGTGAAGTTTAAGCCCATTCTCTCGTTAAGAGCATCTACACTACGTAAGATTCTGAACATGTTGGGTGCACACTTGGTGGGAGCTAACCTATAGGCCCTAAGGTAGTCCCTGGTAACTATAGACATAGGTATTCTAATCACTTCTTTTATAAAGGCAATCATTGGGATTACTACCTCTCCCTCTTGCCTCTCCTCGTGCCATTCCCCCTCTTTACAATACTTGATGGCAACTCCTAGTGGGATCCTATACCGAGCTCTAAAGCTCTCTAAACCTTGTAAGGAGTCTACCAAACAGGCGAATCTACCCATTCCTAAGTAAGATTTGGAGGTGCTAAGAAAATTGGGAGAAGTAAGAGGAGCCGAGGAGAAAAAGACTCGAAGAAAAGAGAAGTAGATAAAAGTGTCTGTAAATGAAAAGGTTTATAAAGACTTACACTAAGTAGAAAACTCTCCTCGGATTGGCTCCTGGTATTTGTGAGGGCACGAGTAAGTGAGGGTAAATTGACAGGTTCAGTGTATGAGTGCTAAAGTGAGATGAATGATTGATTTGAGTAGTATTTATATCAAAGAAGGAGTTACAAGCGGGAAAATTCCCGCATGGGCTCTAGCAAATCCCTCAGCCATTGGATCCACATCGTGCTGTAGATTGTGGGGGACACGGAGAACGTAAAAATTTAATAAAGGTGCGTCTTGTATGCTGAAGCGTCAGGAGCATGTCTTGGGTAGTTAAAAAGGCGTCTACGCAGTTAGAGGTGATGTGTGATGAGCACGGAGTGACTATAATGACATCGAAATCCTCTTTTCTTTTCGATGTGCTAGAAAGAAGAATTTTGAAGGGCTATTGTAGGGGTGATAGGCCCAGAAATGCATATATATATATATATATATATATATATTGGGCCAGTGGCTCAATCCGAGGACATTAAGTAGTCCGAGAACGGGTAAACACCTTTCTAAGAATCTGTGTTGGTAAGTAAAGAGGTGGGGTCTAGTCATGACCATCCGAGAAAGCTGTTTGAGGAGGAGTACTTCCTCAGCTGAGCAAAGTCAAGGCCATAAGGTGTGGTCTGACACTAGGAGCAACGTTTCAGACGATTCTACTGATGAGGATAAGTATCCAGAAGGAACAAGACAGAGGGAGGCCATGAAATATCTCAAGGGAAAGCTGCTACCACCGCATTAAATGCTCTGCAGCTAACTTTCTAGCTGCATTAATGTGGAGAAGACCCCTGAACAATGCTGCCTTGGCTACCCCAACTCACAGAGGGCCTGAGAGGGTGTCCGATAGGACAAGCACTTAAGTAGTGGCTTAGAGGATCAACAAGTGGAGGGCTAAGATCATCTAAAGGGAACTATATAATGTAAGAGACCCTCCATGGAGAAGAGATTGAGAAGTTGAGAGAAAAATACTGTAGCAATCAAGAACCGAACTTGTAATCAAATTTGAGGAACAATATAAAGAACTGATCTCCTCAGACTACGCCGATGACGATTTACTTTAGTTTAAACTTGTCTATCTTCATTTTCTTGTAATTAAAATCTACTTTACTTCTTGTCTGATTCATTAGAGTCCAGTTTTCCGACTGACTCTCTACAAATTTATTGTTTTGGGCTTTTTGGGCCTAAGTCCATCCACCATTTAGGCTAGGAACCCAAATCTGGTCCTTACATTTATGATTATACATTTTCTTTTAACTAAAAGATCTCTAATAAAATCAACGCAGCCGAGCAAAGCTGGTATATGTAACGGGGTTTCATTTATATAGCTAAATTAAATTTTATTAAGCATGTGTAGGTCTTTACTTTGTAGTTATACATACTTATACCCTTCTCTCTCTCTCTCTCTCTCTCTCTCTCTCTCTCTCTCTCTCTCTCTCTCTCTCTCTCTCTCTCTCTCTCTCTCTCTCTCTCTCTCTCTCTCTATATATATATATATATACACACACACACACACACACACACACACACACACATAAGTGTGTAGCCCTATGTATATGCACGGGTATAATTAAAAATAATAAAAATTATATAGTTCAAATTACAATTTTTTTTAGAAGAGGTTCAAATTACACATGGTATTAGTTTACATTTTCTTTAAACCATACATTTTAAAAATATATTATGGTTTCTCATTGTGTGTGTGTGTGTGTGTAATTAAATTGAATTTAGCCTCTTCGATTTTTGCACCCAATAATTCACTTGCCACAAAAATTAAAAAAATTAAATGGACATGTGGTGAAAAATTAGACTCCAATCTATATATATAATAATAGGTAAAACTGAGAGAAAATCCAATTATATTTCAAATTATAATTAAATTAGAACCTAATTTTGTGCCATGCGTCCCATCTAATCTATGTTTTTAAATTTGTGTCAAATGAGTTAATTTAGTGTAAAAAACGAGTTGTCGAATATAATTAAACTATAAAAAAAATATAATTTTTGAATGATTTTATATTAATGAGCCTTTTTTTTTTTTTGTATAACTAAAAACAATTCAAGTTTATATGTCATATATATATATATATATTAATTGCTAAATCTAAGAGAAGATCCAATTAAATTCTAAACTGAAGTCTAATTTTGCCCCACGTGTCTCATCTAATTTTTAAATTTGTGTTTCAAGTGAATTATTAGGTGCAAAAATTAAAGAGTCTAAATTCAATTAGATTCTAAATTGAATTTTAATTGGAGTTCAATTTTGGGCATGTATTCCATTTAATTTTTGTGGCAAGTAAATTATTGAATGCAAAAACAAAAGAGTCTAGATCTAATTAGATTCTAAAATATATATATATATATATATATATATATATATATAGGGGCTGGGTTTTTACACTATTCCCGGAGGATAAGTGAATCCAAGCCCAGCAAGCCCAATATAATAAATTTGTAGAGAGTGGGTAAAAGAACTAGGCTTTGATGGGTACAATAACAGTTGAAAATGATTCAAAGTGCGAATAGATGAAGCAAAGGAAAGATTAGAAAAACAATTTTATCCTCGGCACTAGTCCGAGGAGCTTGGACTTATTATTTCTTGAATGTTAACGATAATGGTTACAAAGTTCGTTCAGGTTGCTACAGTGTTTTCTCTGGTAAAATCTCCCCCTTTTCTCAGGGGGTCTTCCTCCTTATATACTAGTTTTCTCCTTCATTTCCACCGTACACGTGCAGATTAGATCTGCTTTTTATTGGTCTTTGTCACATCAACCTCCTCTCAGAGCTCCTAGGTAGTAGCTTTGAGTCTGAAAAGCCACTGCTTAGGCATCACTTCCACATTAATGCGGTCAGAGTGTTAGTTGTGTAGCATTTAATGTGGAGGCAGTAGCTTTTCTTGGAATTGCTCTACCGCCATGCTTCGGCGTGCTTACTTGTTGTACTCGCTTTTTCTCTGGAATGCTTTGGAAGGTTGTCTTTGCTTGGTGAATCACTTCTCCCTAACCTCAGCCTTGGCTAGCTGAGGACAGAGTCGTTCCTGGGCTGCTATGACATCGTTGTTTTCTTTGTTTAAATGTATCTGTGCATACGCACAAGATTACACACTACTTGAAATCTAATTTAAAATATAATTGAATTTGAACTTTTCGATTTTTACACTCAATAATTCACTTGTCACAATATTAAAAATTAGATGGGACATGTGGTGCAAAATTGAGAATCCAATTAAAATCTAATTGGATTTTCTCTGAGTTTTGGCTATTAATATATATATATATATATATATATATATATATATATAGAGAGAGAGAGAGAGAGATGTGGGCGCGTGTGTGTGGTCTTTCTTCCACCAAGCTTATTTACATTTCTCTTTTCAATAATTTGAGTAAAGTTGGTAGAGATTCAAAGTTAGTAAGCACTATCATTGGATGTGCTAATTTAATTTTGAGCTACTGGTAGAAGTGCACTATAGCTCAATGCTACATTTTTTTATTCTTTTATTTCTTATTCTCTCTCCTCTAACTAATGTCTCTCTCTTTAATAGTTCAGGTTTTTTTTTTTTTTTTCCTCCTTATAAAGAAAATGTTGATTTTATTTTAAGATATTTTAATGTGTGATGTATAAGTAAGAGAGGAGATATGAAATATATTTTTTAAGGTTATGTTAAAATAGACAAAGTAATTTTTAGGTATGTTAAAATAACACTTAAAAATAAATAAATAAAAAAGAATGTAACACCAGTGCCCTTAGAGAAGAGACTTGTTGGGTTGTGTTTCTCCTCTTTTGCCTTTTGTAATGATTCCTAGTAATGAATTAATATTTATTTATTTTTTTAATAAAAATTCAAAACTGGTAAATACATAATGGAAAATTTTTGTTATACGTATATTAATACACATACTTTTGCGCACATAAAAATTAATTGTGTTTTAATTACTATTTATGTGTGTGCAAAGGCCAAAGAGTGTGTATTAGTAAGGAGTTAAGCTTGCATAATTTGTACTACAATTCGCCTCCATGGCTCCACTATTATCCTCCTACCACTTAAAACTTGTCACATAACTGAATTATAGTACAAGTTGTGGCACCCTACATAACTCATCAGTGGGTATGCCAGTCCGTAACAAACGCCAATGGGTTATTTGAAAGATTCTGACACTATGCTGTAGAACAATAAGATAGCAATTATTTTTTTGAGTAAGACTTAGGTACAATACTTAGGTGTTGTTCTTTAGGTTTCATTTTTAAGATTTTACTATATGAATTTTTTCTCATGGGATTGAAGTGTATTTTTAAGTTAAGTAGCCACATGGCTGAAATTTAAGAAAAGAATATAAAAAGTAGCACCTATGATACTAAATCTAAGTTTTGTTCAATTTTTTTTTACAACGTTAGGATGGGAGGTGGGCATTTTTCTGTTTAGCTGAGCTGTTCACATTAATGACTATGACATTGAGCGTGATGCACAAGTCACAAGGTCTGAATCGTTTGATCCTTTTCACTCTTTTTCCCTCACCCAAACATTTGAAGTTTCTCTGCTGTTTCCATCAAACTTCCCAGCTTACACATTCGCGGTCGTCTTCTCATTGAAAAGTTGTCGGTTCATATAATAATAAATTGTTATTTATAGTTTTTTGATTATATAAAGAGTTAGTTGTAGTAAAAATTCATGAAACTTTGAAGATGTAAAATGTTTTAGAAAAAAATAAATTAATAATTGTACCAAATTATCCAAGTTTTCAAAATTTGGTGCCGTTTAGTAATATTATTCTAGTAATGTTATTTGTATTTTTTGAAAATATGTGTGAGTAAAAAAGTGTGTAAAAATACGTGTAATATTGTTTAAACACTAAAAATTGTTGCTCAAAACACCCTACCAAACAGCTTCTAAGTTTCTCAACTTTTATCACAATTTGCCATATAGTAAGTTATAAGTG
Source organism: Quercus glauca (assembly GCA_023736055.1). Taxonomy (NCBI): domain Eukaryota; kingdom Viridiplantae; phylum Streptophyta; class Magnoliopsida; order Fagales; family Fagaceae; genus Quercus; species Quercus glauca. Next base: position 18,661,443 of record CM043325.1, on the reverse strand, counting down.
AAGAAGATGTAGACCATTAAAAATCTACTAATTTTTCTCCACCATTCACAGCTAGTAATGTGACGAATCATTATATAAGTTGTGAAAATTTTTGTAACACTAAGTATGTGTTTGGATTCAAGTTGCGTTTCTGCGTTTGCAAGTTTTGCGTTTTCTGCTTCTTTTTTTTTTTTTTTCCTTATAAAGAAAATGTTGATTTTATTTTAGGATATTTTAATGTGTGATGTATAAGTAAGAGATGAGATATGAAATGTATTTTTTAATGTTATGTTAAAATAGATAAAGTAATTTTTAGGTATGTTAAAAAAAAAAAAAAAAAAAAGAACGTAACAACAGTGCCCTTAGAGAAGAGACTTGTTGGGTTGAGTTTCTCCTCTTTTGCCTTTTGTAATGATTCCTAGTAATGAATTAAAATTTATTTATTTTTTAATAAAAATTCAAAACTAGTAAATACATAATGGAAAATTTTTGTTATACGTATATTAATACACATACTTTTGCGCACATAAAAATTAAATGTGTTTTAATTACTATTTATGTGTGTGCAAAGGCCAAAGAGTGTGTATTAGTAAGGAGTTAAGCTTGCATAATTTGTACTACAATTCGCCTCCATGGCTCCACTATTATCCTTCTACCACTTACAACTTGTCACATAAGTGAATTATAGTACAAGTTGTGGCACCCAGCATAACTCATCAGTGGGTATGCCGGTCTGTAACAAACGCCAATGGGTTATTTGAAAGATTCTGACACTATGCTGTAGAACAAGAAGATAGCAATTATTTTTTTGAGTAAGACTTAGGTACAGTACTTAGGTGTTGTTTTTTTGGTTTCATTTTTAAGATTTTACTATATGAATTTTTTCTCATGGGATTGAAGTGTATTTTTAAGTAAAGTAGCCACATGGCTGAATTTTAAGAAAAGAATCTAAAAAGTAGCACCTAAGATACTGAATCTAAGTTTTGTTCAATTTTTTTTTTACGATGTTGGGATGGTGAGGTGGGCATTTTTCTGTTTGGCTGAGCTGTTCACATTAATGACTATGACATTAAGCGTGATGCACAAGTCACAAGGTCTAAATCGTCTGATCCTTTTTACTCTTTTGCCCTCACCCAAACATTTGAAGTTTCTCTGCTATTTCCATCAAACTTCCCAGCTTTCACATTCGCGGTCGTCTTCTTATTGAAAATTTGTCGGTTCATATAATAATAAATTGTTATTTATAGTTTTTTGATTATATAAAGAGTTAGTTTTAGTAAAAACTCATGAAACTTTGAAGATGTAAAATGTTTTAGAAAAAAATAAATTAATAATTGTATCAAATTATCCAAGTTTTCAAAATTTGGTGTCGTTTAGTAATATTATTCTAGTAATGTTATTTGTATTTTTTGAAAATATGTGTGAGTAAAAAAGTATGTGAAAATACGTATAATGTTGCTTAAACACTAAAAATTGTTGTTCAAAACACCCTACCAAACAGCTTCTAAGTTTCTCAACTTTTATCACAATTTGCCATATTGTAAGTTATAAGTGACGAAGATGTTAGGTTCTAAGGTCTTAGGATTTTATGTATTTAGAACTCTAATTTGTAATGTTGGCAAACCATGATCAAAACAATGTATTTAGTCTTGTTTAGGCTTGCTCAAAGTTGGTTTATTATTGTAAAGTTGGAATCGAGTGGCTGCAGAAGTACTTGGGACTTTCGGCCTGGCTCGATCGATCGAAGGACAGGCTCGATCGATCGAAAATCACACAGGTTGAATTTTCTGCAAAATTTCCAACTCAGCCCTACTTCATTAAACGTTTAGGGTTTTATGTTTTTACCCTAGGTATTTAAACAAAACCCCAGCCACGTTTTTGGTGGTGGTCCATATTGTATTGTTACTCATACATTGCTATTTTGTGTGAATCTCTTGTGTGATCTTAGAGTTGCTTTCCTTTACACAAAACTTAGGGTTTTCAAGGTAGAGATGATTTCAACATCTTGAAGATCATTATAGTTGCAACCATTGGAACTTAAAGATAAACAAGCGGGGAGCTTGTAGCTGATTGAAGAATTCAAGAAAGAAGAAGTCCGTGGATTCGGAGCTTGCACGTGGTCGTGTTAGTAAGTTCTACTGGTGGGTAGCATTAGGAAGTCGAGCGGGGAGCTTGTAGTCCTTTTGTAAGAACTTCAATTCTTTCATAGTGAATTCTGTTTTGCCTTGAGGATTGGTGGGTCAAATCCTTCCCAGGTTTTTACCGTGTGGTTTCCTGGGTGATCATGTCATTGTGTCTTTCATTATTCCGTTGCTTTATTCTTTTGATATGATTATTTGATTGCTTTAACCTAGCATTGCATAATTTGACTAAGTAACAACTTGGCTAATTAACTAGGCTACGCAATCTGGTTGTTTTTAAGGGGTCTAAAACCGTTCAAGTGGTATCAGAGCGGGTTGCTTTTTGTTTGAGATTTTTTATCTCTGAGCTGATCCTTGACCCCTGTTGTCATGGATTCTTGGAAAATCTTTTTGCTTATTAGTCAACTTATCTACTTATTGTCTTTGCCATTTGTTGTTTTTGTTAAATCTTTCCTTAAGTATCTTGGCATAATCACATGTGATAAGAATTATGTTTGTTATACTGCTTTAACCGCTTTAGAGGCACGTGATTCTTGTCTTTGGTATTTGGATAGTGGTTGTTCCAGGCACACGACAGGAAATAAAGATTTATTCAAAACACTCTTTGAAGGAAAGATTGAGACAGTCACTTTTGGAGATGGAAGTAAATCTGTGATCAGAGGCATTGGTACTGTGGATATTCCAGGATTGCCAGTGTTTGAAGATGTTTGGTATGTTGATGGATTGAAGGCCAATTTACTCAGCATTAGTCAGATTTGCGACAATGGATTAAATGTTCTTTTCACCAAGTATGAATGTGAGATACTTGATGGAGGAGGTGACTGTATGTGTGTTGGTGTAAGGACAGCTAACAACTGTTATGGGATAACACCAAGTGTAAACAACAAGTGCTTTAGTGCAAAGATAGATCAAGTTGATTTGTGGCATCAACGGTTTGGGCATGCCAGTCATAAGTAGTTAGAGAAGATTTCCAAGTGTGAGGCAGTTATCGGTTTTCCTAAATTTGAGAAGATAGATAAGTGCATTTGTGGACCATGTCAGATAGGTAAACAAGTAAAATCCAAGCATCCGTCTGTGACTAGTGTTCAAACTTCAAGACCTTTAGAGTTATTACACATTGATCTCATGGGTCCTGCCAGAGTTCAAAGTCTGGGTGGAAAGAAGTATATTCTAGTTGTTGTGGATGACTTTACTAGATATACTTGGGTTGTGCTTTTGAAGGATAAAGCTGAGGCTCCTGAGAAGATGATACATCTGTGCAAGAAATTGTAGGTTGAGAAAGATACTGTGATAGCCAGAATCAGAAATGATCATGGAAGTGAATTTGAGAATACCAAGCTGGCTACTTTCTACAATGAGCAAGGCACTCACCAAGAGTTCTCATCTCCCAAGACTCCTCAACAGAATGGGATTGTGGAAAGGAAAAACAGGGTTGTTCAGGAGATGGCACGAGTCATGCTACATAACAAAAAATTGCCAAAGTCCTTCTGGGGAGAAGCAGTCAACACTGCTTGCCATACACTCAACTAGGTGTATTTTAGACCTAACTCCAAGAAAACTCCCTATGAACTCTGGAGAAGGAAGAAACCTGTTGTCAAATATTTCAGGATATTTGGTAGTGACTGTTACATTCTACGTGATAGAGAGAACCTAGAAAAGTTTGATGCAAAGAGTGACAAATGATACTTTCTAGGATACTCTTCCACCAGTAGAGCTTATAGAGTGTATAATCTGAGAACCAAAACAGTCATGGAATCCTCAAATGTTGTGATAAATGATGAAGTGTGTTCAGAAACATCATCAGAAAGCACTGTTCCTACTCAAGATAAGTCTCTAGAAGTTGTTGATTCACTTTCTGCCAAGTATGTTGGGAAACATAGTGAGGAAGAGCTGTTGTTGTTAAATGATGCAGTTTCTGTACCTTCAAGTTTAGAACCATCCACTCCGGTTCGTGAAAATCAACAAGTACCAAGTGAGCTCAGCCCTTCATCTGCACAGAAAGGTACTTCCACTTCTTTAGTTAAAGGTCCATCCTCTAGAGTGAGACTGAACCATCCCTCCACGAATATATTGGGTAGTCTGAATGATAACATGAGATTGAGATCAAAAGCATTGAATGTAATTACTCACTCATGCTATCTGTCCCAATTTGAACCGAAAAAGGTGGATGAAGCACTTCAAGATGCTGATTGGGTAGATTTCATGCATGAAGAACTTCATCAATTCGTTCGGAATGATGTGTGGGAACTAGTTCCTAGACCGAAGAATGTAAATGTGATTAGAACTAAGTGGATCTTTAAGAACAAGTCAGATGAACATGGCACTGTGATCAGAAACAAATCAAGACTTGTTGCACAAGGGTACACACAGGTGGAAGGAATTGACTTTGATGAGACATTTGCACCAGTAGCAAGGTTAGAATCCATCCGGATATTGTTGGCCATTGCAAATCACCTACACTTCAAGCTATATCAAATGGATGTCAAGAGTGCTTTCTTGAATGGAATGATACAAGAAGAAGTTTATGTTGAACAACCTAAAGGTTTTGTTGATCCTCACAGACCGGATGATGTCTACAAATTGAAGAGAGCTCTCTATGGTTTGAAGCAAGCTCCTAGGGCTTGCTATGACAGATTGACTGCATATCTCACTGAGCATCGATTCAAAAGGGGATCTGCAGATACAACGCTCTTCATAAGAAAGGATAAGACTGGTTTTGTTGTAGCTCAAATTTATGTTGATGACATTGTTTTTGGTGCTACTAATGATTCTCTTGCTCATTCTTTTGCAGATGAAATGAAGGCAATGTTTGAAATGAGCATGGTTGGTGAACTAACTTACTTTTTGGGATTGTAGGTAAAGCAAACAGAGGCTGGAATATACATCAATCAAGCTAAATATGCAAGAAATTTAGTTAAAAGATTTGGACTGGACAAGGCTGCTCATGCTAGAACGCCGATGGCTGCTAATGCAAAATTGACAATTGATCCATTAGGTGAGTCTGTTGATGTTACTTTGTATAGAAGCATGATAGGCTGTCTTTTATATCTGACTGCTAGTCGTCCTGATATATCTTTTAGTGTTGGTGTTTGCTCTAGATTCCAGTCTAATTCTAAGGTTTCTCATTTAAATGCTGTTAAGAGAATTATAAAATATGTGAGTGGAACTTGTGATTATGGATTATTCTATAGCAAGGAGTCCAGTTTGTCTCTTGCTAGTTTTTCTAATTCTGATTGGGCTGGGAATGCTGATGACAGAAAAAGCACCACTGGGGGGTGTTTTTATGTAGGAGCCAATCTTGTGGCTTAGATGAGTAAGAAGCAAAATTCTGTTTCTCTATCCACTGCTGAGGCAGAATATATTGCTGTTGGGAGTTGTTGTTCTCAGCTTCTTTGGATGAAAAAACTTTTGAGTGATTATGGGATTCCTCAAGATACCATGGTTGTCTATTGCGATAACTCTAGTGCTATAGATATATCTAAGAATCCGGTTCAGCATTCTAAGACCAAACACATTGAGCTTAGGTATCATTTCATTAGGGATTTGGTTGAAAAGAAAATTGTTGTTCTTGAATATATCCTTACAGATCGCCAAAACGCTGACATCTTTACCAAACTGCTTGAGGGAAGTAAGTTTGAGACACTTCATCAAGTGATTGGTGTTCTTCGTTGTCCCTAGTTGTTTTGGCTTCCTTGGTCCTTGTGCTTCATTGCTCTATCCTCTGTGACCATTGTTCTTTGGTTTTTGTGTTTTTGTTTTTCTAGGATTTGCATTGCATTACATTCATGCATTTCATTCTAGGATTTATTTGTTTTCTCTTTTAATAAATAATTAAAAAAAAAAGGAGAAAGCAAAAATATGTTTGACATTATGTTTCTTGGTTTTTGAAAACAAGGTTGGTCAATCTTTTTACACATGTCATGTCTTGTGTACCTTGTTTAACTTTGATGAGCTTATTCATTGCACTTGACTAGTTGAAACTTTGTAGTGCATGTTGTGTGGGAAAGATGTGTGTGGTTTTTAATCACTTTGTCTTAATCTTGAAGTCATATGTTATTTGACTGTCGGACTTGATCTTTTTGAGAAAGGCATAAATAACATCTCACCACTGTTCACTAGCCAATCATGAACACCTTAGTGCATATCATAAGATTTTGTGCTTGAGAAAGTGTAGCACATGCACAAAAAGAACATAAGGTGTAGCCTCAATTAAATTAAAACTGGTGTGTACTATTAGGCTTGATGCCAATTCACATAAATAAGAGGCAAAAATGTAAGAAACTTACATGATTGCAAGCTTTTGTTCTAGGAGATGTGAGAGTTATAGGATGTAACTCTTTAGGTGATAGTCTCTTTTAAATTCTGTGTGATGAATTGTGTAGACTTTGTGTTTAATTGCTATTCACATATCACCTCACATGTATCTCAAGTTTTTGCTAGTTTCACACACTACACAAGTTACTCTTTGTTAAACACTGTACATGCTAGTGTGTGTATTTTTAGTCTGACCAACCAAGTTTGAAAATATCTTGAGACTTGTGCACAACATATTTGTTGCTTAAGAAAATTCAATTGGAGAATGATTGAAACTTGTTTTTGAGAAAATTGGGTTTAAAAATTTGGGTTTTTGAAAAAGCATTCCATCTCATACTCATGCATTTTGTTTTCGTTGTTCAAATGCTTTGAGGAGTTGTTTTCAAAATTAGGTTTGCGTTTTTCAAAACTGTGTTTTTTCTCAAAATTTTTGTGAGCCTCTGCTCGGTTCGATCGATCCATTCTGATTTTCGATCGATCGAAAAAGTGCCCTAATTTGTTTCAAAATGACTGTTTCATTCGATCGATTGAATGTAATTTTCAATCGATCGAAGTTCGTGGAAAAGCTTTTTTAAAAGTTCAGATCTGACTTTTTCAAAGTTCTATTTCAAAAAGTTTTTCAAACTTTCTTTCTCTCTCCAACTAGGCAAGTTCAATAGTTCAAATTTTTGTCGTTTTCCTCCGGATTTTTTGCAGGGATTCTCTTTCCTCAAGCCGGTATGTCTATTTTACCCTTCTTTTTGAATTTATTTTCATGATTTCATGCATAAATCCATGCATTTGAGGGAGATTTTTGGACTTAGCATTTTTGGGATTTTCCATTGAATCAAGCCCTATCTTGTGCAATTGATCATTGGGTTTTTGTGGGGACATGCTATAAACATGATCTTGATAGTTTATTTTGATCAATTTTGGATTTTGTGAAAAATTTCAAATTCTAGGGTTTCTAATTGATCCGAATTGGGGATTTTGTTCAATTAAAGTTTAATTGATGAAATTGGCTTGTTGAATTGATGAAATTAGTTATTCTAATCTGTTTTCAACATTGTGTAATGATTAATTCATCAATTTGTTGCAAAATTTTTCAAGTGGTTTTCAATTTTTTAGGGTTTTTGTTAGAAACTCTATGTTCGAGCCAATTTTGTGTAATTGAACTTAATTTGAACATGTTTACTGCATTAGTTAATGCATCACAATATTGTTATTGTTCATGCATCATATAGAGTTTTATTCTATTGATTATTGTGCTAACTTGCAGTCTGCCCTTGGTTTTGTTTTATTCTTTTTGGTTTTTCCTTGTGTCTCTATCCTTTCCTTAGCATCATGCCTAGGAAGACTAGAGCCCGTAGGACTATTCCCTTTCCTTCTCCTCCCCCACCTTCCTTTGATAGTGAGAGGTTCCCGAGTGAGAAAAACCAAGAGATTTATGAGACTCTAAACCTTAAGAGAAAAGTTTGGGCTGAGCGTTCTGTCACCTTAGATGAGGTTGATCCTGCCATTAAGGCAAACTTTGAGCGTAGGGGCTGGTTACCACTGCTGGATGTTTCTGATCCTCCTCCTCCAGTTACCCTGATTAGAGAGTTCTTCTCGAACATCTCTATCCGCGTCTATGATTCCAACACTCTAGTTAAGAGTTGGATATGAGGCGTAGAGTATGTCATTACTCCTACGGTAGTGGCTGATGCTCTAGGGGTACCTTTGGTACAGCACCTTATTTATCCTTATGATGAGTCACCTGAGTTGAGTGATGTCATGTGTTACATCACTGGGTCTTCTATCCAGTAGGGTTCTGATCCTTGGATCACCACCGCTGAGCTTCCTGAGACTATCTATCTCTTCTTTAGGATAGCGTGTCACTCTCTTTGGCCAATTTCTCATCTACACACCATTCCTCTCGAGAGGTGTATATTTTTGTACGCTCTTGTCACTGATGCTCCTATCAGTTTTCCTCATCTTTTTCTTCGTTCTGTGAACGAAGTTTATAGGAGTTCATCTACTGCTCATGCTCTTGTTCATCCTATCTTTATTCATAGGATTTTGCTTCATCTTGGTTTAGATGATTTTCCTTCTTCTGAGCCCATTCATGTGATTGCTCCCATAGGTGCCTTTTTCCTTAGACAGAGGGCTGCTCATCTTTGAGCTGGCTCTAAACACGCTAGGTCTGAGCCTTCTGGTACCGCACCCCCTTTTTCTTCTACAGGTCCTGCTCGTAAGGCTGTTCCTGATCCTGTAGGTGCTGCTTCTGCTGTTCCTCCACCTCCTGCGGCTGACTTCGATGTTTGTCATACTTTGGAGACTGTCATGACCGTTCAGGCGGCTCATGGTCAGCTTTTGGTGGACTTGTTCGATGAGATTCGTGCTCTGAGAGCGGATTTGGCACATCTTCGTTCATCCTCACCACCTCTTTTTGATGATGGCCTGTGATGTCCTTTGGCATTCCGTCACAAAAAGGGGGAGTAGAGTTTGGAGCTTGTAGAGGGGTTTTTTGTAGTTAGGGGGAGTTTTTGTTCCTTTTTGCGGAGTTAGTGGAGTTTTTGAGATTAGATTGTATCTAGGTGCTTCACTATGTATACTTTCTTTTGGGCTATTCTTGTAGGGAAATACATTTTTTATATATATGATTCTTGATTCTATGTGTTCACTGTTTATTGATTTATATTTATGAGTTACTCATTGATATATGTCTTTATTATATGTTGTGTGAACTTTCAAGAATGTGTTTACTTTTGGTGTATCTAACCTAGGGGGAGAGTTAGATTACATATCTGTTGATTTACTGTTTTTCTGTCACACATGCGTTTATGCGTTTGTTGAGTGTTTCAGGAATATACAGGTGCATTCGATTTGGCTGCTGTCTACACTTGCAACTGATGGATAGTAGTTAGGATTGAATTTGGTTTATGAGCATTACTTTTTGTAAAGGGCTTTTTATTGTAAACTTTGAGCATTTAGTTTGTGTTTTGTCACGGATTGCCAAAGGGGGAGTTTGTTAGGTTCTAAGGTCTTAGGATTTTATGTATTTAGAACTCTAATTTGTAATGTTGGCAAACCATGATCAAAACAATGTATTTAGTCTTGTTTAGGCTTGCTCAAAGTTGGTTTATTATTGTAAAGTTGGAATCGAGTGGCTGCAGAAGTACTTGGGACTTTCGGCCTGGCTCGATCGATCGAAGGACATGCTCGATCGATCGAAAATCGCACAGGTTGAATTTTTTGCAAAATTTCCAATTCAGCCCTGCTTCATTAAACGTTTAGGGTTTTATGTTTTTACCCTAGGTATTTAAACAAAACCCCAGCCACGTTTTTTGTGGTGGTCCATATTGTATCGTTGCTTATACATTGCTGTTTTGTGTGAATCTCTTGTGAGATCTTAGAGGAGCTTTCCTTTACACAAAACTTAGGGTTTTCAAGGTAGAGATGATTTCAACATCTTGAAGATCATTATAGTTGCAACCATTGGAACTTAAAGATAAACAAGCAGGGAGCTTGTAGCTGATTGAAGAATTCAAGAAAGAAGGAGTCCGTGGATTCGGAGCTTGCACGTGGTCGTGTCAGTAAGTTCTACTGGTGGGTAGCATTAGGAAGTCGAGCGGGGAGCTTGTAGTCCTTTTGTAAGAACTTCAATTCTTTCATTGTGAATTCTGTTTTGCCTTGAGGATTGGTGGGTCAAATCCTCCCCAGGTTTTTACTGTGTGGTTTCCTAGGTCATCATATCATTGTGTCCTTTATTATTCCGCTGCTTTATTCTTTTGATATGATTATTTGATTGCTTTAAACTAGCATTGCATAATCTGACTAACAACTTGGCTAATTAACTAGGCTAAGCAATCTGATTGTTTTTAAGGGGTTTAAAACCGTTCAGAAAATGTAGACCTTTAAGAATCTACTAATTTTTCTCCACCATTCACAGCAAGTAATGTGACGAATCATTATAAAAGTTGTGAAAATTTTTGTAACACTAAGTATGTGTTTGGATTCAAGTTGCGTTTCTGCGTTTGAAATTTTGTGTTTTCTGCTTCTTTTTTTTTTTTTTTTTCCCTTATAAAGAAAATGTTGATTTTATTTTAAGATAATTTAATGTGTGATGTATAAGTAAGAGATGAGATATGAAATGTATTTTTTAATGTTATGTTAAAATAGATAAAGTAATTTTTAGGCATGTTAAAATAACACTTAAAAAATAGAAAAATAAAAAAGAACGTAACACCAGTGCCCTTAGAGAAGAGACTTGTTGGGTTGAGTTTCTCCTCTTTTGCCTTTTGTAATGATTCCTAGTAATGAATTAATATTTATTTATTTTTTTAATAAAAATCCAAAACTAGTAAATACATAATGGAAAATTTTTGTCATACGTATATTAATACACATACTTTTGCGCACATAAAAATGAATTGTGTTTTACTTACTATTTATTTGTGTGCAAAGGCCAAAGAGTGTGTATTAGTAAGGAGTTAAGCTTGCATAATTTGTACTACAATTCGCCTCCATGGCTCCATTATTATCCTCCTACCACTTACAACTTGTCACATAAGTGAATTATAGTACAAGTTGTGGCACCCTGCATAACTCATCAGTGGGTATGCCGGTCTGTAACAAACGCCAATGGGTTATTTGAAAGATTTTGACACTATGTTGTAGAACAAGAAGATAGCAATTATTTTTTTGAGTAAGACTTATGTATAGTACTTAGGTGTTGTTTTTTAGGTTTCATTTTTAAGATTTTACTATATGAATTTTTTCTCATGGGATTGAAGTGTACTTTTAAGTTAAGTAGCCACATGACTGAATTTTAAGAAAAGAATCTAAAAAGTAGAACCTAAGATACTGAATCTAAGTTTTGTTCAATTTTTTTTTACGACGATGGGGGGGTGAGGTGGGCATTTTTCTGTTTGCCTGAGCGGTTCACATTAATGACTATGACATTGAGCATGATGCACAAGTCACAAGGTCTGAATCGTCTGATCCTTTTTACTCTTTTACCCTCACCCAAACATTTGAAGTTTCTATGCTATTTCCATCAAACTTCCCAGCTTTCACATTCGCGGTCATCTTCTCATTGAAAATTTGTCGGTTCATGTAATAATAAATTGTTATTTATAGTTTTTTGATCATATAAAGAGTTAGTTGCAGTAAAAATTCATGAAACTTTGAAGATGTAAAATGTTTTAGAAAAAAATAAATTAATAATTGTATCAAATTATACAAGTTTTCAAAATTTGGTGCCGTTTAGTAATATTATTCTAGTAATGTTATTTCTATTTTTTGAAAATATGTGTGAGTAAAAAAGTGTGTAAAAATACGCATAATGTTGTTTAAACACTAAAAGTTGTTGCTCAAAACACCCTACCAAACAGCTTCTAAGTTTCTCAACTTTTATCACAATTTGCCATATAGTAAGTTATAAGAGACGAAGATGTAGACCTTTAAGAATCTACTAATTTTTCTCCACCATTCACAGCTAGTAATGTGACGAATCATTATAAAAGTTGTGAAAATTTTTGTAATACTAAGTATGTGTTTGGATTCGAGTTGCGTTTATGCGTTTGCAAGTTTTGCGTTTTCTGCTTCTTCTTTTTTTCCTTATAAAGAAAAAGTTGATTTTATTTTAAGATATTTTAATGTGTGATGTATAAGTAAGAGATGAGATATGAAATGTATTTTTTAATGTTATGTTAAAATAGATAAAGTAATTTTTAGGTATGTTAAAATAACACTTGAAAAATAGAAAAATAAAAAAGAAAGTAACACCAGTGCCCTTAGAGACGAGACTTGTTGGGTTGAGTTTCTCCTCTTTTGCCTTTTGGAATGATTCCTAGTAATGAATTAATATTTATTTATTTTTTAATAAAAATTCAAAACTAGTAAAAACATAATGGAAAATTTTTGTTATACGTATATTAATACACATACTTTTGCGCACATAAAAATTAATTGCGTTTTAATTACTATTTATGTGTGTGCAAAGGCCAAATTGTGTGTATTAGTAAGGAGTTAAGCTTGCATAAATTGTACTACAATTTGCCTCCATGGCTCCACTATTATCCTCCTACCACTTACAACTTGTCACATAAGTGAATTATAGTACAAGTTGTGGCACCCTGCATAACTCATCAGTGGGTATGCCGGTCTGTAACAAACGTCAATGGATTATTTGAAAGATTCTGACACTATGCTGTAGAACAAGAAGATAGCAATTATTTTTTTGAGTAAGTCGTAGGTATAGTATTTAAGTGTTGTATTTTAGGTTTCATTTTTAAGATTTTACTATATGAATTTTTTCTCGTGGGATTGAAGTGTATTTTTAAGTTAAGTAGCCACATCGCTGAATTTTAAGAAAAGAATCTAAAAAGTAGCACCTAAGATACTGAATCTAAGTTTTGTTCAATTTTTTTTTACGACTTTGGGATGGTGAGGTGGGCGTTTTTCTGTTTGGCTGAGCTGTTCACATTAAGGACTATGACATTGAGCGTGATGCACAAGTCACAGGGCCTGAATCGTCTGATCGTTTTTACTCTTTTACCCTCACCCAAACATTTGAAGTTTCTCTGCTATTTCCATCAAACTTCCCATCTTTCACATTCGCGGTCGTCTTCTCATTGAAAATTTGTCGGTTCACATAATAATGAATTGTTATTTATAGTTTTTTGATTATATAAAGAATTAGTTGTAGTAAAAATTCATGAAACTTTGAAGATGTAAAATCTTTTAGAAATAAATAAATTAATAATTGTATCAAATTATACAAGTTTTCAAAATTTGGTGTCGTTTAGTAATATTATTCTAGTAATGCTATTTGTATTTTTTGAAAATATGTGTGAGTAAAAAAGTGTGTAGAAATACGTATAATGTTGTTTAAACACTAAAAATTGTTGCTTAAAACACCCTACCAAACAGCGTCTTAGTTTCTCAACTTTTATCACAATTTGCCATATAGTAAGTTATTAGAGACAAAGATGTAGACCTTTAAGAATCTACTAATTTTTCTCCACCATTCACAGTTAGTAATGTGACGAATCATTATAAAAGTTGTGAAAATTTTTGTAACACTAAGTATGTGTTTGGATTCAAGTTGCGTTTCTGCGTTTGCAAGTTTTGCGTTTTCTGCTTCTTCTTTTTTTTTCCTTATAAAGAAAATGTTGATTTTATTTTAAGATATTTTAATGTGTGATGTATAATTAAGAGATGAGATATGAAATGTATTTTTTACTGTTATGTTAAAATAGATAAAGTAATTTTTATGTATGTTAAAATAACACTTAAAAATAGAAAAATAAAAAAGAAGGTAACACCAGTGCCCTTAGAGACGAGACTTGTTGGGTTGAGTTTCTCCTCTTTTGCCTTTTGTAATGATTCCTAGTAATGAATTAATATTTATTTATTTTTTAATAAAAATTCAAAACTAGTAAATACATAATGGAAAATTTTTGTTATAAGTATGTTAATACACATACTTTTGTGCACATAAAAATTAATTGTGTTTTAATTACTATTTTTGTGTGTGCAAAGGACAAAGAGTGTGTATTAGTGAGTTAAGCTTGCATAATTTGTACTACAATTCGCCTCCATGGCTCCACTATTATCCTCCTACCACTTACAACTTGTCACATAAGTGAATTATAGTACAAGTTGTGGCACCCTGCATAACTCATCAGTGGGTATGCCGGTCTGTAACCAACGCCAATGGGTTATTTGAAAGATTCTGACACTATGCTGTAGAACAAGAAGATAGCAATTATTTTTTTGAGTAAGACTTAGGTACAGTACTTTGGTGTTGTTTTTTAGGTTTCATTTTTAAGATTTTACTGTATGAATTTTTACTCGTGGGATTGAAGTGTATTTTTAAGTTAAGTAGCCACATGGCTGAATTTTAAGAAAAGAATCTAAAAAGTAGTACCTAAGTTACTGAATCTAAGTTTTGTTCAATTTTTTTTTACGACGTTGGGATGGTGAGGTGGGCATTTTTCTGTTTGGCTGAGCTGTTCAGATTAATGACTATGACATTGAGCGTGATGCACAAGTCAGAAGGTCTGAATCGTCTGATCCTTTTTACTCTTTTGCCCTCACCCAAACATTTGAAGTTTCTCTGCTATTTCCATCAAACTTCCCAGCTTTCACATTCGCGGTCGTCTTCTCATTGAAAATTTGTCGGTTCATATAATAATAAATTGTTATTTATAGTTTTTTGATTATATAAAGAGTTAGTTGTAGTAAAAATTCATGAAACTTTGAAGATGTAAAATGTTTTAGAAAAAAATAAATTAATAATTGTATCAAATTATACAAGTTTTCAAAATTTGGGGCCGTTTAGTAATATTATTCTAGTAATGTTATTTGTATTTTTTGAAAATATGTGTGAGTAAAAAAGTGTGTAAAAATACGTATAATGTTGTTTAAACACTAAAAATTGTTGCTCAAAACACCCTACCGAACAACTTCTAAGTTTCTCAACTTTTATCACAATTTGCCATATAGTAAGTGTAAAGTTATTATTTACAACTTTGTATTTTGTTGGCTTTTATTCCGTGCCAAATTTGATTGTAATTTTTTTCAATCTTTTTTACCCTGTATTGTTGTGGGATTTCCTTGTAAGGGTTGTGTGATAGGGAGAGAGTGTGAAGGCTCAAGCATTTGAAGGCTGAAGAATTCTCGTGGGTATGTCGCGACTTAGCTTCTCGCGATGTGAATCATGTGCCTTGCACATGCTGGAATGCGAAGAGTCAGGCCAGGTGGAGACAGCTGTGTCTAGCGGGTTCTGTTCTGCCAGCCTGTACTGAATGACTCACACTTTCTGTACCTATCTTATATATACCCTCATTACCCACAAATGTTGAGGAATGCTTCAGAGAGAAAACCCTAGCCAAACAAATTGAGAATTAGAGATTGTCATACCCTCATTTCTCTATACACTTGTGGTATTTCCTCAACTATTCCCTCTCCATTTTCCATACCATTGAGAGGTTGATAGCCCAAACACTTACCACACCCTTTGAGAGTGTTGAGTGACGTTTTGGTGCTGCTGGGAAGCATTGGAAGAAGCCAAGGATGGCAGATGCAACATGGAGCTTGTTGCGGGATCCGGAGTGCTAGGCAAGACAGGGTTCCGAGAAGCCTTGTTGGAGTAGGAGCTTGGAGGGCTTAGGTACATCGGGTAGATTAGGCTTGGAGGGTCTCTTGCTAATCCATGTATCCCAATTGATTGTCTAGTGGATCGATTTCCGCTTGGAGGGCGGTGGAGAGGTTCGATAACACGTCTCGATGTTATCTGTGTTTGCATCCTTCTTCCCTACTCTTGTTCATTTCATTTTTACTGCTGTGTTGCTTTATTATGGATTAGAGTAGCTTCGTGTTTATCTGCTCGCATTTACACTATTCCGCACTTAGTATTAAGTTAGTGTGAAATCTATCGAGTCGTAATTTTAATTTGGGGGTCTAAACAGCTCTTGTGTTTTCAATACATTTTTTGAGCTTTCAATTGGTATCAGAGCAGGTACACTTGCTGTGGTTTAAATACCTGAGTGAGATCCTTGACCCTTTTGAGATGGATAGGTCTCAATTCCTAAATATTCCACCATTTTTTGATGGTAACAATTATGCTTTCTTGAAAGTTAGGATGAGAGCATTTCTATGCTCTATAGATGATACCGTATGGGATGCAGTTGAAATAGGCTAGACTAAGCCGAAGGCAGCCAAATCCACTTGGGATAAGGCAGCTCTTGCGGCAGCCAATGCTAATAGTAAAGCTTTAAATGCTATCTTTTGTGGTGTGTCCCCTGATGAATTCCACAGGATCTCTCATATGACAGTAGCCAAGGAAGCTTAGGAGATTTTGGAGACTACCTATGAGGGTACAAAGAAAGTCAAGGACACAAAGCTTCAGATGCTTACCACCAAATTGGAAGAGCTCAAGATGGGTGATGATGAACCGTTTGATTCATTCTATGGGAAGCTCAATGAAATTGTAATTGCTAAACTCAATCATGGGGAGAAGATTGAAGATACTAAGGTGGTGAGAAAAATATTGAGGTCCTTGCCTGAAAGTTTTAGAGCAAAGGTTACAGCCATAGAAGAAAGTAAAGACTTGGATGAGATCAAAATCCAAGAGTTGATAGGGTCTCTCCAAACGTATGAGCTGGGACTGCCTTCCCATAAGACGAGTAAATCGCTTGCTCTTAAAACCATCACTGAAAGAATAAATGATTCCTCCGAAGAAGATGGAGTGGAAAAGGAAGTAGTATTTCTTGCAAAGAACTTCCGCAAATTTCTAAAGATGAAGAATAGTGGGAAACCATTCAACAGAGGAAAGTTTTCATCTTCAAGAGGTGATAGGAAAGAGTTTAAGAGGAAAGAAGGGAAGGATTCTTAACCTCCTTCAGACATTGTGTGCTATGAGTGTAATGGCCGTGGACATCTAAAGAAGGAGTGTCCAAATTTTCTGAAGGGAAAAGGCAAGGCTTACACCACAACGCTCAGTGATTCAGACTCTTCTGATTCAGACTCGGAAGAGAGCTGTGACGGAGAGGGAAACTACTTCGCATTCATGACCATTGCTCATGTGGATTCCTCGGATGACTTGGGTGCACTTGTGAAGGAGCTTGGTGAGCATTCTAATTCAGAGTCTATTGGAATTGTGGAAGAATCGGATGCTGAGGAGGAAAAGAATACAGCTAATCTTCAAGAAAACTACTCATTACTCCTTGAGAAGTCGGGAGAGTATGCAAGGGTAGCCAAGGCAGCTGTCAGAAAAATGAAGAAAGCAGAGGAAGATTACCGGAGTCTCTTGGTTAGACATAAGGAGGCTAAATGCGAGATAGAAAAGCTGAATGGTGAGCTGTCAGAAGCTTACTTAAAGATCAGATTTCTTGAGCAAGAGGTAGAACAAGCGCATGCCAAGATAGAAAGGGTCTCCTCCAGGAAGTTAGAAGATGTTATTTCATCTCAGAAACCTTTCTCAAACAAGTCCGGGTTGGGATATACCGGAGGGAGTAGCTCATTTGCAAATGTCACCAAAGAAGTGAAGTTTGTGAAGGCAAACGAAACGGTTGTAGAAGAACCTATTCCTGAAAAAGTTAAGGATGTAAAGAAGAAGAATGTAGCTGAGCAACGGATGGGGAATAAGCCCAGAAGCCAACCTGTAGTGAGGACTGAAGTAAGAGGAAGATCTCGTCCACGACCACGAAGAGGCCCCAGGACGGATTATGTGTGTCACTATTGCGAATTAAATGGACACACCAGACCCAATTGTCAAAAGCTGAGAGCAGACAACAATGCAAGCGTTCCTCGATCACGAGGAAGAAGAAATGACAATAGAGCTTGGGGTGGTGAGCAATCAAGAAGCCAAAACCGTGATCCCGGAATGACGGACGTGATGAAGATGATCGGTGCCTTCACCACTTGCTTAGAGAGTTTCACCAGAAGGTTTGAAAGTCCTAATTCTCGTATCTAATCCGTCAAGGATATCACCCCAAACGCACGTGACGTGTGGGTGAAAAGGGGTACTCATGCATAAGCATTAGGTCATGTCCATGCACTAATACTTCCTATGTTTAGGGACTTTTTCTCATGCATCATATCATGCATCGTTATCAGTTTTGTCATGTTTTCTTTTACTTGTTTAGGTTTGTGCCTGTTTTGTTGATCTTACTTTTCTTGCTCTGTTTTGGGTGTGTTCAAAAATTTCAAAAACCCATTAAAATTGAAAAATCTCAAAAAGTTTGATCACTTGTTTTGTGCATATCTCATGTGAGTTTGGCCTAGTACCTTCGTACTTACGGCATAGTGCATTTACGATCTTGGCTTGTTATGTATGCACTCTTTTCTATGTGGAAGAAATCTTGAAAACTATGTGTGACTGTTGTAAATAGATCTTCAAGCTTGTCATGAATGATTGATCAATAGTCTTGTTGGTCTTGATACTTGCATAGACTTGTGTCTATATATCTTCCCACTTTATTTTTATGTTTTTGCAAAAAGAGCTCACCAAATGTAAATCTCCAAATGGAAAGAGATATTGAGTTGCAAAAGCCTATCGCACACACTAGTATTCAACTAAGAAAAAGGGAAAGCGACTATTTTTAATGTGTTTTGTTTGGTGCTTAAAAAGCCAAAGGCTAATCATCAATGTTGAAATATCATAAATTTCAAGCACCTATCTCAAAATGAGATGTTTTTTCCAATCAAAATAAAATGGACCAATTGTTATGCTTTATGTAGAAGCCAAATGAAAAGCTTCTAAGTTATGTATTCAATGTGTGGGAGGTCATATATACTTATTTCTATAATGAAGATAGTCCACTTGATTTCGTATCAGTTGTGTATGACTCGATTGAATTGATCATTGAAGCTTCACTCTGGTCTAAGGACTATTTCACATTGGATACTCACACACAACACACAAGACTTTGATTCAATCAATGCCTATCTCATTTGTGTGATTGTATATGTTCAAATGTGATGTGTATGCTCAAGATCTTATTGATCAAACCCAAAAAGATTTTTGAGTGTTTTATATGTTTTTGAAAGTGATTTTATACTTTCGTGTGTTTATTTCTTTGTCAAAATGCATTTTGAGTGTTTTTGGTCAAAATCTGGTTCAAGGGTTGTTTCGCGAGAATCTCGCGACTTAGAGCTTCCCGCGAAAAGTGTTTGAGGGAAATAAACTTTTTGCAAATTTACACAGAGACTTTCGCGACTGTATCGCGACTGCTTTGCGACCAACAGCTTCTTGCGAAGTGATGTTTGGCTAAAACTAAAATTTTCCAAATTCGTACAGAGAGTTTCGCGACTATATCTCGATTATTTCGCGACCTAGAAGCTTCTCGCGAAAGTTTTGTGCTTCAGTGGCCTTTTTTGCAGCTGTCTCGCGACTGTTTCACTACTCTCTAACCTGCGAAAAATGCGTGTTTTCACTTTATATGTAGTAGATGTGACAGTTTTTCAAAACTTTCTCATTTCCCTCGCCCAACCTCTCTCGAACCCTTTTCAACCCAAAATCATTTTCACTCAAACCTCTTCAATCCTTGCATCTTTTCTGCATTTTTCTCTTCAAGGTATGTTGTCTAAACACTTCTTTTTGAGTTCTTGCTTCGATTTTGCAGAATTTTTGCTTAGGGTTTCAATAATTGGGGATTTTCGAATTTTGGGTGGTTTTCTATATTGGGTGAAATTTTTTCAAATTATCTATTTGGGCTGTGTCCCATTTGTTTATTGTGCATCTGTGTTGGCCCCTTGTGGCATTTTAACATGTATTGAGGGTAGATTTTGCTTTGTTCATGCATTATCCATGTTATATTTGCATTTGTGCATGTTAAGTGTTTGACAAAATGTCTAAATGACATTTGTGTGTTTGAATTGGACTAATCTTAGTTCCAATCATTGGTCTAGGTATCTTGTACCATGTCTATCATGCTTTTTTCATTGGCTATGTGATTTTCACACTTTGCCCTTTTTGTGCCTCAATGTCATGCCATGCACAGTTTCTTTCTTTCATGCATTGTGGTTAAGCTTTCTTGTTTCTTTTATGTTTATTTTGGGACTCACTTGGATCTAATCGAGTTCTGTGTTCATTCTCTATTTCTGTTTATGGCTCTTGGCTATTTGTGTTCTTATGCACAAATGTCTCCATTCAAGACTTCAGCTGTGAAAGGTGGCAGCAACAAAGGGAAAGAGCCAATCATTGATGTTGATGAAGATTCCCCTAGACCAAAGAGAGCTCGTTTTTCAACAGGAATGTTTGATCTTAACTTGTTTAGGTCTTATGCTGCTTTTGAATCTTTTAAGAACCGTTTTCAAGATGCTCCCTTGTTGGCTGAAAGAGCCGTTGATCAGTCATCTCTTTTAGATACCAGAATTCCTACCTGGTTTGCCACAAAAGACTTGAATTTTCTTCTCTCCGATCTTGAAGATGCCTATGAGAACATGGTGAAAGAGTTCTATGCTAATGCTATTGTAGAAGGAGAAGAGATCAAGTGCTGGGTTAGAGGAAAGCGGTTCTCGGTAACTCTAGTGTATCTATCTGATATTCTTAACATCAATCGGCCCATACTTCCTATCCCACCTGTCTACGATGATTTAGTTCCAGATGAGGGCACACTTCGGAAAGTATTAGGAGCTGATTTGAAATTCTCTTCTAGTGGAACGTCAATCAATGTGGCATCACTTTCTCCAGAATTGAGGCTTATGTCAACAATCATGTGTAGCAATCTCTATCCATTGTCAAGCACAGGCTACATCAACCTTGGACGGGCACTATTTCTTCATGATCTAGTATTTGATGTGGAAATTGATGTATGCTCCCACATCTTTCACATTTTGGCTAAGACAGTTAACCGAACTACCTCAAGGAATTGTACTCCGTTTTCTCGTCTCATTTCTCGGATTCTGAAGCTCAAAGGTGTGCGTCCCTCTGCTAATGAGCGCCCTCACTCTAGGCCAAGTCCAATTAATGGTCGTACTCTTCAAGCAAGTATGAGTCACACCAAGAAGAATGTCAAGCAAGAACATCATGCTCCTCAAGGAAGCTCAAGTTCTACATCTCATTCCTATGATGAAAAGTTCGACATCATCATGGTTGCACTTCAAGATCTTAGTACCAAGATTTCAGGACCTACTACGATCACGTACTGCCAACACTCCCGTCTTGATAAACAATTAACATCTCTCGAAACTCAGATGGATGAAATTCAACGGAAGCTAGAAGAGAATGACAACTAGCAATTCCATGACAAAAAGGGGGAGATGATGTCATTGAAAGGGGGAGTGCAGTGATAGGGGGAGAAGTAGCAAGAAGTCTATGTTTTAGTTTTTATAGCTGTTTTACTGCTTTTGGTTTAAAGCTTTGATACTCTGATGTTATTTCAGTAATATTTCAGTAGTTCTTTTGTGTTTATCTCTATGCTTTGTGGCATTTGTTTGTACCCATGTTGCTTATGTAAGCTCTAAGGGTTTGTTTCCATGCACTTATGCAGTTTGTAGGCTTTTATGGTTTGTACCATGCAATGCAATCTCTTTGTTTTGCAGCCTTGCTTTGTGCCTTTGTACTTGTTGATTAATGCTATGCATTTCAATTGAATACATCACTCTTGTGCCCTAGTAGGATTGTTCCTAGATGCATATATGTTTGTATGCATTGGTTGAGTGTTGGACTTGCAAATAATACTCTTCAATTGAGCTTATCACCTTGCATGTCCGGATGTTCATTCCTTGTGTGAATGAGCATAGTAATCACTTTTGTATAGTGATTGCTTGTTTGATCTTGCCATGGTCTATTACTTTATTCCTTTTTGCTTGATCATGTTATTATTGCTCCATATGCTTTTCAAGTTTTTCTGCATACAATGATATTATTGTGTTGTTATGTTTCAGGAGTTACTTGTTCATATGTTTAAGAGCGTTTCAGAATCTAGAATTAGGTGTGAGTGAGTTTTGCCTGTGTTCCCAAACTCACGTTTAAGTCTAAAGTCTGTTTTAGGGGTTTTGTCACGGAATAGCCAAAGGGGGAGATTGTAAATTTATTATTTACAACTTTGTATTTTGTTGGCTTTTATTTCGTGCCAAATTTGATTGTAATTGTTTTCAATCTTTTATACCCTGTATTGTTGTGGGATTTCATTGTAAGGGTTGTGTGATAGAGAGAGAGTGTGAAGACTCAAGCATTTGAAAGCTGAAGAATTCTCGCGGGTATGTCGCGACTTAGCTTCCTGCGAAGTGAATCATGTGCCCTGCACATGCTGGAATGCGAAGAGTCAGGTCGGGTGGAGACAGCTGTGTCTTGCGAGTGTCTCGCGGGTAAGGCCTTCCCGCGAGACACCCGCGAGGCATTCTGTTCTGCCAGCCTGTACTGAATGACTCACACTTTCTGTACCTATCCTATATATACCTTCATTACCCACAAATGTTGAGGAATGCTTCAGAGAGAAAACCCTAGCCAAACACATTGAGAATTAGAGATTGTTATACCCACATTTCTCTATACACTTGCTTGTGGTATTTCCTCAACTCTTCCCTCTCCATTTTCCATACCATTGAGAGGTTGATAGCCCAAACACTTACCACACCGTTTGAGAGTGTTGAGTGATGTTTTGGTACTGCTGGGAAGCATTGGAAGAAGCCAAGGATGGCAAATGCAACATGGAGCTTGTTGCGGGATCCGGAGTGCTAGACAAGACAGGGTTCCGAGAAGCCTTGTTGGAGTAGGAGCTTGGAGGGCTTAGGTACATCAGGTAGATTAGGCTTGGAGGATTTCTTGCTAACCCATGTATCCCAACAGATTGTCTAGTGGATCGATTTCCACTTGGAGGGCGGCGGAGAGGTTTTTTGCCGAGTTCTTCGGTTTCCTCTTCGATAACACGTCTCGGTGTTATCTGTGTTTGCATCCTTCTTCCCTACTCTTGTTCATTTCATTTTTACTGCTGTGTTGCTTTATTATGGATTAGAGTAGCTTCATGTTTATTCTTTCTCATTTACACTATTTCGCACTTAGTATTAAGTTAGTGTAAAATCTATCGAGCCATAATTCTAATTTGGGGGTCTAAACAGCTCTTGTATTTTCAACACATTTTTTGAGCTTTCAGTAAGTTAAAAGTGACGAAGATGAAGACCTTTAAGAATCTATTAATTTTTCTCCACCATTCACAGCTAGTAATGTGACGAATCATTACAAAAGTTGTGAAAATTTTTGTAACACTAAGTATGTGTTTGGATTCAAGTTGCGTTTCTGCGTTTGCAAGTTTTGCGTTTTTTGCTTTTTTATTTTTTTTTTCCTAATAAAGAAAATGTTGATTTTATTTTAAGATATTTTAATGTGTGATGTATAAGTAAGAGATGAGACATGAAATGTATTTTTTAATGTTATGTTAAAATAGATAAAGTAATTTTTAGGTATGTTAAAATAACATATTCCCAGTGCCCTTAGAGAAGAGACTTGTTGGGTTGAGTTTCTCCTCTTTTGCCTTTTGTAATGATTCCTAGTAATGAATTAATATTTATTTATTTTTTTAATAAAAATTCAAAACTAGTAAATACATAATGGAAAATTTTTGTTATACGTATATTAATACACAAACTTTTGCGCACATAAAAATTAAACGTGTTTTAATTACTATTTATGTGTGTGCAAAGGCCAAAGAGTGTGCATTAGTAAGGAGTTAAGCTTGCATAATTTGTACTACAATTCGCCTCCATGGCTCCACTATTATCCTCCTACCACTTACAACTTGTCACATAAGTGAATTATAGTACAAGTTGTGGCACCCTGCATAACTCATTAGTGGGTATGCCGGTCTGTAACAAACGCCAATGGGTTATTTGAAAGATTCTGACACTATGCTGTAGAACAAGAAGATAGCAATTATTTTTTTGAGTAAGACTTAGGTACAGTACTTAGGTGTTGTTTTTTAGGTTTCATTTTTAAGATTTTACTATATGAATTTTTTCCCATGGGATTGAAGTGTATTTTTAAGTTAAGTAGCTACATGGCTGAATTTTAAGAAAATAATCTAAACTGTAGCACCTAAGATACTGAATCTAAGTTTTGTTCAAAATTTTTTTACGACGTTGGGATGGTGGGGTGGGCATTTTTCTGTTTGGCTGAGCTGTTCACATTAACGACTATGACATTGAGCGTGATGCACAAGTCACAAGGTCTAAATCGTCTGATCCTTTTTACTCTTTTGTCCTCACCCAAACATTTGAAGTTTCTCTGCTATTTCCATCAAACTTCCCAGCTTTCACATTTGCAGTAGTCTTCTCATTGAAAGTTTGTCGGTTCATATAATAATAAATTGTTATTTATAGTTTTTTGATTATATAAAGAGTTAGTTGTAGTAAAAATTCATGAAACTTTGAAGATGTAAAATGTTTAAAAAAAAAATAAATTAATAATTGTATGAAATTATCCAAGTTTTCAAAATTTGGCGCCGTTTTGTAATATTATTCGAGTAATGTTATTTGTATTTTTTTGAAAATATGTGTGAGTAAAAAAGTGTGTAAAAATACGTATAATGTTGTTTAAACACTAAAAATTGTTGCTCAAAACACCCTGCCAAACAGCTTCTAAGTTTCTCAACATTTACCACAATTTGCCATATAGTAAGTTATAAGTGACGAAGATGTAGACCTTTAAGAATCTACTAATTTTTCTCCACCATTCACAGCTAGTAATGTGGCGAATCATTATAAAAGTTGTGAAAATATTTGTAACACTAAGTATGTGTTTAGATTCAAGTTGCGTTTCTGCGTTTGCAAGTTTTGCGTTTTTTGCTTCTTTTTTTTTTTTGTTTTTTCCTTATAAAGAAAATGTTGATTTTATTTGAAGATATTTTAATGTGTGATGTAAAAGTAAGAGATGAGATATGAAATGTATTTTTTAATGTTATGTTAAAATAGATAAAGTAATTTTTAGGTATGTTAAAATAACACTAAAAAAAAAAAAAAAAAAAAAAAGAATGTAACACCAGTGCCCTTAGAGAAGAGACTTGTTGGGTTGAGTTTCTCCTCTTTTGCCTTTGGTAATGATTCCCAGTAATGAATTAATATTTATTTATTTTTTTAATAAAAATTCAAAACTAGTAAATACATAATGGAAAATTTTTGTTATACGTATATTAATACACATACTTTTGCACACATAAAAATTAAATGTGTTTTAATTACTATTTATGTGTGTGCAAAGGCCAAAGAGTGTGCATTAGTAAGGAGTTAAGCTTGCATAATTTGTACTACAATTCGCCTCCACGGCTCCACTATTATCCTCCTACCACTTACAACTTGTCACATAAGTGAATTATAGTACAAGTTGTGGCACCCTGCATAACTCACCAGTGGGTATGCCGGTCCGTAACAAACGCCAATGGGTTATTTGAAAGATTCTGACACTATGCTGTAGAACAAGAAGATAGCAATTATTTTTTTGAGTAAGACTTAGGTACAGTACTTAGGTGTTGTTTTTTAGGTTTCATTTTTAAGATTTTACTATATAAATTTTATTTCAAGGGATTGAAGTGTATTTTTAAGTTAAGTAGCCACATGGTTGAATTTTAAGAAAATAATCTAAACAGTAGCACCTAAGATACTGAATCTAAGTTTTGTTCAATTTTTTTTTACGACGTTGGGATGGTGAGGTGGACATTTTTCTGTTTGGCTGAGCTGTTCACATTAATGACTATGACATTGAGCATGATGCACAAGTCACAAGGTCTGAATTGTCTGATCCATTTTACTCTTTTGTCCTCACCCAAACATTTGAAGTTTCTTTGCTATTTCCATCAAACTTCCCAGCTTTCACATTTGCGGTAGTCTTCTCATTGAAAATTTGTCGGTTCATATAATAATAAATTGTTATTTATAGTTTTTTGATTATATAAAGAGCTAGTTGTAGTAAAAATTCATGAATCTTTGAAGATGTAAAATGTTTTAAGAAAAAATAAATTAACAATTGTATGAAATTATCCAAGTTTTCAAAATTTGGCGTCGTTTAGTAATATTATTCGAGTAATGTTATTTGTATTTTTTTTTTGAAAATATGTGTGAGTAAAAAAGTGTGTAAAAATACAAATAATGTTGTTTAAACACTAAAAATTGTTGCCCAAAACACCCTGCCAAACAGCTTCTAAGTTTCTCAACTTTTATCACAATTTGCCATATAGTAAGTTATAAGTGACGAAGATGTAGACCTTTAAGAATCTACAAATTTTTCTCCACCATTCACAGCTAGTAATGTGACGAATCATTATAAAAGTTGTCAAAATATTTGTAACACTAAGTATGTGTTTAGATTCAAGTTGCGTTTCTGCGTTTGCAAGTTTTGCGTTTTTTGCTTTTTTTTTTCTTTTTTTTTTTTCCTTATAAAGAAAATGTTGATTTTATTTTAAGATATTTAGTGTGTGATGTATAAGTAAGAGATGAGATACGAAATGTATTTTTTAATGTTTTGTTAAAATAGATAAAGTAATTTTTAGGTATGTTAAAATAACACTTAAAAAAAAAATAAAATAAAAAAGAACTTAACACCAGTGCCCTAAGAGAAGAGACTTGTTGGGTTGAGTTTCTCCTCTTTTGCCTTTGGTAATGATTCCCAGTAATGAATTAATATTTATTTATTCTTTTAATAAAAATTCAAAACTAGTAAATACATAATGGAAACTTTTTTGTTATACGTATATTAATACACATACTTTTGAGCACATAAAAATTAAATGTGTTTTAATTACTATTTATGTGTTTGCAAAGGCCAAAGAGTGTGCATTAGTAAGGAGTTAAGCTTGCATAATTTGTACTACAATTCGCCTCCACGGCTCCACTATTATCCTCCTACCACTTACAACTTGTCACATAAGTGAATTATAGTACAAGTTGTGGCACCCTGCATAACTCACCAGTGGGTATGCCGGTCAGTAACAAACGCCAATGGGTTATTTGAAAGATTCTGACACTATGCTGTAGAACAAGAAGATAGCAATTATTTTTTTGGGTAAGACTTAGGTACAGTACTTAGGTATTGTTTTTTAGGTTTCATTTTTAAGATTTTACTATATGAATTTTATTTCAAGGGATTGAAGTGTATTTTTAAGTTAAGAAGCCACATGGTTGAATTTTAAGAAAATAATCTAAACAGTAGCACGTAAGATACTGAATCTAAGTTTTGTTCAATTTTTTTTACGACGTTGGGATGGTGAGGTGGACATTTTTCTGTTTGGCTGAGCTGTTCACATTAATGACTATGACATTGAGCATGATGCACAAGTCACAAGGTCTGAATTGTCTGATCCATTTTACTCTTTTGTCCTCACCCAAACATTTGAAGTTTCTTTGCTATTTCCATCAAACTTCCCAGCTTTCACATTTGCGTTAGTCTTCTCATCGAAAATTTGTCGGTCCATATAATAATAAATTGTTATTTATAGTTTTTTGATTATATAAAGAGTTAGTTGTAGTAAAAATTCATGAATCTTTGAATATGTAAAATGTTTTAAGAAAAAATAAATTAACAATTGTATGAAATTATCCAAGTTTTCAAAATTTGGCGTCGTTTAGTAATATTATTCGAGTAATGTTATTTGTATTTTTTTTTTTTGCAAATATGTGTGAGTAAAAAAGTGTGTAAAAATACGTATAATGTTGTTTAAACACTAAAAATTGTTGCCCAAAACACCCTGCCAAACAGCTTCTAAGTTTCTCAACTTTTATCACAATTTGCCATATAGTAAGTTATAAGTGACGAAGATGTAGACCTTTAAGAATCTACAAATTTTTCTCCACCATTCACAGCTAGTAATGTGACGAATCATTATAAAAGTCGTCAAAATATTTGTAACACTAAGTATGTGTTTAGATTCAAGTTGCGTTTCTGCGTTTGCAAGTTTTCTGTTATTTGCTTCTTCTTTTTTTTTTTTTTTTCCTTATAAAGAAAATGTTGATTTTATTTTAAGATATTTAGTGTGTGATGTATAAGTAAGAGATGAGATACGAAATGTATTTTTTAATGTTTTGTTAAAATAGATAAAGTAATTTTTAGGTATGTTAAAATAACACTTAAAAAAAAAATAAAATAAAAAAGAACGTAACACCAGTGCCCTAAGAGAAGAGACTTGTTGGGTTGAGTTTCTCCTCTTTTGCCTTTGGTAATGATTCCAAGTAATGAATTAATATTTATTTATTTTTTTAACAAAAATTCAAAACTAGTAAATACATAATGGAAAATTTTTGTTATACGTATATTAATACACATACTTTTGCGCACATAAAAATTAAATGTGTTTTAATTACTATTTATGTGTGTGCAAAGGCCAAAGAGTGTGCATTAGTAAGGAGTTAAGCTTGCATAATTTGTACTACAATTCGCCTCCACGGCTCCACTATTATCCTTCTACCACTTACAACTTGTCACAAAAGTGAATTATAGTACAAGTTATGGCACCCTACATAACTCATCAGTGGGTATGCCGGTTCGTAACAAACGCCAATATGTTATTTGAAAGATTCTGACACTATGCTGTAGAACAAGAAGATAGCAATTATTTTTTTGAGTAAGACTTAGGTACAGTACTTAGGTGTTGTTTTTTAGGTTTCATCTTTAAGATTTTACTATATGAATTTTTTCTCATGGGATTGAAGTGTATTTTTAAGTTAAGTAGCCACATGGCTGAATTTTAAGAAAATAATCTAAAATGTAGCACCTAAGATATTGAATCTAGGTTTTGTTCAATTTTTTTTTTTTTACGACGTTGGGATGGTGAGCTGGGCATTTTTCTGTTTGGCTGAGCTGTTCACATTAATGACTATGACATTGAGCGTGATGCACAAGTCACAAGGTCTGAATCGTCTGATCCTTTTTACTCTTTTGCCCTCACCCAAACATTTGAAGTTTCTCGGCTATTTCCATCAAACTTCCCAGCTTTCACATTCGCGGTAGTCTTCTCAATGAAAATTTGTCGGTTCATATAATAATAAATTCTTATTTATAGTTTTTTGATTATATAAAGAATTAGTTGTAGTAAAAATTCATGAAACTTTGAAGATGTAAAATGTTTTAGAAAAAAATAAATTAATAATTGTATCAAATTATACAAGTTTTCAAAATTTGGTGCCGTTTAGTAATATTATTCTAGTAATGTTATTTGTATTTTTTGAAAATATGTGTGAGTAAAAAAATGTGTGTAAAAATACGTATAATGTTGTTTAAACACTAAAAATTGTTGCTCAAAACACCCTGCCAAACAGCTTCTATGTTTCTCAACTTTTATCACAATTTGCCATATAGTAAGTTATAAGTGACGAAGATGTAGACCTTTAAGAATCTACTAATTTTTCTCCACCATTCACAGCTAGTAATGTGACGAATCATTATAAAAGTTGTCAAAATATTTGTAACACTAAGTATGTGTTTAGATTCAAGTTGCTTTTCTGCATTTGCAAGTTTTGCGTTTTTTGCTTCTTTTTTTTTTTTTCCTTATAAAGAAAATTTTTTATTTTATTTGAAGATATTTTAATATGTGATGTATAAGTAAGAGATGAGATATGAAATGTATTTTTTAATGTTATGTTAAAATCGATAAAGTAATTTTTAGGTATGTTAAAATAACACTTAAAAAAAAAATAAAATAAAAAAGAACGTAACACCAGTGCCCTTAGAGAAGAGACTTGTTGGGTTGAGTTTCTCCTCTTTTGCCTTTGGTAATGATTCCTAGTAATGAATTAATATTTATTTATTTTTTTAATAAAAATTCAAAACTAGTAAATACATAATGGAAAATTTTTGTTATACGTATATTAATACACATACTTTTGAGCACATAAAAATTAAATGTGTTTTAATTACTATTTATGTGTGTGCAAAGGCCAAAGAGTGTGCATTTGTAAGGAGTTAAGCTTGCATAATTTGTAGTACAATTCGCCTCCATGGCTCCACTATTATCCTCCTACCACTTACAACTTGTCACATAAGTGAATTATAGTACAAGTTGGGGCACCCTGCATAACTTATCAGTGGGTATGCCGGTTTGTAACAAACGCCAATGGGTTATTTGAAAGATTCTGACACTATGCTGTAGAACAAGAAGATAGCAATTATTTTTTTGAGTAAGACTTAGGTACAATACTTAGGTGTTGTTTTTTAGGTTTCATTTTTAAGATTTTGCTATATGAATTTTTTCTCATGGAATTGCAGTGTATTTTTAAGTTAAGTAGCCACATGGCTGAATTATAAGAAAATAATCTAAAAAGTAGCACCTAAGATACTGAATCTAAGTTTTGTTCAATTTTTTTTTTACGACGTTGGGATGGTGAGGTGGGCATTTTTCTGTTTGGCTGAGCTATTCACATTAATGACTATGACATTGAGCGTGATGCAAAAGTCACAAGGTCTGAATTGTCTGATCCTTTTTACTCTTTTGCCCTCGCCCAAACATTTGAAGTTTCTCTGCTATTTCCATTAAACTTCCCAGCTTTCACATTCGCGGTAGTCTTCTCATTGAAAATTTGTTGGTTCATATATTAATAAATTGTTATTTATAGTTTTTTGATTATATAAAGAGTTAGTTGTAGTAAAAATTCATGAAACTTTGAATATGTAAAATGTTTTAGAAAAAAATAAATTAATAATTGTATCAAATTATTCAAGTTTTCAAAATTTGGTGTCGTTTAGTAATATTATTCGAGTAATGTTATTTGTATTTTTTGAAAATATGTTTGAGTAAAAATGTGTGTAAAATGTGTATAATGTTGTTTAAACACTAATAATTGTTGCTCAAAACACCCTACCAAACAGTTTCTAAGTTTCTCAACTTTTATCACAATTTGCCATATAGTAAGTTATAAGTGATGAAGATTTAGACCTTTAAGAATCTACTAATTTTTCTCCAACATTCACAGTTAGTAATGTGACGAATCATTATAAAAGTTGTGAAAATTTTTGTAACACTAAGTATGTGTTTGGATTCATGTTGCGTTTCTGCGTTTGCAAGTTTTGCGTTTTCAGCTTTTTTTTTTTTTTTTTTTTTCATTATAAAGAAAATGTTGATTTTATTTTAAGATATTTTAGTGTTTGATGTATAAGTAAGAGATGAGATCTGAAATGTATTTTTTAATGTTTTGTTAAAATAGATAAAGTAATTTTTAGGTATGTTAAAATAACACTTAAAAAACAAGAAAATAAAAAAGTACGTAACACCAGCGCCCTTAGAGAAGAGACTTGTTGGGTTGAGTTTCTCCTCTTTTGCCTTTTGTAACAATTCCTAGTAATGAGTTAATATTTATTTATTTTTTTTAATAAAAATTCAGAACTAGTAAATACATAATGGAAAATTTTTGTTATACGTATATTAATGCACATACTTTTGTGCACAAAAATATTAATTGTGTTTTAATTACTATTTGTGTGTGCAAAGGCCAAAGAGTGTGGAATATTAAGGAGTTAAGCTTGCATAATTTGTACTAATTTTCGCCTCCATGGCTTCACTATTATCCTCCTACCACTTACAACTTGTCACATAAGTGAATTATTGTACAAGTTATGGCACCCTGCATAACTCATCAGTCGGTATGCCGGTCCGTAACAAACGCCAATGGGTTATTTGAAAGATTCTAACACTATGCTGTAGAACAAGAAGATAGCAATTATTTTTTTGAGTAAGACTAAGGTACAGTACTTAGGTGTTGTTTTTTAGGTTTCATTTTTAAGAATTTACTATATGAATTTTTTCTCATGGTATTGTAGTGTATTTTTAAGTTAAGTAGCCACATTGCTGAATTTTAAGAAAATAATCTAAACAGTAGCACTTAAGATACTGAATCTAGGTTTTGTTCAATTTTTTTTTACGAAGTTGGGATGGTGAGGTGGGCATTTTTTTGTTTGGCTGAGCTGTTCACATTAATGACTATGACATTGAGCGGGATGCCCAAGTCACAAGGTCTGAATCGTCTGATCCTTTTTACTCTTTTGTCCTCACCCGAACATTTGAAGTTTCTCTGCTATTTCCATCAAACTTCCCAGCTTTCACATTTGCAGTAGTCTTCTCAATGAAAATTTGTCGGTTCATATAATAATAAATTGTTATTTATAGTTTTTTGATTATATAAAGAGTTAGTTGTAGTAAAAATTCATGAAACATTGAAGATGCAAAATGTTAAAAAAAAAAAAATTAATAATTGTATGAAATTATCCAGGTTTTCAAAATTTGGCGCCGTTTAGTAATATTATTCGAGTAATGTTATTTGTATTTTTTTGAAAATATATGTGAGTAAAAAAGTGTGTAAAAATACGTATAATGTAGTTTAAACACTAAAAATTGTTGCCCAAAACACCCTACCAAACAGCTTCTAAGTTTCTCAACTTTTATCAGAATTTGCCATATAGTAAGTTATGAGTGACGAAGATGTTGACCTTTAGTAATCTACTAATTTTTCTCCACCATTCACAGCTAGTAATGTGACGAATCATTATAAAAGTTGTGAAAATTTTTGTCACACTAAGTATGTGTTTGGATTCAAGTTGCGTTTCTGCGTTGGCAAGCTTTGCGTTTTCTGCTTCTTCTTTTTTTTTTTTTTTCCTTATAAAGAAAATGTTGATTTTATTTTAAGATATTTTAATGTTTGATGTATAAGTAAGAGATGAGATATGAAATGTATTCTTTAATGTCATGTTAAAATAGATAAAGTAATTTTTAGGTATTTTAAAATAACACTTAAAAAATAAAAAAATAAAAAAGAACGTAACACCAGTGCCCTTAGAGAAGAGACTTGTTGGGTTGTGTTTCTCCTCTTTTGCCTTTTGTAATGATTCCTAGTAATGAATTAATATTTATTTATTTTTTTAATAAAAATTCAAAACTAGTAAATACATAATGGAAAATTTTTGTTATACGTATATTAATACACATACTTTTGCGCACATAAAAATTAATTGTGTTTTACTTACTATTTATGTGTGTGCAAAGGCCAAAGAGTGTGTTTTAGTAAGGAGTTAAGCTTGCATAATTTGTACTACAATTCGCCTCCATGGCTCCACTATTATCCTCCTACCACTTACAACTTGTCACATAAGTGAATTATAGTACAAGTTGTGGCACCCTGCATAACTCATCAGTGGGTATGCCGGTCCGTTACAAACGCATTTATTTGAAAGATTCTGACACTGTGCTGTAGAACAAGAAGATAGCAATTATTTTTTTGAGTAAGACTTAGGTACAGTACTTAGTTGTTGTTTTTTAGGTTTCATTTTTAAGATTTTACTATATGAATTTTTTCTCATGGGATTGCAGTGTATTTTTAAGTTAAGTAGCCACATGGCTGAATTTTAAGAAAATAATCTAAAAAGTAGCACCTAAGATACTGAATCTAAGTTTTGTTCAATTTTTTTTTACGACGTTGGGATGGTGAGGTGGGCATTTTTCTGTTTGGCTGAGCTGTTCACATTAATGACTATGACATTGAGCTTGATGCACAAGTCACAAGGTCTGAATCGTCTGATCCTTTTTACTCTTTTGCCCTCACCCAAACATTTGAAGTTTCTCTGCCATTTCCATCAAACTTCCAAGCTTTCACATTCGCGGTAGTCTTCTCATTGAAAATTTGTTGATTCATATAATAATAAATTTATATTTATTGTTTATTGATTATATAAAGAATTAGTTCTAGTAAAAATTCATGAAACTTTGACGATGAAAAATGTTTTAGAAAAAAATAAATTAATAATTGTATCAAATTATCCATGTTTTCAAAATTTGGTGCCGTTTAGTAATGTTATTCTAGTAATGTTATTTGTATTTTTTTGAAAATATGTGTGAGTAAAAAAGTGTGTAAAAATACGTATAATATTGTTTAAACACTAAAAATTTTGCTCAAAACACCCTTTCAAACAGCTTCTAAGATTCTCAACTTTTATCACTATTTGTGATATAGTAAGTTATAAGTGACGAAGATGTTGACCTTTACTAATCTACTAATTTTTCTCCACCATTCACAGCTAGTAATGTGACGAATCATTATAAAAGTTGTGAAAATTTTTGTAACACTAAGTATGTGTTTGGATTCAAGTTGCGTTTCTGTGTTTGCAAGTTTTGCGTTTTCTGCTTCTTTTTTTTTTTTTTTTTTTTTTTTTTTTTTTTTTTTTTTTTCTTATAAAGAAAACGTTGATTTTATTTGAAGATATTTTAATGTGTGATGTATAAGTAAGAGACGAGATATGAAATTTATTTTTCAATGTTATGTTAAAATAGATATAGTAATTTTTAGGTATGTTAAAATAACACTTAAAAAAAAATATAAAATAAAAAACAACGTAGCACCAGTGCCCTTAGAGAAGAGACTTGTTGGGTTGAGTTTCTCCTCTTTTGCCTTTCGTAATGATTCCTAGTAATGAATTAATATTTATTTATTTTTTTAATAAAAATTCAAAACTAGTAAATACATAATGGAAAATTTTTTTTATATGTATATTAATACACATACTTTTGCGCACATTAAATTAATTGTGTTTTAATTACTATTATGTGTCTGCGAAGGCCAAAGAGTGTGTATTAGTAAGGAGTTAAGCTTGCATAATTTGTACTACAATTCGCCTCCATGGCTCCACTATTATCCTCCTACCACTTACAACTTGTCACATAAGTGAATTATAGTATAAGTTGTGGCACCCTGCATAACTCATCAGTGGGTATGCCGGTCCGTAACAAACGCCAATGGGTTATTTGAAAGATTCTGACACTATGCTGCAGAACAAGAAGATAGCAATTAATTTTTTGATTAAGACTTAGGTACAGTACTTAGGTGTTGTTTTTTAGGTTTCATTTTTAAGATTTTACTATATGAATTTTTTCTCTTGGGATTGAAGTGTATTTTTAAGTTAAGTAGCCACATGGCTGAATTTTAAGAAAATAATCTAAAAAGTAGCACCTAAGATACTGAATCTAAGTTTTGTTCAATTTTTTTTTTACGTCGTTGGGATGGTGAGGTGGGCATTTTTTTGTTTGGCTGAACTGTTCACATTAATGACTATGACATTGAGCGTGATGCACAAGTCACAAGGTCTGAATCGTCTGATCCTTTTTCCTCTTTTGCCCTCACCCAAACATTTGAAGTTTCTCTGCTATTTCCATCAAACTTCCCGGCTTTCTCATTCGTGGTCGTCTTCTCATTGAAAATTTGTCGGTTCATATAATAATAAATTGTTATTTATAGTTTTTTGATTATATAAAGAGTTAGTTGTAGTAAAAATTCATGAAACTTTGAAGATGTAAAGTGTTTTAGAAAAAAATAAATTAATAATTGTATCAAATTATCCAAGTTTTCAAAATTTGGTAACGTTTAGTAATATTATTCTAGTAATGTGATTTTTATTTTTTGAAAATATGTGTCAGTAAAAAAGTGTGTAAAAATACGTATAATGTTATTTAAACACTAAAAATTGTTGCTCAAAACACCCTATCAAATAGCTTCTAAGTTTCTCAACTTTTATCACAATTTGCGATATAGTAAGTTATAAGTGACGAAGATGTAGACCTTTAAGAATCTACTAATTTTTCTCCACCATTAACAGCTAGGAATGTGACGAATCATTATAAATGTTGTGAAAATTTTTGTAACACTAAGTATGTGTTTGGATTCAAGTTGCGTTTCTGCGTTTGCAAGTTTTGCGTTTTTTGCTTCTTTTTTTTTTTTTTTTCCTTATAAAGAAAATGTTGATTTTATTTTAAGATATTTTAATGTGTGATGTATAAGTAAGAGTTGAGATATGAAATGTATTTTTTAATGTTATGTTAAAATAGATAAAGTAATTTTTAGGTATGTCAAAATTACACTTAAAAAATAAAAAAATAAAAAAGAACGTAACACCAGTGCCCTTAGAGAAGAGACTTGTTGGGTTGAGTTTCTCCTCTTTTGCCTTTTGTAATGATTCCTAGTAATGAATTAATATTTATTTATTTTTTTAATAAAAATTCAAAACTAGTAAATACATAATGGAAAATTTTTGTTATACGTATATTAATACACATACTTTTGCACACATAAAAATTAATTGTGTTTGAATTACTATTTATGTGTGTGCAAAGGCCAAAGAGTGTGTATTAGTAAGGAGTTAAGCTTGCATAATTTGTACTACAATTCGCCTCCATGGCTCCACTATTATCCTTCTACTACTTACAACTTGTCACATAAGTGAATTATAGTACAAGTTGTGGCACCCTGCATAACTCTTCAGTGGGTATGCCGGTCCGTAACAACGGCCAATTGGTTATTTGAAAGATTCTGACACTATGTTGTAGAACAAGAAGATAGCAATTATTTTTTTGAGTAAGGCTTAGGTATAGTACTTAGGTGTTGTTATTGAGGTTTCATTTTTAAGATTTTACTATATGAATTTTTTCTCATGGGATTGAAGTGTATTTTTAAGTTATGTAGCCACATGGCTGAATTTTAAGAAAATAATCTAAAAAGTTGCATCTAAGATACTGAATCTAAGTTTTGTTCAATTTTTTTTTACGACGTTGGGATGGTGAGGTGGGCATTTTTCTGTTTGGCTGAGCTATTCACATTAATGAC
Organism: Quercus glauca; assembly: GCA_023736055.1. Lineage (NCBI taxonomy): Eukaryota > Viridiplantae > Streptophyta > Magnoliopsida > Fagales > Fagaceae > Quercus > Quercus glauca. The sequence continues at coordinate 18,624,979 of CM043325.1, read as the reverse complement.
TATGACATTGAGCGTGATGCACAAGTCACAAGGTCTGAATCGTTTGATCCTTTTTACTCTTTTGCCCTCACCCAAACATTTGAAGTTTCTCTGCTATTTCCATCAAACTTCCCAGCTTTCACATTCGCTGTCGTCTTCTCAATGAAAATTTGTCGGTTCATATAATAATAAATTGTTATTTATAGTTTTTTTTTTATTATATAAAGAGTTAGTTGTAGTAAAAATTTATGAAACTTTGAAGATGTAAAATGTTTTAGAAAAAAAGAAATTAATAATTGTATCAAATTATCCAAGTTTTCAAAATTTGGTGCCGTTTAGTAATATTATTCTTGTAATGTTATTTGTATTTTTTGAAAGCATGTGTGAGTAAAAAAGTGTGTAAAAATACGTATAATGTTGTTTAAACACTAAAAATTATTGCTCAAAACACCCTACCAAACAGCTTCTGAGTTTCTCAACTTTTATCACAATTTGCCATATAGTAAGTTATAAGTGACGAAGATGTAGACCTTTAAGAATCTACTAATTTTTCTCCACCATTCACAGCTAGTAATGTGACGAATCTTTATAAAAGTTGTGAAAATTTTTGTAACACTAAGTATGTGTTTGAATTCAAGTTGTGTTTCTGCGTTTGCAAGTTTTGCGTTTTCTGCTTCCTTTTTTTTTTTTTTTTTTTTCCGCGCGTTTTGCTTTAGGGGGACAATTATTACTGTTCACATACTCTAGCAGCATTGTTCATGCAATGTAACAGCACTGTTCATGAGACCTACAAACACTTTATTCAGAAAAAAAAATTAAAAAATGTGTCCCACAACACTATTCACACATTTAAAAATTATTTTGCTACAGTGTTTTCAATTTTCAGTTTTAGCAAATATAAGTTGTATCCAAACGGAACCTAAGTATGTGTTTGGATTCCACTTTCGCGGCTACGTTTCGCGTTTCATGCGTTTTCTGTTTCTTTCTTTTTTTGTTCAGCCCGCAATTGTTGACAAGTCAACTATGAATAGTGCTCCTGTGCATTGTTCACAGTCTCACAAATTACACTTTTCAGCAATTTTTTCATTAAAAATGGATCCCACAATACTATTCACACATTTAAAAATTATTTCGCTGCAGTGTTTTCAGTTTTCAATAGTTTTAGCAAAATAGGTTCTATCCAAACGAACTATAAATATGCTCCTGATTCTTTCTTGTTTTTTTTTTTCTTTTTTTTCTTTTTTTTGGGCTGAGAATCAACATATGTACTTGATTTTGAAAACACAAAAAAATTATTATTATTATTATTATTTTTTTAAAAATATTCATAGAAACAAATTTTGGACAAAAAAGCAAAAATAGTTATCTAACATATCCTAAATTTTTCTCTTTCAAAATTTCAAAACTTTATTAAAATTATTTTTAGAAATATTCTACAGAAGGCTAACATGGCTGTATGTACAACTTAATCAAGAATTATATGTAAATCATATATAATAAAAGCAAATTTAATACATTGAATGAGTAATTATATGCGAATAATATTTTATTTTATGAAATACAAAAAATTAGAATAGAATAACTAATCATATAAGGGTAACCTGCAATCATTATAGTAATTAATACATAGAGTGACTTAATCCACAATTTTAAATGCATAAAATAGAATTTTGTCCGATAAAGGTGAGAAATGTTTATTAGAATTCTATCCAATAATCACTGCAATCAATAAAAGAAAAATTGTAATTATAAATGTAGTAACACTTTAATTTAACTAAAAAAATGCTAAAGATATTATTAAATTTTATAAACTGACGTGGTATCACAAATTAACGTGAGAAGAAATAAACTAAACAAATTTGATTACTTATTACATGTTAACGTGTCACTAAATCACAAAACAGTAACACTTTGTATTCCAGCACACAGTTTTGTCAAGAGTCAGGAGTGAAGAGCTCAATTCGTGAGCTTTGTCCTTTCCCGTCAAAAAAGTGTTTTATTTCGGAAAATTGGTGTAAGTGTTTTAAGCTCTCTTTTTTTGATGACTCAGAGTGAAAACTGAAAATTTAATGGGGTGTACGTGCTCCCTCCCATAGTATCCAACAACAGATCGAGAAACTTCATGTGGTTGAATCAAATGTGTTGCCGAGAGCAAAAGAGTTAAAAATTATTGCTATATTCTACAGCATATTGTCAGAATCTTTGAAGTGTTTTTTGTTTTTTAACCATGAAATCGACTCCACAGTCCATGGCACTTTCACTCCACCTTCCTGGCTTCAATTGTGGTGCTAATCGAATCCGTTCTTTTTGTCTTCTCATGCGGATGTAAATGCATCTATAAATAATGTATTTACTAGTTTTGATTTTTTAAAAGAATAAATATTTAAGTTTTTTATTTTATTTTATTATTTTGCTATGAAGTAAGTTGACGACTTGACTCCATAGCTCTTTCCCTTCACCTAGCTACTAGCTTCAATGTTTTTACTTTTTACTTCACTTTTCTTAACATATCATGGTGTTAATGGAACCTCTCATTAACCTCTACGCGTTTTTTTAATGTAGAAATTTAAGTTATTTATTCATTTTTTCTATTAAAACAACTTAATTATCATTATTTTGAAAATAAATTAGAAAAGATATTTAATATATTGATTGTCCTTATACAAGAGATATTAAATTAAAGGGAAATAATAGCAGAAAAATTCTGTTTGACTAGAGCTTATTATTAAAGGGAAATAATAACAGAAATAGTATAAAATAATAAAATATCTAACGTGAACGACGCGGTTTCGTAGTTCATATATTCTACTCCCTCCGTAGTAACTGGGTCTATAAAAAGGGATGTAATAGAAAGAAATGTGCAGAGAGTGAAGCTGTGTGAAGATAACTGTGCTTTGTTCAGAGCGGAGATCTTGTGGTGATCTTGGTTTCACTGAGTTTCTAAAGAGGTATTATTCTATTTTTCAAATTTATTGTGAACTTAAGATTTGAACATAAACTTGAGCATTCTCTATGTTATTATAGTAAATTGTTCCATTTATATTATAGGGTTTTCCTGTATGTACATGATTTTGTGTGATTAATTTTCTTGGTGCTAACGTGATTTTTTATTTATTTTTTTGCTTCAAGTTATATTTAAATTTTATTAACAAATAGATGGAGAATTATCCCAACAAATTTATGGAAGATGTCCTTTTTATGAAGTGACTTAAAACTTTCATAATATTAAACAGATTGCATAAACAAAACCAAGAAATACTTGAGGCCTTGTTTGGATTAGCTTTGTTTTGAGTCATATGACTCAGTTCTCATCACTCAAACTGAGAATTGCACCCACCCACCAACGGCTCTTTTTTCCTTCTCTCTCTTTCTTTCTTTCTTCTTCTTCAGACCCACTCCAAGGCTTTTTTTTTTTTTTTTTCTTTCTTCTCCTTTCCTTCTTCTTCAAACCCACTCAAACGTGTTTTTTTTTTTTTTTTTTTTTTGTTCTTTTTCTTCTCCTTCCTTTTTCTTTCATTCTTTCTTCTGCAGACCCACTCCACCATTTTCATACATGCATAAATTTATACCCAGAAACAAAAACCCACACCTCATTTTCATGATTTTGATTTTCGATCTAAGTCTTAGGTTTGGGTTTGGGTTTTCTGTGTTTGTGGGTTTGGATTTGGCAATTCGGATCACCAATCTAAAGATTTTATGTTGGTGGGTTTGGATTTTCTGTGTTTGTGGTTATGACTTGAAGCTTGTTCGCTTGGATTTTTTGGTGGAGGTTGTGGTTGTGGATTTCTGGGTTTGCCGTTGGTGGTGGTGGAGTTGGGTTTCGGTGTAGCTGGGTATTGATGCGTGAAATGGGTTTCTGGGAAAAGATATGTTAATGGGTATTGATGAAAGAATAAAGAAATAGAAATAGAAAGACGAGTAAAGAAGACCGAACCCGTTTTTGATCTCAGCCGGCGTTGGACAGGGAGGTCTGTGCAATGCTTTTCGCTTTATGGGGTTTGGGTTTGTTTCTGGACTGAGTGAGCTGCATTGGGAGAAAATGTATTGTGAGAGGTAAGAGAAATCTCCACGCGGGTACCAATCATAAGCAAACAGCATGGTGTCAGTGGGTGGGCTATACCATTTTGGCAAAAAGTAGGCCAAAATTTTGAGTTATATGACTGAGTTATGTTGCCAAAGAAGAATTTTGGAGTTTTTAAGAGAAAGTGGAAACTGAGTTAAGAGATATAAGTTTTGAGTTTGAGTTATAAGTATTGAGTATTGAGTTGTGAAAATTGAGTCATGGCTAAACTAAACGGGCCCTTAAAGTCGGTACATGTGTTTAAAAATTAAAAATTGTTGTTTAAAAATATTTAGGGAAATACATGTGAATGAAAAGGTAGCTAAAAATATGTAAAAATTGTTGTTTGAAAATATTTGTAGAAATACATATGAATAAAAAAAAATGTGTAATAGTGGTTTAAAACTGAAAATTGTTTAAAAACACAAATCAAACACCTCCTTGGTTTCCTCATGGCTCAAGCCATAAAATAGTTGTATCATTGACCACATTGTTCTCAATTTTACAGGATTTGAAACCATGTTTACTTTCAGGGAGATGCTTACATCATTGGCACCATTTTTCACAACTGCTGTTGTGATTCTACTAAGTCCCTTTGTAAAAGAACACATACCTGCTGTAGTCAGCGATTATCTTGTCTCCATCTATCGAAAGTGGGTCTCTAGAGTCTCTACGCCTCAAGTCACTATCGTCATTGAAGAGAAAGGTGATCTTTTTAGCAACCAAATCTATGAAGCTGCCACAGCCAACCTACGTACCCTGATTTGTGATTCAACAAAACCAGAACGTTTCAAGGTAAGCAAAACAGTTAGGCAAAAGGAATCAACCTTGGATATCGTAAAGAATGTACAGATTATTGATTACTTTGGAAGAATTAGACTCAAATGGATGTTACGTGTTGAAAGAGAAGAAAGTAGCGATCCACCTTTTGGTGGTCGTAGTTTAAAGAAAGATTCAAGGAAATATCTTGAGCTTTCCTTTGATAGGGGATCTGAACAGGATGTGCTAGATTCTTATTTAGCTAATATAGTAGATCGTTATGAGAGAATTCTAAACAAAAAAAGGGATCTAAAGCTTTATACCCGTCATTTGGGCCCTAGTAAATATGCCCTTGGTTCTGTCTGTCTAGATGAAGGTGAAAAATGGTGTTATGTTATTCTTGAACATCCAGCTACGTTTGAGACGTTGGCAATGAACCCAGAGCAGAAGAAGATGCTCAAGGATGATTTGGACATATTTCTTGAAAGGAAGGAGTATTATAAGAAAGTTGGCAAGGCATGGAAGCGAGGGTATTTGCTTTATGGCCCTCCAGGTACTGGCAAAACAAGCTTGATTGCTGCCATGGCTAATTACCTCCAGTTTAATATCTATGATTTGAACCTTTCCCGTAGGTTTTCAGATGAAGACTTGAGAAGTATATTGCTCTCAACAACTAATCGCTCAATACTGGTAATCGAGGATATAGATTGCGGTACAAAGTTCAATGATATAAAGAGAAAGGATTACTCGGTTAGCATTCTTTATTCCCATAAAATTTAGTTACAATTACTCCTATATGTATGTATGTATGTAGAGTGTCTAACTATTATACACTTTAGACAGTTTTTCTGCGAATGGATTAGTTATTTATTTATTTATTTTTTTAAGAATACTGAGTATTTTTAACAAAAACAAAAGGAGAGAGGAGAGAGGGAAGAAGGTTTTTTAAAAAAACGTACAGTAGTATATATCCAAAAGGGTCTGCAAATAGATTAGTTGGATAAGTGTGTTTGGGTAGAGATTAAAAATTAAAATTATTTCACTATTTAGTTTATTTTTGTTATTATTAATGGACTTTATTGCACTTTTTAGCACTATTTATAGATTTCATTGTATTATTTAGCTCATTTTTGTTATTATTTATGGGCTTTATTGTATTTTTTTGCACTATTTATGAATTTTATTGTGCTATTTTAACTAACTTTTACTTTTATCTATAGTACTTTTAACAATAATTTTTTAGTTTCAGCAAAATAAGCATTATTCAAAAACACCCTGTGATTTGTGTGGATGTATATTGAGTCTGACATTTGATGTTTATTAGATTTAAATGGACCATAAATTAGTACAATGAGTTTCAGTATTTGACTTGGCTATAATTTTAATGCGATATTTAGTTCAATGAGTCTCATTAGTTTTTATCCTGCTAGAAGATTTTTCCCACTATTGGATGCATGTGTTGTTGGGTCTGAGTCTGAGAATCTAATTAGTATATTTCAACAGAAAAATAGAATAGAAATGGGAATAAAATTGCATACCAATCATATCTCTTAAACCCCCTGGAAGTTAGAGTATTGTGTATTGATTATAACTTTTATCGAGTACGTATGCTATGCACTATGTCAACAACCATTACCATTATCACACTAGCTGATGCAAATGACATTATCTAATTATTTCATCTAAGAATATTTATTTTCATGTTATCTTTTCAGTTCACACTATCGGGTTTATTGAACGTGATAGATGGATTATGGACAAGTTGTGGAGATGAGCGAATTATTGTGTTCACCACCAATCATAAGGACCGACTTGATCCTGCTTTGTTGCGCCCAGGCCGCATGGATCTGCACGTGCACATGTCATATTGCACCATGGATGGGTTCAAGCTTTTGGCTTCTAATTTTCTTGATATCAACGCTGACCACCAACTCTGTAGAGAGATTGAAGGATTGTTGAAGAATGTAGAGGTTACCCCAGCTGAAATTGCAGAGATACTTTTAAAGAGTGGTGGTACTGATGTTGTTCTCGGAGGACTTATCAAATTTCTCGAGCAAAAAATACTTCAGGAAGCAAAGGCTGCAGATTTGAAGGAACTTTTGAAGAGTGATCATGATACAGATGTTGATGCCGAAGGATTTGTGAAATTTCTCGAGGAGGAAAAATTTAAGAATGCAAAGGCTGAAGAGGCAGAGCAACTTTTGAAGAGCGATCATACTGATGTTGATGTTGATGTTGAGGGACTCGTTAAACTTTTCAAACAAAAAAAACTTGAGAATGCAAAGGCTGCGGATGCAAAGTCTGCAGATGCAAAGTCTGCAGATGCAAAGTGTATAACTCCATACGAACTGATGGAGACTTGGAGTGATGGGTAATTTCAAAAGAGATGGTTCGTGTTCTCAAGGAATTAGTAATGTTCCCATGCCATTCTAGCACTTGTCAAATCGCATTTAAGTTTTTCTCCCTGCTGGTGGTGATCCTTATTTGTTCCTCTCCTCATTTCTGAGTTTTTGTTCTCTTTTTGAAATAATATGTATCGTATCTGTGGTGGTCCGTTCCCTCTTCTCGGTCCACACAGTATCAATGTGCGGGTGTGCACTGCTGTGAATCTGATTATGTACTTGTGCAAATTGTGTGACCATGTGTGTGAGATGTTGGTGATTTAGAAAAGAATTACATGTTTGTTGAATGGATATTTTGCATTACATTTTTTATGCGTGCTGCTATTTGCCTCTGACCGCTTTACTTTTATTGCTGGTAATGTTAACTCACTCTTTTTATGTGTAACAGCCCTCTCCTTTCTCATTTAGTTACAGCCCTACCACCATTGAATGTTCATATTTAATTAGTATTTAATCATTTAATGCTTTGGTGAGAAAGCATATAAAAGTTTTTGGAGGTTATTTTCTGTTCGTTGAAAAAACCTATATGCAAGTCAAAGATGTATATCAAATAACAGTACTGTGAGAGAATAGGAACTGATCGCATAATATGTAGTGATATGAGTCTCATTCTTTCACTACTCCCTTCTTTTGTCTTTTATTTGTTTGATGATCCTGAAGTTTTTTAAAAAACAAATTGATGGTTTTTTGCTTTTTTTTAATATATAATAATAACTTAATTGCATTCATGTTCACACTAGCATTACTCAAATGTAAAGTAAGATTAGAAATCCAATTCATTTTGCCTGTAGACTTTACAGTATCAATGGATGTCACGTCAAAAGAGGCAACACATGCCACGTCTTTTTCCATGTTCCATTTGGATTATACTTTTTGGAAGTGCACTTCACCAATGATGCAGAGCGTCCTAGCAGATGTGCCAAATGTCAAATATTTGACACATTTAACACACCAAATACTAAAAACACCTCTTTATCAGATGTGTTAAATGTTCCAAATTTTTGCAACATGCTACAGTGCCATCACAATTTTGGCACTGTACGAACAAATGTGGTATAATATATATTATTATTTTATTTCGTTTTCTCTCTCCTCATCACATATATGCTCTCTCTCCATCTTCTCATCTCTGTCTTCTCTCTCATCTCTATCTTCTCTCTTCATCTTCCACAGCACGCCGATCACCAATGGCCACCACTCAACGCCGCCGATCACACCACAGACCACCCCTCGACGCCGCCGACCATCTAGATTCCCTATTCCGCTTCGGTTTCTTTTTTTTTTTTTCTTTTTTCTTTTTTCCGTTCACTTTTTTTGGCTGTGGTTTGATGGGTGGGTTCGGATGGGCAGATCGATGGTGGGTGGGTTCGAGTTGTGGGTTCTGGCGGTGGGTGGGTTGAGTTTCATGGGTTGTGGATTATGGCGGTAGGTGGGTTGAGATGGGCAGATCGGTGGGTGGGTTGAGGTGGTGATGGGCGGATCAGTGGTGATGGGCGAATCGGCTAGTGGTGGGCGAATCGGTGATGGCGAATCGGTGGTGGTGCCGATCTCTGTTCTGATTTGTTCTGATCTCGGTGGTGGTTTTTTTTTTTCCTGGTGATTTTGGCCGCAACAATTTTTCTGGTTTTTCTGGTGATTGTGGCAACAATTTTTCTAGTTTTTCTGGTGATTGTGGCCGCAACAATTTTTCTGGTTGTAGTTGTTGTTGTTGTTGCGGTGGTGGTTGATGATGACGATGATGATGGGGGAGGAATTTAATATATTATTTTAATGTGTAGGGAATATTATTTTAATGTATAGAATTGAAGTATAAAACATTTGATAAATGGAATGTTGTAAAATGATGTGGTAAAATAATAAAGTAGGGTTTTAGTGTGGCAAAATGGCATAATTTTTGCCACATCTGATGCGGATGCTCTTGGGTTACTCAAATTCAATATGGACCGCACTCTAGAGTAGAGCTCATATTGGGAACAAGGGGAAGGAGACAATCAAATGCGAATATGTATGATTAGAAATTCTGGGAATAAGGAATAAAAATTGATAGCATAATATGAATTTTACACGTATGCGTAAAATTCATACACACGTGTAAAGTTCATTCTGGTTTACTGAAAACAAGGCAATGGATGAAGGGTAACATTGGGGCCAATATACCTTTCTTGTTTCCATGCTCAAATTGATTTTCACTTTAGTTTGAGATATGATAGCCAATAAATCTCTTATCATATTTTTTTTTTCTTCTTTTCTTGGGCTCAGTTGGGATCAATTAGCAAACATTTTTTCCAAGTCCCTATCTTTATCCAGATTTGTACTCTTACAGACCAAACTCAATGTTGTTCCAATAAAGTTGGCTTGAAGGATAATGTCTATTAAATAATACAAAATAACAAGAAAATTGCAGAGAGAACAAAATCAAGAAAGAGAGAATAAGCAACCCCTCTAGTGACTATATCTCACTACAACAAAATATATTTTCAGTGACGAAAAAATTCATCAACTAAAGTCTAGTTTTTCGTCACTACGGACCTTTAGTGACGAAATTGGACTTTTAGTGACGAAACTTATTTTGTCACTGTAGCCCCGTCACTAAAAGTCTTGGTGACGAAAAATTTCGTCACTAAAAATCCATTTTGATTTTTTTTTTTAAAACTTGTAGTGACGAAAACATTTCGTCACTAAATGTTTTCCTCACTAAAAACACTATTCAGTGACGAAAATATTTCGTTACTAAAAACACTTTAATTTACTAAATCATATTTAGTGACGAATAATTTCGTCACTAAAACTATGTTCGGGTACATATAGTGACGAAAAAATTCGTCACTAAAACTATTTTTAAGAAAATCCAGGCACATATAGTGACGAAAATTTTCGTTACTGAAACCATTTCTTACAAAATTTTGCTATATTTAGTGACGAAATTTTTGTCACAAAAACAATTTTTTGTTGCTATATTTGTGACGAAAAAATTCGTCACTAAAACTTATTTTTTTGTTTTTATTTTTTTCATGACTTTGATATTAACCTGTAACCTGTCATTGCATTATTAAAACCTCACATTTGAATAACACATTTATTTCAACAACACATTTATAAAAGAAGATCCATACATTCCACAAGTAAAAAATAAAACAAGTATCCAATTCAAACTTCTTCCATACAATAATTGTTTGCAATACATACAATAACTCTACCTAAACCCTATTTTAGAACTAACGGAAGATGTCTTCATATGTCTTCAAGTAATGCCAAAAGTAAATCCCCTAAAAGCCACCAATAAGAAATCTGCGCAAATATAAAAACAATACTTCGTTAAAATCGTAAAGTAAAAACATTAACTATGTTGTAAGAAACATTTCTAATAATGCATTAAGAGTAATCACACCAATAAATTAAAATCACAACTCCTAATGTATAAGTTGTAGAAAGCAAATAAAGTACTAACCAAAAAGTGTTTTAACTTGAAGTTAAACTACCCCCATAAGTAAGAGCATCATCATAACCCTTGCTCCTCAAAAAGTTAAGAATATTCTTTTGGACCTCATCTTGCTTAGTTCGTGCATCTTGGTCCTTAGCTCGCCCCTCTTGATCTCTAGCTCTTGCCTCTTTGAGCTCAATTATCTCATTTTCTAACCATTGGATATACTCCACCGATGAATTAGAGGAGGCGGTGGTTACTAGAGAAGAGGAAGGTCTCATGCCAAGTCCTTTTACAATATCGGACTTCATAAACACCAAGTTTGAGATCTCCTCTTGTGTAAGGGGAATTGCATTAGGATCTTGACAATGATCTGCTTGCACTTTGAGAATATTTTCCTATCGTTTGAAAGAGAGAAAGAAACAAACAATCACAACATTAATACTACATATGTTATAGCTTTACAAACATTATAGGGATGGAATGATACACATACATATGTCGCTTCATCCTTAGGGTGTATCCACATATTTGTATTTGGATTGAAATGAACATCTTTGAAGATTTTTGCCAATTCAGGAACTTGACTATCATTATTATTTGTCTGATTAATTAACATTCAAGTGTTAGAAAGATATACTTAATTAATCACAACATGCAATATACTAAGGTTTAAGAAAATGAAAAAATACGCACCTCCTCATCAACCCTAACAGCAAGTGCCTTTGTCCCGCATCTATGTTTACCTTTAGTTTTATTCCTATTTTCAGAGTTCTTTCTTGATTTTTTCTAATAAGCAACATTTAGTTGATATTTATTAGATCATGAATAAAACAGTATACATTTACTTCATCTAAATATTAATATAATTAGTTGACAACATAATATAGTAAACATTGGATAATAATAATATATGCATAAATAATTTACCAGCCAATCCTCATTGGTCCATCTCCCATCAATGAGTTCAGTCCACTGCTTAAGTGTGGCATTCATTTGCGAGTGGCTTCTTGCAGAGTCACCACCATGAGATTGTTTGAGCTTTTTATAAGCTTGATGCAACTTGTAGGAGTTGGAACTCAATAATCTTCCACATTTTATATTTAATGTTTTCGTTACCAAGTTGGAATCTCCTTCTAGCTCAAACTAATCCTGTAAAATGAATTGTATATGTATTATAAAAATATTATTATATGAATTAGACGAGTTAGACGTTATCAATGTAAATTTACCACGATATTTTGAAGCACCATATCTCTAGTAGTAGCATTAACATTTTTCCAATTTTCACATTGTAACTGGACAAATTACTTCGCACTTGCATGCCAATGTGATTGACAAGCTTGCACGCATTCTTCCCAACCGGAGCATCATACTTTGCAGCTATACGTACTAGCAGCTTACCACTTTTTTCAACAAGTGCCCGTACTGTTATACTACGTGTTGCTCAATGGGTAGTTCTGCCAGCAGATCTTATTTAAACATTATTAATTTTAAAAAATTATACATTCCATGTACATTATAGCGAAAATAAGTGAAGTATAATCTCAATAGTAAAAACAAGGTGCAGTTGTAATTAAGTATGTTCTATGTAATTACCAGTCATGCTAGTTAATGCGTCGGTAGTCTGCGCCTCCGCACTAAAAGAACTTTGGGTGGGAGGATTTGCTTCAGGAGGTGTTTCCGTAGATTGGACCGTAGATCGGACCACCGGGATAGATGCCTCACCTCGCGAGCGTGTAAGTCGTCCTGGTGCCATCTGTAAGTAACACACATATAATGGAATAACAAAGTTGTTAGGTTCTAAATGTTTAGAACAATTGGCAAATCGTGAACACAAACTTCTCTAGATATAGATCTTAGAGTCTATAGTTTTTATTAGACAATGCTCAAGGTGATTCAAGTCAAGATTCAAGAACATACAAGCTGCAGGAAGAAGACTTCATATTCTGCCTGGTTCGATCGATCGAAGAACAGGCTCGATCGATCGAAAATCGTATCTGCAGAATTTTAAGTCGGCCCAAATAGCAGTTTAAGCCCATTAAGGATTAGGATTTCAGATCTACTTCTCCCACTATATAAAGGAAACCCTAAGCCACGTTTTTAGAACTTGTAAGAGAGAGATTAGAGTGTCTCTTGTGTCTCCTTTTATTTTTAGGGTTTTGTAACCAAACCTCTTTAAGTCTTTGTTGCTCAAACATTGCTGTTTATGTGAATCTCTTGTGAGATCATTGAGGAGATTTCCTTCACATATACTTAGGGTTTCCAAGATTCAAGATTATGTCAAGAACTTGGTAATCATTCAGTTGCAGATTCAAGAACATAAAGAATAACAAGCGGGGGTGCTTGTACTTGATTGAAGAGTCCAAGAAAGAAGAAGTCCGTGGATTCGGAGCTTGCACGTAGTCGTGTCAGTAAGTTCTACTGGTGGGTAGCATTAGGAAGTCAAGCGGGGAGCTTGTAGTCCTTCTGTATGAACTTCAATTCTTTCATAGTGGATTCAGGTTTGCCTTGAAGATCGGTGGGTCAAATCCTCCCCAGGTTTTTACCGTGTGGTTTCCTGGGTGATCATATCTTGTGTTATTTATTATTCCGCTGCATTCTATTCTTGATATGATTGTTTGATTGTTTTAACCTAGAATTGTTTAATTTGATTAAGTAACAACTTGGCTAATTAATCTGAGCTACGCAATCTGGTTGTTTTTTAAAGGGTCTAAAACCCTAACAAAAGTCATTACAAGTAATGGAACAATAGAGTTATTATCATCTATTGTACCCTATGGAACATCTATTATACCTTATGGATTATAGAATTAGATGACTCATCATCATTGTCATCGTCACCAATAGGTGGTACATAATCATCATCTACCACAACACTAGCTCTACTTCTTTTCCCTTTTGCACAATTAGACTGAGCAAAATCCTTTAGAGAAGTTGAGATGTGCTTCAATCCCAAAGCATCAATTATCTCTTGGTTTTGCCTCATTCTATCAAATCTTGCCATCTCATAACTCGGTATATTACGAGTGTATTTGGCCTTTTTGAGCATTTTTTGAAACTATGTATTGACATGAAAGATAAGTACAATTGCTACTAACTTAACATCAAGCAATTCACAAGTGCAAAATTTAAACACAATTGCTACTAACTCAACACAACAAATGACCACATCAATATCCATATCAAGTTCAAGATAAGTACAAAACATCTCAATAACAATTACTACTAACTTTACATATCATAGTCTACACCATTATCCATATCAAGCAATTCACAAGTGCTAAATTTAAACACAATTACTACTAACTCAACACAACATTTAAGACAATTGTTATGAACTCTACATATCATAATCCATATCAAGATCAACATCAGGTATGTCACGCTCTTCATTTTCATTAGCATCTCTTGAAGTTCCACCTTCAAGAACAACCTCAGTTTCAACATCACCTATACAATAGTCAATAATATTGTCCTCAACATTGATAGAGACAACATCAACAATCGCTTCTTGTTGGAATACGTCACTATCTTCTGTATTATCATTGGATTCTCCAGCCTCGACTTCCGAGACATTAAACACTCCTTTATGTTGGATGGATTGCACAATTTTTCAAGGTTCACCCAATTTGGTATCTTGAATGTTAAAAACTTGTCTCGCTTGACTAGGAAGTATAAAAGGGTCATTTTCATACCACCGACTTGTAACATCAATGCTTGTGCAGTGTGCATTGGTTCTTATCATTCTCCTTCGACCATTGGTACCAGTATTGTACCAATCACACTAGAACAACAACTTTATGGCAAAACATATACTCCAATTCCCAAATTTTGCACACATGACCATAGAAGTCGTGCATTTCTCCCTTATGATACCCTTCGGTACATACACCACTGTTTTGGGTTACAGGACGATTGTCTAGGTCCCTTGTATGGAACCTTACACCATTGACATACAAATTGTGTACTCCTTCACATGCGGCTTAGGACCATTTGCTAATGACCATAATTGTTTAGTAGCTTCTGGTGACTCGTTAACTTTCAATCTATTCATCTATAATGACATACAACAAGTGATATTAATTAGTAATAAGTAATGAAGAAACTTTTAAATGTTTAATTTTTATTAGTGTGTGATTAAATTTCAAATGTCTTACATGTTCTCTGAACCAGTTGGGAAACTCTTGTCATTGGATTTGAGTTATGACTTCTCTAGTAGGATTATGCAATGTGTTTTTATGTTCACTGTTAAAAATAAGGTGATTTATTTTCAGCTAAGCATTGCAGATAATATTCAAAACTTGATCAAACAATACATGCATATGAAATCACATACTTTAAATAAGGCTCTAGCTTCGGACTATTGTACAACAAATACCAATGAGCAGTATCAAGCAATGCACGAGACAGGTTGCCATCATTCTGCCTACCACCTGTAGGTTGGGCAGTTTGTGAAAAAACTAATAATCCTTCGCTAGTTGTTAATACATTCTTTGAGAATGTAAGCCTTTGCAATCGAACCTTCTGGTTGAGCTCGGTTTAAAACGTATCTTTTCAATTTTCCGAGGTACCTATGAGGAAAAAATACACACATTATGTGATTTTATACCACATAGGAAAAATGCAATTGATGGATATATTAAAGGATTTAATTACCTTTCAATAGGGTACATCCACCGATATTGTATCGGGCCTCCTAGAATTGCTTCTCGAGGCAAGTGAACAACAAGGTGGACCATAATATCAAAGAATGTTAGAGGAAAGAACCTTTCAAGCTTGCATAGTATAAGAACTATACGTTCTTCTAGTTTCTTCAATTCACTCTGCTTTAGGGTCCTTGAGCATAAGCCTTGGAAGAAGCTGCCTAACTCAAACAATACAACACTAATGTCTTTATGTGCAAACCCTCGCAACCCAATTAAAAGAATTCGTTGTAGTAGCACATGACAGTCGTGACTTTTTAAACCAGATAATCTACCATTTTTTGCATTCACTGACCTTGATATGTTGGCTGCATAGCCATCTGGATACTTGACTGATTTCAAAAAGTCTTAGAAACCATCCCTTTCATTTGGGCTTAATGAAAAGAAAGTCCGAGGCTTGTCATATGATCCATCAGGATGTTGTTTCAAATGCAATGTGTGCCTAAAGTTCATATTTTGTAAGTCTATCCATGCCTTGTTAGTATCCTTATTTCTCCCCTCAATGCCCAACAAAGTACCGTAAGTACTTTCACTAATGTTCTTCTCCATATGCATGACATCAATGTTGTGCTTAAGCTTCTTATTCTTCCAATATGGAAGCTTGTACAAAATACTTACCTTTGACCAATTTGGCTCCCCAATGAGTTGTCTTTTCTTGTTACTTGGATGCTTTCTTAAAATTATATTTGGCATTCTATCTAGCTACTCTTGTATTTTTCCCACTTGTAACTCTAAAGATCTCTTCCGTTTATCCAATAAACCATTATGCAACCGACTATGTCTCCAACGACGTTCCATAGGCAAATAAGCTCGATGGTTAATGAATCCAATTTTACTTTCCAATGCTTCTGAATATGGTTCATCATTGCAAGTGTAACAAGAATGATAACCCTTTGTCCTCCACCCAGATACGTTACCAAATCCAGGGTAGTCATGTATTGTCCACAACAAAGTTGCATGCATCTGAAAATACTCTTTATTATAAGCATCATAAGTTTCTACACCTTCTTCTCACAACTCTTTCAACTCATCAACCAATGGTTTCAAGTAAATATCAATCTCATTTCCCAGTTGATGGGGACCAGGAATAAGCAAGGACAACATAAAATATGGCTCTTTCATAACCAACAAAGGCAGTAGGTTATAGGGGATAAGTATGACAGGCCACATACTATAATTGTTGTTCATATTCCCAAAAGGGTTAAATCCATCTGTAGCCAACCCCAGCCTTACATTGCGAGGTTCGAGGGCAAAATCAGGATGTTGCAAATCAAACTCTTTCCACTCCTCACTATCAGCCGAATGCCTCATTATCGCATTGTCCACACATTTGTCTACATACCATCTCATGTCCTTAGCTCTTTGGCCTAACATGTACAATTTCCTCAGTCTCGATGTTAATAGGAAGTAACGCAATACCTTATGAGGAATCATCTTACCTTGAGCACGTGTATACCTAGGCGCTTCACACACCAGACATTTATCAAGGTTTTTATTTTCCTTCCAAAATAGTGCACAATCATTTTTTCATGCATTTATATGCTTGTATGACCTGCCCAAGTCACGTAATATCTTATTTGCTTCTTAAGTTGACATTGGAACCAAGTTACTTTTCGGTAAAACCTTTGTCAGCAATTCTAGCATCATATCAAGTCCCTTATTACTCAAATTGGTCATTACCTTTACATTCAATATCTCAATAACAAACTTCAAGATACTATAATCAGTGCAACCTGGCTACAACTCACGCTTTGCGTCTTCCTCAAGTTTGTCAAAATGACGCACGGATCTTCAGTTGCATTTCTTGGTTCCCCTCTAATTCGGTCACCTACCAAGGCATCGATACCATCCATGTGATCACCATCCGACATTTCATTATCATGAATGTTCTTGTTCAATACATGAGGTTCTCCATGATTATACCATTTAATGTAAGATTACGTAATCCCACGATGAAGCAAATGGATACGCACAGTATTAGGAGATTGTCGATAGCAATTCCTACAGTGAATACATAGGTACGGAATATTACCACTCAAGTCCACAACTACTCTTGGAAAATTAATAAATGCATTGACCCCTTCAATATATGGATGACTTAATCTGCCATCGGGTGTCTTACCCATTGTCATCCAACTTTTATCCATGTTTGACTACAATTACAAGATGAATGCTACTTTAGTAAAATAAAAACAACTCATGCATAATATATTCTAACATCTAAGTTTATAAGCTACTTAAATAAAGTTCTATCCCATTCATGAATACACAAGTCTATATTAATACTTAAACAAATATACATTGCACACTCAAACACTCCCAATATTAGTTTAAACCACCTTATAACACCATGCAAGCCACCCGCTTGCTCCAACACAACAACCCACTACAAAATCAATTTCCAACATTACAAATATAGAGTTTTACAAGTATTTAAATCAAATAAAATACTATTCATCACATCTAATCAACAATACTCATTCACATTTGCAAGAATTGAAAAACACTCCCAATATGTATTTAAACCACCTTATAACACCATGCAAGCCACCCGCTTGCTCCAACACAACAACCCACTACAAAATCAATTTCCAACATTACAAATATAGAGTTTTACAAGTATTTAAATCAAATAAAATACTATTCATCACATCTAATCAACAATACTCATTCACATTTGCAAGAATTGAAAAACACTCCCAATATGTATTTAAACCACCTTATAACACCATGCAAACCACCCGCTTGCTCCAACACAACAACCCACCATAAAACCAATTTCCAATATCACAAGTATATATAGAGTTTTATAAGTTTTTAACTAGAATTTACTTACTTTGCTCAAGCTAAGTTTACAACTTTCAGAAAAAATTCAAAGTTAACTTGTATTCTTTACCTTGTTCCTCACAATTTCTTCAGCCACAAAAGAGAAAGAGAGCTAGAGATAAAAGAAAGATAACTTTTAGTTAGCTTTAGCCCACATACAAAAAAAAAAAAAAAAAAAAAAAACCCAATATCTAAAGCTTCAAATATATATATATATATAGTAATAATCTGGTTATCTTCTTCTTTCTTTTCTTTTTTTACATTCCATTATAAATAATCAGCATCCCAACACCCCCAAGAATGACCACATAGTTACAAAGAGGTCCAAGACTAACATAATAGAAGATAAGGAATGTTTGTAAATTATAATAGGAGAAGCTAGTAAACATTATAATGCAATAACAGAAATACCTTAAATCTTAATCCAAAAAGATAAACCAATGTGTTCTACTGTTAAACACCAATGTGTTCTACTGTAAAACCAATGTGTTCAAGTGATTCCTCAAAATATAATATGGAGTTGGTATATATAATCTCTCTAGGTGAAGTGCTATGCCATCTCCTTACAACGCCTAATACAACATCATTGATATCTAATGATAAGTTATAAATTAAGTAATCAGAAGGAAGCACAAACATGGCAAACCCCTGACATGACCATGTCCATGTTGCATGAGGGACATTATTGCAAATGTGTCCATGAAGTGTTAGGAAAATAAAAAATTATTTTTTGATTTGAGACATGGTCCAAACACACCGCCAAAACACAATGTGATAGGCTGCAGATATAGTCGAACACTTAAATCTTATATGTCATCATATCATATTAAAATAGAAGCAAAGATAACAAAAATAAAAATTATGAGACCACATTGATACAATCATATGTACCAAATAAAACATTACTTTACTGCAATAAAAGTTTTATTACTAAGAGGCGGTACAGAGCATAAAAAAATTTGACAAAAAACTTACAGATTCTTGAATCTCCTCTTCAACAGTAGTACTGTTCTAATATTAATGAATTTCCCTTTTCAAAAAAAAAAAAAAAAAAAAAACGCAGTATCCATTCAATTATTATCCATATACAAATGCACCCTACTGTAATCATTCAAACCATCCATAAAAAGCCACCATTTTTTTAGCACCAAAAAAGAAATCACCGAAAGTGTGCACACAAAGGAATTGCCTTCCAGATTTCATTGCTATAATGTTCACCAAAGTGTGCCCTCCAACACTTGCTTCCTCCCAAAAATTCTTCAAATAGTTCAATTATCGCCTTTTGCATGACCCAGCAAATCCAAAACAAGCAAAATACAAGACCCCACATTTCTTTACCTATATCATTATGAAGATACAAGCGCCTTGTATCCATAATTATATCCCAATACAATTTACACATGCAATTTCCATATACTTCTCCAATGGGTACTAACTATCACTATCTGACCACAACATAAAAGCCTTGTTATAGGCTTTATCTTGAAAGCACTTGGTAGAGCATGTATAGTGTTTGAAGAAAAGGAAAGCAATGATTTGTTAGGTTCAAATCTAAGAAATGTTGGGTTTCAAATCCAATGAAAGACTATTTTTGAGATGCTACATTGGAAAATCACAACTGGGTCTGACCTTACTTAACATGGTTTCAGAAAAGCAAGCTCTCTCTCTCACACAGACATAGTGCACCATTTAGTACTCCTTCAAATTTTAAAACAACAAATACACATATGGCATAAAATCCCAGCAAATAATCAGGAGCATAATCGATCATGGAAATTATTTTTATTTAAAATTTGATAATAAAAAAAATGAAATTCTTGTGACAGACAGAGATATATAGATAATAGCTATAGATGCAAAATAAAAATAAATGTAATTGTGGATATGATAGTTATAAAACCTTACCGAATAAAGTATAAGAACCATAACACAAATGAAAGGCAATTTTGTGCTTACGGAATATTTCTTAAGAAAAGAGTCCTTCTAGGAGACAAAAAAATCCCTAATTTCTCACACCCATTCACATGTATTCTATGCTTATGCTCATTTTGTGTACTTACTCCTAAGAAAAGAATCAGAGACAGAAAAAATTCCCCAGACTTTTTCACACCCATTCATCTATTCACCTCACTTAGACCCCACCATAACACAAATAAAAGGGAATAAAAAGCATACCCATTCGAGACTTACTCTGAGCAATTCTATGTGCCATTTTCACATTTTCAACTAAAATTTAAAAATAATCAACTAAAATTTAAAAATAATAATAATAACTCACCAGAAAAATAAAAAGCAAAGTGAAAAAAATATATATGTGAATATATATATATATATATATATATATATATATATATGAATACATAACCAAAGAGAACTAAGAACCTGGAATCGCTGGACTCGGTGAAGGGAGAGAGTGCCATGAAGGTGAAGGGTCGCCGGGAAGGCAAAGGAAGGCCAACGGTCGCCGAGAAGGTGAAGGGTCGCCGATTCGAAGGAAGGCGAAGGGTCGCCGGTGCGATTTGGAGTGTTTATTTGCAACGGCAAGCTGAAGCGTCATCGTTGAGCTTAATCTGGCTCTTAACGGAGCTTCATCAGCAACGATTTGAGCTTCATCGGCGACGGCTGAGCTTAATCGGCGACGGTGGTTTGGGTTTTTTTGGTTGGCTCTTTGTTTTTTTTTTTTTTTTGACCAAAATGGCTCAGAGAGCTTGTGTATTGAAATGTTTAGGTATTGAAATGTTTGTGGCTCTTGGTTTTTTTTTGGTGTGCTGGGTATTGAAATTAAGCTTTTTAAGTCTTTAGTGACGAATTCCAGTTTCGTCACTAAAAACATATAAGTGCAATACCTACAGTGACGAAATATTTTGTCACTAAAAATTTTAACTTTTAGCGATGAAATATTTCGTCACTATAGATTAATTAAACTCGCGCCAAAGTTCCCTCCACTGGCGCCCATTTTTTAGATCACAATAGCAAAGAAATTTATTTTTCGTCACTAAATGTAATAATTTTTTTCATTATTAGTAACGAAATTCATATTTCGTCACTAAAGCTCTATTTTTAGCGACGAAAAATATTTCCTCACTAATTTTCGTCACTAAAACACTACAAGAAATTTGGGTTTAGGCCACGTTTGTAAAACGTCGCTAAAAACCCAAAAAACGTCACTATAAACTACAGCGACGTTTTTTTTGTGACGTTCAAAAACGTTGCAATAGGCGGGTCGCTATAGGTCTATTGCGACGTTTTCGAAAACGTCGCCATATGTGAATCTTTAATGGCGTTTGAAAACTTTTAGTGACGTTTTTTAAAACGTCACTATATAATATTACATTTTCGTATATAATTTAGGAAAATACAATTAGCGGCGCTTTTAAAACGCCGCAAATAACTAGGCCTATAGCGACGTTTTTGAAAACGTCGCTAAAAAGAATTTCCTCATTTTTTTAGTGACGTTTTTAAAACGTCGCTAAAACTTGCCCATTATTTTTTAACATTAGAAATGCTACCATATAAACTTGCTCAAACTAACAAATGTCCAAACTGATGATTTGCCTAATACATGATATTCCACAGTAACAACCTGATCATCAATATTCCACAATAAATATCCAAACACAGTAACACATTAACCATAGATTCAAATAGATATATAACTATATATATTTAATTCCAATACACTTGTCCACCTACACAAAAAAAAAAACAACCACTTAAACTATGACAATATTATAAACAAAGTAGAATATTTCTAAAATAAATGTGGTTGCTCAAAACAGCTATGGATGGAGTCCTTATAAAACATTGCAACATTGCATTTACCGCTATGTGCTAGTTTCTTGATGGGATGAAGCTTGCGAGCTATGAGGAGTTGGAGATTGATGATCTAAACTGAAACCCCCCTGAATACAAATTAGAAGTATCCAATAAGTTCATAAAGAGATCATTTTGAGTAAAAAAATAATAGTTGCTATACTTAAAAAATTTAAACACCCAATACATTCTTAAAACATTAAAATCTAATACTTGTCTAGCTTCTGAAGAATGATTTTGCTGATTTTGCATTAGTTGCATCATTTGGGTTACTTGCTCCTCCAAGGTATCATAACAATTCACTTTTTACAAACTTATGCAAAAACCATGAAAGTAGAATTACACATACACTTAAATATAGTGCCTAATATATTCAAAACCACTTAGTTTCATAAACATGCAAATTGGATTACACATAATCTTAAATATAATAAACAAATCATATCAAGTCTATCAATATCCTCATTCACACAAATGGATTAAGCATTTAACCTCTTAAGAAATAAGCAAAAACCATCTAAAGATGATTACACATAACTTGTCCTATAGTATACAACAACTTCATAACCACTTAGTTTCATAAACATGCAAATAAGATTACAGACAACTTTAAAATTCTTCACAAACAAAGCAAATAGGAATACACATGAAAATTTCCATCCAAATTTTCAAAAAATAATAAATTCTTCCAATATGAATGTAAACAGCTTATAGCACCATGCAAGCCACCCGCTTGCTCCAACTCAATAATCCACCCCAAGACAATTATCAACATCTCAAGTACAAAATTTTAGCAAAAATTACTTACTATGCTCAAGCCAAGCAAACACCTTTCCAAAAAAAATCCAAACTTATCACAATAAATGAGTGCTTAACCTGCAAGATAAAAGAGGACACTTAAATGATGTGTTTAAGGCAAATAAGGGTGCCATTGCATAAAATTTTAATGAGTCATGGTGCATGAAGAAATGGTATTGAAAATAAAGTTTCATATTTTTTTTATAAGTATTTTCCTATCTTCTATAGCCATTGGAAAGTATTTTAAGCACCAGCATCAAATTTGATTCCTGTTTTGCAGTCCATAAGTCATAATCATGGGCATGACTAGTATTAGATTCTTAAATAAATAGCTCCAAGGCAATAGATAATTGAAGACTTGAAGCAATGCATCAGATGGACCACAAACATTATTCATATAAAAACTATTCAAATTGAGTAATGTCCAATATCTAATCAGGGTACAAAAGAAGGCCCCATTGGCTATAACGCCACATGATTGGCATAAGCAAAGTCTTATTTCAAATCCAGCCAACTTGAATAATTGTAATCCCATAACATACTCTTTCACACATGCCATACTCTAGTACTCACCATTTGGGGTACCATCAAATTAAGAGAAAAAAAAAACCCCTACGTGTCTATAATATTTGCAACATTGATGTGGTGAATATAGGGTTCTTTTTTCTCTACGTGTTAGCATGCATGTGTGAGTGAGGGAGAATTTGAAACTGTATTGTAAAATTTGACACATAAATATTGTAACAGAAAGAAATCAGCCGTAGAACTTAGTAACAGAAATAGAATATTCTTCAGTTCTGGAGTCAATAGAAGTCATAAATACCTTCTTCATCATTAACCATTAGAGTTCCACAAAACAAGTCATTATGAGCAAAAACTACTGGAGCATTAAGAAGGCTTGTCAATTCCTGTTTCATTATCAGAAGACATATCCATAAAGAGGAATAAACTTTCCACCTTAATAAACTTAAATAGCCTTTTTCCATGACCATTAGCTAAATATTTTAAAATCTTTCCTAAAAACATCCTAAGACGAGTACCCCTACCCAACTAAGCAAGAATACAAGAAACTCATAGGCTATGACACAACCAAAACCTTTCATTTCCCTACCACAAACAATGTGCATTTACCAACTTAATACAAAGCATGTCATTACCAAACCATGATAAAATTAGCAAAAGTATAACACTTGTCAAAGAAAGCACATATAAACTTACAAGATAAACCACACAATAAAAGCTTGTAGTAAATTCCTTAAAGTCTCAAAATTCAGAACATACTTTCTGATTAAATTTGCAATAGGTCAGCTATTTTTAAAAAAATTGTTTGGTCCACTTAGTCTTATCCAAAAACCTTGAAATTAAATATGGAGAAGCCCTTATACGTCTAGTATGTACCATAAAAGATTCAGCACAAAATAATTTTTCTATAATTTATTAAAAATCACGTAGTGCATCTGACTCAATCTGTCCCTGACAGATTTAAAGTCTCAAAAACAAAATACTATAGTTTTAACACCATGCCAAAAGCTTTGATACTTGATTAAACCTTAAAACTACATGTGTTAGCACATATAAATAACTAGGATTACAACCCATAACCTCATATAACAATCATCACAATACATGTCAAGAAATTCAATCCCATAACTCATATCGGCAATTTATCAAATACTTGGTAAGCAAAAAACACAT
The DNA here is from genome assembly GCA_023736055.1 of Quercus glauca. Classification (NCBI taxonomy): domain Eukaryota; kingdom Viridiplantae; phylum Streptophyta; class Magnoliopsida; order Fagales; family Fagaceae; genus Quercus; species Quercus glauca. The sequence continues at coordinate 18,600,520 of CM043325.1, read as the reverse complement.
GCTCACATTACTTGCACAAAATTAGCCAAAGTAAAACACTTGTCAAAGAAAGCACATATGATCTTACAAGATAAACCACACAACAAAAGCTTATAGTAAATTCCTTAAAGTCTCAAAATTCAGAACATACTTTCTGATTAAATTTGCAACAGGTCAGCTATTTTTAAAAAATTTTTTGGTCCACTTAGTCTTATCCAAAAACCTTGAAATTAAATATGGAGAAGCCCTTATATGTCTAGTATGTACCATAAAAAATTCAGCTCAAAATAATTTTTCTATAATTTATTAAAAATCACGTAGTGAATCTGACTCAATCTGTCCCTGACAGATTTCAAGTCTCAAAAACAAAATACTATAGTTTTAACACCATGCCAAAAGCTTTGATATTTGATTAAACCTTAAAGCTACATATGTTAACACATATAAACAACTAGGATTACAACCCATAACCTCATATAACAATCATTACAACACATGTCAAGAAATTCAATCCCATAACTCATATAGACAATTTATCAAATACTTGATAAGCAAGAGACACATGCTCACATTACTTGCACAGATTTATAGTTAACACCATAATTACAACCTCATATGCTAAAGACATTTCAAAATGCAAAAAAACCATCTTTCAAAATTAAACCCAAACTCCCATATAAATAAAAAAAACCAAATGATTTTTCAAGAAACCCAACTCATATTGTTGCCAAACAATAAATCCATTTCACCCCAATAAATTAAAAACATCCAACCAGATCTTAAATGTCCCAACAAACACAATAAAACAACCCCCAAAACAAAACCCACAACATCAAAGAGTTATTCTATCAACATATAATAAAAACCCAAAGATATTAGAAGGTGAGGTTCATGGAGATTTTACCTTCAGAAGAAGTCAAACCATGGAGAAGAGGGAGTGAGGTGGCGGCAGAGGGCGACGAGGCAGCGACGGTGGCTGGGCTGGGCGATGTCGGCAGCTGTGACAGAGAGAGTCGCTTGTGAGAGAGAGACAGAGAAGGAGAAAGAGAGGGTTTTGAATTTTGTGTGAGTAACCTTCAGAGAGATAAGGGAGAAAAAAAAAATAAAAGAAAAAAAAGAAGAGAAGTGGGATATGGGACACGAAGTGCACAGAGGAAAAGAAAGCAACACAAAGTGGAGAAAAAAAAAAAAGGTGGGAGTGTGGGACCCAAATTGAAAAAAAAAAAAAAAAAAAAGGAAAAAAGTGTGGGAGAAGTTAGTGCGGCAAAGTCAAAAGATGGAGGGAATTTTTTTCTTTTGTTGGAGCTTTAATACCTACAGCGACGTTTTCTAAAACGCTGTTGTAAACCATAAAAACGCTGCTAAAACTGTACTTATTGCGGCGTTTTCAAAAACGCTGCTATTGTTTTCAGTTACAGTGACGTTTTCTAGAAAACGTCACTAAAAGCTCACTTTTTAGCGGCGTTTTTAAAAAACGTCACAGTATACCACTTATAGTGGCGAATTTAAAAACGTCGCTAAAAAAAACGCCGCCTAAACCCAGATTTCTTGTAGTGAAAATTCATTTTGTTGTAGTGTCTTTATTGTATTCTTATGTATGTGTTACATAAAACACTATTAGGTTCTAAAGAATTAGGAACTAATGTATTAGAACTTCATTTTGTAATGTTGGCAAACCATGATCAAAACGTTTTAGTCTTGTTTAGACTTGCTCAAAGTATATGTTTTTTTATGTAAAGTTGGAATCGAGTTGCTGCCAGATTTACTGTGTAAATCTATCTGGCTCGATCGATCGAGAATTAAACTCGACCGATCGAAAGTCGTGCAGATTGATTTTTCTGCAAAATTTCCAACTCAACCCAAGCCCGTTTGACGTGTAGAGTTTTATGTTTTACTTTAAGTATAAAGGGAAAACCCTAACCACGTTTTAGAGTTGCTCTTTATGCTGTGTGTGTGAATCTTCTGTGAGATCTATAGGTGTTTGCCTTTACACATACTTAGGGTTATCAAGAATCAAGACTATGTCAAGAACTTGATGATTAATTCAATTGTAGATTCAAGAGCTTAAAGATACACAAGCGAGAGTGTTTTCAGGAAAGACAGGTACATTTTGATCAAGACCTTCTACCTCTTCTTGCAACTTCTAGATTAGGAGTCTTAGATTGGGAATTGTGATGTATTTGGGTATTTTATTGTATATGGGCATTATGTTGTATGTGTGTTTTGTCATAGATTGCCAAAGGGGGAGATTGTTAGGTTTTGAGTTTGTAATGTTGGCAAAGCATGACAAAACATGACAAAAACTAAGTCTCATTGGTTTAGAATGGTCTACATTGAAATCCAAGACAAAAAAAAAAACTCAAGTTAGGGATGAAAAAAATGAGTTACAAGCTATTTCGTTTGATTGGTCCTCGATCAATTGAAAATCGCATATCAGCAAAAAATCAGCAAATGTAAAAAGCCCATAACTTGACCGTTTGAAGCCCAAATCGCGAGCCGTTTTTTCCAGTATTTAAAGGAAATTATAAGCTAACCCTGGGGGGGTTTTCAAAGTTTTTTTAGAGAGATTAGAGTGTATCTTGTGCCTTTTTTGTAGATCTAGGGTTTTGTACCCAAAAGCTCTCTCATGTCTTCTACCGGTGTTATTCCTTGAAGAATCTCAAGATCCGGTGTCGTAGAAGTTGCTGCATACAAGATCAACGTTTAAGGAGATCCAAAACCTTTGAGTGGAGTCTCAAAGTCACAAACAAGTGAGCTTGTGTTGTTGCAAAGTTCAAGAAAGAAGTAGTCCGTGGACTCAGAGCTGTTACGTGGTCGTGGTAGTAAGTTTCCTACTCGAGGTAACAATAGGATGTTAGTGGTCTAAGTCGTTATTGCGTAAACTTTAATTCTTTCATAGTGGATTTGTTTTACCTTGAGGATAGCTAGGTTAAATCCTCCCCAGGTTTTTTACCAGTTTGGTTTTCCTAGGCCATCATATCTTTGTGTTCTTTATTTTCTACACTTTACATTGATATGATTTATCTATGTTAACCTAGAACTGCATAATTTGACTAAGTAATCACTTGGCTAATTAACTAGGTTAATCTGGTTGTGTTTTAAGGGGTCTAAAAACAAACAAGTGGTATCAGAGCGGGTAGCTCTCTTGTTGTAGATCTTTTGATCTAAGAGTTGATCCTTGACCCTGGTTGTCGGAACACAGACACTCTCTTGTTATTCCACCTCACTTTGATGGGAATAATTATGCTTATTGGAAAGTAGAGATTAAAGCATTCCTGAAATCTATTGATGAGAGAGTTTGGAACTCTGTTGAATGCGGATGGGAGAAGCCCATTACTCTTGTGAGTGAGTGGCAAACTTCTCAGAAAAAAGAAGCCGCTTTTAATAGCAAAGCTATGAATGCTATCTTTAATGCTATTTCTATGGAGGAATTTAAGAGAATCTCTAAAGTTGAGATTGCTCACATTGCTTGGAATATCCTCCAGACTGTGCATGAAGGCACAAAGGCAGTTAAAATCAATAAGTTGCAGCAATTAACAACTAGATTTGAAAACATTAGGATGTCTGGTGATGAATCTTTTGATGAATTCTATGCTAAACTTAATGATATTGTTAATTTTGCATATACGCTAGGTGAAATCTATGATCAACCTAAAATTGTTAGAAAGATTCTTAGATCTTTGACTGAGGATTTTAGACCCAAAGTGACTACCATCACTGAAAGCAAGGATGTGGACTGCATCCCTGGTGATGAACTTGTAGGATCTCTTCAGTCCTATGAGTTGGACCTACCTTAGACTAGCAAATCCAAATCAATGGCTCTTAAGTTTATTTATGATGTTGATGTGAGTGGATTTGATGATGATCTCTCTACTACAAAGATTGCTTACCTTGCCAAGAACTTTAGAAATTTTTTTAGGAACAATAATAGAAGGGCAAGAGGTAAGAACACTGCTGAACCTAGAAATTTTAGGAGGAATGATCCCACTAAGGTTAATAACACTGAAAAACCTAAAGAGAAAGTAGGTTAACCTTCTAATAATTCTATGGGTCAACAATGTTTTGGGCGTCAAGGGTATGGTCATGTGAAATTTGAATGTCTAACTTTCTTAAGGTCTAAGGGTAAGGCTATGGCTGTAACCCTTAGTGATGATGAAGTTTCTGACAATGAGTCTAGTAGTAATGAGGATGGAAACTTCGTTGCTTTCACTGCTACTGCTGTAGTTGAAGAAAGTGTTGCTGTTGAAGAGAACCTTTTTGATGGGGAACTCTCTGAGGATGTAGATTTACAAGAAGCCTACAATAAACTTTGCAAAGTTGCTGCAAAGGATGCTATAAGTGTTGATTTAGGCTTAAAGAAAATTGCATCTCTAGAACTTGAAAAGAAAAATTTGCTTGTGAAACTGTTTGATGCTAATGAATTGTTAAATAATGTGAAGACTAAGAACATGTTTTTTCTTGATAAAGTTAAGAATTTGGAACTTGAATTATCTGTTGCTAGAGAACAGTCTAATAGATCTGCAAGCTCCAAACTTGATCGCATGCTAAGTGTTCAAATATCTCCCTCTAACAAAACTGGGCTAGGTTTTGTAGATAGCATCTCTGTGCCTGAACCCTATTCCACTAACTTTATTCCTTCTTCTGAACCCCCTGTAAGTGAGGTTGTTAAACCCTCTGTGAGTGAGGCCACTAAATCTTTAGAAGTTACACCTCCTAGGAAGATTATGGTTGATCTTCAAGAGTCTAAACCTAAGGCTCTTAATCCTCCTAAGGGTAAGTTGCAAGATAAGCTTGCTTGGGTTTGTCATTTTTGTGGAAATTCTGGGCACATTCATCCAAACTGTTTCAAATTGCAAGCTGCTAAACGAGCAAATTCCTTCTTCTGAACCCCCTGTAAGTGAGGTTGTTAAACCCTCTATGAGTGAGGCCACTAAATCTTTAGAAGTTACACCTCCTAGGAAGATTATGGTTGATCTTCAAGAGTCTAAGCCTAAGGCTTTTAATCCTCCTAAGGGTAAGTTGCAAGATAAGCCTGCTTGGGTTTGTCATTTTTGTGGAAATTCTGGGCACATTCATCCAAACTGTTTCAAATTACAAGCTGCTAAACGAGCAAATAAGCCAAAAGTACTTGTGCCTCAAGCACAAGATCCTATGGTACTTATTGGTGAATTGGTAAAAACTCTAAAACTTTATTCCAATTATGGAGTTGCTCAGAATTCTAATGTGAATAAGAACTCCAATGCTCGAGTTGCATCTAAAAAGTTTAGGATGCAGAAGGCACGATCAAATTGAGTCTTTTTGACATGGTCCTTGTGCTTCATTGCTCTATTCTTTGTGACCATTGTTCTTTGCTGTTTTGTTTTCTTTGTTATTCTAGGATTTGCATTGCATAACATTCATGCATTTCACTCTAGTTTTCTTTTAATAAAAACTTACAAGTAAAGAGTGAGGAAAAGGGAAGCAAAATGTGTTTTACATTATTTGTCTTGGATTTGAAATCAAGGTTGGTCAATTTATTTTTACATAACATGTTTATGTACCTTGTTTAACTTTGATGAGCTTATTTATTGTACTTTACTAGTCAGAGCTTTGTAGTGCATGTTGTGCGGGAAGATGTTTATATTTTTTGATCACTTTGTTTTGATCTTGAAATCACATGCCTTTGATTGTTGGACTTGAAATTTTTGAAAAAGGCATAAATAACTATCTCACCACTGTTTACTAGCCAAACATGAACACCTTAGTACATATCGTAAGATTGTGTGCTCGAGAAAGTGTAGCACATGCACAAAAAGAACATAAGGTGTAGCCTCGGTTTAAATGCTAAAATTGGTATGTACATTATTGGACTTTAAATAACTCAATCAAATAAAATTGGTGTGTACATTATCCTGGCTATTATTAATAAGTTTCTGATAAATTAAAATTGGTGTGTACATTATGAGGCAAATCAAGAAACGTACATGATTGCAAACTTTTATTCTAGGAGATATGGGAGTTATATGATGTAACTCTTTAGATGATAGTCTTTTTCGAATTTATGTGATGAATTTTGTAGAGAATGTGGTTAATTACTGTTCACATATCACCTCATATGTATCTGAAACTTTTGCTAGTTGCACACACTACACAAGTTACTCTTTACTAAACTTTGTACATGTTATTGTATGTGATTTTGGTTTGGCCAACCAAGTTTGAAAATTCCTTGAATTTTATGCAAACTTGTTTGATGCTTGAGAATTTAAGGAAAATTGATTGAAAATCTTAATTTTGGGAAAACTGGGTTCAAAACAATTGTTTTTGAAAAGTATTGCATCTCATACTCATGCATTTTATTCATAAAATTCAATGCCTTGAGGAGATTTTTAGAAAATTGCTCTATTTTTCAAAAAATTGTGTTTTCCAGATTTTCGATCGATCGAACCTGTTTTTCGACCGATCGAAAATGCGATTAAAATTTTGGTCAGCTTCCGACTGTTTCAATCGGTGCTCGATTGATGTTGGATTAATCGAAGCTTTTTCAATTGATCGAACCTATTTTTCGATCAATCAAAAATCGTATAGAGATTTTTTAAAAAACCTTTGTTTTTCACGTGTTCAAACACTTTTCAAACTTTTCAAAACTTTTTCTCTCTCTATTCGATCAGTCAAGGCTACCAATCAAGAATTTTGTCGTTTTCCTTTGATCTTTTTGCAAGGTTTTTCTCTTCCAAGGCCGATAAGACCATATTACCCTTCCCTTTTCATTTATTTTCAAGTTTCATGCATTTTTGTCATGCATATTTAGGAAATTTCGAACCTAAGGATTTTTGGTATTTTTGATAATTTAAGCCTTTTCTTTGGAAATTGATTAATGGGTTTTTGTTGTGGGACACTTTAAAAGTGATCTTTGTGAATTAATTTGATCAATTGAATGATTTGTGAAAAATTGAAAATTCTAGGGTTTGAATCTACCCGAATTAGGGATTTTGTTCAATTAGGTTTAATTTGATAAAATTGGCTTGTTGGATTGATTCGTATGATCTTTTATATTGTGTTATCTATCTTGATTAATGATCAATTGGTTAATTTTTTTAAAATTGTACAGATGGTTTTTCAAATTTTGGGGTTTTTGATATAAACTCTATGCTCAAGCCAATTTTGTGAATTTAAAGTTAAATTGAACTTATTCTCACTGCATTAGAGCATGCATCATGTGTTGATATTGTTCATGCATCATATAGAACTGTTGTTTCTATTTTTTTGTGCTAACTTACAGTCTGCCCTTGGTTTTTTTTTTTTTTTTTTTTCTCTCTATCTCTTTTGTGTCTGTTCCTTTGATCCTTAGCATCATGCCTAGGAAGACTAGAGCTAATAGGTCAGGCCCCTCACCCTTTGCTCCTATCTTTGAGAGTGGTAGATTTCTGAGTGAGAAACATTAGGAAACCTATGAAAAGCTTAAAGAGAAACATTTGGGCTGAGAGAAAGGTTCTGTTAGATGAGCTTGACCATGAGATTAGAAGAAACTTTGGCCGTCGGGGCTGGTTACCTCTGTTAGATTTTGATCATGTTGTAAAATCTGGTTTTGTATCTCATACAAAACGCATAGCGGAAGCAACAATCACGGATCTACTTCATTCATGAGAGATAACATGTAACCTTGAATTATAGAACAAAGAATAGAAAGCGTACCTTGGTGCAGTGAAATTCAAAACCAAAACTTGAGAATACTTGGGAAGACTTTTAATCTTCACTCCAATTCCACTTGATGCCCAAGAAGTGTGGTTTCTCAATCAGTTTCCAAGAAGAGAATAAGAGAGTGTCCAACACTCACATACTTCATTGCATTCCTTATGTGATCTAAATGAAAAACCACTTAATTATAATTTTGTATATTTCTCTCCTTATATATAACTTATTATGCAATTGGGCTAGCCTTTTGGGCCATTTCAATTGGGCTCTAATATGTGGCTCGGAGTGGGACCAAAAGGGACCAATAAGACACTAGCTCCAATGGGCCTTGGGCTTTTCTGTCAACTCTTGACAAGGCCAAAGTTACCATTAACTATATTTAATACCACTATATAAATATAGTTGCACTCTAGGCCTTATCTATAAATTATATCCTAAGACTTTATTATACATATAACCCCTTCATTAAAATATTCGTAGTAATACAAAGTTATGAAAGTAGACTGCCACTTTGAAGATTATTACACCTTAATCCTTGAGTACCTGGTTTAATCCTTTTAAGTTATTCATTATATATTTATGAAATCCAATTTCATAAATATATATATATATATATATATACTTTAGTAATTTCTTACCAAAGTGGTTAGGCCTAACTCTCTGAATAACTGCACCCATTAAACTTATCTCAAGGGAATATTTTATATCTCTGTTAAGAGACTATGAATTCCATCTTGAAAATATATGTTCCATCAACACTAAATGCAGTTGCCCAACAAACTGAGGTTTTGACCGTAACTTATAGATCTCACTCTTGATATATCAAAGTAACCTACATCTTATGATCAGGTCCATTATTCTCTTAGGATTTAGAGTTGATGTAAATAGAAGTCATGAGATTTATTATTCATTTGACAGTCGTTAGGAGAATAATAAATTTCACAGCGGTCCAATTCAATATGTCTTAACTCTTAAAACATATCAACATATCAACTAGAAGTCTCCACTTCCATGATCAAGACAAATCATCTTAGTTGATATGTTATAGTCTTCGCAGATGAAATGCCCAATTTCATCACCGACTACAAACTAAAATTCTGAGTTTACAAAGAACTTGTGACTTATATCTTCTGTGACTTTTCACATAAATCACATACTATGCATCTCATGGACTAAGATAATGTCCCATTAGTTCATTTATATAAATTGGATTTTTAGGGCACAAACCCTAGCCACGTTTTAGAGTTGCTCTTTATGCTCTGTGTGTGAATCTTCTATGAGATCTAGAGGTGTTTGCCTTCACACATACTTAGGGTTATCAAGAATCAAGACTATGTTAAGAACTTGATGATCAATTCAATTGCAGATTCAAGAGTTTAAAGATACAAAAGCGAGAGTGCTTGTACTTGTTGGAAATTCAAGAAAGAAGTAGTCTGTAGTCTCGGAGTTGTCACGTGGTCGTGGTAGTAAGTTTCCTACTCGATGTAGCAATAGGATGTTAGTGGTTTAAATCGCTATTGTGTAAACTTCAATTCTTTCATAGTGGATTCGTTTTACCTTGAGGATAGCTGGGTTAAATCCTCCTCAGGTTTTTACCGGTTTGGTTTTCCTAGGTCATCATATCTTTGTGTTCTTTATTTTCCGCACTTTACATTGATATGATTTATCTGTGTTAACCTAGAACTGCATAATTTGACTAAGTAATCACTTGGCTAATTAACTATGTTAATCTGGTTGTGTTTTAAGGGGTCTAAAAACAAATAAACCCCAAGGATGGTATTTATTGAGGTTATAGAGGTGAAGGGAATATTGAGGGCGAAGCGCTAAGATGGTTTTAATTATGAGTAAAATTTGTGTTATAGTTATTGCTCCTCTATGTCATTTCTTGCTTTAGTGTGTTGAAATTGCTTGCAACGAAATAGATTCCTTAGAGCATTAACATTAATGGTGTTAAAAAACCAAATTGCTAATTTTAACTTCTAATGTCACAAGAAAAGAGCTACACTGATGTAACCATTTTTAAATTTTTAACCAACTAAGCTATGGCAGATCACGATTATCTTCAACTTTAGTTAAAGCAGAATTTTCGGATTATCCTACCAGGTTGCTCGCTTTTGAAGATGGTTTGCTCCAGAGCCCCCCTATAGTCACGTAGCACTGTCATTCCTTTTCGAAGGAGTTTACGTCCCTGTGAATAAAAAAGTTATTCTCAGGCTTGTTGGGTTGTTTTTCTAGGGTTACAGGGAAACACTTCCTTTTATTTTTATCCTTCTACTCTCCAAACCCACCAATGGAAGATCTGTCAAGCCGTTGGAAATCCCTCTCTTTATTAGAGAAGGAAGGCACAGGCCTAGACCTGCACTCTGACCAAGCCACGTCAGAGTTTTCCATGGTGGCCAGATTCCTAACAAGACACCCTATCAACCTTGATGCCATTGCAAACACGTTCACTCCCCTTTGGAGATCTAAAGCGGGTTTTCGGATGAAATTCATTAGGGATTACCTCATCCTCTTCTTGTTCGACACCAAAGAAAAGGTTGACAGAATCCTCGTAGCTTAGCCATGGAGCTTTGATAAATGCATCATGGTACTTTCAAGATATGAACACTCGACACCAATTAATGCATTGGACATGGACACAGTATTCTTTTGGGTGCAGGTGCATAATGTTCCCCTGCGCTTCCGAAATAAAGAGGTGGCGGAAAAGATTTGTGGTGCTATAGGTTTGGTTACCTAACCGGAGAACCCAAATGACTGCGACGGTGGAAGCTTTATACGGATTCGTGTCGATGTTAACATCTCCCTCCCCTTATGCCAGGGCCGCCTTATCACCCTAGACAGCAATGACGTCCATTGGGTCTTGTTTAAGTACGAGCGCCTCCCAAACCTTTGTTACTGGTGCAGTTGTCTCACCCATCCTGACAAGGACTGTGAACGTTGGATAGAAAATGAAGGAACCCTAAACAAGGAAGAGCAACACTTTGGACCGTGGCTTAAAGCAGCTCCTTTTATGGCATCTAGGAAAACCGTCCTCTCTGTTCCAGGCTTCTACACAGGCAAGAAAGCCAATGAAAATGGATAGAAGCAGGCCGGTCCCCAGTCACAACGGCAAGAATCGTCACTCTTGGCGGCAAACGATTTCTCACCTGCTCTGTCACTGGGAAATTAGGAGCCCAACCTGTCACCAAAATGCCTGGAACATGACGGGAAATTTCGCCTAGAACAGTCCTAAAGTGCAATCAACTACTGGCATGGAATTGTCGGAGCCTCCCTTTTCGGCACCCCCAATAAAGCCCACTCCACAAGTAAACTTTGATCAACTCATTGCAGACATCAATGAGAGTATCCGCCACTTTGATAGCGTGGACCAAACGTGTAAAAATTCAAGTGACCTTCACTCGGGCTGAAACCAAATGGAAGACAACGGACCTAGCACAATGAAAGACTTTACTCCCAAAAGCCCCACCACCAAACCCACGGTCCCAAGCCCACTTATGGACATTACCAACCCCGGCCTAAGGTCCATTGAACCCAGCCAATGATAAAAGATGGGTACGCATCCAACGGCCCTCCCATATAACAGAAGATGAAAACCTCGTAGTTTCCGTAGGCAAACGTGGTCCACTTCCTACCCTAGAGAACTCCAACTCTCAGAAAAGAAAAGCAGTGTCAAGTAATGGCTCTGCAACTCCCTTACCTCAAACGGCAGTGGCTGGCAAGCAGCCTCGCTGAACGTGATGAGTCTGCTATTCTGGAATGTGTGTGGGCTTGGGAACCGGTGCACTGTTTAAGAGCTCGAAAGATACATCTGAGCAGAAGATCCCACCGCCCTCTTCCTAGCCGAGATGTGGGCAGGTGAAGCTAGGCTGATAAATTTATGTGCTGAGTTAGGATTTGATCAACACTGGGTCTCTCCATAAGCCAATCGTTTAGGTTATCTTGCTTTGTTCTGGAAGAACTCGGTAAAGATCGATGTAGTCTCTCGTCGTCGAACCATATTGACGCTGTTGTTGGGGCGTTGACGGAAGGGAAGTGGCGCCTCACTGGTACGTATGGTTTTGCTGATCTAGGGAAAGAGAATGATACTTGGGCTCTGCTTCACCAACTCTATTCAAGTCCCTCATTGTCGTGGCTGGTTGCTAGGGATTTCAACGAAATCCTTTGGTCTCATGAAAAGTGTGGTTTGGGTCCGAGAAGGGAGAATCAAATGAAAGCTTTCCGTGACGTGTTGGATGAGGTGGGGTTGAAGGATTTGGGTTACGTGGGCAAGAAATTCACCTGGAAAAGCCAACGCCATGGTGGCCTGGTGCTTGAACGGTTGGACCGTGCGGTTGCAAACAACCTGTGGCTCTCCCAAAATCCAGGTACAAAAGTCCAACACCTCCACTTTAACTCCTCGGATCACCAAGCTATTATTGTGAAACCTAAAGGTATCATCCCTAAACCAAATCGCTCTTTCAAATTTGAACAAATGTGGCTCAAAGACAGTAGGTGTAGCCACACAGTCACTAATGCCTGGGGTCCACCCTTATTAGGGACCACAATGCCTGAGGTTGCCTGGAAAATTCACAACTGTAGGGAAAAACTTACAGTGTGGAGTAAAAATTGTTTTGGAAGTGTTAGGAAGCTCCTATAGGTGAAGAAGAAACTTCTTGACAAAGTTGAGATGGCTACAGCTATGGGGTGGGGATCAATTGTCGGTGAAATCTCTCCAAAAGGAAATTAACGGCTTGCCTAATAAGGAAAGCCAGATGTGGCAACAACGCTCACGGGTGCTTTTTTTGAAATGTGGGGATAGAAATACAGCTTACTTTCACACCAAGGCCTTCCAAAGATTCCGGAGAAATCGAATTCCTGGGCTGTTGAATAGTCAGAATGTTTGGTGCAATGAAGAGAATCAGATCAAGAACATTGCTTTTGAGTTTTATCAGTCCCTGTTCTCATCCTCTTCCTCAACTAATTTTGACAAAGTACTCCAAAAGGTTCAACCCTTAGTTACGGAAGATATGAATGCAATGCTGCTTCATCAATTTACTAGGGAGGAAATAGAATCTGCCATGAAACAAATGGCGCCCATCACAGCTCTAGGCCCTGACGGCATGCCCCCACTCTTCTTTCAATCTTTTTGGAGCACTATGGGTGAGGATGTCTGCTCCGCTATTCTCGACTACATGGAAAACTGTAAGATTCCAACTAATATAAATCTTACTCATATTGCTTTAATTCCAAAAGTTAAATCCCCAGAAAGTATCTCTGAATGCCTTTCTATAAGCTTATGTAGTGTGATATATAAACTGGTCTCTAAGGTGTTGGCAAACAGGCTTAAGACTATCCTCCCCTCAGTAATCTCAGAAAACTAGAGTGCGTTTCAGGCAAGTTAGGTGATCACAGATAACATTCTAATGACCTTTGAAACACTGCACTATACGAAGCACCATCAGATAGGCATGTCGGGTTTCATGGCCCTAAAGCTCAACATGAGCAAAGTATATGACCACGTTGAATGGAAGTATTTGGAACTAATGATGAAGCGTATGGGCTTTACGGACAATTGGGTGGCCTTAATGATGGAATGCATTTCATAGGTTAGCTACTCAATCCTTATCAACAGTGAGCCTTTAGCTCCCATTCATCCAACCAGAGGTATAAGGCAAGGGGACCCTCTCTCCCCTTACCTGTTTCTTTTTTGTACGAAAAGTCTCCATAGCCTTCTTCAACACACGGTGGATACAGGTCAAATTAGAGGAGTCTCTATATGTAGAAGTGGCCCTCGGCTGACTCACCTTTTCTTCACCGATGACAGCCTACTTTTTTGCAGATCTTCTATTGTGGAATGCCAAAAAATTCAAGACCTTTTGAGTAGTTATGAAAATGCTTCTGGGCAGCAATTAAACAGGTCCAAAACCTTTCTTTTCTTCAGCCTCATGTTCATCAAGGAAAGAGTTTGGGCAAAGCTACAAGGTTGGAAAGAACAACTTCTTTCCCAAGCTAGGCGTGAGGTGCTGTTAAAGGCGGTAGTTCAGGCCATACCAACCTACGCCATGAGCTGTTTTAAACTTCCCATCACTTTGTGTAACGACATAGAGCAGCTAATAAGGAAATTCTAGTGGGACTATAAGGGGGAGCAAAGGAAAATTCATTGGTCAAAATGGAGTATTCTTTGCCTCCCAAAGGGCCTTGGTGGTATGGGGTTCAAGGAACTTCAGAAATTTAACGACGCTATGTTGGCAAAGCAAGTGTGGAGGCTGTTAGACAGAAAAAACTATCTGTTCCATCGCTTTTTCAAGGCAAAGTTTTTTCCAGATGGGAATATTTTCTAGGCGAAGGTAGGCAATGGTTCCTTTGCATGGAAAAGTATCCTCAAAGGGAGGGAGGTCATTAAAAAGGGTGCCCAATGGAGAGTGGGCAGTGGAGAGAATATCCTCATTTACCAAGACAGGTGGCTGCCTAACCCACATTACGCTAAGGTCCAATCCCCCCCAATTTTCTATGGTTGTGATGCGCAGGTGTTAGTGCTAATTGATAAGGAAAGGAGTTACTGGATTGAAGATGCAATTGATAACAACTTCTTGCCTCACGAAGCTAAGATGATTAAATCAATCCCTTTGAGTTTCACCAAGGCAAAAGATCAGATGTATTGGCCAGGTATATTGGATGGTGTCTATTCGGTCAAGGCTGGGTACAGGCTTTTGATTGAGGACGAGTTGGCTTCAAACACAAGTCCTTTGCCCCCCCCCCCTCCCTCCCAACCTAAAAGCACTTGGAAGGGGCTTTGGAAACTGAGGATTCCAAATAGAACAAAAACTCTACTATGGCGTGCAATCTAGGATGCTCTCCCTTCTCGGGTCAACTTGGTCAAAAGGAAAGTCCTTTCTGACACTACTTGCCAGCTCTGTGGCTTAGAACAGGAGTCTACGCTACATGCTTTGTGGCTGTGTCCGAAACTGGCTTTGATATGGGTCGTGCATTTTGGTTTGCTAAGGAATGAAAGAGTGCTCGAACTTCCTAGAAGTTTTTCAGGTATGCTTGGAGAAAGGCCATCCCACAAACATGCTAGCCATGATCACATCTCAAATCTAGCTCAGAAGGAATAAGCTTAGAATAGGTGAATTTGTGGCTGACTTGAGGCTACTATACTCTGTGGCGAGAGATGCTTTACTGGAATTTCATCATACCCACACCTCGACACCATCTCCTCCTTCTACCCGAAGTCACACCAAATGGGAGCCTCCCCCCACAGATTGGGTAAAAATCAACTTTGATGGTGACGTTTTCCAAGCAAGGGGCGAAGCAGGTCTTGGAGCCATTATTCACAACGACCATGGTCTAGTTATGGCTGCTAGTGGGATAGCGAGAGTGCTGATCTTGGTTGTTCGCTTAAGCTCAGAATTATCAATGAGTACCTCTTCCAGCCCTTCCATGGGCTCTGCCACCGTTCGCTATTCTTCTATACACATGGTTTGTAAACGATCATCTATTTCCAGCATGGCAATATAGCACTTGCGTGTTGCTACTTGATCTTCTCGTTCCTCTCCCACTCCATACTCGGTGGGGAACTGATCATCAGATGGTAAGTTGAAGTTAAGGCCTTCCATAAGTTAAGGGTAGGACAGCCCAAGATGGCGTTGTAAATGGACAAACAATCAACAACTAGGAATGAGACATCTTTGGAAGTCTGTTGAGGGTAATCACTGACTGTCACAGGCAAAGTGATCGCCCCGATGAGGTATACTCTTGTTCCTTAGAATCCAACGAGCGGCGCGTTGGTTAGAACCAACCATTCTTTCTCAATTCTCATTTGCTAGAATGCCAAGTAGTAGAGGATATCAGCAAAGCTCCCATTATCCACAAGGACCTGGTGGGTGTTGTAGTCTCCCACCTATATGCTAACTACGAGTGCATCGTCGTGTGGGTGGTGGAGACACCGAGCATCTTCCTCTATGAACCCAATTATAGGGTTGTCGATCTGTGCCATCTTTGGGACGAAGCCCATCAGCTAAACGTTCTAAACCATCCCTAGGTAGGTTTTGTGTGCTTTCCTGGATGAACTGGAAATTGTGATTCCCCCTACGATCATCCTTATGTCTCCTAGGGGGGCCTAGGACGCTCGTTTTCCCTCTGGGCAACCTGCTCTTGTGGTGGATCCATCCTCTCCTTGCTGACGAACCTTTGCAGCTTTCCTTGTCTGATAAGAGCTTCTATCTGCTACTTCAAATCGTAGTAGTCAGACGTATCATGACCGTGATCACAGTGAAAATGACAGTATTTGTCTCTGGATCTCTTACTAGGATCTCCTTTCAGCTTGCCAAGAAATGTCAAGGCTCCTTCATCCTTGATCTGCATCAGGACTTGGTCGATCGGGGCAGTCAGCGGAGTGAAGGTTGTGAACCTCCCAGTTAGGGGTTTGGAGCGCCTATCCTCCCATTGGTCTCTGGTCCTAGCCATCTTCCATCCCTTATCTTGCTGTATGTCCTCTTGTCTTTCCCTCTTTTTAGGCTTCTCTTCTCGAGCCAATAGTACATCTTCCACGTAGCCCTGTAAAGTACATCCGACATGGTTTTTGGGTCGTTTTTGTATAAGGAAAACAGAAACTTCCCTTTCTGTAACCCATTGGTAAATGCAGCCACTAGTATCTTATCGTTAGCTTTATCAATCAAGAGGGTCTCCTTTTTAAAGTGGGTTATATAAGATCTCAGAGTTTCCTCTTCCTGCTGCTTGATGCTCATCAGGCACACAGTGGACTTCTTATACTTGTGCCCCCCTATAAAGTGCGGGGCAAATTATGCACTCAGCTCCTTGAAGGTGCTGATTGAGTTAGGCGTCAGCCTGCTGAACCATACCCTTATGAGACCCTTCAACATAGTCGGGAAGGCTCGGCACATGATTTCTTCCGCCACGCCTTACAATTGCATGAGGGTTTTGAACGACTCCAAGTGATCTAAGGGATCCTTAAAGCCATCGTACGCTTCTACTTGTGGCATACAGAACTTCAGTGGAAGGGGGAATGAAGTGACGGGTACGGTAAAAGGCGAGTCCATCCGGTGGACTAACTCGTCGAGGTCGCTTGACACCCGTCCTCTGAGAGCGTTCATCATGAAGTCCATCCTCTCCTTTATCATCCGCATCTCCGCGACCATGTGTGGTGGTGCTGTTTCTGTGACAAATGGATAACTGGTATCTTGTCGCTCTTATCTGCTCGGAGCATTGCTGCCTTTCGGTCCTTCTCGGTCCCTTCTTTCAGCGCTGGTGCCTTCTTGCTCTTCTCCGTGACTGCTGGGCCCAACATTCCTTTGGCGCAGCTGTTCTTCCAGATCGTGGTTTTGCTTCATAAGGCGTTCCATCGCCATAGCTAGGGTCTACACCTGTCTTTCAAGGGCAATAATGCGTGGCTCTTTTCTGTTATTGTTGGTTGCCATCGAGCGAGTAAGTACCATCCAACTCCGATACCTTTTTTTCCACAGACGGCGCCAACTAATGATGCTGAAAATCGTCAGTAAGCTACACGGTCCTCACGTGCCCTAGATAAAATCTGCAAAATAAAGAAAGAGAAGACCTTACAGAGAGTACCGGTATGGTACCGGCCAAAGACCCTCTGAAGGTTAAGTTAGAGAACTTTCACAACTTTAGAGTGCCAAAGCTGGGGTAAATTATGCGTACCTTATTTTCTGAGGGTTTTGGGTTTTTTTATAGTAGTGTAGAACCGACCTTCGTTTCTTGACTAAGAAGATGTTTTCTTGTGGGGAAGATTCTCATAAATGTACGTATTTTGCAGGATTCTTCCCATATAAGGATTCCCTTGACTAGGGTTAATCGTAGGGTGTAAGACATTTCCATTTAGGGTTCCTTAGACCACTTAAGCCACGTAGGTACTTGCATGGCCTTCATATCTGTCCCCCTTGCGCTCGTATAACTAGAATCCGTCCACTATGGAGGATCCATCCGTCTTGTATATTCTTCGTCTAGCGTATTAATCCGTCGTCTTGTCCTTGTGTTTTAATCGTCAATTATCTCAGTACCGTCGCCTATGGAGGCTTTTTGGACGAGTCCATCTACCTTAATTTTATCCTATTCAATTACAGTCTACTAAATGTGCCCATAAAGTTTCTCAATTTACCTTTCACCTCCTCGGTGTTCACACTCAATTAATCTCTCACACGCTCAGGAATAGTGACGCAGCTGGGCCTATAAAATGGGATGTAAATAGAGATAAACATGCAAAGAGTGCAAGCTGTGTGAAGTGAAAAAAAAAAAAAAAAAAAAAAAAAAAAAAAAAATTGCCTTGTTCAGAGCGGAGATCTTGTTGTGACATTGGTTTTACTGGGTATCTACAAAGGTATTATTGCGTTTTTCAAATTTTATTGTGAAATTAATTTTTGGACATAAACTTAGAGCATTGCATTCTCTATTTTATTCTAGTCCCTCTATATTCAAGGATTTCCACGTAATGTGTTCTTATGTGATTAATTTTCCTAGTGCTTGCGTGATTTCTATTATTAATTTTTTGCTTCAAGTTATATTTAAATTTCATTAACACGGAGATTTATCACAAAAAATTTATGGTAGATATCCCCTTTGTGAAGTATCTCAAAACTTTAATAATATTAATCAGATTGCATAAACAAAACCAAGAAATACTTGTGTCCAAATTCCTATATTGCAGCCGTCAGGCCATAAAAAAGTTGTATCAGTGACCACATTCTTCACATTTTTACAAGATTTGAAAGAACAACCATACCCTCAAACCATGTTTACTTTCAGGGGGATGCTTACATCATTGGCACCATTTTTCACGGCTACTGTTGTGATTGTACTAAGTCCCTTTGTAAAAGAACACATACCTTCTGTAGTCAGCAATTATCTCGTCTCCATGTATGAAAAATGGCTCTCTAGATTCTCTATGCCTCAAGTCACTGTCGTCATTGAAGAGAAAGGTAATCTCAAAATTAGCAACCAAATCTATGAAGCTGCCAGAGCCTACCTACGTACCCTGATTTTCTAATTCAACAAAACCAAAACGTTTGAAGGTAAACAAAGAAGATGGGAAAAATGAATCAACCATTGATATCATCGAGAATGAAGAGGTTATTGATAAATTTATTGGAATTAGACTCAAATGGAAGTTATATGCTGTAAGAGAGGAAGGTTACCATGATATTGATAGATATTTTGAGCTTTCCTTTGATAAGGGATTCGAAAACGAAGTGCTATAGTCTTACTTACCTAATATAGTAGATCGTTATGAGAGAATTCAAAACGACAACAATGGGGTAAAGCTTTATACCTGTGATAACGGCTTTCGTGGTTCCGTCCATCTTGATCGAGATGAACATTGGGTTTATGTTATTCTTGAATGTTAAGACATATGTGGATCATGTTAGGAACATATGTCAATATTTTATGTAGTTGGCTAATCCTTTGACAAAACGCACTTTACTTGTAATTGGGTAGACCTAAGATATGTTTAATACTTCAAGAAACATGTTGTTCAAGTCTAGTATTAAAGCCATGAAGATTGGACCAAGAAACAAGTGAAAAAAAGTTGTTCATTAAAGCTGGACAGATAGCTCGACACCTGCTCGACACTTCTCGATAGCAAGGATATTTATCGAGCTCTTCAGTTGATTGTTATCGCAATCTCGACACCTCTCGATAGCTAGGTGGATCGATCAAGAAGTCTTCTGTCTTCTCGATAGCTGTATCTGTCGAAGTTTAAAGCTCAACACCTTCTCGACACCTCTAGATCGATCGAGGTTACAGGAATTCAGATTTTCAGATCTGATTTTCGGCCCATGCTGACATGTATGTGTAGGGTTTCTTTTCTCACAACCATAGACCTATATAAGGCTTATTTTAGAGGCCATCACATAAGGGAATACAAGGAGAACATATGCAAAAGGTGATTGATGCCTTATTCTCTTTGAAAGAATCTACTACGCCTTTTGCGCCTTAGGGTTTTGTAACCAAGTGCTTCTTGATCTTCATTGTTAATGAAGTGAAGAACTTTGTAGCCAACAATCTTCTTCTTGTTGGTGATTAAGTCGCGTACTAGGATCCGCACAATTAGTTAGTCACTTACTGGGATTTGTGCATCAAAGGGTGGCGTTCGTATATTGAAGAGTTCAGAGGTTCTGAAGCAGTAGAAAGTTTCTGCTGTAAGTTCATCTACGGAGATTGTAGAGTCTAGGGAAAAAGGTTTTGTACTAGATCTGAAACTTCTCTTTACTATAGTGGATTGCTTTTCAGGAAGGTTTTCCCTTGGGTTTTTTTACTATGAAACTAGTTTGTTTCATTGGTTTTCCTAGGTCATCTTATCTTGTCTTATTTATTTTTTCGCTACATGATTTTGACATGATATTGATGTTTGTTTGTTTTAACAAGTTTTATTCATAATAAATCTAATTAACAACTTGGGTTTAAAACTTGTTAATTCTATCAACCGGGGTCTAAATTTTCCATCAAGTGGTATCAGAGCAGGTTCACTCTAATTGAATTAATTTCTTGAGTGTGATCCTTGACCCCTATTGTTATGGATCGTGGACAATCTCTTTTGATTTCTCCTTTATTTGATGGAACTAATTATGCGTACTGGAAAGTTCGTATGAAATTTTTTTTGTAGCCTTTAGGTGAACATGTATGGCAAGCTGTTGAAGTTGGCTAGATTAAGCCCAAGGAAGCGCCAGTGGACTGGGATGATGCAACAATCATAGCGGCAAATTTCAACAGTAGGGCCTTGAATGCTTTGTTTTGTGGGGTAACCAATGAGGAATTCAAGAAAATATCATCCACGGAAATTGCTAAGGAAGCATGGGCCATTTTTGAGACCACTTATGAAGGTACCAAGGCAGTAAGACAATGAAGTTTCAAAGACTCACTAGTAGTTTTGAAGAAATAAGGATGGAGGAGGATTAGACTTTTGATGAGTTCTATGCTAAACTCAAGGATATTGTGAATTTTGCCTTCAACCTTGGAGAATGTATTGCAGAATCTAAAATTGTTAAGAAAATCCTTAGATCCTTACCTGAAAGATTCCATGCCAAGATCACTGCCATTGAAGAAGTCAAGGACATTGATCAAATTCCTTTGACTGAGTCTGTAGGGAACCTTCAAACCTATGAGATGGGATTAGGCTCAATGGGAAAATGTGGAAATAGTAAAAACTTGGCTCTTAAGGGTATAGAGAAAGAGATTGAGGACTCTAAAAGTGAAGAAGAATATGAAGATGAGGATGAGGATGAAGATTTAACTTTCATAACTGATGAGATTATCAAGCTTCTTCAATTTAGGAAAAAGGATAAGGGCAAACCTCCTAGGAAATCTAAATCCTCTAAGAAGGGCAAGAGTGAGAAACCCCTTATTCAATGCCATGAGTACAAAGGTTTTGGTCATATGAGGATAGGGTGTCCAAACTACCTCATGAACGAAAAGACCAAGGAGTCAAAAGATAAAGGGTTGGTTGCTACTTTGAGTGATACTGAGAATGACTCTTCTGATGAGTATGTGGATGAATGTAGTCACGTTATGGCCTTTGCTGCCACAACCAATAAGGTGATTGTGGAGAGTGCTAGTGATAGTGAGGATTCTTCTGATGATGAAGTACCTCAGAAGTTGACCCTTTAGGAAGCCTATGATAAGCTATGCACTGAATTTATAAAATTTGAAAAAACTTTTCATCTTTGTAGAAAAGAGCTTAATGAGGTAAAAACTGAAAAAGTTGATCTGTTTTTTTTGCTAAAAAAAAAAAATCTTGAGGTTAGTTGAGACTCTTGTTGTGGAGAACACCTCATTAGAAGAGAATGTTAAGAATCTTGAGGTTGAGCTTAGTCAAGCTAGAACTCAAATAGAGAGGATGTCTAGTGCAAAGCTTGATGAGGTATTAAGTGTTCAAAAGTCTAGTTTTGATAAGACTGGCTTAAGATATGCTGTTTCCTCCGGCCTCTCCTTTTCCACGGCTTTTAGATCAAGGACTGTTTTTGTACCCCAATTTGAGAAAGGTAATAAAGGTATGAAATCCAAAACTAATTTGGCTAATTCTAAATCCTTTGTTAGATCTCATGTTTGTCACCATTGTGGTGTTTCAGGACATATTCTTCCTAATTGCTTTAAGTTGTATCCTCATAAGCAATTGTCCAAACGGTCACAGGTTTCCTCTCAAGGACCTACACCTTTGTTTGGAGAGTTATTAAAAGTTTTGAACTTTTTAACTCAATTTCAGGAGAATCTTAATTCTTCTATGTCCTTTAGTAGACATACTAGGACACGTGCCTTTTCATCTTTACGGCCAAAGACTTGTGCTGTATGGGTGAGAAAGGAGCCTAAGACTTAATTGTTTTTTGTGTTTGTTCTCCGCTTTAATTCTTTCTATCTAAAGTAGGACTCTTTTTGCTTGATTTCTTATTTGTTTTTGGATTCATGCTTTTATGCATCTGCACCTTTCTATCATGCCTTCATGCATATGCATCTTTTCTTTCATGCTTTCATGTTGTTTGTCTGTTTTTGTTATTTTGTTTTCAAAATAAAAATAAAAAAGGAAAAATCAAAAAAATACAAAAATAATGTGTGTTTGTGTACATTGGTACTTGTGTACCTTGGATGGCCATTGAAACAGAGTTTTCTAAATTTTGTATCTTTTGTAGTTTAGATGAGTATCTCTATGCACAACTAAGCAAGTGAGCTTTGTGGCTCGTGTTTGTGATGAGTAAGATTAAGTGATCTCTTGTACTTAACACTCGTATCACTCTTTTTGACGAGAAGGACTAGAAAATTCTAAGAGAAAGGCATAAATAACAATCTCACCACTACTGTCCGCCAATCATGAATAATATCTGTATACTTCGGTATAGCAAAAGTGTAATGTCAATGATATTTGTGTGCTTCAGCATAGCAAAATTGGAATGTCAAATATCATTGGGTATTTCTTTTCTCTCTTATATGCCCATGCATGATATGCTCAATAAAAGAAAAATATGCAAAGAAAAAATAAAAAGCAAAAAGATCAAAAATGCTTTAAATATGATTGCAAGCATGTATTCTAGGAGATGTGGGAGTTATAGGATGTACCTCGAAGGTGATAGTCCCCATCAAACAGTTATGATTGTGTGTGAGTTAAAGTGATTTTCTTATATCTCAAATCGTCATAACATGTATACACTTATGCAATCTTGCGATGTTTTTCACACACAACACGCAATATTCTTTGCTACTCTTAATACATGTGCAGGTACAATGTGATTTGGCCATCACAAGGTTTACATGTGTTAATGTATGCTCACTAAACTGTCTTGACTTGTTTTTGAAATATAAAATTGGTTAAACTTGTTTAGTGTGTGTGTGTGTTTTGTGATCTATGTGCTTAAAAGTTTTCTTGTTGAAAGATTTTTTTCTCACATGTTTTGCATCTTTCTATTATCTTGTCATCCATAGCATCTTGTTTCATTACGTTCATGTATTTATATGGATTTCTTGTGCCCCCTGGATCATCCTTGATCATCTTTATGTTTTTCGGGTGAAACTTTCTAGCTTTTTGTGCCCTTTGTCAATCATGACAAAAAGGGGGAGAAATTGTGATGAGATATGTGGTTTCTTTTTAAGATTCTACATGTTATGGGGAGAAATACATGCCTTTGTAAGGGGGAGATGTGTTTCATCTTGTTAAGGGGAGTGCTTACTTCCTTCTTTTTGTACACCGGTCTTATGACCATGTTTATATACATTGTGCTTATCTTTGATATATATATATATATATATATATATATGATGGTGTATGTCTTCTTCACCTATCTCTACATGTGTTGTTTCTTTTCTATCTTTACACACATGTTTCTTATTACGTGTATACAATCTATTATTTCTGTTTCACACAAAGATGCCTTGATGAGTTTTGTTTAAAGTGTTTCAGAAATACAGGTTGACAAAGTCTACTTGCTATAAACTCTCTTCTTATATATATGATGGTGTATGTCTTCTTCACCTATCTCTACATGTGTTGTTTCTTTTCTATCTTTACACACATGTTTCTTATTACGTGTATGCAATCTATTATTTCTGTTTTACACAAAGATGCCTTGATGAGTTTTGTTTAAAGTGTTTCAAAAATACAGGTTGACAAAGTCTACTTACCATAAACTCTCTTCTTGCAAAATTTTTCAAGAGTTTGCGTTACGATAGATTTTATTGTATTCAACAAGTAAATATGGGTTGAGTGATTTATGACTTCTCTCATATGCTCATTTGTTTGCTGTGGTTTTGTAACAGATTGCCAAATGGGGAGATTGTTAGGACATATATGGATCATATTAGGAACATATGTCAATATTTTATGTAATTGGCTAATCTTTTGACAAAACACACTTTACTTGTTATTGGGTAGATCTAGGATATGTTTAATACTTCAAGAAACAAGTTGTTCAAGTCTAGTATTAAATCCATGAAGATTGGACCAAGAAACAAGTGAAGAAAAGCTGTTCATTAAAACTGGACAGATAGCTCGACAGCTATCTTCTTGCAAAGTTTTTCAAGAGTTTGTGTTAGGATAGATTTTATTGTATTCAACAAGTGAATATGAGTTTAGTGGTTTATGACTTCTCTCATATGCTCATTTATTTGCTGTGGTTTTGTCACGGATTGTCAAAGGGGAAGATTGTTAGGACATATGTGGATCATATTAGGAACATATGTCAATATTTTATGTAGTTGGCTAATCCTTTGACAAAACGCACTTTACTTATAATTGGATAGATCTATAATGTGTTTAATACTTCAAGAAACATGTTGTTCAAGTATAGTATTAAACCCATGAAGATTGGACCAAGAAACAAGTGAAGAAAAGCTATTCATTAAAACTGGACAGATAGCTTGACACCTGCGGACAGATAGCTCGACACCTCTCAACAGCTAGGCTATCTATCGAGTTCTTCAGTTGATTGTTATCGCAATCTCGACACCTCTCAATAGCTAGGTGGATCAATTGAGAAATCTCCTGTCTCCTTGATAGCTCCTCGATAGCTGTATTTGTCGAAGTTTAAAGCTCGACACCTCCTCGACACCTCTTGATCGATCGAGGTTACGGGAATTCAGATTTTCAGATCTGATTTTCAGCCCATGTTGACATGTATATGTAGGGTTTCTTTTCTCACAACCCTAGACCTATATAAGGCTTATTTTAGAGGCCATCACATAAGAGAATACAAGGAGAACATATGCAAAAGGTAATCGATGCCTTATTCTCTCTGAAAGAAGCTATTGCGTCTTTTGCGCCTTAGGGTTTTGTAACCAAGTGCTTCTTGATCTTCATTGTTGATGAAGTGAAGAACTTTGCAGCCAACAATCTTCTTCTAGTTGGTGATTAAATCGCATACTGGGATCCGCACAATTAGTTAGTCACGTACTAGGATTCATGCATCAAAGGGTGGCGTTCATATATTGAAGAGTTTAGAAGTTTTGAAGCGGTAGAAGGTTTCTACTGTAAGTTTATCTACGGGGATTGTAGAGTCTAGGGACAAAGGTTTTGTACTAGATCTGAAACTTCTCTTTACTATAGTAGATTGCTTTTCGGGAAGGTTTCCCCCCAGGTTTTTTACTGTGAAGCTAGTTTGTTTCATTGGTTTTCCTGGGTCATCATATCTTATCTTATTTATTTTTCCGCTGCATAATTTTGACATGATATTGATGTTTGTTTGTTTTAACAAGTTTTATTCATAATAAATCTAATTAACAATTTGGGTTTAAAACTTGTTAATTCTATCAACCGGGGTCTAAATTTCCCAAAATTGAACATCCAATTATGTTTGAGAAGTTGGCAATGGATCCAGAGCAGAAGGAGATGCTCTTGGATGATTTGGACAGGTTTCTTGGAAGGAAGGACTTATACGAGAATGTTGGCAAGACATGGAAGCGTGGGTATTTGCTTTATGGCCCACCGGGTACCGGCAAATCAAGCTTGATTGCTGCCACGGCTAATTACCTCAAGTTTAATATCTATGATTTGAACCTTTCCGGTCGGTTTACAGATGAAGGCTTGAGAAGTATATTGCTCTCAACAACTAATTGCTCTATATTGGTAATTGAGGATACAGATTGCGGTGCAGAGTTGGATTATCAAAGGAGACAATATGACTCAATTAGCATTCTTTATTCTCATAAAATCTTGTCTTAATTACCTCTATATAATTAGAGTCAACTATTGTCGTGCTAGTTAGATTATTGTACACTTTAGGCAGTTTTTGTGTTAATCTTACGTGGATTTAATCGGATAAGTGTGTGATTTTTGTGAATATGTACAGACTCTGACATTCGATGTTTATTAATTTGAAATGGACTATAAATGAGTGCAGCGAGTTTCAATATCAACTTTTTTTTTTTTAAGTGAGCCGGTTACTGTTAGATTTGGCTATAATTTTATATTTTGCTCAATGAGTCCAATTAGATTTTTATCCTGGTTGAAGATTTTTCCTCTTATTGGATACATGTATTGTTAGGTTTCCGAGAACTAGTGTTTTTCAATCTAAAATTAGAAAAAGAAATGGGAATAAGACAGCCTACTAGTCATCTTTCTAAACCCCTATGAAAGTGAGTTTTGTGTATTGTTAATAACTTTTACCGAGTACATATGCTACGCACTATGTCCACAACAATTACCATTGTCACACTAGGTGATGTAAATGACATTATCTAATGCACTTCATCTAACAATATTTACTTTCTTCCTTTTTTTTTTCTTTTTTTTTCAGTTCACACTCGGGTTTATTGAACATCATAGATGGATTATGGTCGAGCTGTGGAGACAAGCGAATTATTGTGTTCACCACCAATGATAAGGACAAGTTTGATCCCGCTTTGTTGCGCCCAGGCCGCATGGATGTACACGTGCTCATGTCATATTGCACCATAGATGGGTTCAAGTTGTTGGCTACTAATTATCTTAAAATCGAAGGTGACCACCAACTCTCTAGGCAGATTGAAGGTTTGTTGAAGAATGTAGAGGTTACCCCAGCTGAAATTGCAGAGGAACTTTTGAAGAGTGATGGTACTGATGTTGTTCTCCGAGGAGTTGTCAAATTTCTCGAGCAAAAAGAACGTGAGAAAGCAAAGGCTGCAGAGTTAAAGTAACTTTTGAAGAGTGCTGATATAGATGTTGATGCTGAAGGACTTGTCAAATTTCTCAAGCAGAAAAAACTTGAGAATGCAAAGGCCGCAGAGGCAAAGCAACTTTTGAACAGTGTTGATACTAATGTTGATGTTGAAGGACTAGTCAAATTTTTCAAGCAAAAAAAACTTGAGGATGCAAAGGCTGCAGAGGCAAAGTGTATAAATCCAAACGAATCTTATCTGATGGGTAATTTCAAAAGAGATGGTTCGTGTTCTCAAGGAACTAGTAATGTTCCCAAGCCATTCTAGCACTTGTCAAATCGCATTTGAGTTTTTCGTCTTGGTGACCCTGAGTGACTCCCTGCTGGTGGTGATCCTTCTATGTTCCTCCCCTCATTTCTAAGTTTTTCTTTCTTTGTGAAATAATATGTATCGTATCAATGTGTGGGTGTGCACTGCTGTGAATCTGATTATGTACTTGTGCAAATTGTGTGACTGTTTGTGTGAGATGTTGGTGTTTTAAAAAGAACTACATGTTTGTTGAAGGGATATTTTGCATTACGCTTTTTATGTGTGCAGCTATTAGCTTCTGATCACTTTATTTTTATCGCTGGTAATGTCGACTCCCACTCTTAATCTCCTATCCCTGCCTTTGATGTGTGGTACCTGTGATTGTTTTCGTTGTTGTGGTCACATTTTTGAAAGTGTTGCTGTGAGTTTCTTATTCTCTGTGGGTTTTCTGTGTTTGAGATCTGTGGGGCTTCTTTCTGTTATTGGTTTTGATGGATGATGAGGAAGAGGGCAGAGGGTGATTTTTACAAAAATGGAGGATATATAGTTTTAGTTTATGTAACAGCCCTACTCTTGTTCTGTTACGGCCATACCACCATTGAGTGTTCATATTTAATTGATACTAAAGCATTTAATGATTTCGCAAATTTCTGCCACCTTTGAGTGTTGGTGGCATCGGAGATGCTTTGGTACTTATTTCAGTCTTTGGAGGTTATTTTCCGTTCTTTAAAAAAAGCTATGTAAGAACATCCACAGCAGTAGAGCAAAAAATATAGTTATTTAGCATCTACAAAAGTCAGTTTATCTATTTTACCTCTTCACACCCCATAGCAATGGAGCTATATTTATAGCTATTTGATTACAATAATACAAATAACTCATTAAAATAATAATAAAAACATCCACTGAAAAAAAAAAAAAAAAAAAAAAACACCGGCATAGCACAGCACAATCATCATCCACCACCACCACCACCAGTCCACAGCAGGAAAGAAAAAACCACCACCCAATCACCACCCCTTCGCACTCGTCCCGTTCCTAACTCATCCGAGTCAACTCGGCCCACTCGTCCTTCCTCAGATCATAAATCCACGCCGATTCCAACGCGTTTTTGTTCTCATCATGCCCGCCCCCTATGTAAATCCGACTAGAAAAGGCTCCGAGAGTGAAAAATGAGTCGTGAAGTCGTAGACGAACACATTAGCGACCGAGTTGTAACTCATTGGGTCTCACCCACCCATCAAAACCAGCTTGCCTTCACAGCTTGCCAATTGAGAAAACAATGGTAACCCATTTGGGTACTTGGGAATCGGGTCGACTCGGTGATGAGGCTTGGGGAGATCAGCAATGGGGCTTGGGGTGGGTCGGCGAGCTGTGTCAGTGGAACAGATCAGCGATGAGGGAGCTGGCTGGCGAGTTGAGGGATGAAGGAGATGAGGGAGCTAGCCGGTGAGCTAGAGAGAAAAAAAAAATTGAGGAAGAAAGAAGAAAGAAGAGAAGCTGGAGAGAGAGAGAGAGAGAGATAAAGAAAATAGGAAAGGTTTGTTTAATGAGAGAAGAGAGAGAAGTGTAATAATTTTTTTTTTTTTTTTTTTTTTTTTTTTTTTTTTTTTTTTTTTTTTTTTACCTTTGAGCTACAGTGCACATCTAAAGATAGATGTGCACTGTAGCAAAGAAGCTAAAATTTTTTGCTTTAGCTCCACTACTACAACCCTTTTTTTTGTGTTTTGGTGTAGCTAAAATAGCTATATAGCTATTTAGCTACACTGCTATGAGTGCTCTAAAACTAAAGATGTATATCAGTTATTTGATTAATGTACTGTGAGAGAATAGGAGCTGATGACATCATTTGTTGTGGGAGTAGAATAGAAGCTGATGACATCATTTGTTGTGATATGACTCCCACGCTTTCACTTCTCCCTTCTTTTGTCTTTTATTTGTTTGATGATCCTGAAGTTAGTGGTTTTTTCAAGTAACAACACAAGAAGTGGAGTAATCACCAACAATGAATGAAAGTTTTGGACTAAAATCTAACTATAAACAAGAATCATGTATAGTATTCTTAATTATGTAAATGGTCTGTTTGGGAACAATTTATTTAGTAGAAACTAAAAACTTTTTGTTGAATGTGTAGAAAAAAAAAAGTTAAAAGTTAGCTGAATAGAAGAACATGACCTATGAATAATACCAAAAAGAAGTTAAAACTCAAAAAAACTGAACTTTTTATCATGTCCCCATGACAAACTCTTAATAAAATGAATTACAAAATCGCATCAGGTTAGATATTTTATTATTATTATTATTTTATACCTTTTTTTGCTTTCAGCCCCACATTTGAATCTTACTCAACTACATGAAGTTTCTCATCAATCTTTCCAAAG
This sequence comes from Quercus glauca, assembly GCA_023736055.1. NCBI lineage: Eukaryota > Viridiplantae > Streptophyta > Magnoliopsida > Fagales > Fagaceae > Quercus > Quercus glauca. The sequence continues at coordinate 18,571,115 of CM043325.1, read as the reverse complement.
GAATCATATTTGGTCTTTCACGGAGAATAAAATAGTCTCTATTACAAAAAGCAAAATAGAAGTAGAGTACTGTCATGAACCCCCTAGGTCGAGTGAGGAAGAAGATGAACTAGGTCATAGTGTCAAGAAGTTTAAGGAAAGTAGTGGAGCAAGGTAGTTTACCCGACCCCGTACTCTTGTTAGTAGCAAAGATAGTCTCGTGGGAGACATTCTTGGAGCATATGAGCAAGCGTTTAGGCTTGACAATGTTTGGGATGATGGAGAGGAGTCGGGTACAGAGGTGGAACCCCTTATAGAGGGGATCGTGGAAGTCAAGCTGTCAAAGGAAACCAAGGCTTGTATAAGAGCCTTATGGTCAAAGGCTTTGATAGTGAAAGTGTTTGGTAGAACTGTTGGTTTTAGCTATCTCACTTTCAAGATCAATGCCTTATGGAAACCTGCAGGTAAGATTGACTATGTTAATCTTGGAAAAGATTACTTCTTGATTAAGTTTTATAGTTCAGACGATTATGATAAAGTCCTTCAAGGAGGCCCATGGTTTATTGGAGAACTTTTTTTGGCCATTAAGCCTTAGGAGCCTTACTTCAGAGCTTTGAGGGATAATCTAAGCTCAGTAGCAGTGTCGGTGAGGTTCCCAAAATTGCCTATTGAATTTTATGATTTGGAAGTACTGAAGGAAATAGGATGTGCAATAGGTCCTGTGCTCTGCATCGATTTATACACTGCCACTGGATCACGAGGAAGCTATGCTAGGCTCTGTATCCAAATTGATCTAGATAAGCCTTTAATTAACTCTATAAGATTAGGAAGGTTGGTACAGCAAGTAAAGTATGAAGGAATATCATGGCTTTGCTTCTGCTGTGGTCAGCTTGGGCACAAGCAAGAGAATTGCTGTTACCACATCAAGGAAGTGAAAAGGAATGGTAGTGACTTAGGCTCCGTTTGTTTTGGGTGAAATTCATTTCCGGAAATGGTTTTCTATATTTTCGGGTGTTTGGTTGCTCCGGAAAATTGCATTTTCCGAAAATCATTTTCAGTTGACTCACGGTCAAGGGTGAAAATGATTTACGGAATCATTTTCACTTCAAATGACTTCCGGAAAATGGAGAGAAAGAGAGAGCATGAAGACAGAGAGAGGGAAAGAGAGAAAGAGAGCACCAGCACAACCCAGCAAGCCCAGACACGCCGGAGACGTCGCCGGCGAACCCCGAGCACCGCGCCTTCGATCACCGCGCCGGCGATCGCCTTCGATCACCTCCGCTCGAAATGGAGAGAAAGAGAGAGCATGAAGACAGAGAGAGGGAAAGAGAGAAAGAGAGCACCAGCACAACCCAGCAAGCCCAGACACGCCGGAGACGTCGCCGGCGAACCCCGAGCACCGCGCCTTCGATCACCGCGCCGGCGATCGCCTTCGATCACCTCCGCTCGATCTCGCGATCTAGCCTTCGATATCGCGACTCGCCTTCGATCTCCCACCAGCGAACCCAGAAGCCGTCAAACCCAGAACCCAGCGCTCTTCGCACCGCGCCTCGCCGTCGATCGTCGATCTTCGTCGCTGCGCCGCGCCGTCGATCGCTTCCTCTTCCTCGATCTCTCAGCTTTTTTTTTTTTTTTTTTTTTTAAGTTTGATTGCTGTTGTTGTTTTTTTTTTTTTTGATGAACTGATTATTGTTGTTGTTGTTGTTGTTGTTGTTGTTGTGGTGTTGTGGTTGCCGGAATTTGTTGTTGTTGTTGTGACCGGAATTTGCTGCCGGAATTTGTTGTAGGAAAATAGCATTTTCCTAATTGAACCAAACACATAAAAATATTTTCCACCCCAATTTTCATAATACAACCAAACACTTAAAAATATTTTCCTTTTCCGGAAAATAGCATTTCCGGAAAATATGTATTTTCCAGAAAATATTTTACGGGAACCAAACGGAGCCTTAGTGAGGAGTCCAAACCAGGGGAGTGAGGAGGATAAGCAATCGGATCCTAACTATGGGCCTTGTATGCTGGTTACTAGAAAAAAGAATCAAGTTAGAAATAGACGGGCGAGATTTTCTTTAAAGAATGATCTAGAGAATGACGTTAGCCCGAAGGGCATTTTTGTCCATCAGGGGGTAAATAGAGAAGATATGGGAGATGATGGTTTAGAAAAGTCAAATAAATTAGATGTGCTGTCTAATCATTCTGACTCAGCACTTGCCAACTTTAAAATACCCGATCAAAGAGAAGCGCAAAATGAGGACTTATGCCTGATCAATAAATGCCAAGGTGCGTATCAAAAAAAAAAAAAAAATGCCAAGGTGCTTTAGGTAGTGAACAAGGTACTGTTTCAGTTTAGATTGATGGGAAGCAATGTATAATTTCCTCGATCACGAAACCTCAGGGCAACAATAATCTGGGGGTCAAGGGATCCAAAGCCCTCAAAAGGCAGCATCCAACAGCTACTCCGAAAGCTTCCACTTCAAAGCTTTCTCAAACTGGAGAAAATTGAGGCAAATCGTTGGGGTATGAGTAACGAGCCTCGGTATGGGTGGCTGATGTGGCACCGAAACAAACTGGTAGTGGTACCCGATGAAATTATCCACCAAATCAGAGCGGCACTGACAGAAACCAGGGGTGGTGCGAGGAGGAACTAGGTCAAGCATGGAAGCACATCTTCCCCATCACTCTATCAAGCATCAGGACGGGGAATCTCCCACTGGATCATCCAGCTTAGGGTCAGATGCCCAACCCTTGGTGGAATTTTCTCACGGACATTCCACTACTATCATGGGAGCAAGCGGAGGAGTTAAGCAAGCAGAGAAGGCCATCTGTAGTGCCCTACTTTGACGAATTCAGGTGGATAATTCAGGAAAGGAGATTGGTGGACTCAAGGGGCATGGCAACGGCACATATGGGAAACCACCCAATGTTGAAACTAATTCAGATACTAGCTCTGATAGAGAAATGCGATGTACTGGTATGTTGCAGGGAAGATGTGGTGGGGATCTTGAAGTACATGATGATATGGAAACTGGATTGGAAGACCTCCAAGGATTTGCTGAGGAGGATAGGATGGAGTATGGTGGAAGCTGCCACAATGAATCCTAATCAGGTTAAAGTTCCCCTTGGACAGTTTGTCAAAATGAATATGCTCATGTGGAATTGCAAAGGTGCCCTAAATTCGAATTTTAAGAGGAGGGTGTTTGAAATGGCTGTGAACCACTATCCTTCGATTATGGTCATTACTGAGACTAGGGTAAAGGGAGATAGAGCTGAAAGGATCATTGAAGGGTTGCCTTTTGACGACTTTATCACCACGAATACCATTGGCTACGCAGGTGGTTTGTGGATTCTTTGGAAAAAGGAGGATGCGGAAGTCATTCTCTTATTAGCTACCAAGCAGGAAATTCATGCTACCATAAAGGTATGTGCCTCGAACCTTTCTTGGTTATTTTCTGCAATATATGCTAGCCCTCGTTTAGTTGAACGGAGACTTCTTTGGTCTAATATTGAGGAGGTTGGTCAATTGCACAACCTTCCTTGGCTTATGATTGGTGGTTTTAATGAAGTGCTTTGTGGTGAGGATAAGTTTGGCGGTAATCAAATCAACTTAAACAGGGCCCTAGAGTTTAAAGCTTGCTTAGATTCTTGTAGTTTTGTCGACCTGGGCTTTACAGGGCCAAAATATACTTGGACCAATAAGAGGCAGATTTTGGAACTCATTTTGGAAAGGATAGATAGGTGCTTTGCCAACCCCCTTTAGAGAATTCTCTACCCTGAAGCAGTTGTGACCCACCTTCCCAAAACTTTCTTGGACCATCATCCTGTGTTAATTGAATTATGGAAACCAAACCTGGATAGACTGATTAGACCATTCCGCTTCCAGACCATGTGGCTTTTACATCCTGATTTCCTTAGGATTGTAAAAGAAGCTTGGCCCGAAGAAATCCCCTTAAGCCTAGCCATTACGAATTTTACTAGGAGGGCTAAGAAGTGGAATTATGAGGTTTTTGGAAATCTTTTTGCGAGAAAGAGAATAGCGTTATCCAGATTAAATGGGACTCAAAAAGCTTTGGCCGAGAATCCTAGAGAGTCTCTAATAAGGCTAGAGAAACAACTCATTGATGAATATTCTTCTATCTTGCTCCAGGAAGAAGAGTATTAGGCTCTCAAATCCAGAATTAATGCTGTAGCGTTCAGGGATCGAAACACTTCTTACTTTCATGTCACCACTGTAGTTAAAAGGTAGAGAAATAAGATCAGGTGTATGAAAGATGGATCTAGGGAATGGATTGTTGAAAAAGAGGCAGTGAAGGAGCACATTTTAAGAGGGTTTAAGAAATTATATTCCACGGGTATGTGTATGTCCCATAGCTCTTCCCTAATCTCTAAATTCCCTTGTTGCTTTTTGTCTGAAGAGGAGAAAGAATGGATTGGTAGGGAAGTAGTTGATGAGGATGTTAGAAATGGATTGTGGGCATTGAAATCTCTCAAAGCCCCAGGGCCAAATGGTCTTCATGCTGGATTTTTTCAGCACTTTTGGCATGATGTGGGGAAATCTGTTTGTGAGGAGGTGAAGGCCATTTTTTCTTATGGAGAAGTTCCGAAACACCTCAATGATACCCTTATGACCCTTATTCCAAAGTGTCAAAATCCTAAATCCTTATATAATTATAGACCAATCAGTCTCTGCAATTCAATCTATAAGATAGTGTCAAAAATCTTAGTGGAAAGGATTAGACCCCATATCAATAAGCTGGTTTCTCCGATTTAAATAGCCTTTGTGCCTGGGAGGAAGGGAATAGATAATGTCTTGATTGCCCAAGAACTTTTCTATTCTTTGGATAAAAAGAAAGGAAAGTAGGGATACATGGCCATTAAGGTGGATTTGGAGAAGGCTTATAATAGACTTGAGTGGTGCTGTATACACAAAGTGCTTCAAGCTTATCACTTACCCCAAAACATTATTAAGATGATTATGAGCTGTGTTACTTCTACAAGGATCTCTATTTTGTTTAACAAGGGGAGCTTTGGAGTCTTTTACCCCCTCAAGTGGGCTAAGGCAAGGGGATCTGATATCCCCGTATTTGTTTATTTTGTGCATGGAGTACCTAGGGTATTTAATTGAGAAGAAGTGTATCAAGGGCGTTTGGAAACCTTTGAAAGCTTCCCGCGAGAATATAGAAATTTCTCATCTATTCTTTGCGGATGATTTAATCCTTTTTGCTAAGGTGGATGAGGGCTCATGTGAAGCTATATCCGCGGTCCATAATAAGTTTTGTGAAGAGTCAAGGCAGAAGGTGAGCCTGAATAAGTCAAGGGTATACTTTTCCCCAAATGTTCAAGCTGAAATAAGAGATGAAACTACTACAAGGCTGGGTATACAAGCTATAACTAATATTGGTAAGTACCTTGGTTTCCCTATATATTAACCATAAAGGGGCTATGAGGAATCGGTTGAACTTCATTGCCGAGAGGGTGATGAACAAACTCTCTGGATTGAAGGCAAGGTTTTTATCATTTGCAGGGAGATCCGTTTTGGTGAAATCTGTTATGTCAGCAATTCCTAATTATGTGATGCAAGTAACTGCCTTACCAGTCCATCTATGTGAGAAATTAGATAAAATTAATCGTGATTTCTTATAGGGATCAACCAGTGAGAAGAGAAGGCTGCATTTGGTTGGATGGAATAAGATCATTAGGCCGAAGGAAGAGAGAGGTCTTGGGATTCAGACAGCGAGAGCAAAAAATTTGGCCTTACTAGCTAAGTTAAATTGGAGAATGAACCAAGAAAAGGAAGCCTTGTGGGCAAAAGTGATTTTAAAAAAATATTGCTCGGCGGATAGAAGGAGGGCTAGAGACCCGGATAAGCTTCCTGCTTCACCTAATTGGAGAGCTATCAAGGCAGGATTCCAAGCCTTTGCTGAAGGCATCTGCTGGGGTGTTGGTGATGGAAATAAGATTCAGCTGTGGTCAGACTGTTGGATGAGAGGTAATTCCTTGAGAGAGTTGATTGAAGGACTGCTGACACAATAAGAAAATGATTTGAAGCTTTTTGAAATGATCCTTGAGCAAGGGCAAGGATGGAAGTGGGAGATCTTATCCTTTGAGTTGCCCATCTATATGAGAAATTAGATACAATTAATCATGATTTCTTGTAGGGATCAACCAGTGAGAAGAGAAGGCTGCATTTGGTTGGATGGAATAAAATCATTAGGCCGAAGGAAGAGAGAGGTCTTGGGATTCAGACAGCGAGAGCAAAAAATTTGGCCTTGCTAGCTAAGTTAAATTGGAGAATGAACCAAGAAAAGGAAGCCTTGTGGCAAAAGTGATTTTAAAAAAATATTGCTCAGCGGATAGAAGGAAGGCTAGAGACCCAGATAAGCTTCCTGCTTCACCTAATTGGAGAGCTATCAAGGCAGGATTCCAAGCCTTTGCTGAAGGCATCTGCTGGGGTGTTGGTGATGGAAATAAGATTCAGCTGTGGTTAGACTGCTGGATGAGAGGTAATTCCTTGAGAGAGCTAATTGAAGGACCGCTGACATAACAAGAAAATGATTTGAAGCTTTTTGAAATGATCCTCGAGCAAGGGCAAGGATGGAAATGGGAGATCTTATCCTTTGAGCTGCCCCCTTGCATCAAGGACAAGATTAGAGCCATTCCGAGGCATCAGGTTGGAAGAGGGGAAGATATAATAATATGGAAGCATTCGAAAGATAGGGAATTCACCACAAAGTCAGCTTATGCTCTGGTTGATGGTCCCCAAGAGATTAATACTCCATTTCAGGGGCATTGGATATGGAAGACCGATACTTTGCCTAAAATTGTTAATTTCCTCTGGTTGTGTATGCATAACAGTGTTCTGGTGAAGCACATGTTGGCTTCAAGGGGTATTGTCTCGAACAGCAGTTGCCCTCTGTGTAAAAGTCACCCAGAAACTATCGGACACCTGTTAAGGGAGTATATTTTTGCAAAATAATTTTGGTATAAGCTTGGTGTTCCCCCTGCAATGGTTAACTCCTTCACCAATATGGATGTAAATTGTTGGTTGCAAGAGAACTGTCATAGTAAGGTTTCTCATCACTCCTCGACACCTTGGAGCTATGTCTTTACCTTCGCAATTTGGAATTTGTGGAAGCATAGAAACAAAGTGGTGTTTGATAACACCACACTAAACTCTAACTTACATAGGCAAAGCACAAGTCAAGCATTGGAATATTATTATTGTGTGGGGAAAATAAAGAATCACAGGAATATGGTGGTCATTAATGTTTGCTAGAAGAAGCCTCCACCTAGTTGGTACAAGCTAAACATTGATAGGGCCTACCTTGGTAATCCGGGTAAGGCTAGGTGGGATCAAAAGGGATAGTGCTGGCAGATGGATAAAAGGATTTTCTAAATCTATCAGGTTCAGAACTAGCATCACAGCAGAGCTTTGGGCTTTTAGGGATGGTCTGTTGCTAGCAATTTAGCTCGGGGTGCAAAATCTGGAAGTTGAACTTGATACGAAAGTAATTGTTGATTTAATCCAATCCAGGATCTACCCTAATGCATTCTATTCTTCTCTGCTGGCTGATTGCAGGTCTCTTCTGGGCAGATTTCCTCACTCCAAGGTGCAACATGTGTATGGAGAAGCCAATAGATGTGTGGATGCACTTGCTAAGAGAGGATTTGCTTTGTAGGATGATTATGTTGTTTTTATTCTTCCCCATCTGATGAGATTTCATCATTAGTGTATTTTGATGTAAATGGGGAGAGCTTTTGTAGGCTTACTGCCACTAACTTAGCCATTTGGCCTCTTAGTTTAATGAATATTCCGTTTAACCAAAAAAAAAAAAAAAAAAAGAAGTTTCTCATCAATTGCCTTAGCCTTGTGAGACAAGCTCAAGAATATAGTGACGTAGCTGGGTCTATAAATAGGGATGTAATAGAGAGAAACGTGTAGAGTGAAATTAAGATGTGCGAAGATCTAGAAAAAAAAAAAAGTGTTTTGTTCTGAGCGGAGATCTTGTTGCGATCTTGGTTTCACTGAGTTTCTAGAGAGGTATTATTGTATTTTTAAAATTTATTGTTAACTTGAAGTCTTTGACATATACTTAGGCATTGCATTCCTATTTTATTATAGTAGATTGGTCCCTCTATATTAGATTGTTTTTCACTTAATGTGTTCTTGTGTTATTAATTTTCTTGGTGCTTATGTGATTTTTTTTTTTTTTTTTTTTTTTTTTTTTTTTTTGTGCTTAAGGTTATATTTAAGTTTATTAACACATAGATGGTGATTCATCCCAACAAATTTATGGCTGATGTCCTATTTGTTAAGTGACTCAAAACTTTCATAATTTTAACCAGATTGCATAAACAAAACCAAGAAATTAATTCTAGGTGTCCAAACTCCTATACTATAGCCCTCAAGCCATAAAAAAGGTAGTATCATTAACCACATTGTTCTCATTTTTAAGGATTTGAAAGAGGTGATTGGTAAACATAGATATCCTCAAACCATGTTTTCTTTCATGGAGCTGCTTTCTGTTGGAAAAATAGTATTGAGTGACTAAGAAATTGATGTTTAATTTGTTACTTGAAAATGTTATTAAAAGTGATGAAAATCTTGAGTTCCACATAGAAAAGGAAAGAGATAATATATGAGTTTATATGCTCATGGGCTGGACATTGGGTTAGGCCTTGGCATATGTGGACTGGGCCCTCTTGTCCAAATAATAATTTTTATTATTTTATTTTTTGAGTCAATCAGTCTGTGCATAGCAATTTTTATTTTGAACAGTGTGTTTGTTCACTAATGTATATAAATTCATAGTCTCTCATTCATGAAAACTGACCTTTTGGAAAAAACTCGCTCAGAGAGAAAATAATTTTCTACATTCATTTGAGTCAAAGAGAGAGAAAGAGACATACAGTAGTTCACAGAGCACAAACCTAGTGTGCTTCTTCTTCATGCTATAAATCATTTTATCCTAGGAGATAGATGTCCGTGAGTCTCAAAGCACCACATATTGTGTGAAAGACGAAATCTGCTTTAAGGAGATTGTGTCAAACACAAAACTTGATCTGAATCATTCATCCTTCACGCATTTGGTCTATGAGTTTGATAAGCCAAGAATGTATTGACTCCTTATGATGAATTAACCAATTAATTAGCCAAGTTAATTAATTAATCCAATTAACATGTAATACGGGTGATAGCACAAACAAATCACCAACTAAGTTAATATGCAGCAGAAAATAAAGTTGACACAGTGATTTGTTTACGAATGGGGAAAACCTCCAAGGCAAAAACCCTACCGGGTGATTTTAAGGTCACCACTCCCGAGAATCCACTATTATCACAACAAGCGGTTACAAGCAAAGGAATCCCAGTACCTTATACCAACCTACAGTTGAACCCTTATCCTAATACCCAATTGGACTTGTTCTGTAGTGACAATCTTTCCTTTTAATGCACGGCTCCTAGTACGTGACTAACCAATCAATGCACAGATCCAAGTATGTGACTAACCACCAACTTGAGAAGGATGTTAGCTGCAAAGTTCTTCAGGTCATTACACAATGAAGATCACAAAACTCCTTGGTTACAAAACTCTATGACGTACAAACGCAGCATCTTCTTGAAGAGGAAGATGAACTAGGGCATATCTCTCCGGTCACAATATGCTTGTGAAAAACTTTTGCATTAAGGTGCATTACCTATGGCGGCCCTTAAAATAATCCTTATGTATGTTTAGGATTGTGAGAAAAGAAAGCCCAAACAATTATACATGGATTGGAGTGAAATCAGATCTGAAAAACTGATTTTCACAAATCTCGATAGATAGGTTATCTGTCAAGAGCAGTCGAGAATCGGGCTTAAACAGCCTTTTAAACCTCGATAAATTCTATTTGTTGAGTTAGCTGTCAAGCTTTAAAATCTAGCACTGATTCACTTGATTCTTGGACAAATTTTCATGACTTTAACACTTGAACTTGAAACCTTGTTCCTTGAAGAATTAAACACATCCTAGATCTACCTAATTACAAGTAAAATGCGTTTTGTCAAAAGATTAGCCAACTCTACATTGAGATACGTTCCTAACATGATTCACATATGTCCTAACAATCTCTCCATTTGGCAATCTGTGACAAAACCACAACAAACAAATGAATATGTGAGAGAAGTCATAAATCACTCCACTCATATTCACTCGTTGAATACAATAAAATCTATCATAACACAAACTCTTGAAAAATTTTGCAAGAGGAGAGTTCATAGCAAGAAAGACTTTGACAACCTATATTTCTAAAACACTTTAAACAAAACTCATCATGGCATCTTAGTGTGAAACAAAAATAGAAGATTGCGTACAATTAATAAGAAGCATGTGCATAAAGAGAGAAAAAAAACACCACATGAAGAGATAGGTGAAAGAACAATGTATCTATAAAAGATAGAAAAGAAAAGATACAATAAGTCCTTACTACATCCGTCATAAAAAGAGAAACACTCTCCCTAACAAAGATATCTCCTATAACTAACTCTTCTCCTAAATACATGACTACTCTCTTACCCAAAACTACTTTCCCTTTTTGTCACGAATGACAAAGGGTAAGTTACTGAAAAGTAGTCATCTCATCATCACTGGAAGAGTCAGAAGCCTCTAGAGAAGGAGAGGGAGACGCGATGAAGCCACCAAGGTGAGCCTGTCATCTAGTAATACGACCGACACGGGTGTTCACCTGATACATACATCTCAGTATTGAGTGTATCAAGGCGAGCATCCATTCGCTGAAGCTGCACCAAGACCACCTCGAGGGTCACACCTCCTGCGGAGGTAGAAGGAGTGGATGTGGATGGAGCGGAAGAAGCTAGAGGAGTTGACATCTCAATCTGTGGTCACTTCGGTCCAAGCTGGGCCTCGCTCCGTCTAACGGTAATAGCGTCTATGGCACACATCACAGAGAAATGAGGAGACTCGGGATAGGAGACAGACGCATGACGAAGAATCCTCGTGATAGTAGAAGGAAAAATGAGCTTACCACGGGTCACCATATCCTTATAGACATCAAGGGAAAATCAATAGTGAGTCCCTCAAGTAAGGATAACAAATATCAAGCACGAGGCTCAGTAATAGAATTATAGTGAGACAAAGGATGTAAGGCAAATGTCATCACCATATTTAGAGACCTCAGACCTTTAGCAAAGGTCGAGCAAGGGGTGTTTTGAAGTCCACCCCAAGATGATGATGTCCCACAGAAACGGGACCTGAGTTCATCTGTAAACATAGTCTTAAGACGGTCACAGTCAGGGTAGTCAGGATGCACTACCCTCGGTATGTGTAGCACCTTGGATATAAGATCCAGAGTGACTACGATGCGCGTACCTCGAATGCGAGTGATAAAATGAGGTACAGAATAGTCAAATCCATGCATATTGGAGTAAAACTCCTGTATGATTATAGAAGGACAAGTGACTGGGATGTCACACAGTGACTCCTAACCCCTACTGTAGATGGCAGTGGGAAGGTCAGTATCGGAAAAGTCCGATAGAACGACTTGGCGTTCCGAAAGAATGCTGCGTCATGAGAAGTTATCCGAGAAGTTCGTACGGCCCTTCTCATCACGGAATCGAACGTGAGAGAAGGTAGAATCAGAGGAGGATGCCCCGGAACTAGGAAGGTTCCGAGATGGAGTAGACTTGCGCTTAGGTGCCATAGAGCAAGCTAACCGCATAGAAAGAGAAAGAGGGAGAGAGAGAGAGACAAACAGAAAAGTACCAACATGGATCGATATCAGAATATAGAGAAATGAAGGTACGTATGCATGAAAAATGCATGAGCATGTGATATGCAACAGTAAATGCACCATGGACTTAGCCCAATCCAATCCTACCAGCATACAGGCTTTCAACATAATAAACACACATCTATAATGCATGAAACATTGTTAGAATGCAAATGTGATGTAATGAATGAACTTTTAAGATCATTTGAATAAAACCCATCCCAAAAATTTAGCAGAAACCTCATTAATTTTGAAAAATCCCAAAATCTTCAAAAGCCCCAGAAATTAGGTCAAAAAGATGAAATGCATGATAAATGAGAGAAATAGAATCATACCAGAGGAAGAAAATGATCTTGAGACTGAAGATTGAGTGGGGAAGAGGTTTAGAGTGAGAGAAGGGTGTTTAGGGAGGTGAGGAGTCAAAAAGAATCGAGAGAGATCGAGAAAAATCGCGCTAAAGATTTATATAGAAATCCACGATTCTCGATGGATCAAGAGGTATCGAGATTTAAATTTCGATAGATATAACTATCGAGAAGCTATCGAGAGGTGTCCACAGCAAAATGACATCGATGGATCAAAAAGCTATCGAGGAGACAGAAACTTTCTTAATGGATCGAGAAGCTGTCGAGAAGCTATTGAGACAAATTCTCAAAAACCTCGATGGATCGAAATTGTGATAGCAGCTATCGAGAAAGGAAGCTTAAGAGGCTCGATAGATAGCCTTGCTGTCAAGAGGTGTCCAGAAGCTATCGAGATTGCTCAAAAATAGTTTTTCAAGAAGAGAAAAACACAAATATGAATGCAATCAAGCATGCTACTCAACTAAAGATCCAAACAACATTTTAAGCTCTCAAAATCATCTCTCAACAAGAAAAATATCAAGCATATAGATTCAAAACACACACACACACACTAAACAAGTCTAACCAATTTTATATTTCAAAAACAAGTCAAGATAGTTTAGTGAGCATACATTAACACATGTATTTCTTGTGATGGCCAAATCACATTGTACCTACTCGTGTATCAAAAGTAGCAAAGAATATTGCATGTTGTGTGTGAAAAACATCACAAGATAGCATAAGTATCTTAATGTTATAACGATTTGAGATATGAGAAAATCACTTTAACTCACACATAATCATAACTGCTTGATGAGGACTATCACCTTCAAGGTACATCATATAACTCCCACATCTCCTAGAAGACATGCTTGCAATCATATATAAAGTATTTTGATTCTTCTTGCTTTTATTTTTCTTTGCATTTTTTTTCTTTTAAGTATACCACGCATGGGTATATAAGAGAGAGAAAAGAAATACCCAATGATGTTAAGCTTTTGACATTGTACTTTTGCTATACCGAAGCATATAGATGTCATTGACATTGCACTTTTGCTATGTCGAAGCATAAAAATGTCATTTCATGATTGGCGAGCAATAGTGGTGAGATGGTTATTTATACCTTTCTCTTAGAATTTTCTAGTTCTTCCCGTCAAAAATAGTGATACGAGTGTTAAGTATAAGAGATTACTTAATCTTACTCGTCACAAACACGAGCCACAAAGCTCACTTGCTTAGTTGTGCATAGAGATGTTCATCTGAGCTACAAAAGATACAAAGTTTAGAAAATTTTGTTTCAATGGCCATCCAAGGTACACAAGTACCAATGTACACAAAACACATTGTTTTTGTATTTTTCTGATTTTCAAAAAAAAATTAAATTTTTTTTTGCAAAAAACAAAATAAAGCAAAATTGATAACAAACAAACAAAAACATGTTAAATAAAGCAAAGCGTAAAACTAGATTGACTAAAAACAAGAAAGCAAAACACACAAGTAATGCATACTCAAAAACAAGAAAGGGGAGAGAGAGAGAGAGAGACTAAATTACTTGGAGCCTTTTTTCTTCCATTCCTTGGGAGAACCTTTCCTTTAGTAAATCCTTGATCCAACAGTGAGGGGGAAGAATTGAGTCCGTTCAAGTTCAAAAGGAACATGAGGGTTTCGAGTAAATCTCCAAGAGGAGCAAGAGAGGATGGAAATTGATTCTGGTTTCCCGATGAGATCATACTATTACTCTGTTGAGTGGCTAACCACTTATAACAATTAGGTCGAGTATGTCCAGTTACTCTACAATGATGACAGAGATGTTGCTTCTTCTGTTTAGGCTTTTGAGTATTTCCCTTCTTAGCCTTAGGATTTTTATTTTCTTTCTTATCAAGCTTAGGGGGTGCTCCTAAGATAGATTTACCCTTGTCTATGTTTTCACTAGCTAAAATAGTTTTGACATCATTGTTCTCAAATTCAACATTATTAGTAGGAGAAACAAACACAGTAGTACTATTAGAAGCAATACTAAGGGAAGAGAAATCATACCCTAAACAAGTTCGATCTGAAGCAGATTTCTGAAAGCTGAGCATCTGACTTGAAACAACTCCGCTTCAAGCTTCTTAGTCTTCTCAGCCAAGAAATTATTCTCAAATCTCAGTGCTCCAATGGTCTGATTGGCTTCATCAAACTTCATGGAGATTTCTTCTCGTTCAAGCTCTACATCACTGAGCTTCTCGGTAGCCAACCTATACAACTTCTCATGCTTTTTGGAGACCTTGTATAATTTTGCATAGGCTGTGTGGATGTCATCTTGTTCATCCATCTTTTCAAACTTAGACTCCACCAAGTCCTCTTCTTCATCCATATCTTCAACAATCCCTTCAGTAGGATTCACAATGGTAGTAAAGGCATTTAGGATTCCATCATCCTCATTATCGGAATCATCCTCAGGCTCAGTGTCGCTCAAAGTAGCAGTAGATGCCTTGCTCTTCCCAATGGTCTTGAGATACATAGGGCACTCTTGTTTCATGTGACCGAAGCCTTAACACCCAAAGCACTTGGGTCCTGAGGGAACAATGTACTGACCGCCATCCCTAGCATCCTTTTTTCCTTTTTCTTGGTTCTTGAACTGAGATGAACTGCACTACTTGCGATCTTTGTCAAATTCTTTGGCATTGGCATTCTTCATAAACTTTTTGAACTGTCTTGTAATGTAGGATTTCATTTTAGAATCTTCATTGTCTGAAAACTGTGTTACTGCTCTTGGCCTCTAATGCCATGCTCTTGCCCTTACTAGATTTCCCAATCCTTGTCAAACCCAGCTCATAGGTCTGTAGATTGCCAACCAACTCTGTTAAAGGAATTTTGTCAATATCCTTTGATTCCTCAATTGCGGTGATCTTGGCATGAAATCTCTCGAGTATAGATCTGAGCATCAACTTGAACAGCTTCAACATGTCATATTGCACCGTGTATGGGTTCAAGCAGTTGGCTTCTACTTATCTTGATATCAATGGTGACCACCAACTCTATGGACAGGTTGAACCATTGTTTGAGAAAGCAAAGGTTACCCCAGCTGCAATTGCTGAGGACTTTCAAGGACTGAAGATACCGATGTTGCTCTTAGAGGAGTTGTCGAACTTCTCGAGGAAAAAAACAAACGAACTTGAGAATGCAATAAGCATGTGATGGGTTTATGGATGAAATATATGCAATAAGTATGGCTACGTATTAAATATTATACTTCTCTATTATGTATTACAACCACAAAGACTCTCTATCATGTAGTACGTACAATCTCTCTCTTCGTTACAAATAAATACATGTGTTTTCAAAAATTGGGTGAATATGCTTAAGAAATAAGAATGTATGATGAACATGCATGATATATATATTGGAATTATTGGATGAGAAAACATTTGGTCAGTAGCTGGAGTAAAGCCTCTGATTTACGCCACCAATTAATGGATGCTACGTTATATATTTAATGAAACACACATACACTAGCACACACAATTATTACTCAATTAAACCTATAATCCTCAAACACGTTCACTTGGAGAAAATGTAACAGCACCAACGCAACCGAAGCTCCACTTCCTCTTCTCCTCTTAGCACCAGAGCTCCACCCCGCTGTTAGCACCGCCACACATGTCGGTCAGGAGCTAGCACCGCCGCACCGAATCTCAAGGTTTGTTCTTTTGTGTTTATTGTTTGATTAGTTATATTTCCCTAAACTTGAGGTTTTGAAATTTTGATGGGTTTGGGTTATTTTTTGGATATCAATATGTTCATATTGGTATGAGTTTTGTTGATTTGGTATGGATTTTGCTGTTTTTTAGTACTTTCATGGGTTTGGATTGGATTCATAAGTGGTAGGTTTTGAGATTTTTTTTTAATTTTTTTTTAGTAGAAACGATAGTAGACTTTATTATAAAATCACATTGTACAATGGGAAAGAGAAAAGAAAGGCATTCTTCTAACCAAACAATGACCTCTTTCTCTTTTGCAGCACTAACCAAGGCTAGTGCAACACAATTACATTATAAAGGTATGCTAACAAAAGAAATAAATACAAAACTATCCTTAAGCAAAGTAATGTCTTCAAGGATCCAGGCAACCTCAAGAGCACAAAATTCTATCCGACTTCAATAGGTCTACCAACTTAGTAAAATTTCATTCCATTGTCACCAAGTAAGAGCCAAGGAATAGAAAACAATGTATTTAAATGGCACAGTAAATCCCAAGATTCACCTCTCCTTGAAGTTTCATGATATCCATAGAAACCAATAAAACGCCAAACAACATCATCTTGGTTAACCAGGGTATTAATGTGATTTGGAGAGGAGGTTTGGGCATCAATATCCAAATTATCCCACCATAATAGAGCCAATCTACCACCCAACCCAATTCTTGGGACTGCAAAACCTTTATTCAATCGTAATTTCTTCATTAATCTAGTTAACCCATCTCTATCCAGACGAGTAAATAAATAATAAATAATAATAATAATAATAAAAAAGAACTTTGGGACCTTCTTCACCCGCCAAACAGCAAAGTTCTTTAACTGCCTCTGGGATCCCAAGCCCTTGACAATTAAGGCTTAGGATTTTCATGTTGGAGATAGGGGGTGACAGGGACCCCTACAAACAGGTTTCGAAATATTTTGTGTCCTTCCTGATGACTTGCTTTTTACATGAAGGTAAATAAGAGGTAGTAGGGGTTATGGGAGGACGTTTTCCAAGATGAGGTTGGCTAGCCGAGACCTCACTAAACAACTGTAAGTTGGGATTTCATAGAATCTGTTTCCAATAACGTAGGGATGTTGTGTTGATCCCTAATAAATTCTCCGGTAAATCCACGATTATCTCCATCTCTATATCAGTATTTGAAAAATCCTCATTTAGGCTATGTTTGATAACCCTTTTTTTTCCTCAATTGGTGTAAGGATTTAAAATACTTTAAAGCAAAAGTGTTTTTGAATTAGAATAAATATATATATATATATATATATATATTTATATATTTTAAAATTAACCAAACAAAGCAAAATTCAACTTTTTCAAAAACAACTACCAAACAAATTTACTGAATTTTGTTTTTGGAAAATGTGTTTTTCCTTTCAACTAACCAAACATTTTTTTTCATTTTGAAAACAGAAAAAAAAATTGTTTTTTCTTTTCTTTTTCCCTTAAAAACAAGAAAACGAAAAAATAAAAATAAAACAATTACCAAACATGGCCTTAATTTTTTATTATCCATATCTTGGGGCTGCTTTCAAATTTCCTTCAAAAGCTTTCGGCTGATCCTTTTCTCGTATAAGAGTTTGCCCAGGATTCAAAGATTTAGTCATATCTTTCAGTGAAAATGGCCAAATACCACCATTTTGTAAAATTTGTAGCAAAAAAGCACTGTTTCAAAACTAAATGAGAATCTATCACTTTTTATGTACTCAAGCTCAATAAACTCGAGTTCTTAGTTTCATTCCACCGTGGCCCTACTGACCTAGAATTTGTACAATTAAAAAAAATAATGTGGTACTCGAGCTTGGTAAACTCGAGTTCCACGCAACACAATACTCGTGCATACCAAGCTCAAGTTCTTTGTAAATAAAATGGTGGTTATTTTTTTTTTCTATGGTACTCGAGCTCACCAGGCTCGCGTTCCTTGTAACTTTTTATTTTTTTATTTTTTTGGATAATCATCAAATAAACATAAACTTTAAAATGAGGAGATTTTTGGTGTTTTTATGGAACTTGAGCTTGGTATACTCGAGTTCCTTATAACTTTTTTTTTGGGGGATAATCTACAAATAAACATAAACTTAAAAATAAGTAGTTCTTTATGTTTTCATGGAACTCGAGCTTGATAAACTCGAGTTCCTTATAACTTTTTTTTTTTTTTGGATAATCGACAAATAAACATAAACTTAAAAATAAGTAGTTTTTTTTTTTAATGTTTTTATTTATTTCAATAGAAGCATTGTAAAATATAGAGATTTTAATTTCAAAATATGAATTTTTAGGCCACTCATACCCCTTGTTCATTCATTTTTAACACACTTATCAATTTCTTATTTCTTAGAAGCGTTATGGTCAAATTGGTTAAAATATTGGGGTTAAAGAAAAATCTCACTCCATTTTTAGCCATGGGCACACCGAAAGAAGTTTAAGCTACATATTGTTACTTTATCAATCCTGTTCGGAATTACCGTATGGTCAAATGATTGATAAGTATTGCAGAAAGAGTGGACCACACAAATATAAAGAAGAACTTAAGCTTTACCACATCTGGATATGTAAGTTCTTCACTTGTAGTGTTTCTGAGAGGAATGTGAAACATTTTTTTATGTATATTTAAATATTTGGCTGATGATGTGAAAGTCGCTTTGGCAACTTTTTTTCTTGGCGAGTCGTAGCACCCTATGTTCAGATATTGTTCACTGTTTTCTCATTTTAAAGCCAAATCTGTATACTTTTACATGTTTAAATTTCACAATAATCAAATTTGTTTTTCTACATTGATAAAATCTGTTTCTACATTAATAAAATTTGCTCTCTGCACATCATGTTTACTTTATATTCAAATCTGTTTACTGCATTCATAAAATCTGTTTTCTACATTAATTAAAACTGTTCATTGTTTTCTCATAAAAATTGTTCACTGTTTTCTGCATAAATTATTTCTAGCATTCTGCATAAAATTATTTTTTGTTCAGCATTATTTAAAAAAAAAATTTACTCTCTTTTCTGAACAAATTTTTTTTCTATTCACTATTTAAAGGTATAAGGAAAGTTTAAGTTTATGTTTATTTGTCGATTATCCAAAAAAAAAAAAGTTAAAAGGAACTTGAGTTTACCAAGCTCGATTTCCATAAAAACATAAAAAAGCTACTTATTTTTAAGTTTATGTTTATTCAAAAAAAAAAAAAAGTTATAAGGAACTCGAGTTTACCAAGCTCGAGTTCCATAAAAACATTAAAAAACTACTTATTTTTAAGTTTATTTTTATTTGTCGATTATCTTAAAAAAAAAAAAAAGTTACAAGGAACTCAAGCTTGTGAGCTCGAGTACCGTAGAAAAAAAAATAACCACCATTTAATTTACAAAGAACTCGAGCCTGGTATGCTCGAGTACTGTGTTGCATGGAACTCGAGTTTACCAAGCTCAAGTACCACATTATTTTTTTTAATTGCACAAATTCCAGGTCAGCAGCGCCACGGTGGAATAAAACTAGGAACTCGAGTTTAGTAAACTCGAGTATCGTTTAGAACTCAAGTTTACTGAGCTCGATTACATAAAAAGTGGTAGATTCCCATTTAGTTCCAAAACAGTACTTTTTTGCTACAAATTTTACAAAATGGTGGTATTTGACCATTTTCACCCATATCTTCCTATCAACAGTTGGAGTTTTTGTATTTAAATACTTTCCTCCAAATTCAGACTTGACTTATCAAAATAAGAAACCACATGATCTTTGGGGATATCCGGAGATATTAACTTTGAATTATCAGATATGAAAATCTTATCTGATAAGGGAACCTGATTTTCAGCTAATGTAGGTAAAGATAGAATACTACCCGCTCAGAATTTGAATTAAGCATCGAATCCGAAGAATTTGAAAATTCCCGCTCAACTGGGTTTTCCTTGTGCTCAGTCAGTTGGAGACGGACTGTCCTTGCACCAGCTTTGCCGATCAACTGAACATCAGCTTGTTGTTGTCGGACTTGGGAGGAATTAATAGGACCACCAATCCTTTCAGGTGCCTGAATTTCTTAATCATCATCTACGCTAGGATTGGTCTGATTGACATTACCTTTCTTTTTATTTACTTTAGGGGCTATGGTGCGAAGCCATGGACCGAATTGGGGTTTATCCTCATCCAATGAGAGGCAGCCTTTTTTGATTGTCTGACACTCACAAACTTGAGATTAATTGTATGTAATTCATTTGAACTTACTTTTTCACTGCCATTATTTCCTTAGATAGCATAGTTTATTTTCTTTGCACAATGTTTGGGCATATGGTTTACATGCTAACTTCTCAGGTTGTAGTTTAAAATTCAACTAGTCGCTAATCCATGCGATGTACGAGATAATTGAATAAAAGGACAATTAACCAACATCACGTTAAGGTAAAAGAATTAATGAGAGACTGATTTGCCCACCAAGAATTTAAAAGAAAAAAGATTGATATAATAAAATCTAAGAAATTTAGAAATAGAAAATTGGGTTAATATTATGCATATTATAGACATTTTGCTAGTTAGCGTTTAAAAAAAAATGGATCTGTCATAATTAAATAAAATACAATGGGAATAAATATTTAACTTCTATGCTTTTCTATAGTTTAGAAGTGTTGTCTAACGTAGAATGTTATTGGGTTATAAGAAAGATTTTTATAAAATGTTAATACCATATATATATGCTTATATTGTCAATGTCTCACTGCAGGTGCATAGTTACTGAAACCTACAAAGTAATTTACAATTCTTAAATTAATAAAGCAAAATTCCCAAAAGTTATATATATACACACACTCAAAACTAATATAAACTACAAAGATAAAAACAAATCTTATTTAGTTGTATTAATAACAATATAAACAATTCAAAACATGAAACATTATCAAATTTATAACACATAATTCCATGATCTTTTATGTTGAATCCAAACAAATAATTAATTGAAATTAATCCAAAAAAATAATTAATCAACCAAAAATCAAAACTTTAATTAAGAAAACAAAAAATTACATGAATCCAAAATAACAATTCTCAATAAAGCAAAAACATATAAGGTAAATAATTGAGATCAACCTACTAAGACGCAAACACCAAAAACTCCAAAACTTAAACCTTCCAAATTTTATAAAATCCCCAAATTCTACTTCAAAACCAAACAAAACCCTTCAAATTCAAAAAATTCATATATAATATACCAAATAAAAATTTACCACACCTTAGGTTGGAAGACATAGATTGCAGCTTTGATTTTTCTCCCAAAAATAAAGATGCTTCATCTGCCGTATACAATATAAAATAATTATTAGAAATTTCAACCCAAAAACCAAACCCACAAAAACACTATCAAAATATAGAGATTAACCCAAATACTTAGAAGAAAATAAATTCTAAACATAACAAAACAATAAGATAGAATGAAAATTTCAGGCACATATGAAAGCAAATAAAAAAGACAAAACCTACATTTTTTTTTTTTTAGTTGAGTCTCTCTCCTTCTTATTTTTTTAATTTTAAAGTGAAGTTAAGTTTAGGGTTTTGAGATGGTAATTGTTAGGGTTTTAAGGAGAGAAGAGAGAATCCTACCAGGAGTCTAAATAATATAAACAATTCAAAACATGGAATATTATCAAATTTATAACGCCTAATTCCATTATCTTTTACGTTGAATCCAAACAAATAATTAATTGAAATTAATCCAAACAAATAATTAATCAACCAAAAATCAAAGCTTTAATAAAAAAACAAAAAATCACATGAACCCAAATAAAAATTCTCAATAAAGCAAGAACATATAAAAATTTACCACACTTTGGGCTGGAAGACATAGGTTGCAGTTTTGATTTTTCTCCAAAAAATAGAGATGCTTCATCTACAATATATAATATAAAATAATTATTAGAATTTCAACCCAAAAACCAAACCCATAAAAACACTATCAAAATATAGAGATTAACCCAAATACTTAGAAGAAAATCAATTCTAAACATAATAAAACAATAAGATAGAATGAAAATTTCAGGCACATATGAAAGCAAATAAAAAAGACAAAACCTACGTTTTTTTATTTTTATTTTTATGTGAGTCTCTCTCCTTCTTATTTTTTAAATCTTAAAGTGAAGTTGAGTTTAGGGTTTTGAGATGGTAATTGTTAGGGTTTTAAGGAGAGAAGAGAGAGTCCTACCAGGAGTCTCTCTCTTTTTTTCTTAATCCTAAAGTTTTTTTTTTTTTTTTTTGGTGAGTCCTTTTTAAAAAAAAAAAATTCAAACATAAAGTGAGTCATTTTTTTTTTAAATTCTAACGTGAGGTATCTTAAAAAATTATAATTAATTTTTAATCTTCAATTTTATATTATATATAGATAATAATAATGATGTGATAGGCCGACAAAATATATCTAATAGAGTTTTACTTAAACTAAACTATTGTAACACTAATAAATATAAGAAGATATAGAACCTAAGATAAAAAGAATCTAAAATAAAAAGAAAAAGAAAATAATGGTGACGTGGAAAATTGTGAGAGCTTTAAAGGTTTCAGTTATATATATATATATATATATATATATATATATAATATATAGATAATAATAATAATAATAATAATAAATATAGATGATGATTTTTGTGATAAGTTGATGTAGGATAGAATTTATAATTTAATTTTTGTAATTATTTAATTTTAGTATTTTTATGCAAAAAACGTTATTTTAGGTCTAGGTGATTTATTTCCTTATTTTTAGGTTCTTTTAATGTTTTTTTAGGTTAAATTTGGTTCCTATTATGGTTAGGTATTAATTAGGACTTATTTTAGAATATATTTTCTTGTCCATCAAGTTTTATGAAGCCCTTAAATAGGCCTCCAAGTTTGTATACGTTTTTAAATATTATTGATATTAATAAAAATTCAAACTTTTGTCTATTGTTTTTCTAGTAGATTCTATATAAGATATAAAACCTAAAATAAAAAGAATCTAAAATAAAAAGAAAAAGAAAATAGTGATGATGTGGAAAATTGTGAGAACTTCAGAAGCTTCGGTTTTATATATAGATATATAGATTACCACATATCAAGGCTTGATTCAAAAGCATTTTCAAAATAATTTTCAATTAGCTTGTTTTCAAAAAGTGTTTTACAAGATTTTATAGAATTTTTACCCCCAAACATTTTTTACATGGAAATTTTTATCTCATAAAAAAGCATTTACAAAAATCCATGAAAATTTTTTCTCCTTTAAAAACAAAATAACTTTTTCTAAAATTCCTTTGAACTTTTCCCGTCTTTTTTTTTAAGGGAACTTTCACCTCTTTGAAAAGGAATTCCTTATTCAAAATTATAAACTTCTCTTTCCCAAAATAACCGTGGAACTTCCCCTTTTCAAGAATGGATCTTCAAACATTAGTTTCCCTCGAAAATAAATCCAAAGGAACTATTTTCATTAACCAAAAATCCTCTTTTTCCAAAAATGGCAAAATTTTAAATTGTTTAATTTTTATCTAAAAACTCCATTCAAAATACGTTTTTGATAAAACGAAAGAGAAATGAATCAAACATCTTTTTGAAAATAGAACTATTTCCAAAAACTTGTTCTCCATTAAAAAATACATTTGTAAAATGATATAAATTTGCAAAATGATTTTCAAAATATTGTGCGTATTCTATGGCTTAAGCTTAAACTAACTGGGCCCATGGACTCCAAAATCAAGCTAAGAGCATCCACAATGTTTTTTCAATCCTATCCTATTTTACCATCTCAAAAATCTATTTTATTAATTATACCATACTATTTTACAATAATCCCAACATTTCAAAACTCTATTTTTTTTCCCATTTTATTTAAATATTCTTTTTTTAATCCTTTTTTTACTATTTCTGTTTTTCTCTTCTTTTTCCTCTCTTTCTCTCTCAACCTTTAGCAAACCCATACCTAGCAAAATCACAACAAAAAATCACCCAAATCAAACAAGCACCAGAAATCCACCTGCCACCCCAGCAAAATCACAACAAAAAATCACAACAAATCTAAAAATCCATACCAAAATCACAACAAAAAATCACCACCTGCCACCCCAGCAAAATCACAAAAAAAAAAAAAAAAAAAAAAAAAATCCATACCAAAATCACCCAAATCAAATAAGCAAATCACAACAAATCTAAAACCCAAACCCAAACTCCACACCACCAACATAGAAACCACCACCAGAAATGAGTCTTTGTGCAAGGACTGACCCAAACCCACTCCACTCCCACCATGCCGCCCCCACCTATTGACCCAAAACCCACTCCCACACAAATCAAAATCCCACTACCCACTACCATCGAATACCCACATCCATTGCCACCGTCGTGCCACATCACAGATCAACCACAACCCTTATCAACCCACACCACAAACCCACTCCGCCACCACAGACCACCAACCCAAACCCACTTCGCCACCACTACCACACAACCCAGGCCGCTGCTACAGGGAAGACAACGTCGTATTGGAGGATCCACGCCTACCTTTGCCACTACCACCACCACACGGGGCTTTAGGTTTGAGAAAAATAGAGTTTTGGGTTTGAGGAGAGGAGAGAGCAGCCATAGAACAAAAGCAAGAGAGAGAAGAGAAGATAGAGAAATGAAAGAAAGAGTGTTGAGAAGAAAGCTTCAGAGAATAAAATAACCTTTTTTTTTTTTACAATAGTTGCATTTTACAACTTCTAAGAGCATCAGCAGTGGGGCTTGTATATGCCAAATGTTAGGAACATTTGGCATTTAAGCCCCAAAACTGCTCAACAATGGGAAAGCCATATCGCATATGCCAAAATTTTTTTGAGATTTAGTTACAGTACCATCTCAAATGTAAGATGGTACTGTAGCTGAATGGTATAAAAAAAAAAAAAATTTTTAATACTCTTATTTCTCTCTCCTCTCTCATTTTAACCTGGCAATTTCTCTCTCCTCTCTCATTTTTTCTCTTTCTTTCTCTCTCTTCCTTCTCTCTCTTTCTTTCTGCTCTCTCTTCTTCCTACTCTCTCTTCTTCAACGGAATGGAGGCAATGGCGTGGAGGCTCGATCAGAAAAACTGTGGTGGAGGCGTGGAGGTCGTGGGTTTCCGGCGTTTGGGTCAACTTTGGGTGACGTTTAGGTTGGTGTTTGGGTTGTGTTTGGTGTTTGGGTGGTGTTTGGCGTTTGGGTCGAAGATGATGATGATGACGGGTTTGGGATGAATAGAGATGGCGACGGGCGACCCTTTCTCTCTCGCCATCGCTGCCGATGAGAACAGATGGGTTTGGGTTTGGTGAGAACAGATGGGTTTGATTTTGGATTTTGGATTTTGATTTGGATTTTGGATTTTGATTTTGATTTTGATTTTGATTTTGATTTGGCTGGATTTGGCTGTGCTGTGTTGGTGGTACTGTGTTGGCGTTGGATTGAGTTTTTTTTTTTTTTTGGTTCAGCTATTGGGGTTTGTGGTTGTGGCTGGTGGGCCGACAGTCGAGGTGGTGGAAGTAGTTATGGCTGGTGGGCTGACGATGGGGTGGGTGTCCATGGCTCCGTCGGAGTGGGTTTTGGGTCAATGGGTGGCGGCGTGGGTTTGCTGCCTGGGTTTTTTTTTTGTGTTGACGGTAGATTATAGGTTGCTGCTGCTGGTGGCGGTGGCGGTGTCAGGTGTGTGTAGTGCGATGGTGGTGGTGATTGTGGTTGTTGAACAGAAATAAAGAGAGAGAAAGAATAAATAATGTGTTTTATTGTAAATTATGGTAATTGTGGGATATATTATTCTATTGTGTAGAAATATTATTTTAATGAGTAGAATAGGAAAATAAAAGTTGGAATGTTTGGTGTATTGTAAAATGGTATGGTATAATTGATAAAGTAGCTTTTTAGGATAATAAAATAAGATGAGATATGAAATCCAGATGTAGATGCTTTAATGGAGTGGGTTTTTTGGGCTTGAATGGTAAAAGAAGCTTGCATTTGGCATTCCCCCTCTTTGTTGCTGATGCTCTAACAAGATCCCCCCCAAATTTTTTATCCTTTGGTTTTTTTCCGTCCTTTTTGCATGAGAAAATACATTGGAAAATTTATTGGAAAACTAAGGTCATATTTGGTAATTGATTTTGTTTTCTTGTTTTTAAAGAGAAAAGAAAAAAAAAACAAATTTTTGGTGTTTTCAAAATGAAAAACACATTTGGTTAGAAGAAAAGAAAAACAAAATTCCAAAAAAAAAAAAACAGAAAATTTGTTTGGTAATTCTTTTTGAAAAATTTGAAATTTTATTTTGTGTGAGGTAATTACAACATTTTGTCTCTTCATTATTTGCTTCAAAGTATTTAATTAAAATCAATACACCTAGAGAAATTATAAAATCAAATGTTTTGTATATAACATTCAAGTCATAGCTTGAAACTTAAATTTTTTTTTTTTTTTTTGACTCTCAGTCTTCTCTTTTTCTCTTTCAACGTGTTTGAGATTCCCTACAATAGCAAATCAATAGTTGAGATTAAAAGTTTTAAAAGTCATTTTAAACTTCAGCCCTTAAATCCCCCTAAAAAAAACTTCAACCCTTAATTAATAAAAAAAAAAATTAACTTTCAACTTTTATCATTTTACTTTTATGTTTTATTTTGTAACTTCTTTCTCACATCCAATGATTAATTGCACGTTTCTATTACACCGGATCTCAATTCGTGCATTTGTACTCCAATTTTCCAAATGCAAATGACTTCGGCTAGAAAGGACAAGCTCATAATTGAGCATTTGACAAAACTAAATGCATTTATATATATAAAAGTAATAAAGTTCAAATATTAATAGGAATAGAACCAGAATTTTGATTGAGGGGGACTGGAATATGAATAATTTCTTTTTTAATGAAAATGCAAATTATTGTCCATATGGCACTAACAAACTATCAACGCTAATATGCAATTAGAAAAATGCTAAAACTACTAGAAAATTTTAAACAAAAAATTTACAAATTGATATGATAATTAATGTAATTAGTGTCATTTCAACAAATAATAAATTAGTATTTATGTTAATTTTTGTAATTGATGATACATCAATTTATAAGACTTATGTAGTAAAATCTATATTATACTTAATATCACTCATTCAATTAGGAGAATGAATGAGAGTTGAGAGAGGGTAGAGAGCTCTTGACTAAGAGAGAATCGTTTAAAAACAAAAAATGAGTCAATTTCGTATGGTGGTGACCCTTTCAGTTTGATTAAGGGAATAATATGTTTGGATATCAATCACAAACCATTTCAGGTTTATTTATAACAATAGTTTGGTATAAACTTAATTTTTTTTGAACTATTGTATAATTTGTAAGACTTTCAAGAGTCTTTAAAAATGATATATCTTATCAATAAAAACAAATGATATAACCAATAATAACAATATATATATATATATATATATATATATATATTTGAAACCAATTATTATATTATAATAACATGTTCCTTTTTAATCATGTATGCATAGATATATTGAAAAAATTAGATGCAAAAAGGTACAGGTTAAAAGCTTAGCACGTGCCAAAAGCCTTGTCGCTGAATTGGCACCTCCCTAGGTACAAAGTGCTTGGGGGTCTAGGGGGGAAAGGGTTCGAGCTGCGGGGTTAGCAGCATATTGTAATTATTTCTCAAAAAAAAAAAAGGCTTAGCACGTGTCCTGAAGGTGGTGGAATCAAAGCTGTAAAAGACAACGTGTGAAGGGTTATAGAAGAAGAAAGAAGAAGACGAAACAGAAGACAAAAAGAAGATGATAAAATTTTGAAGAAGGCAGCTCGGTAAGAGGTGGTCTGATGAATTTTTGTATACTAAAGGGTTTTTTTTCAAAGGTTTTGTTGGGGGGGGGGGGGGGGGGGGGCATGGTCCCCCCTCAGCCCCAAGATAGTTCTGTCTCTGAATAATAATAAGCTTGTTCTTTCATAGTTCTTTCAATTGTTCTTTCATAGTTCTTTCAATGAAATTGCCGTTACATGGGAAAAGAAAGAAAGAAAAAAAAAAAACTAATGTTTTGATTTGTAGCTAAAACGAGTCTTTTGGCTGAATATTGTAGAAAAGAAAGTTTATTTATAACATGGGTACTGTTCAAACTTAATGAGGAGAGAGGAATGAGGCGATGGGGAGGAGAGAAAAATAATAATTTCAGTATTGATGTTGCCAAAATACCCAAAAAAAAAAAAAAAAAACAAGTATTTCTGTAATTGTATTACTGAAATACTTTCCTCATGGCCCACAAAAATCTGCCCGATGGTTTCATTTTCTAACTGCTTGTTTCTTTTTGAAAAAATGGTGTTAATTTCAATTTCTAATTGTTAGTTTCTTTTTGAGAAAGGGGTAAAAATTAAGTTAAAAACCTTTTCCTCTAAGGTTCTATCACTAGTAATAAATTGAAGCAACTATTTGTTTTTTTTACCCTCTTCTACCCTTTTTTAGATGTCAAAACTCAATACTAAAAAAGAAACTAAAAGTAGAAAGAAATTGAAACTAATGGGCAACGGTCAAATTTAAGCGAGCCAGGGAAAGTATTTCGGTAATACAATTACCGAAATAGTTGTCAATTTTTTTTTTTTTTTGGTATTTCGGCAACACCAATATCGAAATTACTCTTTCTCTTTCCATCATTTCTCTTTCCTCTGTCCTACTTTTCTCAGAATTTCGGCAATGGTATTTCATTTTCCTAAATAAGTTTGAACAATGCCCATATTACAAATAAACTTCATTTTCAACAATATTCAGCCAAAAGACTAGCCAAAACTTCTTTTGCTTTTGAAAATTGGTGTTAAGCATGTTCTTTTTTAACTGGCTGACAGGAAATTAGGGTGAAGAGTGGGATTGAGATCATGTACAATACTCAGATATTACACCTGATGCAATTATAATAAATGGTTAAAATTGATAGTTACAAAAAGAAACTTTCAATCTCAACCACTAATTCAAAAAAATTAAGAAAAAATTTTTAAAAACATAAAATGTAAAAGTTTAAAAGGTAAAAATTGAAAAAAAAAAAAATTGTGAGAAGATATGGGTGAATTGCATCTAGTGGGTATTATACTGGATCCTAATCTAACAGCCCTCCCCTCTCTCGATTAGTTACATCCCTACCACCATTGAGTGTTCATATTTAATTAGTATTTAATCATTTAATGCTTTGGTAACGGTGAGAAAGCACATAAAAGTCTTTAGGGGTTATTTTCTATTGTTTGAAAAAAACTATGTATACAAGTCAAAGATATATCAGTCCAAAAAAAAAAGTCAAAGATGTATATCAGTGTTATTTGATAACTGCAGTGACAGAATAGGAACTGATCACATAATATGTTGTGATATGACTAATGGCTCTCACCCATTCGCTTCTCCCTTCTTTTGTCTTTTATTTGTCTGATGATCCTAAAGTTAAATAAAAAATGGTGGTTTTTTGTAATATATAATAACTTAATTTCTTTCATGTTTACACTAGTATTACTCAAAGATATGCGTGTAATCAGATTTGAAAAGTCTGACTTCGTAATTCTCGACAGATACAATTTGTGTCGAGCTTTTGTCGAGCTTCAACGGTAATTTTCGATAGAAAGGATTCTGTTGAGACTTCTGTCGAGCTTTAATGAACAACACTTCTTCACTTGTTTCTTGGTCATACTTGCATGACTTCAATACTTAACTTGAACACTTGTTTCTTGAAGTACTAAATACATCCTAGATCTATCCAAATATAAGTAAAGTGCGTTTTGTCAAAAGATTAGCCAACTACATACAATATATCCCTAACAATCTCCCTATTTGGCAATTTGTGAAAAAAACCACAACAAACAAATGAATCATGAGAGTAGTCTTAAATCACTAAACTCATAATCACTTGTTAAAATACAAAACAAATCTAATCCTAACATAAACTCTTGAAAAACTTTGCAAGAAGAGAGTTCATGGCATGGTAGACTTTCACAACCTGTCTTTCTGAAACACTCAAACAAAACTCATCAAGGCATCATGTGTAACACAGAAATAAAGATTGCATACATAAAGAAACATGTGTATAAAGAGAGAAAAGAAACAACACATGTAGAGATAGGTGAAGAAATATACATCATCATCATATATATGTAAAAAGTAAAGTACAATGTATGTCAATAAATGGTCACAAGACCAGTACACAAGATGTAAAAGAAAGAAAAGAAAAGTACATAAGAACCTCATTACATCCCTCAAAAAGTATGCACAATCCCCCTATCAAAAATTGTCCTATACTAACTCTCCCCCTAAATACAAGACTACTCTCATCCAAAACTACTCCCCCTTTTTGTCACGAATGACAAAGGGCAAGTCACCGAGAAGTTGTCATCTCGTCATCACCAGAAGAGTTAGCATTATCATCCTCATCAGCTGAAGCCTCTGGAGAAGGAGATGGAGAAGGAACAAAACCACCAAGGCGAGCTTGTCGGTGTACAATGCAACCGACGCGGGTGTCCATCTGACACATCTCATCGGTGAGATAGTCAAGACGAGCATCCATCCTCTAAAGCTGCGCCATGATGGCCTCCAGGGTCACACCAGCTACCGAAGAAGGAGCAGAGGTGGAAGGAGCCAAGAAGGAGGGCGGAATAGTAGTAGCAACAGGATCATTAGTCTCCACTTGTGGCCGCTTTGGTCGAAGCTAGGCCTCGCTCCGCCGAATAGAACCGGCACTGATGGCACCCATGGTGGTGAAATAAGGAGAGTCAGGAATAGGGATGGAGAAGTGTCGGAGGATATGCAAGATAGCTGAAGAGAAAATAAGCTTATCACGTGTAGCTGTATCAAATACACATCAAGAATAGATGTGATGAAATGAGAAAGGAAGTCGATAGAGAGGTCTTCAAGAAGAGACAAAAGAAAACAAGCACAAGGCTCAGTAATAGAGTTATAATCAGACAAACGAGTAAAAGTAAATGTTATCACCATGTTAAGGAACCTCGGGCCTTTTGCGAAGCCTGAGAATGGGGTGTTTAGCTTACCATCCCATGTGGAAGGTGTCTCACAGAAGTGAGACAGAAACTCGTCTCTAGACACAGTTTGAAGACGCTCATAGCCAAGGTAGTCAGGATGTGCTACCCGCAGAACGTATAGTACCTCGGATATAAGATCCGAGGTAACTACGATACGTGTACCTCGAAATGTCATGGTAAACTGAGGTACAAAGGTATTGATACCGTGTATATTGGCGTAAAACTCCTGTATAAACACAATGGGACACCTCATGGGTCTCTCAAGAAGAGATTCCCACCCCTGAGTTCGAATGACAACGAGGAGAGGAATGTCAACAGAATCCAACAAGATAACATGGTGCTCCAGATAAACGCTACGTTTCTGGAAGTTCTCCGAGAAGTCCTTTCAGGCCTTCTCATTACGGAACCGAACGTGGAGGGGAGGAAGAGGATTAAAGGAAGAAAATGGCCCGAAACCTTGAAGAGGATTCCGAGTCGGCGTGGATTTACACGCTTTAGGTGCCATAGTGTAGTCTATCCAAGAGAGAGAGAGAGAGAGAGAGAGAGAAAGAGAACATAACACAATCACAACATAGAAACAAAGAATAGGAAGCAAACAAAACAACGTATGCATGAACATGTGACGTGCAAAATTTAAGAGCATCATGGGTAAAAACCTAATCCAAACCTACCAGCACACAATCAACAATAATCAATCACACATCTAAAATGCATGAAACATTGTTATAATGCAATGAGAATGCAATGCATGAGCATATAACACTAAAACAACAACACCCAACCCAAAAATTTCACAAAAATCTCAAAAACCCCAAAAATTTTCAAAAATCCCAATACCTAGGTCTAGAATGCATGAAAAATAAAAAATGAGGGTTTAAGAACACTTACCAAGTGATTGAGGCTTGATTTAGGCTGAAAATCACGTGGGTAGAGAGATTGGAGTGAAAGAAATGTGTTTGGAGCGAGAGAGAAAGATTTTTTGTTGAGAGAGAATGAGAAAAGTGAGATCTGATTTGCGCCTCAGCTATATATAGAAAGCACAGCTCAATGGATTGAAGTTTCTATCGATGATCTGTCAAGCACTAAATCTCGACAAAAATGAATCTGTCAAGGTGCTGTCGAGGATCTGTTGACGGCAAAACAAAGAGCTCGATCGATCGAGGATCTGTTGAGCATCTATCGAGCAGACAGAGAGCAAGGAATTTTGGCTCGATGGATCGAAGAAGCTGTCGAGATTCTATCGAGAAGAAACCCAGAAATCTCGATGGATCGAGAAGCTATTGAGTAGACAAGAAGCAAAGAAATTTTCTTCGATTGATCTGTCAAGAAGCTGTCGAGCTTAAAGAAAATGAGTTTCTCAACGGGGAAAACACACATAAAGATGAATGCAACAAGCAAGCTACTCAACCAAAGATCCAAACAACATATTAAGCTCTTAAAACATCTCTCAACAAATATCAAAGCATTCATAGATCCAAAACACATACACACACACACACACTAAACAATTCTAACCAATTTTATATTTCAAAAACAAGTTAAGATAGTTTAGTGAGCATATATTAACACATGTATTCCTTGTGATGGTCAAATCACATTATACCTGTACATGTATCAAAAGTAGTAAAGAACTTGCATGTTGCGTGTGAAAACATAGCAAGAGTGCATAAGTGTCTCATATTATGATGATTTGAGATATGAGAAAATCAAATACACTCACATATAATCATAACTGCTTGATGAGGACTATTACGTTCAAGGTACATTCTATAATTCCCACATCTCCTAGAAACACCTTGCAGTCATATTTAAAAGTATTTTGATTCTTTTTTCTTTTATTTTTCTTTGCATAATTTTCTTTTTGAGCATATCATGCATGGGCATATAAGAGAGAGAAAAGAAATACCCATTTGTGTAAGCTAAAACATCCCAATTTTGCTATGCCTAAGCACACCGATGTTATTCATGATTGGTAGGTTTTAGTGATGAGATGGTTATTTATGCTTTTCTCTTAGGATTTTCTAGTCCTTCCCATCAAAAAGAGTGATATATATGAGTATGAGATATAAGAGACAATCTTTATCGTACTCATCACAAACACGAGCCACAAAGCTCACTTACTTAGTTGTGCATTGAGATGCTCATCTAAGCTACAAATGATACAAAGTTTAGAAAACTTTGTTTCAATGGCCATCCAAGGTACATAAGTACCAATATACACAAACACACACTATTTTTGTTTTTGTTTTTGTTTTTTTTTTTTTTTTCAATTTTTATATTTTTATTTTTATGAAAAACAAATAAAGCAAAACTGAAAACAACCAAAACAAAAACATAAAAGAGAAACACACAAAGCATAAAATTAGACTGAAAACAAGAAAGCAAAACAAACAAGTAATGCATAAACAAAAAGGGGAGAGAGAGAAAAGTGACTGAATCACTTTGAGCCTTTTTCTTTCCACACCTTGGAAGAACCTTTTCTTTGCGCGAACCTTTGATCTTGAGGAGAAGGGGAAGAATTGAAACCGTTCAAGTTCAAAAGGAACATGATGGCTTTAAGAAAATCTCCCAAAGGAGCAAGAGAGGATGGAAATTGATTCTGGTTTCCAAACGAGAGCATACTATTGCTTTGTTGAGTGGCTAATCACTTATAGCAATTTGGACGAGTATGCCATGAAGCTCTGCAGTGATAACAGAAATGCGGCTTCTTTTGTTGAGAATTTTTGTTGTTTTCCTTCTTTGTCCTAAGGTTTTTAGTCTCTTTCTTTTCAACCTTAGGGGGTACTCCTAGAATAGATTTTCCTTTATCTAAGTTCTCACTAGCTATTTTAATTTTAGTTTCATCATTCTTAGAATTAAAATTATCAGCAAGTGAGACAAACACAGTTGCACTAGATGAGGCAATATTAGGAGAAGAGAAATCATACCCCAAACCGGTTTTGTCAAGAGTAGCTTTCTGAAAGCTTAGCATCTCATTGAGCTTTGCACTGGAAGTTCTCTCCAATTGAGCTCTAACTTGAAAAAGCTCTGCTTCAAGCTTCTTGGTCCTTTCAGTCAAGAAATTGTTCTCAAACCGCAGTGCTCCAATGGTTTGATTGACTTCATCAACTCTGGTAGAGAGCTCCTCTTGATCTAGCTCAACATCACTCAGCTTCTTGGTGGCTAGCCTGTAGAGTTTCTCATGCTTCTCAGAAACCTTGTACAACTTAGCATAGGCTGTATGGATATCATCTTGTTCATCCATTTTCTCAAAGTTGGATTCCACCAAGTACTCTTCTTCATCTACTGCTTCTACAATCCCTTCAATAGGATCCACTATGGCAGTGAAAGCACTTAAAATTCCCTCATCATCACTGTCTTCTGATTCAATCTCAGGCTCAGTGTCGCTCAAGGTAGCAGCAAAAGCCTTACTTTTCCCAATTGACTTGAGATATGTTGGACATTCTTGTTTCATATGTCCAAAGCCGTGACATCCGAAGCACTTTGGTCCAGAGAGAACAGTATACTGACCGCCATCCTTGGCTTCCTTCTTCCCTCTGTCTTGACTTTTGAATTGTGAAGAACTGGATTGCTTACGGTCTTTATCAAAACCTTTCATATTGGCATTTTTCATTAACTTCTTGAATTGCCTAGTGATGTAGGACTTCATTTTGAAATCTTCATCATCTGAAGACTCATCAGTCTCATTACTCTTGGCCTTTAGTGCCATGCTCTTACTTTTGCTTCCTTTCCCAAGTCTAGTTAAACCCAATTCATAGGTTTGTAAGTTGCCAATCAGCTCCGTCAAAGGAATTTTGTCAATGTCCTTTGATTCTTCAATGACAGTGATCTTGGCATGGAATCTCTCAGGCAGGGATCTGAGCACCTTTCTCACAATCTTGGGTTCGGGAATCTGTTCTCCAAGATTGAGGGCTGAGTTTACTATGTCCTTCAGTTTAGCATAGAACTCATCAAATGTCTCATCCTCCTCAATCTTTATCTCCTCAAAGCTAGTAGTGAGCCTTTGGAGTTTTGAATCCTTGACAGCCTTAGTCCCTTCATAGGTTGTTTGAAAAATGGTCCACATTTCCTTAGCAGTTTCAGTTGGGGATATCTTCTTGAACTCCTCATTGGTCACCGCACTGAATAGGGCATTCAATGCTCTGCTATTGAAGTTTTCCGCTTTGATCTTGGCCTTACCCTAATCAGCTAGCGCTTCCTTTGGCTTCACCCAGTCGATTTCCACAGCTTGCCAGATCTTCTCATCTAAAGACTACAGGAAAGTTCTTATGCGTACTTTCTAGTATGCATAGTTAGTTCCATCACACAACAAAGATTAAACATAATCAGAGTGTGCCTGGTTTGATACCAATTGTTGAGTTAAAATGAATTGACCCCTTTGCAAATTAATTAATTACCCAAGTTAATTAATTAGTTAAATTACATGCAATAGCGTGGTAGCACAAACAAATCACCAAATAACTAATTGTAGTGGAAAATAAATTTGACACAGGTGATTTGTCTACAAATGGAGAAAACCACTGAAGCAAAACTCTACGGGGTGAATTTAAGGTCACCACTCCCGAGAATCCACTATTATCAATCACGAGCGGTTACAAGTATAAAAAATCTTACCAAAACCCTTTGGCCTATCCTGAAATACCAACTTACAGTTGAACCCTTACCCCAATACCCAATTGGACTTGTATTGTAGCGGCAATCTTTCCGTTCAATGCACGGATCCCAATTCGTGACTAACCAATGATGCACGGATCCCAGTTCGTGATTAACACACCAACTTGAGGAAGATTGTTGACTGCAAAGTTCTTCAGTTTATCAACAATGAAGATCAATAAGCTCTTTGGTCACAAAACTCTTGGCGTAAAGACGCAATAGCTTTAATAAAGAATATGATGAGCTAGAGCAATTTTTGCCTCCGGCCACACAATGCATGAATTATTCTTTTGCATCACCTTGCATCTTGTGTGACAGCCCTTAAAATAATCCTTATATATGTCTAGGGTTGTGAGAAAAGAAACCCTACACAATTATTCAATATTATGTGTGTAATCAGATCTGAAAAATCTGATTTCATAATTCTCGACAGATACAGCTTGTGTCGAGCTTCTGTTGAGCTTCAACAGTAATTTTCGATAGAAATGATTTTGTCGAGACTTTTGTCGAGTTTTAATGAACAGCACTTCTTCACTTATTGTTTCTTGGTCAGACTTGCATGGCTTCAATACTTAACTTGAACACTTGTTTCTTGAAGTATTAAACTCATCATAGAGTTACTCAAATACAAGTAAAGTGCGTTTTGTCAAAAGATTAGCTAAGAGCATCTCCAACAGCTTCTCCAAATTTTTATACTGTTTGAAGAATGAACAGTGACATTTAGCTTTTACCTACCCACTTTTTCAAATACACTTCTAACAAATTCTCTATCCCATTCTCTATCTCATTTAAATATTATTTCTTCCTTCTTTTTTTATTCTTTCTTTATTCTTTTTTTAATATTTATTTATTCTTCCTTTATTCATTCCTAACGGCTATATTTTTCAAATTCCCAACAGCTATATTTTTTAAATTTCATAACATTTTCAAATTTTACAACAATCATATTTCTCAACTATTTTATTTATCTGATCATATTTTCAAATGATCATACATTTTCAACAATCATACATTTTTCAATATAAATAATATTGCAATGATCATATTTTTCGATATATATAATCTTCTAATGCAAAGTTTAAATGACAATAGCATCAAATCTATCGACTACTTGCAATATAAAAAACAAATGTTCTAATACATCAAATAATAGTAAATAACAACAACTACTATCCTTAGTCAGTGGGATCACATTGCAACAACAAAAAATGAGTGACCCTATATATTCTAGTCAATTTGATCACATTGCAACAAAATAAGTTTAAAGTGCTCTCCTAACTATACAAAACAAGAGCACCCCATGTCAAGCTAATTCCTTCGCTTTTGGCTGAATACTTGAGCTTGTGGAACACTATCTTCACCACTTATATATGAAGATCCTATCACATATTCATTATTAGGATCTTTTAAAAAATCAGTGAAAGATATAGCTCCTGGAATATCCGGACCATCCCTAGCAAAAAAATTAATAATGTATACTGTAAGAAACCCCTCAGAACAGAACACAAACCCATCATATACAGTATCCACCAAGAATCAAAAACAAGGGAACAAACACAAACACAAATCCAAATTACGAAATAAATATCTTAAATAAGTTATGATGAAAACCTAGCAAATAAATAATCACAATATTTACACTAACAAAACTAAATAAATATTCACAATATTAAGAATAATATCTTAAATAAGTTATGATAAAAACCTAGCAGAAGCATCTAGCTGCCTGGACAGCTAAGTTGTACATGCAGAAAGTTTGGACTTTAATACTGTTATAGGATATATATTGAAGGCATATTTTCCTTTCAACATTCATCAGAATACTCTAGAGTCTAGATTGAATTTTCACAAAAACCTGATTTTTGAACAAGAATAACCAATTGATTTATAATTATTAATTTATTACAGAAGCAAAATATATATTTTTTAAAACAATGGATCCATCAAAAACAGGGTTCCTCTGTTTCAGACTAGAGCAGCTTCTAAAATGTCAAGAAAATAATACTGCTTTTCACTTATCTCCAAACCATTGAAGTCCAAACATGTAAAATCATACTGCTTTTCACTTATCTCCAAATTCATAACCTTCATTCATAACAAATTTCCCAATTATCCATTCAAAACCCAGATGAATTCTATAGATTTATCACAATTTCCCAAACCTTGAAACCCGAAAATCCAAATCAATAGCAAATAGAACACAAACCCATCAAAGCATAAACACACCTTTTGGATAATTTATATATGTATAAAAAAGCTTCCATATATATGTGAAATTTCTCAACAATAGCTCTTCCAACTCTAACCAATAGTTACAAATGCACCATATACATGACACACAAAACAATTAATCTTAATTTTCTTATTAGCATTGATTTATATCAAAACAGAACCCACTCAGGACTTTCATCAAACAGGTGGTGAGCGTGTTCAATTTCAGTACAAAATATTGGGAACACAAGCATAAAACAAAGAATTAGTTGCCAAGATTATTCGTATAATTTCTTCAAATAGAAAAATAAAAAGAGGAAACAAACAATCAACCCTATTCCCTTGAAACCCAAAAATCCAAATCAATAGCAAATAGAACACAAACCCATCATATACGGTATCCACTAAGAATAAAAAACAAGGGAACAATAAATTATAGCAAATTAGAAACCCAGAAATATGATATCCAGAAACAATAAACAGGGGAAAATCATATATGGTATCCACCTAGAAACCCATTTTTCTAAACTCAAAAAATAGCAAATTAGAAATATGATTTCAAATGATTGAAGTTGGCATATCTGTGATCGTTTGCAGAAACCCAGAAATATGAAACCCAGAAACAATAAACAGGGGAACATCATATATGGTATCCACCCAGAAACCCATTTTTCTAAACTCAAAAAAATAGCAAATTAGAAATATGATTTCAAATGATTGAAGTTGGCATACCAGTTTGATTTCAGCTTTTGTGAGAGAAATCCAGGATTGTTAATCTTCCAGAGAGAGATCTGTGATCATTTGCAGATCACCCTTTGTAGCAGAAAGAGAAAAAGAGAAGAGAGTAATTGTTCATAGAGAGAATGAGAGAAAAAAGGAAGCCACGGAGAGAATGAAAGAAAAAAAAAGCAATGGAGAGAAAAAAAGAAGCAACGGCAATGGAGATAATGAGAGATTGAGAGGAAAAAAAAAGGCAATGGAAGAGAAGGAGAGAAAAAAAAAAAAAATCCGGAAGAGAAGAGAGAAAGAATTAATATAATAGTACTATTGGTAATATTTTAATCCAACAAATTTTATAGCTAATGTACAGTAGCCCATCTAACTACATATAATATATTCTTAACAATATAAATACTTTTATAGTGAGTATTTTGTAAAGTAAATTGTTAAAATGAATAAAATTATTTTTTAAATTATTAAAAATTATAATTTTTAACTCTCTCGCTATAAGTGCTCTTGCTCAAAAAGAACATTGTGGTCACCCTATACCAATTCTAATTCGGTGGCGCCTCGAAAGCTGTTCCGAAACGTCAAAAAACTCTGTCTAACTCTCTTTATACTTTTCAGTCTATTCTCCTTTTTACCTTCAGCGTGTTTGTAGTACAACAATTTTCCAAAAGCAAAAGACTTTTGTCGGTGGAAATGACTAGCTCATAATTGAACATTTGACAAAACCGAGAGAAAAAAACTGAGAAACTTTTTGTAATCCAGAGCACCCAGTTTTGTTTGAAGCTCAAAAATTGAGCTTTTGCCTTGCTCAGTTGCTGCCTACCAGAACAGTCTTTTGCTTTTGAAAATTGGTGCTAAGCGTGTCCGTTTTTGACTGGCTGAGAGAGGAAATTATTCTTTTCTGAGTGAGAGACTGAGTGGGAGAGACGAAGACTGAAAATGGTGTTTAAGCGTGTCTTTTTTCGGTGACTAACTGCGTTGGGTAAGAAATTTTTAATGATATTGTTTAAGTTTTATAGAAATATGTGTAGGTAAAAAAATATATGAAAATATGTATTGTAATATTTAAACAACTTTTATTGTTTAAATACTGTAACTAAATGAGTCTAATATTGGCCAATGGCATATTGTTCCATTCCTTTTTGTGCATCTTTTAGTTATAAAGTGTTACTATCTTTCTCAAAAAAGTGTTACTACTATTGTGATTATAATTTTTCTTTTAACGATTTCCATGTTAATTAATTAGATAGAAATCTATTTTATGCATTTACTATCCAGATCAAATATAATGATATTTTCTTCAAATTCAGTTATTTTCATGCATGCACGGGTTAGGAACCAATAAAACATGAA
Organism: Quercus glauca; assembly: GCA_023736055.1. Classification (NCBI taxonomy): domain Eukaryota; kingdom Viridiplantae; phylum Streptophyta; class Magnoliopsida; order Fagales; family Fagaceae; genus Quercus; species Quercus glauca. Next base: position 18,531,359 of record CM043325.1, on the reverse strand, counting down.
AATTGTTAACGAAGTCACTCTATATATTACTAATTTACTATATAGTTGTTCAAGAACCATTTAACAACACAGGAGGTGGAGTAATCAACAACAATGGATGAAAGTTTGGACTAAAATCTAACTTTAAACAAGAGTTATGTCTTATTTCCTTAACTATGTAAAACTAAATAGAATGAGTTACGAAACCGCGTCATTCATGTTAAAAGTTTCTTATCAATTGCCTTGGCCTTGCGAGACAAGCTCAGGACTAGTAGTGACGCATGCAGCTGGTCTATAAAAAGGGATGTAAATGCAATAGAGCGAAACATGCAGAGAGTGAAATTAAGCTGTGTGAAAAAAATAAATAAATAAATAAATAAAACAGTGACTTGTTCCGAGCGGAGATCTCATTGCGATTTTGGTTTCACTGAGTTTTCTAGAGAGGTATAATTATATTTTTCATATTTATTGTGAACTTAAGTTTTGAACATAAACTTAGGGCATTACATTCCCTATTTTATTATAGTAGATTGATTCTCTATGTTATAAGGTTTTCCACATAATGTGTTCTTGTGTGTGATTAACTTAATTAGTGCTTGCGTGATTTTTTTTTTTTTTTTGGCTTCGGGTTATGTTTAAATTTTATTCACGCATAGATGGAGATTTATCCTATCAAATTTATGACAGATATCCTCTTTGTGAAGTGGCTAAAAATTTTCATAATTAACCATATTGCATAAACAAATTAACAAAACCAAGAAATACTTGGTGTCCGAACTCCTACATTGCGGCCCTCAAGCCATAAAAAAATTGTGTCATATTCATTGACCACATTGTTCTCATTTTTACAGGATTTGGAAGAGGTGATTGGTAGATACCTGTACTTTCAAACCATGTTTTCTCTCAAAGAGTTGCTTCCATCATTGCTCTCAGCTGCTTTTGTGGTGCTAGTAAGTTCCGTAGTAAAAGAACTCATACCTCCTGTAATCCGCGATTATCTCTTCGCCATCTTTAGGCGTCGATTCACTTTCATTATTAAAGAGAAATGAGATCTCGATAGAAATGAAATCTTTGAAGCTGCCACAACCTACCTACGTACCAAGGTTACTAGTGATTCAACAAAATGTCTCGAAGCAAGCAAAACCATTAGGCAAAAGAAAACAACCTTTGATATTGCAATGGGTCAAGAGGTTCTTGATCGCTTTGGAAACATTGAGCTCAAATGGAAGCTTATGGAAAAAGGAGATCTCACTAAGCAAAATCGTCAGGTATTTTTTGAGCTTTCCTTTGAGAAAAAATTCGAAGAGATTGTGCGAGAGTCTTATTTTCCTGAAATAATAAGACGTTCTGAGACTACAAAAAAAAGAAGAAGAGATGGTAAAGCTTTATAGCCGTGAATCTGGCTGTCTTGATGGTTGTGCATGGAGGTCTGTTAATCTTGAACATCCAGCTACATTTGAGAAGCTGGCAATGGAACCAGAGCTGAAGAAGATGGTCAAGGATGATTTGGACAGGTTTGTTAGAAGGAAGGAGTTGTATAAGAAAGTTGGCAAGGCATGGAAGCGAGGGTATTTGATTTATGGCCCTCCGGGTACCGGTAAATCAAGCTTGATTGCTGTCATGGCTAATTATCTCAAGTATAATATCTATGATTTGAACCTTTCCGGTAGGTTGTCTGATTTGCAGTTGAGAAAAATTTTGCTTTCTACATCTAATCGTTCAATACTGGTAATTGAGGATATAGATCGCGCTGCTGCAGAGTTGAATGATCGAGAGCGACGTGATGAGTTGGTTAGCATTTTTTATTCTTATAAAAACTAGTTTACAACTACTCCAATATATTTATTGGCTCCATACATATCCCAACAATACACACTTATTCAATTAAATTCATGTAAGAATCACATTGTCTAATAATTATACACTTTGGTCAGTTTTTGTGTGATTCTTACATGGATTTAATTGAATGATGTATAAAATTAAAAAAAATAAAATAAAATAAAATAAAAAGAGTTCTTACATTGAATGTTTATTAGATCGAAATGGACTATAAATGATTTCACTGAGTTTCAATTATAACCTTTTTTTTAATAGGAAAAAGTGTTATAATTGAAATTTCTCTTAATCAATTGAATAGATTTTTTTGGAATATAATGCAAATATAAGTAGCACTTTACTTTTGACAATATCTATATCCAGCTATATAATTTATTGCCACTCATTTTACTTTGTTGATTTAGGTATCAGTTTTAGGACCTATTATTCATTTTTCAATGACAAAATAAGTATGCGAGTTTGTTTTTGTTAGATTTGACTATAATTTTTATGAGATATTTAGTTCAATGAGTCTAGTTACTTTCTGCCCTGGAAGAAAAATTTTCCTACCATTAGATACATGTACCATCCAGTTTGAGTTTGAGAATTAGTATGTTTCCACACGCACACACACACAAAAGGTAAAAAAATTGCCTTCTAATTATCTCTCTTAAATCTCATGGAAATTAGAGTTAGTGTATTGACTATGTCAACAACCATGACCACTATGACACTACCGATGCAATGACATTATCTTATGATTTCATCTACCAATATTTACGTTCATGTTATTTTTTCAGTTCACACTATCGGGTTTATTGAACATCATAGATGGATTATGGTCGAGCTGTGGAGATGAGCGAATTATTGTGTTCACCACCAATCATAATGATCGGCTTGATCCTGCTTTGTTGCGCCCAGGGCGCATGGACTTGCACGTGCACATGTCATACTGCACCATGGATGGGTTCAAGCTGTTGACTTCTAATTATCTGGATATCAATGGTGACCACCAACTCTATAGAGAGATTGAAGGATTGTTGGAGAATGTAGAGGTTACCCCAGCTGAAATTGCAGAGGAACTTTTGAAGAGTAGTGGTAATTGTGATGATGTTGTTCTCGCAGGACTCGTCAAATTTTTCAAGCAAAAGAAACTTGAGAAAGCAAAGGTTGCAAAGGTAAAGGAACTTTTGAACAGTGGTGATACAGATTTTGATGTTAAAGGATTTGTGAAATTTCTCAAGCAGAAAAAACTTGAGAATGCAAAGGCTGCAGAGGCATGGCAACTTTTCTGTGATGATATTGATGTTGATGTTGATGAAGGACTTGTCAAACTTTTAAAGCGAAAATATTTTGACTATTCACGATTTAGGTAATTTCAAAAGAGATGGTTCGTGTTCTCAAGGAATTAGTAATGTTCCCAAGCCATTCTAGAACTTGTCAAATCGCATTTAAGCTTTTCATCTGGGTGACCATGAGTGACTCCCTGCTGGTGGTGATCCTTATTTGTTCCTCTCCTCATTTCTGAGTTTTTGTTCTTTTTGTGAAATAATATGTATTGTATCAATGTGCGGGTGTGCACCGCTGTGAATCTGATTAGGTACTTAAGCAAATTGTGAGACCATGTGTGTGAGATGTTGGTGATTTAGAAAAGAATTACTTGTTTGTTGAATGGATATTTTGCATTACTTTTTTATATTTTGCATATAAAAAAGTCTTTGGAGGTTATTTTATGTTCTATGAAAAAAACTACAAAAGTCAAAGATGTATGTCAGTGTTACTTATTTGATTACAGTACTGTGAGAGAATAGGAACTGATCGCATAATATGTTGTAATATGACTCTCACCCTTTCACTTCTCCCTTCTTTTGTCTTCTATTTGTTTGAGGATCCTGAAGTTTAAAAAAAATGGAGGGTTTTTTTTTTTTTTTTTTAATAAAATAACTTAATTTCTTTCATGTTTACACTAGCATTACTCAAATATGTAAAGTAAGATTAGAAATCAAGTTCTTTTTGTCTGTAGACTTTACAGTATCAATGGATGTCATGTCAAAAAGGGTTACACATGCCACGTCTTTTTCAATGTTCCATTTGGATTATACTTTTTGGAAGTGCACTTCACTAATGAAATGTAGACCTTCAATTCCTAGAGCTCATATTGGGAACAAGGGAGACAACCAAATGCGAATGTTAATCTAATATTGTTACTGAAAACAAAGCAATCGATGAAGGATAACATTAATGGGGGCAATATACCTCTCCTGTTGCCATGCTCGATCAACGCATGTTGAAATTGATTTTCACTTTAGTTTGAGTTATGATAGCCAATAAATCTCTTATCATCTTTTTCTTTTCTTCTTTTCTTGGGTTCAGTTGGGATCAATTAGCAAACATTTTTTTCCAAGTGCTTATCTTTGTCCAGATTTGTTCTTTTACAAACCAAGATCAATGTTGTTCCAATACAGTTGTCTTGAAGGATAATGACTATTAAATAATGCAAACTAATAAGAAATTGCAACCATGATAGCTCTTGTGGTCGCTATTGGCTTTTGTATAGATTAGATGCCTAGAATAGATATAGATGTTGCTATAGTATTTGTTGAAATTCTAGAGACAATGAATGCAATAGTGTTTTGAAAAGAAAGGTGAATGATCTCCAAAGTACATTAGAGTGGAGAATGTATTAATTTATTTGTAAATATTCATTAAAAAAAATGAGGTTAATTATTTGTAATATGAAGTCGTATATATTTGTAGCAAAACTAAATATAGATTTTGCCTTCGAACCTGTTAAACTGACAAAGGTTAGAATCCTTTGCATATAGTTTTCCTATTGTTTTAAATTTTCAAAAAAAATATATATATATATATATATATATATATATATATTGTCTTCATTTTTATTACCTACACTTCTTTCTCTTTTAGTTTATTCTTGCTGGGCTAATTAGGCTCTTATGAAATTTGATTAACTTTAAACTCATATTTCATGTTTATTAGAATTTAGAGGTGTGTGTTTAAAAAGAATAGATGGATTCTAGAATGATGTTTAGGTAATGTTTTGAAAATCTGATGAGCATGAAATACATACAATAAAGTTCTCACATATCTAAATATTTAGCTTTACTTTTATGTTATTTTGTGACTGATTATATAATATGTTTGTGTTGCAGGTAACAAGGGTTTTACATGCAAAGTGGAGCTAAGCCAATTAAATCAAGCCAACTTACATCTAGCCAGGCATGAATTCAAGAAAAGACCAACCCAATTAAATTTAAGTCCAATTGGAACAAGGAATCAAAGGAAATTTGCACCAAATCCAAGTCCAATTCGGATTAGGATTCCAGCCTGCACATCAGTTAGTATTTTCGGCATAACTTTCGGCTCAAATATCCAATCGAGATGATTCAAGTTGGGCTGGAAAGTTAACTTAAAGGGCTACAACTTTGTAGTTTACCAAGAGCCCGAATTCTGACGTTAAATGGGCCGAAATCGTCGGTTAAGTGAAGCCTAAAAATCTGGGATTTTCTCCAAACGGGAATTCAACTTGTAATAGGATTCCTTGACCTATTTAAAGGCCTTTTAGGGCAAAATTTAGAGAGGCTAGTGCTAGGGCTGAGATGCAAAACAGAAAATTGGAGCAAGAGGTAGTGCCACATGTGGCTTCTCTGTAGCTTTTCTCCATGATAGCACTGTGACTATTTCTTTCTCTATTTTATTTGTCTAGTTTAATGTTTAGTATTTTATTCTTTTATTTTATTTCAATTACCATGAGTAGCTAAATTTATAATTAGGGTTGAGGATGAAACTTTGTTAAAGATTATCAGTAATATTTATGTGATTTGATTTTTCCCACAATAGCTGTACTTTAATGATTTAAATTGTTCTTACTTCATATCAATTGACTAAGATGAGATTCTAGATATGAGTTCAATCATTTTTTTCTCATGATTTAGGATTTTTCTTATTTAATTGAATGCTTGGTTTATTAATTCTTGATTATAAAATTGGATATCGTTTGTGATTTGTCTGTCAATGAATACAATTTATGATTTGATTTTTAGAATTGGATATATCTTGTGATTTGTTTGGCTATGGATACAATTGATGATTTGATTTTATACTGAAGAAGCGAAGAAGAACATACTTTAGATTTTTAAACATAAGTTTTAATGATGATATTTTCCATGGTAGCAAGATTGATTTCTAGATTATCATGTAGTGAGTTGGGAAAAATTAATGATCATAAATATATGCTGATATGATTTACAAGGCGGATTCCAAAACCTTAATTCCATTCCCTTGATTGTTTACATTGCTTTATATTATATCTTTGCTTAGTTTAATTATTTTCTTAATATTTTTAATTGCAAACAACCAATTTTTATTAAACTAGATTAGGATTAATTTGGTTAAGGTTTAATTAATTTTCCTACGTTCATTCAAGTCCCTGTGGGTTCAACCTCGTTCTTGTCAAACTATACTTCGGTATGGTTCGTACACTTGCGAGTATTTTAAAATTTCACAACAAAATCCTTTATTTTTTATGATGGCATAATAATGTTTTGGGTCTAACCATGGTGGATAGGATGTTTAATCCTAAGGAGTCACAATTATCAGACCTTGCAAGTATCAAACTGGCCTAAGTTCAACTTTTGGCCTTTTTCTAAAAGCCTTTCTAAGTATTTAGATTTATCTAGATTAATTTGTCTTTAATGCAATCACACGTTTGTTTTATTTCTATTATTATAAATATATGTGATTTTAAATTTATGTTTTGTTAACACGAGCTGGCCAGCAGCTGTTAATGAACCAGCTTTAGGCCCCACTTGCATAGGAAATTGGTGGAGATTCACTTTTTAGATGCAATTTATTTTAGCTGTGAAGCTTGGTTTCTTTAATAAATATATGACAAAAATGCCTCTTTAAAACACTTTTAACACATTTCCCTCTATTTCACTTTTTATTTCCTACCCAATTTAACTTTATCAATATTTTACTCATCATCTCCTTTCACTTTACCAATATCAAACTCATTTTTTTTCACTTTACCATTATCAAACCCACTTAAAAAAAAAAAAAAAAAAAAAAAAAAAAAAAAAAAAAAAAGAAAGATGAAGAAAAGTTTAAATGTTCAATGAAGGATTCAGCAATTATTTTGCAAGGTAGAATGATTGTATTTTATTAAATTCATATTTATTTTTTAAAATATATTTGAATATGAGGTTAATCTTTATGTTTAATACATGTTGTATATTATAACACCAATAGATGAGAATTTAGTTGTAAGTGAGACTCATCAAGTTGTTAAAAGAAATTGTTGTGTACTCTTGAAAGTTCTATCTGTAAAAAATAAAAATAAAATGAAAAAATAAAAGGTTGTAGACCAATATTATAGGTACAACGAAACATGAAATCCCAAGTACTATATAACCCAAGTAACATATAAGAATATGTGCTCTAAAATTTAAAATATACACAGACTTACCTCCTAGCATGACTATGTCCACAAATAATATAAAAGACTCAAATAATAATAATAATATGCAGAATTATTTAACATGAAATTCATTGTGCCTGTGATGTTGGAAAATGCATGGGACAAATAATTTCTTGAAATGCTTGCTCAAATTAGGTAAAGTAGAGCACTTGTAATTCATATGCAAAAAAAAAAAGGGGAGGGGGGTGGGGGGGGGGGGGGGGGGTGGAGCTTTGGTAAAAGATATAATTGGAAAACTAAGAAAAGGGCAAAAGAAAACGTGAAAATTATTTCTGTTCTTTCATATTGTAGGGTCACGTTTTATAGCTCAAGCCCAAAAGGTACGGGATATTGGCCCAATGAGCCTAGTACAATAAATTTATAGATAGTGGGTCAAAGAATTAGACCCTTTATGAATTTGACAACGGCTAGTATAGGTTTAAAAGATAATCCAGCAAGAATCAAGGCATATAGGATTGGATGAATTCATTGTCCAAGGAGACAAATTATGATATAAATCAATAGAACTGATTACAAATACAATTTTGATTGCTATAGTAGTCTTTCTTTACTTTTCCGATCCCCTTTTCATAGAGGATCTCTCCTATTATATATCTCCTCTTGGATCATCTTGATCCTACACTTTTTAATTATTTAAGCCCTTACTTGAGTGCCTGTCACATCAGACATCTTCTTTGGCTTTTTGTGAGTGGTGGTAGCTAAGGCAGCACTGTTCAGGGGTCTTCTCCATATAAATGCGGCCAGAAAAGTAGATGCAGTTCATTTAATGCGGTGGTAGCAGCTTTTCCTTATATATTTTTGAGTTCTTATCGCTCTTATGCGTGTATGATGCACGTGCTTATCGCAGGAGCCTTTTGGAGGGTCACTTAGATCGTTGGAATACAGATTTGAAATGTATTCATCACGTCCAAGGAGGAGTTCCTCCTCGAACCACCCCACATCCATTCCTTTCTTATGAGACTTTAAACTTAGAACCCCTCACGATTATTTGCCCCTCCTCAAACATACCCATGTCCTCGGATAAGGCCCAAAGCCCATGTCCTCGGATAAGGCCCAATATATCATTTTGGGCCTTTATCCCTACAATAGCCCCTTAAAACTTTGGTTTTTCCCTCGCATCCGAAGAGAAAAAGTGGAGTTTTGATTTGCTAAGAGTTAGGAACATCAAATCTCTGAGTTTACACGTGTGGGAGTACGGTTTTATGTGCCTCATAATTGCTACTGATGCTTCGGAGCCCGCGAGGTGTCATTAATTACTCCAGGCGGCGTTATGTCCCTCGCATCTGACGATGAGACGCAGATCGAACAGTTAACCTTTCTCTTAGAATTTCGAGCAGGATAACTCCCACTCATTTTTGCCTTCTATATAAAGCCTTGAGGGAAATCATTTTCCCTTCATTTTACGAACTCTCAAGCTCTCTAGCAATCTTAAGCATTCAAACTCACAAAGCCTGCTAAATCATTAAGCTTTCCACACCTTTTTTTTCCAAGAAATCGAGTTTTTCTAAAGGTTTCAGGGATCATCATATATCTTAGTTCACGTAAGTTTTAATTTCTTTAAACCTTTCTTTTTCTCCTTGGCCTTCCCCTTTTTTATTTCTCCACTTATCAGTTTTGGTAGCTCCCTTTTAGTTTGTTGAGATGGGTAGATTTAGCCACTTAGTGGACTTCCCTACCAAAATAAAGGCCTTTAAGGAAACATATCACATACCACAGGAAGTCACCCTGCGATACTGTTCCCCAGAACAAATAGTAACAAACCGAGAAGAGGGAGAAGTCGTCATCCCCATGATAGCTTTTATAGAAGGGGGAATGACCTGCCTAATGGGTAGGATAATATGAGATTACCTCCTCAACCATAGGTTATGCCCCCACCACTGCGCGCCGAACCTATTCAGGGTCTTGGGTAGCGTTGATGCTCTTAACAAGCATTTGGGTCTACAGCTCACTTGGCATGATGTGGTTCACATGTACGACTGTCATTCCCAAAAAATCGAGAGATACTATCTGAAATCTCGGTCAGATGTGGTAAAATTAATATCGTGTTTACCCAAATCCAACAAGGGTATGAAAAATGATTACCTTATAGTTTCGGGAGCGTGGCATGATGGCCTTCACTGCCTCGTCGGAGCGGGAAAGCCTGGTGGGGTGCCTTAGAATTAGGTTTCTTAGTAATAGATTTAGACACTTTAACCCTAACCCTGTCTTGCTCCTCTTTGTTTTACTTTCTTTTAATAATGGGTCCTAATTTTCAACTGTGTTATTCCTCGACTGTTTTCACAAATAAGAGGCAAGTAGCTCCTAGGCTTAGCTTAACCAACATTGAAGCCCTCAACTACTTGCTGAGATCCGAGATCTTCGTAAGTGAAGATAGGCAACTGCGGGCTGTTCATTTGATTTTGGACTTTCAGCCCATTTCAGAGATATTCGAAGAGGTCGGCCATGCCATAAGAGCGGGTAACACACGGATAGCTCGGATCGACGTATCTTGACCCAACATTTTAGCCCCAGACGACCTTTCACCAATAGCACACCCATTCTCACAGGGCGTTCCTCTGGTCGTCCAACTAATTCAACAAGTTCCTCTTAAAGCAGCAGCAGTCGGAGAAGGGATTGACTCAAATTCCTCGCTCAAAGAAGAAATTGATAAGTTTCATTTCGAAGAGGAAGAGCCTTAGGGGGTGCAAGTGATTTCCGTCTTGGACGCCGAGGACGAACTTGACAGGCATTCAAGTGTTCATGCCCCAGTTCTTATGGTTACCCGTCCAAACGACACGTCAGAAGAGGAGGAAGACGGGATGGCTTTGAACAAAGGAAAAAAAAGTCTAAGGGAACTTATGGCTACGAGAAATAAAGTGTCAACATCAAAAGTGACCAACAAGTCCCAAGTCCCAGCTAATCTTCCCCCTACCCCTCCTCAAATTCCCACTAACCTCGGGCTGAAGCCAGTTCCTGAATTGAAGAAGAAAAGGCCAAATGAGGCGCTTGAGGAAGGCGAGGTGGGCCCTCAAAAAGGGATTAAACAACAAAAAGTGGCCAAAAACCACCGAGACAAGAGGTCCACTTCCGTTGACAGCTGGGAGGACTCTCTAGGGGCCGACGTGCACCGACAACTGCGCACTTGGTCCCCCAAGTTGGAGGTGGATGGTGCTTCCATCCCTTGGGACGCTTCAGTCTGAAATTTTCAAGGGGGGCACTCGAGTCACATTGCTGAAGCCCTGGAGCAGCCATTTCTTTTGCCAAAAGATATGGATGCTTACAGGTGCTTTAAACAGCCTAACCTCTTCTTGTCCCTTAAGAGGGATCTTGCCATGGTAAGTGGTTTGACACATTCTTCTAATTAAATACTTAGTTGCTTTTATTCATTCTTTCTCCTTCTCTTATATGGAACCCTTTTGTTCATATTATGCAGATTATCCAACAGGTTTTCATGGCCGAGGAATGGGTCAAGGATGCCCGCAATGAAGTTAAGGCAGAGGCCCAATCTCGCGTCGAGATTGAGAAGGTATTGGGGGCTCTCAAGCAGGATCAAGCTAAACTGTCCGAGAAACTAAGGAAGCGGTCCAGGCCAAGGACAGTGCCAAGGCGAGCCTAAAGACTGCGGAAAGGCAGGCCGAGGACCAGCACCAAAAGCTATATGTGACTGAGATAAACTTGGCCACCGAAAAGCAGTTGGTTAAAGATCTTAAGGCTGAACTTCAAAAGGTCAAACAGGCAACTCGACTGGCTAAAAAGGCAGTGAAGGCTAAGAAGACATCATTTTATTTACTCGGTGTGGAAGAGACGCAAATAAGGCTTGTCGAGGAGCTTTTAAGGGTATGCCAGGATTATTGCGGTGTATTGTGGGGTAAGGCCTTTAACGCTGAAGGAGTCCTTGCGGACTCTGTTTTGAGGCAACCTAGGAGTTTATATTATCACCTAGAAATTCATGAACTCCTAGGTTCTGGCTCTTCTCCCCCTGAACATGCTCTAGAGGCATCCGAGCAGCCCTTGACCAGCCAAGCTACTCTTGCTCTCCCTGAGGCTTCGAAGGGATCTGGCCAAGCTGGTGATCAGGGCCAGGGAGCTAAGAGGGCCCAGGATAAGGGTAAGGGCCAAGAAAAGAAGAAACCCCCCACTAAAGCCAAGGATAAAGCCAAGGATGCTGTCATCTCCCAGCCGAGCCAGGCTGTTAACCCTCCTGCCCTCAAGGCCAAGACCTAGCCATTAGGAATTTTTTGTGTAGTAGTTTTTTTTTTTTTTTTTTTCTTGCACTGTTTTCATGGAATGTAGTGTATTCTCTCTTTTTAATTAATGAATGTACTTTTCTTGCTACCTCTTGTGTCTTTACTTCATATGCTTTCAAGCTTACTGTTATTGTAAACGATCTTGAACTATTGTCACTTTAGTTTCAATAAAAACCAACAACAATACCCTACTACCAGTGCAAGTAATTTCAACTAAGTACCAATGAAGGCTGAATCTAATAAAGATAAATAGTGAACTCAGTAAAGAATAAAAGGGGGAGATATCCTTCACACTGCTCAATACTTGAATAAATAATTAAGGACTTTACCTTACTCAGAGTTATCAATCTAAGGATTTAGTCATGGTCTTAGACCTGTTTTGACACTTAGTAGGAAACAAATAGATATTATCGGGTGTTAATTTCCCCCAGGTATGTGGTATGAGGAACCATACACAATTAAGGTTCTGTTTAAACACTTATAAATATGCCGTTGAGTGTTAATTTCACCCAAGTATGTGGTCCGAGAGACCTGACATAACTTAGGGTCTGTTTAACACTTAGAAAGATGCCATTGAGTGTTAATTTCACCCTTTAACACTTAAAAAGATGCCATTGAGTGTTAATTTCACCCAAGTATGTGGTCTGAGAGACCTAACATGACTTAGGATCTATTTAACACTTATAAAGATGCCATTGAGTGTTAATTTCACCCAAGTATGTGGTCCGAGAGACCTGACATAACTTAGGGTCCGTTTAACACTTATAAAGATGCCATTGAGTGTTAATTTCACTCAAGTATGTGGTCCGAGAGACCTGAAATAATTTAAGATATGTTTGACACTTATAAAGATGCCATTGAGTGTTAATTTCACCCAAGTATGTGGTCCGAGAGACCTGACATAACTTAGGGTCCGTTTAACATTTATAAAGATGCCATTGAGTGTTAATTTCACCCAAGTATGTGGTCCGAGAGACCTGACATAACTTAGGGTCTGTTTAACACTTAGAAAGATGCCATTGAGTGTTAATTTCACCAAAGTATGTGGTCCGAGAGACCTAACATGACTTAGGATCTATTTAACACTTATAAAGATGCCATTGAGTGTTAATTTCACCCAAGTATGTGGTCCGAGAGACCTGACATAACTTAGGGTCTGTTGAACACTTATAAAGATGCCATTGCGTGTTAATTTCACCCAAGTATGTGGTTCGACATACCTGACATAACTTAGGATCTGTTCAACACTTATAAAGATGCCATTGAGTGTTAATTTCACCCAAGTATGTGGTCTGAGAGACCTGACATAACTTAGGATCTGTTCAACACTTATAAAGATGCCATTGAGTGTTAATTTCACCCAAGTTTGTGGTCCGAGAGACCTGACATGACTTAGAATTTGTTCAACACTTATAAAGATGCCATTGAGTGTTAATTTTACCCAAGTATGTGGTCCGAGAGACCTGACATGACTTAGGATCTGTTCAACACTTATAAAGATTAACTAATAAGAAGTATAGTGCCTTTTTAAATAATAAAAGAACATATCGACAAAGGAAATTTTCATTAATAATAATACCTTTTCAATTTGTTTAAATTCCATGGGCGCATTATTACATGTTCATCTAAGTCTTCTAGAAAATATGCTCCTATGCCAGCCACCGAAGTGATGCAGTATGGTCCTTCCCAATTGGGCCCTAACTTTCCCAATGCTGGATTCTTTGCAGTACCCAGAACCTTTCTCAGTACCAAATCTCCGGGCGCTAATGGTCTTAACTTCACATTGGTATCGTACCCTTGCTTGAGCTTGTGTTGATAATACGCCAATTGGACCATTGCATTCTCTCTTTTTTCTTCCATGAAGTCTAAACTCTTTTCAAGCAATCCATTGTTATCATCCGGGTTAAAAGAACTTATCCTCAGCATCGGGAATCCAGTCTCTAAGGGAATGACAACCTCCGCCCCATAAGTCATTGAATAAGGGGTTTCCCCTGTTGATCTACGGGGTGTAGTTTTGTACGTCCAAAGGACATGTGACAGCTCTTCTACCCATTTTCCTTTCACATCATCTAGTCTCTTCTTGAGTCTGTTCACTATGGTTTTGTTTACAGCCTCAGCTTGTCCATTTCCTTGAGGATAAACTATGGTGGAATACAGGTTCGTAATTCCAAGATCACAACAATATCTCCTAAAAGATTTTCTATCAAACTGAAGGCCGTTGTCTGAGATGAGGGTAAGAGGGACCCTGAACCGCATGACAATGTTTTTCTAAACAAACTTCTTGGCATCCACGTCCCTGATATTTGCTAGAGGCTCAGTTTCAATCCACTTGGTGAAGTAATCTGTGCCGACCAGCAAATATCTCTTGTTTCCTACTGCTTTGGGGAAAGGGCCAATAATATCTAAGCCCCATTGAGCAAAAGGCTAGGGGCTGGATAGAGGGTTAAGAATTCATCCTGGTTGATGTATATTTGGTGCAAACTTTTGGCATTGATCGCACTTCTTCACATATTCTTGCACTTCTTTTTGCATATTTGGCCACCAATTGCCATGAGTGATGGCTTTGTGAGATAAGGATTTGCCTCCTGTATGGCTTCCACAAATCCCTTCATGTAACTCTTCAAGGAGTAACTCGAATGCCTCGGGATGGATGCAGAGTAGATATGGTCTAGAAAAAGAACACTTGTACAATTTTTGATTCTCGGATAACCAGAAACGAGACGCTTTTCTCCGTACCTTGTCCGCTTCGGACTTATCTTCTAGTAAGATATCCTCTTTCAAGAATAGTACTATAGGATCTATCAGCTAAGCCCTACTCTGACTTGGTGAACTTGGACCACCCCTTCCCTTACCTCTGTGGGTCTGCACAAGTCTTCTATAAGAATAACCCAAGGTAAGCTTTGAGCCGAGGAGGTTGCAAGAGTGGCTAAGGAATCAGTATGTGTGTTTCCGCTTCTAAGGGCATGCAATAGGCTGAATGATTCAAATCTTGATTGTATATGCCTAACTTGACTTAAGTACCCTTGCATTCTTTCATCTTTTACTTACATCTCACCTTTCACTAGGCCAACGACTAGTCTTGAGTCTGAGAACATCTTTACTGCTTTTCCCCCCATTCTTTGAACCATACACATTCCTTCCAGTAAAACTTCATATTCAACTTCATTATTTGTAGCCGATAAACCCAGTCTTAGTGATTTTTCAATGATGATTTGTTCAGGAGAAACCAGAACTAGCCCCATTCCGGAACCCCTTTGATTTGCTGCTCCATCAACATACACTTTCCAGGATAAGGATTCTTGTAGGAAGATTGTGCCAACTGATTTTTCATCTATGTTTTGTGTCGCTACTACTTCTTCTAATGGGGGTTCAACGAACTTGGCTACCAGATCTACGAGGACTTGACCTTTGATAGAGGTACGAGACATGTATTTGTTGTCAAAGGCCCCTAAAATGGTACCCTATTTAGCAATCCTCCCCATGTAATTAGCACTTCGAAGTATGGATTTAATCAGAAGCTGAGTTAGAACAACAACTATGTGCGCTTGAAAATAATGAGGAAGCTTTCGTGTAGCATGCACAACCGCCAAAATGGCTTTTTCCAGTGGTAGATAACGAACCTCGGCCTCATGTAACAACTTGCTCACATAATAAACTGGTCGTTGTATGCCACCACTAACTCGTATCAACACCAAACTTATAGCATGAAGGGCCACAGCGATGTAAGCAAACAGGACTTCATCCACCTCAGGACTAGACATGATAGGTGGCCGAGATAGATACACTTTCAGTTGTTGGAAGGCCAAAGCACACTCCTCGGTCCACTCAAATCCCTTCCACTTATTCATCAAGAGGAAGAAAGGTCTGCACCTATCCACTGATCGAGAAATAAGCGGTCATTCCAGTAAGCTTCTAGACCTCCTTAGGATTCCGAGGTGGTTTGAGGTTGTTAATTGCCTTAATCTGGTCAGGGTTAACTTTAATTCCCCGATGAGTGACCATGTAGCCTAAGAATTTGCCTGACCCCACACCAAAGGTGCATTTGGAAGCGTTCAGGCGTAACTTATGTTTTCTCAGAACTTCGAAGATGTTTCTGAGGTTTCTCAAATGCTCAGAGACCACCTTACTCTTCACCACCATGTCATCTATGTAGACTTCAATACTTTTACCCAATTGTGGTTCGAACATTCTGGTCATCATTCTTTAGTACGTAGACCCAGCATTTTTCAAACCAAAAGACATTACTTTGTAGTGATAATTCCCAGTAGGGATAACGAAGGCTATTTTTTCTTGATCATCCAAAGCTAATGGTATCTGATGATAACATTGAAAGGCATCCGGTTGCATCCACTAGCTGATCTATCTGAGGCATAGGGAAAGGATCTTTTGGACACACTTTATTCAAGTCAGTGAAATCCACACACACTCGCCACTTTCTATTCTTCTTTTTTACCACCACGGTGTTGGCCAGGCATTTAGGGTAAAAAACCTCCTTAATAACCCTTGCCTGTTTGAGCTTCATTACCTCATTTTGTACAGCATTTGCGTGCTCTTTGGATGGGCGCCGAGGTGGTTGCTTCTTGGGGGTGACAAATGGGTTGACATTAAGATGGTGACAGATGAAGTTTGGGTCCACCCCTAGGGCCTCATAAGCGTCTCATGCAAATACATTAACATTTCTTCTCAGAAATTGTACCAGTTCTTCCTTCTCTTAAGGACGTAGCTGAGCCCTAACCTAAAAGAACTTCCCCAGATCATCACCAATGACAATCTTCTCTAAATCCTCACATTTTGCCTCCTCGGCTTGTCTCTCGACAGATAACATCGGAGTTTTTAACTGCTATAAACCCCTCTTAATAGAAGCCGAGGACTAAACATCGGGCTGGTGTAAGATGGCAGCCACTAGGCATTGCCCAGCCGTGGATTGACTTCCCAGGATTTCCTTAACGTGACCCTTCGATGGATATTTCACCTTCTGGTGCAGAGTAGAAGAGGCGGCTCCTAGGGCATGAAGCCAAGGTCTAGCCACAATGGCCGTGTAGGGTGAATAGGTGTTCACCACGATGAAATCTACCTCCACCACCTCTGACCCGGTCTGTACGGGTAGTCTAATTTGACCCCTCAGAATGCCAGTCTTTCCATCAAAACTTACCAGAGGGGAAACGTAGGGTGTTAGGTCATCAGGTCTCAAATTTAGCCCCTTGTACAGGTTGGGGTACATAATCTCAGTACCACTACCCTGGTCTACCAAAACTCTCTTCACATCGTAGCCCCCAATCCTGAGTGTGACTACCAAAGCATCATCGTAGGGTTGGATGGTTCTAATCTTATCCTGGTTCGAGAAGCCCAGAGTCGGCTGGATTTCTGTTCTAGCCCTCTTTAGCTCCGAATTAGCGTCCTCGATAGGTAGCCGAGTCACAGACATCACTTTGGAGGGATAGGAGCCGGTTCTTCCCAGAGCAATGAAGATAACGTTGATCATTCCCAAGTAAGGTCTTGAGGAATTGTCTTTTCAGGGTGCTGAATTATTCTGGCTCCCCTGGCCACTAGAGTGATGCAATAGTTGTTTTAACGTTCCTTCATGAACGAGTTGGTCCAGATAGTCCCATAGATTTCTACAATCTTCTGTGGTGTGTCCTTAGTCTTGGTGGTATTGGCAATAAAGGTTTTGATTGCACCTTATAGGGTTTCTAGCCATTCTATTCGGCCATTTGAAGAATGGCTCATGCTTGATCTTTTCCAAGACCTGCTGTACCGGCTTTCGAAATACAGCATTAACCGCCTGAGTATAGGCAGATATTGACTGTCCCGAAAAATCCCTTTGTGGCCGGTTATTGTATCGATCCGACCTGAAATCCCTCCTCTCCTGAGGGATAACCTTCTCCTTTCATTTCCCCTGCTGCTGGTCTTCGTCAACCCTTTTATACTTGTCAATCCGATCCATGAGTTGGCGCATACTGGTAACAGGCTTGCCGGTCAAAGATTTCCTTAAACCATGTTCAGATGGGAGGCTGAGCTTAAAAGAATTGATGGTCACATTGTCAAAGTCACCATCTATCTTGGTAAACATCTCCTAATATCTATTCGAGTATGTTTTCAGACTCTCTCCCTCTCGTATACTCAAAGACAGTAAGGAACCCAAAGGCCGAGGAACCTTGCTGCAAGAGACGAATCGGGAGCCAAATGCCTGGGTGAGCTCCTTAAAGGAATTTATGGATTCTGCCCTTAGGCCGTTGAACCATCTCATCGCACTGGGTCCCAGACTGGATGGGAAAACTTTGCACATCAAGGCTTCGTCCTTAGAATGGATAGCCATTCTCTGGTTGAAATAGCTCACATGCTCCATAGGGTCTGTTTTACCATTGTAGATGGTGAACGTTGGCTGATGGAAGCGCCGAGGGAGTTTTGCCCCTTCAATCTTACGCGTGAAGGGTAACTTGGAGATTTGGTTCAGGGCTCTGCTCATAGCGTCGTTTCCCACGCCTTTATGTGGTGGGCTTCTAAACCGCCGCTCATGATGGTGCTCATCTTCATAGGAGAAGGATTCACTGAGCGGGGTTCGAGACCTCCGCCTGTAATTAACGTCCCTTCCATCATCAGAAGAAACATCACAGTCAGGGGAAGCTCACCTCCTTCTTGCATGGCACAACTCCCTCTTCAACTAGTCAATCTCTAGTTGCATGCCCCTGTTACTCTTCGTATGGGAGATATGGCTTCCACCTCGAGGTTGACTCCTGTTAGTATGCGTGGTATGCACACTTCCTTCACGGTCACCTCTCTGTTTAAGGTTGACAAAAGAGTCACCATGTTGGGATCCCCTCGATTCTACTTGTTGTGGACCTGGTTCTGCCATAGTTGACCGTTGCCTTCACTATCACATAAGCTCTTCCCACAGACAGCGCCAATTGTAGGGTCACATTTTACAGCCCAAGCCCAAAAGGTATGGGATATTGGCCCAATGAGCCCAGTACAATAAATTTGTAGAGAGTGGATCAAAGAACTAGGCCCTTTATGAATTTGACAACGGCTGGTATAGGTTTAAAAGATGATTAAGCAAGAATCAAGGCATATAGGATTGGATGAATTCATTGTTCGAGGAGGCAAATTATGATATAAATCAATAGAACTGATGACAAATACAGTTTTGATTGCTACAGTAGTCTTTCTTTATTTTTTCGATCCCCTTTTAATGGAGGATCTCTTCTATTATATATCTTCTCTTGGATCATCTTGATCCTACACTTGTTAATCATTTAAACCCTTACTTGAGTACCTATCCCATCAGACATCTTCTTTGGCTTTCTGTGAGTGGTAGTAGCTAAGGCAGCACTGTTTAGGGGTCTTCTCCACATAAATGCGGCCAGAAAAGTAGATGCAATGCATTTAATACGATGGTAGCAACTTTTTCTTAGATATTTCTAAGTTCTTATCGCTCTTATATGTGTATGATGCAAGTCCTTATCATGGGAGCCTTCTGGAGGGTCACTCAGATCGTTGGAATACAGATTTGAAATGTATTCATCACATCCGAGAAGGAGTTCCTCCTCGGACCACCCCCCATCCGTTCCTTCCTTACGAGACTTTAAACTTAAAACCCCTCACAATTATTTGCCCCTCCTCGGACATGCCCATGTCCTCGAATAAGGCCCAAGGCTCAATATATCATTTTGGGCCTTTATCCCTACACATATTAACATGGAAAAACTAAGGGCATAAACAAATGTTGCAGGTGATAAAATCTAAGAAAAAATGGGAAGAATTGTAAATGTGGTGCTGTGAAATTATGTTGTTCTTCTTATTTTTATGCTAGAGCACATAGCATCTAGTCATTATCTTATTTTATTTGTATCATTTTTTTTCATTTATCCTAAAATATGATGTGAATTGTTTTAATCTTGTTTTAATATAGCACCAATGGATGAGAATTTAGTTATAAATGAGACTCATCAAGTTGGTAAAATGAATTGTTTTAACTTAAATGAATTACTTCAAGAATGAACTTTTATTTTATTTTATTTGTATCATTTTTTTTTCATTTATCCTAAAATATGATATTGAATATTGATTGTTTTAATCTTGTTTTAATGTAGCACAAATGGATGACAATTTAGTTGCAAGTGAGACTCATCAACTTGTTCCAATGAATTACTTTGACTTATATGAGCTACATCAAGAAGTTACTATTATTTTTATTTTATTTGTAATCCATATTTCATTTAACGTATAATATGATATTGATTTTTTTTTCTTGTTTTAATATAGTACAAATTGATGATAATTTAATTGCAAGTGAGATTCATGAAAGTGTTTCAAGGAATTGTGTTGGGTTAAATGAGTTTCCGAATAATGGAAAAAATAATAACATATGTGGAGGGAGAATAATTGATTGGAATGAATGTCCAATAGATGAAACGGGGGTTATTGAAGAATATGAGGATATAAATTTAATAGTAAATGAATTTGAGCCTTTTATTGGTCAATGTTTTCTTAGTGAAAAAGAAGCATTCATTTTCTATAAAAATTATGCAAATCAAAGTGGTTTTACAATTTGAAAAGGTCGTTCAGAGAAAAAAAAAATTGAGAAATAGGAAGATGTAGTTTCTTTTGTCATTGGGAAGGTAGACAACCACTAAAAATGGTGGATCCATCTAAGAAGCAACGAAATAGGAAGTCTTTAAATGTGAATGCAAAGCTCATCTAACCATTGTATTGCAAAAGTCAATGGATGTTTTTCCAAAAGAATGGCATTTTTGTTGTAGATCACAATAATGAATTGTTGTCCCCTTCAAGAGTACGATTTCTTTTAGCCAATCGAGTTATCACCGAAGATGATAAAAATTGCATTCTCTTATGCAAAGAAGTTGGACTTTCAGTTACAGAAATAATACATGTTATCTTGAGAAAAATGTGAAACATGGACATCTTCCATTTTTTCAACGGGATATTTGTAATTTTTATGTGAAAATGAGAAAGATACATGCTGTGAATGATGCCATGGATCTCTTACAATTTTGTAAAGTTGCTAAAGAAAGGAATTCTAAGTTTCAATATGCATTCACAACCAATGAAGAGAAAAGGTTAGAGCATATTTTTTGGTCGCTCCTTCATAGTTTTGATTGGTACCAAAAATATGACGATGTGGTTGTTTTTTATACTACTTACAAGGTAAATGCTTATGATATGCCTTTTAGTATTTTTGTTGGTGTCAATAATCATGGAAAGACGATTCTCATTGGTTGTGCACTTTTTTGAAATGAAACAACTAGTGCTTTTCGATGGTTAATGAAGGTTTATCTTATAAATTTGTACAACTATTTTTCCATTTTATTTATTTAATTAGTGTTATAATATTAGTACATATCATTGGAAATGTGTACATATTCTAATAAATTTTTGTTAAATTAGCAGAATTTTGCATGTTTAATAAAGAAACAACCTAAGGCAATTTTAACAGATCAAGATCCATAGATTACAAAGGCAATATCAAAAGAATTATTACTCACAAAACATGTCTTTTGTATATGGCATATTACCGCTAAATTTAGTGGTTGGTTTACATCCATTCTTTGTAATCAATATTTAAATTGGTGCACAGAGTTCTACAAGTTAGACTCATGTGAAGAATTTGAAGGTCAATGGACTCAAGTTATGGAAAAGTATGACATTCTTACTAGTAAGCATGCAATTGGTTTATATTAAATCAAGCACTCTTGGGTACCATGTTACCTTTGTGGACATTTTTTTGGTGGAATGACAACAACTGGAAGATCGGAAAGTATAAATGCCTTTATTAAACGGATTGTTAGTTCTCACATAAACTTGATCCAACTCATTAAACAAGTAAGTCCATACTTACCATTGATTTCTTTTGTTGTATAATTTTTTTTTTATTTGTTAATATTTGTAGTCTTATGTGTCATATAAAAGTTTTTAATTTATTTTATTATTTATAATCTTAGGTTGATCTTGCCATTGAAGATATTGAGCAAACGCAATCACATGATATAATGTTAGAGACATTTAGAGGTTCTTCTTTAAGAACATTATCACCGTTAAAAGACCAAGCACACAATGTTTTGACACCTTATACTTTCAAAAAATTTCAAAAGGAGTTTGAAAGAGCAACACAATATTCAGTTCATCAAGAAAACCGTATTGAATTTGTGCTACAATATTATAAAGATGAAAATAGTCAAAACCACAAGGTCTTATGAGATGGTGAGATGACTAATTGTAGTTGCAAGTATTTTGAATTTTGGGCTATACTTTGTCATCACATTCTTAGTGTATTCCTTCACAAAGATTGTTACCATATTTCACCATTGTATTTACCATCATATTAGTGTTGTGAAGCCTTATTAAGTGAAAAAGAATTGCTAGTGTTGGATGATGCAAATTTAGTAGGCAAGGAAAATGTGGTTGATGCCAATGTTAATGGTGTGATTGATGGAGATTGTTTCATTAATTTTCCTCCGCTATCAGACACAAAAGGTTGTCCAAAGAAAAAATGAATGAAAGACGGAAGAAAATTAGGAAAGCAAAAGAAGACTTGTGGGCTTTGCAAGCATGTTGGTCATAACATCTCTACATGTCTGGAGAAAGAGACTCGTACTCCTCAAATGGTGCCAAAAAAAAAAAAAAAAAAAAAAACATTTACTTCAAGTGAAATGGGATTGAATCCAATATTTTGTTTGAAATGTTAGGTAGAAGCTCTTGAACTTGTATAACAAAAATTGTGACAATATTATTTTTGACAATCTTATTCCATTGCTTCTTCCCTCACTATGACAATATTATGCCATTGTTAATTGATGCTTCTCTAGTCTTCTTCTTTTTTTTTTTTTTTTTTTTTTTTTTTTTTTTTGGGTGTTATATTTTCATTTTGACAATATTATGTCATTGTACTTAAATGTTTTGGTTAGCTAAGTACTCTTATTAATTTTGACCAGTTGTGATCATGATATTTTAAATTGTACTAATTATGATTAAATAATCTTGAAAAATGAGCAACAAAATTTTTTTAAAAAAAATTGTAAGACTAAAATTGCGAATTAACCCTTAAATTTTATATCAAATCAACAACAATGAAAGAAACAAGGGAATTTTAATAAATAAGAAAGCATGTATGATAAAATTACTATCTTCAAGGAATATATGCCCCTTGCACAAAATTGTCAAGGATAGAATGAAATTTTCAAGCTCTTAGTGTTCATGGCTTGTATTTGGTTTTAGATAACAAAGGCCATTCATTATGTGAAATGTAAAATTACTTTTTAAGCTTTGATTCCTATCACACTTTACAAAATTTAAATTACATTGAATAAGTACAAGTTTGTTCCTGATGATTGCTCTTTATCTTTAGGCTAAGACACTGATCGATTTTTTGAGTAGACAAGAATCGATCCCTAAATCTATTTATCATTAATAGATGAAGTTTAAAGATTAATTTTCCAACAAAGAAATTTGGACCTTAGATTACTACTATAAAAGATAATCTTATTTTTTAAGCTGGTGGAATTAGAAATTTCTCCCCCTTAACCCCCTAACATCGTCCATGGTCCACGTCTAATTCTATTAATTTTATAGAATCGCCCCTCTTCATATTAGAAAAAAAAATTAAATAAATACCCATTCAAGTATTAATGTCTTTTTTTTTTTTAATATTTAATTTTTCCTCATATATATATAATTCATTAATTTAATATTTTCTTTGTCTAACTGAATTTAGAACATCTAATGACTATTTTAAATATTATAAAATTTGTTGTGAAAATATTATTTTTATAATATTTTTGTTTTAAAAATATTAGCATTACTTTAAAAAAGAATAAGAACAAAAGAAACGGAACCTAGCAATAGCATCACTGAAAGGAAGGAAAAGATGTTAAAACCAAAAAACCTACAAGTTAGAAGACTCAACTCTCAAGACTTAAGATAAAGTTGTTTTAGGTGAGGCTTAAGTTTCGGTCAAAATTAAAGGGCATTTTGGTCCAATTGTAAAACGATTTGACTTTTCTCATTTAAACTGACACACGCCTAAATACTTATTCAGCCTTTTCCAACTCCCTAAAAAAAATATGAATGGTTTATTCTAATTTTTATCATATTAATTAGTGCTATACAGCACCACTTAACAACACCCTTAATATGTATGAGAAAATTTTTTATTCTCGTTCTCTAAATTTATCATACCCCATACTTGAAAACACGAATAAAAATACCATGAAATTATCTATATTAATTTTTTTATTAAAAAAACTCATAAATATTAAGGGTTTTAAAGTTATAAGAAATATGTAATTTTTAAGGCCAAATATCAGTTCAATAATAGTAATAATAGTAACAGGTATCAATTCAATCATTTATAGAATATAGGCGTAAATGCACTTTTCGTCCCTACATTTTGGGGTCATTTCTATTTTGGTCCCTACTTTTCTATTTTACCACTTTTAGTCCCTAATCCAATTAGCGCATGTTATTTTAGTCCTTTCCGTCAGCCAACAGACGGAAATAGCTGACGTGGCTAACAGAAGAATTAAAATATTATTAAAAAAGCCACATCAGATAAAATAATATAAAAAATTTATAACCTTCTTATTTTTTTTAAAAGAAAAGAAAAAAAATGAAATTAAATTTGTTTCTCTTTTTTTTTTTTTTTAAGAACATGAAATTAAATTTGTTTCTGGGCAAGCCACATCAATATTTTTTTTTTCTCTTTTCTTATATTTCCTTAGCAACAAAATTCATAAAATCAGTCAGAATTAGAAACACAAGGCATGCCCACAGATTTACAAAACACAAAAACGTTCACTCTGTCATTCTTTTAGATTCCCATCACAAACATAAACACCTTCAAGGATTCAAAATCCCCTCAACAAACCCAAAGTCCTTACACGCCCTAATCCAAATTTACGGACCCAAGCAAACCTGAAAAGCAAAAACCCCAAATTCAAGATTGCTTTCCTCTTCCTCACCAACTCCGACCTCCACTTCGCCTCTCTCTGGCAGCAGTTCCAAAATGCCCCTTCCAAAAACCTCTACTACGTGTATGTCCACGCCGATCCTTCCGTCAACGTCACCCACCCTAAGGGCACCGTCTTCGAATTCCGCTTCATTCCGGTGAAAAAAACCTACCGCGGCTCGCCAACGCTCATCTCCGCCACACGCCGTTTGCTCGCCACCCTGTCATCGACGATAAGGCCAACGCGTTCTTCTTCTTCTTTTTTCTATATCGAATCTCCTTGGAGTTCGAATCTGGGTTGATGGAGCCAGATCTGTCTCTGGGAGCCATTTGGGTTTGTAAAAGTTTTGGAGATTTGGATTTGTTTGGAACAAGTGAAAGGATCAGAAACGGTGTTTAAGGCAGGGGACGAAGTGAGGGTGTGGGTTTTTATGGAGGCAGGCTAGAGAGAGAGAGAGAGTGTGTGGGTTTGAGTTATTTGTTGCTGGGTTTGTGTTCTTGTAATCTGGGTTTATTTGTTGCTGGGTTGTGTTCTTGTAATCTGGGTTTGAGGTCTTTGTTGTTGGGTTAGTGTTTGATCTTCGTTTTGTTTTTTTTTGTTTTTTTTTTCTTCGTTTGTGTTGTTGTAATCTGGGTTTGAGCTGCGTTTGTGTTCTTGTAATCTGGGTTTGAGCTGGGTTTCTGTTCTTGTAATCTGGGTTTATTTGTTGCTGGGGTTGTGTTCTTGTAATCTGGGTTTGAGGTCTTTGTTGTTGGGTTGGTGTTTGATCTTCGTTTTGTTTTTTTTTTCTTCGTTTTGTTTTTTTTTTTCTTCGTTTGTGTTGTTGTAATCTGGGTTAGAGTTATTTGTTGCTGGGCTTGTGTTCTTGTAATCTGGGTTTGAGGTCTTTGTTGTTGGGTTGGATTGGGAAGAACAAGAAGAACAAGGTGGAGTGTTCTTATGAAAATTAATAAGAATAATTAATATTTTTTTTAAAATTAAATTAGATTTAAGGTTTTTTTTTTTAAATTTTAATAATATTTTAATCATTATATCAGCGCCACGTCAGCGCCACATCAGTCAATAAGATGTTCTGTTAGCCACGTCAGCTATTTCCGTCTGTCAACAGACGAAAAGGACTAAAATAACACGCGCTAATTGGATTAGGGACTAAAAGTGGTAAAATAGAAAAGTAGGAACCAAAATAGAAATGACCCCAAAATGTAAGGACGAAAAGTGCATTTACGCCTAGAATATAATAAGATTAATAATATGAAGAAAAAAAATTTTAATTAAAAAAAAGGCAAAGGAAAAAGATTTACAAACCATAGAAAACAGTGGAATGGAAGAAGTCAATAGAATTGACAAGACAAACTTGAATCAGCTTTCCTTTTTAATATTGTTATATTAGTTTTTGTTAGTATCGTGGGGCTCACAAAAACAAAACAAAGAAAAAAACAATTTAAAACACGAAAGAGAGAAGTGGACGACAGGAGAAGAGAGCATAGAAGGAAGGACAACACGACACACAAGAATAAAAGACTCTGGCTGCAGTGGCAGAAGCGGAGGACGCGAAAGTGCGAAACCCAGAAGAAGAAGAAAATAGCAGAAGAAGGGGCGAGTGGGTCGCTTTCTTCACGAGACCAGTCACCGGCAGCATCGTGAGCGACGAGGTACAAAACCCATGTTTTTTTTTTTTTTTTTTTTTTAAGAGCCAAAATATGGTACCGGCCGAAATTGGTCGGAACACCCCGAAATTAATAATATTGGTGCAAAAGCTTTGCCCAAACGGACTCCTTAGTAGTAGGAGTCGAAGTTTGTTTTTGTTTAGGATTAGGAAATCAGTTCTAACTGAACTTCTTAACCGACCTTTGTCTTATATGTAATATATAACCCCAAAAACCCACTCAGAGACACACACACAACAATAATCGAGTTGTGAAAAACAAAGCCTAATATTATGTATTAATTCCCTTCTAGTTTTTGTCGCTGCAGCTGCCATGGACTCCGAGGATTACATGTACGACAGTGACGCCGAGGAGATAACCTACGACGATGACGACCCCTACTATTACAGCGACAAAGAAGAGGAGAACATAGCTGTTGGTGACGATGACGATGAGTCGAGAAGGAACAAGAAGGCAAAGCAAAGTTACGTTGTATTGAAAGAATCAGATATCCAACAACGGCAAGAGAACGATATCACCGAGGTATCCAATGTTCTTTCCATATCAAAAGCTGCTGCGACGGTGCTTCTCCTAAATTACAATTGGAGAGCGTGTGACGTTCAAGATGAGTGGTTTGCTGATGAAGAGAGAATTAGAAAAAAAGTAGGTTTGTGTGAAAAACCGGTTTTTTTGTTGCCCAATAAACTTGGAAAAGTTGAACTAACTTGTTCTATATGTTATGAGAATGTCCGTGTTTCTATGATGGGTTGGGTTAGTTGTGGTCATCCCTTTTGTAGGGACTGTTGGGAGAAGTATGTGAGTGTGGCGATTGAGGATGGGGTTGGATGTTTGACATTGAGATGTCCTGAACCGTGCTGTAACGCGGTGGTGGATTGTGATTCGATTGATTTGTTTGCTAAAAAGGAAGATAAGGAGAGGTATTTGCAGTATTTGATAAGGTCTTATATTGAGAGTAATAAGAATTATAAGTGGTGTCCGAGTGCGGATTGTGAGTACGCGATGGAGTTTTGTGAAGGAGGTGACGAAGAGTGCTATGATGTTTGTTGCCATTGTAACAATGGGTTTTGTTGGAATTGTATGGATGATGCGCATAGGCCAGTGGATTGTGAGACTGTGGCTAAGTGGCAATTGAAGAATAGTTCTGAGGCTGAGAATACAGCATGGTTGTTGGTCAATACAAAGCCATGTCCAAAGTGTGGAAAAGCCATTGAGAAGAACCAAGGGTGCATGCACATGACATGCCGGAAACCTTGTGGACATGAGTTTTGCTGGATGTGCCTTGGAACATGGAAGGAGCATGGTGAGAGAACAGGTGGGTCCTATGCTTGTAATACATTCCAGAAGAATAAGGAAGAGGGTAAGTATAATGAGGATGAAGATATCAGAAAAAGAGCTAAGAAGCATTTGGAAAAGTACACTCATTATTACGAGAGATGGGCAGGCAATGAATCATCAAGGAAACAAGCTGTTAAGGATTTAAAGCAAATGCAAAATGACTACATGGTAAGACTTAGTGACCTAAGGGGGGCAACTGAGGCTGAGCTTAAGTTCATTACAGATGCTTGGTTGCAGATAATTGAATGTAGGAGAGTGCTTAAGTGGACATATGCATATGGGTATTACCTCCCTGAGGATGGAGACAAGAAAGCAAAATCTAAAAAGGGGTTCTTTGAGTACTTGCAAGGTGAGGCAGAGTCTAATTTGGAAAGGCTTCATCATTGTATAGAGAAGGATATACATAACTACCTCAACAAAGAGCGTCCAGAAGAAGATTTCAAAAATTTCAGAGCAAAGCTATCCAGTCTTACCACAGTGACACGGAATTACTTTGAGAATCTGGTTAAGGCATTGGAGAATGGCCTAGAAGATACCAGCTCTCAAGAGGCTTGCAGTTCGCAAGAGGCTTGCGGCAAGATAAAGAGTAGGACATCAAAGAAAGGGAGAAAGGACTATGGGTAAGAGGAGACCTTAGTAAAAAATATCCAATAGAATATATTTCTTTGAACAAAGAATTCCATAGTAAAAAACAGTACTAAGCAACTTTCGTATGACTTCAGATATATGTTAAATATTTTTTGTAATCGATCAAACACATTCTGGATTAATTTATTGTTATTTTTACTATATATTTATCATTTTTATGGAATCTATAGTGCTTCTTGTCTTATACCACTTGATTATTATGTTCAAGATCATTGGCATTGTCTAATAAGTTTTCAATTTTCACATCTTGATCGTATACAATGTGAACTTGCAAAATGGGCATCTGTCCTTTTTTAGTTACCTTAAACCCTATATTTGCTTGATATTTGTATGGGAAGTTGAAGATTTTTCTTTTTTCTTTTCAAAATATACAAACACAATTTAAACATATATAATTGACAACTTTGCCAAAAAATAGTTGAGATTGTAAAACAAATACACATAAATGTGGCTTGGTCAAAATTCTTCAATAGTATAGGTTGAAACTTGATTTTCGAGCATTCTCAACTATTAGCAGTAGGTTGTACTTCATGACATAATACTGTGAAAGACAAGTCCTTACTTAGCTTATGTATTTGGAACAATGAAATAAGATGCAACCAAAGCATTGTAAATGCATGATTGATTACACCATCTTGGATGTGAGATTGTGTTAGAATTTACTTAAAACTTCATTTTGACAGAATTACCTGTCTGGAATAACACTCAAATCAACAAACTTGGCATAAAATCATTTGTATGCTGTGTATACACAGACGCTGTATTCTGGATGATGTTGCAACATTGGCAGACAATCGGGTTTATCAAGGAGGAAGTATATTGCTTTAATTCCAAAATTAATTTTACTGCCACATCTGTAACAATACCTAGTAGACCAGTTGTGCAATGTTCTTAGTGATAACTTCTACAGCAAAGTTGGAGCATACATATGGACAGAATCAGAAACAGGTTTTGAAGATTTCCGAACAAAAGATTAAGAAGAATAAAGAAATTTCTTTAAGATACCCTCATCATTATTATTGCAGTATAATACAAAGTCCAAAAAAGAGTACCCAAAAACAAAACCAAAAAAAGAAGAAGGAATCTTACATGTTGAATGAGATTACAAAGATTAATAGGCTGACTGCTACTGGACATGCAATCCCTTTCTTCATGTATGGCTTTTAATACTCTCGCAATCCAAAAGTCAGATTGAAAGCTGACTTGTCCGGCCTCTCAACAGCTTTTAAAGCTTTTTTAATCATCATCTCAAGTCTAAACCAAGAAAATTCAAATTGTTTGTTTCAAACCAATGTGACACATACGAGCCTTTCTCAGCTTTCAACTAGCTTTCCATCTAATCTCTTCCCATCTTTTCTTTAAGGAGTTATGCCTGGAACATGAGGGATAGCTGGCTCAGGCTTCTTTATCTTTTCCACCAACACAGCTTGAGTGGTTAGAACTACACCTGCAATTGACACTGCATTTTGAAGTGCACACCTTGAAACACGACAAGGATCTGCAACTCCAGCACTGAGAAGATCTTCGTATCTGCCTGTCATTGCATTGTATCCAGTTTGCCAATTACATGTTCTAGTCTTCTCTACAACAATTTCTCCATCGACTCCAGCATTAGAAGCAATTGATTTTGCAGGTGCAAGGAGAGCCTGCAATTCAACATTAGCAACAGTTTCTATGATCAGAGCAGTAAATGTCCACAAAATTAAGGTCCTAAAAGATGTTTAAAAACCAAAAGATGAAAAATAAAAATTAACAGTTTCAAATTTAAAGCATAGGAATCTAAATTTTACATTATCTGACTGAATTCTGAACTAACAAACAAATAAAAAGTAAAAACACCCAAGAAACAATTTAAGAAAAGGGGAGGCCTCAGATGAGGGACAGGATCTTTCACTCACTTTCATTTGCAGTAGCAAATATGCTTACTATTTCTTACCAATTGCTGGTAGTATAACTACTGCCAGTTTGTTTTTGACACATGCAGACCCAATCCATAGGATTAAACACCTTTTCTGACAATTTTATCAGGCAATCTCTGTTCTGGGCTATGTCCAATTTATGTAACATGGCACCAGCGATCTTTAAAAACATTTTAATTGATTACTCCTCCCAAAACAAAATATCAGTATCGTGATAAGGGATCTTGTCTGTTATAACAAACGAGGAAAATCTGATTGTGTACATACATCATAGATTTAAGGGTTTACTGGTTCAGTATCTAAATTAAATAATCATTGAGCCTAACAGATTGGTAAAAGGGTCTATAAAACTCAATTAAATAGGCTCACTAACAGAATTTTTCAGAAGCTGATCTTGCAGCAATTCATTCTTAAGGCATCTCTTATATTATTGTTGATGATTTGTTGAAATTACAATAATGCAAGGAGATTAAAAAAAAAAAAAAAAAAGGTCCTGTACTTTTTTTTTTTTAATTTCTCTTCCCTGTCCTGAGAACAGGTCTCTCAAGATTTGAGGAAGAAAATAACACAAGATATTACATGCAGGCCACCTTAGAATGTTCCTGGTCAGATCTTGTCATCTGACTGCTAGTAGAAGTCTGCTCAAAGTGCAAACTGCCAAGGGTTAGCCCCTTTTACACCTAAAGCAAAATATGTTTCAAAAAGCGCACTTTTTTCACTTTCCTACGAAGCTCGAAGTGTGCTTTTTGCACTATTTTTTGTTTAAAAGGATAAATATATTAAACATAACCTTTAAATCTTAATACTATTTATATGAGCCCTTGATTTGTTATGCAATACTAATCGTGTGGTGTGATGCACTATTTATATGGTATAACCCCTCTCTCTTTCTTCTTGAACCAATGGCTACTTCTCCCCCTTTTTTAACCCGTCTTTCTACCGCCTGTCTCTCCTGAAACCATATCCTTTTTTCCATGAAAATAAAATATATATATTGTTTTTGATGCGGACAGTCTAGCCTTCACCACCTAGTTGTTTAGTGATAACTGATAACTTCTACAGCTATATTTAAATTTCATAGGGAATTATGTAAAATGCTAGGTTTAATTTTTATATGATTAGATCTTATCAAAAAAAAAATTATATGATTAGCTTATCAATTGATAGTCATATTTTTTAATTTTTAAAATTTACTATATTAATTTTTACAGAATGCGTTTTACTTCTATAAGGTGCAAGGCTTAGGAGGCCTTTGCACTCAAGTACACCTCATTATTTGATTAACACTGATCCCACTCTGACTAAAAACAAAGGAAAAATCTGACACAGAGAGAGAGAGGAAGGGGGGAGGATACCACACCTTTGCTACAATATCTGCACCACTCTGCTCATCTAGATCTTCCATAGAATTCTTTATGATGGGAATCAGTTCCGAGAGATGAATGTACGTAGCACCACCACCAGGGACTATTCCTTCAGCCATGGCAGCAAATGTGGCATTTTTTGCATCTTCAATTCTGAGTTTCCGATCTTCAAGCTCCACCTCAGCGTGTGCTCCTACCTAAAATAATAGAAAGATAAATAAAAGGAAAGATAAAACAATTATGACCAAAGGTTTTGAATATCATTCATGATCAACAAAAGAATTAAAGTTTCAAAATTTACATAAAAAACAAAGACAAAGCCTCGTTCACTTTTTCTTTTCTTCTCTCTCTCTCTCTCTCTCTCTGTGGCTGGAAAAGCCTTGTTCACTTTTGACAAGACAGATATTGATTGAAGCCAGCATCCAGGAAGAGTTATACAAGATTTCGTTAACAATCTTTAAGAAATAGCACTTTTTTTAAATTGCACACCTTAATCACAGCCACACCGCCAGAGAGTTTAGCAATTCTTTCAGAGAGCTTTCTTGACAAGGATGCATTATCTGTTTCTGCTAGATCCTTCTTGATTTGCAAAATTCTTGCCCGTATTTCAGCTTTAGTAGTAGGATCAGCAACAATGGTCGTTGAATTACAGGTTATGGTAACTTTTCGTGCAACACCAAGCTGATCTGAAGTTGCACCTTCAAGTGTCAGACCCAAATCTCCAGAGAGAAAATCAGCACCTATTGACGTTAAAATTATCTCAATGAGAAACTGAAGCTGAAATAGCAATCTCATCACAAAGAAATACAATTATACGACAAATGTAATCCGGCCCCCGGAAACACAAATGATGATGGTGTTTATATTTCCAAAGTTCAGAAAAAGGCAGATAGTGAGATATGTTTCTATCCATAGCTTACAGTCACATAAAGAAGTAGTGACAGAGAGAGCATGTGTAGTGTTTACATGTAATATGTTACAGATGTGTTGTCCTTTTGAATGTTATTTAGAAGATGCACCAAATAACCAAACCTATAGAAGTAATTAAACTCAACAGGGCTGGAAAAGAAAGTCAAATTTTCTGAAATCTCTGTATTCCCTTTCTCACCAAAAAATACAGGGTAAGAAAAGTGTTTTGAAAATCTTAATGTACTAAGATTTTGTCTCCGTTCCCTCATTCCCAACAAGAAAACAGAGATTAACAGTTGATAGCAAATAGGTTAAATAAATGCACTTGAATAACATTTTGGCACAAAAGTTCACACAAATTAGGGCCACAAAATAGCTTGAGTTTTACCAAATTGTGTATTTAAGAGGAAAAGCACATCAATATAAGGGGCCTACATTGAGATCCTGAAAAAGAAACATCACAACAGTACTCTCTTTACATATATATATAGTTTTTTTTTTAATTCCAGAAATTCACTAATTTTCTACATCAATTATTAGACACTTGAGAGCTTAATTTGAATTAACCACTATCATAACTGGCACTGAGGTTCTTTACATGACTATGAGGGCCAGCAAACTAGGAAATAAAAAATATCAGTGAACATCTGGCTACAAAGTGAACTATCTCATCATTTTGAGATGTAAAGATATTAATATAATGCTAAGTGGAAATGAGTTGGACTGTGTCGCAAAGCAAAAAATTAAGAAATTTAGTGAATGAAAAGCAGGTCATAGTCATGATAGTTTCTTAACATCATAACAGCCACCGATTCAGAATAAACATTATCTTATTATTAGCACATGTCATGGAAAAATTAAATAATTAAGCAAATAAAGTTTGACATGCAGTACATAATTTGACCTGTCATAAGTGCAATATCTTGCAAAAGAGCTTTCTTTCCTTCTAAAAATCCTGGACATTTGACAACAGCAACATTTAGTAAACCTTGCATTTTGTTCACCACTAGTGTTTCCAGTACTTGCCTGGAGATATCCTCTGCAATGATTAGCAGTGGGACACTCAGTTGAGTAGTCTTTTCTAGTAAAGGAACAATTTCGTTGACAGTTGAAATCTTCTGATCAGTTACTAGGACTTTGGCATTGTCAAACTCCACTATAGATTTGTCATGGTTTGTAATGAAATGGGGTGACATGTAACCCTTGTCAATCTGTCCAGAAAGATCTAATATAATTAAAAGAAAGGGGAAAAAAAAATAAAAATAAAAATAAAAAAACTAGGAATCAGAGATAAAGGGAAAAATGCAAAAGGACCCCTCCAACTTTAGGTCAAAATTAAGTAGACCTCTGATGTTCTAATATCAAGTTTTAACCACAGAAGTTTGGGAAACTGCCAAATTGGACCTTCCGTCTTACTTCTGATGGCTCAATGGAAGGAAAATGTTGTCAAGTGCTTCACATATTAAAGTAAAATTTACTATAGAAAAACCGTTTTAATTTTATTTTCCTTTTCTTTTCTCCCGTATCTTAATCTGCTTCTTCCTCTCTCACTCCTGCCAACACACAACCACACCACCATCTCCGGCAGCCAAGAACAACCACAATTTACCACTACAAAAACAGGCACACATGGCAAAGATTTGACAAAAAATAGGAGGGATTTGGATTAGAAAAAATGTGGTGGCCAAAGGGTGGTGTTTTGGGGTTGTGGAGGTGGCAAATCCGAAGCTGTAGGTGTCAGATCTAAGCCAGAGGTAGTGGTTTAGGGCTTGTTGTGGAAGTTTGGGGTTGTGTTATCTCTTGGTTTTGAGGGTGGCCAAAGGTTGGTGTCAATTATATGCACATAGTCCTTGTTCAGTTTATGATACATTCTGTTGCTAAGAAAATGTAGAAATGAAAAGAAATACTAATTAACATGATTAAAAGTAGTAGCATCTACTCATGAGCTGAGGAATGATTACAACAATTTTTCAATTGTATCTATTTGTGTCCTGACAACGTTTGTTGGAAACCTGCTAGGAGTAGAGGTTTTGAGGTTAGAGGATTCTATCTTTCTTTCTATCCTCCTAATCTTACTTCTTTCCCTTGGAGAATGGTGTGGCAATCGAAGGTTCCTCCAAGGGTAGCTTTTTTCTCATGGTCTGCTTCCTTAGGTAAAATTCTTACAACAGATAACCTTCGCAGAAGGCGTATTATTGTTCTTGATTGGTGCTATATGTGTAAGAGGTGTGGGGAGTCGGTGGATCATCTTCTTCTTCATTGCCCCATAGCTTTTGAGTTGTGGTCTTTGGTGTTTTGTTTGTTTGGAATTCACTGGGTTATGCCATATAAGGTAATTGAGGTGTTTGAATCTTGGCAAGGTAAGTTTGGGCGTCATCGCAACATAGGCCTTTGGAGACTAGTGCCGCATTGTTTGATGTGGTGCATTTGGAGTGAAAGGAATGCTAGATGTTTTGAGGGATGTGAACGATCCTTGCTAGAGATTAAATCTTTTTTCTGTCACACTCTCCTTGCTTGGAGTGTGGCTTTATCGCATTCTACTTGTTTTCCATTCCTGTTTTATTTGATCATTGTAATTTTGATTCTTGATTTTTGCCCTCACAGTACATCCCCAATGTACTCGGGTTGGCTATTTTTCTAATAAAATTTTCATTATCTATCAAAAAAAAAATTGTATCTATTTGTGTCATGACTCCACAGATTGGGAGCTTTCTGAACTGGGTACAATCTTTTATGAGTTTTATATATCTGTGCCTTAAGGAATGAACTTTCAATAGATTGAGACTATAACCTTGATGTTGGTTCTCTTTAATCCGTTTATTTTCAAAAAAACCAAACAGTGGGGTAATTAGTTCATTGCTGGTTTATAAAGTTTATTTTCATTCTAAAATTATGGTTCAATTCAAATTACATTCTGACCCCTTTTCTTTCCTTTCAAATTAAATTTTCCTGGTCGTGAATCTTTTCAATTAAAAATCATCCTTAATGACCTACCTTCATTCCTTCTTCTATTATTACAGAGGTCTCAAATGATGAAGATGACTCAATAGAGATAACTCCATCAGGGCCAATCTTTTCTATAGCTTCAGCAATTAAGTTCCCAACAAATTCATCATTTCCAGAAGAAATTGTGGCCACAGCTGCAATGTGGCAAAAGACACTTTCAAGATTTTGTTTTTGACAAGTAATTATAATTTTTTATTAAAAAGAGTGCAAAGAGGGGCGCAAACCTAATTCACAAGACATGCACTAAATACCTTTTATA
This sequence comes from Quercus glauca, assembly GCA_023736055.1. Taxonomy (NCBI): domain Eukaryota; kingdom Viridiplantae; phylum Streptophyta; class Magnoliopsida; order Fagales; family Fagaceae; genus Quercus; species Quercus glauca. The sequence continues at coordinate 18,495,770 of CM043325.1, read as the reverse complement.
TCATCTCTTCCTCTTACTGGCACACTTTTCTTCTTCAAGACCTTGACCAATTCTTTCACAGTCTTATCCATTCCTTTCTTCAAAGAAACCGGGTTAGCCCCAAAAGCAACTGCCAGCATCCCAGATTTGATCATTGCTCGAGCCAAAACAATTGCAGTAGTTGTACCATCACCAGCCAAATCATTCATTTTAGTTGCAACCTGCAAGCAGGATATGAAGATTTACATATCTATGATTGCTTTTGTCTCAAAAAACATCAATACAACAACTGGGGAGAGAATTATCTAGCAACCATGAATGACCTCTTGGATTAGCATTGCTCCTGCATTCTCAATTGCATCTGAAAGCTCTATGGATCGAGCAATTGTAACGCCATCATTAATTACTTTAAGCGATCCAGACTCAGAAAGAATAACATTACGGCCTGCATATTTTCACTTAAAATCAATACCTCTATCAAATTAGCAGAATAAAATTTAATAATTTGATTTAAAAATACTTATATTCTCTTCTGAGTATTTCAGTATGTGTTACATCTAGCATATTATAGCTTTTTTAAAATGTCAGAAAAGTCAAAAAGGCTTATGCCGTAACAGAACCAACCCCATAAATTGAAAAATAGAAGTTCTCAAGTATAACTATTTTACATAGCCAAAGTGAGGCCACCCTAGCTGACTGAAGCTTATTAAGAAAATAAGCGAATAAATATCTCTTCATAAATAAATTAATATCTCTTCAAGAAAAGCTTCAGTTACAAGCCTTCAAGGCTTCAACTGATCTTATGCCATATTCATGACAAACAGAGCTAGCTTCCCCTTCAACAGCCTTTTTTACTTTGCTATTATTATTATTTTTAATAGACATGCCACTGAAACCATGAAAAACCAAGACCTCATACCTACAATCTTACTATTTTAGGCTTCAACCAGTCCCCATCAATGGCATTAACATAAGTTACACAATTAATGGCATTTTTTGGGGTTCTTCCTTATATTATGGTGTTAGAAGCATTTGCAAATAATCTCAATCCACCATCTAGCTCACTTGAGAAGAATATATATATATATATATATATATATATATATATATATTTTTTTTTTACCAAGGCCCTTAAATAATATCCTTAAGTCTTAACATTGACAGACCCCAATTTGCAAGTTGCAAGTCCCATAACAGCTACAGTTCAAGTATATGAACTTGATCTCATTAATATTCAGCTGCAATGTGCAAAAACCAGGATGAACCTGTTTCATTTTGCTTCCTAACCTTCACAGGGATGGCAATCCCCCATCCCCCCCCCCCCCCCCCCCCAACCCCACAAACAAAAAAAGAAAAAAAAAAAAAGAAACAATTCTCAATATTTCAAATTCACCTACTCCAATAAACACTCTGCCATTCAGTGAGAATGAATCTCATGATACAATTTCGTCCTAGATTCAAAAAGTTCGTGAAGAAAATTTTTATGATAGAAAATAGCAAATACACATAAATTCAAGCAGCATTGCTATTCTGAACTCTTCCCAAATGGTATAGAATTTTTCTCAAACTCCATATAGTCTTAGAACAACTCACATCTTTACAGACCCCCCCCCCCCCCCCCCCAATCCTCCCTAGGGGATAAAAAAGGGGAGAGAAAAATTAAAATGATAATATAAATAAAATTTAGTACAACTTCATGGACTAAATTGAATTTACACATTAGAAGTGCAAGCTAAACCACAATCTCACGCAAATGCGAAATAAATAAAATTTGCAGTGAACTTGCAAATTGAAGTCTTGCAAAGTGGCACTGCAATCTTCCATTAGCCTAATTTTGTTCGGTGGCTCAACTACACCATGCACTGAAAAATTTCACAACTTGATAAGACAAAGTCAAATCTCTAGCTGGCTCACTTCTCTGAAATAGATGAAATCAATTTAATGTGTAGCCTCCAGCACATTTCTCATTACTATTACCACTACATAAACAAAACAAATTAAACTTGGCAAACTATTACCAAATAACAATCATCCAATTGAAACTAATGTATGCATTGCAAATGATAGAGCAAGAATCACCAACAAGATATTTTTTAACCTGTAGGCTTATCATTGATCCCTTCACCAATATAAGCATAGATAGAAAATGAAATAACCCCTCTTGTTCTCAAAAACTAAAGCATGAAGAGAGTAAGAGACGGTATATAATGGTAGCAACCTAAAAAAGCTATCAAAACAAACAGAAATGAAGAATACCCAGATACCTCTAGGTCCTAAGGTGAGAGAAACAGCATCAGCCAGCTTATCAATCCCATCTTGCAAGGCCTCCCTGCATTCTTTACCAAAAGACACCCTCTTTGGGCCTGCCTTAACAGCAATACTCCTCACAAAATTTGCACTTCTCCACAACACAGTTGCCCTTTGGTTCCAATAAAGGCTCTGCAACAATAACCCATTACTTCAAACACAAAAATAATACAAAGAGAAAGACATACACAGAGAGAGAGAGAGAGAGAGAGTACTTACAGAAAAGAGAGGTTTTTGATGGAGGAACTGAAGAGAAGAGAAGGAAACAGACATATCCCTATAATAAACTATAATAGAAGAAGAAGAGGAAGAAGAAGAAATGGTTTTGCTTTGGGGCTTTGGTTTTGAAATTAGAAGCAGAATAATGACAGACAGGTTTCTGAGGATTTTCAAAGGTTTTGGGTTTCAGGGGTTTTAGTATAACGACTCGGACCAGTTAGCGTGACTCGACTCAACTCAACTGAGTCAACTCTAGAACTAGCTGCATCGTTGGAGCGGGTTTGGGCTTAGACCCGATTACCTTTTTGGGCCATCCTATAAAACTTAGCACAAACCAGCCTTTCACTTTTCCTCCAAATTATGGAATCTCATTCTCAGAAAGTTAAAAAAATCAGCAATCAACTACGGATTGGTAATAGAAAAATTAGTGAATTATTTTTCTAACCATCTCGTTCAATATCTAATTTTTTAACATATGAATCTTATTTTCTTGAATATATATGCTATATAATGTATTCCAATTATCTTAATTGGTAAGATTTTATGTCTTTCAATAAAGAATTTAAGGATGAATCTCGCCTATATAAAAAAATAAAAAAATAAAAACTCATTAGTACGTTGACTTAGAAATAAAAAAAAACAATCATCATGAATCAGTTATCATTTATTCTAATCCTACTTGTATTTATATAAAAATTATTCACCATATAGTTACTAGAAAATGCCAAATAAAAACTGGTCTAAAAAATGAAAAACAAAAGTACAAAGAATGAATTTTCAAACAATATGCTAAAAGACTAAGTGTCAAGATAGCCAAAAATTTGATAATCATTTGTTGTATGTGCCACCAAATAATTATGAGGCAAATATCCTCAAGAATAGACAATTATTTATATCGCGTAACAAATGTTTTTAAGGAATAATCAAAATTAGATATTGATAATGCCCAACGTCGTGAGGCACCTAACACATTAAGAGTATTCACATCAATCTGTGTATAATAGAAAAAATGTGTAGAATTTACACAATTTTACTTAAAAATACCTTATATCAGTTCATGTCTAATTGTGTAAATTTACAAATTTACTAAAGTAACTATGTAAATTTACAAGTTTGCTAAAGTAACTGTAGATTTACACTAACACTATTCATTTTGCATTTAGTTATTTATTCTTTTTTTATACATCTCGAGAATGGAGAAATAGAGTAGATAGTGGTTATTGTGTGTGAATAAAGAGAAACAATTAAAAAATATCAAAGAAAATTGATACTTTAATAAAATGTAGTTTAAAATAGACAATTTGATGCAAATCCTCTTAACGTGTAACTAAACCCTTGAAACTTTTTTATGGTTCAAGCCATGATTTTATTTAATTTAAGCTTAGAGGAACTACATTTATTGTAATGATAAAAAATAAAATAAAATAAAAAACATCATTGTTTTAAAGAATTCACATAACCAATCACATCTTTAAAAATTTCAGTGATTGTTGATGATTCCACACTCTCTCATACACTCATACCCCACACACAAGTACCGTGAGCATAGCCAGTGCAAGCGACACAACCACGAGATGCACCGTGAGAAAGAAGGATCGTCATCCTATTTTCCCCACAAACACCGTCTCACCTTAAAATTCGTCATTAAAATCTCACAAGTATGCTAACTATTTCCAGTCCTAGGGTGTCAACAGGGGTCGCCCCTCCCTAAAATTTGGTGCCATGTTATAAGTATATTAGACATATTATATAATATAATGTTCAGCGACTGAATTTGTATAGTTTCAAACTTTTTTTGGTGTATTTTTTTTACTTGTAAACAATAATTCTTTATTTAATTAAAATAATGTTGGACGTATACTGATATAATATATGTAAATTTTATTTTTATTTTTCTTAGAAAGATATATAAGCTCCGTTTGGATAGAACTTATTTTGCTGAAATTGAAAATTGAAAACTGAAAACACTATAGCAAAATAATTTTTAAATGTGTGAATAGTGCCGTGAGACCCATTTTTAATGAAAAAATTGTTGAAAAGTAAAGTTTGTGAGACCCGTAAACAGTGCACAGGTACACTATTCATGGAAGAAAAGTCAAAACATGCGGCTGAAAAAAAAAAAAAAAAAAAAAAAAAAAAAAAAAAAAAAAAAAAGGAAAAGAGAGGGAAGGAAACGTGAACGTGGATGCAAAATAAGTGTATCCAAACGGATACATAATATTTATTTGGTTTATAGATTTTTCTAACCATAAATATTGTCAAAAATAAGTTTTACAAAAAAATGAAAAATATTTTTTTAATGGACTCTTTATATAGATAGATAGATAGATAGATAGATAGAAAGGAAAGTTGCCGTGAATTTTAATGCAAATCAATCATAGATAGTTTTAAGGATTTAATAAAAAAGTTAAGTCCTATTTTGATACATGAATAGAAATGTATTAAGAACAATTATTTTGTCTTTTTTTATTATTATTTATATTTGATTAATATTTATACTATATTAGTTTGAATTTTATGTATCAACTTGCTTTTGACTTTTTTTTTTTTTTAATTTATTCTAGAATGATTAAAAAAAAGTTTTTATCCTCTCAAGGAGAAATCCTGTATCTGTGCATCCTTAAAGGAGAGGAAGCAACTGAATGATCTTGGAAAATGTTATTCTAAATGTACCCAATGTTAAATTTATTCAAAATGAATTATTGATTGTGTTAAAATTTTAATGTTATTGCATGAAACTTGGGGATCTTGATCTTTTATATTACTGTTGGTATGAGTACCTTTTCAAATCCACCTTTCTAACTATCGACTTACTAGAGAAAAAAAAAAAAGTACTTTTTAAGAAAGAAATACATACCAAAGAGTGAATAATGTTTTAATACAAAGGCATATCATAAACTTCACTCAAAAGTCAAACTTATAGTGGAAAGTACTATGTGATACACTCTATTAAACAAATATGGATAATTACCTCTCTTTATTTATTTATTTATTTTTATTTTATTTTATTTTTCCTTTGAGAAACTAAGCAACTTGACTTAAGCATAAAAGATTTTGTGAATGAAGGAAGGGGATACAATTTTTTTCCACAAATTTTTTTTTTTTTTTTAACAAATTTCTAAGTGGTAAGTTATATTGGAATAACATTACTTGTAAATTGGTCCACCACTAATACAACTTTTATTATGTATCAATTACAACAAACCACATTAACTGTTGTGAAAAACTTATGCCTCTTGATTTATTGGAATAAAGTAAGTGACTATGACAAATATATCTCTTTAAAAAAGTTTTCAACAAAGAAAATGTTAAATAAATTGGAGGAGATATAGAAATATTGTAGATGCGGAAGCATAAAAGAGTAACATAAGAACAAACGAGGGTTACGTGGCTTTGTCTAACAACATATGTCCATGGAAAAAGAAAAAAAACCCTTAAGGGCTACATATTTAATAAATGAGTAAAGCACAATTCATATGTTACAATGAAGCCAATATAATCACAGGTGAAATCCTAAATTAATTAACCACACATTAGCTATGACTAATTGACTAGTAATAGAAATATAAGACTTGACTTACACATAAAGCATAATTGGACTTTGGCCTAAATTATTAGGCTAACATATATCTCTAACATGTACAGAAAAAGAGAATGAAACTTATCTCTCTCTCTCTCTCTCTCTCTCTCTCTCTCTCTCTCTCTCTATATATATATATATATATATATGGGATAATTACAGTAAACCCACCTGAGGTATGGCCCGTTTTCACTTTGCCTACCCGTGGTTCAAAACTTATCACTTTGCTCACCTAAGGTTAGTTCCGTTAGCCTTCTGTAACCCACCTCTCTGTCTGCCGTTAGAAAAACACATTTTTAGGCAAAAACAAATATAACAAGAATCAAAAAGTGAGGGTTTTAAATTAAGAATTGGGCAATCAAATTTACTGTCATTATGTAACACACCAAGCATACAGCATGTTTTGGGACTCCCATCTTTTCTCCGTTTGGGTATTTGAATCATGCTTCTTTTCACAAGTTCCTCCAAGTATATTTCCACTGTATCCTCAGGAGTCATCCCAGGGGTTTGCTTCACAAATCCCTCTGCAAGCCATAAACGCAGCAACCTTCTCACAGGAATATCATAATCTTTTGGGAAAAGCCGTAAATAGAGGAAGCAAGGCCTCAAGTGGAAGGGTAGATCATTGTAACTCAGGGCCAAAACATTTGAGAATTGGATTTGCTTGCTGCCTGGTAAGCGTACCTTTTTTAAGAATAATTCCCAAGGGTCTTCGTCATTTAGCGGGTTGATTAAAAGTAGCACATCTGTAAGGTTCCCAGAGGCAAGAACCCATCTCGGCCTCCTTCCAGTTCTCAGCCTCCATCTTGGCCAAGATGGAGCTCGATCTCGGATTGACCACTATCTTTGCTTCATGGGTTTTCTTCTTTTATTTTCTTTTTTCGCTTTTGGGTTGTGGGTTTCATAATGATCTGATTATGGTGAGGTTATGGGTTGTGGGGTTATGGGTTGTGGCTTGTGGTGGTTGTGGATTGTGGGCAAGGTGGTGGTGGTGCTGAGTTGTGGGTTCTGATAGTGGTGGTGGTGGAGTGGGTGGCAACACTTCGTGGGTTTCAATTTTTTTTTTTGTTTTTTTTTTTTTGCTTTTTGATTGTGGGTTTTATTTGATTTTGGCTTGCTAGTGGTTTGAAAAATGAGAGGGATTTTTGGTCTGGATTCAGAGGATTTAATTGGTTTTGGATGTGTAACTGAAAATTTTGAAATATATTTACAAATGTTGTGTTCTTGTGTTCATGAGGAAAGATTCAATGGTTCGTGTTTTTGATCCGTGTTATGTCTGATTTTTAATAAAATGGTGTTTTTCCAACGTCTGAGGGTGAGGTGGGTAACGGATGGGTAACGGATTGAAGTTCAGGTGGGCAAAGTGATAAGTTTTGAACCACGGGTAGGCAAAGTGAAAACGGGCCATACCCCAGGTGGGTTTACTGTAATTATCCCTATATATATATATAGAGAGAGAGAGAGAGAGAGAGAGAGAGAGGAATGTTATTTGAGTATTACTTATCAGCCTTGGTCCAATTCAAGCTAAGGACCTATGATGGAGAATCGTTACACGAATGGCTAAATTAGTTTTGTGTAAAAAACTGTTGGAGCATTTTAATTTTAAATAAATAAAAATGAATAAATGTAATAACATAAATGTAAAGATGTGAGAGTAAATATGGGAGATGAGGAGTTAGTGAAAATGTTTAATCCCGCATTGAAAAGGAGAGAGACTTTTTTATTCTTTTTAATTGTGGTGATTAATGGGCTAAAATGTATTGACTCAGATATTGGGCTAGATACGTGCGCAAGGGGAAGGTGAAGAGTGGAGGTATCAAAATTACAGCCCATTCAGAATAATTACCATATCCGTTGGTGAGTAAATGGCCTGAATTAATACTCCATTTTTACTACGGAAAATAAAGAGCCATTAACCCATTAATGGACTACCCGTTTGGGCCTTTTCATTCTTCAGAAACTCCTACCTAATTAATCAGGATGAATTGGGTAATAATTTCATGAGGCCCATTGAGCCTATAAATAGACTACGACACTTGTTGGGCTGTTGTATCCTGGGAGTGCCGCGCCTCAGTCCAAATAGTGTTGTGTAATTTCTCTCTTTAAAGTAATAAAATTCAGTAGTATTATTCAGTTTCTCTTTGTATTATTTCCATTATCATTGTATTTGCACCAACAAAAACTAATACTTAGCCGACCAAACCCTTGGTTTCAAAAGGAATTATGTTTTGTCTAGGACAAGCACACAAGCTACCAACCCTTGTTTCAAAAGTGTGGCATGCAACATCAATAGAGATAGAGAATTAATATATTTTTCTCTATTTTATATCCTATGTGACAAGGAGCTTTTTAAGGGCCAAAATGGGCATTTGTCCATTTCTCACAAACTTTCCAGCAAAATGTCTTCTTTTTCAAACTAATTAGGAAAATGTCTTTGTTTTGGACAATCGAGTTACAGCGAACTGAAAATTTAAAAAAAAAAAATATATATATATATATATATATAGATATATATATATATTTCTGAAACTCGAGTTCCTTGAAAAAATTCAAGTGGAACTTAGGTACTTTGCATGGAACTCGAGTTCCAAAAAAAAAAGAAAAAATCTAAGTCCACGTTCGCTATAACTAGATTTTCTAAAAATCGAGTTTCAAAACCTAAATAGTTCTAGACATGGAACATTTTGTTGGAAAGTTTGTGAGAAAGGGATAAAAGCCAATTTTGGCCCTTTTTGGGTGTATTTAGGTTTTGGGTTTTATGAGGTTTAAAGTAGAGGTTCAAATTATGTGGCTAACAAATAGGGGTGGTATCACCAAGGAAGACAGTCTCATACTGTACCGGTTGGTACAGCCGGTATTAGCCTCCTCTTTTATTTTTGGCCTCAATATAGTGCCTTGGCTGGTACAGAAACACTAGACGTTTCATACCAATTCAAATACCAGGCATATAGGGTCTGTTTCGGCCATTCCATGGTAAATACTGGATTACGGCCAGTTAGTGGATACCGGACCGGTGCCTTTTCTCGCGCCATACTAAACTTCTGTCTCTCTTTGCCTGCTCTTTATCACACCAATGATGATGAAATACCAATTGGTGGTGAGGAGAGGCGTTGATGATTCATGCGAGAGGCGTTGATGATTCATGCATTGGAAATCGGGCTGAAGTGAAGAAAAAAATATACCAGACTAATGCTAAAAGAATTAGACTTGTGTGAATCATGTGATACTATAAGTGAGAGAGTGAGAAAGAGAGAGAGAGAGATAGATCTGCAAGAGCATTCTTATTAAAAGTACTAAATACTATAAATACTATTTTTAAAGATAAAATTAAAATAAATAAATAAACGCACTCCATCGAAGGTGGTAAATGCTATTACTTTTGCCATCTAGCTACAGCGAGCTGCTATCTTTAAATAGCAATAGCAAGATGTTAAAAATTATTTGTTTAATGTGTCACGTGTGTCCCTTTTCCACTTTTTCTCACACGCTACACGCTTTTTGCCCTTTTCGCGCCTATCACTTTCTTCCTTTCCCTCATTTTTTTTTTTTTTCGGGTTCTCTTCTCTCCCACGCCTACGCCCTGCCTCCTCTCTGGTATTTTTATTTTTTATTTTTTTTATTTTCTTCGCTCTCCCTCAACCAAAGCCGCTGCTTCCCTTCCCTCAACCCGCGCCGCCAAACCCATCTGCGCTTCCCTATTCCCTCTGGCCGAACCCACCATCACAAACACAGTCTCTTCTCTTCTTCCTCTGACTAAACCCACAATCACAAACCCAAGCATTCTCTCCCTGATCTAACCCACAATCACAAACCCAACCGCTTATCTTCTTCCTCTGACCGAACCCACTCTTCTCTCCCTGACCGAACCCAAAAACCCAGTCTTGAAACCCATATTCTCATCTCAAAACCAAAGATTCAAGGGAGGGGATTAGGCTTCCATTTTGGTCAGTGTGAAGCTCCATGGGTATAAACAATGGGTTATTAGGTTTTGGTTTGGGTTAGGGATTTTTGTGGGTCTTGAATTGCTGTCACGAGTTCATCACCGATTGGGGCAAAACTTCTAGCCGGTTCAACTCCAAAACTGGTTAGTTATATTTGTCAATCTTTCTGTGATTTTGGTCTGAATCTTTTATGGAGCTTTGAAATGGCATTATAATTCAGCATTTTAATCTAGTTGTAATCTGTGCATTATATTATGTTTTTGTTCTTGTTCTTGTTCTTGTTATAGTTCATTGATTTTTATCACATACTTGATTTACTCTAGTTGTAATTATTTACTCTTTTTATTGGTTCTAATTTTATATTACTTATTGTATTTTATATTGAACTTCAGTTGATTGTACATTATCTACTTATGGACTCACAAAAATACATGTTGATTTACACTGGTATCATACAAGATGAAATTGCTGTTGACTCTCCTTTGTTGGGTGTATCCCAAAATAACCCAATTTCTTCACCCACATGTGCTAATCATATGATATGTTTTTAGAGTGTTTATTGAAAGCTTTGAGTCTTGCTGTGATCTCACAAATGGATTGGTTGCTTTATTGATGTTATATCTTGATCCTTTTATGGTGTGATCAATGCAAATTTGGTTGCTTTTTGAGAATTTGTGTTTGGATTTTGTTATCATGGGCTGCACTTGTAAGCTTGAGCAAAAGTCCTAAACAAAGAACGAAAATAAAAATAAAAATAGAACTGGTATGTGAACTAGTGATTGATGGTTGGGCGGTTTTGAGAATTCTGATGGATTACTTAATGCCAAATGCACTGGAATTTTACTTCCTTTTATTTGTTTGCTAAGATAACTAAGGAAAATGTTTGGTTTTCATTGTTCATGTACTGGTTTTTCATTTTACTAAGGACTCATGTCAACAAATTGTTAGATTGGGAGGATTTTGCTTTCATGGATAATAGATGATGATGAGACTAGGTTAAATCAAGGAATTGTTTCAAGGATTATTACTATTGATGTGTAGTTTATCAATCAAAAAGATTTGTCAGTTTTATTTCTTTCTTTTCTCTTTACCTGCATTTTCTTAGCTAGCAAAAGAATTTAGAAATTAGTTGTGTAATAGCATCTTCTTTTCTATTATTTCTGTTTGAGTCTAGAGACATTGTTGGTCGTGTTTTTAGGGTTCATACCAATGCTGGTCTTCATTAGATGCCCCAAGTGATTTACAAAAATTTTTGGCTTGATTAATAGTTCAATTGATGTGATTTTTGCTGGACTTTAAGATAATGTGATACTACCTCATCCCATCTATATTGGATATTGTTTCTGTTGGTTTTAACTTTTAATTTAACTGCTGTTTTTTCCTCTGCATTGGTTTTTCTGCACTGGTTTTAATTTAATTGCTGTTTTTTCCTCTGCACTGGTTTTAATTTAACTGCTGCTTTTTCCTCTGCACTGGTTCTTCTGCACTGGATAGCTGCTGCCTGCAGAGTGTGGGCTGCTGTTTTCTTATTCTGCACTGGTTTAATTTAACTGCTGTTTTTTCCTTTGCACTGGTTTTTCTGCACTGGGTAGCTGCTGGATTTCTGTACTGGATAGCTGCTGCCAGCAGTGGAGCATCAACAGCTAATGCAGCAACTCAAGAAGCCGTAGTGGAAGATGATTTCAAAGCTAAATGGCTTGGTTGCTGTAGAATTTTGTTTATGTGTAATAGTAAAAGAGTAGCTCAAGTCTGTAATTTTAGTTGCGTTGCACCACCTAGTTGGCAGGAAAAAATTATAGTTGCTGACATCTCAAACTTGATGCAAAATTTCAACAATATAAATGAAAATGGATATGTTCCATTTAATAAGTGATCATCCTATTATTGTTTCTTTGATAAATGATGCTAGTGTTTTATGGATTCTTATCAATTATTGAATGCTAAGAGAATGAATTCCATTAAAAAAAAAGGAAAAAAAAAAAGCTAAGAATAATTCTCTCCAATACTACTTTGCACTAATGTTGCAGGGTACTTGTGGTAGTTAGTTATGGTAGTTAACTGAATACATAAAGAAAGAATAAAAAAAATATATTTAAATAAAGTAGTAAAATAATAAAATTTTTGATGTTGAGTGTTTTGTAAAGTAAGTTATTAAAATGAACAAAGTAATTTTTTGAAATGTTAAATATATTTTATAGCATTCTTGGTGAAATGCTCTAGCTAATGGGAAATGAAGTAAAAGCGAAGAGTGAAGACAAAATTAATTTGAAAGAGGAAGAGGTAACGTGTGGTTGTAAAGAGATAGCGTCTGTGAAGCTATGATGTGTTGGAACTTGGAAATAGGAATGATAGGTTGGTAGGCAACTAGCTTCAGGCGTGCAACAGTAGAAAAAAATAAATGAAAGAATAAAATAAATGTGGGACAATGGAAGAGAAAACTAGAATAAGAAAAGTGTCGGGCTTTCTTCTTTCTTTTCTATAAAAGGCCAAGAATTGGCTTGTGCTAATTATTTGCTATTATGATGATTGAGAAATTGTTTTAGTAAAAAAATGCGTATAAGTATAATTTGGGGTTAAAAAAAAATCACTTGTTACACTAGACGATTATTTGCTATCATATGGCGGCAATGGTGGAAGAGTCAGTGGTGGCGGCGGCGGCAGTGGGGCCGGCGGTGGTAGATATATTATTTTATTGTAGTAGATATATTATTTTTTTGTAGTAGACATATTATTTGATTGTGATGTTTATATTATTTTATTGTGTTGAAAGCTAAAATAAACCCACTGCTGCTGGATGTTTTGTAAAGTGAGTAGGTAAAATAGATAAAATAACTTTTTGTAGTGCCAAATAGCTAAATTTTTAGCTCCACTACTGTGGATGCTCTAATAATTAAAAAATTAAACATTTAGACTTTCCAAAAAATATTTTTTTAAAGATGTCTGGTATGTGCTATTAAAATTATTATTTTTATATGTTGATAAAAACAACTATCACTACATTTAATATGTATAGCGTAGTAAACCCGAAACGGTATACCGGTATTAAGCGGTATCGAAATATATCATTTCACTGATCAAATTGGTACAACCTCACAAGATTGACTCCCTTGGGTATCACACCCACCAAGCTCCACCTCGAATTATGTGGCTAATAGATAAGGGTGGTATCAAACCTAGGGGTGTCCATGGGTCGGTCCGGGTCGGGTTTATGCCCAACCCGCAACCGACCCGCTTACATCGGGTGGATGGCTGAACGACCCGCCGCCGACCGCAGACGACCTCGGGTCAAGTCGGATCGGACGCCGGTGGACAACGGTCGGGTCGGTCGACCTCGTACTGGATTACAATCGCCGGATTTTGGCCGGATCGAAGCTCAAAATCAACCCATCAAGCCCAGATTTGACCGAAAATCACGGATCTAAGCAAAAATCGAAGCAAAAACATCACATGAAGCTCAGATTTGTGCGAAAAATTCATCTCTATCGCCGGATCTAAGTGAAAATCGAAGCACAAGCACCAAATCTTCGCCGGATCGAAGCACCAAATCTTCATCTCACCACCGGATCTAAGGAAGAAAACCTTGATCTTCACCGGATCTAACCAAAAACTACCAAACTTCACCGGAATATTGATGAATCTGAACGGATCTACGTAACTCCGGCCTTCTTTTATGGGTTTCCTCGGTCGGATCGGGTATATCGGGTTTTGAAGAAGAAAACCCGCCATCCGACCCGCGTTAGTCGGTTTTTGGGGGCGGAGACCCGTCTCCGACCATCACCGGCGTCGGGTCGGCCAGATTTCGGGTCGGTCCGGACGGTTTGGGCGGGTGGGTCGGTTTACGGGTTGCCGTGGACACCCCTAATCAAACCCACCAAATTGCACATGTACCTCTCATCTCCCACTTGCTCAATATGTCCTTCTGTGCATGGTTTTGTCCACTTACATGTAGGGATTTGACATTTCAATTTGTGAGAAAAATACATAAGAAACATGGGCATATAATTCTTTCTTATCTAGAACTATTCTTTTACACGAATTAGGTGAGTTAGGAAGTTTATCTAATTTGCAAGATGTTATCTTGTGAGACAATGGGCGCGCCCGTCTCACCCAACATTTTTTCCTAATTTGCATTTTACATAGAGGTAATTAATTAATTAGCACAAAAAAAAAGTTCTATGAAGGGGAGGTTCTAATTACGTGCCGCAGCTAATCTATAAGTACCTAAGCGCATAATCTCTTTCGTTCATGCTAGTGTTTGAACTTTGTAGGACAAGAGGCACACATTAATAAGGCTTAAGTTAAGCCTACAGTTCCAAGCATTATGGAGAGACCATTTCCTCTCTTATTCTAATGGCTCCGAGGTGTGTGTATATATATATATATATATATTACGTGAAAAATTATCATTAATTAAGTACATATGTAAAATAGGCTTGATAACAGTTGCTTGTGTTTTTGGATAAAATAATAAGATAAGGTATGTAACCAAGACAAACTGTTTTGCATCTAAAAATGAAGACGTTACAAGTGACATCTCTTTTGACAAATTACCGATTGTAGAGTAAAAAAATGAATCGAACTCAAGACTCTCTTGTTTTAGTACCATGTTAATTTACCCATAATCTGAAAAGTTTAAGTTATTAGCAATAATTCTAACTTCTTTACATTCAAATTTCTATACTAACTTAGTTTAGTATGAAATTCATGTAAACCGTCTTCACATATATCATTCAGATGACATCAGAAAGGAGAAAACTATGATTCTCAACTCAAAGATAGAAGAGAAAAGGGGAGGAGCTGTCACTGATATAAGTTTGTTCATTTTTCTTTTAGTCCAAGAAAAATTGAAAAAATCTCTTCCAAATTTCATATCGACCACAATTTTATTGCCATAAGTTTTGCTCACATGCTTCTAGAAAATCAAAAAATACAATAGTCAATTGTATCATTATAAAGCTTTATAGCTTGTGGTTAATTAATGCAAGATACCTACTTAAAGGTTGAAAAAAAAAATCAACCTTCATTAAAAGTTCCAAAATAACACCAAAGATAATCTATTAAAAAAAAAAAAAAATGAAGGAATGTATTCTCAAATAGACTTACCAAACGTAACCAAAGTGCATGCCTCATCTATATCTATAAATACCTAAGCACAGAAGCTCTTCCTCTCATGCCAGTCTTTTGAAGGACAAGAAGCATACATTAAAACTTTTGCTAATTGCACCATTTCAACACTAATTTGTTCTCTCACCTCCCAAAATGTCTCACCAAATTTCCATGGCTACTACTCAAACCCAAAATCCAGATGCTAATGTACATCGTCACTAAACAAATTATCATCCAAGCTTATGGGGAGACCATTTCCTCTCTTTTTCTAATAAATCTGAGGTATGTATGTCTTCCACCTGACATGCTAGGCTACATAATAAAATTAATATTCTAATATAAATTGTGATTCATTTCATAGCCAATATTCAAATGTCATGGTCTTAAAATACATCATCTTTAAATGACAAATGATTCTTATAAACAGTGGTAACATGTTAATTTTTTATTTCGATTTCCAATTTTAGGAAACTATTGATGACTCAGAGCAAGTCCAAGGGTTGAAGGAAGAAGTGCAAAGGATGTTGATGGCTCCCATCGATAATCTTCTAGAAAAGTTGGAGTTGATTGATGCAATCCAACGCTTAGGAGTGTCTTATCATTTTGAAGGTGAGATTGATGAAGTATTACAACAAATTCATAGGTATCATTATACGTGTGATGTCCAAGGAAGTGATGATGCTCTTTACACCATTGCATTTCATTTTCGATTACTTAGACAACAAGGTTATAACATTCTAAGTGGTAAGCACTCTTTTGGTTGGTTATTTGTTTATTTAAGAAAACTTACTCTATGTTTGGATGGAGGGAGATGAGAGAAGGGAGCAGGTGATTGGAATTTGATAAAATTTTAATATATTCTGGCTTCCTTAAGTCATTCCCCTTTATTCTCCTCACCTCTCCCTCCATCTCTTTTCATTCCAAACATATCCTTAAACAAGCTAAAAGTTCATTTTCATGATCAAGCATTCACTTCCATCATTATTTTCATATCATCTACTAATGGCTCACACATGTCTTGTGTTGGGTGGTAAAGTAGATATCTTCAACAAATTCAAAGACAATATGGGAAATTTCAAGGTATCACTTACTAACGATGTGAAAGGAATGTTAAGCTTTTATGAAGCTACACATATGAGGGTGCCTGGAGAAGATATACTTGATGAAGCACTTAAGTTTACTACCACTCACCTTGAATCAATGGCGATTAATTTCAGCCCTCCACTTGCCACACAAGTAAGCCATGCTTTAAATCGACCTATTCGAAAGTGCTTGCCAAGGGTAGAGGCTAGGCAATACTTTTCTATCTACCAAGAAAATGTTTCACATAATGAAGTTCTACTAAACTTTGCAAAATTGGATTTTAACATGTTGCAAAAACAACACCAGAAGGAACTCAACCATATCTCAAGGTAAGTTCATTAACTATATCTCACTACATTGGTGTTGTAATTAAGCTTTCGTTAGACATGATTTGACCAGCTAGTTTTTGTTGAAATTGTAATTTAGGTGGTGGAAAGGTGTAGATGTTGCGACAAACCTATCTTTTGCACGAGATAGGGTGGTGGAGTTATACTTCTGGATTTTGGGAGTGTACTTTGAACCCCAATACTCTCTTGCTCAAAGGATACTTAACAAAACAATTTGCATGGCATCAATCATAGATGACATTTATGATGTATATGGCACACATGAAGAACTCGAGCTCTTCACAGATGCAATTAAAAGGTTTAATGCAAGCATATAGGATCCTCCTCATCTCCATTTGAAATGGATTGATATCATGATTCAAATTAAATATTATAAATCTAAAGATGTATCTAATACCACATCACTTAAAATTTTAATTGATGGAGTACTCTATGCACTATCAAATTAAAAAAATAAAATTGTAACCATGAAATGGATTTTCTCAATTTCTATTAGAATGGAGAATATCATTTTTCACGGTCGTATCTTTACCAATAAGGATGTATCTTTACTTGTAAAAATATTAATTAAGCCCATATTAACCAATAGATGAAAAATAATGTTTTTAAAAATTAAAACGCTAAAACTATTACCACTTTTATAAAAAAAATTATCTTCTTTTAATGTATAACTGACTATTGGTTTTATTCATGTGAAAGTTTTAGAGTATAAAACTCATAGTGTTCGACACAGAAACTAGAAAATCGCTTACTCTCTCTCTCTGTCTCAACAAAACAAAATTGAAATCTGCAAATTAAAAAAAAAATCTCAAACCTCATTTTTTTGGGTACATATTGCTGGGAATTTTGCCACTCTCTCCATTTAAAGAATAAAAAGTAATTTAAGCTTCTTTGTAGCTACATTGGACCTTCTTTTTTGTTCCTTTTAGGTTTGGCTCAACTTCAAATTTCTCTCTCTCTCTCTCTCTCTCTCTCTCTCTCTCTCTCGTTGGTTTTATAGGAGATCTTTTACTTTGTGTTTGTTTTACCCTTGGTAGTGGTAGGAGATAAAGAAAGAGACCAATGTTTTATCCTGATAAAATAAATTTATTCAGTCACTCTTGTTTAGCTTAGCTTTAAGCTTTTACACAGTCCATATTTATTATATTGTTCACCATTCATTGTTTTTGACATAGCCCATTCAACCATTCATAGTTTTAATTGGGGGTGATGTAGCATGAGTTTCATAGTAGTTGTTGACAAATTTAAAAATTAATTTTGTGAAAATAAGCAATTAAATATAACATTTTAAGAAAGATTAAGTGATTTAACTATATTATTAATTTAAAAATAGATGTTAGAAAACTTGAATAAAACAATTTAATTCATAATTTTTCATCTAATTAAACAAGTAGAATAATTTTATATTAAAAAATTATTACTTAATATATATATATATATATATATGTACACACACACACACACACACATATATATCAATTTAGTTATTGCCTTAAGCCCCAAAATACATGAAGCCGGCCCTGCCCTATTTTTAAAATTTTGGGGTATAAGTCAACATTGCAAACACGATTCAAACGTTTAAATTTTAGGTGGGATATAAGTTGCATAGACCAACTCCCAAAATACATGAAGTTGTGTTATAAAGTACTCTTGGATGTTTTTGAAGAAATTGAAGAAGAGATGTGCAAGGATGGAAGATTATACTGTGTTTACTACGCAAAAGTTGCAGCAAGACACTATTAATTCACTTGAAACCACTCTATCTTTTTCCCATTAATTCTCATTTTATAGTTATCAATATTTTATATGTTAATGTAACTAGATGAAAAAACTTGTTTGAGCCTACTTTGAAGAAGCCGCATGGTTGAAAGAAAAATACATTCCCACAATGGAGGAATATATGAGTAATGCACTAATATCTTTTGGTTACCTCATGCTTAGCTCCATATCTTTTATTGGCATGGGAGATATTGTGATAAAGGAAGCATTGGAATGGGTCATCAAGGAGCCAAAGATTGTTAGAGCAGCATCAATCATAGCCAGGCTAATGGATGATATTGTTTCCAATGAGGTGCATTTAGCAAATGTTATATAGCACACATATTATTAGTGGATCTTATTGAGCATTGTGACTAAAATCAGGGGACGTTAATTATTCTTTATTTCTTAAAAAACTTGAGAAAAATCGTTAAGTTACATTTGTGCTACACCTTAAAACAATTAGTCTGGTTATAATTATGTTTCTTGTAGTTATTATAAATCCTTGGTCAACCCAATATATGTCTAATGTTGAACTCAACACACACCTGCACAACACATACTTAATCAATATCCAAACAATTCGCAGCATCACAATTTTTATCCAATTAAAAGATCCTCCTACATGCAATATGTACAAAAATTTTAGAAAATATAGAGAATATAAAAATTCAGTCGTAATGACTGTTTTCTTTCTTTTTCCAGTATTTTTACTTCAATAATGAATATGAGAGACTAGTTCAGTACTACAAGGAATTAGATTCACGACTACGAATTGATGACATGGTTCAAATTTTGTTTTTGAATCTAGTAAATAGTGTATAAATTGTTAGGTCTTTTAAAATATTAAATAGCACCGTATTAGATACACCTATAAATTTTTACTATTTAAAGCAAGAAATTGATTCATTTCAAATGGATCCACAAATCCATTTAGGCCTAACAAAAAATGACACTTATTACATATTTTAGGAATTTATTTTTTTACAATTTGAGCAAGAGAGAGGGCACGTTGCCTCGGGCATCGAGTGTTACATGAAGCAATATGGTGTCTCAAAGCAAGAGGTACATGATGAATTTCGAAAGCAAATCGTGAATGCATGGAAGGATATAAACAAAGAGTGTCTTAGACCTACTAAAGTGGCAGTACCCCTCCTTTCACGTGTTGTCAATCTTGCACGAGTTATGGATTTACTCTACAAGGATGAAGATGCATACACACATCTTGGAGGAGTGATGGTAGAGGGTATCACCTCAATGCTTGTTGATCCAGTACCAATTTGAAGATATTGATGCCAATGATCATTATGAGCACAAAATTATAACTAAGTTGGTTCCTTAAATAAAGATTTGATAAACTGTCCTACAAAGTCAATACAAAATGAATGTGTAAGTGTCTAGAGTGAAAATTTTACTTGAACTCCAAATTACTCTAAAAATTAGGAGCCCAATGTTTTTTCAGAATAAATATTGTTTCAATAGGTGATTAATGTGTGAGAATTATTTCTACATTGCTTTTCTCATACGGTTCCATTTTGTAGAACTCTTGTAGTGACCCAAAAAGGGGGGTCTTACAATCCATGGAATCCCACATTGCCTAGGGAAGCACATGGAGATGTGCTTATAAGGAGTGACTTTCCTTTAATGTGTAGAGGCCTTTTCCCCCATTGCTATGTGCTTTGGGGGAGAACAAAACCATGAGGGGTATGAGGCCCCAAAGCGGACAATATATACATAGTTGGGGTGGGGTCGTTACAGATGGCCTCATTTCCCTTAGGAGATCTTGGCAAACCAGTCACGAAATCCATACATATATGCTCCCACTTCCGTTCGGGGATGGGAAGTGGTTGCAGCAATCTTGAAGGTTTCTGGTGACTTAATTTGTTGACAAGTCAAGCATTGCTCCACAAACTAAGCTATCTCTCTTTTCATGTTATTCCACTAATAAGTTTCTCGAATGTCACGATACATTTTGGTGCTACCAGGGTGCATTGAGTATGGGGTACGATGGGCTTCTTCCATAATCTCCTTCTTTAATGCAAGATCATTTGGCACACAAAGTCTATTTCCAAACCTCAAAACACCATCATTAGAAACATTAAATTCTGGTCTCTTCCCTTCTTGTACTTCTCCTATGATCTTTACGATTTGTGCATCACCAACTTGTGAACTCTTAATCTTCTTAATCAAAGTGGGTTGTATTGTCAAACTGGCCATAAAGACTTGGGAATGACCCATGACAATTTCAATTCCCATCCTTTCCAAGTCATTAATAATCTCCTTTTGAGTAGTTAACAAGGCAACCGATTAGACACATTAGCCTTGCCTGGATGGTAATTAATTGAGCAATCATAATCTTTAATCAACTCAAGCCACCTTCGTTGTCTCACTTTCAATTCTTTCTGAGTAAAGAAGTACTTCAAGCTTTTATGATCTGTATAAATCTCACACCTTTCACCATACAGATAATGTCTCTAAATCTTCAATGCAAACACCACTGTAGCCAACTCCAAATCATGAGTGGGGATAATTTTGTTCATAATTTTTTAATTGGCGAGAAGCATAAGCTATGACTTTACCATGCTGCATCAACACACAACCTAGCCCTTTTCTTGAAGCATCACTATAAATGACAAAGCCTCCCAAGTTGCTAGGAATGGTTAGTACTGGTGCAGTGACCAACCTTTGCTATTGTAGTGACCCAAAAAAGGGGGTCTTACAATCTATGGAATCCCACATCGCCTAGGGAGAAGCACATGGGGATGTGCTTATAAGGAGTGACCTTCCTTTAATGTGTAGAGGCCTTTTCCTCCGCTGCTGTGTGCTTTGGGGGAGAACAAAACCGTGAGGGGTATGAGGCCCCAAAGCGGACAATATCTACATAGGTGGGGTGGGGTCGTTACAGAGATTGTAGTGACCCAAAAAGGGGGGTCTTGCATTCCATGGAATCCCACATCGCCTAGGGAAGCACATGGGAATGTGTTTATAAGGAATGACCTCCCTTCAATGTGTAAAGGCCTTTTCCCCCACTGCTGTGTGCTTTGGGGGAGAACAAAATCATGAGGGGTATGAGGCCCTAAAGCAGACAATATCTACACAGGTGGGGTGGGGTTATTACAGATGGTATCAAGGCCATGCCCTAGTCGGAAGTGTGGGCCCTACACGCGAGGACGTGTGTGCTCGTAAGGGGGGTGGATTGTAGTGACCCAAAAAGGGGGGTCTTGCATTCCATGGAATTCCACATCGCCTAGGGAAGCACATGGGAATGTGTTTATAAGGAATGACCTCCCTTTAATGTGTAGAGGCCTTTTCCCCTACTGCTGTGTGCTTTGGGGGAGAATAAAACCGTGAGGGGTATGAGGCCCCAAAGCGGACAATATCTACGCAGGTGGGGTGGGGTCGTTACAACTCTGCTTTGTTAATCCACAATAATTAATATATGTTTCTTGTGCATGTGTTCTAACAATGAACATATTATTCAATGCGACAATGCACTCTGTCTCTTCTACATATTCATATTTGTCGTTTTTTATTTTTTATTTTATTTTTTGCAGTTTTAAACTTGTTTTTATTTTGTTTGTATTTGAGCTTTGAATTTCAATATGCAATTTAGAAAAAATAAGGATTAATTCTTTTAATTGTAGATAGTGAAAATCCCAAAAACATAAGGTGATTAAAAAAAAAAGTTATTTTATTCACTTAATCATTATTCTAATAGCTCCTCACCAATGTCGATTTAAACTCTCCGCACTAAGTGAAGCCTAAATTATGACCTTTTTAATTTTTGAGTAGGAGGTAGAATAGAGACAGGATTCAACTCAACATCATTGCTTTGACATAATAATGAAATATCGAGGAAAAAAAAGTAGATGAAAAGGAATCATTGAAGAAATTAACGTGATTTGGTCACTAAAAACTACGTTCACAACATTTCATTGTTTCTTGTAATCTTTTTAACGTTAAGCATGTGATTTTATTTTATTTTTTAAAATTATTAATGATCAAAACATGTGAATCTAGTCATGAAAATTGGAAATTTGACTAACTAGCTAATTAACAAGTACAAAAGTCATCAATGGCGAAGTGAATCATGAAGCATTGATAACAACACTTTCAAAACTTAATTAGAAATGTAACGTATCTGATGATGAATGAAAATCGTCAGTGATTTGATGGCTCCAAATCATGCTAATGGATACCCACAGAATAAGAAAACAAGAACCAAACAGAAGGCACCAGTGTGGTACAGGCCAAAGACCCCCCGAATGTTAAGTTAGTGAATGAAAAATCTCTAAGAACTCTATAGTGAGAGAGCTAGGCATTTTCTACGTATCTCGGAAAGGAAAAGAATTGTTGTTTATATAGTGGTGGGGAAGAACCCTAAATCCCGAGAATAGGGGGATTTTACTTATGAGGAGAGGGTGAAGTTAATGCTATCGAAATCTTAGGGATATTCTCCATTTTGGGAAGGTGAAAATCATGTGGTAGAGTTTTGTGCGTAATGTGCAAGATGTTTCCATATATGAATGTGTGTAGACCACGTAGGGCCTCATAAGGCCATGCAAGGCCACATGGGACCCGTTGGTATTCATCCCCGTCAATTAGGGGATTCCATCAATTAAGGGATCCTCCATTGGTCAAGCAAGGAGATGCACCGTCGGCTTTGTTTCTGAACTATCCTCACGGCTGTCGGTTCCTAAGGAAGTCAACGATTTCTATAGGGCCGACGATTTCTTTGAAGTTGTCGGCCTTTTGGTTCTCCTATGGACCCCAATTTTATTACCAAAAACACCCTTATCAGTATTTGTAGCACATGTACATTTATTTTTGAGATAGATAGAATTTTACTTTAGTTTAACCTAAGTGTATATATGTGTGAAGCTCTTTCTGAGAGACTTAAACCCTGCCCTTGCCTCTCAAACCCTACAATTACTTATAGTTGTGGAGTGACCATTACACCAAAGGTGCGCAATGGTGTAGCACATGTACGTTAACACTTAGAGATTGATCGATATGATGGAATGGGCGGTGCTATGTATAGTTTAGGGGTTCAAATGAACCCCTGAGCTAGCAATTGTTTTTTTTAATATATAATTTATTTATTTATTTACTTTTATTTAACCCTTATAAAAAAAAAAAATTTAACATCTTGACCTTAATTTTTTTTTTTTTAAGTCTAATTGAAATAAGCTTAAATTATATAATCCTCTTAATAAAATTTTGGTCTTTTTAAACACAAAATAAAACTTCCAACAACAAATCAATTTTATCTAAAATCTGGAGGATAAAAAATAGTAAGCCAACAATGAAAGCAAAATTTTGTTCATTTTAAAACTTAGAAAAAACTCATTTAAATCTTAACAAATTTAAAATAAACTAATGGAAAATTCTTAATTTACATTGTATTATAATGTAAAATTGACATTGCCTCTAAACAAATATGTATAACATTGTACACTTTTATGCAAATGTGTATAATATTGTACACTTCTTGCAAATACACATTTATTTAATATACAATGTAAATCTTACTTTACATTGATAGTACAATGTAAACATATAATCGTTCTAAACTAATATGATTAATTTAATTTTTAGTAACAATAATCAGTATAGTCATTGTATTAAGAAACAATATGCTTAATGAACTTGTAGTTTATCTCTTATTCTCCTGCTAGTACATCCTACGGAAAAATTTGTAATAAGAAAGCCACATATACTGTAAAATGTATCTCTAACCTAAGATTCATTTTCTTACTGGCCCCCTTAGAAAAAAAATCTTAAAACCGTTATCAGTTGATAAATGAAGCCAAGTGTTTAATCGAACTCTTCACTTTCAAAAATATAAAACATGTTTTATATCATCTACTAATGGTTAGTGCATGTCTTGTGTGGGGTGATAAAGTAGATGTCTTCAATAAATTCAAGGGCAATAGGGTAAACTCCAAGGAATCTCTTATTAAAGATGTGCGAGGAATGTCAAGCTTGTATGAAGCTACACTAATGAGGGTGCATGGAGAAGATATGCTTGATGAAACACTTAAGTTTACTACCACTCACCTCAAATCAATTGTGATTAATTTAAGCCCTCCTTTTGCCACACAAGTAAGTTGTGCCTTAAATCGGCCTATTCTAAAATCCTTGCCAAGGGTAGAGGCAAGACATTACTTTTCTATCTACCAAGAAATTGCTTCACGTAATAAAGTTCTACTAAACTTGGCAAAATAACATGTTGCAAAAACAACACCAGAAGGAACTTAGCCATATCTCAAGGTAAGTTCATTAGCTATATCTCAATATGTTGGTGTTGTAATTAAGCTTTCTGTTGTGAAATTTTAAAGTACTTGCAAGTGTACGAACCATACCGAAGTATAGTTTGACAAGAGCGAGGTCGAACCCATAGAGACTTGTATGAACATAGGAAAATTAATCAAATCTTAACCAAATTAATCCTAATCTAGTTTAATAAAAATTGATTGTTTTGAAATTAAATAAAGCTAAGCAAATAATTAAACTAAGCAAACGATATAATACAAAAGCAGTAAGGATATAAAACAATTTAGAGAAAGGAATTAAGGTTTTGGAATCCGCCTTAAAAATCATATCAGCATATATTTATGATCATTAATTTTTCCCAACTATTGTATGATAATCTAGAAATCATTCTTGCTATCACGGAAAATATCTCATTAAAATCCTTATTTTAAAAATCTAAAGCATGCTCTTCTTCACTTCCTAAGTATAAAATCAAATCATCAATTGTATCCATAACCAAACAAATCACAAAAGATATCTAATTTATCAAGCAATAATAAACTAGGCATTCAATTAATTAAGATAAATCCCAAATCATGAGAAAAACTTGATTGAACTCATATTAAGAATCCTATCTTAGTTAATTGTAATGAAGCAAGAACAATTTAAATCATTAAAGAACAATTATTTTGAGAAAAATCAAATCACATAAATAAATTGATAATCTTTAAGAAGGTTTCATCCTCAACTTTAATTGAAAATTTAGCTACTCATGGTAGTTGAAATAAAACGCAAAAAATAAATATTGAAACTTAAACTAGACAATTAAACTGCTAACTAGAATGAAAGAAAAAAATTACAGTGCCAGCATAGAGAAAGGGTGAAGAAAAAAGCCACATGCGGCTCCTGCGTTTTAGCCTTCGCGGTCCTCTGTTTCAGCTTTCTTCTAGCCCACGTTTCAGCTCTCATCTAGTCGCCCCCAATATTTCTTATTTCCCTCTATTTATACTTACATTCCCATAAGTGGCTAAGACCTAAAAGCTCATTATTAAAACCAACATGGCCCAAAAGTAAGTACTTCCTAAGTAGATGTTTTGGTGAACAAATCAAGAGGCCCACAACAACAATACAATTACTGATTTGGACCCTAAAGCCCACCACGTTGATGGTGTAAGAATTGCTTGATTTGAGTTTTATTTCCTTGCACACTTCATCCACGTTGGATTGAATCTTAGGCTTCTTTTTCTTTTTCTTTTTCTTTTCTTTCTTTCTTTGTTTTTGGTCTTCTCTTGAATTCACACTTGGGCTGGATCTTTACTTTGGGCTGGATCTTTACTTTGGGCTAAATCTTTCCTTCATGCTTCACATCTAGGTCTTAAGTTAGCTTGACAATTGGCCTGGTCCCACTTTGTATGAAAAGCCTTCATTACCTATAAATCAAAAGCAACTTATAATCAACCACAAATTAGTATAAAAGTGCAGCTAAATATGTAAATATGAGAATATTTTATTCTATATATTTCATGATTATTACTTTCATAAGACATGATTTGACCAGACAATTTTTGTTGAAATTATAATTTAGGTGGTGTAAAGGTATAGATGTTGCGACAAACCTATCTTTTACACTAGACAGGGTGGTGGAGTTATACTTCTGGATTTTGAGAGTGTACTTTGAACCCCAATACTCTCTTGCTAGGAGGATACTAACTAAAACAATTTGCATGACATCAATTATAGATGACTTATATGATGTATATGGCACACGTTAAGAACTCAAGGTCTTCACATATGCAATTAAAAGGTTTAGTAAAAGCATATATGATTCTCTTCATTTGAAATAGATTCATGTCATGGTTCATTCTAAATATTATAAATTTAAAGATGTAACCAGTGCCATGTTATTTAAAATTTTCATTGATGTGGCATTCTATACACACTACCGATCAAGAAAATAACGTATTGACTGTGACAAAGATTCTCTCAATTTCAAGTTAACTGGGGAATATCATGTTTTTATATTTGGGAGACGTCGAGGGGGGGGGGGGGGGGGGTTGTGATCGTGGGGTTAAAGTCAACATTACCCACTTCATTCCAACGTTTAAATTATAGGTGGGATATCAATTCCATAGACCAACTCAGAGATTACATGAAGTTGTGTTATAAAGTAGTCTTGGATGTTTTTAAAGAAATTGAGGAAGAGATGTGCAAAGAAGGAAAATTACATGTTCACCATGCAAAAGTTGCGGTATGACACTATTAATTCACTTGAAACCACTTTTTCCCCCATATATGTTCATTTTATAGTCATTATATTTTATGTTTTAATGTAACTAGATGAAAAAACTTGTTGAAGCCTACTTTGAAGAAGCCATATGGTTGAAAGAAAAATATATTCCCACAATGGAGGAATATATGAGTAATGCACTAATATCCTGTGGTTACCCCATGCTTAGCACCATATCTTTTGTTGGCATGGGAGATATCATGACCAAGGAAGTGTTGGAGTGGGTCTTCAAGGAGCCAAAGATTGTTATTGCAGCATCAATCATAAACAGGCTAATGGATGACATTGTTTCCAATGAGGTATGTTACTGTATCAAACTCTCAGATTTCACAAATGTTATTTAGCATATATTATTAGTGGATCTTATTGAGCATATGTTAGCTCTTGATTGTGACTAAAATCAAGGAACATTAATTGTTGATCCAAGGAAAAAAGCTAGTTACATCTGTGTTGTATTCCAAAAAGACTAGTCTAATCACAATCGGGACTTTTTGTAGTTGTTAATGAATCTCATATTAACCCAATATATGCTTGATGTGGGACTCAGCAAAACCCTATACAGCGCAGAATTTTATTCCAATTAAGAGATTCTTCATATGCAGTTGTGTTAGTGCTACATGTATTGAAATTATATATAATATAGAGGATATATAAATTCAGTTAGAATAATTATCTTCTTTCTTTTCCTAGTATCTTTACTTCAACAAGGTATATGAGAGATTAGTTTAGTACTGCAAGGAATACGATCCTTGTCTATGGACTCATTTCATGGTTCAATTTTAACTTTATTGAATCTATTCCCCCCCCCCCCCCCCCCCCCCCCCGGCTGAAAAAATTTATTGAATCTAATGGGGTATAGAGTGTAGTGTATTTTAAAATTTTTAATAACATGGTATAAGATACATCTTTAATTTATACTATTTAAAACATGAAATGGATTCATTTTAAATGGATCCACAAATCCATTTGGGCCTAGTAACTCATTATATATTTTGGAATTTATTTTTTTCACAGTTTGGGCAAAAGAGAGAGCATGTTACCTCAGGCATCGAATACTACATGAAGCAATATAATGTCTCAAAGTGAGAGGTGCATACCGAATTTCAAAAAAAAAATTGTGAATACATGAAAGGATATAAACAAAGAGTGCATTAGACCTACTAAAGTGCCAATACCTCTCCTCGCACATGTTATTTCGCACGAATCATGGATCTACGTTACAAAGATGAATATGCATACACACAACTTGGAGGAATGATGGTAGAGTGTGTCACTTTAATGCTTGTTGATCCAGTATCAATTTGAAGATATTGATGCCACGTCTCAATATGACTACAAAATTATAACTAAGTTGGTTCCTTAAATAAAGGTTTGATGTCCAACCAAGTTAATAATAAAATAAATGTGTGACTAGAGTGAATCACAAATTTATGTGAGCTCCAAATTACTCTTAAAATTAGGAGCTCAATTCTTTTGAACTTTTAAATAAGTGTTCCGTGGATTATATATGTATGTGTTGGTACTTTAAAAAATGTATAGTTTCAATAAGTGATTAACTTATGAGTATTATTTCTACATTACTTTCCACTTGTGCATATGTTCTAACAGTGAAGAGATTATTCAATGCGCCAAGGCTCTCTCTTCCACATTTATATCTATATTTACTTTTGTTTGTAGTTTTAGCTTTGTTTTTATTTACTTTTATTTTAAGCTCAATATGAATATGCAATCTAGTTTAAAAAAAAAAAAAACAAGGACTAATACTGAAAATGGGAAGTATCGCCAATCCCTAAAGCTTGATAAAAAGTATGAATTTAATCACAAATCATTGTTTTAATACTCCCTCACACGTGGGTATAAGCTTCCCTCACTAAGTGAGACGAAAATTTTAATTTTTGAACTAGAGGTAAAATAGAGACAAGATTCAAACTCAGAGTCACTGCTTTGACACAATGATAAAGTGAAATATCCTGGGAAAAAGAAGTAGATGGAAATGGAATAATTGAATAAATTAATGTGATTTGGTCATTAAAACCTAACACCAAATTTGGGAGAATGATACCACTGACAAGATGGTAAAATGGAAATACATGTTGCAATTAGTGAACGATGATACTTAGCCAAAATGATTTAATTCCAAAGAATATAAATTTCTTTAGCATCCCTTGACATCCACCCTCTGAACTTCATGTAACTAAAAAGAGAAAGTGAATAAGAAGGCGTTCTCCATGCATCAAGAAAATGAGATCCCATATGTTGAATAAGTATTCGACTCAAACGAATATTATGAAAATGGTTCTCAAACCACAAACCTGCCTAAATAGCACCAATAGATGAAACTAAAACCCAGAATGATTATTTGCTTAGGATATCCACTAAATTTATAGCTCTTAGGTAACAAAAGAAGAACCGTGAAAGCACATATTTGGATAAAAATAGAAAGAAAGATATGTGCACCACACACTTCAACGATTGTGTAATTTATCGTGATTATCCATGAACAACCCCTACATGAAAATTGCCCAAAGTTCTTCGTTGCCATATAGTCACTCAGTGAATATCATCTTCTTCACAGAACTTGGTGTACTTATCTGCATCCATCAAGCTCTTCAATTCACCACTATCGCTCACCTCAACCTTAATTATCCATCCTTTGTCATATGGGCTTGAGTTAATCCACATCAAGACAGATACATCAGAAATAAGCATAAAAGAGACGAAGGAATAAACATATTCTTGATGGCAGAAATTATGTCAAACTTCACCAATTAAAGGAAACTGGAATTGTGAATGATTTTTTTTAACACAATGAAGGTGGTTAACCAACATCTTCAGAGACATAAATTTATTCAGATGACTACCAGCATCAACCTTAAGCTCAATAAGTTTAGTAGTATGAGAGTTTCCCTTATGGTCTATTCTGCTCTTGATTGTGTTCCAAATATTGGCTACTAGGGACATTGCCTAACAACTTGCATACTAGAAGGAACTATATTTAACTATAGGCCATTTAAGGTAACTAAAAAAATAATTAAGGAAGAAGAACGAAACTTGACTTAGAAGCTCTACCCAAAAGAAAGGGAAAGAAGAACCATGCAACACCAGACAAAAAGCGACACGGGGACAAGACATGCAGGGCAAGATGAAGACAACAAAGAGAAATAGTAAGATGAAGACAACTGTGGGTCAAAATGGCCAAATACCAACAACGCCAAAATGGCCAAATACCACAATTTTTTGAAATTTTTAGCAAAAAACCATTGTTTCAGAAATAAATGCCAATCTACCACTTTTTCAAGTACTCGAGTACCCTATTTTCTAGTTCCACCGTGGCTGCTGAGCTGGAAATTGGCGATTAAAAACAATAAAGTGGTACTCGAGCTTGGTAAACTCGAGTACCATGCAACACAATACCCACATATACCAGGCTCGAGTACCTTTTATAAAAAAAATATAGAAAATTTTTTTTCTACAGTACTCGATCTTACCAAACTCGAGTACTGTGTAAATTTTTTTTTTTTTTTCTTGAGGATAATTGACAAATAAACATAAAGATAAAAATAAGTAGCTTTTCTATGTTTTTATTTATTTAAATAGAAGCATTGTAAGATATAGAGATTTTAATTTCGAAATATGAATTTAATTTCTACATTGATTAAAATTGTTCATTGTTTTCTCATAAAAATTGTTCACTATTTTCTGTATAAACTATTTCTACGATTTTACATAAAATTATTTTCTGTTCAGCATTATTTAAGAAATTGTTCGCTCTCTTTTTTGCATAAATTATTTTCTGTTCACTATTTAAAAAATTGTTCACTGTTTTCTCATAAAACACCTAGTGAAATCGCGTTTTCTAAATTTAAACGCCAAATCTGAATGCTTTTTCATGCTTGAATTTCAGAATAATCGAATATATTTTTTTGCATTGATAAAATCCGTTTCTACATTTATGAAATTTTCTCTCTGCACATCATATTTACTGTATATTCAAATTTGCTTACTACATTTATAAAATCTGTTTTTTGCATTAATTAAAACTGTTCATTGTTTTGTCATAAAAATTGTTCACTGCTTTTTGCATTAACTATTTCTAGCATTGGCGCAGTTATTGCACTTAAATGGTTTTTGTGTTTTTCTAAATTTGTAACCATATGAATAATGGACAAACTCCATGAAAGAAAAATGAATGATTCGTATAAATCACCTAATGGTAAATGCCTCGAAAAATTCGAATTAGTTGAATGTAGGAATTCAAGAAAAATCAATGGAAAATCAATGAACGTAGCAAATCGTGAATGTGTACATAAGATGTATAGATAGTCTAGACTTGTTAAGAAATTTGATTTTGTTGAAAGTACAAAATAATGAAAATTCAAACGAAAATTATGTACGTTAGATGTATAGATCGTATGAATTTGTTTAAAAATTTGAATTCATTGAATGTACAAAACTGTGAAAATTCAAGGAAAAATTGTGTACATTAGAGGTACAGATAGTACGAATATGTTGAAAAATTTGAATTCGTTGAGTGTATAAAATCGTGAAAATTCAAATGAAAATTGAAGAGCATACCAAATTGAGTAAACTTAATGGAAAATTAATTACATTAGATGTACAGATCATCTATTTTTTTGCATTGATAAAATCTGTTTCTACATTAATAGAATTTGCTCTCTGCACACCATCTTCACTGTTTTCTCATAAAAATTGTTCACTGTTTTCTGCATAAACTATTTCTAGCATTCTGCATAAAATTATTTTATGTTCAGCATTATTTAAAAAATTGTTCACTCTCTTTTCTGCGTAAATTATTTTATGTTCACTATTTAAAAAAATTGTTCACTATTTTCTCGTAAAACACCTAGTGAAATCGTGTTTTCTAAATTTAAACGTCAAATTTGAATGCTTTTTCATGTTTAAATTTCACAATAATTGAAAATCCAAATCTGTATGTTTTTTCATGTTTGAATTTCACAATAATCGAATCTATTTTTCTGCATTGATAAAATCTATTTTGAGACACACTTTGTCAAAATTATCCAACAATGATAGATTGTGATTGGTTGTTTATCACTTTCTAATAAACTCACTATTTTTTCTACTTCACCTACAGTCTACCATGTAGAAGTATAGAACAAGTGCGACAAAATAAGTAGAAATTAGAGATGATTTGAATACAATGAATCGTAATGTATTGAAAATTTCCCTTTATTACATTTTATTATTATTATTATTATTATTATTATTATTATTATTATTATTATTATTACTCCTTATTTAGTTTATCTAAAAAGTTAAACATTTTTGGGTTTATCCAAAAATCTATGCCACGAAATACATTGCGGGAAATCTAGACCAAAGAACTGCCAAAATAAAAAATTGAGTGGCATTATTGCTGTACTTAAATAAGTTGTCATAAGCAGCATAAATTACAAACCAACCAAAAAAAAAAAAAAAAAAAAAAAACAGAAACTACATCCACCTGATCAAATAAAGGTGGTAGGTTGGGTTTTCAGTTTTCACATACAACTTCGAAGCAGGTTCTTGACCAAATATTTTGTTTCTTTAAAGCCTTTCAATATCAGATTTGTTATATACTTTCCCTCTGTCTAGGGGCTGAGAGAGAATAGAATCTATATGTCTGGAAAAAAAATGTTTGTAATAGAATCTTTGTTGGTTTAATGGTTGCAATCGTGCCTGAAAAATAAAATAAAATGTAGCTCAATAATCAATTTTCTATTATGACTTTTACCTCAAAGCATGTTTTGAGTGTCCATTTATGTGTGTGATTTTGAACTTGTTTCTGTGTTTTTTTTTGTGTTTGAAAGTAGTTGTGCCTGTTAAAAGTACTGAATGCTAATGTTATGATCCATAACACTCAAAAACTGTTTGTAAGATGAATTTTGGCTCAAGTAGGACATTATATACTGATCACTAATTTCTGCATAAACTATTTCTAGTATTCCGCAAAAAATTATTTTCTGTTTAGCATTATTTAAAAAATTGTTCACTCTCTTTTCTGCGTAAATTATTCTCTGTTCACTGTTTAAAAAATTGTTTGCTGTTTTCTCATAAAACACCTAGTGAAATCATGTTTTCTAAATTTAAACGCCAAATCTAAATGCGTTTTCATTTTTGAATTTCACAATAATCGAATATATTTTTCTGCATTGATAAAATCTGTTTCTACATTAATAAAATTTTCTCTCTACACATCATGTTTATTGTATATTTGAATCTGCTTACTGCATTCATAAAATCTGTTTTTTGCATTAAGTAAAACTGTTCACTGTTTTCTCGTAAAAATTGTTCACTGTTTTCTGCATAAACTGTTTTTAGCATTGGCGCAGTTGTTGCACTTAAATGGTTTTTGTGTTTTTTTTTTAAATATGTAACCATATGAATAATGGACAAACTCCATGAAAGAAAAATGAATGATTCATGTAGATCACCTAATGGTAAATCCCTCAAAAAATTCAAATTTGTAAAAAAGTTCGAATTAGTTGAATGTAGAAATTTGAGAAAAATTGATGGAAAATCAATGAACGTACCAAGTCGTGAAGGTGTACATAAGATGTATAGTTAGTCTAGACTTGTTGAGAAATTTGATTTCGTTGAAAGTACAAAATAATGAAAATTCAATGAAAAAGTATGTATGTTAGATGTATAGATCTATGAATTTGTTTAAAAATTTGAATTCGTTGAATTTACAAAACTGTGAAAACTCGAGAGAAAGATTGTGTACATTAGATGTACAGATAGTACGAATTTGTTGAAAAATTTGAATTTGTTGAGTGTGTAAAATCGTGAAAATTCAAATGAAAATTGGAGAACATACCAAATTGAGTAAACTTAATGGAAAATTAATTACATTAGATGTATAGATCATCCAAATTTGTTTCCAAATTTGAAGTCGTCAAATGTACAAAATAGTGAAAATTCAATTTAAAACTATGTACTAATGTACTAATCATCCTGATTTGATGAAAATTTCAAAATTGTCGAACGTACAAAATCGTGAAATCTTAATGGAAAATCGAAATTGTTGAATGTACCAAATCGTGAAAATTCAATGGAAAGTTGTGTACATTAGATGTACAAATATTCTGGACTTGTTGAGAAATTTGATTTCGTTGAAAGTACAAAATCGTGAAAATTCAAGAGAAAATTGTGTACATTAGATGTACAGATCGTTCAAATTTGTAAAAATCAAAATTTAGATGTACAGATCATTCGAATTTGTTGATTGTATAAAATCTTGAAAATACAAAATAAAATTGTGTAAATTAGATGTACAGATAGTCTGAATTTGTTGAAAAGTTTGAATTCGTTAAATATACAAAATCGTGAAAATTAATTGGAAAACTGTGTACTAATGTATTGATCATCCGAATTTGTTGAAAAATTCTAAATCGTTGAATGAACAAGATCGTGTAAACTCAATAATTAATGAACAGTTAATCTTTAGATTTGCAAAAGTTGAATGCACATAATCATCAGTTGTCAGACATTAACAACAACATTTTGTATTGCACAGAATGTGTAGACATTAACAACAGCGTCTAATGTTCGTAGGTAGAAATTTTTGGAAATCATCATTACTTGAATCTGAGAAGTCTGAAATATCTCTTTCATCATCTAATGCAGTAACTTCATTAATAAACTTGATGGCTCGCTCTTGCGCCTTCCCCTTTAGATGCTTCTTAGCCTTTTGGATTGCATGAAAACGGTCTAATCGCCTTTGCATTTGATTGTTCTTTTGTTCAAGACGAGCAAGTATGTTGGCAGGTTCATCTCTAGGTAACTCGGTTGAGTGTGCCTTAGGAACTTGTAACCCATGTCATTGACAATACACCTCCAACTCACACCTCTTCTCGTATAGGGTTGACCATGGTAGTTCTGCTACGGTGGGGTAGAAATAAGATCATTATTGGGGTGCATTTATAACCTCAATTCATGTTCCAAGCATTATAATTTTAGTTATTAGGGCTTGTCATGTCAATATAGGCTGGAAAAACACTACATGAATAGGATTTTAAATGTTCCCAATGTCACAGTGAGATTTGAAGATGTCGGCAGTAGTTGCAGTGTTCTTGAACAGAGTATCGTATTTAATTGACACAGTTCTATGTCCTTGGCACCAAGGTACAATTATTCATATATTTAAGTATTCATGTGAATATGGATGATATGACTGGACAGTGTGTGAAATCATGTCGAGCTGTTGAGTAGCACATGTGAAACAGTGGCGTCTGTTGGCGCATGTGGTTCGTATGACTACAGTTGGTGCTATAGCAGCAGACTGGTGACGTGTCTTCAAAAAACTACTCATGCCACAATTGGTGCTACATCATGTTTATTGTATATTCAAATCTGCTTACTGCATTCATAAAATCTATTTTCTGCATTAATTCAAACTGTTTTCTACATGTGGTTCATATGACTACAGTTGGCGTCTGCCTAAATTATTTTCTGTTCACTATTTAAAAAATTGTTCGATGTTTTCTCATAAAACACCTAGTGAAATCGTGTTTTTTAAATTTAAAAGCCAAATCTGAATGCTTTTTCATGTTTAAATTTCACATTAATTGAATTGGTTTTTTTGCATTAATAAAATTTGTTCTCTGTACATCATATTTACTGTATATTCAAATCTGCTTACTGCATTCATAAAATCTATTTTCTGCATTAATTAAAATTGTTCATTATTTTCTCATAAATTTTTTTTACAGTTTTCTGCATAAACTATTTTTAGCATTCTGCATAAAAGTATTTTCTCTTTAGCATTATTTGAAAAATTGTTCACTGTTTTTTCTGCATAAATTATTCAATGTTCATTAGGTGTTTTATGATCCGGATGCTCTAATACCAATGACTACCCAGGAGAAAGCACAACAATAATATGGAAGCATAAACAGTGATAAAATAGATAATAAAGAAGTAAATAGCAAAATAGATATATTCAAAATAAGGTTAAAATGGTGTATGGAATATGAAAATAGAAACTAGTAAAATCTTACTTGAATAAAAACTTCAGTCTTTGATAAACTTGAAAACAAACTGCTGTCTTTGATATAAGCCTGAAAATAAAGCTGTCCGAAGAGAAAGGTTACAAGATTACAAGAGGGGAGAGAGTACAAAAGTCTTTCTGAGGGAGAGGGAAGGCTATTACAAAAGGCTTTCTTAAACTTTGAACTTAAAAGCTTAGAATCTTAGAAACTTAGAAACTTGTCTTCTGTCTTCGTAGTCCGTCTCTTTTATAGGTGAAATGAACCATGGTAAAGTAACCTGAGTAGGTAAATTTAACTCAAGTTAATCTGTCGGTGGTATGGAAATTAGTACTGATGAGTAATAGTCTGTTTGCGTCTGTCTAGGAATCTTTCAAATCTCAGGAATCTATCAGATCTCTTTTTACGCATGCTAGTAAACAGTAGTAACTTTTGAACATCTGTTTGTATTTGTTTGGACTGTCTTGATTTGTCTGGACAGTTTTACTTAATGCAAAAAAACAAATTTTATGAATGCAGTAAACAGATTCAAATATACAGTAAACATGATGTCCAGAGAGCAAATTTTATTAATGTAGAAAAACCAATTCGATTATTCTGAAATTTAAACATGAAAAAGCATTCAGATCTGGCTTTTAAATTTCAAAAACACGATTTCACTGGGTGTTTTATAAGAAAAATGCAAACAATTTTTTAAATAGTGAACAGAAAATAATTTACGCAAACACCAACTGTAGTCATACAAACCACATGCAGAAAAAAATTTGAATTAATGCAGAAAACAGATTGTATGAACAGCTCGGCACGATTTCACATGTATTGCTCAACAGCTCGGCAATACTCTGATATTTGAGAGCATAAATATCAGAGTATTGCAAGCGAAGAACACATTAAAAAAATAGATTCATGTTTTTTGTTTGGTGATGTAGGAAAAATAGATGTGTTTAAAAAAAAAAAAATACACAAGAATGTGAGTTTATTAGCTCGAGTTTTAGGTAGCTAGATCAAGGGGAGACTATTTAGATGGAGACGGCGTTAGATTTGAGAGTATGATATACATGTGGATTTGGGTCCTAGTTACACTTTGTGTAACTCTAAGTTATTTTACATCACTCAATATTTCTTTGTTGGATGTGAATTTTAACAAATCTTTCGCTGGGTTAAATTCACTTCTAATACTCTATGTGCTAGCAAAATATACATACACACACTATAGCTGAGGAGTTATTGTTGGATTCTAATAAAAATATGGTATTATTGCACAGTTATTGCTTGCTAAATTATTTAATTCTAGAACATTTTTTCTCTCTTTTATTTATTACAACTATGTAAGAAAGAAGAAAAAAATTATGCAAAAAAATAAAACCTTTAGAGAGATAAGAGTCTGTTTGGCATCAATTTCAACTTTTAGCTTTTAGTTTTTCTGTACAGCTTTTTAAAACCTCATTTTTTCCTGCATTATTTTTCACCTTTTCAAATTTTTTCAAAGTACAAATATAATTTAGCACACTTTCAGCAGAAAGTTTAGCAAACAGCTAAATAAACTGTAAACGAACACTAAGCTTAAAAATAGTAGAATCTTAGAAATAGCTATTATATTACCATTTTGTTTTAGTAGTAACACCCCATGTTTTACCCCGGGAATAATTTCAGGTTATTCCGATGTGTTTCGGCCATTTTGGATTCAGAGATGGAGATAGAAGTTTGATTTAGGGGATTAAAATATAAACAAAAAATGCTTATCATCTATTTAGTATTAAGAAACTATCAACGAATAAAAAAAATACAAAATAATAGTTTCTTAATATATTAAAGTACAATTTATCTATTAAAAGAGAAAACGACCGTCTTTTAAATGACAGAAATCATCAATATTAAATTTGTACTAACTCATTTTCCATAGGTAAAGACAAATCACAAATAAACAAATAATTGTACAAACAAAAAGAGCCAAATACAGACAAAATACACACTATGCACACAGGTCAGCGCTATAATTCACACTATAATAAACTAATTTTATTAAATTTTAGCAACTAACCATTCAATGTTTCAAACCAATTCCACTTTAAAAGGCTCCACACAGTTTTCCAATTAATTTTCACGATTTTGTACATTTAATGAATTCAAACTTTTCAACAAATTCAGACTATCTGTACATCTAATTTACACAATTTTATTTTGTACTTTCAAGATTTTATACAATCAACAAATTCGAATGATCTGTACATCTAAATTTTTTTTTTTACAAATTTGAACGATCTGTACATCTAATCTACACAATTTTCTCTTGAATTTTCACGATATTGTACTTTCAACGAAATCAAATTTCTTAACAAGTCCAGAATATTTGTACATCTAATGTACATAACTTTCCATTGAATTTTCACGATTTGGTACATTCAACAATTTCGATTTTCCATTAAGATTTCACGATTTTGTACATTCGACAATTTTGAAATTTTCATCAAATCAGGATTATTAGTACATAGTTTTAAATTGAATTTTCACTATTTTGTACATTTGATGACTTCAAATTTGGAAACAAATTTGGATGATCTGTACATCTAATCTAATTAATTTTCCATTAAGTTTACTCAATTTGGTATGTTCTTCAATTTTCATTTGAATTTTCACAATTTTACACACTCAACGAATTCGAATTTTTCAACAAATTCGTACTATCTGTACATCTAATGTACACAATCTTTCCCTTGAGTTTTCACAGTTTTGTACATTCAACGAATTCAAATTTTTAAACAAATTCATACGATCTATACATCTAACGTACATACTTTTCCATTGAATTTTCATTTTTTTGTACTTTCAACGAAATCAAATTTCTCAACAAGTCTAGACTAACTGTACATCTTATGTGCACCTTCACGATTTGGTACGTTCA
The DNA here is from genome assembly GCA_023736055.1 of Quercus glauca. Taxonomy (NCBI): domain Eukaryota; kingdom Viridiplantae; phylum Streptophyta; class Magnoliopsida; order Fagales; family Fagaceae; genus Quercus; species Quercus glauca. Next base: position 18,456,995 of record CM043325.1, on the reverse strand, counting down.
TTGATTTTGCATCGATTTTTCTCGAATTTCTACATTCAACTAATTCGAACTATTTTACAAATTCGAATTTTCCGAGGGATTTACCATTAGGTGATTTATACGAATCATTCATTTTTCTTTCATGGAGTTTGTCCATTATTCATATGGTTACATATTTAAAAAAACACAAAAACCATTTAAGTGCAACACTGCGCCAATGCTAAAAACAGTTTATGCAGAAAACAGTGATCAATTTTTACGAGAAAACAGTGAACTGTTTTACTTAATGCAAAAAACAGATTTTATGAATGCAGTAAGCAGATTCGAATATACAATAAATATGGTGTGTAGAGAGCAAATTTTGTTAATGTAGAAACAGATTTTATCAATGCAGAAAAATAGATTCGATTATTGTGAAATTCAAAAATGAAAAAGCATTTAGATTTGGCATTTAAATTTAGAAAACATGATTTCACTAGGTGTTTATGAGCAAACAGCAAACAATTTTTTAAACAGTGAACATATAATAATTTACGCAGAAAAGTATATAACAAATATAGATTCTATTCTCTCTCAGCCCCTAGACAGAGGGAAAGTATATAACAAATCTGATATTGAAAGGCTTTAAAGAAATAAAATATTTGGTCAAGAACTTGCTTCGAAGTTGTATGTGAAAACTGAAAACCCAACCTACCACCTTTATTTGATCAGGTGGATGTAGTTTCTGTTTTTTTTTTTTTTTTGGTTGGTTGGTAATTTATGCTGCTTATGACAACTTATTTAAGTACAGCAACAATGCAGCTCAATTTTTTATTTTGGCAGTTCTTTGGTCTTGATTTCCCGCAATGTATTTCGTGGCATAGATTTTTGGATAAACCGAAAAATGTTTAACGTTTTAGATAAACTAAATAAGGAGTAATAATAATAACAATAAAATGTAATAAAGGGAAATTTTCAATACATTACGATTCATTGTATTCAAATCATCTCTAATTTCTACTCATTTTGTCGCACTTGTTCTATACTTCTACATGGTAGACTGTAGGTGAAGTAGAAAAAATAGTGAGTTTATTAGAAAGTGATAAACAACCAATCACAATCTATCATTGTTGGATAATTTTGACAAAATGTGTATCAAAATAGATTTTATCAATGCAGAAAAACAGATTCGATTATTGTGAATTTTGAACATGAAAAAACATACAGATTTGACGTTTAAATTTAGAAAACACGATTTCACTAGGTGTTTTACGAGAAAACAGTGAACAATTTTTTTAAATAGTGAACAGGAAATAATTTATGCAGAAAAGAGAGTGAACAATTTTTTAAATAATGCTAAACAGAAAATAATTTTATGCAAAATCGTAGAAATAGTTTATGCAGAAAAAAGTGAAAATTTTTTATGAGAAAATAATGAACAGTTTTAATTAATGCAGAAAACAGTTTTTATGAATGCAGTAATCAGATTCGAATATAGAGTAAACATGATGTGCATAGAGCAAATTTTATTAACGTAGAAACATATTTTATCAATGCAGAAAACCAAATTCAATTATTGTGAAATTTAAACATTAAAAAGCATTCAGATTTGACGTTTAAATTTAGAAAACACGATTTCACTAGGTGTTTTACGAGGAAACAGTGAACAATTTTTTTAAATAGTGAACAGAAAATAATTTACGCAGAAAAGAGAGTGAACAATTTTTTAAATAATGCTGAACAGAAAATAATTTTATGCAGAATGCTAGAAATAGTTTATGCAGAAAATAATGAACAATTTTTATGATAAAATAGTGAAGATGGTGTGCAGAGAGCAAATTTTATTAATGTAGAAACAGATTTTATCAATGCAAAAAAATAGATGATATGTACATCTAACGTAATTAATTTTCCATTAAGTTTACTCAATTTGGTATGCTCTTCAACATATTCATACTGTCTGTACCTCTAATGTACACAATTTTTCCTTGAGTTTTCACAGTTTTGTACATTTAATGAATTAAAATTTTTAAACAAATTCATATGATCTATACATCTAATGTACATACTTTTCCTTTGAATTTTCATTATTTTGTACTTTCACCGAAATCAAATTTCTCAACAAGTCTAGACTATCTATACATCTTATGTACACATTCATGATTTGCTACATTCATTGATTTTCCATTGATTTTTCTCGAATTTCTACATTCAACTAATTCGAATTTTTCGAGGCATTTACCATTAGGTGATTTATACGAATCATTCATTTTTCTTTCATGGAGTTTGTCTATTATTCATATGGTTACAAATTTAGAAAAACACAAAAACCATTAAAATGCAATAACTGCGCCAATGCTAGAAATAGTTAATGCAAAAAGCAGTGAACAATTTTTATGACAAAACAGTGAACAGTTTTAATTAATGCAAAAAAAAGATTTTATGAATGCAGTAAGCAGATTTGAATATACAGTGAATATGATGTGCAGAGAGAAAATTTCATAAATGTAGAAACATATTTTATCAATGTAGAAAAATATATTCGATTATTGTGAAATTCAAACATGAAAAAGCATTCAGATTTGGCGTTTAAATTTAGAAAACACGATTTCACTAGGTGTTTTATGAAAAAACAGTGAACAATTTTTTAAATAGTGAACAAAAAATAATTTATGCAAAAAAGAGAGCGAACAATTTCTTAAATAATGCTGAATAGAAAATAATTTTATGTAAAATCGTAGAAATAGTTTATACAGAAAATAGTGAACAATTTTTATGAGAAAACAAAGAACAATTTTAATCAATGTAGAAATTAAATTCATATTTCGAAATTAAAATCTCTATATCTTACAATGCTTTTGTTTAAATAAATAAAAACATAGGAAAGCTACTTATTTTTATCTTTATGTTTATTTTTCAATTATCCTCAAGCAAAAAAAAAAAAAAAATTTACATAGTACTCGAGTTTGGTAAACTCGAGCACTGTAGAAAAAAAATTTTCTGTATTTTTTTTTATAAAAGGTACTCGAGCCTGGTATACTCGAGTATTGTGTTGCGTGGTACTCGAGTTTACCAAGCTCGAGTACCACTTTATTTTTTTTAATCGCCAATTTCCAGCTCAGCAGGCATGGTGGAACTCTAAAATAGGGTACTCGAGTTCACCAAACTCGAATACTTGAAAAAGTGGTAGATTGCCATTTATTTCTGAAACAATGGTTTTTTGCTAAAAATTTCAAAAAATTGTGGTATTTGGCCATTTTGGCCGACAACTGTGCCCAATCTTCATCTTTTGACATCAATGCATAAACGAAACATGTCAGAGGCTCAAATTTTGTCTCTGTTTATTTAAATGCATGATTGATTAGACCCTCTTGGATGTGAGATTGTGTTAGAATTCACTTAAAATTTCATTTTGACAGAATTACCTGTCTAGAATAACACTCAAATCAACAAACTAGGCATAAAATCACTGGTATGCTGTGTATATACAGACGCAATATTCTGGATGATGTTGTAACATTGGCAGACAATTGGGTTTATCGAGGAGGAAGTATATTACTTTAATTCCAAAATTAATTTTACTGCCACATTTGTAACAATACCTCGTAGACCAATGTTCTTAGTGATAACTTCTACAGCAAAGTTGGAGCATAAATATGGACAGAATCAGAAACAGGTTTTGGAGATTTCTGAACAAAAGATTAAATAAGAAGAAGGACAAAGAAATTTCTTTAAGATACCCTCATCATTATTATTGCAGTATATACAAAGTCCAAAAAAAGAGTTCCCAAAAAAAGAAAAAAAAGAAAAAGGAATCTTACATGTTGAATAAGATTACAAAGATTAATAGGCTGACTGCTACAGGACATGCAATCCCTTTCTTCATGTATGGCTTTTAAATACTCTCGTAATCCAAAAGTCGGATTGAAAGCTGACTTGTCATCATCTTCTAAAGCTTCTTTAATCATCATCTCAAGTCTAAACCAAGAAAATTCAAATTGTTTGTTTCAAACCAATGTTACACATACGAGCCTTTCTCAGCTTTCAACTAGCTTTCCAATTAATCTCTTCCCATCTTTTCTTTAAGGAGTTATGCCTGGAACATGAGGGATAGCTGGCTCAGGCTTCTTTATCTTTTTCACCAACACAGCTTGAGTGGTTAGAATTACACCCGCAATTGACACTGCATTTTGAATTGCACACCTTGAAACATGACAAGGATCTGCAACTCTAGCACTGAGAAGATCTTCGTATCTGCCTGTCATTGCATTGTATCCAGTTTGCCAATTACAAGTTCTTGGCTCCTCTACAACAATTTCTCCATCGACTCCAGCATTAGAAGCAATTGATTTTGCAGGTGCAAGGAGAGCCTGCAATTCAACATTAGCAACAGTTTCTATGATCAGAGCAGTAAATGTCCACAAAATTAAGGTCCTAAAAGATGTTAAAAAACCAAAAGATGAAAAATGGAAATTAACAGTTTCAAATTTAAAGCATAAGAATCTAAATTTTACATTATCTGACTGAATTCTGAACTAACAAATAAATAAAAAGTAAAATCACCCAAGAAACAATTTAAGAAAAGGGGAGGCCTCAAATGAGGGACAGGATCTTTCACTCACTGTCATTTGCAGTAGTAAATATGCTTACTATTTCTTACCAATTGCTGGTAGTATAACTACTGCCAGTTTGTTGTTGACGCATGCAGACCCAATCCATAGAATTAAACACCTTTTCAGACAATTTTATCAGGCAATCTCTGTTCTGGGCTATGTCCAATTTATGTAACATGGCACCAGCGATCTTTAAAAACATTTTAATTGATTACTTCTCCCAAAACAAAATATCAGTATGGTGATAAGGGATCTTGTCTGTTATAACAAATGAGGAAAATCTGATTGTGTATATACATCATAGATTTAAGGGTTTACTGGTTCAGTATCTAAATTAAATAATCATTGAGCCTGACAGATTTGTAAAAAGGTCTATAAAACTCAATTAAATAGGCCCACTAACAGAATTGTTCGGAAGCTGATCTTGCAGCAATTCATTCTTAAGGCATCTCTTATATTATTGTTGATGACTTGATGAAATTACAATAATGCAAGGAGTTTTAAAAAAAAAGTCCTGTACTATTTTTTTTTTTTTTAATTTCTCTTCCCTGTCCTTAGAACAGGTCTCTCAAGATTTGAGGAAGAAAATAACACCAGATATTACATGCAGGCCACCTTAGAAAGTTCCTGGTCAGATCTTGTCATCTGACTGCTAGTAGAAGTCTGCTTAAAGTGCAAACTGACAAGGGTTAGCTCCTTTTACACCTAAAGCAAAATATGTTTCAAAAAGCGCACTTTTTTCACTTTCCTACAAAGCTAAAAGTGTGCTTTTTGCACTATTTTTTGTTTAAAAAGATAAATACATTAAACATAACCTTTAAATCTTAATACTATTTATATGAGCCCTTGATTTGTTATGCAATACTAATCGTGTGGTGTGATGCACTATTTATAAGATATAACCCCTTTCTCTTTCCTCTTGAACCAATGGCTACTTCTTCTCCCCTTTTTTTAACCAGTCTTTCTACCTCCTGTCTCTCCTGAAACCATATCCTTTTTTTCATTAATATATATATATATATATTGTTATTTATGCAGGACAGCCTAGCCTTCACCACCTAGTTGTTTAGTGATAATTGATAACTTCTAGCTGTATTTAAAGTTCATAGGGCATTATATAAAATGCTAGGTTTAATTTTTATATGATTAGATCTTATCAAAATATATATATATATATATATATATATGATTAGCTTATCAATTGATAGTCATATTTTAAATTTTTAAAATTTACTATATTAATTTTTACAGAATCCGTTTTACTTCTATAAGGTGCAAGGCTTGGGAGGCCTTTGCACTCAAGTACACCTCATTATTTATTAACACTGATCTCACTCTGACTAAAAACAAAGGAAAAATCTGACACAGAGAGAGAGAGAGAGGGAGGGGGGAGGATACCACACCTTAGCCACAATATCTGCACCACTCTGCTCATCTAGATCTTCCATAGAATTCTTTATGATGGGAATCAGTTCCGAGAGATGAATGTACATAGCACCACCACCAGGGACTATTCCTTCAGCCATGGCAGCAAATGTGGCATTTTTTGCATCTTCAATTCTGAGTTTCCTATCTTCAAGCTCCACCTCAGTGTGTGCTCCTACCTAAAATAATAGAAAGATAAATAGAAGGAAAGGTAAAACAATTATGACCAAAGGTTTTGAATATCATTCATGATCAACAAAAAAATTGAAGTTTCAAAATTTACATAAAAAACAAAGATAAAGCCTCGTTCACTTTTTCTTTTCTTCTCTCTCTCTCTCTCTCTGTGGATGGAAAAGCCTTGTTCACTTTTGACAAGACAGATATTGATTGAAGCCAGCATCCAGGAAGAGTTATACAAGATTTCATTAACAATCTTTAAGAAATAGCACTTTTTTTTAAATTGCAGACCTTAATCACAGCCACACCGCCAGAGAGTTTAGCAATTCTTTCAGAGAGTTTTCTTGACAAGGATGCATTATCTGTTTCAGCTAGATCCTTCTTGATTTACAAAATTCTTGCCCGTATTTCAGCTTTAGTAGTAGGGTCAGCAACAATGGTCATTGAATTACAGGTTATGGTAACTTTTCGTGCAATACCAAGCTGATCTGAAGTTGCACCTTCAAGCGTCAGATCCAAATCTCCAGAGAGAAAATCAGCGCCTAATGACGTTAAAATTATCTCAATGAGAAACTGAAGCAGAAATAACAATCTCATCACAAAGAAATACAATTATACGACAAATGTAATATGGGCCCCAGAAACACAAATGATGATGATGTTTATATTTCCAAAGTTCAGAAAAAGGCAGATAGTGACATTTGAGATATGTTTCTATTCACAGCTTACAGTCACATAAAGAAGTAGTGACAGAGAGAGCGTGTGTAGTGTTTACATGTAATATGTTACAGATGTATTGTCCTTTTGAATGTTATTTAGAAGATGCACCAAATGACCAAAACAATAGAAGTTATTAAACTCAACAGGGCTGGAAAAGAAAGTCACATTTTCTGAAATCTCTGTATTCCCTTTTTCACCAAAAAATATAGGGTAAGAAAAGTGTTTTGAAGATCTTAATGTACTAAGATTTTGTCTCCATTCCCTCATTCCCAACAAGAAAACAGAGATTAACAGTTAATAGCAAATAGGTTAAATAAATGCACTTGAACAACATTTTGTCACAAAAGTTCACACAAATTAGGGCCACAAAATAGCTTAAGTTTTACCAAATTGTGTATTTAACAGGAAAAGCACATCAATATAAGGGGCCTACATTGAGATCCTGAAAAAGAAACATCACAACAGTACTCTCTTTACATAATTTTTTATTTTTTTATTTTTTATGAATTCCAGAAATTCACTAATTTTCTACATCAATTATTAGACACTTGAGAGCTCAATTTGAATTAACCACTATCATAACTGGCACTGAGGTTCTTTACATGACTACGAGGGCCAGCAAACTAGGAAATGAAAATTGTCAGTGAACATCTGGGTGCAAAGTGAACTATCTCATCATTTTGAGATGAAAAGATATTAATATAATGCTAAGTGGGAATGAGTTGGACTGTGTCGCGAAGGAAGAAATTAAGAAATTTAGTGAATGAAAAGCAGGTCATAGTCATGATAGTTTCTTAACATCATAACACCACTGATTCAGAATAAACATTATCTTATTATTAGCATATGTCATGGAAAATTTAAATAATTAAGCAAATAATGTTTAGCATGCAGTACATAATTTGACCTGTCATAAGTGCAATATCCTGCAAAAGAGCTTTCTTTCCTTCTAAAAATCCTGGACATTTGACAACAGCAACATTTAGTAAACCTTGCATTTTGTTCACCACTAGTGTTTCCAGTACTTGCCTGGAGATATCCTCTACAATGATTAGCAGTGGGACACTCAATTGAGTAGTCTTTTCAAGTAAAGGAACAATTTCTTTGACAGTTGAAATCTTCTGATCAGTTACTAGGACTTTGGCATTGTCAAACTCCACTATAGATTTGTCGTGGTTTGTAATGAAATGGGGTGACATGTAACCCTTGTCAATCTGTCCAGAAAGATCGAAAAGAATTAAAGAAAGGGAATAGAGGAAATAAAAAAACTAGGAATCAGAGATAAAGGGAAAAATGCAAAAAGACCTTCCAACTTTAGGTCAAAATTAAACAGACCTCTGATGTTCTAATATCTAGTTTTAACAACAGAAGTTTGGGAAACTGCCAAATTGGTCTTCCGTCTTACTTCTGATGGCTCAATGGAAGGAAAATGTTGTCAAGTGCTTCACGCATTAAAGTAAAATTTACCATAAAGAAACCATTTTAATTTTATTTTCCTTTTCTTTTCTCCCTTATCTTAATCTGCTTCTTCCTCTCTCATTCCTGTCAACACACAACCACACCACCATCTCCGGCAGCCAAGAACCACAACAATTTACCACTACAAAAACTGGCACACATGGGCAAAGTTTTGACCAAAAATAGGAGGGATTTGGATTAGAAAAAATGTGGTGGCCAAAGGGTGGGGTTTTGGGGTTGTGGAGGTGTCAAATCCGAAGCTGTAGGTGTCAGATCTAAGCCAGAGGTAGTGGTTTAGGGCTTGTTGTGGAAGTATGGGGTTGTGTTATCTCTTGGTTTTGAGGGTGGCCAAAGGGTGGTGTCAGTTATATGCATGTAGTCCTTGTTCAATTTATGATACATTCTATTGCTAAGAAAATGTAGAAATTAAAAGAAATACTAATTAACATGATTAAAAGTAGTAGTATCTACTTGTGAGCTAAGGAATGAATACAACAAATTTTCAATTGTATCTATTTGTGTCATGACTCCACAGAATTGGGAGCTTTCTAAACTGGGTATAACCTTTTATGAGTTTTATCTATCTGTGCCTTAAGGAATGAACTTTCAATAGATTGATACTATAACCTTGATGTTGGTTTTCTTTAGTCCATTTATTTTCAAAAACAAAAAACAAACAGTGGGGTAATTAGTTCATTGCTGGTTTATAAAGTTTATTTTCATTCTAAAATTATGGTTCAATTCAAATTACATTCTGACCCATTTTCTTTCCTTTCAAATTAAATTTTCCTTTCTTTGAGATGGTCATGAATCTTTTCAATTAAAAATCATCTTTAATGACCTACCTTCATGCCTTCTTCTATTATTACAGAGTCTCAAATGATGAAGATGACTCAATAGAGATAACTCCATCAGGGCCAATCTTTTCTATACCTTCAGCAATTAAGTTGCCAACAAATTCATCATTTCCAGAAGAAATTGTGGCCACAGCTGCAATGTGGCAAAAGACACTTTCAAGATTTTGTTTTTGACAAGTAATTATAATTTTTTATTAAAAAAAGTGAAAAGAGGGGCACAAACCTAATTCACAAGACATGCTCTAGATATTTCTGACTCTGATTTTTATTAACAAAATGCAAAGGAAAGCAATACCTTTTATATCATCTCTTCCTCTTACTGGCACACTTTTCTTCTTCAACACCTTGACCAATTCTTTCACTGTCTTATCCATTCCTTTCTTCAAAGAAATCGGGTTAGCCCCAAAAGCAACTGCCAGCGTCCCAGATTTGATCATTGCTCGAGCCAAAACAATTGCAATAGTTGTACCATCACCAGCCAAATCATTCATTTTAGTTGCAACCTGCAAGCAGGATATGAAGATTTACATATCTATGATTGCTTTTGTCTCAAAAAACATCAATACAACAACAGGGGAGAGAATTATCTAGCAACCATGAATGACCTCATGGATTAGCATTGTTCCTGCATTCTCAATTGCATCTGAAAGCTCTATGGATCGAGCAATTGTAACGCCATCATTAATTACTTTAAGCGATCCAGACTCAGAAAGAATAACATTACGGCCTGCATATTTTCACTTAAAATCAATACCTCTATCAAATTAGAAGCATTAAATTTAATAATTTGATTAAAAAATACTTATATTCTCTTCTGAGTATTTCAGTATGAGTTACATCTAGCATATTATAGCTTTTTTAAAGTGTCAGAAAAGTCACAAAGGCTTATGCTGTAACAGAACCAACCCCATAAATTGAAAAATAGAAGTTCTAAGTATATCTATTTTACATAGCCAAAGTGAGGCCACCCTAGCTGGCTAAAGCATATTAAGAAAATAAGCAAATAAATATCTCTTCATAAATAAATTAATATCTCATCAAGCAAAGCTTCAGTTACAAGCCTTCAAGGCTTCAACTGATCTTATGCCATATTCATGACGAACAGAGCTAGCTTCCCCTTCAACAGCCTTTTTTACTTTGTTATTATTATTATTTTTAATAGACATGCCACTGACACCATGAAAAGCCAAGACCTCATACCTACAATCTTACTATTTTAGGCTTCAACCAGCCCCCATCAATGGCATTAACACAAGTTACACAATTAATGGCATTTTTTGGGGTTCTTCCTTATAATTATGGTGTTAGAAGCATTTGCAAATAATCTCAATCCACCATCTAGCTCACTTGCGAAGAATATAATCAGGATTACACTTACAAATTATCTTCTCTATTTGAGGCTTCAATGGGCCAAGGCCCTTAAAAAATATCCTTAAGTCTTGACATTGACAGACCCCAATTTGCAAGTTGCAAGTCCCATAACAGCTACAGTTCAAGTATATGTACTTGATCTCGTTAATATTCAGCTGCAATGTGCAAAAACCAGGATGAACCTGTTTCATTTTGCTTCCTAACCTTCACAGGGATGGCAATCCCCCCCCCCCCCCCCCCCCCCACCCAAAAAAAAAAAAACCACAAAAAAAAAACATGCAACAATTCTCAATATTTCAAATTCACCTACTCCAATAAATACTCTGCCATTCAGTGAGAATGAATCTCATGATACAATTTCGTCCTAGATTCAAAAAGTTCGTGAAGAAAATTTTCATGATAGAAAATAGAAAATACACATAAATTCAAGCAGCATTGCTATTCTGAACTCTTCCCAAATGGTATAGAATTTTTCTCAAACTCCATATAGTCTTATTAGAACCAACTCACATCTTTTTTTTTTTGATAAGTAGAACAACTCACATCTTTACCACCCCCCCCCAATCCTCCCCAGGGGAAAAGAAAGTGGGAGAGAAAAATTAAAATGATAATATAAATAAAATTTAGTACAACTTCTCAGACTAAATTGAATTTACACATTAGAAGTGCAAGCTAAACCACAATCTCATGCAAATGTGAAATAAATAAAATTTGCAGTGAACTTGCAAATTGAAGTCTTGCAAGTGGCACTGCAATCTTCCATTAGCCTAATTTTGTTGGGTGGCTCAACTACACCATGCACTGAAAAATTTCACAACTTGATAAGACAAAGTCAAATCTCTAGCTGGCTTACTTCACTGAAATAGATGAAATTAATTTAATGCGTAGCCTCCAGCGCATTTCTTATTACCATTACCACTACATAAACAAAAAAAAATTAAACTTGGCAAACTATTACCAAATAACAATCATCCAATTGAAACTACTGAATGCATTGCAAATGATATAGCAAGAATCACCAACAAGATATTTTTTAACCCGTAGGCTTATCATTGATCCCTTCACCAATATAAGCATAGATAGAAAATGAAATAATCCCTCTTGTTCTCAATAACTAAAGTATAAAGAGAGTAAGAGACAGCATATAATGGTAGCAACCTAAAAAAGCTATCAAAACAAACAGAAATGAAGAATACCCAGATACCTCTAGTTCCTAAGGTGAGAGAAACAGCATCAGCCAGCTTTTCAATCCCATCTTGCAAGGCCTCCCTTCATTCTTTACCAAAAGATACCCTCTTTGGGCCTGCCTTAACAGCAATACTCCTCACAAAATTTGCACTTCTCCACAACCCAGTTGCCCTTTGCTTCCAATAAAGGCTCGGCAACAATAACCCGTTACTTCAAACACAAAATAATACAAAGAGAAAGACACAGAGAGAGAGAGAGAGAGAGTACTTACAGAAAAGAGAGGTTTTTGATGGAAGAACTGAAGGGAAGAGAAGGAAACAGACATATCCCTATAATAAACTATAATAGTTGAAGAAGAAATAGTTTAGCTTTGGGGCTTTGGTTTTGAAATTAGAAGCAGAACAATGACAGACAGGTTTTTGAGGATTTTCAAAGGTTTTGGGTTTCAGGGGTTTTAGTATAACGACTCGGACCAGTTAACGTGACTCGACTCAACTCAACTGAGTCAACCTAAGAACTAGCTGCATCGTTGGAGCGGGTTTGGGCTTAGACCCGATTGCCTTTTTGGGCTATCCTATAATACGTAGTACAAACCAGCCTTTCACTTTTCCTCCAAATTATGGAATCTCATTCTCAGAAAGTTATAAAATTCAGCAATCAACTACCGATTGGTAATAGAAAAATTAGTGAATTATTTTTCTAACCATCTCGATCAGTATCTAATTTTCTAACAAATAAATCTTATTTTCTTGAATATACATGCTATATAATGTATTCCAATTATCTTAATTGGTATAATTTCATATTTTTTAATAAAAAAATTTAGGGATGAATCTCGCCTATACCCCAAAAAAAAAAAAAAAAAAACAATAACAAAAACTCATTAGTATGTTGACTTAACGACAAAAAACAATAATCATGAATCAGTTATCATATATTCTAATCCTATTGTATCTATATAAAAATTATTCACCATACAGATACTAGAAAATGTCAAATAAAATCCGGTCTAAAAAATGAAAAACAAAAGTACAAGAATGAATTTTTAAACAATATGCTAAAAGACTCTTGAGATAACCATTTGTTGTAATCGCCACCAAATAATTATGAGACAAATATCCTCAAGACTGGACAATTATTTATATCGCGTAACAAACATTTTCAAGGAATAATCAAAATTATGTACTGATGATAGCCGAACATCGTGAGGCACCTAACACATTAAGAACATTCACATCAATCTGTGTATAATAGAAAAGAATGTATAGAATTTATGCAGTTTTGCTTAAAAATTACTTATATTAGTTCATGTATAATTGTGTAAATTTATAAGTTTGCTACAGTAATGATAAGGGTAATTTTGTGGTATTAATAAACTCATCCATATTAGGCAAAAGCGACGGTCCTAATGAACTCGTCAGCCTCACTTGCGCGTTCATAGCCCAACAACAATAGGATAAAGTCGACGGTTCCACCTCAAAGTTGACGGCTGCACCTTGAGGTCAACAAACACTTGAACGAGACGACTAGAATATATAGATGGGATAAGAAGTTGACGGAGGGAAGCTGAAGAGGGTAAGCGAACCTTTGACGAAGCTAGCTTGGCCTTCATGCATGAGCGTATAAGGAAATATTTTGTGCCCCACGTTTAACTCTAATCAAGAAATTCCTACAAGGAAAGGATCCCGCAAGATACACATATTAATGAAGATCTTCCCTACAAGGAAAGGCCTTCTATGCCAAAGAATGAATGTCAACCCCATGCTACTATAAAAACCTCAAAACCCTCACAAACCAAGGTACGCATAATTCCCCCAACTCTAGTACTCTAGAGTTATGAAAGTTCTCTGACTTAACCTTCGAAGGGTCTTTGGCCGGTATTACACCGGTACTCTCCTAAGGTCTTCTTTGTTTTTGTTTTGCAGGTGTTGTCCCGAGCACGTGAGGACTGTGTGATTTACTGACGATTTTTGGCATCATCAGTTGGCGCCGTCTGTGGGAAACTGTTTACAACTTGTAAGCCATACTATCGCTTTCCGGACAAAGAGTTGCATGGTACTTACTCGCTCGGTGGCAACCACCAATAATGTTCAAGGAGACGAACCACGAATAACTGCCCTTGAGAGGTAGGTTCAAACTCTCACCGCTGCTGTTAAGTGCCTCACCAAGAAAAACCATGATTTGGAAGAGTAGTTGCGCCAAAAGAACGCCGGGCTTAACACTCAAGAGGAGGACGAAGAAGGCACTAGCACTAAGAAAAGGACCTAGGAAGGCCGGAAGGTAGCCACGCCCCAAGCAGACTAGAGCGATATGACACGAGCCATCCATTCATCACAGATACGACTCTACCTAACATAGTTGCAGAGATGCAGATAATGAAGGAACGAATGGACTTTATGATGAATGCCCTCAGAGGACGGGTGTCTAGTGACCTCGATGACTTGGTCCATCGAACTGATTCGCCATTCACTGCGTCTGTCACTTCGTTCCCCCTTCCACCGAAATTTCGTATGCTGCAGGTGGAGAGTTATGATGGATCCAAGGACCCTCTAGATCACTTGGAGTCTTTCAAGACCCTAATGCACCTTCAAGGAGTGGTGGACGAGATCATGTGCAGGGCCTTCCCCACTACACTGAAGGGTCCCGCAAGAATTTGATTCAGCAAGTTGACACCCAACTCCATTAGCACCTTTAAGGAGTTAAGTGTTCGGTTTGCCTCGCACTTGATTGGGGGGGCATAGATATAAGAAGTCCACTGCATGCCTGATGAGCATTAAGCAACGGCAGGATGAGACGTTGAGGTCTTACATAGCCCGCTTTAACAAAAAGGCACTCTTAATCGATGAAGCCGACGACAAGATACTCTTGGCCACATTCACGAATGGGTTACGGAAGGGTAAGTTCCTATTTTCTTTATATAAGAACAATCCAAAGACCATGTCGGATGTACTCTACAGGGCTACGAAGTACATGAATGTAGAAGATGCATTACTGGCCCGAGAAGAGAAGCCCAAGAAAAAGGAAAGATAGGAAGACATACGGCAGGATAAGGGGCGGAAGATGGCTAGGACCGGAGAATGACAAGATGACAGGCGCTCTAAGCCCCCCATAGGAAGGTTCACAAGCTTCACCCTGCTGACTACCCCAATCGACTAAGTCTTAATACAAATCAAAGACGAAGGAGCTTTAACATTTCCTAGCAAGTTGAAGGGAGATCCCAATAAGAGGTCCAGAGACAAGTACTACCGCTTCCACCGTGACCACGATCATGACACAGCCGACTGCTACGACTTGAAGCAGTAGATAGAAACTCTTATTAGACAAGGAAAGTTGCAAAGGTTCATCAGCAAAGAAAAAGAGGTTCCGTGACGGGAGAACGAGCATCCAAGGCCGCCCATAGGAGATATAAGAATGATTGTGGGAGGCACGACGGCCTCTGGTTCGTTCAAAAGGCTCGAAAGACTTACCTCAAGATGGTTCAAAACGTCCAGCTAACGGGCTTTATCCTCAAGATGGCGCGGATCGACAACCCCATCATCGAATTCTCAGAAGAAGATGTTCGACATCTCCACCACCCGCATGACGATGCACTCATTGTTAGCATATGAGTAGGAGACTACAACACACACTGAGTCCTGGTCGACAACGGAAGCTTTGCTAACATCCTCTACTACCCAGCGTTCCACCAAATGAGGATTACCAGAGAATGGTTGGTCTTGACCAACACCCAACTCGTTGGGTTTGGAGGGACTAAAGTATACCCCCTTGGTGTAGTCACGCTGCCCGTTACAGTTGGTGATTATCCTCAACAAATCACTAAAGATGTTACATTCCTTATTGTCAACTGCTTGTTTGCCTATAATGCTATCCTCGAATGACCTACCCTCAACTCGTGGAAGGCTGTAACTTTGACCTACCACTTGATGATCAAGTTCCCTACTAAGTATGGAGAAGGAGAAGTACGTGGAGATCAAGTCGCTGCATGAGATTGTTACATATCAATGTTGGAGATGGACGATCATGTGTAGACAATGAACATAGAAGAGATGCGGACGGTGCGGAGTCAGTTGAAAGACTTAAAGAGATACCTCTTGACAACTCCAAGCCAGATCGAACAACAAGGATTGGCACCCTCGCCAGCCCGGTGGTCCGCCGAGCAATTACGACCTTTCTAAAAAAGAACCAGGATGTATTTGCCTGAAGCCATGAAGACATGCCAGGAATCGACCCTTTGGTCATGGTGCACAAGTGGAATGTGTCACCTTCCTTTCCACCTGTCCGTTAAAAGAAGCAGGTGTTTGCCCAAGAACGAGACTGGGCAATTGCAAAAGAAGTCCTCAAATTACAAAACGCAAGCTTCGTCAGGGAAGTTTACTACCTCGACTGGCTGGCAAATGTGGTGATGGTATAAAAGGCCAACGGGAAGTAGAGAATGTGCGTGGACTTTACAAACCTGAACAAAGCATACCCCAAGGATAGCTACCTTCTCTCGTGGGTTGACGTCCTAGTAGATTCCACAGCTCAACACCAGTTACAAAGCTTCATGGACGCTTTTTCAGGCTATAACCAGATCAAAATGAACAAGGTAAATCAAGAGAAGATTTCATTTGTTACCAGCCAAGGCCTTTTCTACTACAAAGTAATGCCATTTGGCCTCAAGAACGCGGGCGCGACATATCAGAGGCTCATGAACAAGATGTTCGCAAACTAGATTGGAAGAAATGTCCAATCTACATTGACTACATGTTGGTAAAAAGCCAAAGGAAGGACGATCATTTGGATGATCTCAGGGAAACGTTTGACACCCTTCACTCTTATAACATGAAGCTTAACCCGGGTAAGTGTGCATTCAAGATAACGGCAGAAACGTTCCTAGGGTTCATGGTGTCCCAGAGAGGTATCGAGACTAACTCAGACAAGATCCGGGCCATAATAAAGATGGCACCCCCAAAGAACTTGAAGGAAGTACAAAGCCTCAATGGCAAGGTAGCTGTGCTTAATAGATTCGTGTCGAGGGCAACGGATAAGTGTCTACCTTTCTTTCGCATGCTGAAGAAATCTGTTGAATAGATGGCCGAGTGTCAAAAAGCATTCGACGATTTGAAGGCCTATCTCCTTTCCCCGCCATTGCTAAGTCCCTCAAAACCAGGAGAAGAATTGTTCCTCTACTTCACTGTATCCCTAGCCGCCATCAGTGTGGCCTCGATCAAATAAGAAAATAAGGTGCAAAAACCCATATACTACACCAACCGGGCACTTCGAGGTGTAGAGGAGAGGTATCCGTCGATGGAGAAGCTCGCCTTCGCTTTGATTACAGTAGTCTGCAAGCTCAAGCCATACTTTCAAGCCCACACAGTAGTCGTCCTAATCGACAAGCCTTTACAGTGAGCAATGAGCAATCTGAAAGCTGCCGGACGAATGGCACTATAAGCAATTGAGCTGAGTGAGTTCAACATACAATACCACTCTCAGATTGCCATTAAGGGGCTGGCAGTCACTAATTTCATCGCGAAGTTCACTAACATGGAAGACTAGGGGGTAGAAGAGTATCCTCAATGGAGTATACACACGGATAGATCATCCAACAGCCAGGCTGGTGAAGTGGGTGTTGTACTTCGTTCTTCATAAAGGGACAAGATCGAATGCATGATTCACCTCGACTTCCCTACGACTAACAATGAAGCGGAATACGAAGCCCTAGTGGTGGGACTAAATCTCACTAAAGTAGTAGGGGTTGCGAGTGTGGTTATTCATTGGGACTCCCAGGTCACTACAAATCAAGTAAATGGAGACTACAACTGTAAGGGCAAGCAGATGAAGAAGTACTTAGAGCAAGTAAAGAGGAGGGTGGACAACCTACAGGCCAGGATTGTTCAAATCCCTAGAGGAGAGAACAAGCAAGCCGACCGCCTTGCCAAGGCCGCATCAGCAGAACACATAATCATCTCCGACAAGGTACTCTCCTTTACTCAGTGTTCACCATTAATAGATCCCGTCGATGTGCATGAGATTGGCTCTGAAAGCAACTGGACCACAGTCTCCTACTTAAAAAATGACACAATACCAGACAGTAAGGAAGCCGCAAGGAAGCTGAAGGTCCAAGCAGCATGGTTCGTTTTAATAAAGGACGTCTTGTACACAGAGGGTTCTCTCACCTATACCTAAGGTGTTTAAGCCTCAAAGAAGCGGACTATGTCATGAGAGAAGTCCACGAAGGGATCTGCAGGAACCACTCAGGGTCGCAGTCATTGGTACATAAACTGATTCGAGATAGATACTACTGGCCTACTATGCAGAAGGATGCCCAGACTTATGTCAAAGCCTGTGATAAATGTCAAAAGTTCAACAATGTCATTAGACAGCCGATGGAAGAATTGACCTCAATGACGGCCCCGTGGCCATTTGCTTAATAGGGACTCGACATCATAGGTCCATTCCCAATAGCAATGCGGTAGCTAAAGTTCCTTATAGTCGGCATAGACTATTTCACCAAGTGGGTAGAAGCTGAAACCTTGGCCACCATAACAGAAAAGAATGTGAGAAACTTTGTCTGGAAAAACATTGTCTGCAGGTATGGGATCCTTAGAGTCTTGGTCTCAGATAACAGGAAACAATTCGACAACGACTCCTTTAGGGATTTTTGCTCACAGTTGGGAATCAAGAACCATTACTTCTCCCCAGCCTACCCTCAAGCCAATGGGTAGGTCGAGGTCACGAACCGATCCTTGCTTAAAATCATCAAGACTCGGCTCGAGGGGGTAAAGGATATATGGCCAGAAGAGCTGCCAAGCGTACTATGGGCATATAGGACGATAGCCAAAACACCCATAGGAGAGACACCCGTTTCGACTAGCTTACGAGAGCGAGGCAGTAATCCCAGCTGAGGTCGGACTCACAAGTTACAGGGTGGACAATTATGACGAAAGGAAGAACAATGAGGCCATGCGTCTATAGCTTGATCTAGTGGACGAAGTCAAGATGATAGCTGAACAAAGACTCGCACGATACTAGGACCTCATGGCCAAGCATTACAACTCCAAAGTCAAGCATAGAGACTTCAAGGTTGGAGACCTTGTCTTGAAGAAGGTAATGGGCGCCACTAGAGACCCAACCCAAGGAAAGCTTGGTCCTAACTAGAAAAGACCCTACAGAATCAATTCATGGCAGAGGAAAGACACCTACCACCTAGAGGGACAAAAGTTACACCATCCGTGGAACACCGAGCATCTCAGGAGATACTACTAGTAGATGGCAGCATGAAGAGCGACACTCCTCATTTTCCAGTTTATTTCCTTAGTTAATTTTTGCCTACAGTACTTTCTAAGCCCAAATGGCAAGTCTTTATCTTTTTTGAAAAGAACAATTTAAAAAAAAATTACGCATGCATTTATCACAATAAGAGGAGTTTTTCAGATATAACCTGTGTATTTATCTGTCTCTACAAAACTACTTTCATCACCAAGTCCACAAAGTGGACGACTTCATGGTTTTAGTCCACAAATGGACGAGTTCATCCTGAGAGGATGGCTTAAAATTATCAAGTCCACAAGTGGACGAGTTCATCCTATGAGGATGCCTTAGAAATATGAAGTCCACAAGTGGACGAATTCATTTCTAAGTCCTTAAAGTGGACGAGTTCATTATTATGTCCTTAAGGGGATGTGCTCGTTGCCAAGTGGGCGAGCTCATTACCTAGTCCTCACATGGACAAGCTCATTTCTAAGTCCTTAACATGGACGAGTTCATTATTAAGTCCTTAAGGGGACGTGCTCATTGCCAAGTTCTTAAGGGGAGGAGCTCATTACCTAGTCCTTAAGTGGATGAACTCATCATTAAGTTCTTAAGTGGACGAGCTCATCACCTTGTCCTTAAGTCGATGAGCTCATTATTAAGTCCTTAAGTGGACGAGCTCATTACTAAGTCATTACTAAATGGACGTGTGCATTATTAAGGTCTTAAGAGGATGAGTTTATTATTAAAGTCCACAAGTGGACGAGCTCAACCCACTAGGAGGCCTTAAATTTATTTAAGTCCACAAGTAGACAAGATTTGTTACAATGCTTATAAGTGGACGGGGTTATTACAGAATCTACATGCTGATGGATTCCTCCTAGATAGTTATCAAGTTCATTAATGGACGAGCACATCCTAATACAGGCATGAGAATGGAGGGACATGCGCATAAAAATCAAACAACTGCTCAAAAGCGATGGGTGCAAAATAATAAAAATATACCATAAATAAAGTAAAATTTTTACAAACAAGGCCCAAAAAATAGAAGGGCACTAAGCATTGTCTGAAAATTAGACAAAATACATAACAAGAATTGTCATTACAAACAAAAAGCTAAGCTAAAGGGATCCCGACGCCCTGAGCTGGAGGGTTCTCGTCATCTTTTGAAGGAGGATCTTGAGCGTCCTAAGTGGAAGGATTTTCAGCATCTAAAGCCTCGGTTGACGAGATCAAAGGAGTGACGGCCTTTCTACTACAGGCTGAGCGAGAACGACACCGTCATTCTTTGGGTCATATTCAGACTCAGTAGAGTCGTTGTTATCCTCGTAGACGGTGTCATCAGAAGGGGTTGACGGCAGCGGGTCATCCATGGAGACCTTGGATAAATCTAAGTGTGGGTAGACGAATTTGACCTGCTTCAGGCAGTCCTCAAACCCGTCACTATAGTAGACGATGCAGGCATCAATAAAAGATTGTGAAGCCTTGAATTTAGTGACGACATCAACCCTTGCTATCTCAACCTGACCAAGAAGAGCCATTAGTTCCTTCTTAACCACCTCCTTGGCTTGTTGCTCATTTTCCTTCTAGGCACCCTCCTCCTTCAACTTCTCCGTCAGCTCCTTCACCTCCTTATTGAGAGTATGCAAGGCTTCCTTTTACTGCTCCTACTCGTCGGTCAGGGTCTCGTTATGCTTGCGTAAACGGGCAATCACCCCTTCCTATGCAATGCTCCTATCTTGGAGCGCCTTCATACGGATCAGCGCTTACAAACAGAGCAACTGTCAGATATTGAGCAGTAAATAAATAACAAAGAAAGAAAAGAAGAGATGTACTTGTGTGAGGTCAAAAAGGCCTGACGCCCCCAACTCCTCCGTCATCTGCTCAGTGCAAGGATCCACGTTCGTGTCCTTGATGATTGACTCAATCACCTCAATGGCGTATTCCTTGTGAGTAAGAAGACGACGGACAGATCCCTGAATGATGGGGCCTGACGTCGTCATTAATCCTTTGCCTGCTCCATGGCTTGGCTTGGGAGGCGATGGTTTCTTAGGGAGTTTATCCCCGGGGGTGATAGATACTTTCTTGGGAGGACGGTCGTCCTTCCTGTCAGCCTTCCTTTTGGGCGCCCCCTTTCTGACGACCTTAGGGGCTGACGAGGACGCCCCTTCCTTCCCCTTCGCCTTTTTTTCTTCCTCCTTTCTGTGCACCGCAGCTGCCCTCACCTATGCCCTCCATCTAGCTGCCTCCATTTCTGTAAAGGACAAGTGACAAGTGTTAGACCTAGAGATGACAAAAAGAAAAGCGACGGAAAGAAATAAGTAATAACTTACGCCGACATGAGTAAGTATTTAATCTACGTGCTACAGGTGTCAGTTCTAGACCACAACAATATACGTGCAACGTATCAAGGGTGATCAAATCCCTATACTTCCGTTGCTCAAACGGGATTTTAAGAACCCGACGAATGAAAGCCTCTTACTCGTCAGTTATGTTCGGACGAA
The DNA here is from genome assembly GCA_023736055.1 of Quercus glauca. Lineage (NCBI taxonomy): Eukaryota > Viridiplantae > Streptophyta > Magnoliopsida > Fagales > Fagaceae > Quercus > Quercus glauca. Next base: position 18,435,494 of record CM043325.1, on the reverse strand, counting down.
CACTGGTTGAAAAAGGAAAACGATGACATTAAAACACTTAACAAATAAATGGAAAAAGTTAAAGCAAAAACTGACGGTGCTAGACCTGAATCTTTGACAATACCTTAAGTATCGTCGAAACCATAGGGCATTGTAGCCCACTCCTCTGGACGGTATACCCAATCCGTCCCCTGAACAAAGAAGTATCTACCCTTCCAATTCCTATTAGAATCGGATATCTGACACCAGCCTTAGCCCTTTCTTCCGTGCAGCAAAGTGGTATATTCCTTGGGACGAGACAATGTGCTGAGGTCTGTAACAATAAAAGAACTTGTCCAACGAAAGCTAACAGTTTCCACCATTCAGACGACCCCACAAAATCTCAGCTCCTATGAAGATCCTCTAAGCGTTTGGAGCAATCTAGCTGATGGACAACCCAAGAAAATTAGCCAACTGACGGTGCAATGCTGTCAGTGGCAACTTTAGTCCTGCTGCAAACATGGCGTCGTACATGCTATCGTTTGCAATCTTCCCTGAGTAGCACTTCTCAAATTTTCCAAGGAGACGGATTGAGATATGGTCAGGAATTCGGTAAGGATCCCTCAGATTCTTAAAAATATCATCGTCGGCAAGAAGTCATTGACGGTCCACATTTTGGGGAGGATAAATGGACGGGTATGCCTATCCCTAAGGCTTCCTGAACTTCCACCTTCAAGGGTTCTCTCGTTAACTTCACCTTCGTCCCTGTCATCCTTTCCCTCCTCTCCTCCATCATCACCTTCATCCTCACCCATATCTATCTCCTCTCCATCACAACTTTCCACTTCCTCGTCAAAAGAATGGGCTGACGTTTCCCTTTCTAACTACCAGGAAAGGCCCTCCTCGGGCTCATGACCGATCTGGAAGTCCTCGTCATAGTCCGCTTCCTCACGGATTGACGAGTGCTTACTCGTCACTTCTCTAGACATCTATTTACCTACAAGCGACGGAGGTATTCTAAGAACTTAAGTTGACAGCATCTCTAAAAGAGTTAAACAATCAACTAGAAAAACAAAGATCAAAGACAGGATGAAATAAAAGAAAAGGTGACTTACCAAGTTAGTAGACGGTTCCTTGAGAGGTGACGGTCTCAGCAAAAGAATGATAACAAAGGCAACAGAGTCAGCAAGATGACGTGAGTGAAGTTCTCGAAGTGATGAGCTCTCTCTTTGAAGATCAACAATGATGAAATAGGAAAAAATGAGGAAGGAAGTGAGATATATATATATATATATATATATATATATAGGGTAAAAAATGCACGGAAGACGAAGCAACACTCTTATCCAGAAACGGGGCCAACCCGCTTGAGCCATGTGTTCAAGCATTTAATAAAGGCTGCTCAAGGAATCACCCATAAATGCCCTCTCTTTTTCGGATAAATGAAAAAAAAGAAAAGAAAAAGAAAGAGCTAGAATTGGACTTCATAACTCGTTGGTTGAAGCCGACGAGATTATGGAGTAAGGGGCAACTGATAAGGGTAATTTTGTGGTATTAATGAACTCATCCATATTAGGCAAAGGCGACGGTCCTAATGAACTCGTCAACCTTACTTGAGCGTTCATAGCCCAACAACGATAGGATAAAGTCGACGGTTCCACTTCAAAGCTGACAGTTGCACCTTGAGGTCAACAAACACCTGAACGAGACAACTAGAATATATAAACATGATAAGAATTTGACAGAGGGAAGCTAAAGAGGGTAAGCGAACTTTTGACGAGGCTGACATGGCCTTACTTGGCCTCTACGCATGAGCGTATAAGGAAATATTTTGTGCCCCATGTTTAACTCTAATTATGAGATTCCTACAAGGAAAGGATCCCGCAAGATACACATATTAATGAAGATCTTCCCTACAAGGAAAGGCCTTCTATGCCAAGGAACGAATGTCTGCCCCATGCTACTATAAAAATCCCAAAACCCTCACAAATCAAGGTACGTATAATTCCCCTAGCTCTGGCACTCTAGAGTTGTAAAAGTTCTCTGACTTGACCTTCAGAGGGTCTTTGGCTGGTACTACACCGGTACTTTCCTAAGGTCTTATTTGTTTTTGTTTCGCAGGTGTTGTCTCGAGCACGTGAGGACTGTGTGATTTACTGACGATTTTTGACATCATCAAGTAACTATGTAAATTTACATTAACACTATTCATTTTACATTTAGTTGTTTATTATTTCTTTATGTATCTTGAGAATGAAGGAATAGAGTGGATAGTGGTTGTTGTGTGTGAATAAAGAGAAACAATTAAAAAATATTAAGGAAAATTGATATTTTAATAAAATGTAATTTAAAATAGACAATTTGATGTGAGATGTTTTGAAAAGTGAGTATGTAAAATAGAAAAAGCAAGTTCTTATGCCAAAAAAAACTGAAATTTTTGCATAAGCTGATGCGAATGCTCTTAACGCGGAACTAAACCCCTGAAACTTTTTTATGGTTCAAGACATGATTTTATTTAATTTAAGCTTAGAGTAACTACATTTATAGTAATAAAAATACCATCATAGTTTTAAAAAATTCACATAACCAATCACATTTTTAGAAATCCCAATAATTGTTGATGATTCCACACTCTCTCATACACTCATACCCCACACACAAGTATCGTGAGCATAGCCAGTGCAAGCGACACAACCATGAGATACACAGTGAGAAAGAGGGATCGTCATCCTATCTTCCCCACAAACACTGTCTCACCTTAAGGGTGTGTTTGTTTGGATGTGAAATAGGATGGATGGAAAACTTTGGACAGAAAATGGGAAGAAAAACCTTTTTGAGTGTGTTTGGTTGGGTGGAGAGGAAGGAAAATAAATAGTGGGACCCGGGTGTTTTCTCCCCGAGCCCACCAAAAAGTTTTCTCCCAAAAATAGAGAGAAAATTGCAGGGAGAAATGGGGTTGCTTAATAGACAAAAATGCTTATGTCCAGTTCCTTTCCTCTTTTTTTTTTTTTTTTTTTTTGATTTCCTGTGGGTAGGCAGGTTGCCTTTTTTTTTCCTGGACGGTGCCTTTTTTCTTTTCCTGGGTTGTGGGTGTGATAGTTGTTTTGTTTTTTTTTGTTTTTTTTTTTTTTTTGTTTAACTAGACATGATTTTTTTTTTTTTTTGCTTGTTTGTCACTTTTTTGTTTTAATTGGCCATCATTTTTTAACAAGGGTGTATGAGTAAATTTATACAAATTTACTTTTTCCATTCTTCCAGTTTTCCACTCCCAACCAAACAAAATGAAAGAAATTAAAATATTTTCTAACCTCCCACTTTTCCATCCTCTCACCATTTTCTATCCTCCCACTTTTCTACCCCTCCAACCAAACGGACCCTAAAATTCATCATTAAAATCTCACAGGTATGCTAACTATCTTAATGAATTAGCCAAGTGTTTACTTAGATTAATTATGAGATCTAGGTTAAATAGCAAAATATCATATCATCCAGTGTGGAAAAATAAATAAGACAACGATATGATTACCTAGGAAAACCTAGGGGTGTCCAGAGTACTCGAAGACCCGTCGGAACTGATCAACTCGATCGGAACCGACCCGTCACGGTCGGATCGACACCTCTGACGGGTCAGTGATGGGTCCCAATCTTCAAAACCCGACCTCGGCGGGTAAAGTGGCGGTTTCGTCCTCAAAAGCCCGATCTACCCAGCCCACCCGACAAAACCTCAAAAAGAAGGTCGATTTCCGGCGACGTTTGGGCTTTTCAGCTCCGATCCGGCCACGTTTGGCCTTTCTTTACTCAGATTCGCTCAAATCCTCACTTAGATATGCTTAAATTCTGCGAATCTAGCCCAGATCTACTCAAACTCGGCCAAACTCCAGTAAGCTTGACTCTAACTCAGCCAAATCTCGTTAGATTTCGGCCAAATTTCCATAGATACGAAGGAATATCAGCCAAATCTCATTAGATCCGGTCAGATCTGACGAGATTCGGCCAGATTTCGGCCAAAATCCGGCTAAATCACAAAACTCGAAACCAACCAATTATTACCCGAAACCTGATACGACCCGACCTGGTTGATTTGAAACTTCCCACGGGTCAGTTGCAGGTTGAAATTTTCCCCACCCGAGAAGGTTGGGTCGAGTTCGGGTTGGGCACAAACCTGACCTGGTTCGACCTGTGGACACCTTTAGGAAAACCAATGAAACTGTTAGTTTCAAGGTAAAAAACATGGGAAGGATTTAACCTGATTTATCCTCAAGACAAACAAATCTACTATGATAGAATGGAAGTTTACAATAAATTTTCTCCCTAAAATCTAAAGCTACCTTATGTAGAACTTACTCACACAACCACATGTACTTCCGAATCCAGGGACTCTTTTATCTTGAATCTGTTGCTCACAAACACCCATGTTTGTGACTTTGAAATCTCACTCAAAGATTTTAGATCATCAGTAGTTGTTGATCTTGTGGCAGCAACTTTAAATCTACCGGTTCTAATGGTATAAGAATGATATCTAGTAGTGACTTTGAAAGGAGAAGGCACAACACCTTAGGGTTTCCTTAAAAATACTATGTGAAATAGATTTGAAACCCTAATCACTTGATGGGCCAATAAGCTGTTGAGCTTAATTAAAATTCTGTAGAACTCGTGTCTTGATCAGTCGAACCTGGCATCTTTCGAATTCTTGAACCTGCAGCTTCCTTTTTCTTGTATTCTGACTTGCAGCACCTTGAGTGTTGTCTAATAAACTCTATAGACTTTAAGATCTATACCTAGACAAGTTTGTGTTCACGGTTTTCCAATTGTCCTAAACTTTTAGAACCTAACATAATATACGTAATTTTTATTTTTATTTTTCTTAGAGAGATATATAACATTTATTGGTTTATAGATTTTCTATCCATAAATATTGTCAAAATAAGTTTTCAACAAAATAAAAAAATATCGTCAAAATATTTTTTGAATGAATATATATATATATATATTGAAAGGGAAGTTGCCAGTGAATTTTAATGCAAATCAATCATAGATAGTTTTAAGGATTTAATAAAAAAGTAAAGTCCTATTTTGATACATGAATAGAAATGTATTAAGAACAATTATTTTGTCTTTTTTTATTATTTATATTTGGTTAATATTTATACTATATTAGTTTGAATTTTATGTATCAACTTGCTTTTGATTTTTTTTTTTAATTTATTCTACAATGATTAAAAAAAGTTTTTTATCCTCTCAAGGAGAAATCCCCGTTTTTGTGCATCCTTAAAGGAGAGGAAGCAACTAAATGATCTTGGAAAATGTTATTTTGAATGTACCCAATGTTAAATTTATTCAAAATGAATTATTAACTATGTTAAAATTTTAATGTTATTGCATGAAACTTGGGAATTTTGATCTTTTATATTATTTTTGATATGAGTACCTTTTCAAATCCCCCCTTCTAACTATCAACTTACTAGAAAGAGAGAGAGAGAGAGTACTTTTTAAGAAAGAAATACACACCAAAGAGGGGATACTGTTTTAACGCAAAGGCATATCATAAACTTCACTCAAAAGCCAAACTTATAGTGGAAAGTACTACACGATACACTCTATTAAACAAATATAGGATAATTACCTCTCTTTATTTATTTATTTATATTTTATTTTTCCTTTGAGAAACTAAGCAACTTGACTTAAGCAGAAAAGATTTTGTGAATAAAGGGAGGGGATACAATTTTTTTTCACAATTTTTTATTTTATTTTATTTTACAATTTTCTAAGTGGTAAGTTATATTGGAATAACATTACTTGTAAATTGGTCCACCACTAATACAACTTTTATTATGTATCAATTACAACAAACCACGTTAACTGTTGTGAAAAAACTTATGCCTCTAGATTTATTGGAATAAGGTAAGTGAATATGACAAATATATCTCTTTGAAAAAGTTTAAACAAAGAAACTGTTAAATAAAACGGAGGAGATATAGAAATATTGTAGATGCGGAAGCATAAAAGAGTAACATAAGAACAAACGAGGGTTACGTGGCTTTGTCTAGCAACATATATCCATGGAAAAAGAAAAACCCTTAAGGTCTGCATAGTTGATAAATGATATGAGTAAAACACAATTCATATGTTACAATGAAGCCAAGAAAATCATAGGCGGAATCCTAAACTAATTAACCACACATTAGCTTTGATTAATTGACTAGTAATAGAAGTATAAGACTTGATTTACACACAAAGAATAATTGGACTTTGGCCTAAATTATTAGGCTAATAACATATATCTCTAACATGTACAGAAAAAGAGAGTGGAACTTTTATATATATATATATATATAGAGAGAGAGAGAGAGAGAGAGAGAGAGAGGAATGTTATTTAAGTATTGCTTATCAGCCTTGGTCCAATTCTAGCTAAGGACCTAAGGTGGTGAATCGTTACACGAATGGCTGAATTAGTTTCGTGTAAAAAAACTAATACTTATCCGACCAAACCCTTGGTTTCAAAAGGAATTATGTTTGGTCGGACAAGCACACAACCTACCGACCCTTGTTTCAAAAGTGTGGCATGCAACATCAATAGAGATAGAGAATTAATAATGAGAATTATATTAATGTAGAGAATCTCTTACAAACCCCGGGGGGGGGGGGGGGGGTCCAAAAAATACAATTTGGCTTCATTGAATGACCAAATACATTTTGCGATGAACTATAGCTATCGTTTATGTATTTTTTTCGACAACTAAAAGCCATCATAAATACTTAGCTTTTTGTCAAAAGTACAACATCTTAGTGACCATTTACTTTTTTTCGACGAACTTTGACCATTTTAAAAAATTAGTTACCACGTCACTAATACATTATTTGCAACAAAATAACTCTGTCAAAAAGAAAGGTCATTTATAGTACTCTAATTGTGACAAAACAATTCTGTCGAATAAGAAACACATGAATTACATGAAAGTAAATAAAATAATATATAAATTACAAACATACCTCTCTTAAAAAATTCTCCATTCAACTAACAAGTACAAAATCCATAATTGTTCAAAACTAATAAGTGAATAATGCAATAAAAATGAAATTATTAAAAGATCTACAAAATAGCATGATGTTGAATAATACATGAAAGCTATATTAATTATATCCTTCACGAAACTTGAAAGCATAAGTATTAGAAGATCATTCACCATCTGAGCTAGTTTCCTCTATCTGAGAGTCACCTTCCTCCTCAAAGTCATCTTGTGTCATTATTCACACAATGATCTCCTCCCTAACATTGTTCTACAATATTTTAGATTAAACTGAATAAATATACAAAAATTATAACTACACAAATTTTTATATTTACAGTAAATAATAAAGAATTATCTAAAATATATTCTTTTAAAAACCTTAACACAATCACCATGATAAATGACAAAACATCAAAAATAAATCCTTATTATCGACACAAACATTGCATCTATCATAAATCCTTACTACTGACTAGAACCTTGTAGTTCTCCTGTGAATAAGAACTTCCAAGAATACATCTGTACCAATAACCACATTAATAGTATATCCCCATTACTCTTAACAATATATCCATCACTACAGCAAGTCACATAAAATTATATATGCACTAAGAATAGCAATTAATTGAAAACTATAATGAGCTAATTTATCACTTATTTCAACAACCTCAAAAAAAAAAAAAAAAAAAAAAAAAAAAAAAAAAAAAAAAAAAAAAAAAAAAAAACTAAACTAATGTTGATTATACTGGAAAAAATTATATGTGTAATAGGTGCTTACATAAAATTAAGACTAATCAACAGATTGGTTGGGGCCACCAATACACACAAACATTACACTATGGTCTAAAACTAAACTGTCAAGAACTTTGCCTACAATATGAGATTGTATATTATGAAAGAGATATATCTAAACCAAACCCAAAATATAGATAAAGGAAATAAACCAACAAATCCAATTACTAATCCACTACATTAACAAAATAAATCAAAATATAAGGATTTAAGAAAACTAACCATTTGGGTTGGTTTGTGATTAGGAGACAGAGAAAGAGAGACTGTACGGTGGAGTGATATTGAAAAATATGTGGGCTATATAGTATAGAGGGGAGAGCTTTTTTAGTGAAATAGAGTGTTAGTATTTTAGTGAGAGGGAAAGGGAGGCGTGGGATTAAAAAAAGAAAAAGGGGGGGGGGGGGGGGGTGGGGGGCTTTTTTTAGTGAGAGGTAGAGGGAGGGAGGGAGGGAGGGAGGGAACTAGGAGGTAGGGTTTTGTCTTTTATTTTTTTTTTTTATTTTTTTTTTTTAATGTTAAAATGATATTGTTTATGCGTGTTTGTTTTTTTTTTAAACAAAAATAATGTGGGGCCAGGTTTATTTTACAGCAATGTGACTTTTTTTTTTTGTTTTATTTATAAAATTATGTATTTTGTATTTTGTTCATAATTAGAATTCATTGATTTCAAAATTTAATTAAAGAGTATTTTAAAATATTTAGTATGACATATTTTTTTAAGTTTTTCAATGGGTTGTGGAGAAATGACCAAAATAGCCCTCAAGTACTTGGAGGATCTTGAAAGAATTTTTTGTTTTTGTTTTTGTTTTTTTTTTTTGTTTGTTTTGTTTTTTGTTTTGTTTTTGTTTTTGTTTTTGTTTTTTTTTTTTTTTTTTTTTTTTTTTTTTTTTTTTTTTTTGCAGTTTTTAAAATTCAGAAAAAATTCTAGAGTTTTAAGACAAAATTGAGGAAAATTTACCATTCAAAGAAAATAATAATTTTTTACGGCCATATGTATGTTGGAAATCACATTTTTTGTGACAGATTTTCTTTACCGTCGCTAATACCTTCTTTTCTTAAGAAAATTTTAATTATTAACAATGACCAAAATGTTCGTCGCAAATAACAATGCAATATATAATGATGGAAAACAACCGTCAAACACTTGAAAAATAAGGGCATGGATTCCCCCCCTTTAAAAAAATTACAATTGACAATGGTTTAGGTTCACCGCAAATATTATTTATTGGGAGGGATCCAATTCCATCACTAATACATTTTTTCTTTTAAAGCAAATTAACTATGTACAACAGTCAGCATGTTCATCGCAAATACAAACTCAATTAGAAAAGAAAAGAAAAATTGTGATGGATAAATGTTGTCACAAATGCAAAAAGTAAGAGGGGAATTTTCCCTCCAAAATATTTTACCATTTTCGATGGCTTCATGGCCATCGCTAACTCGCTAATACCTTCTTTTATATTTATGATGGAAGAATGTTTGTCACAAATAATAACACCATAAAAAATATATTTTTTGTATTTTCGACGCACAAAAGTCGTCACAAGTGTTAATAGTTCCGATGGTTTTTCTTTGGTCGTCGTAAATAATAATCTTTTTTATATTTATGATGGAAGAATCTTTGTCGCAAATAATAACACTATAAATATATATATATATATATATATATATATTTTTTTTTTCGACGTACGAAAGCCGTCACAAGTGTTAATAGTTCCGACAGATTTTCTTCTGTCGTCGTAAATAATACCCTCTTTTATATTTACAACGGAAGAATGTTCATCGCAAATAATTGTTGGAAAATCTGGTTTTGTATCTCATACAAAACACACAGCAGAAGCAACAAACACGGATCTACTTCATTTATGAAAGATAACATATAACCTTGAATTATAGAACAAAGAATAGAAAGCATACCTTGGTGCAGTGAAATTCAAAACCAAAACTTGAGAATTACTTGGGAACACTTTCAATCTTCACTCCAATTCCACTTGATGCACAAGAAGTGTGGTCTCTCAATTAGTTTTCAAGGAGAGAATAAAAGAGTGTCCAACACTCACATACACCATTTCATTCCACATATGATCTTGATGAAAGACCACCTATGAAAAGCCATATGAAATTCTGTATGTTTCTCTCCTTATATATATAACTGATTATCTAGTTGGGCTAGCCTTTTGGGTCATTCCGATTGGGTTCTAGTATGTGGCTTGGAGTAGGATCAAAAGGGAACAAATAAGACTCTAGCTCCAATGAGCCTTGGGCTTTTTGTCAACTCTTGACAAGTTCAAAGTTACCATTAATTATATTCAATACCACTATAAGAATATAATTGCACTCTAGGCCTTATTAATAAATTATATCCCAAGACTTTATTATACATGCAACCCCTTCATTAAAATATTCGTAGTAATAAAAAGTCATGAATATAGACTGCCACTTTGAAGATTACTACATCTTAATCCTTAAGTACCCGGTTTAATCTTTTATGTTATTCATCATATATTTATGAAATTCAATTCCATAAATATATACTTTAGTAACTCTTACTAAAGTGGTTGGGCCCAACACTCTAAATAACCAAACCCATTAAACTTATCTCAAGGGAACATTTTATATCTCCGTTAAGAGATTATGAATTCTATCTTGAGAATATATGTTCCATCAATACTAAATGCGGCCGCCCAACATACTGAGGTTTTGACCGTGACTTATAGATCTCACTCCTGATATATCAAAGCAACCTACATCTCATGATCAGATCCATTATTCTCTCAGGATTTAGAGTTGATGTAAATAGAAGTCGTGAGATTTATTATTCATTTGACAGTCGTTAAGAGAATAATAAATCTCATAGCGGTCCAGTTCAATATGTCTTAACTCTTAAAACATATCAACTAGAAGTCTCTACTTCCATGATCAAGACAAATCATCTTAGTTGATATGTTATAGTTTTCGCAGATGAAATGTCTAATTTCATCACTGACTATGAACTAAAATTCTGAGTTTACAAAGAACTTGTGATTTATATCTTTCTATGACTTTTCACATAAATCACATACTATGCATCTTATGGACTAAGATAATGTCCCATTAGTTCATTTATAGATAGTCTCATATAATTAAATAATCTAATTATTTATAACATGCCAATAAATTGGATTTTAGAGAACAAACCCTAACAATAATAACACCATAAAAAAATATATTTTGTATTTTTGACGCACAAAAGCCATCGCAAGTGTTAGTAATTCTGACAATTTTTATTCGGTCGTCATAAATAATACTTTATTAGCGTCGAACATTTCTATGCCGTCGTCAAAAGTAAGGCGGGAACACTTCCCTCCAAAATAACTCATATTTTTGACAAAAATAATAGGCATTTTTGACAAACTCATTTCACCATCACAAATGTTTTAATATTTGACGAGTATTTGTTGATGAAAGAGACTTGCCATCGAAAAAGCTAGTTTTACCGACAACTTTTTGTAGCCGTCGAAAGAGTTTCGTCGCAAATAGCAATTTTTTTTGTAGTCGAGTGGGAGAAAAATATTTATTCTGAATGTGAAATTGCACATGTACCTGCCACTCCCACTTGCTCAATATGTCCTTTTGTGCATTGTTTTGTCCACTTACATGTAGGGATTTCACATGTCAATTTGTGAGAAAAACACATAAGAGCATATAATTCTAGATAAGAGAGAATGGCTTTTATGAACTATTCTTTTACACGTATTAGGTGAGTTAGGAAGCTTATCTAATTTGCATTCTATATAGAGGTAATTAATTAATTAGCACAAAAATAAGGTCTATGAAAAAGCTATGCGCTTATATGTACTTATATTTTACACGTATTAGGTGAGTTATAATAAATATTGGTGCGATGGTCACTCTACAAGTATAAGTACTTGTGGGGTGTTTGGGAAGGGGGGGGGTTGTCTTTTCTTTTCTTTTTTATCCTTTTTTTTTTTTTTTAATGTTAAAATGATATTGTTTATGTGTGTGTGTGTGCTTTTTTTTTTTTTTTTAACAAAAATAATGTGGGCTAGGTTTATTTTACAGCAATGTGACTTCTTTTTTTATTTATTTATTTATTTATTTATTTATTTATAAAATTATGTATTATGTATTTTGTTCATGGTTAAAATTCATTGATTTCAAATTTTAATTAAAGAGTATTTTAAAATATTTAGTATGACATATTTTTTTAAGTTTTCAATGGGTTGCGGAGAAAATTGTTGTCGCAAGTATTTTGGTGCTTGATAAACTTTGTATTATTATTCTAAAATTTTTAGCATTGTATATACAATTCATTGTTAATCTTTAGTAAAGAAAATTTTATAGAAAAGAATAAAAGTCTAGAAAACCCTAAAATACAAACCAATACCCAAAACCCACTCAAAATGTACAACAACACGTGTCCATCTTGTGCCAGAATCAGATTTAAAATATAACCATTGGATTGAAATTGTGGGATAAAATATTGGTTTTGATGAATTTTGAGCTTAATCAAACGGTTGGATTAGGAGAACATGATCAATCAAAATTTCTTGGTGTGTTGGTACAACAACACATGTCCATAATGCTCTAGACTCAAAGCAAAAATATGACCGTTGGATTAGAAGAATGTGATGAGATATTGGTGTTGGTGAAGTATGACAACAATTAGATGGTCAGATTGTGAGAAATAAGTAGTCAAAGTTTGCAAAACTTGGCCAATGTTAGGTCAAATATGGTCAACCATCGAAGTTGGGTTTATGACCACAAAATAGGATCAAATTAGGTTGAATAGGGAGGTTTTGAGTGGGTTTTGGGTATTAGTTTGTATTTTAGGGCTTTCTAGACTTTTAGTCTTTTCTTTAAAATTTTCTTTGCTAAATGAATTGCATATACAATGCTAAAAATTTTAGAATAATAATGCAAAGTTTATCAAGCACCAAAATAATTGCAACAACAATTTTCTCCACAACCCATTGAAAACTTAAAAAAATATGTCATACTAAATATTTTAAAATACTCTTTAATTAAAATTTGAAATCAATTAATTTTAATTATGAACAAAATACAAAATACATAATTTTATAAAGAAATAAATAAAAAAAGAAGTCACATTGCTATAAAATAAACCTAGCCCCACATTATTTTTGTTAAAAAAAAACACACACACACACACACACACACACACATAAAAAATATCATTTTAACATTAAAAAGAAAAAGAAAAAGAAAAGAAACGACAAAACCCTACCTCCTAGTTCATGTCAAGATGATCAATTTGATTTCTAAGTGACAGTAATTGAGTCAGTTTGACCCAACCCAGAGCGTATGGTCCATTGATTACTTGATAAGTGAATTTAAATTTGAGTTGCAATCTATATCAAGTTAACGACAAAAATAAATAGTAATAATATTCTTATGAGTTTCAATCTCTCTTTAATTTCTTTTCCTTTTTAAAAAAAAAAAAACAAAAAAAAAATTTAGTCATTTTCTCTCCCTTGAAATTTTCTTCATCCACCTTAATAGGTATCTTGCATTAAGCACAGCATGGTCCACAAGTATAAAGCTTTATAACGATATTTTTCTGACATTTTAAAATTGTGGTCGATATGGAACTTGGAGGATTTTTTCTCACAAATTGAAAGGTCATGGCCCTATATGTGTACATAGACAAAAACCCATGCACAAAAGGACAGATGGCCTCCCAAATTAAGTAAATTAGAGATGATAGGTAACTACAAAAACATTGCTATTTGCAACGAAATTTCTTTGACAGCTACAAAAAACTGTCGGTAAAACTAGCTCTTTCGCCGACAAGTCTCTTTCGTCAACAAGTACTCGTCAAATATTAAAACATTTGTGACGGCAAAATGAGTTTGTTGAAAATGCCTATTATTTTTGTTGAAAATATGATTTATTTTGGAGGGAAGTGTTCCCGCCTTACTTTTGACAATGGCATAGAAATGTTCATCGCTAATAAAGTATTATTTACGATGACCGAATAAAAACCGTCAGAATTACTAACACTTGTGATGGCCTTTGTGCGTCGAAAATACAAAATATATTTTTTATGGTGTTATTTATGCGACGAAAATTCTTCCGTCGTAAATATAGAGGAGGGTATTATTTACGAAGACCGAAGAAAAAACCGTCAGAACTATTAACACTTGTGACGGCTTTCGTGAATCGAAAATATAAAAAATATATATTTTTATGGTGTTATTATTAGCGAGTCAGCGACAGCCATGAAGCCATCGAATATGGCAAAATGTTTTGAAGGGAAAATTCCCCCCCTTACTTTTCACATTTGTGATAACATTTATCCATCGCAATTTTTTTTTTTCTCTAATTGTGTTTGTATTTGCGACGAACATGCTGACCGTCGTAAATAGTTAATTTGCTTTAAAAGAAAGAATGTATTAGTGATGGAATTGGATCTCTCCCAATAAATAATATTTGCGGTGAACCTAAGCCATTGTCAATTGTAATTTTTTTAAAGGGGGGGAATGCATGCCCTTATTTTTCATGTGTTTGACGGTTTTTTTCATCACTATATATTGCATTGTTATTTGCGACAGACATTTTGGTCATTGTTAATAATTAAAATTTTCTTAAGAAAAGAAGGTATTAGAGACGGTAAAGAAAATCTGTCACAAAAAAGGTGATTTCCAACATACATATGGCCATAAAAAATTATTATTTTCTTTGAATGGTGAATTTTCCTCAATTTTTCCTTAAAACTCTAGAATTTTTTTCTGAATTTTAAAAACTACTAAAAAAATTAAAAAAAAAAACTTTCAAGATCCTCCAAGTACTTGAGGGCTATTTTGGTCATTTCAAAAGTAAAAGGTATTTTGATCATTTTGCAACTTTTAGGGGCACTTTCGTCACTTTAGAAGTTTATGAGTATTTTGGTCATTTCCTAGCTTTGATGGCGTATTTCAACCATTTCGGATGGCTGAATTGTGTCAATGGGGTTAAACAAAGTTTTTTAGTGGGTGGGCACAACAACATATGTCCATCATGCAAGTAGATGGAGATCCAAAATTTGACTGTTGGATTGGTAGAATATGGTAAAATATTTGTGTTTGTAAATTACAGTAACAATTAGACAGTCAGATTGTAAGAACAGAGCTGTCAAATCTTGCGAAACTTCATCAAAGTCTATTAAACTTGATTAATCTTTGGTCAAACTTCAAGGTTGGTTCTAGGACCACTGGATTTGATCAAATTAGGTTTATTAGGGAGGTTTTAAGTGAGTTTTGGGTATTGGTCAGTGTTTTAAGGTTTTTTAGTTTTCATGCTTTATCAGTTTCAATTTTTAAAATGGCAAAGTCAAAGGTCATGTGCAAATCCAATCATCTCTGATTTACTTAATTTGGGAGGCCATCTGTCCTTTTGTGCATGGTTTTTTTTGTCTATGTACACATATAGGGCCATGACCTTTCAATTTGTGAGAAAAAATCTTCCAAGTTCCATATCGACCACAATTTTAAAATGCCAGAAAAATATCGTCATAAAGCTTTATACTTGTGGACCATGCTGTGGTTAATGCAAGATACCTATTAAGGTGGACGAAAATAAATTTCAAGGGTACCAATCATCTCTGATTTACTTAATTTGGGAGGCCATCTGTCCTTTTGTGCATGGTTTTTTTGTCTATGTACACATATAGGGCCATGACCTTTCAATTTGTGAGCAAAAATCTTCCAAGTTCCATATCGACCACAATTTTAAAATGCCAGAAAATATCGTTATAAAGCTTTATACTTGTGGACCATGCTGTGGTTAATGCAAGATACCTATTAAGGTGGACGAAAATAAATTTCAAGGGTACCAATCATCTCTGATTTACTTAATTTGGGAGGCCATCTGTCCTTTTGTGCATGGTTTTTTGTCTATGTACACATATAGGGCCATGACCTTTCAATTTGTGAGAAAAAATCTTCCAAGTTCCATATCGACCACAATTTTAAAATGCCAGAAAAATATCGTTATAAAGCTTTATACTTGTGGACCATGCTGTGGTTAATGCAAGATACCTATTAAGGTGGAAGAAAAAAATTTCAAGCGTACCAATCATCTCTGATTTACTTAATTTGGGAGGCCATCTGTCCTTTTGTGCATGGTTTTTTGTCCATGTACACATATAGAGCCATGACCTTTCAATTTGTGAGAAAAAATCTTCTAAGTTCCATATCGACCACAATTTTAAAATGCCAGAAAAATATTGTTATAAAGCTTTATACTTGTGGACCGGGCTGTGATTAATGCAAGATACCAATTAAGGTGGACGAAAAAAAATTTCAAGGGAGAGAAAATGACTAAATTTTTGTTTTTGTTTTTTTTTTTAAGGAAAAGAAATTAAAGAGAGATTGAAACTCATAAGAATATTATTACTATTTATTTTTGTCGTTAACTTGATATAGATTGCAACTCAAATTTAAATTCACTTATCAAGTAATCAATGGACTATACGCTATGGGTTGGGTCAAACTGACTCAATTACTAACACTTAGAAATCAAATTGATCATCTTGACATGAACTTTCTTAGATTTTTATTTTTTATTTATAATAATGGGAGAAAAATATTTATTCTGAATGTGAAATTGCACATGTACCTTTCATCTCCCACTTGCTCAATATGTCCTTTTGTGCATGGTTTTGTCCACCGACATGTAGGGATTTGACATTTCAATTTGTGAGAAAAACACATAAGAAACGGGGCATATAATTCTAGATGAGAGAGAGTGGTTTTTGTGAACTATTCTTTTACACGTATTAGGTGAGTTAGGAAGCTTATCTAATTTGCATTCTATATAGTGGTAATTAATTAATTAGCACAAAAAAAAGGTCTATGAAGGGGAGGTTCTAATTACGTGCCGCAGCTGTATCTATAAGTACCTAAGTGCATAATCTCTTTCGTTCATGCTAGTGTTTGAACTTTGTAGGACAAGAGGCACACATTAATAAGGCTTAAGTTAAGCCTCTGCTCAATTTCCAAACATTATGGGGAGACCATTTCCTGTCTTATTCTAATGGCTCCGAGGTGTGTGTGTATATATATATATATATATATTACGTGAAAAACTATCATTAATTAAGTACATATGTAAACTATCATTAATTAAGTACATATGTAAAATAGGCTTGATAATAGTTGCTTGTGTTTTTGGATAAAATAATAAGATAAGGTATGTAACCAAGACAAACTGTTTTGCATCTAAAAAATGAAGATGTTAAAAGTGACCTCTCTTTTGACAAATTACCGATTGTAGAGTAAAATATTGAACCAAACTCAAGACTCTCTGTTTTAGTACCATGTTAATTTACCCATCATCTGAAAAGTTTAAGCTATTAGCAATAATTCTAATATCTTTACATTCAAATTCCTATACTAACTTAGTTTAGTATGAAATTCATGTAAACCATCTTCACATATATCATTCAGATGACATTAGAAGGCCAAAATGGGCGTTTGCCCTTTTTTTTAAAAAAATATCCAGCAAAATGCCCCATATTTGAAACTATTTAGGGAAATGACCCTGTTTTGAAAATCGATTTTCTAAAAATCGAGTTTCAATTTAAAACTCGATTTTTGGACAATCGAGTTATAGCGAATTGAAAATTAAAAAAAAAAAAAAAATTCTTGGAACTCGAGTTCAAGGAACTTGAGTTCCTTGAAAAAATCAAGTGGAACTCGAGTTCCCTGAACTCGAATACTTCACATGGAACTCGTGTTCTAGAAAAAAAAAAAATTCTAAGTCCACGTTCACTATAATTCGATGTTCCAAAAATCAAGTTTTACATTTGTAACTCGATTTTTAGAAAATCGAGTTTCAAAACAAGGGCATTTTCCTAATTAGTTTCAGATATGAGGCATTTTGCTAGAAAGTTTGTGAGAGATGGGTAAAAGCCTATTTTGGCCGACATCAGAAAGGAGAAAACTATGATTCTCAACTCAAAGATAGAAGAGAAAAGGGGAGGAGCTGTCACTGATATATGTTTGTTCATTTTTCTTTTAGTCCAAGAAAAATTGAAAAAATCTCTTCCAAATTTCATATCGACCACAATTTTATTGTCATAAGTTTTGCTCACATGCTTCGAGAAAATCAAAAAATACAATAGTCAATTGTATCATTATAAAGCTTTATAGCCGTGGTTAATTAATGCAAGATACCTACTTAAAGGTTGAAAAAGAAAATCAACCTTAATTAAAAGTTTCAAAATAACACCAAAGATAATCTATTAAAAAAAAAAATGAAGGAATGCATTCTCAAATAGACTTACCAAATGTAACCAAAGTGCATGCCTCAACTATATCTATAAATACCTAAGCACATAAGCTCTTCCTCTCATGCCAGTCTTTTGAAGAACGAGAAGCATACATTAAAGCTTTTGCTAATTGCACCATTTCAACATTAAGTTGTTCTCTCACCTCCCAAAATGTCTCACCAAATTTCCATGGCTATTGCTCAAACCCAAAATCCAGATGCTAATGTACATCGTCGCTTAGCAAATTATCGTCCAAGCTTATGGGGAGACCATTTCCTCTCTTATTCTAATAAATCTGAGGTATGTATGTCTTCCACCTGACACGTTAGGCTACATAATAAAATTAATATTCTAATATAAATTGTGATTCATTTCATAGCCAATATTCAAATGTCATGGTCTTAAAATACATCATCTTTAAATGACAAATGATGCTTATAAACAGTGGTAACATGTTAATTTTTTATTTCGATTTCCAATTTTAGGAAACTATTGATGACTTAGAGCAAGTCCAAGGGTTGAAGGAAGAAGTGCAAAGGATGTTGATGGCTCCCATGGATAATCTTCTAGAAAAGTTGGAGTTGATTGATGCAATCCAACGCTTAGGAGTGTCTTACCATTTTGAAGGTGAGATTGATGAAGTATTACAACAAATTCACAGGTATCATTATACGTGTGATGTCCAAGAAAGTGATGATGCTCTTTACACCATTGCACTTCATTTTCGATTACTTAGACAACAAGGTTATAACATTCTAAGTGGTAAGCACTCTTTTGGTTGGTTATTTGTTTATTTAAGAAAACTCACTCTATGTTTGGATGGGGGGAGATGAGAGAAGGGAAGGTGATTAGAATTTGCTAAATTTTAATATATTCCGGCGTCCTTAAATCCTTCTCCTCTATTCTCCTCACCTCTCCCTCCATCTCTTTTCATTCCAAACACATCCTTAAACAAGCTAAAAGTTAATTTTCATGATCAAGCATTCACTCACATCATTATTTTCATATCATATACTAATGGCTCACGCATGTCTTGTGTTGGGTGGTAAAGTAGATATCTTCAACAAATTCAAAGACAATATGGGAAACTTCAAGGAATCACTTACTAATGATGTGAAAGGAATGTTAAGCTTTTATGAAGCTACACATATGAGGGTGCATGGAGAAGATATACTTGATGAAGCACTTAAGTTTACTACCACTCACCTTGAATCAATGACGATTAATTTCAGTCCTCCTCTTGCCACACAAGTAAGCCATGCTTTAAATCGACCTATTCGAAAGTGCTTGCCAAGGGTAGAGGCTAGGCAATACTTTTCTATCTACCAAGAAAATGCTTCACATAATGAAGTTCTACTAAACTTTGCAAAATTGGATTTTAACATGTTGCAAAAACAACACCAAAAGGAACTTAGCCATATCTCAAGGTAAGTTCATTAACTATATCTCACTACATTGGTGTTGTACTTAAGCTTTGATAAGACATGATTTGACCAGCCAATTTTTGTTGAAATTGTAATTTAGGTGGTGGAAAGGTATAGATGTTGCGACAAACCTATCTTTTGCACGAGACAGAGTGGTGGAGTTATACTTCTGGGTTTTGGGAGTATACTTTGAACCCCAATACTCTCTTACTAGGAAGATACTAACCAAAATAATGTGCATGACATCAATCATAGATGACATATATGATGCATATGGCACACATGAAGAACTCGAGCTCTTCACAGACGCAATTAAAAGGTTTAATACAAGCATCTAGGGTCCTCTTCATTTCCATTTGAAATGGATCAATATCATGGTTCAAATTAAATATTATAAATATAAAGATGTATCCAATACGATATCACTTAAAATTTTAAATGACGGAGTACTCTATACACTATCAAATCAAGAAAATAAAATCATAACCGTGAAATGGATTTTCTCAATTTCTAGTACAATGGAGAATATGATTTTTCAAGGTCAGCTTTACTATATAGGCAAGTGAAGCAATTGCCTTAGACCCCAAATATTAACCAATAAGAATGTATCTTTACTTGTAAAAATATTAATTAAGCCCATATTAGCCAATAGATAAAAAATAATGTTTTTAAAAATTAAAATGCTAAAACTATTACAACTTTTACAAAAAAAAAAAATTATCTTCTTTTAATGTATAACTAACTATTGGTTTTATTCATGTGAGAGTTTTAGAGTATAGAACTCATAGTGTTCCACACACAAAAGCTAGAAAATCTCTCTCTCTCTCTCTCTCTCTCTCTCACACACACACACACAAAATTGAAATTTGCAAATTAAAAAAAAAAAGTCTCAAATCTCTCTTCTTCTTTTTTTTGGGTACATATTGTTGGAAATTTTACCACTCTCTCCATTTAAAGCATAAAAAGTAATTTAAGCTTCTTTGTAGCTACGTTGGACCTTCTTTTTTGTTCCTTTTAGGTTTGGCTCAGCTTCAAATTTCTATTAAAACTCTCTCTCTCTCTCTCTCTCTCTCTCTCTCTCTCTCCTTGTTTTTATAGGAGATCTTTTTCTTTGTGTTTGTTTTACCCTTGATAGTGGTAGGAGACAAAGAAGGAGACCAATGTTTTATCTTGATAAAATGGATTTATTCACTCACTCATGTTTAGCTTAGCTTTAAGCTTTTACACAATCCATATTTATTATATTGTTCATCATTCACTATTTTTGACATAGCCCATGCAGCCATTCATAGTTTGGGGGGTGATATAGCATGAGTTTTATGGTGAGGGAATATATATATATATATATAGATAGATAGATAGATAGATAGATAGATAGATAGATAGAGTAGTTGTTGACAAATTTAAAAATAAATTTTGTGAAATAAAATCAATTAAATATATATATTTAATTACTAGTTAATAAATATAACATTTTAAGAAAGATTAAGTGATTTAACTATATTATCAATTTAAAAATAGATGTTTAAAAACTTGAATAAAAAAAATTTAATTCATAATTTTTCATCTAATTAAACAAGCAAGTAGAATAATTTTATATTAAAAAATTATTACATAATTGATATATATATATATATATATATATATATATATATATGAAGTCGACCCTGCCCTATTTTTAAAATTTTGGGGTTAAAGTCAACATTGCAAACATGATTCAAATGTTTAAATTTCAGGTGGGATATAAGTTGCATAGACCAACTCCCAAAATACATGAAGTTGTGTTATAAAGTACTCTTGGATGTTTATGAAGAAATTGAAGAAGAGATGTGCAAGGATGGAAGATTATACTGTGTTTACTATGCAAAAGTTGCAGTATGATTATTAATTCACTTGAAACCACTCTATTTTTTTTTTTCCCATTAGTTCTCATTTTATAGCTATTAATATTTTATATTTTAATGTAACTAGATGGAAAAACTTGTTCAAGCCTACTTTGAAGAAGCCGTATGGTTGAAAGAAAAATATATTCCAACAATGGAGGAATATATGAGTAATGCACTAATATCTTGTGGTTACCTCACGCTTAGCATCATATCTTTTATTTGCATGGGAGATATTGTGACCAAAGAAGCATTGGAATGGGTCATCAAGGAGCCAAAGATTGTTAGAGCAGCATCAATCATAAACAGGCTAATGGATGATATTGTTTCCAATGAGGTACATTTAGCAAATGTTATATAGCACACATATTATTAGTGGATCTTATTGAGCATTGTGACTAAAATCAAGGGACGTTAATTATTCTATATATTTTTCTTTAAAAAAAAAACTTGAGAAAAGTCGTTACGTCATATTTGTACTACACCTTAAAATAATCATTCTTGTCACAATTGAGTTTTTTGTTATTATTATAAATTCCAGATCCACCCAATATATATGTCTAATGTGGGACTCAACACACACCTGCACAACACATAATCAATATTCAATCAATTCGGGGCATCACAATTTTAGTCCAATTAAAAGATCCTCCTACATGCAGTATGTAGAAAAATTAAAAATATATATATATAGAGAATATACAAATTCACTCGTAATAACCATCTTTTTTTTTTTTTTTTTTTTTTTTTTTTTTTTTCAGTATTTTTACTTCAACAATGTATATGAGAGACTAGTTCAGTACTACAAGGAATTAGATCCATGTCTACAGATTTATGACATGGTTCAAATTTTGTTTTTGAATCTAGTAAATAATAGTGTACATATTGTTAGGTCTTAAATAACGCAGTATTAGATACACCTGTAAAATTTTACTATTTAAAGCAAGAAATTGATTCATTTCAAATGGATCCACAAATCCATTTAGGCCTAACAAAAAATGACACTCATTACATATTTTGGGAATTTATTTCTTTACAGTTTGAGCAAGAGAGAGGGCACGCTGTCTCGGGCATCGAGTGTTACATGAAGCAATATGGTGTCTCAAAGCAAGAGGTACATGAAGAATTTCGAAAGCAAATCGTGAATGCGTGGAAGGATATAAACAAAGAGTGTATTAGACCTACTGAAGTGCCAGTACCTTTCCTTACATGTGTTGTCAATTTTGCACGAGTTATGGATTTACTTTACAAGGATGAAGATGCATACACACATCTTGGAGGAGTGATGGTAGAGGGTATCACCTCAATACTTGTTGATCCAGTACCAGTTTGAAGATATTGATGCTAGTGCTCGTTATGAGAACAAAATTATAACTAAGTTGGTTCCTTAAATAAAGATTTGATAAACTGTCCTACGAAGTCAATATAAAATATATGTGTAAGTTCTAGAGTGAAAATTTTACTTGAACTCCAAATTACTCTTAAGTTAAGTGGTGGTACTTCAGAATAAATATTGTTTCAATAGGTGATAAATGTGTGGGAATTATTTCTACATTACTTTTCTTATACTATTCCATTTTGTAGAACTCTGCTTTGTTAATCCGCAATAATATATGTTTCTTGTGCATGTGTTCTAACAACGAATAAATTATTCAATGTGACAATGCACTATCTCTTCTACATAATAATATTTATCTTTCTTTCTTCTCCTTTTTTGCTATTTTAAACTTGTTTTTATTTTGTTTATATTTGATCTCTGAATTTTTAGAAAAAATAAGGATTAATTCTTTTAATTATAGTAATTGAAAATCCCAAAAACCTAAGGTGACTAAAAAAAAAAGTTATTTTATTCACTGTGGATTTAAACTCTCCACACTACGGCCTAAATTATGACATTTTTAATTTTTAAGCAGAAGGTAGATTAGAGATAAGATTCAACTCAACATCATTGCTTTGAGATAATAATGAAATATTGGGGAAAAAAAGTAGATGAAAAGGAATAACTGAAGAAATTAACATGATTCGATCACTAAAAGCTACATTCACAACATTTCATTGTTTCTTGTAATCTTTTTAACATTAAGCATGTGATTTATTTATTTTTTAAAAAAATTGTCATTGATCTAAACATGTGAATCTTGTCATGAAAATTAGAAATTTGACTAACTAGCTAATTAACAAGTACAAAAGCCATCAATGGCGAAGTGAATCATGAAGCATTGATAACAACACTTTCCAAACTTAATTAGAAATGTAACATATCCGAAGCACATGTACATTTATTTTTGAGATAGACAGATACTTTAATCTAATCTAAGTGTATATGTATGTGAAACTCCCTCTTGGAAACTTAAACCCCTACCCTTGCCCTCCACACTCTACAAACACTTATATTTGTAGAGTGACCACTGCAGCAAGGGTGCACAATGGTGTATCACATGTACCTTGACACTTAGAGATTGATCAATATGATTGCATGGGCGGCGCTGTGTATAGTTTAGGGGTTCAAATGAACCCCTAAGCTGGCAATTGTTATTTTTAATATATAATTTATTTATTTACTTTTATTTAACCCTCATAAAATAAAAATTTTAACAGGCCTTAATATTTTTTTTAAGCCTAGTTGAAATAAGCTTAAATTATATGATCCTCTTAATAATATTTTGGTCTTTTTAAACACAAAATAAAAATTCCAACAACAAATTAGTTTTATCTAAAATCTGGAGGATAAAAATAGTAAGCCCAATAACAAAAGTAGAAATTTGTTCATCTTAAAACTTAGAAAAACTTATTTAAATCTTAACAAATTTGAAATAAACTAATGGAAAATTCTTAATTTACATTGCATTATCAATGTAAGATTTACATTGCCTCTAAACAAATACGTATTGTTAGGTTCTAAGGTCTTAGGATTTTATGTATTTAGAACTTTAATTTGTAATGTTGGCAAACCATGATCAAAACAATGTATTTAGTCTTGTTTAGGCTTGCTCAAAGTTGGTTTAATATTGTAAAGTTGGAATCGAGTGGCTGCAGAAGTACTTGGGACTTTCGGCCTGGCTCGATCGATCGAAGGATAGGCTCGATCGATCGAAAATCGCACAGGTTGATTTTTCTGCAGAATTTCCAACTCAGCCCTACTTCATTAAACGTTTAGGATTTTATGTTTTTACCCTAGGTATATAAACTAAACCCTAGCCACGTTTTTGAAGAGACTCTATATTGTATTGTTGCTCATATTTTCTGTTTTGTGTGAATCTCCTGTGAGATCTTAGAGGAGCTTTCCTTTACACAAAACTTAGGGTTTTCAAGGTAGAGATGATTTCAACATCTTGAAAATCATTACAGTTGCAACCATTGGAACTTAAAAGATAAACAAGCGGGGAGTTTGTAGCTGATTGAGGAATTCAAGAAAGAAGTAGTCCGTGGACTCAGAGCCTGCACGTGTCGTGTCAGGAAGTTTTACTGGTTGGTAGCATTAGGAAGTCGAGCGGGGAGCTTGTAGTCCTTTTGTAAGAACTTCAATTCTTTCATAGTGAATTCCGGTTTGCCTTGAGGATCGGTGGGTAAAATCCTCCCCAGGTTTTTCCGTGTGGTTTCCTGGGTGATCATATCTTGTGTTCTTTATTATTTCCGCTGCTTTATATGTTTTATATGCATGATATGATTATTTGATTGTTTTAACCTATAATTGTTTAATTTGACTAAGTAACAACTTGGCTAATTAATCTAGGCTACGCAATCTGGTTGTTTGTTTAAGGGGTCTAATACCGTACAAGTGGTATCAGAGCGAGTTGCTCTTTTGTTTGAGATTTTTATCTCTCTTGTCGGACCGTGTGCCTTACCAATCCATCCAACCACAATTTGGTGAAGGATGAGGGGGCACAAATCTTTTATAGCATTCGATCACAGACCAAGCCCATTGGTATTGGAGCGAATTGTGAAATCCCTCACAATCCCTCCCTCACAATGCGGCTCCAACAACTCGAACCTATGACCTTGGCTCTGATACCACTTGTCGGACCGTGTGCCTTACCAATCCATCCAACCACCAATTGGTGAAGGATGAGGGGGCACAAATCTTTTATAGCATTTGATCGCAGACCAAGCCCATTGGTATTGGAGCGAATTGTGAAATCCCTCACACGTATAACATTGTATACCTTTATGCAAATGTGTATAATATTGTACACTTTTTGCAAATGTGTACAAACTTTTACACATTTATTTAATCTACAATGTAAATCTTACATTGATAGTACAGTATAAACATATAATTGTCCTAAACTAGTATGATTAATTTAATTTTTAGTAAAAATAATTAGTATATTCATTGTAATAAAAAAACTACATAGACTATAAAATTTATATATCTCTAATCTAAGATTCATTTTCTTATTGGCCCCCTTAGGAAAAAAAAAAATCCTAAAACTGCTATTGGTTGATAAATGAAGTCAAGTGTTTAATTGAACTCTTCGCTTTCAAAAATATAAAACACAATATGGACTAACAGAAATGAAGTTCGAAATGGGAAGAAGAAACGGACGGGACGAGATTTAGTGCAGTGGACATCTCAATATCTTGCGGAATATTTAGCAGCGAATGATTCTCCGAGACCCACAAGCCCAGAAAACCCGGTACCTCACTGGACACCTCCGACGGGGTTGAAGTACAAAGTTAACGTGGATGGAGCGGTGTTTAAATCGCAGAAGACAGCTGGTGTAGGAGTGGTGGTTCGCGACTCTAATGGGATGGTTGTAGTAGCTTTAAGTAAAAAAATAAACTCACCGTTGGGAGCACTGGAGGTGGAGGCGAAGGCTGTTGAAGCTGGAATTAGTTTTGCAAGGGATGTTGGGATTGCTGAATTTTCTGTGGAAGGGGACTCCTTGGTGGTGTATAACTCCTTGACTGGTCAATCTGATCCTCCCTCCTCTGTGGCACATGTTATTTCGGGTATACTGGGGATGCATGGGGTTGGTCTACAGATTGATTTTTCACATATTAGAAGACAAGGAAATAGGCCAGCTCATTTGTTAGCAAATAAGTATGCGTCAAGTCTTGATGACTATATGACTTGGATGGAAGAGAATCCTTGCTTTTTGGAGCAAGCTCTTCTCCATGATGTATCTTCCATTTCGTAATTTTAATAAAGTTTGAAGTCTTCTTATCAAAAAAAATATATATATATATATATATATAAAACACATGAGAATTGATCGTTATAAGTCATTAAGCACATATGTAAAATAAAAATCACACCAATTGCTTGTTACTTTGGATAAAATGAGAAGATAATGCATGATATATGACCAAGACAAACCGTTTATTTGCATCTCAAAAATAAACATATAAAAGTCGACGTAATCTTTTACATCCAAAATCCTGTAGTAACTTAATTTAATATGGGATTTATGTAAAACCTCTTCTCATATATAGTTAAGATGACATCAGAAAAGAAAAAAATTATGACTCTCAGCTCAAATATGGAAGAGAAAAGGGGAGGAGCTACCTCGGTTATATGTTTGTTCATTTTGATTTTAGTCACACAAAAAAAAATAATAATAATAATAATAATTGAAAAAATCTCTTCCAAGTTCCATATTGACCACAATTTTATTGCCATAATTTTTGTTCACATACTTCTAGAGGTCAGAAAAGACATACAAGTATACAACAACCAACTATTTTCGTTATAAAGCTTTATAGTTGTGATTAATGCAAGATAGCTATTAAAGGTGGATGAAAAAAAAAAAAAAAAATTCAACAGAGTGAATTAATGTAAATGTTCATTATATAGTTATTATATTTTATTTTTTAATGTAACTAGATGAAAAAACTTGTTGAAGCCTACTTTGAAGAAGCCATATGGTTGAAAGAAAAATATTTTCCCACAATGGAGGAATAAATGAGTAATGCACTAATATCCTGTGGGTACCCCATGCTTAGCACCATATCTTTTGTTGGCATGGGAGATATTGTGATCAAGGAAGTGTTGGAATGGGTCTTCAAGGAGCCAAAGTTTGTTATTGCAGTATCAATCATAAACAGGCTAATGGATGACATTGTTTCCATGTTGCTATGGGAGATATTGTGACCAAGGAAATGTTGGAATGGGTCTTCAAGGAGCCAAAGGTTGTTGTTGCAGCATCAATCATGAACAGGCCAATGGATGACATTGTTTCCAATGAGTTACGTTAATCATAAACAGGCTAATGGATTACATTGTTTCCAATAAGGTATTTTAGTGTATCCCACTCTCACATTTCGCAAAATGTTATTTAGCATATATTATTAGTGGATCTTATTGACACTAAGTTATGGGTTATAGACCCCTCAGACTTATAGTTACGGGTTTTAGGCCACGGCTGAAAACGCAGCTATAGGCTAAATTGAACTATAGCCACGTTTTTAAGAGCTATAGCCGCGTTTTAAAAACACGGCTATAGGACCCTTTTTTTTTGTTTTTTTTTTTTTGTAGAGCACATACTAGCTCTTTATTGTGACTAAAATTAAGAAACATTAATTGTTGACCTGAGGAAAAAAGCTAGTTACATCTGTGTTGTATCCCAAAAGGACTAGTCTAGTCACAATTAGGGCTTTTTGTAGTTGTTCATAAATTACAGATCAACCCTGTAAAGTTGTAATTTACAACTATGTTTTTTTGTTGGCTTTTATTCCGTGCCAAATTTGATTGTAACTATTTTCAATCGTTTAAACCCTATATTTGTTGTGGAATTTGTTGTAAGGGTTGTGTGATAGAGAGTGTGTGTGAAGACTCAAGCATTTGGAGGCTGAAGGATTCTCGCGGGTGTGTCACGACCTAGCTTCCCGCGAAGTGAAGCATGTGCCCTGCACGTGCTGGAATGCGAAGGGTCAGGCCAGGTGGAGACAAGCTGTCTCTCGCGAGTATCTCGCCGGTAAGGCCTTCTCGCGAGACACCCGCGAGACATGTTGTTCTGTCAGCCTGTACTGACTAACTCACACATTTTGCACCTATCCTATATATACCATCATTACCCACAAATGTTGAGGAAGGCTTCAAAGAGAAAACCCTAGCCAAACACATTGAGAATTAGAGATTATCATACCCACGTTTCTCTATACACTTGCTTGTGGTATTTTCCTCAACCCTTCCCTCTCCATTCTTCATATCTTTGAGAGGTTGATAGCCCAAACACTTACCACACATTTGAGAGTGTTGAGTGACGTTTTGGTGCTGCTGGGAAGCATTGGAAGGAGCCTGGAATGGCAGATGCAACATGGAGCTTGTTGCGGGATCCGGATAACTAAGACAAGACACGGTTCCGAGAAGCCTTGTTGGAGTAGGAGCTTGGAGGGCTTAGGTACATCGAGTAGACTAGGCTTGGAGGGTCTCTTGCTAACCCATGTATCCCAACTGATTGTCTAGTGGATCGATTTCCGCTTGGAGGGCGGCGGAGAGGTTTTTCGCCGAGTTCTTCGGTTTCCTCTTCGATAACACGTCTCGGTGTTATCTGTGTTTGCATCCTTCTTCCCTACTCTTGTTCATTTCATTTTTACTGCTGTGTTGCTTTAAATATGGATTAGAGTAGTTGTATTGTTTATACGCTTGTGTTTACACTATTCCGCACTTATCATTAAGTTAGTGTAAAATCAACCAAGCCGTAATTTTAATTTGGGGGTCTAAACCGCTCGTGTGTTTTCAACACATTTTCGAGCTTTCAATTGGTATCAGAGCGGGTACACTTGCTGAGGTTTAATTACCTAAGTGTGATCCTTGACCCTTCTTGAGATGGACCGGTCTCAATCGCTCAATGTTCCACCATTTTTTGATGGGAACAATTATGCATTCTAGAAAGTTAGAATGAGAGCATTCTTATGCTCTATCGATGATACCATTTGGGATGCTGTTGAGATAGGTTGGACTAAGCCGGAGGCTCCTAAGTCCACTTGGGATAAGGCAGCTCTAGCGGCAGCCAACGCTAATAGTAAAGCTTTAAATGCTATCTTTTGTGGTGTGTCCCCTGATGAATTCCACAGGATCTCTCATATGACAGTAGCCAAGGAAGCTTGGGAGATTTTGGAGACTACCTATGAGGGTACAAAGAAAGTTAAGGACACGAAGCTTCAGATGCTTACCACCAAATTTGAAGAACTCAAGATGAGTGATGATGAACCATTTGATTCATTCTATGGGAAGCTCAATGAAATTGTCATTGCTAAACTCAATCTTGGGGAGAAGATTGAAGACACTAAGGTGGTGAGAAAAATATTGAGGTCCCTGCCTGAAAGTTTTAGAGCAAAGGTTACAGCCATAGAAGAAAGCAAAGACTTGGATGAGATTAAAATTCAAGAGTTGATCGGGTCTCTCCAAACGTATGAGCTGGGACTGCCTTCCCATAAGACAAGCAAATCACTTGCTCTTAAAACCATCACCGAAAGAACAAATGATTCCTCCGAAGAAGATGGAGTGGAGAAGGAAGTAGCATATCTTGCAAAGAACTTCCGCAAATTTCTGAAAATGAAGAACAGTGGTAAACCGTTCAATAGAGGAAAGTTCTCTCCTTCAAGAGGTGATAAGAAAGAGTTTAAGAGAAAAGATGGGAAGGATTATCAACCTTCTCCAGTCATTGTGTGCTATGAGTGCAATGGCCATGGACATCTAAAGAAGGAGTGTCCGAATTTTCTGAGGGGAAAAGGGAAGGCTTATGCTACAATGCTCAGTGATTCTGATTCTTCTGATTCTGACTCTGAAGAGAGCTATGACGGTGAGGGAAACTACTCTGCCTTCATGACCATTGCTTATGTAGACTCCTCGGACGACTTGGGAGCACTTGTGAAGGAACTTGGTGAGCATTCTGATTCAGAGTCTGTTGGAATTGTGGAAGAATCAGATGCTGAAGAGAAAGAGAGTACAGCTAATCTTCAAGAGAATTACTCCTTACTTCTTGAGAAGTCAGGAGAATATGCAAGAATAGCCAAGGCAGCTGTGAGAAAAATGAAGAAAGCAGAGGAAGATTACCGAAGTCTCATGGTCAGACATAAGGAGGCCAAATGCGAAATAGAAAAACTAAATGGTGAGCTATCAGAAGCTTACTTAAAGATCAGATTTCTTGAACAAGAGGTGGTGCAAGCGCAAGCCAAGATAGAAAGGGTCTCCTCCAGAAAGTTGGATGATGTTATCTCATCCCAAAAACATTCCTCAAACAAGTCCGGATTGGGGTATACCGGAGGGAGTAGCTCATCGGTCAAAGCTACCAAAGAAGTAAAATTTGTGAAGGACATAGAGCCGATTGTAGAAGAGGCCATCCCTGAGAATGTTAAGGTTGAGAAGAAGAATATAATTGAGCAACGGATGATGAATAAGCCCCGAAATCAAGCTGTAGGCAGACACGAAACCAGAGCAAGATCTCTCTCAAGACCACAACGGGGGCCTAGGACGGATTATGTGTGTCACTATTGCGGATTGCAAGGACACACCAGACCCAACTGTCAAAAATTGAGAGCAGACAATAATGCAAGCGTTCCTCGATCACGAGGAAGAAGGAATGACAATAGAGCTTGGGGTGGTGAGAACTCAAGAAGCCAAAATCGTGATCCCGGAGTGACAGACGTGATGAAAATGATCGGTGCCTTCACTACTTGCTTGGAGAGTTTTACCAGAAGGTTTGAAAGTCCCAACTCTCGTACCCAATCCGTCAAGGATATCACCCCAAACGCACGTGACGTGTGGGTGAAGAGGGGTACTCATGCATAAGCATTATAATATGTCCATGCATTAATTCTTTCCATGTTTAGGGACATTTGTTGTTGCATCATATCATGCATTGCTTTCATTGTAATTTTCTTTTGTCTGGTTTGCACCTGTTTTTATTGATCTTTCTTTTCTTGTTTTGTTTTGGGTGTGTTTCAAAAATTCAAAAACCCATAAAAATTGAAAAATCTCTAAAAGTTTGATCACTTGTTTTGTGCATATCTCATGTGAGTTTGGCCTACTACCTTCGTACTTATGGCGTAGTGCATTTACGATCTTAACTTGTTTCGTATGCACTCTTTTCTATGTGGAAGAAATCTTGAAAACTATGTGTGACTGTTGTAAATAGATCTTCAAGCTTGTCATGAATGATTGGTCAATAGTCTTGTTGGTCTTGATACTTGCATAGACTTGTGTCTATATCTCTTCCCACTTTATTTTTATGTTTTTGTAAAAAGAGCTCACCAATTGTAAATCTCCAAATGAAAAGAGATATTGAGCTGCAAAAGCCTGTTGCACACACTAGTATTTGACTAGGAAAAAGGGAAAGCGACTCTTTTTAAATGTGTTTTATATGGTGCTCAAAAAGGCCAAAGGCTTATCATCAATATTGAAATATCATAAATTTCAAGCACCAATCTCAAAAGAGATGTTTTTGTCCAATCAAAATGAAAAAGGACCAACTGTTATGATTTATGTGAAGCCAAATGAAAAGCTTCCTTGTTATGTTCTCATTATGTGGGAGGTCATATATACTCACTTCTATAATGGAGATAGTCCACTTGATTTCGTATTGGTTGTGTATGACTCGGTTGAATTGATCATTGAAGCTTCGCTCTGGTCTAAGGACTATTTCACATTTGATACTCACACACACAACACACAAGTTTTTGATTCAATCAATGCCTATCTCATTTGTGTGATTGTATATGTCCAAATGTGATGTGTATGCCCATGAACTTGTTGATCAAATCCAAAAAGATTTTTGTGAGTTTTATATGTTTTTTGAAAGTGATTTTATACTTTCCTGTCTTGTGTTTTTGGTCAAAATGCATTTTTGTGTATTTCTTCAAAAAACTGGTTCAGGGGTTGTTTCGCGAGAAGCTCGCGACTTAGAGCTTCCCGCGAAAAGGGGTTGAGGGAAATATTTCTTCATCATGTCACTTAGAGACTTTCGCGACTGTCTCGCGACCAACAGCTTCTCGCGAAATGCTGTTTGGCAAAAAGCTGGAATTTTTCAAAATCAGACAGAGAGTTTCACGACTGTATCGCGACTGTTTCGCGACTTAAAGCTTCTCGCGAAAATTTTGTGCTTCAGTGGCCACTCTCGCGACTGTCTCGCGACTGTCTCGCTACTCTCTAACCCGCGAAAATCGCGTGTTTTCAGTTTTATATGGCTGATGTGACAGTTTTTCAAATCATAACTCCTTCCCTCGCATAAACTCCCTCGAAGCCACTTTCAACCCAATTCACTATTCCATCAAAATCCTTTCAAATCAAGCATATTTTCTGCATTTTCTCTCTCAAGGTATGTTTTCTAAAGCATCATTTTCATGTTTTTGCTTAGATTTTGCAGATTTCTGTTTAGGGTTTTGAAAAATTGGGGATTTTCGAAATTTGGGGTGGGTTTCTTAGATTTTGGGCAAATTCTTCAGTTTCTTTGATTGGGCTTTGTCCCTTTTGTTGGTTGTGCATCTGTGTTGGCCCTTTGAGGCATTTTAACAGGTTATTAGGCAAGATTTTACCATGTTCATGCATTGCTCATACTTAGAGTGTTTTTATGCATGTTAGGTGTTTGATAGAATGTCTAAGTGATATTGTTGTGCTTAATTGAACTCAAGTGAGTTCCATTTTGTGAGATCACATATGTTTGTCCTTAGTTTGGTCTTTGATCAAGTGTTTCATACACTTTGCCCATGATGCACTCACTAGACACACACCTAGGCACTCTTAGGCACCTCACATGCATCAGCACATGCACATAGACGCACACACATGCACAGTTATTTGATTTCATGCACAATGTCTTGTTTTTCAGGCATTTCGGTTATGTGTTTATTGATTTGTGTTTTTTTTTAGCATGCTATTAAGGGTCAACCATGCTATGTTTTCAGTTAGTTTAACTATGATTTGGAACTAACTTGAATCTAATCAAGTTTTTGTCTTGTGGTTTGTGTTTGTACAATTTCTTTTGCTTTGTTAAATTGTGCAGATGTCTCCCACAAAACATGCAGCTGCAAAGAAGAAGTCTTCTAA
This sequence comes from Quercus glauca, assembly GCA_023736055.1. Taxonomy (NCBI): domain Eukaryota; kingdom Viridiplantae; phylum Streptophyta; class Magnoliopsida; order Fagales; family Fagaceae; genus Quercus; species Quercus glauca. The sequence continues at coordinate 18,402,165 of CM043325.1, read as the reverse complement.
GCATGCGCGTACTGAATCTGATAACTTCAAGTCCGCAGAAGCAGATATGAAGTACAATAACTGCTACAAAGGAGCAACCATTGTCATGGAACGGGTAGTTCAATTGGAGGAGCTTGAGCACACATTCATTCCGGATGTGCTCAAAGAGAGAACTTGGACAAAGTTGCTAAATCCAGTTGGGAATGTATACTCGGAAATTATTAGGGAATTCTTCTCTAATGCTGAGGTGGAAGATAACAAGATACTCTGCTGGGTGAGGCACAAGGAATTTGAAATCACAAGGGATAGCATTCAAGACCTTTTGGAGATACGTCCTCCCTCGCAGCCAATGTCAGTTCAATATGATGAGAGATTGGGGTCTATCAAGGAAATGACATCAACTCTTGGAGGGGTTCCAAAGAAATCATCAATGGATACTCTCAAATTTACTCCAAAAATGAGGACTTTGAGGTATGTGATGATCCATAACCTGTATCCGGTCACCAACCTCACCACTCTATCTGCTCCAAGGACGAGGTTTCTCTACGACCTTTTCACTCACAAGGAAATTGACATTTGCAGCCACATCTTCCATATTCTGAAAAAGAGCATTACGAAGCAAAATTCACGAACCATAATGCCTTTTCCCTCACTGATCATGGGGTTCATTGCCAAGACGAAGCTGAAATTCACAAGTGGTCTTACTATAGTTCAAAGGGATTACCCCATTGGTGCAAATACTCTGACTTGGAGCACAGCACACATTAAAGGCCCCAAGACTGGTGTGCATACCATTCCACCACCTCGGGTTGTGCCAGATGAGGGTGGGGATACAGAGGAGGAGATTGACAGGTTCACTTCTGCACCAAAGACGTCAACACATCCCTCGTCTTCTGCTCCAGCACAAGGTTTCAGCAAGCTTGATCAAATACTAGCTAAGATGGATCACATGTCTACAATGCTTGACACTTACGTACAGCACACAGCGGATCAATTTGCATACCTCCAGGAGCAGATCACCACACTATCATCTTAGATTTAGAGCTTATCCTCTACACATGGATCAAACTCCGAATCCGACCAGTTCTAGCCCTTTGGTCATTCTGATCAAAAAGGGGGATAACATTTTTGAGGGGGAGCTAATAAAGAAGAGCTTGCACAGCCTTAGGGGGAGCGTAGCTTAGAAACATAGTTACTTTAGCTATTGGTTATTGGTTTTATAGACGGGTTTATTCAGTTTCCTTTAGTTTTATAATTGGTTTATGGTTACTGTCTTACTGTTTTAGGTTTAAAGCTTTGACACTTATGCTTTGACTTCAGTATAATTTCAGAATTTTGTGTTTATCTCTATGCTTTGTGGCATATGTGCTTTGTGGCCATCTGTTTGTACCCATGTTGCTTTTGTAAGCTTTAAGGGTTTGTTTCATGCATTATTTGTAGGTCTTTGTGGTTTGTGCCATGCATTTGCAATACCATGCTTATGCAGCCTTTATGCATGTTTGCTTGTTGTTCAATGTCATGCATTTTTCTTCAAGTGATGAACACTCTTGTGCCCTAGTAGGATTGTTCCTAAATGCAAATACTTCGTGTATTTCGCATTGGTTGAGTGTTGAAGTTGCAAATGATACTCTTCAAATGAGCTTATCATCTTTCATATCCGGATGTTCATTCCTTGTGTGAATGAGCATAGTAATTGCTTGTGTATAGTGATTACTTGTTTGATCTTGCCATGATCTAGTGTCTATATTTCATTTAGCTTGATCATGCTATTATTACTCCATATGCTTTTCAAGTTTTCTGCATACAATGATGTTATTGTGTTGTTGTGTTTCAGGAGTTACTTGTTCATATGTTTCAAGAGCATTTCAGAATCTAGAATTAGGTGTGAGTGAGTTTTGCCTTTGTTCCCAAACTCACGTTTAAGTCTAGAGTTTGTTTTAAGGTTTTGTCACGGAATAGCCAAAGGGGGAGATTGTAAAGTTGTAATTTACAACTATGTTTTTTTGTTGGCTTTTATTCCGTGCCAAATTTGATTGTAACTATTTTCAATCGTTTAAACCCTGTATTTGTTGTGGGATTTGTTGTAAGGGTTGTGTGATAGAGAGTGTGTGTGAAGACTCAAGCATTTGGAGGCTAAAGGATTCTCGCGGGTATGTCGTGACCTAGCTTCCCGCGAAGTGAAGCATGTGCCCTGCACGTTCTGGAATGCGAAGGGTCAGGCCAGGTGGAGACAAGTTGTCTCTCGCGAGTATCTCGCGGGTAAGGCCTTCCCGCGAGACACCCGCGAGACATGCTGTTCTGCCAGCCTGTACTGACTGACTCACACATTTTGCACCTATCCTATATATACCATCATTACCCACAAATGTTGAGGAAGGCTTCAAAGAGAAAACCCTAGCCAAACACATTGAGAATTAGAGATTATCATACCCACTTTTCTCTATACACTTGCTTATGGTATTTTCCTCAACCCTTCCCTCTCCATTCTTCATATCTTTGAGAGGTTGATAGCCCAAACACTTACCATACCTTTGAGAGTGTTAAGTGACGTTTTGGTGCTGCTGGGAAGCATTGGAAAGAGCCTGGAATGGCAGATGCAACATGGAGCTTGTTGCGGGATCCGGATAACTAAGACAAGACACGGTTCCGAGAAGCCTTGTTGGAGTAGGAGCTTGGAGGGCTTAGGTACATCGGGTAGACTAGGCTTGGAGGGTCTCTTGCTAACCCATGTATCCCAACTGATTGTCTAGTGGATCGATTTCTGCTTGGAGGGCGGCGGAGAGGTTTTTCGCCGAGTTCTTCAGTTTCCTCTTCGATAACACGTCTCGGTGTTATCTGTGTTTGCATCCTTCTTCCCTACTCTTGTTCATTTCATTTTTACTGCTGTGTTGCTTTAAATATGGATTAGAGTAGTTGTATTGTTTATACGCTTGTGTTTACACTATTCCGCACTTATCATTAAGTTAGTGTAAAATCAACCAAGCCGTAATTTTTATTTGGGGGTCTAAACCGCTTGTGTGTTTTCAACACATTTTCGAGCTTTCAAACCCAATATATGTCTAATGTTGTGGGACTCAGCGAAAACCTAAACAACACAAAATTTTATTCCAATTAAGAGATTCTTCACATGCAGCCTTGTTAGTGCCACCTGTACTAAAATTATATATAATATAGAGGATATACAAATTCACTCAGAGTAATTATCTTTCTTTTCCATTATCTTTACTTCAACAAGGTATATGATTGGTTAGTTTAGTGCTGCAAGGAGTACAATCCTTGTCTATGGACTCATTTCATGGTTCAATTTTAACTTTATTGAATCTAATAGTGTACAAATTGTCATGTTTTTTAAAATTTAAAATAACATGGTATTAGATTCACCTTTAATTTATACTATTTAAAACATGAAATGGATTCATTTCAAATTGACCCACAAATCCATTTGGGCCTAGAAAAAATAATGACACTCATTATATATTTTGGAATTTATTTTTTTACAGTTTGAGCAAAATAGGGTGCATGTTACCTCAGGCATCAAATGCTACAAGAAGCATTATAATGTCTCAAAGCAAGAGGTGCATGCCGAATTTCATAAACAAATTGTGAATGCATAGAACGATATAAACAAAGAGTGCATTATACCTACTAAAGTGCCAATACCTCTTCTTACACATGTTGTCAATTTCGGACGAGTCATGGATCTACTTTACAAGGATGAAGATGCATACACACATCTTGGAGGAGTGATGGTAGAGTGTGTCACTTTAATGCTTGTTGATCCAATAACAATTTGAAGATATTGATGCAGGGTCTCAATATAACTACAAAATTATAACTAAGTTGGTTCCTTAAATAAGGGTTTGATAAAATGTCCTACCAATTCAATAATAAAATTAATGTGTAAGTGACTAGAGTGAATCACAAATTTATGTGAGCCCCAAATCATCAATTAATCTATATCATATCACATATAATAAAAGTTAGGCTTAAACGCCGTGGTTAAGCCACATGGCTTCACCAAATTGTAGAAATTTTATTAAATTTTTAGATTTTTAAAAAATTAAAAAGGAATAGTATACTACCAGGACTCTAATTTATTTTTATCATTAAGTAGTTTATCTCTTTAAAAAAAATAAAGAAATAAAAAAACTCTTCACGGTTGCTTCATGTAAGATTGTAAGTATAGATTAATATTAGATTAATAAAAAAAAAAATACAGATATTATTATTAATTTTTTACAATTTTCTTTTTAGCTGAATAACCTTGATACTTATCTACTACTACTTCTCAGTCCTCAGAGTATATCTATTTAACTGACATTACTAAGATAGACTCACGTGTTCCTATTCCAATCGAAGCTGAACCCAAAAGCCAGTTTCTATCTGTGAGTTTCTCTCTCTCTCTATATAGTTTTGTTTGTCTTTTGTTGGCTTTTCTGTTTGGTTAGAATGATTCTTTTGAGAAATTTCTTGTGCAAGTGAAGTGAGTATTCTAACAATGTGACTATAACCCTTGTTTTTATATGCTGATTTCATAAATGGGTATTCCCCAAATTGGTTTATTTCTAATAATTATGTGAGTTTGATTGTGTATGTGAGGTTTTATGCGTTAAATTTGATCTGGGTATTTCCTGAATTTACATGGGTGTGTGACTCTTTGTTTGTTGACTGATAATCGGTTATTCTAAAATTCCTTTGTTACTATATATTGCAAAGGAGTTTGCATGAGAGTATGAAGATGAAGGCTGGTAAGATTTTCTTGCTTCTTCTTTGTTTGAATGTGATTACCATTGGAGTGGTAAAGAAGCTCCCTTTTGTGTTTTGTTCCTTACATCTTTGATTTTTTTTTTTTAACTGCTTCATGTAAGATTGTTGGTAAATTAATATTAGATTAATCAGACTCTAATTCATTCTTATCGCTAATTCATTATTATTATAAAGTAAGTGTATCTCTAAAAAAAATGAAATAAAAAACTGCAGATTAATATTAGATTAATTAGGACTCTAATTCATTCATATATCAAATTCAAAAATTTAGGACTCTAATTCATTCTTATTTCTAATTCATTGCTATCATAAAGTAAGTGTATCTCTTAAATAAAATAAAAAATAAAAAAACATACTGCTTCTCGTAAGTTTTTTTTTTTTTTTTTAACGTAAACAAAAATAAAAATAATAACAATCTAGCTAATAACGTTAATTTTTTTTTTTGGGATAAAGTATTTAAAAAAAAAAAAAAAACTAATATGTATTAACCTAAACTTCTTGATTAGGTAACTTCAAGGAGTTTAGAGTATTTGATTTTTACTTGGACTCCTTTTCTAGGTGGAGTATGTATATATATACACCGTTAGTTGATGTCGTTTTTCATTCTCCAACTTATTGTACATTTTTTTTATTTAAGCTTCCATTTTTCTACCTACAATCATGTAGGTATGTATTTTTTACTCTAATTTTTTAATATAATCAATTAAATACGTTTTATGTATTTGTTGCCTTTTGGTTAAGCTAATTTCCTTATTTTTTCTTTTTTTGAAGGGGTAATTTCCTTATGTTTGATCTAATTCATATGTTAATGGTTTGATCGAATTTAATTATTTTGTTGTCCAATATATATGTGAAGAGGAGAAAATAGGTTAACTGATCCAATTAAAAGTTAATGGACGGGCCCATCATGTGCAAGACTTGGTGGGGACGGATTCATCATGAACAACCTCAACATAAACGGATTTGTTGGCCACATGTCAGACAGAATCCCTATATGGAAGTATTTGTGGTACACACCCCAGTATCCTTGGGTAAATCGAGTCCTAGCGCAATTAGGGTTCTAGAAAGCGTGCATTAATGGAGATCTTTTCTATAAGGAAAAGACTTGTCCATCACGTTTGGGATTTTCTAAAGAAGACTCCTACAAGGAAAGGACTTCGATTCCACGAAAAAGAGGTCAACTTTTGACTACTATAAAAACCCAAATGCCCTCACGAATCAAGGTACGCATAATCGACCCTCTCTAGCACTCTAGAGTTGTGAGAATATTTCTGACTTAATCTTCGGAGGGTATTTGGCCGGCACCACATCGGTGCTCTCCATTAGGTTTCTTTCTTTGTATTGTGCAGGTTCACACTCAAGCGCGTAGGTTTCATGTGGCTCATTGGTGAATTTCTCGGCATCATCAGTTGGCGCCGTCTGTGGGAAACTTGGTAGAGATTCGTAAGCAATATTGTCGTTTCCTGGACAAAAGGGTTGCATGATACTCACTCGCTCAATGGCAACTACTAACGACGTTCAAGGAGAGGAACCACCCACGACTGCCCTCGAGAGACAAGTTCAAACTCTCGTTGCTGCCATGGAATGCCTCACCAAACAAAACCACGGCTTGGAAGAACAGCTGCGCCAGAAGAATGCAACATCGAATGACCAACAAGAAGATCAAGGGACCAGCGCAAAAAGAAAAAACCAGGAGAAACCTAAGGGTAGCCACGCCCCAAGTAGACTGGAGAGGCAGAATTTGAGCATGCCGTCCCTCACGGATGCAACTCCGCCACATATTGTCACAGAGATGCAGGCGATGAAGGAGCAAATGGAGGTTATGATGAACGCACTCAAGGGGCGAGTGTCTAGTGACCTTGATGACTTGGTCAACCGCACCGACACGCCTTTCACCGCGGCTGTCAACTCCTTCCCCTTACCCCATAAGTTTCGCATGCCGCATATAGACAGTTACGGCGGGATAAAGGATCCTCTAGACCATCTAGAGACCTTCAAGACCCTAATGCACCTTCAAGGGGAAGCAGACGAGATAATGTGTAGGGCCTTCCCTACAACGCTCAAGGGCCCCGCATGGGTATGGTTCAGCCGATTGACGCCAAACTCCATCAACACTTTCAAGGAGCTAAGCGCTCAGTTCACTGCACACTTCATTGGAGGGCACAGGTACAAAAAGTCCACGGCGTGCTTGATGAGTATCAAGCAACGAGAAGACGAGACGCTGAGATCCTACATAACACACTTCAATAAGGAAGCACTCTCGATCGATGAAGCTGACGACAAGATACTGGTGGCAGCTTTCACAAACGGGTTGCGAAAGGGTAAGTTCTTGTTCTCTTTATACAAGAATGACCCAAAGACCATGTCAGAAGTACTCTACAGGGCAACCAAATACATGAATGCTGAAGACGCATTGCTGGCTCGGGAGGAAAAGCCTAGAAAAAGGGAGCAATAGGAAGATGCTCAACAGGACCGAGATCGAAAGGATGACAAATGCTCCAAGCCCCCTGTAGGGAAATTCACGAATTTCACCCTGTTAACTGCCCCAATAGATCAGGTACTAATGCAGATCAAGGACGAAGGATCCCTGACCTTTCCTGAAAAGTTAAAGGGAGATCCCAATAAGCGATTTAGGGACAAGTATTGCCGTTTCCACCATGATCACGGACATGATACGGCTGACTGGTATGACTTAAAACAGCAAATCGAAGCCTTTATTAGACAGGGAAAGTTGCAGAAATTCGTTAGCAAGGAAAGGATGGATCAGCAACATCAAAAGCAGCCATCTCAACGAGAAAATGAGCGCCCCAGACCACCTATAGGGGATATAAGAATGATCGTAGGGGGCACGACAACTATGGGGTCATCCAAGAAGGCCAGAAAGACATACCTCAGGATGGTTCATAACATCCAGCTAACAGTCTCCGTACCAAAGATAGCACGGATAGAGAGCCCGATCGTAAGATTCTCAGAAGAGGATTCGCGACGTCTTCACCACCCTCATGATGACGCGCTTGTCGTCACCTTACGAGTGGGGGACTTCAACATGCACCAGGTGCTGATCGACAATGGTAGCTCAGCAGACATCCTATACTACCCGGCGTTCCAGCAGATGAGGATTGATAGAGAACGGTTAATACTGACAAATGCTCTGCTGGTTGGTTTTGGAGGTACGAGGGTATTCCCATTGGGCGCGGTCACGCTTTCGGTAATATTAGGTGATTATCCTCAGCAGATCACTAAGGATGTGACTTTCCTTGTGGTCGACTACTCATCCGCTTATAATGCTATCATCAGACGACCCACCCTTAATTCATGGAAGGTGGTAACGTCAACATACCACCTAATGATCAAGTTTCTTACGGAGTACGGGGTTGGAGAGCTACGAGGAAATCAGGTGGCCGCACGCGAGTGTTACATTGCCATGATGGAGATGGAAGATCATCAGCAGACCATGTGCATAGAAGAGCAACGGACCATGGCAGAGGAAGGGAACCTACCACCACAAAACGCTAGACGGGCAAAAGTTGCAGCACCCATGGTACACGGAGAACCTATGGAAATACTACCAGTAGAGATAATATGAAGAACAACGGCGCTCCCTAATTTCCCAGTTTATTTAGTTTTTTAGTTTTACTTAGTCAATTTTTTGCTACAATAAGTTTTTAAGCCCAAGGGGGCAAGTACTTTTCTACAAATGCATGATTTTTTAATAAGAGAAATATTCAGACATAACTATGTTTTCCTACCTGCATTCCTACAAAGCCCACAAGATGGACGGATCATCTCAAGAGGGTAAACACTCCCACAAAGTGGACGGATCATCCCAAAAGGATGAAAATTATAAGTCCACAAAGTGGACGGATCATCCAAGAATGATGAAAATTACAAGTCCATAAAAGAGGACGGATATGAATTTCAGTCCACAAAGTGGACGGATCATCCCAAGAGGATGAAAATTACAAGTCCACAACCCCAAGTGGATGACCATCAAGGTGACGAGGTAACACTTAGTCACCTCAACAAGTCCACGACCCCAAGTGGACGACTATCAAGGTGACGAGGTAACACTTAGTCAAGTGTTACCTCAACAAGTCCACGACCCCAAATGGACGACCAACAAGGTGACGAGGTAACACTTAGTCACCTCAACAAGCCCACGACCCAAGTGGACGACCATCAAGGTGACGAGGTAACACTTAGTCACCTCAACAAGTCCACGACCCCAAGTGGACGACCATCAAGGTGATGAGGTAACACTTAGTCACCTCAACAAGTCCACGACCCCAAGTGGGCGACCAACAAGGTGACGAGGTAACACTTAGTCACCTCAACAAGTCCACGTCCACTTGTCCACGACCCCAAGTGGATGACCAACAAGGTGACGAGGAAAAACTTAGTTACCTCAACAAGTCCACGACCCCAAATGGACGACCAACAAGGTGACAAAGTAACACTTAGTCACCTCAACAAGTCCACGACCCCAAGTGGACGACCATCAAGGTGACAAGGTAACACTTAGTGACGAGGTAACACTTAGTCACCTCAACAAGTCCACGACCCCAAGTGGACGACCAACAAAGTGACGATGAAACACTTAGTCACCTCAATAAGTCCACGACCCCAAGAGGACGACCAACAAGGTGACAAGGTAACACTTAGTCACCTCAACAAGTCCGCGACCAAAAAATGACAACCCAAAAAATGGACGGATGCATGCCCATTAACAAAAAAAAAAAAAAAAAAAGAAGGGACGGATGCATAAAAGTGGACGGATGCAAGTCCATGCAAAAAAAAAAAAAAAAAAAAAAAAAAAAAAAAAAAAAAAAAAGAAGGACGAATGAATAAAAGTGGACGGATGCATGTCCTTGCAAAAAAAAAAATAAATAAATAAAAAGAAGGTACGGATGCATAAAAGTGGACGGATGCAAGTCCATGCAAAAAAAAAGGGACGGATGAATAAAAATGGACGGATGCATGTCCATTAACAAAAAAAAATGGACGGATGCATGTCCATGAAAAAAGTGGACGGACATTCGCCAAAAAAAAAAAAGGGGGAGGACGGGTGCATGTTCATGCATGTCCATGAAGAAAGTGGGCGGACATCCATAGAAAAAAAAAAAAAAAAAAAAATGACAACGGTCTCGCTTTGACAATATGCTTCTTCGTAAAATAGAAAAATGAGAGGGGAAGGAGGCGATATTTATAAGAGGGAGTGCACGGAAGCCGAAGCGACGTTTCGATTCAAGAAAAAATCCAGTAAAAGGGTGACACGTGTCAATGGATAATAAATGTACTTCTTACAACCCGTTTGGATCCAAGTACAACTCAGGGAGTTTGAACCCGTCATCCCAATTTTTGAACCGTCATCACACTGTTTGAACTCGTCATCCCAATTTTTGAACCATCATCACACTGTTTGAATCATCACCCAACACGTCCGTTTGCTCATTGATGACGGACCCATGGGGTGAGGGGGCAACTGAAGAGGAGAAAATAGGTTAACTAATCCAATTAAAAGTTAATGGACGGGCCCATCATGTGCAAGACCTGGTGGGGACGGATTCATCATGAACAAACGGATTTGTTGGCCAAGTGTCAGACAGAATCCCTATATGGAAGTATTTATGGTACACACCCCAGGATCCTTGGGTAAATCGAGTCCTAGCGCAATTAGGGTTCTAGAAAGCGTGCATTAATGGAGATCTTTTCTATAAGGAAAAGACTTGTCCATCACGTTTGGGATTTTCTAAAGAAGACTCCTACAAGGAAAGGACTTCGATTCCACGGAAAAGAGGTCAACTTTTGACTACTATAAAAACCCAAATGCCTTCATGAATCAAGGTACGCATAATCGACCATCTCTAGCACTCTAGAGTTGTGAGAATATTTCTGACTTAATCTTCGGAGGGTATTTGGCCGGCACCACACCGGTGTTCTCCGTTAGGTTTCTTTCTTTGTATTGTGCAGGTTCGCACTCAAGCGCGTAAGTATCGTGTGACTCACTGGTGAATTTCTCGACATCATCAATATGTAAGTTGTCTTAGTAAATTCCAATCATAGACTATTAAATTTACATACATTTTTGCAATCTATATGGTAATTTGTTTTTTTAACTTTGTTTAATTTTCTTCTTGATTTTTTTTTTTTTTAAGTTTTGTCAAAAAAGATTTCAAGCATCCTAAGAAAGGTTTGTAATCTAGACGTAGAACTTTGCAAAATTAAAAAAAAAAAAAAAAAATTAAAACAAAGGTTTTATTCCTCGAATAGTTCTATCTTTAAAATGTGGCCAATTTTATGTTACTTTGTCTAAAGATTTTAATCATTAATATTATTGTTAACACTATTGCAAATCACTTATATTGTAGATTCATTAGATATAAAATTCATATGCGAATAGTTTGATACATGTAACTACAAATGATATTATAGCACAATTGGTATGTTAGAAGATAATTTTGTATTAAGGTGCTACATTTTATATTTGATGGTTGTTATACCAATGCAATTTTTCCTTTCGTTATAATAATTACTTATTTGGTCATAATAATTATATATATTCTACAAGTTTTAACATAAAACCGTGCAACAGACGGACATTATATATCATATACTATATAATAAAAGTTGGATTTAGAAGTCGTGGTTGTGTCATGTGACTTCACAAATTGTAGAAATTTTGTTAGATTTTTAAAAATATATAATTTTTTTTGGTTTCACACTAATTGTTCATATCAACATTAATTATAAAAAAATTCATAGTACACGTATATAACTACTAATATCAACCTTTAATTCTATTTTTTATTTTTTTTAAACACCTCATGGATAGCAAAATTATAATTGTTCTTGATGATGCTAGGATCGTCAGTAGAGATGTTCGTCCAGACCGAGATCGTCACAGACCCTGAAATGGCCAGGCAACATAAGAGGAATGGTCACTGGTGTGGCGCCAGCCACTGAGCCTCCGATGCCAAAGTTAGAAACAAGCTTCCGAACTGGAAATATGAAATTACTTAAAACCAAAAATATCTAGAGTATCAATATTTGTTTTTTTATGCGTACCTTCTCATCCTCCTCTCCAGGGGTATATATATGGATGATCATTTCTAGCCGTTGGTTCCGTAGTAATGGTGGTGTTATTGTAGAATTTGTAATGCATGTGTTCAATGTTGAGTTGACAGATGTGTCTTCAACGGTATCAACATTTACTATCATCTTTTGTAACGGCTTGTCTGGACAATGTTGGCATTGGGGTTGTGCATGAATATCGTCCTTAAGAGACAAGGACGAAGACTTTTTTTATTGGGACCATCAGTTGCCCCCTTATTCCAAGGTCGTCCACTGTGTGGACGGTTTTTGGAATGTGAGAAATTGTTTTTTTTTTTTTTTTTTGACGCTTGGGGAAGCGTTCTCCGCATTAATTGCCATGTGGCGGCGTGGCAGGCGATGTGGCCACGTGTTTAGCTTTGATCGGCGGGGAGGTTCCACTCTTGATAAAATACCTTTTCAGTTTCTCGCGATTTCCAAAGCCTACTTCAATCTTTTGTCTGTTTCCATTTGCTTCTTCATCTTCTTCATCTGTACTTGGTCTCTCTGTTGCTTAAGCTTCCCTTTTTTCGGTTGTTTGATTTTTCCGAGTTTGCCGCTGCCGTTGCACAGTCTTTTACGATTTCCTTCCTCCTTTCAAGTGCGTATCCCTTCTTTTATGCCCCTTTTCCATTTCTTTTTTCAGTACTTTCCTTTTTCGAAACATTCTCCTTATTTTTGTCTTTTTATTTTTATTTTTTATATATATATTTTCTCTTGATGGTGGGTTACGCTGAGTTTAGGCAAATTTCTCCCTCCATCGCCTTTTTTTTTGCCCGTTTGGGAGGTCTGTTGGAGGTTTCCGGTGACCGGTACCCACAAATTGGGTATTTTGTGGTGGGGGGTAGTGGCTTGGAGTTAGTGTTGGGTGACTTACATCCATTGTTGTCACAGTCTTTTTCTTGGTTCAAGTCGGTTCGTAGGGTCCTTAGGGGGGAAAAATGGATTCCCCAGTGAGATCAGGTGGTCAGGAGAGGGGTTCGTCCTCCGGTGCGGCTGTGGATGGTGCCGTGATGGACACAGCCACCTCCGCGCTCCCTTCTTTGTCCATTGCTCCTTCTACTTCTTCTCCTACCCCTCGTCCATTCCATGCCCTTAAGGAGAAATGTAATTTTAAGGCAGATGTTTTTAGTAAGTTTAGGGATAGATTTCAATTTCCAGTAGACACTAGGGTCCGTCTACCGAGGAAAGGCGAAAAGGCCTGTGCATTTGCTCATGGTGAGGTTTGCTTCTACGAGGCAGCCTTCTTGTACGGTTTACGATTCCCCGTCCATCCATTTATTATGGAGCTTCTAGATCACCTTCAAATTGCCCCCGGGCAACTTATGCCCAATTCTTGGAGAATTGTTGTGAGCTGTATGGTGATCTGGACGACAATAGCAGATGGAGAGATGATCACTATGAACGAGCTTACTCATCTTTATCGTTTGAAAGAGTCCAGGGAATTTGGATATTACGAGCTCATCCCTTGGGATAGGAGGTCTCGTATAGTAGTTGATCTTCCTTCGTCCTTTCGATATTGGAAGTCAAGGTACTTCTTCGTGTCTGGCGATGGTTGGGAGACCTTATCAGATGACTTTTGGGGGAATGTCCCTAGGTTGCTGCGCCGGTGGGAGACCCCTCGTCTTGGTGCGTTTTGTTATTTATGCTTCCTCTTCCTAGCGTCGCACCTGTTTCTTAGTCCTCCATCTGACCTTGTGTGTGTGTGTGTGTGTTTTTTTTTTTTTTTTTTTTTTTTTTTTTTTTTTTTTTTTTGGGCAGTGAAAGAGCGTCCTGAACTTGACAGTCAATTCGAAGGAAGGGTTCATGAAGCGATCGAATACGCCAAGACGATCGAAGATTTTGACGACCTTGTTGACCCGCGAACTTTGGCTTACCATTGCTTGGGGCCCGAGCCTTCATCCTACGTTCTTCAAGCAATTGATCGCGAGCAGAGAAAACGTAAGTGGTTTTGGTATGGCAGATCTCCTCTTACTTTCACATTTTTAATTCTTGATCTCTCTTTGTTTCTTACTGTAGAAATGACGAGAAAATTTAAGAAAGATATGTACGCGAAGATCAGGGAGAAGAAAAATGAGCCTCTTTCGAGTATTGGTCAGAAAACCTTAAAGTTTACGGATAGAGAAAGAGAAAAAGAGAGAGAGAAAGAAGTGGCAGAGAGGGGTTCTTCTACCCCAACTCTGGACAAGACGAGGACAGCTTCTCCTGCTGTCTCGATTGAAGAAATTCCTGGTCCCAAAAGGCAAAAGATGGGACACAAAGGTAAAGAGAAGGTGGGTTCTAGTATTTGGAGTGACGCAGGTGCCGCCGTGGCTCGTGCGAATGATTTTTTAACTTTGGAGGAAAAGATGGAGATCGCTCGGATGCCTTCACACAAGATGGTGAATGGTCACATTCACAAACTCGTCCAAGTATGCCTTTCTCCTTTTTCATCGTCCTTTCTTTTTCACTTTTTTTTTATTTTTTTTTTTAAGGTTTTTATTCTCAGGTGCTGGGGGAGATGATGCACCTTACTTCGCAATTTTTGGCGAGCGAAGAGAAAGCTGTCATGGCTACTTCGAAGGTGGAGGCTTTGGAGGCTGAAGCATCTGGCTTGCGGAAAGACCTGATTGCGGTGATGGATGCACATAACACCTCTAAGGAGCAAGTCAAGGTTTTGACCGAGAATCTTGAAGCTGAAAAGCTGCAAGTGAAACAGAAAGACGAGCTCCTTGCATCCGCTGGCCAAAGGATGAAAGCTGCTGTTGCTAAGGCCGTCCTTGCCTTCCAGTCTACGGATGAATATAATACTATTTTGTTCTAGTGGTATTTCAAGGGGTTCGAGTTGTTGAGAAGATATTTGGTTAAGCACAGACAAAGAGTGAATTTGGACGATTTGGACTTCGAAGCCGTAGACAAGGAGATAGATGCGAACGAGGCTGCCCTTGCGGCTCAGGCTTCTGCGGCTTCAGGCAGGGATCCTCCGGTGGCTGACGAGGGTGGAGATGATGCTCCAAACTGATGATGTTCAAATTTAAATACTTGTAATAATTTTTTTATATGCCTTGTAGGTGCTTGGGGTTTTTGTGATAAACAGTTTCTGGTCCCCGTATGTTTTGGGGGTTTCTTTTTGGATGAACACTTTTTTTCCTTTACAATTTGCACCTTTAAGTATAATTACTGCTACATTTGATACTTTCCTTTGAAAGAATTATGTCCCTTCAAGGGTTTATTTTCCTCGTCTATCTGTGGACTTAGAAAAGATTTTTTTTCTGTTGGAGTATTGTAGGACGATGTGCACCCTTTTGGTGGGTTTTGTGTCTTCTTGATTTTGATGTTATATGAACGATCTACTTCCATCGAATGATTTTCATCGTTTTTTCTATCTATACAGTGTACCTTATTCGTGGGTACTTCGGAGTCTTTTCGATCTGGACGATGTGAATACCCTTCGAAGGCTTTCATCGTCTTTTTGATCTAGACAGTGTACCTTCTTCGTGGGTACCTTGGAGTCTTTTCGATCTGGACGATGTGAATACCCTTCGAAGGCTTTCATCGTCTTTTTGATCTAGGCATTGTACCTTCTTCGTGGGTACTTCGGAGTCTTTTCGATCTAGACGATGTGAATACCCTTCGAAGGCTTTCATCGTCTTTTTGATCTAGACATTGTGCCTTCTTCGTAGGTACTTTTGAATATATATAATTAGAAAGTGAAGTTACTGCATGATGTTGTTGAAATGCTAGACGATCACTTAGGAAATCCTGAATAATTACTTATACGATTTTGATTGAATATATATAACTTGTAGTACAAAGCATAGGATTAAATTATGTGAATGAAAAGTATGTCGTTAAAGTATCAACAAAAATGGCTTACAATCGTACACTGTCCTTTTCTTCGTAGTACCTCTTTAAATGCTCGATGTTCCAAGGATGAGGTAGTTTCTTTCCCTCAAGGTCTTCTAGGTGGTAGCTCCCTCGTCTCGAATAGTGGACGACCCAGTATGGTCCTTCCCATGTTAGGCCTAGTTTGCCTTGTGTAGAATCCTTGGTAGCAGGCGTTACTTTTCAAAGGACGAGGTCACCAATGTTGAATCTTTTCATCCTTACTCTCTGATTGTAGTATTCTGCCATCTTCTGCTGGTACTTGGCCATTCTTTGGGAGGCTTGATCTCTGACTTCGTCTAGGCAGTCCAGGTTCAACCTCAACTGGTCTTCATTGCTTCTTTCGTCAAAAAATTCCCTTCTGGTGCTAGTAAGGCCTACTTCGACCGGGATGACTACCTCTGTGCCGTATGTTAGGTTGAAGGGAGTTTCTCCTGTTGGTGTTCTTGTCGTCGTCCTGTAAGCCCAAAAGACGCTTGGTAGTTCCTCGGGCCATGCTCCCTTTGCCCCTACTAACCGGGACTTGATGATCTTGAGTAAAGTTCGGTTAGTTACTTCCGTCTATCTGTTGGCCTGAGGATGTCCTGGTGAAGAGTATTTGTTCTTGATACCTAGGCCTGAGCAAAATGATCTGAACCCTTGGCAATCGAACTGACGACCGTTGTCTGAGATGATCATCCTCGGAATTCCGAACCTGCAAATAATATTTTTCCAAAAAAAAATTTTGTACCTGAGCTTCTGTGATTGTTGCAAGAGCTTCTGCCTCGACCCATTTTGTAAAATAATCAATTGCGACCAGTAGGAACTTTACTTGTCTCTTTCCTTGTGGTAGGGGGCCCATGATATCGATTCCCCATTGCGCGAATGGCCAGGGTGAGGAAATAGTCGTCATTCTTTCTCCTGGAACTCGCTGAATATTCCCATATCTTTGACAGCTGTCACATCTCTTCACAAAATCTGATGCGTCCTGCTGCATCGTCGGCCAGAAGTAACCTGCTTGCATGATCTTTCTGACGAGGGATCTTGACCCCATGTGGTCTCCACAAATTCCTCCGTGCACCTCCTCGAGGATGTACCTGGCCTCTTCTTCCTCCAGGCATTTCAGGTAAGGTTGAGAAAAACCTCTTCTATAAAATTGATCATTCAATATGGTAAATCGGGCAGCTCGTTTACAGACTTTCCTGGCCTCTTCAGTGTCTGATGGTGATCGTCTATCCTTGAGGAAGGACAGAATCGGGCTCGTCCATCCTTGACGGGTGTGTACAGAGAAGTTTTGTACTTCTTAATGCTGGGGAGGTTTTGCTCTTCTAATTTCCACTTGCTTGTCACGTCCGGGACATCTGTTGAGGCGCTCCTAGCCACTTCGTCGGCTTCTACATTCTGTTCTCGTGGGATCTGTATAAACTCCACACGATTAAAGTTGCCTACCAGTTGGTTCGTCAATTTGAGATATTTTTGCATCCTTGCTTCCTTTGCTTCGAAATCTCCCCTGGCTTGTCCAATGACGAGTTGCGAATCACTCTTAATCACAACATTTTCAGCTCCCAGTGCCTGAGCTAACCTGAGTCCTGTTAGCAGAGCCTCATACTCTGCTTCGTTATTGGTTACGGGGAACTTCAGCTGAACCCCATATTTGAGGACATCTTCTTGGGGGGAAACAATGACGACGCCTGCTCCTCCTCCTCTTTGTGTGGACGAACCATCTGTATTAATCGTCCAAACGTCCTCCCGACCTTTTTCTTGTTCGTTGATGGTGAATTCTGCTATAAAATCTGCTAATACTTGAGCTTTTATAGCTGTACGCGGACGGTATTCGACATCAAACTGGCTAATTTCAATCGCCCATTGCACCATTCGTCCAGCTGCTTCGAGTTTGTTCATTGCTTTCTTGATGGGTTGGTCCGTCATAACTTTGATTGGATTGGCCTGGAAATGGGGACGAAGTTTTCTCGAGGCCATTATTAGGGCGAAGGTGATCTTTTCTATCCGTGGATAACGAGCCTCAGCTCCTTGGAAGGCCTGACTGACATAATACACAAGGAGTTGTCTCTTGTCCTCTTCCCTGATTAAGGCGCACTTACGGCTGTAGCGGATACTGCCAGGTATAAGAACAGATTTTCACCCTCTTTGGACGGACTTAAAAGTGGGGGATTACTTAAGTATTGCTTCAAGTCCTGGAACGCCGCCTCGCATTCCTCCGTCCAGACAAATGCCTTCTTCAGGATTTTGAAGAAAGGGAGGCATTTATCCGTTGCCCTCGAGACGAACCTGTTGAGGGCTGCTACTCGGCCCGTGAGTGATTGCACTTCTTTAATCGTCCTTGGTGAAGACATCTCGAGAATGGCCTTTACTTTTTCCGGATTTACTTCAATCCCTCTTCACGAAACCATGAACCCAAGGAACTTCCCTGAGGAAACTCCGAAAGTGCATTTGGAGGGATTCAACTTCATGCTGTATTGTCTGAGCATGTTGAATGTTTCTTTGAGGTCGTCTAGGTGATCGTCCTCCTCTTTGCTCTTGACGAGCATATCGTCCACGTATACCTCTACATTTCTCCCAATCTGTTTCCTGAACATTTGGTTTACCAACCTCTGGTACGTGGCTCCTGCATTCTTCAAGCCAAAAGGCATGACTTTGTAGCAATAAAGCCCTTGGCTGGTGACGAAGGTAGTTTTTCTTGATCTTCTTCGGCCATCTGTATCTGGTTGTACCTTGAAAATGCGTCCATGAATGTTAGGAGCTTGTGCCCGGCATTAGAGTCAACTAACTGATCAATTCTGGGCAGGGGGAAGTTATCTTTTGGACAGGCTTGGTTTAAATCGGTGAAATCAACACACATCCTCCATTTTCCACTTACCTTCTTAACCATGACGACATTGGCCAACCATTCCGGATAATAAACTTCTCGAATGAAGTTTACAGCAAGTAACTTGTTCACTTCGTCCATCACTGCTTTGTTTCATTCAGGAGAAAAAATCCTTCGCTTCTGTTGGACGGGCTTCTTTTCCGGGTCTACGTTCAGGCGGTGTTGGATGATATTCGCAGGAATCCCTGGCATATCTTCATGGCTCCATGTGAATACATCGAGGTTGTTTTTCAAGAAACGAATGATTAATTCCTTCGTCTTCGGGCTTAGATCTGTCCCCACTTGAGTTGTCTTCAATGGATCTTCTTCGACCAGCTTTACTGTTTCTAGCTTCTCCATGATCTCAGGTAATTTATCCTCGATCACCCACATATGATTTTCTCTGGATGCCAGGACCGCCTGATAACACTCTCTTGCCAACACTTGATCCCCTCTTATTTCTCCAACTCCCTGTTCTGTTGGAAACTTTACCTTCAGGCAGTATGTGGAAGTAGCAGCCTTCCAACGGTTAAGGGTAGGTCGTCCAATGATTACATTGTAAGACGAAGGGGAATCCACGACCAAAAAATTGTGTCTGTTGGTTACCTGTAAAGGATACGAACCGGCGGTTACGGTCAACGTCACAATACCCCGGGGTACACTTTGTCCCCGCTGAAGCTGACGAGGGGTGATTCAAAGGGACGAAGTCTGTTTGGGTCTACCTTCAATTGCTGGAAGGCAGACAGGTAAATGATATCCGCTGAACTTCCATTGTCTACCAAAACTCTCCTTGTATTGAAGCCTTCGAACATGATCATGATAACCAGTGGATCGTCATGAGGCTGCTTTATCCCCCTGGCATCTTCCTTTGAAAAATACATATCTTGATTCGTCCGTCGCTGCTTTGAGGGAGGTAAGCTATGAACACTGTTTACCTGCCCTTAGTATGATTTTTTGAGGGACCTGAACGACCCTCCTGTGGACGGTCCCTCCGCAATGGTCTTTATTTCTCCCCTTGCATTCTGTGGATGTGGTTGCTGACCTTCGCTTCTTTGGAAATCCCCTTGTTGTTCTTTCTTACCATATCTACTGGCTTCTCCCTTTTTCACATATTTTTGGAGTTTCCCTTTCTGGATAAGTTCTTCTATCTGCTCTTTCAGGTCTCGGCAATCTTCCGTGTAATGCCTGTGATCTTTGTGAAAACGACAATACTTTCTCTTATCGCGTACACTAGGTGGCGATTGAAGTGGCCTAGGCCATCTGAGGTTCTGTTCGTCCTTAATTTCAGCCAAAATCTGATCAACTGGCATTACCAGTGGTGTGAACTTTGTTTGTCGAGGATTTTTATCATCCCTCCGCCTATTCCTATCGTCATTACGTCGATCCGTTCGATCTCTTTTCTGCCCCCTTCTGTCGTCCTCTTTCTCTTTCTTCTTCTCCTTTGTCTTTTCTGTCCCGTCTATGGCTGCTAGCGCGTCCTCTGCGTTCATGTATTTTTGCGCTTTCAATAGCGCTTCCGCCATTGACTTGGGAGGATTCTTCGTCAAAGAAACCACAAAGTCTTTAGATTTTAATCCGGCTTTGAAGGTCGTGAGTTGTACCTTGTCGTCTGACTCGTCCACTTCTAGCATTCCTCGTGTAAAGCGCGTCACATAGGATCGTAAAGTTTTTTTTTCTCCTTGTTTGATTGTGAGCAAGTGATCGGCTGTCCTTTTTGGTCGTTGTCCACCCACGAAGTGACGAACAAAGGAACTGCTTAGCTGCTCGAAGTTGTTAATGGACGACGTTGGTAGTTTGGTGAACCACTCCTGGGCTGCCCCTTTTAGGGTAGTTGGGAAGGACCGACATAGAATCTCATCAGGGGGCTGTTGGAGACCCAACGTAGTTTTGAATGTATTCAAGTGGTCTAATGGATCTTTCAATCCGTCAAAAGGTTCAAGCTGCGACAAGCGGAACTTGGAAGGTACCGGGCATTCTTGGACTGCCGTAGTGAAGGGAGAGTCAGTTTTCCTGACGATTCTCTCCAGTCCTTGATCTGTTTTTCCCTTAATAGCGTTTCTCAACTCGTCCATCTCTTTCCTCATCTCCTTGAGGAAACTCGAGTTTACTTCTTCTGGAATGCTGGCCCTCTTCCTATGGCTATCTCCGTCCTCGTCTCTATTGACTTCTATATGGTTATTTCCCTGTTGCAGTTGTTGCTTTATCTCTTGGTTCTATTTAGTGAGTTCTTCCACTGTGGCTGTAAGTGCTTGAATTTGCAGGGCCAATGCAGCAGGGTCCGGGTTAGAACTGGACTCCATCTCGTTAGAATAGGAGAATGTTCCTAAACTGAATGCTCAAGAACAATAAATATCGTTCCCCACAGACGGCGCCAAACTGATGATGCTAGGATCGTCAGTAGAGATGTTCGTCCAGATCGAGATTGTCACAGACCCTGAAATGGCCAGGCAACACAAGAGGAATGGTCACCAGTGTGGCGCCAGCCACTGAGCCTCCGATGCCAAAGTTAGAAACAAGCTTCCGAACTGGAAATATGAAATTACTTAAAACCAAAAATATCTAGAGTATCAGTATTTGTTTTTTTATGCGTACCTTCTCATCCTCCTCTCCAGGGGTATATATATGGATGATCATTTCTAGCCGTTGGTTCCGTAGTAATGGTGGTGTTATTGCAGAATTTGTAACGCATGTGTTCAATGTTGAGTTGACAGATGTGTCTTCAACGGTATCAACATTTACTATCATCTTTTGTAACGGCTTGTCTGGACGATGTTGGCATTGGGGTCGTGCATGAATGTCGTCCTTAAGAGACAAGGACGAAGACTTTTTTTATTGGGACCATCAGTTCTTATTGATTTTTTTTTTATTACATCTTTATCAATTTTTAAATAAATACAAATACTTAGTTATTGTTATCTTTTATTTAAATTACATATGATTCTTAATTAAATCGTGCATCGCATGAGTATAATACTAGTATATAAATATATATATATATATATATATCTCTTGCAATTAAGGTGGTATTGCCACGTAGGAAAAAAGTATCTTAAAATGCTGCCACGTATACAGCTCTTAAGTTAAACCAGCAGCGCGTTGCACCATTTGGCCATTTAAAACTCTGCCATGCTTGCAATTAAAAAAAGGATAAATTATATTGTTTCGTTGGGTTAACGCACCATTTTATAGCATGTCAGTATAAAAGGAAGAATAACCGGTTAAAATACAGTTTAAAGGCTCGCAATACTCCCAAAAAAAAAAAAAAAAACGCAGGATACAGAGAGGAAACTATGTTCATAAGCCGTCAATCGCCAGACTAGAGCATCACAACTGCAAGCACATGCATAGAGAAAGAAAAATCTATGGGCATCAACACCGTTAGGCTATCTATCTGCCACCATCAGATCGTCCAACCGGCTCCGGTACATTTTTCTCCATTTTTTTAGATTTGGATATGAAATATTACTTTATATTGAGTTTTTTTGTTGGATAGGTTTGGATTTGATTTTGGTTTTGATTCCTTTTTGTTTCGGGTTTTGGGGTTCTCTATGAAAATGTTTGTTTTCTCAATTTTTCTCAATTTTCTTCTTTTTTTTTTTTGTTTTTGTTTTTTTTTTTCCTATTTTGGATTACAGAAATCACTAAAAATATTGATCTTAATTTTGTACTTCCGTTTCTAATCTTAACAAAATAAAAAACTGGAAAGGTTGTGACTTTAAAACATTAATCGTTTCAATTTCATTCTCTGAATTTTATTTATTTTTTTTCTTCCTTCTTTATTTTATTTTCAATCCTTATATGATGGTTGCTGTTGAAAGTTAGAGACAGAGTTATGTTCTGTTTTTTTGTTTTTGAAATTTAGGCATTAATTATGATTTACATGCGGGTATTATGGTTCAGTCGGTTATGATTTAGGTTTTTTGGTTAGGAATAGTTTTGTTTTGGGTATTTTGGATGGGAATCGAATTTGCATATTTGGACTTCACCTTCTAATTCAGAGAAAGATGAAGTTTTGCTCTCCACACATCATGCACAATCAGTTATGTATGTATTTTAGCATCATTTATTATTATGTTTGTGAGTTTTGTTTTGTTAATTTGCAAAATCTGTTTATTATTAAAAAAATTCGGCCTTTCTTATGTTATTTTCAGTCTATTATATTTAGCTATTAAGTTAATTTACCAAGAATTTTATCTCATATAATTTAATATTTTATACCTAATTTGTAAACCTAATTTATCATATTTTCCTTTTGTTTTGAAGATATTGGGAGTGTTACCCTTGATTTTAATAGTCCAATCTGAAAGCTTAATTCTGACCCTGTAATTCTATTGAAATTACAGATATGTTGAGATCTTTGTCAATTACAACACTTGGGTAATTTCCAAGAAGAGTTGCTGGAACAAACTGATAGGTTAGGATGGTCTGATTTCCCTTCTACTAATCTCATACTTTGTATTAGTTTTTGTCCATTTAGTGTATTTGTGTTTGAATTGGCCCTGATTTGCATGTTTTAGCAAGCTTTTTTCTTTACAGATTGATTTTATTAGCCAAATCTGAAGTTTAGAGTGAAGATTTTGTTAAACCCTGTGTTACTGCATATTAAGGAATTATTTACCAGAGTTTTTTTATCTTGATATTCATATTCAAGCTAATGAGGACAATGTAATCGTTACTATCATGTAAGCTTCTTGAGCATCAATAACTATATAATATAAACCCTGTTTTGAATTCTATAAAAATACTATATAGAAACAATATTTTTTATTATTTTTAATGTTCTTTATATTAACTTTGACTAAGAAGATTAATGAAAAGGTTAGGCAATGGAGTTATTCTTAGAAAGAGGATGTAAATCAGCAATTTATCTGTATATTTAGTTATCTGATTCCATGAAATTTCAAGTTAAATGAGTCACAAGTGAAAGGAAAAGATTTGAAAATATATCATAAATTTAAGAATCAAAGAAGACAAGAAATAGAGAAAATATACTTCTGCTGGGAAGAATTTCATCTTCACAGTTAAAATTAGAGTAGCTAATTTTTGAATATGACATTTTTTTTTTCCTGAATTTGGGGATGAGATATGACTTTTCTTTGGTTATTTTAGTTGTATTAGTTTTGATTTACATGTTTGAGTTAGATTTGTTTTTATTGTGGGTTTTTGTTTCTCTCTCAAAATGTTTGGCTTTCTACAATAAACCTTCTCAATGTTATACATCTGCTTTTGTTATATTTTTATAGATTATAGAAATTACAAAAACAGATTGATTTTAGTCTTGGTTTTACATTGTTAAGAAACAGAGTCTAAATGAAATTTCTCTTAAATTTAATAAATAGATTGTTTCACTCCAATATATATCGTTTGCTTTAATGGGAGAACAACTCTCGCACTCTAATTTTGTTTGGTTTGGGAATTAAATAAGAAAGTTGAATGAAATCACTAACAAATGCATAACTTGCATAATATGAATTAAATTTGGTTGATTTGTAGTTGGATTAATATTGATTAACGTGCTTGGTTAATTTTGCAGATACATATGCCAATTTTGGTTGTATGAATGTTTTGTATACTTTAGTCAAAAATTTTTTTTTTCCTAAAAAAAATGGTTGGATTCAATTAGTTTTTATTCTAAGTTCAATTGACCTGTAAAATTGTTACGATTTCATTAACTTTTACCCACCTTTTCCCAGTAGCCAAATAGATTGTTAGAGTTCTTTTTATTTTATTTTATTTTATTTTACTTTTAAAAATTTTAGGCTATGCTTTGTAATAAATTTGGCTTATTTGTGTTTGTGCGGTCTAACAATTCAGTCTAGCTTAGCGACAACATTGTGTTGGGTTTTGAGAGATTTTAGTTTGTAATGGTGAGGGTTCTGTAATTGCTAATTTCAATTTCAAGCCATTATTGTGTATTTGATTTGTGGTCTCTAGCATTTTAGTTTTTCAGTGTTTGTGGTTAAGCTTATGATTCATAAAACATTTCATGCACTGGAACTATTGATTTTTGAGTTTTTATATATGGTTTACGGTCTCCATTATTTTCCCCTACCGATGTTTGTGAGTTTTGGTGTTTTGATTTTCAAGGTACTAATTCTAAATAAGTTGGTTTCCTGTCAAAATGATTGGATATGAAGTTTTATGTTTTTTTCCCCATAAATTAGTTCATTAATATAATGCTTAATTTCATTTTTATTGTCCAAGTATATATATGCTCAATTTTGTGAATTCAGTATGTTACTATAATATGAATGGCGTTCATTATAACCACCATGTTCCATTTTATTGACCACTTATATTCTAGATGAAGTAGAAATATTAAATTGTTAAACTTGAGTTCGGTTTACTCAGCTTTCAAATGTTTTTCATTTTTTACAGTTCATTTATTTAAACCTGCCATGTTTTATGGATTTTAGATAATTATATTTGATTAGCCAGCATACGGTAAATGAAACCCAAAACTTCTATATTTTTTTTCCCTGTGGTGTCATGGTGTATAGGAACTCAGTTTCTAGAGCCTCATTTACATTGATGTCTATCAGGTATTTTTTTGAATTCAAAGGCAAAGGAAATGAAGACCTAGACAATTCATTGCAGAATAGGTATGTTCCTAAATTCTTGGTAGAAAATTTCCGTCATAACGTATTATAATGAAACTCAAGTTCTTTTAGCTAAAATAGTATCAATAGGTTGGTATTATTGGCATGCATGATTTATGTTAGAAAAGCATTATATCTAACAGATGATGAGAAAAGTCATTGTGTTTCAGGGATGTGAACACATTGTTTCTATGGCATATCTAACGTATCAAGTTATTAACAGAAACTCGAATCAACGTACTTCAAGTATGAAAGAAATTGTCGGAAACAACCACCAACAAACACTGCCTAAACAACTGTTGTGTCTTTAAGCCCAAACTCCAAATAGTACTATTACGAAAACACTTCTTACCATAATTAATAACTTATACAAGCTAACAAATTGAGAATAAAAACTAAAGAACATTTTTAAGGCACAGAGAGAGAGGGATCACCACTATTGTCATACCAGCACATTCAGGCCGACATCCACCAAAATAACCCTGGCACTACTATCAGTAAAGGTTGTTTTAATATATAAAAAATTGGACGTTAAGTATGCTAGGTACAAGTTTACTTGATGTTTCCCTGTGTTGTTATTTTTTTCATCATGAGAGGTTGATTTGATTCATCTTTAATATTTCTATCTTAGTTGCATTAGAATATAGAGTTTACTATCATTTTTCCTGCTGTAATTTTTTAGGCTATAGAACTCTTTTTACCTTCAATTTCCTTTGGTGCTTTTGTTTTAATCTTAATTAGTAGTTATTGCATATTCAATTTTAGTTTAATTCTTTTTCATAGTGACACTATTTAATCTATATATTCCAATTCAAAATTGCTAAAGCTTAGAGTTTTAATTGGTTATGATTGAACACTGATACTATCTCGGTTCAAAATTTCAAATTAGTTATCTTTTTAAGAATGTTATTGGAATTCTTATATCTCTATAATATTATTGGAATTATATTCACTTAAGTATTTAAAATCATTTAAACTGAACAAAACATTAAACAGTTTATGACTTAACCTAGGAACTATTTAGTCTTTTCTTATAAATCAAACTCAGAAGGCTCATATAATGGTTCTTATGTTGTGAAATTGTATAGTAAATTTTCCTCCTGCTATCATAAACTTTTGTCAAGCTTGAACTTCAATCCAATTAAGATGAAAATTGTCAACCCCATTTGTAACCATAAAACTTTAGTTCTTCACATAAGTGAGTTTATGTTGTCCACATTTGTTTTTAGGTCAACTCAAACCATCTTTTGTTCATTCATTAATTATTTTCCTATGTATGATGAAAGACAAATAATTATTCTTAATTTACTTTTTTGCAATTGTAAGTTACATCTTGATGAAATTAAAAAAAACAACTCAAGGAGCTACATGGAGGTGTATATGCAACTCTGCTATATTGAAGGTACTGGCAGTGGCAAGCATGGGACCCCTCATGAGTTTAGGTGACCGGAGTGACATGTATTCATCTTAGTATCAGCTATTTGGTAATTATGACTTTGTGTGTTTTAAATCCCAAGTCCAAGCATCTCACCTTCTCCTCAGTTTCTCTTTATCTAAGCAATGGTAGGCATATAAATTCGTATCAGTGAGTAGTATTTTAAGCAACAGAGTTTCTCCTCTTGCTATTTAAACAATTCTTAGCTTATTGTACGTAATTTAGTAGGCTACTGTGTACAGAATGAAAAATATGCTAAACTTTTCTGCTTTATTTTTGGAGCTAGGAGTCAAGAAATTCTCTTTAGGTATGTTCTATATTGTCAATTTCAAGGCATGGCATATAGGTAGAACCAAGTTAGTTCTTTCAATACTTCACAAGCTGAGCAGTTGCATTGATAAATTATAATATGCTCTGGTTGTTTGCCTTTTATAAAAACAATGTGTGTTTTGGTGGTTTAAAACCCCATGAACAAGCTTTAGTTTTGTTAAGCAGCAGCAACAGAAGCACAAAGTTTATTTAAATAGATTTTTTATATTACAATATTTTTTGAAGCTTGCTTTATTAGCCTCACTTAGAATTACAATTTTTTTTTTAAATGATATGAACAAATCATACACATTTAGAGGGAGAGGGGGGGGGGGGGGGGGGGGGGGAACTTCTAATATGCAGCATCCATAGATCACAATCTACTTTCTTGGCAAAGAATGCGACATAATCTACATACGCATGTGGACATAGATAGGTGTACATATTTGCAATGTTATGTAATTAGGACACATCAAGAAACTCTGTATGCTAGGTTAAAGACCCATTGCTTTCATGTAACAATGATAGAGGATGCTTACCATATCTTGCTTGGAGTTTCTCAATTTATAGTTTTTTAATGCTTATGTTGCGATTGTTTTATATAAAAAGCATGATTTGATAAGCTTTTCCTGTCATGAATTAAGCTTTTAGACTATTTTTTTCAAGCTGGATTTTGTAGAATCTAAGTGCACAACATTTCATTTGGAATCAAACAACAATTGAGTTCTTGAGCAGATTTCTTACCATTGGTCCTTATTTTTTATAACAATAATTATCTAATCAAAATTAGTATTAAAATTTGATGTCCAATTTTCTGGACTATTTGCAATTTTATCTTAGCTTCATTTGATCAATGTCTTCAGATGAAGAAGTATTAACGTCAACGACGTGCAAATGACAACAGCCATGCTTCTCTATCAAAGGATATTCTTACCATTTCCTTTAGCTAGGCTTTTTTTAATTGATAGAGAAATATTGTCTCCATCATATATGATGTTAAAGTTCACTATAGTTGCTTACAATGTGTTTAAAATATTTTATTTGTAAGAAATATATTGTTACATATATCGTATAATGATTCTGGACTCATGTAATCTATATAATTTGATTATTTTTGTTAATTGAAAACAAATGTCCTTAAGACTAAAGTATAAATATATATAATTAATTAAGAATGCCCATCTAACTTTCAGTCACGTCTACATATGAAAAAAGAAAATTCAGAAAAGTTATAGTCTTTCGCATGTCTAAATACTCAAAACCAAATTCAACACTGGTTTGGTATTAAACTGTTTGACTTTTGGTTTATTTTAGGATTATAAATGTTATTTTGAGCTATGAATCTAAATTTTTATGTTGTTATGAAGAAATGTATTTGTTTTTTCCACTATTGTAAGTTTGATTTTTTTCCCGTTATTCAAAGTTTGTTAATATATGTTACTATGATGAAGTATGATTTGATTTACTTTTGAAGATGTTATATAAAAAAGAAAAATACTTTTGAGATGCTATAAAAATCAACAATAAAATTTTAAAAAATTTTAAATAAAATTTCCGTGCATTTGCACGAGTTACAAGCTAGTATATATAAAAGCAGAGACCTCATGCGGGAGTGCATAAGGTCCTATCATGTGGCGCTATAATTTTGCATTTAACATTTTTTATTTTACCTCTTTTCATTAAGTTTTTATTTTTTATTTTTAATATTACTCAAAAGTTAACATTATTTTATTATTATTATTGTTATCTCATTAATTTCTTGAGCTTGCACCACACATTTCTCTATTCTTCATGTCTTTTAGCATATCCACCGTTTTATTATTAAAAACAAAAGCAAAAATAATAATAATTAAGGACTAATAATATTAACTAACCAAATAAGATTTTGGGAAGAGATAGAGAGACACGAAAAGATTATGGATTGTTTAAAGGAAATGCACTATTTTAGTATTATCAAAATAAAAGACCTAAGATTGACAAAGTATTTGTAAGAGAGAGAGAAGAATTTAAGGGGCCTTTACCTCCGTTATACTAGCTTCTCTCTACCATCAAGCTGCTGAAACTCCTACGGGTACTTTTTTCTTTCTTTCTTTCTTTTTAAATTAGGAGCTTAAATATGATTTAGACTTAGGTAATTTGGTTGAATAGTTTTTGTTTTGGGTTTATAAGTAGAGAGAATATTTGGTGTTCAATGTAAAGTCATATTCTACCATAGTTTTAAATTATCTATAAGATACATGCATGCACACTTGCTCATACCATGTCTTAACGTTGCACTATTGATGAGTGGAAAATAGTGAGAGTTGGGCATACTTTCATTTCATGGTATGCAATCTGTGAACACAACCCAAATTAATTGATTTTCATGGTCTTGTTATTCTTTTGCATTTATTTTTGGCTTCATGATTTTTATAAAATAGTAATAATAATAATAATATTAATAATCTTACCTTAAGAAGACTACAAATTTGTAGTGAAGTTATTAAACTAATTTTTAATATCTCAAAATGTATATATTTCTTTAACCTAATTTAGTTTACTTTATATTTATAATATATGTACAACATTTTCCAAAATTTTCTTACTTAAAATGTCACAAAATTATCTGTGCATTGCTCGGTCAACTTACTGGTTACTCTTAAAATTAGGAGCTCAATGCTTTTGAACTTTAAAATAAGTGTTCCATGGATTATATATATCTGTGTTGGTACTTCAAAATAGGTATAGTTTCAGTAAGTGATTAACTTATGGGTATTATTTCTACATTACTTTTTAACCTGTGCTGTACATGTGTACTTTTCCACTTGTGCATGTGTTCTAACAGTGAAGAGATTATTCAATGTGCCAAGGATCTCTCTTACACACACACACACACATATGTATATATATATATATATATATATATATTGTAGTTTTAGTTTTAATTTTTGATTTTCTACTTTTATTTTAAGCTCAATATGAATATGCAATCTAGAAAATACAAGGGTTAATTCTTTAAATGGGAAGTATCGGGAATTCCGAAAGCTTGATAAAAAGTACAAATTTAATCACAAAATTATTGTTTTAATACACTGTCACACGTGGGCATAAGCCCCCCCTCACTAAGTGAGACCTAATATGTGAAATTTTTAATTTTTGAACGAGAGGTAAAATAGAGACAAGATTTCAAACTTAGTTATCAGTATCACTGCTTTGGTACAATGATAAAGTGAAATATCTTGGGAAAAAGAAGTAGATAGAAATGGAATAATTGAAGAAATTAATGTGATATGATCATTAAAACCTAACAACAATTTTGGGAGAATGATACTATGACAAGATAGAAAAATGGAAATACAGGTTGCAATTAGTGAATGATGATATTTAGCCATAATAACTTAATTCCAAAGAATATAAATTTCTTTAGTATCCCTTGACATCCACCCTCTGAACTTCATGTTACTAACAAGAGAATGTAAGAAAGCGTTCTCCATGCATCAAGATAATGAGATCCCCTTATCAAAAAGAAAAAAAAAAAAAAAAAGATAATGAGATCCCATATGTTGAATAAGTATTCAACTCAAATGAATATTATGAAAATGGTTCACAAACCACAAACCTGCCTAAGCAGAACCAATTGATGAAACTATTATTATTCACTTAGGATATCCACTGAATTTATAGCTCTTAGGCAACAAAATAGAACGAAAGATATGTGCACCACACGCTTTGAGGATGGTGTAATTTATCGTGATTATCCATGGACAACCCCCACATGAAAAGTGCCCAAAGTTCTTCGTGGCCATAGTCACTCGGTGACTTGCATCTTCTTCTTCACAGAACCTGGGGTACTTATCTGCATCCATCAAGCTCTTCAGTTCACCAACTCAACCCTAATTATCCATCTATTGTTATATGGGCTTGAGTTAATCCACATCAAGACAGATACATCAGAAATAAGCATAAATGAAATGAAGGAAGAAGCATATTCTTGATGGCAGAAAAGAAGTCAAAACTTCACCAATTAAAGGAAATTGGAAATGTGTATGAATTTTTTAACACAACGAAGGTGGTTACCAACATTTTCATGGACCTCTAAATTTATTCAGATGACTACCAGTATCAACCTTAAGCTCAATAAGTTTAGTAGCATGAGAATTTTCCTTATGGTCTATTCTGTTCTTGATTGTTCCAAATATTGGCTACTCAGGGACATTGCCTAACACCTTGCAATCTAGAAGGAACTATATATAACTACAGGCCATTATTTAAGGTAAGGTGAAATAGAAAAGAAGGATTTTTGTAGGTGAGTCAATTAAAAAATTAAAATTAATAGAAGAAGAAGAAGAAGGAAACTCGACTTAGAAACCCTACCCAAAAGAGAGGGAAAGAAGTACCATGCAACAGTTGACAAAGAAAGCCATGGGGACAGGTCATGCCAGGCAAGACGAAGACAACAATGAGCAATGGTAAATTGCCCAGCTTCAGTAGCTAGCACACAAGTTAGGAGGAAAAAATTGCTCATAGTTAGACCTCTCTGAATCCAGAGCATTCAAATAAACAGAGAGAAAGATTGAGCCTCAGACTTGTTTCATTGAAGCATTGATGTCAAGAGATGAAGACTGGACCCAGTTCAAATCACTTCATAATCACCCCCCCACCCCCCCCCCCCCCCCCCCCCCCCCCCCCAAAAAATATATATATATATATATATTTTTTATATAGATATTTCTTAATTATCTTAGAATATCGTCTATCTAAACAACTCTTTGCGAGTTCTTATATTATGAAAATTGAACATTATCATCATTATATGTAGCCCCACAAGGTATTTATCAGAACCACAAAATTAACTAGTAGAAATCTATCACGAGCAATTGAGAAAACCAGAAATGAAAAGAAGAAAGCTTAATTGTAAGATTAGTAACATTTTAAAGGCAGTGGTACCTACCACAAGCATTTGCACCCAGTGGTACCTTTTCCCCTTAATGGGAAGGAGACAATTGCTTAGATTTTTTTTTTTTTTTTTTTTTTTTTTTTTTTGATGGGAACAATTGCTTAGATTTTGTTTTCATTAAAAAGAAGAAAAATTATAGGAATAATTGACCTAAGATTAATCACAATTCCAGCACAACAAGAAACTGACCACACTATAAAAAGTATAGCTTTCACACAAACAGAATATATTGATTTCTGAATGCCCAAATTCATGAACTGGAAAATATGATACCAATGACAAAAACAAACCAACCCCATTTTGAAAAACGAAATATTTGGATCAAAGAATCATAGATCAACCATTTTAACTAACTAATACATAAATGACAGATCCAAATCCAAATCTCAGCTTTTCTAATTAATATATAAATTTAAACAGCAAATAAAGAACAATCCATCAAAGCAAAGTATGATATATACCAAAAGCAAAGCCTCAGTGGAACACACAGATCTGGAGGTATGAGGCAGCCCTTGAAGCCCACAACAACCTTGAAGCCATGTTTGAATGAAACTTTGAATCCAAAAACAAAACAAAAAAAAAAGTGCTGCCTTTTCTGTTTCTCTGTCTCTCAACACACTGCACTAATATTTGTTTCTCTTATAAATTATAAAAATACTCAAGTGGGATTTGGAGAGTTGGAGGGGGTGTTCCAAACTTCCAATCACTCTATTTTTAAGCAACCAGCGAGAAGAATTTTGATGGATAGATGATATAAGAGAATGATATAAATTAACCCCAGAAACCCTAATACAAAACCATCTAGCTGAACCCAATTGCATAATAGAACTGATAATATTATGCCTTTAATTGCAAGTAATTTATCCCGAAAGCAATTGAGAAAACCAGATATGAAAGGTAAAAAACTTAGTTGTGACATTAGTTATGTTTTAGGGGCAGTGCAGTGCAGTTAATGGCGTGCCGGGCGCTCGCCTAGGCGTCATGGATTCTTTTGTTGCATTAAAGCCAGAAAAAGTGGTTGAGCTTAGGAAACATGGTAAGATGAAGCAAACTAGCATCAATGATAAATTTGACAAAGAGAAAAGAGCACAAGCTAGTCAGCTGCTCACTTAGATGCCTTTAAATGGGCAATTGAAGCTATTGGGCAGTATGGTCCAAATTCCTAGTTACCATGAGTTAAGAGTTCCAATTCTCAAAAAGGGGGTGGCTTACACAAATGAGTTATTGAGTGATCACAAGGAATCTTTGGAGGAAATATGGCTGTTCTATTATGTCTGATGGGTAGGCAAGTAGAACCAATAGGAGCTTGATGAACTTTTTGGTGAATTGCCCATCTAGAATCATGTCTGTCAAGTCAATTGATGCATCACCTTTTATGAAAACTGGGGAAAATACTTTTGAATTACTTGATGCATTTGTAGATCAAATTGGGGAGGAGGATAATGTAGTCCAAGTAGTATCAGATAATGAATCTAATTATGTGTTGACAGGGAAGTTGTTGGAAGCAAAAAGGCCAAATTTGTATTGGACTTCATGTGCTGCACATTGCATTGACCTTATATTGAAGGACATTGGGAAAATTCCTAGAATTGCAAAAACTTTGGAAAGATCTATTCAATTGACTGGATATATCTACAACCATGAGGGGGTGTTGAATATGATGAGAGAATACACCAACCAAAGAGAGCTAGTTAGGCCTGAGAAAACTAGGTTTTGCACTTCATATCTTTCAATAAAATGCATTTATAAGCAAAAGTATAGCCTAAGGGCCATGTTTACTTTTGAGGAGTGGGTTCGTAGTAAATGGGCAAAGGAAGCAAAGGGTAAACAAATAGTAGAAACAATTTTAATGCCTTATTTTTGGAATATAGTTTATATTCTTAAAGTTATGGGCCCTCTTGTTCAAGTTCTTGTTGAAAATGAGAGAAAACCAGCTATAAGTTACATATATGAGGCAATGGATAAGGCCAAAGAAGCTATTATGAAAGCTTTTAATGAGAATGAGGAAATGTATTCAAATATTTTTAAAATCATTGATGAGAGATAGGAATGTCAACTACATCGGCCTTTGCATGTAGCGGGTCATTTCTTGAATCTAGAGTATTTCTATTACAATCCTAAGAAAGAGCAAAATGAAGAAATTACAATAGGATTGTATGCTTGTATAGAAAAACTAGTTCCTAGTATTGAAATTCAAGACAAGATCATGCTTGAGCTATCAATGAATAAGAAAACTAAAGGACTCTTTAGCATTCCATTGGAGGAAAGATCAAGAAAGACAAGGGCTCCAGGTAAAAAAAACATTTATATCTAACTTAAAATCACTAGAACAGTGAAACTTTTTACAAATAAAAATCTAACTTCTATGATATATCATATATCATTACTCATACTTATTTTTTTAACATAGCTGAATGGTGGAGTTTGTATGGGAGCTCAACTCCAAATTTGCAACAGTTAGCTATAAAAATCTTGAGCTTGACTTGTAGTGCATGTGATTGTGAGCGTAATTGTAGTGTGTTTGAGAAGGTGAGTTTTTAAGTATAATAAGTAGATTTAATCCTTTAATGAGCTACTTTATTTTATAGAAAATTCCAATGGTTTAATTATTCACTAATACTTAGTTTTCATAAATTCTTGTAGATTCACACAAAAAGAAGGAATAGACTTGCACAAAAATGACTAAATGATTTGGTCTTTGTGAAGTAGAATCAAAAGATCAAGGCACGATATGATAAGTGTGATGTTATTGATCCCATCTCCTTAGATGATATAGATAAAAGTAATGAATGGTTGTTGTGGGAAATGGATACTGAATCATCTATGAATGTTGAAGATGAGTTGGTCTTTGATGATGATGATGATGGTTTGACATGGGGTGTATTGGCAAGAGCTGCTGGTGTTGGAGAACCAAGAATACTAGATTCCAAACAAAATTAAGGGCAAACTCAAAGGCCTCAACGTCACGACCAAATATTGAAGAGGAAGATGTTGATTCTGATGAGACCGAGGAAGAGAATGTTGATGATTATAAATCTGGTTCAAGAGGCTTTAAAAGTGATGGAAACTTGAGTAAAGAGTCTGATGATGACCTTTAGATTAAAACTTACAACTACATTCAAGCTATTAGCCTATTAGAATGTTCAATCTTCAAATGATTTTGTTTTGTCATAGATAGTCATGAAATTCAATGTTTTGTTTAGGAGTTTTCTTCTTTCTAATATAAAGTTATGAACAATATTTTGGTTTAATATTCAGATTTAGTTGATATTTGGATGGAAACTAATTTTTTAAAGGTGATTTATGAGTATGATGCTTGATGCATGTATTAATTGTTTGTCACAAACATAGGCTCTGTTGGGATTCAAACCCAAAAACTGGTTTTATAGACTAGCTCCAATCCATTAGGTACATAGTTAGATTTTTTTATATAATATTCTTATACATCAAATACATTAGATTGGAACTCTATATGTAAAAACTATATTTAGAATTTGGCGCCTCGCTTCACTTGGGCTAGTGCCTTTTTGGCACCTCATCGCCTCAGGCAATACAAGGTCTTGGCGCCTTAAGGGTGCCTTTCACCTTTGACTGCCTTGGGGCAGTGGTACCTAGCACAAGCATGGAGAAAACTAGTGTTGGATTGACCTACCACAAGCATTTGCAGCCCATTGTCAAGTATGTATGGTGTTAGCCTATGGAAATTTATTAGAAGTGATTGGTTGAAGTTTTAAAAATTTTATGGTATGATGTGGGTGATGGTACTAGAGTGAGATTTTGGGAGTATGTGTGGTGAGGGGATTGTACTCTTAAGGAAGCTTTCCCAGAATTTTATTGTATTAGTAGGGAAAGAGATTCTTCAATTGTGGAGGTAATGTGTTTTTCTACTGGGATGATCCATTGGGATGTTTAGTTTTGTCATTCAGTCCATGATTGGGAGCTAGAATCTTTGGCATGTTTATGGGCATAGTGTACTCTTCATCTGTGGGGGGTATTGGTCCTAACAAAGTCTATTGAAAGCCAACAAAGAGTAGAGGTTTTGAGGTACAAGGATATTATCATTCTTTATCCCCTCCTTTTTTCATATCTTTTCCATGGAAAATGGTGTGGCAATTGAAGGCTCCTCTAAGGGTAGCTTTCTTACTGGTCCCCTTAGAAAAAAAAAATCCTAAAACTGTTATCAGTTGATAAATGAAGCCAAGTGTTTAATCGAACTCTTCGCTTTCAAAAATATAAAACATGTTTTATATCATCTACTAATGGTTAGTGCATGTCTTTTGCGGGGTCATAAAGTAGATGTCTTCAATAAATTCAAGGACAATAGGTTAAACTTCAAGGAATCTCTTATTAAAGATTTGTGAGGAATGCTAAGCTTGTATGAAGCTACACACGAGGGTGTATGGAGAAGATATGCTTAATGAAACACTTAAGTTTACTACCACTCACCTTGAATCGATGGTGATTAATTTAAGCCCTCCTTTTGCCACACAAGTAAGTTGTGCCTTAAATCGGCCTATTCTAAAATCCTTGCCAAGGGTAGAGGCAAGACATTACCTTTCTATCTACCAAGAAATTTCTTCAAGTAATAAAGTTCTACTAAACTTGGCAAAGTTGGATTTTAACATGTTGCAAAAACAACACCAGAAGGAACTTAGCCATATCTCAAGGTAAGTTCATTAGTTATATCTCACTATGTTGGTGTTGTAATTAAGCTTTTTGTTGTGAAATTTTAGAGTACTCGCAAGTGTACGAACCATACCAAAGTATAGTTTGACAAAAGCGAGGTCGAACCCATAGAGACTTGTATGAACGTAGAAAAATTAATCAAATTTTAACCAAATTAATCCTAATCTAGTTTAATAAAAATTGATTGTTTTGAAATTAAATAAAGCTAAGCAAATAATTAAACTAAGCAAAAGATATAATACAAAAGTAGCAAAGAGATTAAACAATCTAGAGAAAAGAATTAAGGTTTTGGAATTCGCTTTGTAAATCATATCAGCATATATTTATGATCATTAATTTTTTCCAACTATTGCATGATAATCTAGAAATCATTCTTGCTATCATGAAAAATATCTCATTAAAATCATTATTTTAAAAAATCTAAAACATGCGCTTTTTCGCTTCCTAAGTATAAAATCAAATCATCAATTCTATCCATAGACAAACAAATCATAAAAGATATCCAATTTATTAAGCAATAATAAACCAAGCATTCAATTAATTAAGATAAATCCAAAATCATGAGAAAAACTTGATTGAACTCATATTAAGAATCCTATCTTAGTTAATTGTAATGAAGTAAGAACAATTTAAATCATTAAAGAACAACTATTTTGAGAAAAATCAAATCACATAAATAAAATTGATAATCTTTAAGAAGG